>OZ008367.1:142117949-143507792 GCA_963931995.1 Phaonia tiefii | reverse complement strand
TCATTACAAGATTTTTCTATGCAAGTTATCAGCGAACTTCACCATAAAACGTTTGGATTTTTCTATCCTTTGAAAGCTACAAGTCCCAAGATTTTTTTAATATTTCGACACATGGACTTTTGCGTGATTTTTATCTCACGAGCCATGATTTTCTATTTCCGGAGAGCATTTCGTTGAATTCTTGCTTTGACGGCTTTGATGACTTCCTATGTCCGAACGGTACGTGCGCGGCACGACCGAGTGCGGTATTTTATATCTCCCGTCTCCTCGAACTAATGCCGAACAGGCGGAGTTTTTTCTTTCCACACTTAAAAAGTGTTTTAACTGCGATACGGTGTTCTTAATCTGACCACTCCATGGTTAACTTCCAAAACCCATATGATAATAAAAGATCATGTTCAATTTACTATTATACTATGGGTATGTTCAGTGAAGTAACAATACTTATGTCTCTACTAAGTATTTTCCCATTACATCCATGAAGTTTTCACTCACTGATTGAGACCTACAGTTTACTACCGGTTCCGATGGGTTTTTATTTTCAGAAGCGATTTCATGGCTTATTACTCGATAGTGTCGCCGTCACTAAACGAGGTAGCCGTCATCGCTGGCTTGTTGGCATAGACCATAGACTTGACGTAGCCCCACAGGAAATAATCTAACGGTGTCAAATCGCACGACCTAGGCGGCCAATCGACTGGGCCATTTCGAGAGATAACACGTTCACCAAACTTGGTTTCCAATAAATTGATTGTGGCATTCGCTGTGTGGCTTGTGGCGCCGTCCTGTTGGAACCACATGTCCTCCAAGTCCATATTATCCAATTGGGGCCATAAATATTCGGTTATCATTGAACGGTAGCGATTCGCATTCACAGTAATGTGCCGGTCTTGATCATCACGTAAGAAGTACGGCCCAATGACGCCGCCGGCCAATAAACCGCACCAAACCGTAATTTTTTCGGGATGCAATGTTGACTCATGGATTACGTGTGGATTGCTGTCTGACCAATAATGCATATTTTGCTTATTGACGTAGCCATTCAGCCAGAAATGAACCTCATCGCTGAAGATGATTGAGGCCACTGAAGTTGAGGTCACTGAAGTTGAGGCCACTGACTCCAAATTTCGGTAGTAAATTTTAATAATTTCGATAATTTTGGCTCGTATATCTGTCCATGATGAAATGGCAAACCTTACTGAAGAGAAATGTCACAAGAGCGGGAAAAAATATGGCATCGTTTGCTGTCCCTACCGATTTATTTTTGTAGCGTCTCTGTTGAAAAACCCTTTAGAATGGGTTTCTAGTTCACCTAAATTATTTTTTTGTAACAAAAATACAAAAAATCATAAAAATTTACTTTTTTATAAAACTGACTTTTTCAAAACACAGATTTGGAATCATAAGAGTTCCGCGAATTTTCTACAACATTCACCATTCAATAACTTGAATAAGCTTAAACAATTCCACGAAAAATATAGGGAATTATATAAACATTGAACATTTTCTAGAACATTGGAAAAAAGTGTTGAAATTCCAAAATCCGAAAACATTGATCGATTTTGAGGGAAAGGGTCGTCACCAAATTGACGAAGAGTACCTTTTTATTTATTTTTGTAACATATCTCATATACTACGGCCATGTATTTATAAATCAGTTAAAAAAACATTAAAAACTCATATACCTAATGTGCATTGTGTCTACAATTTAATGAAAAATTGTTTATAAATTGTTTATAATGTAACTGTTTAGACAACTTATCTTTTTAACACGGTTGTTTTCTTCTATACCTTGTTTTTCATTTCATAATGTGTCGGCGTTGTGGCTCTTCCTGTTGGTGTGATTATGGCGGTGTCTGTGCCTGTGTCTTTGCCTGCGATTATGCCCTTGCCTTTGTGTGCATGCGTTTCCGTTTCCTGTTCCGTTTATCAACTCGTATCATGTATCCGTATGGTGGTGTGTACTCTTTACCATCTCGCATATGCTGCTGTTATCCTGTCGGCAATGTCTGTTGCGTTATGTTGTGTTCTTCCAAAAATGTTGTACAACTACGGCATGTTGTATCTCTAATCCATCCATGTTCTTTGATATGTATATATACATCTGCATTTAAACAACTCATCTATGCATTCCTTCATCCATCCATTTGCCCATCCATGTATTCGTATACACATTTACATTCACTTCATCCATCCATGTATCCGTATATGTTTACAATTCCAATGATGTTACATGGGGTATTGTATGTTTAATGGTCTTACTATATTTGGATGATTTGTTGGTTTGGATGGAATGTACTTGAACATGACAATAATGACAACGACAACAACAACAACTACAACTACAACAACAATCAACATTACAGGATAAGGATGATAACAATCGTCATTACAATCACATCAATTCACAATTCACTTTCACGCCAGAGGAGATCAAATATGACAACAAACATTATAAATATCTCAAGTATACGGCATACAAAAAGGTAAGTACTTCAGCATAAATAAATATAAACATCAGTCAGTGGGTACATTGTTAGAAATCTATATGTATATGTGTGTGTGTTTATATTGTGAGATACTCGTAGACTCAAATACACATATTCTATTGACACACATTGTGGACGTGTATCTTAATACCACCCCAACAGGAAGTGTTTTGAAAAGTGATTAAAAAATAATCTTTTAAGATGACGTCTTGCCTTATCTCTAAAAAAGAGTCTTTTCCTCAATATGTATTCTTTTTTTGCACCTACAACATCTACATAAGTTCTTTTAACTTTCAATGCTCTAGAACAAAAACCGAATATTTTATTTTTGAAAAACAACCTATGTTGACTTAAGTGCATACGCGACAACAGAATTTTAATACGATTAACTTATTTGTTGAGCTAGGATGTTAATCCGTGTAATAATTGAGATAAGTCGTAACTCCCTGGAATATAACTTCCGGAAATATCGGCCGTATTTAAACAAAATGTGTCTGGTGGTACTTTTGACTAAGGAGAATATCGTGGTTTAGTCTTTGATACAGATATACACAAAAAACGGCCACTGTAACATATTCTCCCAAACATATTCTGCAGGAACCATGTCATATATTTGGAACACACTTCAAACATTTACATGGTTGCAAGTCCCAAACTCAGCTGAATTTAATTACAAACATTATCATGTTTACTGACAAATATGTATGCTTTCACGTGGAAACATCTGCGTGCTTCATTCCAAACATCCATATACCTACGTAGAAGCATTCGCGTGTTTCCCCCAAACCTTCAAATACTTACATGGAAACATATGCGTATTTGCTCCCAAACTTAATAATATTTAGAAACGCATTATTCTTTCTTTCTTTATTTATTATAATTAATTTTATCAATATATGTGACCTGGTCTACGGAAAGGGGGCTTAGGTGTCAAAAAATCAATTTTCACTTTTTGGTTGATTCGTATGGAAGATGAGATGCTTTTTCACGTGGTGAAAAGCAGAAAATCCTAACTTGCTTAGAAGTGTACTAAAAATGTAGAGAAAGAAGAGTAAAAATACGACAAAATATAATTTATTGGTAATGAACAAAATACATGATACACGATGAACTATAATAATATTCCGACCAACAACAACACTTACTGGACCAACAACAACACTTACTGGACGTCCGGCGCGGAGAACACTTAACGAGATAATGAGAAACGAGTTGCTTACTTTTAATAGCTTTTTCACAGAAAAATAGTTTTCGCACGTAAGCTCCCTTTTCGTAGACCAGGTCACATATATTTATTTATATAAATAATTAATACCACAAATTAAAAGATTTAAATGATTTTTACATTTACTTGCATTGAATGCACTATTTGTTTTATTTTGAATCTGCTGCATTGCAGTTTCTCCTTTCCTTGTTGTCTCTCACGTTTTTGCCTTCAGAAGGTTTCAACTATGCGTTGGTTATCACTATGCGTTGGTACACGAACAATATACTTACCTATATACAAATCTAGTTCATGCAAGACAAGCGTGTATTAATTACTTGTGTTTTTTTTATTATATTACACAAATGGTCCGCCATTCCGATTTTTTCAGTAGAAGCTCGGCAAAAAAAGGGATTTACGTTGTTGCCCTCTTCAGTTTAAAATAAATAGTTTCCCATTGTATCCCATGAAGGTACAGGGGACAACTTCTCACAATCACTATTCGGTGCGAATTCCGGTCTTCGCTCACTGATTGGGACCTACAGTTTTACACCGATTCCGAATGGTATTTTGAAAAGATTTTTCATGGCTAAATACTCGATAGTGTCGCCCTCACTATGCGAGGTGACCGCTGTCGAAAGAAATTTTTTTTAAGATGGTCAGAGCAGTGTTGGAACCCAGGATCTCATGTACAAGAGGCGGGCACACAATCCATTGTACCACCGACGGCCACTCCTGTTTGTTTCCTCAAAATCGTTTCTCACTTTGGTAGCACAAATAAATATATGCCAAACACATACACATAAACCAAGACATCATCTTACAAAAAAAAACCTTACAAAACGAAGATAACATATTTCGCCAACCAGTTCGATCTTTTGGTTTATTTCTCCAGTTGATAATACCAAGTGTACGCAGGGATTTGTCAACCTGATCCCTCCAGCTGAGTCTTGGTCTTCCTATTTTTCGTTTTTCTTCGAGATAGGCTTCAAAAACCCTTCGCGCTGGTTCGTCTTCATCCATTCTACTGACATGGCCTAGCCAGCGCAATCGCGTTATTTTGATCCGCTTAACTATGTCAATGTCAGGATAAAGCTCATACAGCTCATGGATTCATGCGTCGCCGATACTCGCCGCTGTGCACTATAGGGCCATATATTTTTCGGAGCATTTTGCTCTCGAAGAATCCTACAGATGTTTCATCTGCTTGCATTGAGACCCAGGATTCTGCGCCATAAAGCAAGACAGGTTAAATGACAGTCTGGTACAGCTGGACTCTTGTCACCTGAGAGAGGGCTTTATCTCCCAAGTGCTTGCCTAGCCCAAAATAACATCTATTCGCAAGCACAATTCTCCGCTTGATCCCAAGATTCACAAGGTATCACAAACACAGATATATTTGGGTCGCAAACACATATCTTATAACATATAAATCATTATGTCTCAAACATGTAATATTGAATAGCAAACACAATGCGTTTGGGCATTTTACGACAAGCTCCAAAAACATGTTATATTTGCATCCAAACAACAAAAAACGACATATTTTTCAGCGTGCAGATATATATTTGTCGCGATCACAATGTTGTATAAATATACGGTGAAAATCTGTATTTTTTCTTGTTGGGACGCTAATATATCGTATGTTAGGAGCTTGTCGCAAATGCAGTATATTTGTACACACACACTTTGAGTTTGTTAGTCAATTTAACACATTTGAGACACAATGATTAATATGGCATAATATGTGTGTTTGTGATCTAAACACATCTCTGTTTGTGATACAAATACAGCTGTGTTTTTTTGTCGCTATGCTCTTTCGAGAGCAAAATAATAATAGAGGGGTAAAGACAGATTATTCTCAGTCTAAGTTAATGTTATCGCAAGTGTATAACTGTATTTTTAAAAATTAATCGAGTGTTTCTTATGTTGACTCATCATACACCAATTGTTCGTTTGGGAGGAACTACACGAATGCTTCGACGTGGATGTTTGGGATATAAGAGGCATACGGCTGCACGTAAAAGTATGCAACTTTTCAAGTAAACATGCTGATGTTTGCAGCTAAATATAAGTGAGTTTAGGACTTGCAAATAAATGAATATTCTGCTACCTGCAGAATGTGTGTGAGAGAATATATTACAAAGTTCACGAGTGCACGATTTCGAAATGCCACAAGTTGTCTTTTTTCACCAGCCTTGGAATAAGTCCGCTTTGGTGAATTTTTTGCCACAAATGTTTTGGTTATTATTAATATTTTACACATTTGCATGGGTTAAAATAACTACCGTGAACACCCCTAATAATATATTATATCAAATAGTTGAATTTAGTTTTTTGAATGTATTTGCAGGAACGAATTTATGTTGAACCGCACTGAACATTTTTTTTTTGACAAATACTTAAAATCATTTACGAGAACTGAAATACGTTAACAGCAAATGATATATAGTAACTTTAAACTAAACAAACGTTCACGAGACAATAAAAAAGATTCCATTGACTGTTATTTCGTTTACCGCAAACGAGCTACAGTCACTAGACTTTCAAAATACTTTTACGATAATGGAAAAACGTTTGCGTCAAACTGGCTTTTCGTTTGACGCAAAAGAGTATTTGTACAAAATTAATTTATAGTATTTGACAAAATTTAAAATGTTCTTAACAATTTCAAGAGCTAGAACAGATCCGATCATATCTGTGATCTGTTCTTTGATGTTACATATGTCCTTGGATATTACATTACATCCCATGACGGAATATTAGAGACCTTCCCTGACATTTAAATTTTCTCAATTGTAGACTCACTAATTTGGACCTACACTTTTGACCCGGATCCGAACGGTTGCAAATTCATGGTTTGTTAAACGAAAACTAAGAAAAGTTACCGTCGTCGAATGAAGTGAAAGCTGGTCGGAGCGAGTTGTGATTGAGACATTGGTCGGTCGACGACCTACGACTCTGTGACTTTTCAATAGGGGCGGTCAACTGCGAAAGGAGTTGTCGTAGGTAGAAAAAAAAATGTGCAAGCAATTTTTAGAACCAAACAAGAGAAAACACAAAGTTTGGTGCCAAGTACGTCTTGAAAAAAACATCTCTTGAATGCTGGCTCTTGTACATAACACCATGGGTTCGATCCCTACTCACACCACCTTTAAATTCTTTCGACGACAGTCACCTAGCTTGGTGATGGCGACACTATCGAGTACATAGCCATGAAAAAGCTTTTCAAAATACCGTTCGGAACCGGTGTAAAATAGTAGATTAAAAACTAGAAAGCGCACAGCTCACTGGTTGTGAGAAGCTAATCCCTTCATGGGATGTAATGGGAAAACATTTTCCAAAATTAAATTGTTCGAGCGTTTGGTCGTATTTTCAATTAATTTTATTCTTCGATATTTCGCTACCCTCTGGGGTATTGTTCGTTTCTTTTCGTTTCGACTCAGTGCTACGGACCAGACGCATAGTGGGATAGTAGGGTAAGATATCGGCCAGTAGTTCAGTTTGTAGGGGTATACCCCAGGGTGGAGTGATATCACTACTTCTATGGCTAGTGGGTATAAACACTCTACTGGTGAACATGAATACTACTTATAGAAGGGTGAGGGTAATCGCATATGCGGATAATGTCGTGGTGATGGTAACAGGTCTCTTTGTCGCCGTCGTAAGTGAAGTCATGAAGAATATGTTGGAAGAGATCAGCACTTGGACCACAGGTTGTGGTTTAGTTGTAAACTCGGATAAATTTTATCTGCTACTATTCACGAATATGCGTGCTATTGCACTATATCAGCTATCCAACTTAATGGTAAATAACTGGAGTTGTCGGATAGGACGAAGTATCTGGGTGTTATTTTGGATCCGAAACTCACCTGGAAACTTAACATTGAACACAGAGTTAAAAAGACGCTAGGTGCTTTCTACGCTTGCAAGAAAATATTTGGCAGAACGTGGGGTCCAGGTCTTTTTCATTCGCTTGCGATATGGCCCTAGTTTCGGAGCTATATATCAGGACAGGTAAAATGAGAGTCTGGTATAGCTGGAATTTTGTCCGTCGAGAGAGGGCTTTGTTCCTAAACCGATTGCTGAGCTCAAATAGCATAGCAAGCACAATTCTCCTATTTAACTCCAGGCTGACGTTGTTGTCCTTGTTCGCGGCGGATCCAAGGTAGACAAATTCATGCACCACTTCAAAATTAAATCGATTGTCGACGTTCAAGTGCGGACCAAGTCGAGAGGTTTCTCTAGTCGTTGCCCTCATTAACAGCAGAACCCACCTTCGATGGTTATTTTTCGATTCTTGAAAATACTGCAGTAACCTCTCGCAAAATGTCGTATTCTGCTTTAGCAGGAGAGTGAGTTTTTCTTGATAGGCCTTTGATATCTCCGATATTTGCAGCTTGTCGATAACTGGCTTGTCAAATGTTCGTCTTCGTGCGCTTTTCGCCCTGATCAGTCTTATGCAAACTTTCGCAGCTAATGATCCTAGACGATGTTGGCACCTCGAATCACACGTACATCCATTATACTAGAAGAGTACCTGCCATCTATTACCAAGTGATCATTCTGGGACTTCGGTCTGTAATCACCAGATAACCAGGTCGCCTTATGTATGCTGGAATCGTGTGCTACTGACTACCATGTTTTTTTTAGCGGCAAAGTCTATCAGTCTTATTTCATTATCGGAGATGGTATCATGTAGACTGTGATTACCGACGGTTGATCGAAAGACAATTTCATTTCCCAATTTGACATTAAAATCGCCTAGAATATTCTTATTCGTATAACTCTTCCAGACGGTCATAAAATAATTCTTTGACCTCATCATCTTTATCACCTGTTGGTGCACTGAAAAAAAAACGGCCCCAGCAACATATTGCAGCAACCATGTATATATTTTCGGGCATTGTTTTCATGAATTGAAGATCTGCTGCTTTTTTGTTTCTTTGTTGGCTGTCACGTTTTTGCTTTCAGCAGTTTTCAACAAACAACGCCATATTTGGGTCACAAAAATATACATTATAACCTATTAATCATTGTGTCTCCAACATGTAATATTGAATAGCAAACACAATGTGTTTGGACACAAGTATACTATATTTACGTATACTACAATTACAGTATACTACAAGCTACAAACACGTTACAGTTGTATCCAAACAACAACTAAAGACCGATTATTCAACGTGTATAAATGCATAAAAATATATCAGAGGTTATCATTTTATAAGTACACAGTGGCTATCATTTTACACTGTGTTACCATTTTACCCCAAATTTGGCTAATATTACTTATACAATTGTTTGTGAATCTTCTTCTTTTATGTTTGTATAAAAGTCGAGATATTGCCGGTTGAGTTACCACCAATGTGTCTTATTTCATTGTTATTTATACACGTATAATGAAACTAATGGGCATTGGGAGAAGACAGGAAATATAAATATCTGACATCTGATATCCTGGTATTTGTGTATGTATACATGTGCAAAGGAGCACAACTAAACCACAAACCAACCACAAATACAAACAAAGATCTATTAATTTAAGAGATTAATTATACGATAAACGAATTAAAGATTTAAATAGATTTAAATTATTTATTAACAAGATTAAAAATTATGTTAATGTGATTATGGCATTGATGCAGTAAATGAAAGGATCTTGAAAGGATATTTTACACCAGGATACATGAATTAAGAAATGAAGAAGTTCAATGACTAAAGTTTAGTGATTCATGTGATAAGTAACGGAGAAACGCGTTGATAGCACTGCAAATAAAGTTAGAAGTTCCTGCCACCATTAACACACTTAGTCCAATGGTATCTGTTGTTCTACCACGGACGTCACGTTTCCTTGAACGTTTCGTTGAACCTGTAAATTGACCTGGTGCGTAAAGGGGCCTTCAAGCCAAATGGTATCCCCATCCCGATGTTGAGGATATGGCCGAAATAGAAAGATATATATAAAGTGTCCGAAAATGCACGCAAGATTTGAATTTAGTGTCATGTGTGCGGTAAGTGTTGCTTTTGATAAAAAAAAACGAGACAGCATGACAGCTGTCAGTTCAGGGTTATTAAAAATGGAACTCTAAATAAAAGAATAACACAATGTCATTATTGAGACTTTTTTAAAAAAGATTGTCGCATTTCGGTACCATCATTGCACCATTTTTCTTCGAGAATGTGGATGGTCGGTCAGTAAGAGGTAATGGTGCTCTGTCTCGGCATGATATCCAGTTTCCGGTATCACTCCGGTTCACTTATTTAAAGGCTCACTTATTTAAAGGCACTTAAAATTCCATATTCAGCAGCCTGTATCTTTTGCAATTTGTAACCGTTTGCAGAATTTTAAAATGGAAATGGAAGCTAGACATCTTGAGATATAAAAAAATTATGACAATAGTGGAACTAAAGAACTTTTTTTGAGCAAATTATAAAAAAAAAAGTCCAAAAATGTGCTATTTTTTTTTTGGTTTACTTGAATAAAGGCACTTTAACTAATTTTATGAAAAACAATTTTTTTGTTTTTTAAAATTTATTTTACTTTATTTCAGGACTATTTGTAATGGGTCTCTTTAAGAAGAGAATTTATGTAATCCAACGAAATTTGATTCCAAGCATCCTTAATAGCCTGAATTAGTGACTGATTGTCATCGAATTGTCTACCTCCTTCACAGACCTTACGAGATAACCAACCCCAGACATTTTCGAGAATGTTTAGATCTGACGAATAGGGTGGCCAGTCAATATTAACATTTTGGGTTGCAATAAACTCCTTTACTACTCTGGCGTTGTGTATAGGGGAAGTATCCTGTTGCAATATACAAGATATCACTGAACTTCGGAAAAGCCGATTCCAATAACGTTTTATAGCTTGTACCAGTCATTTCTCAATTTGAAATTCAAGATCGATGGTGCTATAGTACGTAATAACACCCCACACCATAACGCCGCCCTCTCGGCTGTGATTTCGGTTAAAAAAACGAATTTCTTTGCTCAAATCATGGAAATAATAGTTGTAGCCATCAGGCCCATCTAAATTTAACGTCTTCTCATCCGTAAATACAACGGTTCTCCAGTCATTTACATGACCCCTTGGCTGCACATCCCATACCATGTAGTCTCTTGCGAATTGAAGCCGCTTTTCCTTACGAGGAGCATTAAGTGGCGGCTTGTTTTATTATTTCAGGTATTTAAGATACTCACCGCTCTTAATTAAGCTGCGTACTGATGACTTGCTCGCTTCCACTCCAGCTTGAGCTCTTATTTTTGTCAAAGATAAGGCAGAATTAGAAGCAGTTCTGATGATTTTTCTTTTCTCATATGTAGATAAAGACAATGAAACTCTTCCTTTAAAATTTTTTTCATAACCATCGGGGTCCTTGATTTAATTGCCGACAACTACTGGGCTCCGTCCAATTTTTTTTTTAGCTTTGGCGCGGTTAGAATATCCTTCAGAACGGAAAACAGCGATTTTAGTTTTTTCCGATAGATTTAAAATTTTTTGTTTTGCGATTTTGACTCGTAAAATGATTAAGATGTAATAAATTGTAATAAACAAACGCTCCCTACAAAAAATCATCGCTTACTTTAAAAATAATAAAAAACATAATAAAGTGCCTGTATTCAAGTGAACCAAACAAATAGCAAATTTTTGGACTTTTTTATATAAATTGCTAAAAAAAAAGCTCTTTAGGTAAGAAACGACTATTGCAAGATTATTTTTATATCTCAAGATGTCTAGCTTCCATTTCCATTTTAAAATTCTGCAATCGGTTACAAATTGCAAAAGATACAGGCGGCTGAATATGGCATTTTTAGTGCCTTTAAATAAGTGAACCGCAGTGTATTTGCCCGAAAAAATATCGGACAAAAAATAACAAATATTTTTTGCTTGAAAAAATAAGTCAACAAATAACTTAAATTTTTGACTCGCATAAAAAAAAACACAAAAAATAACTAACATTTTTGCCTCCTAAAATAAAAGTAATTTTTGTTATGGTCACTATTTAAAATATAAAACCAAAAAAAAAATGGATTCCCATTACATCCCATGAAGGGATTGGGGAGAGCTTCTCACAACCAGTGAACTGTGCGCGTTCTAGTTTTACACTCACAGATCTACAGTTTTACACCCATTCCGAACGGTAGTTCTGAGAAAGTTTTTCATGACTAAATACTCGATGGTGTCGCCGTCACTAAGCGAGGTGACCGCCGTCGAAAGAAATGTTAGGTGGTCTGAGCAGGGAACGGACCCACGTGCCGATGTACAAGAGCCGCGCACACTACCATTGCACTACCGGCGGCCACAAAAATATATCAATCGAAATAAAGAAGACGTCAATTGAAGTTTGAAAGAAGTCAATTGAAATTTAAAAATCTTATCTATAAAATCGGTTAATTATTTTTGAATGTCAACTGACAAATTTTAACTGTCCACTAATCAATTTTAAATTTCCGTTACAAATATCAAATGAAACCCCTGGTGGAAGAAGGTGTTAACTCACTATTTTCGAAAATAATATTTTCCTTCCTTTAATGTTTCCATGGTATCTGATTTAAAAAAAATTTCAAATTTAAGTTTAATAATTTAAATGTTCGATGTTGACTTTTTTCTTATCTAAAACAAAATCAGATACCATGGAAATTAAAATATTGTATTTGAAAAAAAGTGAGTTAACACCTTCTTCCACCAGGGGCTTCAATTGATGTATTCTAAATTTCTATTCACGTCTTTTAAATTTCAATTCATGCATTTTAAATTTCAATTTATTTCTTCTAAATATCAATTTAGGTTCGTTTCAATTGATTTTGTTTTAAATTTCAATTGATGTACTTTGAATTTCTAATAGAATTTATAAATTTCAAAAATAAAATATATATTATAAATTGAATTTTCAAATTGAATTTTCGAATTTCAATTGTCATTTTTCAAACTAAGATCGATTTTTTTTTTTAATTTTAATGGAAAATGATAAAGCTTTTATAATTGAATATATAAATTTAAAATTTTAAAGAATCTGCAATATTAGATACAGCATTTTGCAATAATTAGGAAATTGAATAAAACCCTTTACATTCCATTTTTCACTTTCAGGACAATCAACAGTATCAAGATGACAAACATAAAATCAGAGGCTACAATGAGGTTATCGAGAAACCCCAGAAATATCAGAAGAACAACAACATTAATAATGGTAGGTATCATTCTAACATTTGTCCATAATAATACACCTGCAATCGAAACCTGGTCCCATCTTTGGAAACCTTTTCCCCTCAGGTTATCCCTCAAAAACGCCCGAATGCAAACCCCAACAATTGACAGCTATTGGTAATCGCCTATTGGATTGGTTCTCTGTCATTATGGCCGATAGTAGGAAACGTCGCCAACATAGTCAGAAATCAAAGGCCCATTTTCCACCCGCCTGTAAGACCGAGGCCAAATGGATGTTCGGCCATTTGGATTTGAACAATGATGGCTACTTGTCGCTGCAGGAAATGTACGACCTGGAACATGACCAGAACGAGCGTTGCATTAAACCCTTCATTGATACCTGCGATTTGGATCAGGATAATTCGATAAATACTCGGGAATGGTGTCGTTGCTTTGAGAAGACAGATCGTCCATGCGCCGCTGTACGGCGAAGAATTGCCGGCGATTTTGCAGGTGAGATAGGTACAGGTGGACATTTTAATTTCTTTAACCCAACAAACAAATTAAACTCTAAATTAGCCACAGTATTGAAATCTATATACTACTATACTCCTTTTACATTAAATATATAAATATGATTTTGGAAACAGATTGCAATATCATTTAAAATCATTAAACATGAAAGGTATCAGGATATTCACGAGGAGAATATTTACAGTTGTGGAGAGTTAATTATTGCGAATCGCAACATAGAATAGATTACTAAAGTATGGGTTTAGACTATCCGATTAAGTCGCGCGATGTGCCACATTATGTGAACGTTAATAAACATCAAATCAATTTAACCAAATATTGAGCTGATTATACACTAAGAGAAAAACGCTTCGTCGCTGGGATGTAATATGCACGTTAGTGTGTATACATTGCCTCAATGAATTGTTACGTTCTTCTGATGATTTTTACCTTGCTGTAACGAAACACGTCATACGAAATATATTTTAACTTTTCGTCGTTCTGTTGCTGCGACAGCCTAATTTTCATTGCTTATTATTTTTACTCCGCTACAAACATAATTCAGTTGGAGTTTGAATATTTTCTAAATTGGATGTTAAATCTAAAAATTGTTGCAACGATTAGATTTTAAATTTTCATCGAAATGAAAACTGCGATGGAAATATAAAATGACGAAAAATGAATACTTGTAGACTTGTAAAATTGTACTGTATAATTGGACAATTCACGTTAGACTGTTTTCTCCGCAATTTTGTTGTTTTTAACGCCAACATCATCCTCAGCGTTGCAAAAGCGAAACAATGTACGTTGTTTCAATGAAAAACATTAATCACAGCAGTGCAATATATTGATCGCAGCAATTCAAAATTCGCTTTAATGAAACATATTGATGATGGCAGTAGTGCCATGTATCCAAACTTGTTCATCTTAAACGATATCCGAAGAATGGAGATCAAGAGTTTTACACCTCTGAAGGCAACGGGGCCAGATAGAATTTTTCCAACTATATTACAATATTAAATGAAGTTGAAAATTGAACATAAAACCGGAATCTCCACCGCATGTCTAACGAATACATATACTCCAAAGTGCTGAAAAGAGGCGAGAACAACCTTTATCCCCAAACCGCGGAAGGCAAGTTATGCAAATTCAAAATCCTTTCGACCGTTTAGCCTAACATCCTTCATACTTAAAACTATGGAGTGAATTATTGGCGGCGGAAAAAATCACAGATAACAGACGAGCTGCTGAAGTTCAAACAACACGGTTACGTCAGGGGGAACCCCCATGGAACCCATCAGTGAAACCCCCATCACACGAGGTAGCCCACAATGTCGAAAATGCATTTAGTGAAAAAATTTACATCCTGGCTAATTATAGACACAATGTTGAAACCACGACGTTAATTCATTCCTTAGACCGTTTTGAAGTTGACCGGGATATATTAGACTGAGTCAATTCATGCTAAGGACAATATGGATAAGTAGTGGGGCAAAAAAAATACACAAAAGGGACAAAGTAGATATGCCGTGGAAGACCAGAAGGAACTCTATCACCACTTTCAATGTTCACCACCATAAATAGTCTACAAAGGACGTTAGCCAACGAGGGATTCTAGGCCGTCTGCTATACAGACGATGTGAGAATATCTCTTGGGCGAAAACCGAATAATCATCGTAGGAAGATATCCTTGCTTGAAACTTGAAACATCGTACAGCTGGATTGATTGTAAACTCGAATAAAACGAAAATAAGTTTTTTACGAGGAAAACGAAGACTGAATCTCACGTGGAACCATGCTTTGTTAGAAGGACTGTAAAGGTGTCCAACCGGGCAAAATACTTACAAATAATTCTGGATCGCAGTCTATATTATACAGACCACAGAGAGAGCTGAGTGAACAAGGCTCACAGATGTTGATCTATTTGTAGAAGAGCTTTATGCTCAAAATGGGGCCTCACCCCTAAAGTTACACATTGTGTCTACACGAGCGTGATAAGGTCGATTTTGAGTTACTCATCTGGTGAACATTGAAAAACTTTCGTGTAACCCCATCGAGGGACAAATTAAATAAGATGCCATCTTGGAGACGAAACGGTTACAGTCAACATGATATTGGAATCGAGAGGATCGTCAACCAACTGACCACCACATTATGGAGTGGCAGTGTCACCAACGGAACAAAGAACCGACCCCATTCCAGAGGAAACGGTAACTGTAAACTGGTATCCCCAATCTCTTCGTGGGTTGTATTGGGAAACCATTTTCTTTTAACTTTAATACAACTACCCTACGGAGAGAGCCATGGACGGAGAGCTTGCTAGTCGATGGCGTGAGGACATTGAAAAACTGCAGAAGCTTCAACGCCTACGCTGTCTGGGTGTCACCGGTGAGTTAAGAATCACAACGCACAGGGCAATATGGGCGATAATATCGTGAAACCCCATTGGGAAACAAATTTAATAAGATGCGGCATTGGAGACGAAACGGTTACAGTCACCAGGATAATGAACCCGAAAGGCTCACAAATTAACTCACGACCACACAATGGAACAAGTGACGGCTTTGTCACCAACGGATCAGAGAACGGACCACATTTGAGAGGAAACGGTAACTGCAAACATCTATGCGCAGTACAAATTTCCTATCGAAAAAATTTGAGTTTTTTTCCTGGAATTGCAAAGGGCGCCCAACAGGGTGCCCATAACTCGGGTATGAAACGAGGCCGTCGATAGTGCAGTGGTTGGTATGGCATAAGAAACATGGATTCCATCCTACCACCTATCCTTGCGACAATGGTCACCTCGCTTAGTAACGAGGATACTATCGAGTAATAAGCCTAAAAAAGCTTCTCAAAATACGCGTTCGGAGCCGATGCAAAATTGTAAATTCAATGATTGTAAAATTAGAAAGCGCACGCCTCACTGATAGTGAGAAGCTATCCCCTCTCCTGTCAAGTGACGTGATGGGAAAATATTTATTTATCGAGGCCCAAATGCTTCAAATCTTCTTCCTCAACCTGACCTACTAACCTACTGAACGAAGCAATAAAATATAATCAAACATATTCACCGCAGTTATGAAACATATGCATCGGCACAATTAAATATATTAATCGTAGCAATGAAACATATTCATCACCACAATTAAATATATTCATCACTGTAATGAAACATGTTCATCGCAGCGATGAAACGTATTCATATCAGATATGAATAATATTCATTGTAGTAACGAAACTTTTATAGTTAATGGGCATATTTTCATTGAGGGGATGAATCTGAACTTTAGTTCCCTTTCGATAAAAATCTTCGTCGTGGCGACGAATAATGTCTCTTTGGCGACGATGCGTTTTTCTTCGGCTAAGACTCTGATAATGCTGAAGTATAAGAATGCAAATTATTTTTCTTCAAGGATGAAGATGACGATACTCGCATCAGTTTTCTTTCGTCTACAAATCGATATCATGTGGCTTATTAGAAAAGTCTTTAAGCCGCTTTACGGTTATCGAGTAATCGATTATATATTATTTAAAAAAGTACATTAATGGTGATAGTTTTTGAAAAATTGTTTTTACTAAAGTATTCAAATAGATTTAGCATTATATCTTTTTGATGGTATTTACAGCTTTATTATTTAACTTAATAGATTTGCATATGGAAATCTATAGTCTCTTATAGAAAATTTAGTTGTCAATTGATTATTTTTTAAAATTTAAAATAGTTTTCAAAATGTAGACACTATTTAGTGGTTTGTCTGTTCTGCCCATATCGCAAGAACTCTAGGATCTTCAAACCAACATAAAGTACTCGTATATAATATCTTGCATGCTATATGAGTTAATCCGAAATATAACTGATTTTTTTTAAAAATGTTGCTGATACATTTATGAAATAATTACATTATATAGCTTAGGAAGTAATATTTTATATCTGACCAGAAACGGAATTCTGTATCTTTTTAATGATAAAAATCGGAAGTAAAATTGACAAAATTCGGCAATTTTGAATTGAAATTTTTGAATTTTGAAAATTTGACTATGGATTTTAATTCTTAAAAAGTTACAGAACTCCCGTGTAGATATGTATACATATTTCCAATTGGTATCAAAAAAATATTAGTTTAGTTTTAAAAGAAATCAATTAAAATTTGAAAATTCTATTTGAAATTTAAAAAACTTCAATTGGAACTTACAAATCCAGCTTCAAATTCAATTTTGCAAAACATCGATTGAAACTTAAAAAACATCAGTTGAAATTTAAAAAACATCAGTTGAAATTTAAAAAACTCAATTAAAATTTAGAACATATCAATTAAAATGTAACGGCCATCAATAGAAATTTAAAAAACATAAACGGAAATGTAAAAGTCGCTAGTTGAAACTCAAAAATCTTTAACCGATTTTATACATTAATTTCAATTTTAAATTTCAATTGACATCTTTTAAAATTCGATTGACATCTTTTAAATTTAAATTGATGTTTTATAAATTTCGATTAAATTTTAATTTCAAATTACAATTGAGATCCTTTCAAATTCAACTAATGATATCAATTAAAATACAGTTGGTGTCTTCTAAATTTCAATTGAAGTATCCTAGATTTAAACTGATGTTCTTGATGTCTTTTAAATTTATATTTCTGTGTTTTACATCTCAGTTAATATGCTCTAAATTCAGGTGGAATTTTTCAGGTGGAATTTTTGAATTTCAATTAATGTGTTTTAAATTGAAAACAGAATTATTACATTTTAATTAAATTTTTAAATAAATTCAATTCATTTAAAAATAGCGTAGATGTTGCGGAGCAAACATATTTCAGGAAACAAGTATGGGCAAGTGCTTTCTGTTACACTGTGATAGTTTTTGACCCGAAAAAAAATGAACTTTGATGAATCCTTTTCGAACTATTAGGGGGGAGTCCCCTGAGTGCGAAAGTACATTTGGAAGTGTCAGATTGGCTCCAGTTTTTGAGAAATCGGTATATATGGATACAGCTAAGTCTGTGCTATTTAAACAAATTTTACCGGCCATAGGCCAATTCTTTTTTTGGCCTAAAGAGGCTTAAAAAGCCTATTAAAATAGAAAAAACAAATGTTTGCGCTCGGTCCAACTTCTTGAGATATGGGCCTTTAAAGGTTGAGTATATAATTGGCCATATCTCACACATTTATGATCCGATCTGATTCCGGTGAATACCATTCCAAAGACCATTAAAAACTCTTTAAATCTTCATATAAATATATTACATTTTATTAACCCATTGGGGACAAATTAAAAAAATACGATATTTTAACCTCACTTTTTTGCTAAAAACACATTTTCTCAAAAAATAGCCCTAGTAAACCTATTTCCTAAGCAGCACTTCAGGCTTTGTTTTAAGGTATAATACTTCGCATTAACCCTTCTAAGACCGGAGATATTTACGTTCAAAATTTGAAATACAAGAAAAAATTAAAGTTTTTTTACTTTTTTCCAAAATTTTATTTATTTTCCTAGCATAGGCCTCAAGTTAAGCTTCAAAATCAAAATATTGGACTTTTATATATTTTTTTCGTTTTTTTTTAAGTTAATTAACCACTAAGTTAATTAACCATAATTTTTAAGATAATTTCTTGTATTTCAAACTTTGAACATAAATATCTCCGGTCTTAGAAGGGTTAATGCGAAGTATTATACCTTAGAACAAAGCCTGAAGTGTTGCCTACAACCTGAGTCTAGGTAGAAAATAGGTTTACTAGGGCTGTTTTTAGAGCAAATCAGATTTTTTTAAATTTCTCCCCAATGGGTTAATAAAATGTAATATATTTATATGCAGGTTTAAAGAGTTTTTAATGGTCTTTGTAATGATATTCACCGGAACCAGATCGGACCATAAATGTGTGAGATATGGCCAATTATATACTCAAGCTTTAAAGGCCCATATCTCAAGAAGTTGGACCGAGCGCAAACATTTGTTTTTTCTATTTTAATAAGCTTTTTAAGCCCTTTTAGGCCAAAAAAAAAATTGGCCTATGGCCGGTAAAATTTGTTTAAATAGCGCAGACTTAGCTATATCCATATATACCGATTTCTCAAAAACTGGAGCCAATCTGACACTTCCAAATGTACTTTCGCATTCAGGGGACTCCCCCCTAATAGTTCGAAAAGGATTCATCGAAGTTCATTTTTTCGACTATCACAGTGTTATCAGCCCTACACATAGAGGGTGGGCCATGTAAACCGGTGAATCCGCTTAACCGGGTCCCGGTTTTTAAAAAATTTTAAATTTCGAACAAACTGAATCCCGGTTAGTTGTCGTCTGTTAACCGGTTATCCGGGTTTTAATCAATTGGTAAAATTCCCTCAAAAAATTTAAAAACTAAATAAAATTTAAACGTGATTGTAAAAATTAAATACAGTTATGAAGTTTCTAAACACGAATTACAATATCAAACGGTCGGTCACAAAATTTATTGTACATGGATGTCCCAATAATAATGCAATGTTGAAAAACAAAAAGATTCATCAGATTTTTGCCAAAACTAAAAATCGAACCCTGGTTTCTGGCAAAAGTTTCTGGAACAAACCAAAAACTGGTTTTTAAAAATTACGGATTTTTGGTCACTCTAGCCCCAACCCACGCTAAAACCTCCCCAAAAACGACACATTTGCGACGTACTGTCCATAATCGACTCAGTTTCTTAAAATTTGTTGATCGCTCTTCGAATTGTCGACTCATTATTCCCACTGAGACAACCGAAAATCGAAATTTCGCGAAGTTGGCGAGCGGTCTCAGCGTAACTATCCACATTTCAGTAATTGGTTTTCACATTGATTAACGCCTTCTTCCTTTGTGTAACGCTCCATTTTTAATAATCGAAACAATCGTAGGCGACAGCTGTCAAATTTCAGATGTGCCACTTGCACAGAAAAAAACACCAAAACATGTTGATCGCACACTCGTATTGGGACACCCTCTTCAGAAAAATATAGGCTTTTCATATGGTTTCCCGATACATCCCATAAAGGGATTAGGGAGAGCTTATCATAAACCAGTGATCTGTGCGCGTTCTAGGTTTACACTCACTGATTGGGACGTACAGTTTTACACCGGTTCCGAAGGGCATTTTGAGAAGCTAAATACTCGATAGTGTCGCCGTCACTAAGCGAGGTGACCCCCGTCGAAAGAAATTTAAGGTGGTCAGAGCAGGCATCGAACTCACGTTCTCACGCACATGAGCCGCGCACACTACCATTGCGCCACCGACGACTTTTAATGCGCTGAAAAATCTGTTTTTTTTTTGTTGTTTGGAAGTAAATTTAACATGATTGTAGCTTGTCACAAATATAGTATATTTGTGTCCAAACATTCGGCCGTATTCATAAAGAGTTATGAGAGGTTTGAGCGACGGTTTATCATATAAAAAACGTCTCTCAAACCTCTTAAAACTTTTTATGAATAAGGTAAAGCGTGTTTGCTTTTCAATATATCATGTTAGAGACACAATGATTAATAAGTTATAATATATGTTTTTAGGACTCAAACGTGGCTTTGTTTACTGAAAACTGTTGAAAATGTGGGTGATCAGAAATCTGCACTCAAAAAAATTTCTTAGTTAAACACAGTTGCCGAAAAGAGAAAAGCAAACATGTTTGTTATTTCAGCAAATATATGTTTGATTCTTAAGCAAATATATTTTGTAGACTGCAAACAATTTGTTATTATGGCAGGCAGTTCATGTGCTATAATAACACATAAATTGCGTGCTGATAAGTAGCAAACATTGTTGGGTGTTAATAACAGCTGATATCTTTTTTTAGAAAATATTACATTAAAAAAAACAAAAAGAACAGACAAACCACTGTAAAAAATTAGCAAACTAAATTAGAAAATTGTTCTTTTAGAGGTACATAGTAATATACCAACTAGCTAAATAGGAGAGGCAACAACATTCTAGACTTTAAATTAAGAAACGCTTGAATGTGAATTTGAACAATACTATTTTTCTAGCTTTCAATATTTATATTGTTTTCTTGAGTTTACACAATTCTCTTTCTCAACACTTAATTTGTACTTGTTATTAAATTTATATCCTTATACACCCAAACACCGACACACAAAATTTTGCCGCCAAGTAATTTCGATATAACCGTTATAAATTTTAGTTTATTATTTGAATTGCTGACAAATTTGAGCTCCCTTCTTATTCTGGTTTGATCTGCTTATTTATTTTTGTTAAAGCCAAAATACAAAGTTTTCCCTATTAACCATCAGTTTATATTTAACCACAAATTTTAAATTCAGCTTTTGCTTCTAAACTTTTTTCCCCCCCAAAACATATATCAACTATTACTCGTGTACTCTCTTTATTTAATGGAATTATTTGTTAATCGCACCAGCAAAACTGTTGTTAATGAATTGAACAAATTTCAATTTTGTATTTTTCTTGTTTTTTGGTTTTTGCTCTTTATCTCTCTATATGATTATGTGCGCACTGAAATGCACAGGAGCCTATGCACCCGATTGTGATGTCCAGGGTTTCTATAAGCCCACTCAATGCCACAATTCGGTTGGCGTCTGCTGGTGTGTGGATAAACATGGTGTTGAATTTGCGAATACCCGTACTCGTGGCAAACCCAATTGTGGTAAGTACCTACACCTACATAAGTATTATTCGGCTTTAATGCCCAACAAGGCAGCATACAAGTTTGGAATTATTGATAGATATTGCCACATGTTGCAGAAGGGGCATGATGGGCTGGATCACTGTACTGTACAAATGAGTGATTTGGTAATGGCATCAAAGGGTTTGTTAAATAAGTTAAACTCTTGAAACATGTGTTCATTGAAATGCAAAAGTTCAAATGGATCTATTAGAATATATAGAGGCAAATTACAACTCGTTAAAGCCAGCATTGTTATCACCTGCCTGCATTAACTAGGCTGGTGCTTAATACACAAAATAATAATAATTGTTGTTCGAAATCTTCGCTTTGTGACGGTTATATGGGAAATGCGATGGGGAGGACATGGCTATACAAGAAATAACAACTGTGACATCTACTAAAGCTGCCGTGAGAAAAATCATTAATTAGGTTGCGGATTTGTAGTCGGCAAGATACTACGACATCTACACGCTGAAAAATAACGGCCTCTCTAACATATTTTCCCAAACATATTCTACAGGAACCATGTATATGTTTGGAACACACTACAAACATTCATATGTTTGCAAGTCCCAAACTTACTTGTATTTAAATGGAAACAATATCATATTTACTGACTAACATCTATACCTACGTGGAAGCATTCGCGTGTTTCCCCCAAACCTACATATCGTCACCTAAAATTTACAAAGACGTAACAACATTTTCATCACTTTACAGAAAAGACTAAAAATAGTTAGATATTGAATCGGAATTTTGTGAATAAAATTGCCATTTTGGATCGTAGATGTCTAAAAGTTTGTGGGGATATGTAGTTTAGTCACTTGTAAGTATAGGGACATTGAAATTTTATAAAAAATAAAAGTCCAAAGAAAAAAGGTGGATTTATCAAAAACTTCATCTATTTAATCCTTTTAATAAAATCGTTGATTTTGAACTTAGTGGTTTGAAACTTTCTCAAATCGTGTATTTTAGTCAAACATATCGTAATCAATCAGAAAGAAAATTTTGGAATTTTGTTGATACGTCATTTTGGATTTTAGGTGACGATATACTTACGTGGAAACATACGCGAATTTCCTCCCAAATATAATAATATTTAGAAACAAATTATTCTTCGATTTTATTATATATGTCTTATTTATTATAATTAATTTTAACAATATAAATCCACATTTATAAATAATTAATACAAAAATGTCAGCAGGTTTGCTCAAAATTTTATTAATTTTTGCTGGCATGGAACAGAACCAGGCCCTCCTGAGGTCTCGATCTGTTCTGTGTGTCACACCAGGATCCATCGGAACCTTACCCAGGTCCAATGCAATAGATGCAGGAACTGGTGTCATCTTAGAAGGTGCTCTGGCCTCGCTAGTCATAGAGACTGGTCGAGAAATTTCGTGGCGAGTTGTTGTGGCAACCTACAGCAATCGGGCAACACTACTCCTGTCCTAACACCCCCAACCAGTGATCGACTGACACCCTCAGATCACAATGCAGCGATGCCTCCCCAATGGCTTTGCTCAGTCTGCAACGGTGTTATTAATAGGAATATTACATCGGTTCAGTGTAGTCGCTGTAGGAATTGGTGTCATATGAGGCGTTGCACTAGTCTTCGTTCGCAAAGGAACTGGAACGGGGACTTTGTCGCTGCTTGTTGCACGGCTAATGCCGGGACAACTGTCGGCACTCCAGTGGGGAATGCGACTATTGCTCATACACCACCCCCCAGATTAGTGCAATTTTCCTCAATCACGCCTCGACCACTACAACAAACCCCATCTCAGTTGCCCCCGTCAAATTTTCAATTGCATCCTGCAATTTCAAATGAGCTTCACGCTCAAACTCAGCTGCGCCCGTCAGCTACTCAGCTGTCATCGACAACACCCTTGCTGGCCCCGTCAGCTACTCAAATCACACTTCAGACTCACAGACCCACCCCCTCCCTCCCAGTCCGATCAGTTCCTTGAGGCGATGAGCATAGCGATAGAGACTGGAGAAATCGCTTTTGAAATCGTCAATGTATATATTCCGCCAGTTAATAGCATCGGTGCGGGCTATCATGCCACAATCGAACACCTACTCCGGGGTGATAGTACAATCATACTTGGCGACTTCAATGCTCATCATGAGATGTGGTTTTCCCAACTGCTTGCCGACCAGTGTGGCATTAATATTGCAGACCAGATAGACGACTCGGAATTCGCAGTTATAAATGAGGACTTCTCTACAAGATTAACGGCTAATTGCTCAAGCTCCCCTGACATCTCCATCGTCAGTGCGTCGCTACTGTCCAATACCATCTGGCAGACCCATATTGCCTTAAACTCTGATCATATTCCCATCCTGATCACTGTACAGAAGCCTAGCGACTTTATGGAGTCGGATAAACGGACGTTCGTCTACTACAACAAAGCCAACCGACCTGGCTTTACGAACGCTATTGACGAATCCCTTCGTCATTTGCAGCTACCCTCTTGCGCCAGACAGGGTGAGATGATTCTCAGGGAGCAGCGTGAACTCATACGCACCAGCAACCCAGCCGATGAACGAATATTGCCCTTGACGGATGAGATTAACGTACTCATCAACCAGCACCGTCGCGACAGATGGCTTGAACATCTGGAAAATTGTAATATTGGCTCGAAAAGGCTTTGGTCTACTATCAGAGGTCTATCTGGCAATGGAAACAATAAGGGTGACATTGCTATCGCGTTTGATAATACGCATTACACGGATGCCAGGAAATGCGCTACCAAATTCTACCAGCAATTTATTGCACACCCAACCCAGCAGAATAGGACCAAGAGAGCTGTAGTTCGGAGAAGTAAGAATCCCAAACGAGATCTAGTACCCTGCTCCTTCACACCCAGCGAAGTTGAAGCCATAATCTCCAAATCTAAACCCTCTAAAGCTCTCGGTCCTGATGGCATCTCGATGATAATGCTGAAGAAACTCGGACCTATAGGGATGCGATTTCTCGCGCACACACTCACTCTTTCGGTGTGCCAACTGGTTATACCAGACGTGTGGAAACGTTATCCCGCTCCTAAACCCTGATAAACCCGCTAACCAGGGAGAATCTTACCGCCCGATTTACCTCTTATCACCCGTAGCAAAGGTTTTGGAGTCCCTACTCTTGCCGACCCTGAAAGAGCATTTTCAGCTCGCCAATCACCAACATGGCTTCAGGCAAGCGCATAGCACTTCGACGGCGTTAAACGAGATAACTACCCATATCACCAATGGCCTCAATCAGAGCAGACCCGCTGAACGTACAGTAGTCGCAGCTTTAGACCTGTCTAAAGCTTTTGACACTGTTGATCACTCGATCCTGCCACAGGACATCTTGAACTCGTCTCTCCCAAATACTACCAAGCTCTGGCTCGGCAGCTACCTCAATGGGAGGCAGGCATTTGTAGAATTCAGGGGCCAGAATTCCCGTTATCGCAAGATAAAAATGGGTGTGCCGCAAGGAGGAGTATTATCACCTATACTCTTCAACATTTATCTTGCGAATCTTCCTGCACCTCCCCAAGGAGTTAGTATTGTGTCGTACGCCGATGATTGTACCATCATCTCCTCAGGCGTAAATGTAGACGACATATGTGCTAGGATTAACAGCTATTTAGCCACCCTTACTGGCTTTCTGCAGGAACGGAATTTGCAGTTATCTCCGTCGAAGTCTTCTGTGACCCTTTTCACTTCTTGGACCAAAGAAGTAAGGAGAGAGCTCGACATCTCTGTCAATGGGGGGTATATACCCACAGTCCATAACCCCAAATTACTCCGAGTTATTTTCGATAATCTCCTTACTTTCTCTAAACATGCGGATTACATCAGGAAAAAAGTCCACACTCGCAACAAGGTCCTAAAGGCCCTTGCAAGGACAACTTGGGGCACGGAGAAGGAGACAATTGTAGTGACCTATAAAGCTATAAGTCGCTCGGTCTTCAACTATGCCGCCCCGGTGTGGTCATCTTTCTAAAGAGATTCCCAATGGAAAGGTCTACAGAGAATCCAAAATAGTGCACTTCGAATCGCAACCGGATGCACACAAATGACGAACGTGGATCATCTACATGAGAAGACCAAGTTACTGTCAGTGAAACAACATAATGTGTTGTTGACAAGACAGTTTCTTTTGGCTTGTCATCTGCCCAGTCACCCCAACCATCATATTCTGATGCAGGATCCACCCCTCCGTCACATCCGGAAGGACATCAGGCGCTACTGTGCGGACATCCAAGACGTCATTCCATCGGATGTCAACAGACTGTCGATAGCAGTAGCACAGAAATTGTTGCATAACACGGCGGTGGCCATAAATGGCTACTCTTGCAACAGGGGCCTTAATGAACACCCTCCCGCGATTTCGAATAATGAGAGGCTTCTGCCCAGGCACACCAGAACCATTCTGGCACAGCTTAGATCTGGTTGGAGTTCTATCCTGAACTCATACAGATCAAGGGTAATCCCAGGCACCTTAGATCAGTGCCCACACTGCCTACAAAGCCCTCATGACACTATCCACATTTTCAATTGTCCTGATAGGCCTACTGACTTGCGCCCAGTGGAACTATGGGACAGACCCTTGGAGGTGGCACAATTTCTCCAGCTTCGCACTGCTGCCTCCAGTGACACATAGGGGAATTACACATAATTTTGTTTTTTTATATGGAAACAGAAAATCTGTTACAACAACAAAACCAAAGTAACATCACAAACCATTTGATATCCTCTGTCCGATGAACCGATGAGCCAAAATAAGAAACACTTCATCTGCAATTTACACGCACATTCAGGAATATTTATGCCTCACTGACTGAGAGAATAATGCAAAAATACAGATCACACTTACAAGATAGACTCTCTTGTTGTCCATGTTTTATTCTCTTGCTGTCGAGAGACCATAAAGAGTGCAACAAACACAGCTGTATTTGTATCACAGCCACAGATATATTTGGGTCGCAAAGACATATATTATAACATATTAATCATTGCGTCTCAAACATGTAATATTGAATAGCAAACACAATGTGTTTGGGCACAAGTAGATCATATTTGCGACAAGCTCCAACCACACGTTATTCGCATCCAAACAACAAAAAACGAACGATTTTTCAGCGTATGGAAATAGTTGATCCAATAAATCCATTCTCCCATGCGCGGAGTGGAACGTAGCACCGTTCTTCTGAAACCACATGTCGTCCAGATTTCTAACGTCCAGTTGAAGCCTCAAGAACTCCGTTAGCATATTCTTGTACGAATACCATTCAATCACTGCATTTCCGGCCTCATTTTCAAAGTAGTAAGACCAATTCACGCCGTCTGACAAAAATCCGCATCACACACTTGCTTATTGTGGCTGGATTTGTTTGTCATGGATCATGTCGACAATT
This sequence comes from Phaonia tiefii, assembly GCA_963931995.1. NCBI lineage: Eukaryota > Metazoa > Arthropoda > Insecta > Diptera > Muscidae > Phaonia > Phaonia tiefii. The sequence continues at coordinate 143,480,384 of OZ008367.1, read as the reverse complement.
TTATTTGTTGACGAACCCATAAATATCAAAATGCTCCTCAGCGGTGAAGATGATTTGTTGTGAAAAATAGGAATTCATTTCACTTTGCTCGGTCACCCATTGACCAAACTGCCGACGCTGTGCTGATCTGCTGGTTTGAGCTCCTGAATGAGCTGAAACTTATAAGAGTGAAGGTGGAAGTCGTTCGTCAAAATTCGCTGCGTAATGCTTCGCGAAATTTGACGCTGTTGTGAACGATGCCGAACTGATGTCCCTAGGTTTTCGGCAACGCTGTCATTTACAGCATCAGTGATTTAGAGAGACCAACCGATGAGGAATAAATTCGTGAAACATTCTGAATCCCTATCTGGTAATTTTAGCGTAAATTTTTGGTAATAGAGCATTCAAATATTCTACGAACATAATCCTTGTCAAATATCAGTGAAGACATGTTGACACAAGAACTCGCTCAATTCGATATTTATACTCGATTTTTAAATTTATCTCGAACAGTATCGGATAAGCAAAATCAAACTTGCCACGCCAATAAGTGTAAGTGTATCTACACAGCGGTCTAAATTTTTGGGGTTTGACTATACTCACCTAGTGTGATCATTTCGTTCGTTCACCCCCAAAATTGGTGTTGCACAGTGTAATCGGTAGTTTCTTCAAATTGTTTGATCACTCTTCGAATTGTTGGCACATTCTGCCCAGTTAGACGACCGAAAATTCGTTTAAGTTTTCGAGCGCTCTCAGCGTAACTTTCCCCATTTATGTAAAAGGTTTTCACATTGATTAACGCCTTCTTCCTTTATGTAGCGCTGCATGTTTAATAATGGAAACAACCGTAGATGGCAGCTGTCAAATCTCAGTGCTATCACTTGCACAGAAAAAAAAAAAAACTGCTGTAAAATTTAAATCTCACTTTTATTGGAGCACCCTTTGTTTAATATAACCTGTACATATTCTTAAAACAACACTGACCAAGTTTTTGTTTAATTAAAAGGCAAGAGCGGACTCAAAGGTTTTAGCCAACTTCGGGTCCTAGGAATCGAACTGCATCAGTAATAGTCAACAGTATTTTATATATATCATACCAAACGTTGTAACCTGGAACATCCTGACCAACAGTCACACTTCATAAAAACTACCTTCTGAGTTGAAAACTTTGAAAACATTTTTGGCATGAAACCATCATTTCAAGTCAAATAACTAATAATACAGTTTGATTCCCAGGGCCACGAAATAAGGAAAAAATAAGCTTTGAGTCCGGTAATGTATTTGTCACCTCTTGCACAGTGTAATTTAATATACGTCAACAAAATCCCCTGCTGTTATTTGAAAATGAATACACGCCGAAAAATGAGTCCTTTTATCTTGTTTGGATGCCAATACAGGGTGGAGCGCGGTAATTTGCTTTTTTGCACTGCAGGCTGTGGCGCCACTGTTGGTCGAATAGATTGGAGAGTGTGCGTGGCTTATAGTGGCTGACGGGAGATTTGTATTCGTCTGCCTTTCAGTTGCCATCATTCATTGGACACGTGAGGAGAGATCATTTTGTGTTGAAGCGTATTTTTCAAATGCGCACTCGATCATTGCAGTGCAGCGTGCTTTTCGTTCACAAACAAAATACGCGGTTCTGGAGTGAAACAAACCCCAGAGAACTACACCAGAAACCTCTGCATTCGGACCGCGTCATTGTGTGGTGCGCCATATTAAAGTAGGCATCATTGGCCCTTACTTTTTCCAGAATACCCGTCTTGCCGTAACCCGGAACTCCGAACGGTACTTGACTATGATACAGGATGTTTCCAGCCGGCTCTTGAGGCAATGCAATTAGAGGATACATGGTTCCAACAGGATGATGCCACTGCACACACAGCGAGGGTTACCAGGAATTGTTTGAGGCAAATGTTTCCTGGACGGCTTATCTCTTTGAGGGACTTAGCCCCATGCGATTTTTCCTTTGGGGTTGCCTGAAGTCGAAGGTGTATATCAACCGTCCCAACACCTTGGAAGACCTAGTTAACAATATTGAGGCTGAAATTGGCAGAATACCAGTCGACATGCTTGTTAGAGTTCATGAAAACTTCAGAAAACGTATGCAGCAGTGTGTGGATAGCGAAGGTCGACATTTGCCAGATACACTATTTAAAACCATGTAATTTACAAATTCCCTTACTGTTCAATATAATTAAAATATAAAATAAATTAATCTACGGTTCTTAATTTTTTTATTTCATTCCCAAATAATCAAATTACCGTGCTCCATCCTGCATAACGTGTATTTGGAGTTTGTCACAAATACAGAATACTTCTCTCCAAACACATTATGTTTGCTATTCAATATTGCGTGTTTGAGACACAATTATTAAAATGTTATAATCTCTGTGTTTGTGATCCAAATACTGTTTCGTTTGTGATACAACTAATGCTGTATTTGGTGCACTATTTACTTAATTTTTTGTCGATATGTTCCGTCTAGTGCAAAATAATAAAATAGGGACAAAGAAAGATTGGTGTCAATTGGTTTAATGTTATTGAAAGTTCGTAACTGTATTTTTGATTTATTCTGTCAGTCTGTAGGGGCGTTTTTTTCGTAACTTATACACGTTAACTCATACAAAATGAAAACCTGCACGTTAACATGTGTAAAGTATGAAGTTGAGAAAACCCCCGATAAAAGTGTTACCAAGTTCGACTTTGTTGTATGGAAAATATAAAATGAATGTCATTTCATTTCTTATATTTCCACGACGTTTCGAAAATTATGTTGTAAATAGAAGGGGTAGTTAATTTTTATTATGAAAATATTTAAAAAGTTGTATAAAATATTATTGGTTTTTTTTTCTTCAAGAATAAGGATTCCAAGGCAACACTGGAGACCAAACAACTAAAGCAAAACTAAACTGAAGAAGGAAGCCTATAACTTACCATAACTCGACAACATTCACAAGAACACCTTCGGCTCTGTCTTCTTGCAATGTATTTTTTTGATACACTTTGTGTACTTTTTGGTACATATTTGAGGACCTTTATGCAGTTGTACTTTCTGGTGGATTTCATGCATTTTATGGAACTTAATATGTACTTTGTAGTAAATTGTATGTACTTTTATGTACATATAAATGATGTATGTAGTTTCTGGTACATTTTATGTACTTTGTGAATAAATTTCTCAAACTCCTCTATAGAATAGCGTTTTGCGTCTCGCTTCCTGTATGCTAGCTGCTGCCGAGCTCGTTTTGGACGTAAAAGAGCACGCGGCTTGGTCGGGGACGCCTTTTTTGTTTTATTATTTGCCCGTGCTCTCGAGTCGCATATTTTGGTTTTGTTTTAACATCTGACAACTACCGAGCAGTTGCGCGTTTACTAAATAAATAAATAAATGGTTTCCCATTACATCCCATGAAGGGACCGGAGAGAACTTCCCACAATCACTGAGCTGTGCGCTTTCCAGTTTTCACTTAGTGATTGGGACCTACAGTTTTACACCGATTCCGAACGGTATTTTGAGAAGCTTTTTCATGGCTATATACTCGATAGTGTCGCCGTCACTACGCGAGGTGACCGCCGCCGAAAGAAATTTTTTTGAAGGTGGTCAGAGCAGGGTTCGAACCCAGGATCTCATGTACAAGAGCCGCGCACACTAACCATTGCACCACCGACGGCGTTTACTATGTTTGTTTTATTTTTAAATAGTGTTTTACACCAATATGCCATTAAAATCCTGAACAATTGCAATCGAAGTCTCATATTTGAATATTTCGTAAAACTAAACATCTGCTTTTCAATACTGTATTCAGAAATTAATTTACTCGAAATTTCCAAATGAAAAAGTTTTGCTGCAATGTTAATGCAGAATAACCACCTCATATATTACATTATATTCTTTTGGTTTTGACTTTTAAATAAACAAATTGACAAATAAAAATGAAAAATTATAGGACAAAGCCAAGTTAAATATACTCAACTTCTATACGTTTTTTTCGTAACAGTTGATGTTAACTTATATAGGTTACGAAAAAACGCCCCTTGTGATTCATAAATATTTCTGGATGTGTGTGTCAATGAATATATTGTTTATTATGTTGACTGATCTGTTGCGTTTTAGTTTCATGCAGTCAGTCGTAAATCGTTCGTTTGGGAGGAAACACACGAATGCTTTGACGTAAGTGTATAGATGTTTGGGATAAAACACGCAAGTAAACATGCTAAAGACAATGACCATCTTGTCCAAAGAACAGATTTGATTTCCATTTTTCGCTGCTTATAACTAACTATTTTTAATAAAACGCAAACTAGTGTCAATTTCAAAAAAAGCTGAAACATGCATTTACTTAAAATTAAACTATGTCAATGTGACATTTAAACAAGAAAATTCTCCGTAGTAAAAACTTAAAAATTGTTTTTTTTTTTTCAAAATATCACTGAAAAAAGGACGTGTCAGGACATGCTGTGCCTTGTTTTATATACCATTGGATGAACCTTTCATGTAATACTAATATTGTACACATTGTCTTTAGTTAAAGTACTAAATTCTTGAAAAACTAAAAACGTAAATTTTTTAAAAATGGGCCAGCTCACGGGATCTTAATGCTAGACACGAAATATTTTGGGAATCATCATGAAACAAACAAAGGTACATTTTGAGGGGTGTACAAAAAGGAACTTTTTTTTCGTGAGTCGGTCTAATATTCATGGTTCCTGCAGAGTGTGGCTGAGGCCGTTTTTTTCAGCGTGTACGAACGTGACAAAGAAAAAAGTTCCTACTCTATGACACTGTGAATAATCGAACAGTGGTTTACTAAAATCATGCCGGCCCTGTATAACAAACCAACTACATAATCAAACACAAATACTACTACGAATCATTCCTTGCCGGGGTGCCTATAAATGTGTGTGTAAATGACTTTGATGACCAATTGCTACTCGATTTGCTTAGAAACTTCAGTGTTTAGGCGTCACGACAATTGTATATATGGGAATTTGGCTACTACATGAAACCCTCCCGCAGAGATGTATGTGTTTCTGGCATCAGACATATTCTTACTTACTTACTTACACACGAACACTAAGGGCAGAAAGAGCAGTAGAGAGAGACCTGAGGGACGAGTCCACCACATTAAATGTGATTTAAATACAGATGTTGCAATTAAGAAAAAGAATCCCCTATTCTCGTATGCACTTGATGTAATCGTATGCACGTGTAACTGTCAGCCGTACATTTTATATTGATTGACACTGTACGGTGTTTTTGAACGCATATACGTTAGTGCGTTCCATAAAAATAAAATTTTTCATCCAAACGACGCTTAAAAATTAACTAATTGCGGGAGATATAAAAAAAGTTAGGAAACTTGTCCGATCCAACTAGCATTTGAAAAACGGCAAATCGGCGAAATTTTGAAAAAAAAATATTTTTTCATCGTTACGTTGAAATATTTAAACAAGTCGCGAAAACTATTTTCAGTCGACCACATCCCTCGCAACACCCTGAAAACACGAAATCGACGCTGCTGTTCACAAGATTGAGGCCCAAACACAATCGAAAATGTACTGACAAATTGGGTAGATCGAATCAGGTACTGTAAAACTAGTCGTGGAAGCCACTTGAACAATGTTTGTGATGTATTCAAAAATATCAAAGATGTGTCGTCTTACCAATAAAATCAAAATTTGGAAAATATTTAAATTGGTATTTTCTTCAAAGCCAAATTATATTCCAAATTTTACATGGCTCACCCTTTACAAACCATTTAAGTTAAACGAAAAATCAGTTTGTCGCAAACGTTTTTGCGTTTGTCGTAAAAGTTTTGTAATTAATTGAGAAAAACGTGATGGCAGCAATGAGAGAAAGGAAAAGGAGTCTACAATTAGCCGAGGTAATCTATATGCTTTCCATAAAATTGCTTGGTGACTGACTGCACGCAAGGCAAAAAAACGTTTCTTGCTCGGTTGCCACAACAATAATTTGATTGATTTGTATTAATTTATTAATCGCAACCGTTCACGTAGTTCTCCCAAATAAACTCATATATCGCTCGTAAATGTGTATCTTGTTGTTGCAAACGAGTTCACGCGTACAAAATTACATTTGCCGCAAGTTAAAAACCGTTTGCGATAACTGAAATTAGCCATTTTTCTAACGAGAGCACAAATTACGAAGAACGTAAATTTCGCATTTTTTTTTTTTTTTTTTTTTTTTATTATTTAAATTTTATTTTGTCCATATATTAATTTAACAATTTTCATAATTCATTCTAGAGATTCTTCTTTTCTCCCAACGTCCTAAGACTGTTCTGGGAATATATGCCTTATGGTCAATTCAAGTGCCTGTAAGACCAGCCCACTTATACTCTTGCGTGATCACACTCTCTAATGCTGCTACCTTGTCGATATATCTTGGATGGGCAATTGAGGCGTTGTAGTTTGCTGCGCTTTTAGTTGTTATGTGAATGCAAGGCAAGACAGACATGCAGTGAAAAAATAGACAAAAAGTACAACTTTTTTGAAACATACTTTTTGGGTAAAACCAAAATCATAAAAGTTGGAAATTTAAACAAGAAGCTTATGGAAGCCATAAATAAAAGTTTTAATTACAACTCGGTTGCTGTAACCGAAAGAATAGTTTTTCGTCTCTCGCAAACGTTTTTTCAGGATTAATTTTTTAGAACTCGTTTACTGCAAACGTTTTTCAGTTGTCGCAAGCGTTTTTTAATTTGGATCATCTACAACTCAGTTGCTGTAACCGAGGGAACAGTTGGCGAAACCGTTTTTCGTTTCTCGCAAACGTTTTTTCCAGCTTTTGTTTTTCATAACTCGTTTGCTGGAAACATTTTTCGGTTCTCCCAAACGAAATTACATGTATGGCTTAACAGAAGTTCGTTTCTCCCAACTACAGTCCCCAAACGAACTCCAGTTTTCTGAGATTTCGTTTGGGAGGAACGAGTTTTTTCTTTGGGTGTGGCGTTCCCATTAAGTAGTCGTCAGAAAAGAAGGGATTTTTGGAAATTCTAATTGGGGCCGGTAGAAATGGGCGTGGCAATAAATTAGAGAAATGACCGTTTTGACCAAACACATCATCTCAGAGTAATGGAATTTGGATGTTCCTCTTAGAAAATGAAAAATAATAAATTCAGGTTTTATTTAAATTTTAATTAGGGGCAGTAGATAGAAATGGGCGTGGCACCAAATCAGAGAATATGCCATTGCGAACAAATGCGTGAGCCTATAATCATGAAATTTTAACAAATAAAAACTTTTGGTTTTTCGAAATTTCAGCTAGGTCCGTTTGAATCGGGGGCGTATCATTAAATATTATTAAATGGTGTGGGTGTTATGCTAATGAATTAGACTTCAGCTAATAAGGGTTTTTTGAATATCTAACTTGGGGGCGGAAGAAGTGGGCGTGGCACTAAATCAGACTAATAAGCATCATGAACAAACGAGTGGTCCTAGAATCATGAAATTTTAATATCATTTTCATTCAGTCTAAGGACAATAGTTTTCCAATTTGAGTGATATGATTTCTTAAAAAAAAAACACACTAATTGTTAAGGAAATTCAAATGGTTTTTATTTAATGTGAAGTACAATCGATACAATTAAGTTCTGAATAAAATGTCTTTTAAATGGCCTCCATCCACGTGTTCTTTTGTAGGAACGAATTCGATGAACCCAATTTTGAGCACTTTTGCCACTAAATCTAGGCGTATGTCATGAATAGCACGATCAATATTGACCTGTAAAGCTTGAAGAGAGTCTGGTTTATTGGTAAAGACCAATGACTTCAAATAACCCCACAAGAAATAGTCTAAATGGTGTTAAATCACAACTTCTTGGAGGCCATTCAATGTCACAATTTCGTGAAATAATCGAATCTCCAATCTTTTCTCGCAATAATTCGGTTGTTGCCAATGGTAAAGGTCCAAGGGCTTCAATACCAAATTGAAGTCCTAACTTCAAGCGCGATGCGCTGAGTTTTGGTACAACATTTTCGAATTCTTTTTCTCACAATTCTTATTTTTTAGCGCCAAAGAAATATGAAAGTGGAAATGGAAGTTTAAAAAAATGTTTTGAAAAATTTTATCAGACCTAGTATACATGCATTTGCTTTAAATATCGTTTTAACAGAGGTGTTTAATGAAAAGTGCATAGGAAATCAAATGAAAGATTTGTTCAAATATTATTACTTCCACGTACTCTTTTCAGTCATAAATTACTTGGCAAACTTCTCATCTTTCCCACTTCGGGAATTGTACTATAATGTCATTGTTGTTTCTATATAGGTCGGGTTACAGTTCAACGCTGGTTTAAACCAAAAATGTTGTGTTTTCTATTCAGTCTATTTTATATTAATACGTGATTAATTAATAGTAATTAGTTCATTATAAATTAATATTAAACTAGTAAACCATTTGACAAACTGTAAATCGCATCCCTAAAACTAACACAAAATTATTCAGGACAGAATTTATTTTGTAATGAACAACATTCTATTGTCCATACACGCTGAAAAATCTGTCTTTTTGTTGTTGTTTGGATGCAAATATGAAGTGTGTTTGGAGCTTGTCGCAAATATAATATAACCTGTGCCGAAACATATTGTGTTTGCTATTCAATATTACATGTTTGAGACACAATGATTAATATGTTATATATATATGTGTTATATATGTTTGCGACCCATGTATTTATGTTTGTGATACAAAAACAGCTGTGTTTGTTGCACTGTCTATGCTCTCTCAAGAGCAAGAGAATAAAGGAGGGACAACGAGAGAGTCTATATAGTAAGTGTGTATCTGTATTTTTGCATTATTCTCTCAGTCAGTGAGTCATAAATATTCCTGAATGTGCGTGCAAATTGCAGATGAAGTCAGTGTTTCTTATGTTTGCTGATTTATTGCCTTTTAGTTTCATGTATTCAGTAGTCAATGCTTCATCGGACAGAGGATATCAATAGCGCTTGATCAGTGAAAAAAGAACAAACGAAGGCACGGACGCTTTGGTTTTTCTGTATATGTTTCGTATATATGCAGGTGTGCTACCAAAATGAGACACGATATTGAGGAAAGAAACTGGAAAGGGCAAAAACGTGAAGTCCTCTGTCTGTCCAAGCCTTTACTGAGAAAATCGGAACGACGGAACATTTATGGAATAAACGCTTGGTTTGCATGAACTAGATTTGTATATAAATATATTCAACGTGAATAACGATTTTGAGGAAAGAAACTGGAAAGGGCAATAACGTGAAGCCCCTTGTCTGTCCGAGCCTTTACTGAGAAAATCTGAACGACGAACCATTTGTGAAATAAACGCTTGGCTTGCATGAACTAGATTTGTATGTAAATATATTCTTTGTGTACCAACGCGTAGTGATAACCAACGCATAGCTGAAACGTTCCGAAAACAAAAACGTGAGAGAAAACAAAGAAGAAGCAAAAGAGCAGCAGATTCTCATTTCATGAAAAAAAAAACAATTAATGCATTTAATGCACCTAAATGTAAAAAAGGCTGTTTTAAATCTTTTAATTTGTTGTATTAATTATTAATAAATGTGGATTTATATTGATAAAATTAATTATAACAAATATTACATACATATATATTGAAATCAAAGAATAATTCGTTCTTCAATATTATTACTTTTGGGGGGAAATATGCATATCGTCGACTTATTATTGCTTTGTCGTAAACGGCAATTAATTGAAACGGAGATACCAATATTCGCAACTATACCACTATTACCAACTAGCAATTTTTAGGGTAAACAACACAGTAATGGTAGAGAACGGGTTTTTCAATAAGAGCGCTACAAAAGTTTTTTTTAAATAAAACAAAACCGGTTTTAGATACCAATGAAATTCTTTATTCCTGTGAAAGTACGTTCGATGCCATTATGTATGCATGGCCACCACGGGCACGTTTGCAGAAGTCCAGACGCTGAACCCAATTTTCGACGGTTTTCAAGCATAAATCGGCCGATACTGCTGCAATTTCACGTTCGATATTCGTACGAAGTTCATCAATCGTCGCTGGCTTGTTGGCATAGACCATAGACTTGACGTAGCTCCACAGGAAATAATCTAACGGCGTCAAATCGCACGACCGAGGCGGCCAATCGACTGGGCCATTTCGTGAGATAACACGTTCACCAAACTTGGTTTCTTATTGACGAAGCCATTCAGCCAGAAATGAGCCTCATCGCTGAAGATGATTTTCCGACGAAAATCCGAATAATTTTCAAGTTGTTACTCAGCCCAATTCACGAACATACGACGCTTATGGTGGTCAAGCGGCTTCAGTTCTTGCGTCAATTTGATCTTGTAAGGATGTATTCTCGACACTACGGCCACTTCTTTGTCTCACTGGCACGGGAACATTTTGTACTGTGCCTGTGGATTCAAATTTTTCCACTAGACGCTCAATTGTTGATCTGGTAGGACGATTATGACGACCATAAATTGGACGTAGCGCTCTTAAAGCTGAGGCCACTGACTCGAAATTTCGGTAGAAATGGCAAACCTTACTGAAGAGAAATGTCAAAAGAGCGGGAAAAAATATGGCGTCGTTTGCTGTCCCTATCGATTTACTTTTGTAGCGTCTCTGTTGAAAAACCCTTTATATCCAAAATCTGACAACAGATTCGGAAAGACAACGCACAAAAACCTGTAGACACAATATCACCTCGAAAAACTTTAGGTATACGACAAAACAATAATCAACTGACGATATGTTTCCCCATAAAAGCATACACGTTTGCCAGTAAACATGATGCTATTTACATTTAAACACAAGTGAGTTTGGGCCTTGAAACATATTAATGTTTGAAATGTGTTCCAAACATATAAATGTTTCATGCAGAATATGTTTGGGAGAATATGTTAGGGAGGCTGTTATTTTTCAACGTGTAGATGTATGAAATTTGGATGTATGTACGAGTATGTTCTCCCTTATGAATTAGATATTAGCTAAGAAAGAATTTTTTGAAATCCGATTATGGGCGGTAAAAATAGACGCCGCACTGAATCAAAGTATTAAGTGTTATAACCGATCCGCCTCGTATACAGACGCATACGAAGTAGCGGGCAGTTGCTAGTCTCTTACATATAATTTTTTAGTTAATGCCTTTTCAAAATTATACATTTACATTTATACGTATTCAATTTTGAATTTTGTACATTTCCTTTTACAGAATCGGTGGTAAATAATGCCTCATCTCTAACGTCCGACGACGAGGATGAAGAAACCGATGACGAAGACAGTGCGGAAGGAAGTGCTGATCAAATCATGGTATTTTAAATTATGGAATCCTTTTTAACAAGAAACCCCAACCCCAATGCCCATAACAAAACCCCCAAATAAGAAAACAAAACAAAAATACTGAAATTAAAAGAGAAAAAAAACAAATCCAACAAAAAGCTTCACTCCATTAAAACAAAAACATAGTAAAAACCAAAACACTAAAAAAAACTTTTATTTTCATTTTGAAAAGAGAAAAGAGAAAAAGAAATAAAAATAAAAATAAAAATGCTTTTGCAAGGAGGCGGAGAACAACACAACAACATTTCATGTTTAACTTCATTAAATTACAAGTTGAAGATGAGGACGCAAATGAAAAAGGAATAGAATAAAAAACTACAACTTCCTAATGAAAAGAAACGAGAAAAAAGGTTATGGAAAAGGAAGCCTTGGAACGATACTAGTACTTATATTAATGTAATTGGCTTAAAAGAATTGTTAATGAAACATAATAAAATATGCAGTGGCATTTAATGAAAGTAACAACAATCGCTTACAAAACAAAACGACCTTTTTTTTCATTTCAATAAAAACAAAATTGTTAGTAAATTTTCTGCAGTTTCCCAAGAATTTAACAAAGAAACTACATTTCCTTTCCGTATAATTAACGCATTGATTTATTTTAGCTTAAACGACCCCGTACAGCGTAGAGTTAAGTAGTAACATCCTTGGTTCCTCCCACACACTCACACAGTATCCTTAAGTTTCTCTCAAACCAAAACAAAAAAACACACGCTAAATGACATTCCGCCCAATAATAAAAACAAAGTGAAAATAAAAAGAAAATGTTAGAAAACAAGGAAAGAAATTAATAAAACAAAAAATAATAATTTTTGTGATAAGTTTTAATTTGTGTGTGAAGAAGCTGCGATAAGAGAGGAATGTGCTTTCTTTAATCGGAAGCGGAAACATGGAATAGTGTTGCCACAAAAAAATCCGAAAGCTGATAGCAGAAGCTACTGAGAGAGTAATTGAAACGTAACAAAAATTATAGCTAATTTGTTGTTAAAGGCCTGAAAATATCTTCGCCTTGAGCTTTACTATCAAACACCGAGAAAAAATTTAAATTGTTTTGAAACTGTGTTTAAAATAAAACTTGTTTTCGATTCAAAACAGTTGATTTTAATAAGATTTAACATACCCATAGATTATTAAGTATATTTAAGTTTCAACGAAATAGACAAATGCTGGTTAAGATTTGTATTTAAAAAAACAACTTTAATTTAAAATGAAAATATTCGAGCGTTATACTTTAATTTATTGAAAAATAAAATGAATTTAAAATATTGACCTATCGCTCGAATAAAATACAATAAGGTCGAATAAATTATCGTATTTTCAAAAAACTTTAAAGTTTTTTATAACCAAGAGTTCCCGTAAAAGTGTTGCCTTGTATCCTGTTAGCCACCATCCATCATTTGAATAACGATTTATAATTGGTAATACATTAACTAAACTGTGTCCAACGACAGGTAACGAAGCGAAGCGAATACATGATAAACGGACGAATAAATGACGGACAAATGTTGATTTACTAACGAAAATCATGGCAATCAGAGTTGCATTTGGCTAAAACAGACATGTTAGTATTAGAGTCAGACAGAAGATATAAACTAACTCTTGACCACAGAGAAATATACTAAGAGTGTGCAACAGCTGTTTTATTTTCACCGAAAATCCATAATTGCAATCTTAACAATAATTTTACTCTAACACTTCTTTACATTTTGCATTTTTTCACTTGTTATTAATTTTTTATCGATTTTACAAAAAAAAACTACGATAATGCTGTGTTTTGTACTTTTGGTTCGATACTTAGGTGAAAATGTATGAAAATCGCACAGCGCAACCCGTATTCTTCCAGTCACCTATCGCTGTTTTTAAGCATCATTCTGCATCAAAATTCCAACCACTACATAATTTCCAACTGAAATTTCAAAACCATTTAAAAATGATATTTGAAATTTGAAAAACTTCAATTGTAATTTGAAAATTCTATTTGACTTTTTTAAAAAAAAACATCAATTAAAATTTAAAAGACATCAATTGAAATTTGGAAATTTTATTTGAAATTTGAAATACATGAATTGAAATTTAAAAAAAAAATGAATTGAAATTTAAAAGACATCAATTAAAATTTGAAATACGTCAATTGAAATTTGAAATACATCAATTGAAATTTGAAATACATCAATTGAAATGTAAAATACATCAATTGAAATTTAAAACACATCAACTGAAATTTAAAACACATCAATTGAAATTTAAAAGACATCAATTGAAATTTAAAACACATCAATTGAAATTTAAAATACATACACCAAATGAAATTTAAAAATCTAATACATAAAATCGGTTAATAATTTTTAAATTTCAAGTGACGAATTTTAAATTTCAATTGATGTGTTTCAAATTTCAATTGATGTGTTTTAAATTTTAATTGATGTGTTTTAAATTTCAATTGATGCCTTTCAAATTTCAATTAATGTGTTCCAAATTTCAAATTTCAATTGATGACAGATATTTTTCAAAATTAAATTGATATTTTTCAAATTTCACTTGGAAATGGTGCAAATGACTAGGCTTTAACCCTTTGACGACCACAGGAAAGTGTGTTTGCCCTAGGGTTTTGACACCTATAATTTTGCAGATACGAAATAGAGCAAATGTATCCATGGGTGATTTATAGAAGATAGTGGGGGAAATAATAGTGTAGTAGGCGTCAAGTCTCTAACTGATACGATTTGACCCGTAGGAGCCATTAAACTGGGTCAAAAATAGGGTTTAGTTCCAACGGAGGCAACGGGTCGAAAAAAAGGGGCGTAAGGGAAACATCAGGTACGTTTTAAGTCCATAACTTTACCTTTTAAAAAATTTATGAGCGAATATCAACGTCCTTACATGGACCGATCAAATGTTTGCCGAGTATGTTCGCTTTTTAGCTAAAACGGAAAAATTTTTTCCAAGAATTAGGCCATTATTATTAGGCCATCGATCACGAAAATAATCAAAAAAAATAAATCCCTTCCGCCGAAAATGTATAGTCGTCAAAGGATTAAAACACAAGTTACAGTCACAGAAAAAACTAAACCAAATTAGCCGTAACCATATTTAAAGGTTGCAACAACCACATTAGATATCACCACATCCGAATTAGAGGTTGTCACAATCGCATTAGAGGTTTTCGCAACCGCAGTAGAGGCTACTTCAACCAAATTTCAGTTGTGGGGACTAAACGACGTCGTTACATCCTGAATTCGGTTGCGGCAACTGTAATTCGGTAGAAACAAACGAATTTACGGTTGCTACAACCTCTTTTCAAACAATCAGTTATATTAGTGTAGACACTGGTCGTTTGGATATAAAGTGACTAACTATTCGTTACGAGTACCTCAACCGAATTTCAGATGTGGGGACTAAATGCTGTCGTTACATCCTGAATTCGGTTGCGGCAACTATAATTCGATGGAAACAACCGAATTTACGGTTGCAACAACTTCTTTTCAAACAATTAGTTGTTTGGGTGTAGCACTAACTATTCGTTACGAGTACTAAACCAAATTTCAGTTGTAGGGACTAAACACTGTCGTGACAACTTGAGTTCGGTTGCGGCAACTATAATTCGGTGGAAACAACCGAATTTACGGTTGCTACAAAAACTTTTCAATCAATTAGTTTTGTGGGTGTAGACACTATTCGAACGTATATAAAGTGGCAAACTCTTCGATACAAGCAAATGTTACCAAATTTACACGGAATACACCATAACGCCCTTTTCTTAGCCGCAAAATCCTCAATAGCAGAGACTGGAGATGGTACGAAACACATAACTATGTACTGCAAGTTGTAGTGTCCGTAAATGCTCTCAAAGCTTTAGTCAGCAATGGCTGGTGCTAAACTGTAGCTTCCGACCAATTGGACTAGAGTATCAGATCAAAAATAAAATGAAGTCATTACAATGAGATTGGTGCATTCTTTTGTATGTCCTCTGAGTAACTCTGTGCCGATTTGTAGCATACAAACTGCACATTTGCATTACAGCTGATATGTGGTTTGCCAGCAGAACAATACTAGTGTATTCATATAGATGTCGCTCAAAACTATGCAGAATTTGATGCAATTTATTAAATATTTTAGCAACAATGAAAATAGATTGATATTCCAACCCGGGACCCACAATATTTTCCGCTGTATAGTCGGAAATGTTCCCATCGTGTTAATGAGCAGCTGCAATTTAAAGTACTTCCGTTCAGGGTCTTGTAGTAGCGACATTTTCCCCAACTCTTCGCGGGAAGATGTGCTTCAAACCACAAAAAATTTCCAAAATTACGTATTAATGAAACAAGAGCATACAATTCGAAATTGTCGTTTGATTCCATTCAATCTAGAAATCCAGCAAATGATGGCCCAGTAATAAACCTTTTTTAATTTGTTTATTCAAAGCTGTCAATTTTTTTTGGGAGCAAAGAACGTACATAATAGTGGTATTCATGCAAACAAGAAAACCTAGAACTTTTGCTCAGCGTAAGTTTGCCTCGAAGCGTTTCATGAGGCACCAAGTAAAGTTGCTCAGTGTATCTGTGCAGCAATTGTCCAAAAAGGCTGATAAAGTAGATATACATACATATTCATATACATATACATACGTATATGCTTTACCTATTCCATTATTTTATTTTTTTCAGATTAATCAAAAACCCCTTTTATTTTTTCAATACAAAAATATTGACATTGAAACATCCACAATAGGATACAGAGCATACTGATTGGACATGGGCATGATGTTGGAAGGAAAAGGACGTAGCATATGGAGAGACTCAAAAGTCGTATAGGTGGAAAATTGACAACAAACGAGATGATACAATGGCTCAATGGTGAGGACATACAGTTCAGGAGGACTCAAAACGACTTAAGGAGAGAACAAATTCAACCTCTTGAAGGAGGATACGGTGCAGATTGGTCCTGCAATAGGACGACAGTGGATATACCGCACTATATCCAATGGTTGCTGTCTAACGCTGAGAAATTTTGGATTGCGTCACAAAGAAGACAACTTGCCGTTACTGGGCTATATTGCGGACCGATAAAAGTGTATAAGGACATTAATTGGAAGAGAGGGACAAGAGATGACTGGGGATAAATTTACCTCTATTATTGGGAATCACATGGACGAGCATCGACTGGCACATGGGGAGGGCATACACTGCAGATAATGGACCGCACGGGAAAATTTGTTGGACAAAATCAGAATATAGTTATACTAGGAGAGGATAGGGGCAACGTTACAGTGGCTATGGTGGGAAAAGATTATGAGGGGACAATTAACAGTATAGTGAACGACATGATGACCTACAAGGTGCTTAGCAAAGACCCCACGACGAAGTAAAAAATATGAAGACGGAAATGGCCACGGCACCAGGAACTTATGGCTTTCCCAAAATTCATAAGGATAACTTGCCTCTAGGACCTATTTGTTCGCCGATTAATGCACTTTCTCCAGAACTTTGTGGGCACATCGCTAACATCTTGGACAAATTAACGGGGAATTCGAAGTGCACTATCAAGAGTTCATCACAGTTTAAATGGGCAATATCGGAGACACTAATGGGGGTGGACGGGATAATGGTTTCCTTCGATGTGGTATCACTTTTCTCTAGTATAACAGTATATCTGAAGATGAAATGGCCAGAAGTCCAAAAACTCACGGTGCTTGATGAAGACTTGTTTTTAGGAATACTACGTTTCTGCCTACTGGAAAATTGATACTTCAAGGAGAGGATTACTTACCCATATTCGGCTCCAACAATAGTAGCCGACATTGTGATGGAAGAACTTTTGGAGAAATGTATTGGGAACTGTGGTAGAAGGCCTAGAATTTTGAGGGAATACGTAGATCACCAATGTGGGATATGTAAGACAAGGGCAATGGATAACAATCTGACGGGACTCAACACCTATAGTTCGAATGTAAAGTTCACAATAAGAGGAGAGGATAATGGCAAACTCCCTTACCTGGGCACGATAGTCATCAGAAGGGGCAATAGGATCCTACTATATTGGTACTATATATTGGTTTCAAAAGACAACAGCTTCTGGGAAATTTGTAAATTTGCATTCACAACATAAATTTGCATTCGTATTAAATATCCTCACGTCTGGCATAAGTTGACGGATGTCCGAGGAACACATACCGTGGAAATATCGATAGAACAGCGACACGCAACCCACATTTCGACGATGCTCAAGGGAGATAATAGAGTTGGATACCCTACTGTCCCCTATCAACACCATCAGTTTACATTCTTATTTGACTTAGTCTATTTGAACCTTCGCTATATCGCGAAGGTGTAAGTCAACTTTTAGCCGTATGATGATTGACCACAAGGGAGTTGCTACACCTCACTACTGGGCCATATTAAACCCAATACGGTCTGCTTGGTACTGCAATGTTTTGATATTCGTTTTACTATGTATTCTATTGTTCATGTTTCGGTTTGATATGTAATCTCTCCACGAATGAATTTCGATTACTAGGTAGTTGCTGCTTGCTTGTGTGTTGTGTTTGGTATTGAACGTTTTGAAATAAAACGGTAACGCTTGATATCTGTGTCTTCATACGCTTGTAGATGTCTACTAGATAATTCGCAGAGTGGTGGGTGTGAGATAATTGGGAACTTAATGTATTGAATATGTGACGATTCGGTGGGACAGGTCAGAATCGGAAATCGTGGTCACTGGCTGTGTATGAACTCTACAAATCCGATGAGAATGGTTGGGGTTCGGTATACAGTGTTGTAACTCAGTAGGAATAATTCAGATTCGGCAAGGACAACATAGCATCGACAAGAAACACTAAATCGTTTGTTGATGGATATATAAACACAAGAGAAAGAAAGCCTAAGTCGATATGTTGAAATAATCAATTTATGAGGCAATAAATAGTCAATCTAAATTAGGGTATATACGATACATCCCCAACGCCAGCCAGGGCGAAATGTCAAAATGATTTTGATTTTTTCTTCGATTGATAAGCATTTCTTACTATACAACTTTATTTTCACTACATCATATAAGGATGCACACCGATCGGATGTATCGCGTATTTCCTGCTTAAGCTGCTGTGGTGGAGTAGTCAGCCTAAGACGCTTTGGTGAAGTAGTCAACTTAAAAAAATGCTCTTTGTTCTTTTAGGAACTGACCGGCAACAACCTTAATTCTGTGGTTGAGCTGCACTGACAGAAACATTTTTGTAGTTCGGCCAAATCGTGCGCAATGCATGACCTATCGCACTAGATCAGTGATTGGCACAACCTTAGTTCTGTCGTTGAGCTGCACTGAGAGAAACGTTTTGTATATGCGTCATACTTGTACTCGTATGTTAAATAATACTTTTAATTCAGTTATAAATTTAAGATGAAACAAAATTTCAAAAAGTAATCTTTAAAAATCTCAATGAATAAAAATCGTATTCAGGCAAAAAAAAAGATCCCATTTTTGAATGAACATTTCTTTCAGTGCAAGCAAATCAACCTTTCTGTTCGAAGACTGAATGATTTCGGTTGCGTTCGTTCCATACGTGAGCGTATGCCGACGTGAAAACACGCAGCACAAAAATGCATTGTACATAGGCTTTGCCGGTCACTGCACTAGAAGCTGGGAAGCGACTGATAATGAGGATAATTATATTCAACATTATATACTGTGGCTGCATTGATATGAATGAGAATTGCAGAGAAGCACTCATTCTTGTGTAGTCGCTATAGCCACTGAAACACAGTTTGACACTGCTAAGCGCATTTATTACGCACTGTCGACAGAGTGTGTTTATTTGTTAGTGAGTGTGATTGCTAGTGAGTGGAATTAACTGGTTGAAATAAATGGTACGGTAATATATGTTGTGTATAATATGGGGACAGATGGACCAGAGAAGTATGGGAGTCTGATTGGATTCGGGTGATTGTGTGTTCACTTAAAATATATACGACGGGATTATGACATCACGTTACACTTAGTAATAGTTTAATCCAATACTACTCATTTTAATTACACCCTTTCCAAATACACCTTTAGCCCTTTTGAAAACCGAAAACCAGCATTTGTCTATTCTATGATCTGTAGCAAATCTTTTCATTTACCTCAACACATAACCTTTGTTATAAAAATTAATTCAATATTCAAAAATGAAGTCAACCGCGAAAAATTGTGAGTCTAATGCGAAAAAAGAAAATTTACAAAACGAGCAATTTTACTAATTGATTAACTAAAGAAACCCGACAGTATTTCATAACCCCTTTAAAGCAAAATGTAAGTCTATCAAATAAGTTCTGTCATGCAAAACAACTCTTTCTCCTATATAGAAAAACAATCGTTAGGGAAAATTTCCATAACGATTACAAAAACCTAATGCATTTATCACAAACGTAAAGCATCCTCCTACATTATGGCATCAAACCCCCAACATGGAATAAATGAAACATTGCAACTAAAAACACCGTTAAATTCAAAAAAAAAATAAAAACAAAAACATCATACATAAAAATCGAATAAACCAAAAAACTAATTACAAACTTTGTGTGCGAATGGATGAAAAACATAAAATTACAAAATAAATAAATAAAACATAAAATCATAAATCGCTTAAAGAAACAAATGTTAAAACAAAAGTATCACTCCCTCCCTCCCCCCACTCCCCCTTAAAACAAAATAAACCCAAAAATCTATTAATAAATATAGTAAGAAAAAATTATAGCCTATAGTATTTTTAGCTGTAAAATTCATATTTACATTGTGCAATGTCGGTGAGATCTCGTATGATACTCGTATTAAGTTTCATCAATCAAACCAACCAGACTAACAACAACCATATAAAATCCAAGCTTTTCGTAATTAAAATTAAAGGATTTCATTACAAAGAAAAAAAATAAAGGACATTGTTTCCATATTTTCAGTTAAGTTATATCTATCTTTTTTAATTAAATAATATAACACAAGAAATACCAAAAATATAATATAAAATAAAACTAAATAATAAATAAATCAATTATTTAACACATAAAGTCAAAACAATTATTTATTAATTTACCACACGATCACAGTATTGAAATATAATAACAATTCAATTGTAATACTACAACTCACACGTCCACAATAAAAATCAATCAATCTTTTCCAACAAGTTTTTCCACTAGATCCCATTCAATTCCATTGTATCTCATCCCATCCACTACTTGTCCATCTCCCATCGGAGTAATAATAGGAAATACTATTCAATATAAACAAACGATGTTATTAATTTTTTGAATTTAATTTTATTTCTTTTGTTTTTTTGAAAAATATTATATTAAGAGGAAATGTTTATTTATAATACAAATGACGAAAATGAACAGAAAGAGAGATTATTAATTAAAGAGAACAAAAAAAAACTAATAATCATTTTATGCTAAATTATTAATTTATATTGTGTGTTTCATTTCCATAGCAAACAAGGTAAGTACCAGCCAGAGGATTTAGATGAAACAGCTGTGAGACCTCCTAGCTGAAAATTTGATACAGGATAGGCGATAGGCAACTTGAAAAAAATTACTTTAAATTTCATTTTATTGGCACTTATGACTTATGGCCTGTGAAATCTCAATCTTCATGGATGGATTTAAAGCAGTTCTTGCGAAATGTTCGTAAGAAATTTTGTCATTTATCTCTAAACGGAACATTTTATTGCGGAGTGTTCCCACCTAACTTTGATTTACCTTGCAATCATTTCATTAATAATTCCTTTTCGCACTCCATTTTATTTTTAACCCACGTCGTGTTACTTTTGTTTGTTAAAATAACACAGTGCAACACGGAAAAATATAACCATATACCGACACCAGTACGTGATAAAAGTAAAAAAAAAGACCCTTGTCTCCCAGTTTTGCCCAAAGTCATGCACTTTTTGTATGGGCCCCCAAAGATTTGGGGTCTCGGTGTCATTTTTGCAAAAAAGTAATCATTTTGTCAGGCTCATATCTTGCAAACCGTTCGGAATTTTGAATTACTCTCTGTGGGAAAGTTGTAGCTCTTGTCATAAAGAACAATATTATATAAAGTCCAAAAACTTCATATTCAAGGTCAAAATCGCAAAAAAAAACTTTAAAAAATTCGATTTTTTTAGTGGTGTCCGTAAATGGTTAAATTTCTTAAAAAATTACACACAGTGTAATCGAAATGTCAAAATTCCGGTCACACAACAATTATCAAACCATTGTTTTCGTACGAAATAACATTGGCGTAACAACTCTGTAATAGATTTTGCTTACGAAATTTTCGCAAACAACTGAGTACCAGGGAAATGGAATGTGAACAAAATTTTCGGTTCATGAAATTTTGGTTATTTTTTAGACACGTACTTCCTATGGCAACGAAAATTTCATAAAAACTGAATACCGGGCCTAAAGTGGAAATGTCCATGGGATCGGGAATGTACTGCGAACCCCTAAATCGCAGCATTTCTACCAGATTTCAATGGTGAAAAAAAAGTGGTTTACTGACTTTAGTTGTGGTACAAATGACGCCGAAAGTTCTGGACGGCTAATTGAGGTCAATACACCCAAAAAATCAACGATATGATGTTGGCCGATCGAAGAGTAAAAGTGCGTGAGATTGTTGATGCCATAGGCATTTCATATGGCAGTGTAGTTTCGATTTTAAATGAACAGTTGGGTTTAAGAAAGCTGTCTGCAAGATGGGTGCCGCGTTTGCTCTCAATTGACCATGAACGTAATCGTGTGACAATTCCAAAGGATTGTTTGGAGTTGTTTCATTGGGCTACGAATTGGTACCTCATCCGCCATATTCTCCGGATTATCCCCAGTGACTATTTCCTATTTCCAAACCTAAAGAAATGGCTCGGTGGAAAGATATTTAGCACCAACGATGAAATTATTGAATTATGCCCATCTTATGGACATCGAAAAATCCTATTTTTTGGAAGGGATACAAAAATTGGAGAACGTTGGACTAAGTGTATTGAGCTAAAAGGAGATTATGTTGAAAAAAAATTAAATCTGTAATACGAAAAAATGAGACATGAGGCGACTCGGAAACACATCCTTCAAAATGTGAGATGGGTGTGCAGTTGTAACGCCCTGCTGGATCTAAATGTCCTCAAGTCCAAAATCATCAATTTACGGGACTAAAAACTTGTTGAACATGGTTCCGTATCGCTCACCAGTCATAGTAACGGTGTTGTCCACGCGTACTCGAAAAAATAACGCCCGATGACACCTCCGGCATAAATGGCGCACCATGCAGTGACTCTGAGTGTGTACAATGGCTCTTCGTGAATGCTCGTGCCCCATAAGCGCAAATGTTGTTTGTGACTTTTGGAATACAATATATTCTTTTCGGAATAAAACAAGCTTTATTTCTCAACACAGTCTTCTTTTATCTCTATACAATTAGTACATCCTTTTTGCAATTTTTTTATTCCTTCCATTTTATTCCAAATTTCTCAACGTCCTCAAACTAGGCGCTTGTGACCTCTTCGTTCGACTCAAATCTCTTACCACCGAACCATTTATTCAGGCTTCGAATTAGAAAGTAGTCACTGGTGGTAAAATCTGGAGAATATGACGAATGAGGTAGCAATTCATATTCCAATTTATGGATTTTTGACATGGCGTGTACACAACTTTGCGCCAGTGGATTGTCATGGTGGAAGGTAGTTTCTCGTTCGCCAAATGCCGTCGTTTTTTTTGCTTCACCCTTTTGTTTTACCCTTTTCAAAGTAATTGATTTTTGATGGCCGATAGATTCACCCAGAGAAGTTCTCTGCTTTGACTGTTTCTTGGTCTCTGGATCACGGAAACATTAATTTGAAGTGGTCACATGGTTGCGTTTATGGTCGAGTGCAAGTAATGGCGGCAGCCATCGCGGATAACTTTTTCATTTCCAAACATTAATTTAAAATGTGATGTACCCACTCAGTTGATCTGCCTATTGCCCCAGCCACCTTACGCACTTTCATTCTAAAAACGTCCAACATCAGCCCATGGATTTTATCAACGATTTCTGGCGTGACGACATATTTTATGCAACCTGAATGTTAGGCGTTACTTATGCTGTTACGACCACAACGGTATCCAGTAAACCGCTTATTAATCATTGATATTGGTGGCACAGAGTTCCGAGAGTTTTCATCAAGTCTTTCCTTGATTTCTCTTGGTTGTTGTTCTTGTAACAGATTGTCTGTTTCCACACGTTCTTCCGTGGAAGATATAAAAAAACTAAAATTACCAGTACTTCCCCTATGTGTCACAGGAGATGACGGTGGGGAGCTGGAGAGTCTACTGGGCGCAAATCAGTAGGCCTATCAGGGCAGTTAAAAATATGAATACTGTCATAAGGACTTTAAAGGCAGTCTGGGCATTAGTCTATTGTGTCTAGGATTGTCCTCGTTTTGTATAAATTGGAAATGGAACTCCAACCAGATCTAAGTAGGGGCCGGATAGTTCTGTTGTGCCTGGGAAGAAAAAATAAATAAATAAATGGTTTCCCATTACATCCCATGAGGGGACCGGGGACAACTTCTCACAATCACTGAGCTGTGCGCTTTCCAGTTTTCACTCACTGATTGGTACCTACAGTTTTACACCGATTCCGAACGGTTTTTTGAGAAGCTTTTTCATGACTATATACGCGATAGTGTCGCCGTCACTATGCGAGGTGACCGCCGCCGAAAGAAATTTTTTTTGAAGGTGGTCAGAGCAGGGTTCGAACCCATGATCTCATGTACAAGAGCCGCGCACACTAACCATTGCACCACCGACGCCTGGGAAGAAACCTCTCATTATTCGAAACCGCGGGTGGTTGTTCATTAAGGACCCTATTGCCAGCATAGTCATTTATGGTGTCTGAGACCGCCGTGTTATACAACATTTTATGGGCACTGTGATCTACAGTCTTTTGACGTCAGATGGAATGACGTCTTGGATGTCAGTGCAGTATGTCCTTCCGGATGTGACGAGAAGTTGGATGCTGCTTCAGAATCTGATGGTTGGGGTGACAGGGCATATCACATCCTAAAAGGAACTGTCTCATCAACAACACCTTATATGGTTGCACTGACAACATCTTGCTCTCATCATGTAATTGCTCCACATTCGTCACTTGTGTGCATACGGTCGCGATTCGAAGGGCACTATTTTGGATCCTCTGCAAACCTTTTCATTGGGTATCACTGGGGCGGCATAGTTGAAGACCGAGCGAATTATAGCTTTATAAGTCATTAAAATGGTCTCCTTGGACATGGGACTGTACGTGGACGTGGAAAGTTTCTGATAGCCATTCAGTTGGGAGTGGCCAGAAATGATTCCTTCGTTGGGCAGTCCAAGCAGCTCACTACTTCCACGCAGTATGTCCTGGGCAATAGCTTTTCTGAAACCTCCGTTAGCTAGCTAGAGTGAGAAGGCAAAACAAATGAGCAGCAAATCGGGTTTAGTAGGTGACTGATGTCACTGAAGCTCATCAAACAATCGGGCATATTCTTTTGTCTTTTGGCGGCTGAGCCCAGAATATGGGCCAACGGCGGATAGAAACCAAAAGAAGAAAATCCAGGCTCGACATATTGCATCCTGGTCAGCGTCTGATCCATAATGGAAAAATGCAAAAACCCGGTGGAATGAGTTTGCCTCCCGCCACCGTTCACAATGGCAGTGAATATGCAAAAACGAAAAAGAAAATATAAACAAACCCAACGTGTTGACGACCCCCGCAAACGTTATAAAGCCCCCGATTTACGAATATGCACTTGGAATATAAGAACTATATATAGGTCCGGTGCAAGTATCCAACAGACTGCGAAACCTAGTCTCTAGGTTCAGTCCTGTGAGTGAACGTATAGCGACAGTCCGCATAAAAGCGAAATATTTTTATATTTCCCTAATTTGTGTACATGACCCGACAGAACAGAAAGATGATGATGCCAAAGACATATTCTACGAGCGCCTAGAGGAAACGTATGACCGCTGGCCACGATATTAAGATTGTACTAGGAGATTTTAATGATAATGTAGGCAGAGACATGTGTTTCATCCAACTATTGGTAATTTCAGTCTACATGCTGCCAATTCCGAAAACGATATCAGACTGATTGACTTCGCCGCGGCAAAAAACATGGTCATTAGTGGTACAAGATTCCAGCATAAAGACATCCACAAGGCTACTTGGGTATCCCCTGATCAAAGAACGAAGAACCAAAATGATCACGCGGTAATTGATGGAAGGCACTCATCCAGTGTAATGGGCGTACGAGTGATCAGAGAAGCTAACATCGATTCTTATTACTGCCTGGTAGCAGCAAAGGTTCGCACAAGATTAAGTGGAGCGAAAATCGTACGAAACCAGACGCAGAGGAAGCTGGACATCGGAAAGCTGCAATTACCAGAGGTAGCCACAGCCTACTCAGGGAAGCTCTTGCAACTTTTGGCACAGAACCCACCCGATGACGATCCTGATGCGCAGTGGAAACCCATTTCCGACTCTATTAAAACTGCCGCAACAACCGTACTTGGTTTCGAAAAACCGCTTCGCATTAAACCGTGGTACGATGAAGAGCGTCGCATTGCAAATGACGAAAAGAGCGCTGCACGTATGGTAATGCTTCAGTCAATTGCAACGCGAGCTGCAACTGAACGATATAGGGAGAAAAGAAAGGAGGTAAAACGTCTCTTTAGGCGTAAGAAACGGCAGTGGAGAAAGCGCGAGAGTGAGAAAATTGAGACATACAGAAGGAAGAACGAAGCACGAAAATTCTACCGAAGAGTTGGAAACGGAACTAATGGACATGGTTCAGGGCCCCCCTTCTGTAAAGACAAGGACGGAAATCTCATCGCAGATGTGCAGAGCATGTTGGAAATATGGAGAGATCAATTCTCCGCGCTACTGGTATCTGAGATATCCAATGACGGGATAATTGATCACAATTTGGACGACGACATCGATTGCCCACCTCCTAACCAAGGCGAGGTTAGAACAGGTATTGCCAGGCTTAAGAACAACAAAGCCGCAGGAGCCGATGAATTACCGGCGGAGCTGTGTAAGGCTAGCGGCGATGATCTGATAAGGTGCAGCTCATTAGCAAAATTTGGTTAGATGAATGCACGCCCGACGATTGGAGTCTCAGTGTACTATGTCCCATATTTAAAAAAGGTGACCCGAGTATCTGTGCAAACTACCGTGGCTTATTATCCATAGCATATAAGGTTCTATCAAGTATAATGTGCGAAAGACTAAAATCAATTATCGCTGACCTAATTGGACCATACCAGTGTGGCTTTAGGCGTGGAAAATCGACACCTGACCAGATTTTCACGCTACGCCAAATCCTGGAGAAAGACCACGAAAAAAAAGAGACCTATCAACTATTTGTCGATTATAAAGCGGCCTTCGATAGCCCGATACGGGAGAAACTCTACGAAGAAATGTCTGAGCTGGGTATTCCTGCAAATCTCATACGCCTTTGCAGGATGACCTTGATGAACACCAAATCTGCAGTGAAAGTTGGTAAAGATCTTTCCGAACCTTTCGAAACTAAGCGAGGCCTCAGGCAAGGTGACACCCTATCGTGCGATCTCTTTAACATCTTAATGGAGATCATTATGAGAAAAGCTGCAATCAACATGAATAAAACCATCAGCAGCAAAAGTCACATGCTGCTCGCGTATGCTGATGATATAGATATCATTGGGCGCACAATTAGAGAAGTTACTGCGGTGTTTTCGAGAATTGAGAAGGAATCAGCAAAAGTGGGTCTGACGGTAAATGAGGACAAGACAAAATTAATGATTTCAACGAGCAGGGCCTCCACGCGATTAGGCCAGAGCGTCAACGTTGATAACCGTTATAACTTCGAGGTAGTGGACGAATTTATATACCTCGGATCTACAGTAAACAAAAACAACAACGTCACCCTTGAGATCAAGCGGAGAATTGTGCTTGCGAATAGATGTCATTTTAGGATAAGCAAGCACTTTAGAGATAAAGCCCTCTCTCGAATGACGAAAATCCAGCTATACTAGACTCATATACAACCTCACTTGCGTTATGGTGCAGAATCCTGAGTATTATCGCAAGCAGATGAAATATCTGTGGGTCTTCGAGAGAAAAATACTCCGGAAGATTTATGGCCCTACGGCGAGTATCGACGACGCATGAACCAAGAGCTGTTTGAGCTTTATCCCGACATTGACATAGTTAAGCGGATCAAAAGATCGCGATTACGCTGGCTAAGCCATGTCAGTAGAATGGATGAAGACGAACCAGCACGAAGGGTTTTCGAAACCGAAGGCGGAAAATAGGAAGACCACGACTCCGCTGGAGGGTTCAAGTTGTCGAATCGCTGGGTACACTTGGTATTACCAACTGGAGGGATAAAGCAAAATATCGAACTGGTTGGCGAAATATGTTATCTTCGTTTTGTAAGGTCCCTGACCCCCGGGGTGGTTCGAGACCGGATAAGTAAGTAAATAAAGTAATGCAAATTATATTCTAATATAATTTAATACATAAATTGCAACTCTATTTCGCTAATGGTTCGATGTCACATATACTACATTCTACTATAAATAGTTTTATTGTTTATGCAATAGATCACTCGAAGTGTATAATTGAGTTTTTGCTTTAAATTTAGGAAACTATTAAACGCCTGCGAACTTTCAAAAGCAACCGTGAAATTACATTTGTATAATTCTCTACTGCAACTTTTGTTATTGAATATAAAATGTATTGTATACCAAACATTTAGATAGATTTTTAAATAAATTAATTTATCTATCTTTTGCACACACATCAAAAACAATTTTAACTGAATAAAAAAAATTCATTTAAAAACCAACAAAATTTAATTAAAAACTACAAAAAATAACAATAAATCCAGAGACTGCGTGAACAGTTAAACAAAAAAATAACGAATTTGTCACATTTTGTGGAAATGCGGTTGATACAATTGACACTAACGAATGAACAGAGGGAATGATTGAGTGTAAAGAGAACTAATTGCTAAGGGGAGGCACAATAATTTGCATAGTTTATATGAAATATGGAATTGTATAAATAAAATAAAGTCAAGTATAAAATGAATACATAGATATTTAACATCAATATAAAGTCAAGAGATGAAGACAAATGTTCTTAGCATTCCCTGAAGAAGGTAAGGGAGAACTTTTCACACAAATGGTGTCTTCTGGTTTCAAAATACATGTGGCAATGGCCTTAAAATTTTTCCCTCGATTAATGCAAGTGTTGGTTCTTAAACGATAAAAGAATACTCGTATAATATTCCAATGTGCAATGTCCGTTACGAGTCCGTAAAAGCATAAAAAAATCGAAATGTGAGTTGTCGAACCCGTCCGTAAAAACATTAAAAAGCAAATCAGTGAAATTGCGATTTGGCTGATACGATTCGAACCCATTACGAGTCCGTAAAAACATGAAATAGAGAAGTGCTCGTTTGGGGAAGCAAATTTGAAATCTCAAACATCTCGCGAGGGAACCAAGATCGTAATTCGGTCAAGGGAATCAAAATGTGGAAACTGAGTTCAGAAGTAAGAGGATATCCTCATTTACTTTCGGTCGCCCAAAAATAATTTCGCGCATTGTGCGAAAACAAGGAATTCTCCCGAGTTCTCACACACTACGTTGGAAATCTCATAACGTCACGTCAGAATCCGGCCATACATAATTTAGGCAAACACCCGTGAACAACCGTCACTCATACCGAACACCTCAGCCTGCCAACAACACCCGCGAACAACTATCACTCACACCGAACACTTCAAACAGCCAACCACACCCGTGAAAACCACATACACGAAGTGCGAAGTGCTCTTCAGTAGCGAACAACCACACAAACTGATAAGAACGGTCAGTGTGCGACAGCGACCACACTGTAGTTCTCATTCACATCAATGCGGTGCGCTTCCCAGCGCACAACCCAATATAATCGTAGATCTCGGGACTATAATTCCTAAAGGAATCAAGAGTAAAACTTTCCACTTAATATGTACATTTACAAAGCGACCTCGGCTGACTATTCCTACGTAGCGGCTTCGGCTGACTATTCCTACATAGTGGCCTCGGCTGACTATTCCCATATAGCGGCTTCGGCTGACTACTCCTACATAGCGGCTTTGGCTGACTATTCAAACATTTCGGCTGACTATTTCCTATTCCTACATAGCGGCCTCGGCTGACTATTCCTACATAGCGACTTCGGTGACTTTTGACGTATAGCGGCTTCGGCAGACTCCTACATAGCGGCTTTGGCTGAATATTCATACATAGCGGCTTCGGCTGACTATTCCCACATAGTAGCTTGGGCTGACTATTCCTACATAACGGCTTCGGCTGACAATTCCTACATAGCGGCTTCGGCTGACTATTCCTACATAGCGGCCTCGGATGACTATTCCCACATAGCGGCTTCGGCTGACTATTCCTACATAACGGCTTCGGCTGACTATTCCCATATGGCGGCTTCGGCTGACTCCTACATAGCGGCTTCGGCTGACTATTCCTACATAACGGCCTCGGCTGCCTATTCCTACATAGCGGCCTCAGCTGACTATCCCCACATAGCGGCTTCGGCTGATTATTCCTACATACTATTCTCAGGTGTTGTTAAACAAGAAACTCGCACATCCGAACAAGAACCGTCCTCACCGAAACCGAATTGTACATCCAGAAACCGTACATCTGAACCAGAACCGTCCAAACTGTCCATACCGTAGCAGTAATCCGCGTGTCATAGCACGCTAAGTTCCCGACTATCTGTAATCGACTAAACCCAGAAGTCTATCTTCATCCGTTCCCAGACGAGTGTTCTCAACCGTCCCCAGAAGAAAGTTCTTAATCAGTGAACCGGTCGGTGTTATTTTCATGCATCAAATTACTTTGTAGCTAATAAGATTAATAAAGATTTTGGACTTGAAACCCAGGAAAGGGAATAATACTCTGTTCTTATTTCGGAAGGTTAAGTGTATCCTAATGTACTATCCTGGACATGACTTAGCCTACCTCAGTCCTTGACAAAACCACGTTACAAGCTATTTACAAACTCTTACAGAATTTAAACTCAAAATGTGGAAAAATAGTGTCGAGGTAAGAAAATATCGTCATTTACTTTCAGATCTGCAAAAATATTTTCGCCCATTGTGAGAAAACAAGGTGTTCTCACATACCTCGTTGTAACGTTCTTTACAAGCACTTTCAGAATCTGTAATCAAAAGGTAGAAAAAGAGTTTGGAAGTAAGAAAATATCCTCATTTACTTCAGATCCCCAAAAAAAATTTCGAAACACGGACCATTGTGCGAAAACAACATTATACCTCATTGGAAAGCTCATACCTCATACCTCGTTGGTAAGCTCTTGAACATGGTATGGTAATAGTCTAGCCCAGCTGATGTCCTTGGTTACGTACCCAGTAAATGTCAAACTTGTTTTTTGAGTTCATTTCCTTTTGATTTCATATATCTATGTTCACAATTGTTTATGTATGTGTGGCATTTTTATCAGCTGATTTTGACAATAACTCGGTACGAAAATTACAACAATGCTAATGCTACTACCTTGTATTTGTACCATGGCTCTTTACAAATACTTTCAGAATCTGTAATTTAGAAGTAAGTATAAAGGTTCACCCAAATAATCAATTACACTCTTCAAGTGTTAGGACGAGACTGTCCTAAAATCCGTTTTGTTGATTCAGGAGAGCGATCATCAAAGTCGATCGAGCTTTACACGCAAAGAAAAAACTCGTTCCTCCCTAACGAAATCTCAGATAACTGAAATTCGTTGGGGACTGCAGTTGGAAGAAACGAACTTCTGTGAAGCCAGTCATGTCATTTCGTTTGGGAGAACCGAAAAATGTTTGCAGCAAACGAGTTATGAAAAACATAAGCTGAAACAAACGTTTGCCAGAAACGGAAAACGGTTCTGCCAACTGTTCCCTCGGTTACAGCAACCGAGTTGTAGTTGATTCTAAAAACTAAAAAAACGTTTGCGAGAACTGAAAAACGTTTGCACTAAACGAGTTATGAAAAATTAAAGGTGAAAATACGTCTGTGAGAAACAAAAAACGGTTCCACCAACTCTTCTTTAGGTTGCAGCAGCCGAGTTGTAATTAAAACTTTTATTTATGGCTTCCATAAGCTCTTTTTTGTTTAAATTACTAACTTTTATGATTTTGGTTTTACCCATAAAGTTGGTTTTAAAAAAATTTGGCATTTTTGTCTATTTTTTTCACTGTATACCTACACGTCTGTCTCGCTTTGAATTCAAATAGTAACTAAAAGCGCAGAAAACTACAACGCCTCAATTGCTCATCCAAGATACACTCCGGTTCATTTATTTAAAGGCACTAAAAATTCCATATTCAGCAGCCTGTATCTTTTGCAATTTATAACCGATTGCAGAATTTTAAAATGGAAATGGAAGCTAGACATCTTGAGATATAAAACAAAATTATGACAATAGTGGTTTCTTAACTAAAGAACTTTTTTGAGCAATTTGTAAAAAAATGTTCCAAAAATGTGCTATTTTTTTTTTGGTTCACTTGAATAAAGGCACTTTAACTAATTTTAATGAAGAACAGTTTTTCTTGTTTTTTTAATTTATTTTACTTTATTTAAGAACTACATATTAGTAATGGGTACAACCCCCTTTGTTTCTAATAACTTCAAATATACGGGTTTTCATTGAGAGATAAAGAGAATTTATGTAATCCAACGAAATTTGATTCCAAGCATCCTTAATGGTCTGAATTAGTGACTGCTTGTCATCAAATTGTCTACCTTCTTCATAGACCTTACGAGATAACCAACCGCAGGCATTTTCGATTATGTTTAGATCTGGCGAATAGGGTGGCCAGTCAAGAATATTAACATTTTGGCTTGCAATGAATTCCTTTACTACTCTGGCGTTGTGTATAGGAGTATTATCCTGTTGCAATATCCAAGATATGGGACCAAATAGTTCACTTAACTTCGGAAAATCCGATTCCAATAACGTTTTATAGCTTGCACCAATAATTTTTGCACTGTGAAATTCAAGATCGATGGTGCCATAGTACGTAATAGCATCCCACGCCTAAACGCCGCCCTCTCGGATGCGATGTCGGTTCAAAAAATGCTTTTCTTTGCGCAGATCATGGAAATAATAGTTGTAGCCATCAGGCCCATCCAAAATAAACTTCTTCTCATCCGTAAATACAACGGTTCTCCAGTCAATTACATGATCTCTTGGCGCCACATCCCATACCATGTAGGTTCTTGCGAATTGAAGCCGCTGTTCCTTACGAGGAGCATTAAGTGGCGGCTTTTTTTGTAATTTCAGGTATTTAATATACTCACATCTCTTAATTACTCTGCGTACTGATGACTTGCTCGCTTCCAGTTCAGCTTGAGCTCCTATTTTTGACAAGGATAAGACAGTAACAGCGTAATAAGATATCAGACTGGCAATTCAAATGCATTTTGTACCAACAGTTATCAAAAACTTCGAATTTAACCCATTATTACTAAATGCAAAATGTCATTGTTTTTGTTGCCAAATATTATGTTGCACACAAACCATTTCCCTGACCCACAATAACTCAGAAAATACTCTATATTTTTGACAAATATTTTACATTTTATCTAATTGTTGTGTTTTAAAAAAAAACAAACTTCTCAAAATATAGTTCGGAACCGGTGTAACACAGTGTAACACCCAATCAGTGAGTGAAAAATTAGAAAGCGCACAGCTCACTGGGTGTGGTAAGCTTTCCCCAATCCATTCATGGGATGTAATGGAAAAGGCTATTTTTTTGTTTTTTAGTAAATGGTGTAAAAATAAGTCAACAATTTCTTACATCAGTTTGTCCACTTTTAGCCAAGCTCGTGACACTGTGCGTCGCCAACCTCGTCACTGCAATTGAAGAGCTGACAAGTGCAGCCGAGTCATGAACCAAAAGTGCAGATTATTCAACCAACTACCAGCTACAATCCGAGAGTCGTCAAGAGTTAACCGTCCTTGTGCCAAACCGCCAACTCAAATGCATGTGAATATGGGTGACATGACGATTTGCAACTCACAACCAGACGTTAACGAACGAATAAAGAAATAAGAGAAAAACCAAAACAGAACAAGTGAAAAAGACTATAACAATTAAATTTAAATGTTTATTGTGCCAATGCTCATGCGGCGGCATACAATTGCTTATATACGCGTAATATATACAGAGGTTGCAAAAAGTAAGTCATTATGGACTGTGAAGTAAAGCATTTTTAAAATGTCTGACATTTGCGGTTCTGCTCTTTTTAAAAAGGATATAAATTTAAAACTTCCAGCATTTTCGTTTAGGGATTATTTTTTGTTAGGGATTATTTTTTGTTCAAATATTGGTTAATAAAATTCTGAATCAATGTATTTTCAGCCTAATACCACAAATAAGGCGTGAAGATTAGAAATAAATGCAGGTCATATACGCTGAAGAATCAGTCTTTGTTATTGCTTGGATGCAAATATAAGGTGTTTGCAGCTTGTCGCGAATATAGTATACTTGTGTCCAAACACATTGTGTTTGCTATTCAGTATTATATGTTTGAGACGCAATGATTAATAGGTTATAACCCAATGTGCCATATGAATCCGTGGAAGTTTTATCTGAAGCGGACTCATAACGAATTCGTTTTCTATAAAATTCCTTTCGAAAACGCGAATAGATTTTTGTAATTCTTCGGATACGTCTCCATTTCGGATTCGTTTTTTTTTGTAGTGAATCGCAATTTCACTGATTCGTTTTTTTTTGTTTTTACGGACTCGTAACGGGTTCGAAACGAATTCTAGAACTCACATTTCTCTTTTTTCTGATTTTATGGACTCGTAACGAGTTCGAAACGGATCCGCATCCGTTTTTGTGCACATTGGGAATATATGTTTTTGTGACCCAAGTGTCTCTTTGTTTGTTGAAAACTGCTGAAAACACAAACGTGACAGACAACATAGAAACAAACAAGTAGCCCATCTTCAATTCATGAAAACAATGCTTGCAAACATGTACATGGTTCCACATTTTTTTTTATCGTGTACGAAGAAAACAAGTTAATAAATTGCTTAATAATATCAAACCCAAACTGAAGCAATCGTGGAAGTCAGAGAATAAATAATTATAATGTTATAATGTGACCGTCGGTGGTGCAATGCGTAGTGTGCGTGACTCTTGTACTTGAGATCCTGGGTTCGATCCCTGCTCTGACCAACTTAAAATTTCTTTCGACGGCTGTCACCTCGCATAGTGACGGCGACGCTATCGAGTATTTAGCCATGAAAATGCTTCTCAAAAATACCGTTCGGAACCGGTGTAATCAGTGAGTATAAAACTAGAAAGCGCAGAGCTCACTGGTTGTGAGAAGCTCTCCCCGATTCCTTCATGGGATGTAATGGGAAACCATTTCCTTATTTATAATGTTTCGGAAAGGTTACCCGGAGAGTATTAACCACCTTTTTGAATTCCCTCTAGAACACTCGAAGTGCATGGCATTTTTTCTTCTTTGCTAACGAACGACTTTTATTGTGTGTTTAATTGCACTTATTTGTTTTTCCTTTCATTGAAACGGTAACAGCGTAGCCAACAAAAATGGCTACCAATAAAAATGTGGGCGAACGATGTACAAGTGAGTTGTGAGGTAGTGAGTGAATGAATGAATGAAGTGCCTGCGAGTGTAAAGTGACTACGAGTGGATAGAATGGTGACGTAGTGTGGTATGGTCACACGCGACCTAACCTCACTCACATCCAAATGTGTTAATATTTGCATAACAATAATAATGAAACGAAAAATGTAATAAAATATTGCATGCAAAGCATGAATGACTTCGGCAAGACCATGATGATCATCGGTCTTTACAAAATGATGTAATGGCTATAGAAATGACAAAGCGTGAAAAGAGTGATAAATGAAGTAAATCAGATACAAAATATCGTTTACATTATAAAAAAAATGGTTTCCCATTACATCCCATGAAGGAATCTTGGAGAGCTTCTCACAACCAGCGAGCCGTGCGCTTTCTAGTTTTATACTCACTGATTGGGACCTACAGTTTTACACCGGTTCCGAACGGTATTTTTGAGAAGCATTTTCATGGCTACATAATCGATAGTGTCGCCGTCACTATGCGAGGTGACCGCCGACGAAAGAAATTTTAAGGTGGTCAGAGCAGGGATCGAACCCAGGACCTGTGTGTGTGTGGCTGTGTGGCTTGTGGCGCCGTCCTGTTGGAACCACATGTCCTCCAAGTCCATATTATCCAATTGGGGCCAAAAATATTCGGTTATCATTGAACGGTAGCGATTCGCATTCACAGTAATGTGCCGGTCTTGATCATCACGGAAGAAGTACGGCCCAATGACGCCGCCGGCCCATAAACCGCACCAAACCGCAATTTTTTCGGGATGCAATGACGACTCATGGATTACGTGTGGATTTCTGTCTGACCAATAACGCATATTTTGCTTATTGACGAAGCCATTCAGCCAGAAATGAAATTCAGAAATTGGACGTAGCGCTCTTAAAGTTGAGGCCACTGACTCCAAATTTCGGTAGTAAATTTTAATAATTTCGACTCGTTGTTGGCTCGAATATCTTTCCATGATGAAATGGCAAACCTTACTGAAGAGAAATGTCAAAAGAGGGGGAAAAAATATGGCGTCGTTTGCTGTTCCTATTGATTTACTTTTGTAGCGTCTCTGTTGAAAACCCCTTTATATTCTACTGGATTTTGCTGTAAGCTCCTTGTCAATTGGTGACATTAAATTATTCTGGAAGATTTCAATGACAAAGTGGGCAACCGCAACAACAACCTACAGGAAGTGATGGGAAGACATGGTCTTGGAACTGTGAGAAATGATAATGATAGATTTCAGTACTCGCCATCAACTGTTTATCGGCGGAATGAAACTTCCCCATAGAAATATGCACAAGTATACATGGAAGTCTCCTGATGGTCAAAACTTCAATCAAATTGCCCATACACTTGTCAGCAAAAGGTTTCTGAGTGCCTTGCTGGACGTGAAAATTAGACGTGGTGCTGATATGATAGCGGTCACCAACGCTTAGTGGGCACCTTCCATCTCCGTCCAGCAGCTGTCAACGGTATTAGAGGCAAAATCCTAAAGTACAATACAGACCGATCAATACGATCAAACTACGTACGATCCAATTTGGCACAGAACAGTCAAAATACATGGTCAGGCATTCTTCGAATGCTGAAGGAAACAGCCATAGAGGTCTTGGTGAGAAAAGATGTGTGTGAAATTCGGAAACATGATAAAATGCAAAATATGCGTATACAATCGAAGACACTAACGTAGAAGAAGCATTTAAAATCAGACTATCGGCAAGCAGCACGTAGAGTGGGTTACATTGTCCGTTCAGATTACGACAAATATGTGAACAATACAGTGGAGTAAACCGGAAAAGCTGCAAACACAGGTAACATTCGTATTGTGTACTCTTCAATAAAATAAAGCTTACCGGCAACAACACCAGGAGTAGTATCATTAAAAGGAATGATGGCACGGAGATCACCAGATCATCAAGTGGAGAGATAGCGTGAATTGTTTACGACACAATTTAGACTTCCGGATGATAGTTTTGGTACAACTTCGGCAGTATAGTCACTAGGGTGATGAGTTTTTGATTTTTTTTTCTCAAAAATTCCTTCCTGTTGCACGAATGAATGAACTTTAGGCTATTAATGACTAAAATAACGTTTATTCCATTTTAATATTGAAAAAGGGCACGCACAAACCACTTTGAAAAGATATTTTTGTGAAAAAATTTAAATGTTTTCTTTTTTTTAAATCATATAAATCCAAAACGCAACAAAGAGTCAAGTCTTATAACTTTCACGAAAAGCCACATAACCTATTAACAAAATCAGACATTGATCATAGAAATCGATGAACATCTTTCGTCTTTATTTACAATTAAATCGAATGTATCTCTTTGGAAAAAACGTTGACGACTTTTCTATGATTCTCAGAATTAAAGAAAATTAGTGAAAAACAAAAGGATATGTAATTTTAATGATTGTGGTAGGAAACTAATAAACTCTCATAAATTTATGCTGAATTGCTCTTCGGGTTCTTTTGTGGTATGTATCTACTCCGTTTACATTCAATTTAAAGGGGAAAAAGGAAAGCGGTCATCATTTTGAAAGTTTTGAAAAATTTACAACGCACTCGTGCCGAATCAGGCATATAGACACCGTAAAAAAAGATGCGCCCATTCATAAGTACCTGTCAGTAAAATATTGAAAAATACGTAGTATAAATAGGTGTTCATTGATCGATTTGTGTCATTCAACAAGTGGCGACGAACACGAAGAATACAAGTAGTTTAGTTTTTTAAAAATGAATAGAGAATTATAATTAAGGCCTTTAATAACGGCAAGGCCTTTTCCATTTAAGTTGGTGACTAGAATACAACATGTCATTCAAGAAGAGCTCTTCTAACACGGAGAAGAACAAGGAAGCCAGGACAAAGAACATAGTCCAGTTTCAAGCGTCATCAAGAAGAGGCAACGTGGCAATTGTTGAAGCACCATTGAGTGAACGGAGTCGCATTCCCCTGAAAAACCACGAAGAGAGAGGATCGGTCCAATTGGTATAGAGCGTAAAGCCCTATGGAGCAAAACATTGAACTTCCGGCATATATCGGATCAAGCCATTTGTGCAAAACTAACCAAAGTTCTGGAAGACTACGAGCACTGCAGAAAAAAACAAAACTTTGATTCATTGAAGGAACTGTTTGACATGACCAAGGTAAATGGCGAATGGATGTGCAAAGAGGATGAGAACCTCTACAAACTGCAAATTGAGAGCAAAGACGGCGTTAGTTATTCCAGCGGCAAACCTGGTGGTGCCAATACCATCCCCCCATCCAAGTGAAAGAGGGCAATGGAAACGACTGTGTGCACACTTAGCACGGATCCATTCGATAACAGTACAGATAGCCATTGGGAGGATGACAATATAGCATCAACGAGCAAAAGGAAGCATAACCCAACAGACATTGCAAGACGCCTTGTTACAAGCTCGTCGTCCCACGGAGCAGTAACGGTGTGCCACCACCTTTCCGCTGACCGCATTGAAATCCCAACCGCATGTCAGTCAGGAATCCACAAAGCTATCTACAAAGAAGCTGCTCGGGTGAAGAAGTACTTGGTAAGCACGCTTTATCTGGAGAAGTGGAGCATGCACTTTGACGGCAAACACATTGAGAGCTTTGAATATCAGCCCGTGGTCCTCAAGAATGAATCTAAAGAAATTAAGTTGACTGCGCTCAAATTGAAAGATGGGAAAGCTCAAACAATCGCAAAAGGACTTCACAATGTGTTAAATGAGTTCAACCTGTGGGGATCAATTGTGATGATTGTTGCCGATACAACAAGCGTGAATACCGGCAAAAAAAATTACAGCAGACAGTTGTCCGAGGCCTTCGGCCACGGACTGTCCCTGCAGGCTATGTCAGAGACACGGCCATTAAGTTTAACGTAGAATACGCCATCCGATAAGACAGAAAACATATATAACAATAAATTCATTTGCTTATATTATTTATCATTTATTGTTATATATGTTTTCTGTCTTATCGGATGGCGTATTCTACGTTAAACTTAATGGCCGTGTCTCTGACACAGCCTGCAGGGACAGTCCGTGGCCGAAGGCCTCGGACAACTGTCTGCTGTAATTTTTATATTTACCAACGGCATTTGATTCAAGTCCATTTAAAAAAAAAATATTATGTTAAATTTTTTTAAACTTAATTTAATTTATGTATTTTAATTAATATTTTTATTGAAATAAGTTCTGCGAATGTTGAGGGCCGCCCTAATATTAAAAAAGGTTTACCTTATCGAGTCTTCGCATTAGCATTCGAGCGTTGTGTGAAAGCTTTACGCTTTACAATTCAAAATTAATGTTACAACAGCTTTATTGAAGCTTTCGCAAAAAAGCTTTATTACGTTAGCTTACTGTTTGTTTCACTTTTTACTAGATACATGTTGCCAAGCAACATTAGCTTGCTGTTCGTTTCACTTTTTACTAGATACATGTTCCTAAGCAATGTTGAGCAACCAAAAACACTCAACCACACATATGTTTGAGTGTATGTGTTTAAACAATTTTCATTTGAGAAATTAAAATACTAGAAATATATCAACCAATATGAAATGTATATCAAACGAAAGATAACATCTTCATTTACCTACAAAAAAAATTTTAAAAAAATTCATCTAGCCGTTTCCTCAAATTCAATGAAATAAAGATTACAACAATAAAAACCTGACATGACTCCTCATACCGTAAGGTAAGACGTATTCTACGTCAAAACAGGCGTTGTAGTTCGACTGCAGCAAATGTTCGAAGAGAAATGTCACCCCAAACCCAAGTTCATCAGTTGCCACCACCATGTGCTGGATCGCATTCTTCGCGTTGTCATGGACAATGAGCTCCATGGGTCGACTAAATTACCAAACATCGAGTACGTCTTTGTGCAGGATTTGATGAGCAATTATGATCAATTGAAAGCAGCCTTCAACAATGATAAAACTGAGATTAAGGAAACAGGCGGCTGGAGAGACGACAAGAAGTTTCTCTTCCACCTCACTCGTGTTTTCCGTCACTTCACTGAGAGGAGTGAGATCCCTTTTGTAAAGTTTAAGCAGATCCCAAACATCTGCAATGCACGCTGGAACTCTCGTTCCATTCTAGCTCTTCTTGCGTTTATTCTGATGCCTGAAACCCGGAACAGGTTGCGTAAAATCTGTTCATTCATTTTTTACTCATGGGCTGATCATTGGTTCAGTAGTCAATTGTTCCTCGCTGAATATTTTGAAGAACTATCTGTAGCTCTGAATGACTACCCAACAGCTCTCAAATGCTTGAAGACCCACTGGAAAACAGATGAATATCCAATCAACATTGCCCGAAGCAACCAATGCTGTGAGCGTGCGATCAAAGTTATGCAAGACTTATTCAACTCCTGCCGCAACAAGGACAAGCTCTCACTGAGATTCATCCTCTCCAATGACAACGTGAATATTTAACTACCTTGTGTGTTTGATGATCCTATGTAATGTTACATATATGTGGCTCTAAAGCTTGTGTTCAATTATATATCTGCTTACAGTGACTTCAAAAAATTGCCCAAAATGCTGACAAATAAAAATTTTAAAATCATTTCTTGCGTGAGGTTTTTTTATGGAATCACCTTATATGTAAGATTTTATCTAACCTTAAATAAAAACTCATGTAAATATGATAAAGGGAAACGAGGTTGTATAAAAGTCATCACCCTAAAACTTACGCCGCAAGCTGAGCGGCAACAACATCGGGAGTACTGCATCATTAAAACCGAATGATAGCACGGAGGTCACCAGATCAAGAAATAGACAGATGGCGTGAATTCTTTACGACACCACCTATACTTCCGGATGATGCAGATCGTACCC
The DNA here is from genome assembly GCA_963931995.1 of Phaonia tiefii. Taxonomy (NCBI): domain Eukaryota; kingdom Metazoa; phylum Arthropoda; class Insecta; order Diptera; family Muscidae; genus Phaonia; species Phaonia tiefii. The sequence goes on along the minus strand of OZ008367.1, from coordinate 143,439,570 downwards.
CTTCGGAACCCCCATCGCAAGCAGAGATCGAGGAGGCACTGAGTAAAATGAAGGATTATACGCTGATAATATTCCTGCGGAACTGTTGAAATATGGTGCATCAGCGTTAGCAGATGTCATTACGCACGGATAGTCAGCAAAATCCCCACGGGGTGAAAAGAGGGAATGGCTATCATTATCCCGAAAGGTGATGTAACGCTGTATAGGGGCTGTATTTCCTATACTTCGAACAAGCGTTTGATTGTGTACACCGTAACGCAATGTGATCAAAAATGGGATACCGTACAAGATATTGTCCACGATCCGTGAATTGTTCAGAGATGCAGCGTATAAATTTCGTTTCAATGGGAAGGAAATTCAACCTTTCACCACCTCTGCGGGAGTTAAACAAGGATGTGTCTTGTCTCCCTCATTATTTATTCTACTTATGGTCGAGGTAATAAGGCAACAAATGCAGAAGCACCGTTCAGAATACAGTGGGGTATATGGACATGGTACCGACTATGCAGATGACAAATTTCGTATGACCCACAAATTTGATGCTATCGAGGACAAGTTAAACAGACTCTCCAAAAATGCGAAAAAAAGAGGATTGAGAATAAATATAAAGAAGCTAATGCGTATTCGAACAGAACAGTTGATGGTTCGTTAATTGAAGACATGGATCAATCAATATTTAAGATGCAAGATTACCAAGGATAGTGGTTCCACGGCGGATATAGTAGGCGGATATAGTAGGCGGATATAGTAGGTGATCGTATAAATAAGGCCCGTGTTGCATTCGTCAACCTGCATGCACAAAATCTGTCGCAACAAAAGACTATCGGAAAAGACGGAACTGCGAATACTCCAATACAGTGTGAAGTCTGCACTGTTGTACAGCTGTACTACTTGGAACTTGACGAATCTGACAATAAAGAAGGTCCAAACGTTGGGCAATCATCGTCTGAAACAAACACTCCGTATCTACTTGCCCAAGACAACGTCTAATGAAGTACTCTGTCAACGTACAAGTAGCAATCCTATTGAATTGGATATATATATGTTGAAGAAAATAAACTTGGACCGGCCTTATAACGAGTTTTTCAACAGAGACGATACAAAAGTAAATCGGTAGGGACAGCAAAGGACGCCATATTTTTTCCCGCTCTTTTGACATTTCTCTTCAGTAAGGTTTGCCATTTCATCATGGAAAGATATACGAGCCAACAACGAGTCGAAATTATTAAAATTTACTACCGAAATTTGGAGTCAGTGGCCTCAACTTTAAGAGGCCAGCTGTAAGAGGCCACAACAATCAGCGATGAGGCTCATTTCTGGCGGAATGGCTTCGTCAATAAGCAAAATATGCGTTATTGATCAGACAGCAATCCACACGTACTTCATGAGTCATCATTGCATTCCGAAAAAATTACGGTTTAGTGCGGTTTATGGGCCGGCGGCGTCATTGGGCCGTACTTCTTCCGTGATGATCAAGACCGGCACATTACTGTGAATGCGAATCGCTATCGTTCAATGATAACCGAATATTTTTGGCCCCAATTGGATAATATGGACTCGGAGGACATGTGGTTCCAACACGAGGGCGCCACAAGCCACACAGCGAATGCCACAATCAATTTATTGGAAACCAAGTTTGGTGAACGTGTTATCTCACGAAATGGCACAGTCGATTGGCCGCCTCGGTCGTGCGATTTGACGCCGTTAGATTATTTCCTGTGGGGCTACGTCAAGTCTATGGTCTATGCCAACAAGCCAGCGTCGATTGATGAACTTCGTACGAATATCGAACGTGAAATTGCAGCAGTATCGGCCGATTTATGCTTGAAAACCGTAGAAAATTGGGTTCAGCGTCTGGACTTCAGCAAACGTGCCCGTGGTGGCCATGCAAAAGAAATCGAGTTCCATACATAATGGCATCGAACGTACTTTCACAGGAATAAAGAATTTCATTGGTATCTAAAATCGATTTTGTTTTATTTAAAAAAACTTTTGTAGCGCTCTTATTGAAAAACCCCGTTACTTAGGAGACTAACATCAGATATAGCTAGAGCGGCACTTGGTGCAGATGAAGCTTCGCATCATCAACTGCTTGTAGGGGAGATACGACTGAAAATATATGCCATCCGGGGTCTTTGCTATGATGATATGACGTAGCCAAACTTAAGTCTGCTCATGTACTTGAAAGCTACATCGATTTCTTAAGGACCCGGTATGAAGGTGCTCGTACAACCATATACCTTCTAAAAGATCCGGAATGGGGATCTACCTCGTCTGGGGAGCGGCAATTGACAATATGGTCCGACTATTATGCCGACATACTGTCAATTCCGCAACCTACAACTATTTGTCAATGCCATTGTTCTTCTCATGGAATTATAACTGGCCTAAATACAGCCTGCCCAGTTGAAACCGAGATCGCCAATGCTAGACGCTCACTTAAGAACGGCAAGGCACCAGATGTAGACAACATCAACACCGAATTGCTTAACGCTGATCCAACTGTCAGTGCATCGATAATTAGACCCATTATCAAAGACTTTTGGTCATCCCACTGTCTTGCGAACGAACTAAATTATGGAGTCATAATTAAGCTGCCCGAAAAAGGAGATCTTACAGAATGCAGAAACTGGAGAAACTGGAGCCGGTTTTCCAAGAAATCGCACACCCAAACTCCATATTTTTTCCTTAAAGTTCATAAAAAAATAACCTTTACTTTTTTAAATATGTTCTAGAATAGCAAAACGGGCTACTATACAAATCAGGCACGTACGCAGACGGGGCGCCCGAGCCCCCGATATTATATCCCCTATTGGTGATTTTTGAATGATTATCAATCTAAATTTCAATTTGGTAAGACACTAATTTGGTATTTTCTAGCTATCTTCACTTTGAAAAATATGACATGTTTTGTTATTTGGATACAAATATAACCTGTTTGCAGCTTGTCGCAAATATAGTATACTTGTGTCCAAACACATTGTGTTCACCTTTCAATATTACACAATGATTAATAGGTTATAACGGGTCCGCCATCTAACGTTTTTATTTCGTTAGTGCTTATTTCGTGAATGGTAACACTTAGCTCATGTCTGATTTGACAGATAATTAGTTTTATCCTTCCGCTGAACGAATATGGTTGTGTATACGCTTGAACAACGGTGGGAAATATGGGGAAAATGGGGCTGCGATCGACTTACAGAAGATGCCGATTTTGCCAAAAAAAATCATCTATTCAGATGAAGCTCATTTTGATCTTGGCGGGTATGTAAACAAGCAAAATTATCACATTTGGGGCACAGAAAACCCGCACGCATACATTGAAAAGCCGATGCACCCAAAACGAGTCACTCTTTGGTGCAGATTTTGGTCCAGAGGCATAATCGGGCCATTTTTCTTCGAAAATGAGCAAGGAGTGGCCGTTACAGTCAATGGCAATCGTAATCGGACCATGTTGAACGAATTTTTGTTCACAAAAATTGAAGAGGAGGATGTTGGCAACATTTGGTTTCAACAGGACGGCGCTATGTGTCACACAGCCGAAGTTACTCTCGATGTTTTGCGCCGTTTTTAAAGATCGCATTATCAGCCGCAGAGCTGATGTCGTTTGGCCACCTCGGAGCTGCGATTTGACACCGTTGGACTATTATTTGTGGGGTGCCCTCAAAGATAAGTGTTACGCCGACAAGCCAGAGACAATTGACGCTTTAAAGGACAATATTCGTGAAGCCATTGGTGAAATACAGTTGCACGCAATCGATAATGTGCTTAAAAATTGGACCGATCGTGTAGGCTACTGCATGGCCAGCCAAGGCACCCATTTGAATGAAAATATTTTCCATTATTAACCGGAAGTATTGTTCTTTCAAATAAAAAAAGAAATTTGAGAAAATATTCAGTAGTTTTTTTTATAGCATTTTCAAAAAAAAAAAGTTATTTGGCGGACCCTTTAGTATATGTGACAGAAAACAACAGGTTTCCTGCAATATGTTGTTGGGGCCGTTATATTTCAGTGTGTTGAGACGACGTCGCACAGTGGGCTGGATTTAAAAAAATTAGTATAAATAAGAAAAAGAATTTTCGATTTTTTTTGCATTCGATAGACAACATATTTCTGCACACTATGGTGAAAAACCCAGGTCTCTAGCTTATAAATTCAGCAACTGACAACATTCAGAAGTTGAAGCTTTTTTTTGCTTTTACATTTTCTATTCAACGCTGCCGATTTGAACGACGGTAATGTTAAAGGTTTACAGATTATTTTCGTATGGTCAAATTATTTAAAATATTGTACATGACATATTTAAATGGGCGTTTAATGTCTACGTTTCAAGCATGAAATAAAATAAAATAACGTAACTAAAAGGTAGATAAGTAAAAACGCCGAGGAGCGCCAAGGTTAATGTATATTGCAACGGCTTGTAAATGTTATTTAGATTATACATACCAAATTTCAGCCTCCAATAATAAAACGTCGTCGGCGCGGCGTACCTGTTAGACGCCCTGACTGCGGGCCGCACAGCGTGAGAGGAGCGGATAATACGTGAAATTGAAAAAAATTCCTCATATATACAGTGGTGTGCGATGAAATAGAGTCAACACTAATAAACATTTTCAAAACAAAAACAAATGTAGAAAAATTAAATTTTGTTTATAACTTTTATTTTCAATTGTTCAATTAAGAACTAAATATAACATTTTAGAACATTAATGTCGTAATTTAAAATTAAATCATTAGGTATAAATCAAAATTTTTCAAAATGCCCCGTTTTGCCTGTGAATTAAAATAGAGTCATCGCGATTCATCATCTGAACTAGAATAAATAGCTGTGTCAAATAAAATGTACGTTTCATTAATCCTTTATATTATCTCAGTACTTTATGAAATAACTATTATTTGTTATCACAGCTAAGCAACGCCTTGACATTGAATCATCAAGTCTCCACAAGTCATGTTTTCAACGCCGATTGTACCAGTGTCATAAGCTCATCTTTATTAATTGGTTTACTCCTTTGATAGACACTTTAATGTCCCGCCACAAATTCTGAATAGGATTTAAGCCCGGCGACTGCATAGACCATCTTAAAACTATGACACTATTATTTTCAAACGAAGCTTTTGCTCGCTTCGATGTGTGTTTGGGGTCGATATTATGTTGAAACACCCATCGAAGCGGTATTTCCCATTTAGCACAAGGCATCGTGATGTTTTTTTAATACAGTGGTATAATATGCAGCGTCCATTGTCTGTTCAATTTGGAATAAAGGTTCTGTGCCAATGTAAGAGTAACAACCCCGTTACATTATGTTTCCGCTACCACGTTTAACTGTTTGGATTGTGTTCTGGGGCCTGAATTCGGTGTTTGAAGGTCTTCGTACAGGAAGATTACTCTTATCATAATTACCCAATCTCACTTTAGTTTCAGCTGTCCTCAAAATTTTTCGTCATTTGCGTACGGACTATTTCACATGCTCCTTGGCAAAATGCAACATTTTTTGAACGTTCCGTTTGGATAGAAATGGAACTTTTCGGACACTTTTTGCCTTTAAATTGTTTTTAGTTAGCATTTTTTCTTAATGTAGAGGTGTCAACATCCCGATCGTATTGCCTTTTAAGGGCGGAAGAGGTAACAAAAGTCGAACTCTACGTGGCGCAATATTTTTGGTTCCAAATGGTCTGTAATTTTCAGGGTTTTACCGTCTGTTTCCTGAATTGGGGTTATATTTTATTCCGGTCTCCAACATTTTGAGCATCCAATTATGTCAGTAATTTGTATGTAGCTTCTGAATTCTTTTATCGACTCTTTTATTCTCTCCTTCGTTACATTCGTCGCTTGGAGCAACAATTTGTACCCACAAAGCAGACAACCATTATCAACTGTGGCCGTCGGTGGGGCAATGGCTAGTGTGCGTGGCTCTTGTACATGAGAACGTGGGTTCGATCCCTGCTCAGACCACCTTACATTTTTTTCTACGACGGTCACCTCGCTTAGTGATGGCGACACTATCGAGTACTTAGCCATGAAAATGCTTCTCAAAATACCGGTGTAAAACTGTAGGTCCCAATCAGTGAGTATAAAACTAGAAAGCGCACATCTCACTGATTGTGAGAAGCCCTCCCCAATCCCTTCATGGGATGTTAAGGGACACCATTTTTTTTTTTTATTCTTTCTTGGCGCTCATGATTGCAATATTTACATCGGCCCATTTTGGAACGTCAATAATGACAATTTATTAATGCTACTAATAAACATTAATCATATTTAGAAGCTAAACTTTGTTTTCAAATTCAAATCCAACCTACCATTAATCATTTCAAAAATAAAAATATTTTTTTGTAATTGACTCTATTTTATAGCACACGTCATTACATAGCCTTTAAAATACTGCCACTGACCTGGAGAACAGTAGTGTACAAAATTTATTAAAAATGACGGCATTATATTCAGCAGAGGACCGGTCAATCAGGTTCAGAATTTCTTGAAATGAAACATCTTGGACCACTGATTTGCAGAGAATAAAAGTTTTGACGAGTGTGTGACTCTATTTCATCGCACACCACTGTATATGTCTATCAGTGCTAAAAATCTGAACAAATTCAGAAAACGCCCCAAAAATAGGACAATTGCTCCAACAAAAAATGGATTTAATTTGAGACCATGAAGAAAAATTAGTTGTTTGTTTTATTTTTCAAAATTTGTATTCGAGATGTGATATCAGCGAGTTCAAAAACTGAAGAATCACCGTCCACAATTTAAGTACCCGCATTTCCCTATTTTTGCCCACTGTCCCAAAATCCAGCCCACTGTGCGTCGACGGCTTAGCGGTAAGTATTCAAAAACATGCACAAAGTTGTCAATCTTAGTGAATGAAAACAAGAAGAAGAAGCATATTCACTATTTGTACTTCATTTTTAAATATGCAACATTTATGTTCTGGTAAAATAATGAAATGCAATATTGTTCTGGAAAATATTCCAAATCAATTAAAGGCTTATGGCCACTTGTTCTTTGGGGTTTCGGTTCGATCAGCATAGCGGGCATAACTCAAAATATCATCTGGCTATAGTGACCGCCATTCCGGTCAGTCACATCCCTCAATTTATACTTGGGGATAATGTCCGAGTATAATGTCTGATTGCATCCTTCTCCTACTGTGTCCTGTATTAAAATAAAGTACGCACGATAAAAATAGTGCACACATTTTTCGTAATAAAAATATTGTTAATTAACAAAAGGTATGAACACATGCATTATTTACACCATCCTACAAGTATTTATTTGCTGTTATATTTAAGTTTTTAGTAATGGTTTTCGTTAAGGTTTATTTATTCCCTTGGTATTTAATACATTCTTTATAATATTTTAGCATCGTGAGCAATTTAAAATTTCGTCGGTTTTTAATGCGTTTAAATCCTATCTAATACTTTTAAAATAGATCCGAGTTCTAGCCAGAAATGTGGATTAGTCGTCTTTGGAGCGGTTAAAAAAAACTTAAACCTAAGCAGAAAATATTGGCGGATAAGGTGCATCTATCAATCAAATGTAAAAAACCGATCAAAATTTCATTGAAGCAATCAGGTGGAATAAATAAGCCTTATACACTGAAAGAAAAAGCTTCATCAAATTTATGAATTCCTTCATTAATTTGATGAAATATTTCCACATTTTCCAACCTACGACACATTTTATTGAATTGATGAAGAACATTTCATCAATCTTTCATACATATTTCATCAATAGTTTACGATGATTCAACGAAAATGTTACATAAAGTTGATGTAAATTTAATATAAAATGTTCACCATTTTGATGTAAATTGTTCATCAATTTCATGTACATGTTTCATCATTTAGATTTAAGGTTGTCATCAATGTGGTGTATGTTTTTCATAAATTTGATGTAACTTGGTCATCATTTTGTAAATTGTTTGCTATTGAGTAGTCAAAACTCTTTAGCCAATTTTTCAACTTAAGAAATCCACAGGAATAGGGTATAAGAACACATAAAAAATGCTAATAGCGTGGATAATGTTATCTGCCAATTGCACTATTTTCTAGTAGGTGTTCATTTTCAACTTTCTACTACGTTTCTTTTCTTTATCTCTATATGTTTTCAATACTACGTCCATATTTTGAATCGATCCCACGAATTATTTCCAAATTCCAATGATGAAGATTGATGTAATAAAGACCATCCATTCAGTGAAGCTGAAAACGTGAAGAAACTCACAATCTTCCAATTTAAGAAATTTGTTACTGAATAAAAGAAATTTTTTTCATCAATGAAAATGAAAACCCAGTCATGAACATTTTTCATCGATTTGATGTAAAGATTTTCTTTCAGTGTGCCTCTTGGCTTGCAAAATTTTGAAGCAGGCGCGAAAGAATGCAAAGCTTAGCAATAAAAGTGATTTAGATCTTATCTAATCTCCAGCAGCAAACTAAAATTTTTTCTTTGTCGGACTGTGTTATTGAACACTTTGCATATGACACAATTAAATGGAACCGAGACCAATATGTTGGTGCTGAGTAACCCTGACGGTGCAACACTCATAGACATTTGTTTTCTGACGCAGTTGTTACCATTGTTATCTATGACGACAGCATTATAATTATTGTTAAATTCCTCCTCCCATTGTTGTAAATGTTTTTATTGCCATTGGCCAATGTAGTATGTAGTACACAGCCTTAGCCATAGTCAGTCCCATACATACATACATCCATACATATGAGCTGCACAAGTTCGGCGGTAAGTTCAGAGTGTCACGTCCATAATTACAACAATAATGTTATCATTATTATTATTATGGCCGCAGCTATTACCTTCCTAGCCGCCAAGTAATGCGACTGTTGTGATGTTGATGCTGCTGGATGTTGCTGTTGCCGTTGGCTGTTTGTCGCATAATCATGACTTAGTTAATTTAATTTAATTTTTTTTTTGTTTTTGCATTTTAATTACCTATTTTATTTTTAGGGCTGCCATTTTAATGCTTTAGCAATTTTATTTTACACATTGTTTTCGAGTGTTGGTGACATTTTATGCAAATGATGCAGCACCCCAATGTGCGTAGCTACTATTTTTGTTTCACTCTCATTTTCGTTACATGGCTCGGACGATTGCACAGTGATTTGAAGAACTGTTAGTTGGTGATTTTTATTTTTTAAAAATAAGGAGGTAATTATGATTACTGGGGCCTGATTACTGAGACTTTGCTATTTTTTCGACTTCAAATCGAGGAAAGTTACCCTGAGCAATAGAGGTTTGAAAGCTCCGTGAGTTTTTGAATTTCTGTCATAGTTAGTTAAAAATCAACACTGTTCCTGTCAATTACCATCTGTTAATCACTAAGCAAGCTGCGTCATTTAGTTTGAGTTTGACTGCCATTCAAAGCATTCAAAACATAACTTAGTGCATTTGGACGCAAATGGAGAAACGTGAATTTCGTGAGTTCTCATCAAGCATTATTTTTTGCGTAAAAAAAAACATCAATGAAACCAAGGAAAAAATAAAATGAAAATGGCTCTACAGTACAGACAGCACATGAAGGGATTGGAGGTCACAATCAGAGAGCTGTGTGCTTTCTAATTCGCCGTCGAAGGAAATGTAAGGTGGATCGAGCCCAAGTTTTCATTTACAAGAGTCGCGCAAACTACATCTCCGACGGCCACCAAGGGCAACCAAAGAAAGACTAAATACTCTCGAGACACTGCACCCTCAAGTTTAATGGTTACAAAATGTTTTACTCAATTCCGCTATAGTCGTACCATCACAAGTGACACCGACTGTTCAGGTCGCCCAAAAAGAGATCGTCAGGCCAGAAATAGTCGATAAAATTCATGGAATGATATTGGACAAGCGGAGAATGAAAGTGCGTGAGGTGGTTGAGGCTGTAGGCATCTTAATTGAGCGGGTACATAAAAAAGCTAACCACGCAATGGGTGCCGCGATTACTCACACTCGACCATAAGCGCTACCGCGTGACCACTTCAAAGGAATGTTTGGCGATGTTCTTTCGCAATCCGAAGGATCTATCACAACACACCAGAGACCAAGGAACAGTCAAAGCAGTGGACTTATCCGGGAAAACGTATACCAAAAAAGGCCAAGGTGGGTCTGTCGGCAAACAAGGTCATGGCGGCAGTTTATTCCGATACATGTGGTAGCATTCACATAGATTACCTTTAAAAGGGTAAAATGATCACCGGCGAATATAATTTACAGTTGTTGGACAGTTCGACATTGATTTAAAGCAACAACGACCGCATTTGGCAAAGAAAAAAGTATAATCCACCATGAAGACGCAATGGCCCACACTTGTCTAGTCACCATAGCAAAAATATTAAATATGTTATTATTTGTGTCGGATTTTTTCGGACTCGGAAGTGTGTTAAAAAATTGAAGTCCTTTGTCGAAAAGTGTTTCTGAGGTCATATGGTTGTAATTCGCCTACGCCACTTGCTTAATTTTTCCTATAAAGCCATTTAAATTCAGCTGTTGCCACAGATTATGGCCGTCGGTGGTACAACGGTAGTGCGCGTGGCATTTGTACATGAGAACATGGGTTCGATCGCTGCTCAGACCACCTTACATTTCATTCGACGACGGTCACCTCGCTTGGTGATGGCGACACTATCGAGTACTTAGCCATGAAAAAGCTTTTCAAAATAACGTTCGGAACCAGTGTAAAACTGCAAGTCCCAATCAGTAAGTGTAAAAACTAGAAAGCACACATCTCATTGATTGCAAGAAGCTCTCCTCCATCCCTTCATAGGATGTTATGGGACACCTTTTTTTTTTTTGCTGTTACCGAATTGCGGTTACCACACCGAATTGAGGTTGGCATGACTGAATTTAGTCCCCACAACTGCAATTCAGTTGAAGCAACATCGCTTCAGAATTGATTCGTTTGTGAAAACTGAATTTTCAATTATACTCGATCTGTTAACTACATTTTCTATAATTTCGGTTGCGACAACAGAATTTGGAATTAATTCGGATGCAACAACGGGACATGGGGCTATCCTTGGAGGTAGAAAGTTTTTGATAGCCATTCACTTGGGAGTGGTCAGAAATGATTCCTTCATTGGGCAGTCCAAGCAGCTCACTACTTCCACGCAGTATGTCCTGGGCAATGGCTTATCGGAAAACTCCGCTAGCTAGCTGAAGTGAGAAGGCGAAACGAATGAGCAACCTGAGTGGTAATGCGATCCCTGATACGTCTCAGGATTATTAGGTGACCCTGTCACTGAAGCTTTTCGAAGTAGTGGACATATTCTTCTTCCTTTGAAGGCGGATGAGCCAACACCCCTGGCCAACGGCTGATCAAAAGTAAAGAAACAAAATTGCAGTTTCGACACATTGCATTCTGGTCAGCGTCTGGATCTATAATGGGCGGCTGAAACATAATCATCATGGCAGTAGGTAAAATGCAAACCACGATGGGATGGGTTTGCCTCCCTCGCAAACGTTATAAGGACCACGATTTAAGGATATGTACCTGGAATGTTCGAACGTTATACAGGACTTGTGCCACTTTCCAACTGGCGGATGTCCTCGGAAAATATAAAGGTAACATCACAGCGATCCAGGAAATGCGATGGACAGGATAGGACAAGCACGAATTTGAGGGCGGATTTATAGTTGGCAAGAGACTGCGACACCTAGTTTCAAGGTTCGACACAGTGAGTGACCGCATAGCCACAATTCGCATCAAAGCGAAGTATTTCAACATCTCGTTAATTTGTGTGCACGCACCGACAGAGGATAAAGATGATGAAGTCAAAGAAATATTTTATGAGCGTCTGTAGAAAGTATATGAACGTTGTCCTGACCACGACAAATTAGGAAAGGAAAGTGTCTTTCGACCAACCATCGGTAATCACAGTCTACATGAAACCACCTCCGATAATGGAATAAGTCTGATAGACTTCGCCGCTGCAAAGAACATGGTAGTTAGTAGCACACGATTCCAGCATAAGGACATACATAAGGCGACCTGGATATCTCCTGATCAGCGGACGAAGATCCAGATTGATCACTTGGTAATAGATGGCAGGCACTCTTCTAGTGTACGTGTGATTCGACGTGCCAATATAGACTGAGCAGAGCCAGGGCTCAGCAGGGCGAAAAACGTACACGGAAAAGCTGGATATTGACAAGCTATAAATACCGGAGATATCAATGACCTATCGACAGAAACTCTCTCCCCCCTCCCGAAGACCCAGATTCGCAGTGGAAGCACATCTCTCAAAAACCGCAGAAGGATAAGCCATGGTACGACGAAAGATGTCTAAATGCAACTCCCATTCTTTGGAAACCGCTGCAAGGACTGAATTTGGCTATCAAAAACCGCAGAAGGATAAGCCATGCTACGACGAAGGATGTCTAATTTCAACTGATGAAAAAGACGCTGCACGTATGGCAACGAAACAGTCAGTTACAACGCGTGCTGCGAGTGAGCGGTACAAGAGGCTAAGAAGAGAGCAAAACCAACTATTTAGGCGGAAAAAATGGCAGTGGGAGCAAAGAGATAGTGAAAACCCGGAAATGCGCAGGATGAATGGTGAATCCCGAAAGTTTTTCCAGAGGGTAAGAAGATCGACAATCGACAAAGGGTGATCCGTGTGTCTGTTCCAACTATCGCGGTATCAGTCTTTTATCCATCGCGTATAAGGTCTTGTCGAGCGTATTATGTGGATCCAAGGTAGACAAATTCATCTAACACTTCAAAATTAAATCGGTTGTCAACGCTCAAGTCCGGACCAAGTCGAGAGGTTTCTCTAGTCATTGACACCATCAGTTTTGTCTTGCCCTCATTAACAGCAAGACCCACCGTTGCTGATTCCTTTTCGATTCTTGAAAATACTGCAGTAACCTCTCGCAAATTTTACTCAATGATGTCTATGTCGTCAGCATACGCCAGCAACATATGGCTTTTCGTGTTAATGGTCTTGTTCGTATTTACTGCAGACTTTCTCATTATTATCTCCATTAAGATGTTGAAGAGATTGCACGAAAGTGTGTCGCCTTGTCTAAGTCCTCGCTTGGTACAGAATGGTTCAGTGAGGTCTTTCCCCACTTTCACTGCTGATTTGGTGTTGGTCAGCGTCATTCTACAGACGCGGATCAGTTTTGCCGAAATACCAAGTTCAGACATAGCTTCGTACAGTTTTCCCCTTATGGGGCTATCGAAAGCAATTTTGTAATCGACAAAAAGGTGACAAATGCTTTTCGTGGGTCTTTTCCAGGATTTGGCGTAGCGTGAATATTTGGTCAGTTGTGGACTTACCTGGTCTAAAACCACACTGATAAGGTCCTATCAGGTTTTGAATAATTGGCTTTAGTCTTTCATATAATACGCTCGACAAGACCATATACGCGATGGATAAAAGACTGATACCGCGATAGTTGGAACAGACACACGGATCACGTTTTTTGAATACAGGACATAATACACTGAGGCTCCAATCGTCGGGCATAGATTCCCCCAGCCATATACCGCATATCAGTTGATGCATGTGGACTATCAGTCCTTCGCCAACTGCCTTAAAAATTTCAGCGGGTAAACCATCCGCGCCAGCGGTTTTATTATTCTTCAGGCGGCAGATCGCGTCTTGGTTAGGGGTGGAGTAGTACTGAAAAGTGGTCTCTCCACATTTTGATTCCCATTCTCGGCCTTGCAGGCGGGCAGCCAATTATTACGTCCGATGGTCGATCTTCTTACCCTCAGGACATTTCGGTTCTTTCACTCTCTCTCTCTCTCTGCTCCCACTGCCATTTTTTACGGCTAAATAGTTGGTTTTTCTCCCTTCTCAGCTTCTTGTACCGCTCACTCGAAGCACGCGTTGTAACTGACTGTTTCATTGGCATACGTGCAGCGTATTTTTCATCAGTTGCAATGCGACATTCTTCGTCGTACCATGGCTTATCCTTCTGCGGTATTTGATAGCCAAGTTCAGTCATTGCAGCGATTTCCAAAGAATGGGAGATGTGCTTCCACTGCGCATCTGGGTCTTCGGGAGGGGGGTATTCTGCTCTACAAGGAGAGAGAGTTTCTGTCGATAGGACATTGATATCTCCGGTATTTATAGCTTGTCAATATCCAGCTTTTCCTGTGTTCGACTTCGTACGTTTTTCGCCCTGCTCAATCTCGTGCGAACTTTCGCAGCCACCAGGTAATGATCCGAGTCGATATTGGCACGTCGAATCACACGTACATCCATTACACTAGAAGAGTGCCTGCCATCTATTACCAAGTGATCAATCTGGTTCTTCGTCCGCTGATCAGGAGATATCCAGGTCGCCTTATGAATGTCCTTATGCTGGAATCGTGTGCTACTAACTACCATGTTCTTTGCAGCGGCGAAGTCTATCAGTCTTATTCCACTATCGGAGGTGGTATCATGTAGACTGTGATTACCGATGGTTGGTCGAAAGACACTTTCCTTTCCTAATTTGTCGTGGTCAGGACAACGTTCATATACTTCCTCCAGACGCTCATAAAATATTTCTTTGACCTCATCATCTTTATCGTCTGTCGGTGCGTGCACACAAATTAACGAGATGTTGAACTATTTCGCTTTGATGCGAATCGTGGCTATGCGGTCACTCACTGGGTTGAACCTTGGAACTAGGTATCGCAGTCTCTTGCCTACTATAAATCCGCACCCAAATTCGTGCTTACGCTCATGGCAGCTGTAGTAAATATCGAAGTTTTTCTTTCTGGTGCAACCATATACTGTCCATCGCATTTCCTGGATCGCTGTGATGTCAGCTTTATATTTTCCGAGGACATCCGCCAGTTGGAAACTGGCACCAGTCATGTATAACGTTCGAACATTCCAGGTACATATCCTTAAATCATGGTCCTTATAACGTTTGCGAGGGTCGTCAGCAGTAGGGGGTTTTTTTTTCTTGGTTCATTATATTTTCTGTGTATTTTCATTGCCAATATAACGGTGGCGGGAGGCAAACCCAGCCGACCGTGATTTGCATTTTACCTACTGCCAGGATGATTATGTTTCAGCCGCCCATTATGGATCAGACGCTGACCAGAATGCAGTGTGTCGAAACTGCAATTTTGTTTCTTTACTTTTGATCAGCCGTTGGCCAGGGGTGTTGGCTCATCCGCCTTCAAAGGAAGAAGAATATGTCCACTACTTCGAAGAGCTTCAGTGTCAGGGTCACCTAATAATCCTGAGACGTATCAGGGATCGCATTACCACTCAGGTTGCTCATTCGTTTCGCCTTCTCACTTCAGCTAGCTAGCGGAGTTTTCCGATAAGCCATTGCCCAGGACATACTGCGTGGAAGTAGTGAGCTGCTTGGACTGCCCAATGAAGGAATCATTTCTGGGCACTCCCAAGTCAATGGCTATCAGAAACTTTCCACCTCCCATGTCTGAATTCGGTTACGCCTAATTCGGCTGCATCAACCGAATTTTTTTGTGAGTGTATGTTGGGCAATAAAACGTTGTTTTGCCGAAAAAAAAAACTTTTCTTCAAAAAGTCACCAAGTTGTCAAACTGGTCTATTTTTGAAAGTTAAATATTGGTGGCTACTATTGCTAAATATAGGATGGTCTGAGGGTTTTGCCCAACCTATTACCACTAAATTTGCTGGGCAGGTAAAATTAAGTCAACGTGTAGCATTTTTGGGATTGAGCCGTTGAATATTATACCAAAAGTTGCAACAGCTGCTCTTCTTTCGCGGTACACCTTGGAGTCATTTCATGTTCCAGTTATAGTGCGAAGTAGGATCAAATACGAATAGAAATAAAACAGATTCCTTTTTGTGTGGGTTGAAAACTAATTCTGTGTTCCTCATAGATAACAATACAAGTCGAAAAACTTAATTTTTGAGGAAAGCTAAACCCCCATTTGATTGGGTTTTGGGCATAATCTAAATTCCGTAGTTTTGTGCCGCTAAAAATAAATAATTGGAATTTAATTTCAATTTTTGTTTACAAAGATTAATTGAGATTTAAGACTGTAATACACTGACATCAAAATATCAAAATCGGTAAAACCCGACAGAAGTCAAACATAGTTTGCATCCCTAAAATTTAATTTAAGAGCAGTTTACTTCAATACACCTATAGCTCATTCTCACTTCCACTTTTTCAGTACGGGATTTTAACTGTCAAGACGAACAGCTACGGCATAGGGACCCCCTAGTTTGTGCACCACCAGTTTATATGGCCGTTACACTGTGCATGGGACGAGTCGTCAACATCACCTAGGTTATTAACATCTACTCTGAAAGTCAGGCTATAAAATCTCTGCGATATGTATTCCAGACTTCAAGAACTCCTCACAACTGGCACGCATATCTAGATAGTCAAGCAGTTTGATATTCTCCGTATATGGGTCCGGATGAGCTAGCGATATTGGAGAGGAATTTAGTTGTTTCATTGAACCTGGAGTATCTAGGTCTCAAAAAGGGGAATAGGCTAAAAGTGTCGTCACAGAAATGAAAATGTTTGTTGCCCCAACAATTCATCGAATGTGAACTAACGTACAATTTCCTTCTTTCCAAATCATTTGAGAAACTGCAAATTGGTTAAGAATTACCTTAGTTACAGCCTTAGAACCGCAAAAGGTACGGTGGGGGTGTTTCGGAAATTACGCAAATGGATTTTTGTTTTAATCCACAACACCTACTTGAATCTGTTTTGTATCCCTCTGTTATTCACCACCCAATTCTACGATAGCAGACAATTTACCGCGTCGTGAAGATAGTTGCTTTCAGTAGTTGTACAACTCCAACTTTGACACCCGTGCTAGCCAGTGAATGCTCTCTGAGCATGTTTGTCCCCCGTTTACCTTTTAATTCACATATTCTGATCATGTAGGCTGTGTTTTATTGTAACTGGTTAACATTTCTATTGTTCTCTTCTGAAAACATGAATGGGTGAATTGTATGTAAATTGTGTTTACATTGTTTGTCATTTTCTTATGATCTACTTGCTTGAAGTTTGAATTTTAAAAACTTTGTTTCTTCGAATTCTTGCCTCGACTGACGACACACTTGAATTTTTTCCTCAATGAAAATACAAATACAAATCGAATGCACAACCGCTTTATATTTAAAAAAAATATGACAACTTTTTTAATTGAAAATTTACAAACAACGCTTTTCTATGTGACTTGTAAAAAAACACACCACCCTTTTAATTGAGATTTCGCCACTTACATACACACAAAATGTTCCGCCGCTGCTAAGTCTGGAGCTGAATGATCGCATCCGTTCCGTATCGTAATCCGAGTTACGAAAATGATGTTAAAAAGGTAATTTGGTGAAAACATCTAAAAATGTGTTATAGATGAAATATTATTGCCGGCTTGATACATTTAATTATTTCGTAACTTGGGATTCCAGTTTCAATTTTATCACTTCCAAAATTCGGATTACGTTACGAAACGGATGTGGTCATTCGACCCTGGTGCTTTTGCATATTCAACTGCATTTGTTCGAAGTTGATTTTCGCACTGATATTAGTTTGCGGCCATATGTGTTTGAATTACAAACCGTCCTTTTCTATTCCTGATTGAACCTACACTTATTTCCTTGATTCGTGGGCTTCAAGCTTTGGTTTTGTGCCAACTGTATTGCCGTTGTGTTGCGCCTTGCATGCCGATTAGTCGTCGACATGTGTTTTACTTAATTTTACAATAATTTATTTTTTGTAGTGGTCCGTACGAGCTGCATGAAGCTATCCTACATTGCGGTTAGATACTTGTAAAGAGAATCCAGGGGGTATTCATTCCGAAAGCGGAGAAACCAACGCATATTAGTCCAAAGAACTTTCAGAATCAGAATCCCACCTTTCCTTCTGAAGACATTGGAGACGATGATTGACTCATATCTGCGAACGACCATAGGTACTTCTCAGCTGTCCCAAATGCCAGCACGCTTACAACAGGGGCAAATCTACACGCTGAAAAATCGGTATTTTGTTATTGTTTGGATGCAAATAGAAAGTGTGTTTGGAGCTTGTCGCAAATATAATATACTTGTGTCCAAACCCATTGTGTTTGCTATTCAATATTACATGTTTGAGACACAATGATTAATTTGTTCTAATATATGTGTTTACGACCCAAATGTATCGGTGTTTGTGATTCAAATACAGCTGTGGATTGTTTATGCTCTCTCGAGAGGAAAAGAATAAAAGAGGGACAACGAGAGAGAATAGTTTGTTAGTGTGTATCGATATTTTTACATTATTCTCTCAGTCAGTGAGTCATAAATATTCCTGAATATGCGAGTAAATACCAGATGAAGTGTTTCTTATTTTGACATCGGGTTTTAGTTTCTTGTATTCAGTTGTCAATGGATCGTCGGGCAGAGGATATGAAAAGCGCTTGATCAGTGAAGAAAGATAAACGAAGGCTCGGATGGTTAAATGGTTTGTGATGTTGCTTTGATTTTTGTGTATGTGTTTCGTATATATGTATGTGTGCTACCAAAGTGAGAAATGATTTTAAGGAAAACAACTGGAAAGGGCAACAACGTGAAGACCTTTGTCTGTCCGATCATTTACTGAGAAAATCTGAACGGCGAACCATTGGTGAAATAAGTGTAATAAAAAACACAAGTAATTAATCCACGCTTGGCTTGCATGAACTTGATTTGTATATAAATATCTTGTTTGTGTACCAACGCATAGTTGAAACCTTCTGAAAACAAAAACGTAAGAGACAACAAAGAAAAGAGAAGCAAAAGAGCAGCAGATTCTCATTTCATGAAAAAAAACGAATAATGCATTCAATGCAAATAAATGTAAAAAGGCCCGTTTTAAATCTATTAATTTTTTGTATTAATTATTTATGAATGTGGATTTATATTGTTAAAATTATATATTGAAATCGTAGAATAATTCGTTTCTAAATATTATTATGTTTGGGAGGAAATTACCATATGTTTCCATGTAAATATATGTAGGTTTGGGGAAAACACGCGATTGCTTCCACGTAAGTATATGGATGTTTGGAATGAAGAACGCATATGTTTCCACGTGAAAGAATACATGTTTGTCAGTAAACATGATACTGTTTGCATTTAAATACAAGTAAGTTTGGGACTTGCAATCATATGAATGTTTGAAGTGTATTCCAAATATTACATGGTTCCTTCAGAATATGTTTGGGAAAATAAGTTAGAGAGGGCGTTATTTTTCAGAGTGTAGGGAAAATATCGTTCCACTTGTAGGGATGTGCTCCAAAACTTATTCAGTACACTCTCTAAGTGGGTCAGAGAATGGACAAGGAGTAAATCCAGAAAAACCCGAGTTCGTGCTCTTTACCAGGAATCAGAAATGTCCGTGTATTCGTCCCTTGTCCCTATGTATTAAAGAAACTAGATGGCAAAGATGGGTTTCTAGTCTATTCTGCAGAGCTGGGTCTAGACCTTGCACAAAGGCTACCAGAACATTTTAGTGTCCAGAACACATGGCAATCGCAGAAGTTGCTCCTTGGCTGGGACGAAACGTCATTGCCGCTTGGAGAATCAACAACTACTCTCATAAGCAGGTTGCTATAAAACCTCTGCAATCTGTATTCCTGACTTCAAGAATTACCCACAACTGCCGTGCGCCTCTGAATAAGATTGTCACGCAGTTCGACATTCTCCTTATATGGGCATAGAAACATTCCAGAGAACCATAGACTATTCAATATATTCAATAACACCCTGGACTAAATATTCGATTTTCAAAACTGGAAAAAAGTGAGTATATGTAATACGAAAAAAAAAATAAAATTGTTTGTACAGATTATAACAAATACGTTAAAAACACTAAAATTGTTTTCTTTAAAATCTTGCGAACTTTATCTAACAGATACCCAATTATCCGATTTTTAAACTTAACATCTCCAAATAATCCTTGACTCCTTAACAAAAACGATTTTTTACAGAACTTACAAATGTTTACTGGGTCAAAGCAAATTGAATATTGGACACTGCACATCGATTCAGAACCACTGTGCGGCGCAAACGCATGGCAAAATCCATAATTGGGCTACCCCATCCGCCATATTCTCCGGACATCAACATTTGAATACGAAAATCACGGATTCAATAACAAAAATTATTCAATTTCCTGTGATGATGATTTTTGCATTATTGATGATGAAAATTGAAGGGAGTTATCAATTTTTATTATTTTTTTCAGTCAATAACGAAGTTTATTGAATCAATAAACAAGTTGTTGATTTTAATATAACATGGTTTGATAAAGAAAATTATTGAAAGTTTAAAAAAATAGAATAATAATAATATAATTCAATAAAATGTCGTATTGAAATTTAGAGTAAATTTCAATACAAAAAGTTATTGAACCAAATCTATGTTGATATGACTAAAAATCGAACAAAACTTAAAGGAAGCTTTTTACTTGTGTGAGTATTTGCAAAATGCATGCTTATGTTTTCCGGCAAAGTGTAAGGCTAGATCTGATCTAGCCAAAAATCTTCATCAACAATTGTATGGAATGATGCCATTGAAAAATACATCAAACTAAATGCAAACAAAAACTCAATTGCATTGGGAATTCTTTAATATGCAAATGCTCGCAAGCACACAATCACAAGAATTTTGTTTTTGAATTTTGAATTTTTCGCTGCCCCAGAAACGATTATTTGGTTTATTTACGTAACCGCTAAGATGGAAATGAGCCTCATCAATCATGATAATTTTCGATTAAAAATCGTCCACCTCTTCGTTGATATTCAGGATGGCTTGAGCGTAGGTTACACGCGTTTGGCGGTCAACAGCTAACAGCTGATGTATTGTCTGCACCTTGTAAGGGAATATCTTGAAGTCTTTCACCAAAATTCTGCGTAGGGACCGCCGGCGAATGCCCTATTGCGTGGCATGTCGTGTGGTCGATGTTCCGGGCTCCTCTTCGACGTCTTGGGCAACATCAGCGATATTCTCAGCAGAAGGGCAGCTCCAGGGCCGGCCAATCTTGGTAATATCTCGTGTTCTCCCAGTCTCTTCAAGGCGAGTGGCCAAACGCAGCAGTGTTTGTCCAGTTGGTGTCGAAGGGTCAGGAAAATTCACGCTACACCAACACAGCCGACGAACTGTTGCGCAAAAAAATGGAAACTATTATGTCAACATTTGTATTTGAGTGAATGAAATAATTTGAACTTTAGGAGAACTATTTGCAGAAAAAAAATTTGATGGATCTATTCGATTTCTCCCTTTTTTTTTGATTTTGCTCAAAAAGTGATGCGACCCGGGTTGCATTTGGAATGAAACGAACAAACCCAAAGAAAATGGTAATACAAATTTGTTTGCCACTTTTACAAGTGCTTAACTTTGGTCTCCGTAATCTCTTCATGGGATATAACGGGAAACCATTTATTTTTTTTTTAACTTTGATCACAATTTTCGATATTGTCTATTCTATTTTTATTTTATAACTGCGGTATTTTGCATTCTTCACAACTGATAGTGTAAATTGAAAGCAGACAACACACGTGCGCCTTCGTACAGGTCGTTCGACCGAAAATATTGCTGATGTAGAACAAATTGTTGACCAGGCCCGCGACAACCTCAATTCGCCATCGCGCACGGCAACTGAACCGTTCCACTGTTCAGCGGATTTTAACAAAAGACCTATTTTTACAAAAGTCAATTGACACAGAAACTGAAGCCTAGAGATCATTTCCAGCGCTATATATTTACCAATTGGATGCTAGAACAACAAGCAGTTGATGCCAATTTTTTTTTAAATTTCATGAGCGAGCAGGCACATATTCACCTAAACTGATACGTTAATAAGAACTGAAAATCCACATGTCATTCAAAAAAAGCTGTTCCCTCCCAACGAGTCACTGTTTGGTGTGGTTTATGGGCTGGCGGAATTTTCGGGCCGCACTTCTCCGAAAATGATGCCAGTAATGCTGTTACAGTGAACGGTGAACGTTATCGTAACATGATAACAACATTTTTAGTGGCCTCAATGGATGGCATTGTATTGAACAATAATCGTATTTTTTGGAACGAAGTTCCTTATCGCACGTTGCTGGATGGGGGCTAAATGAAAAAAAAAATAAACAACTTTTTTTTTAACACTATTATACACTATTACCCAGTATTATCAACTATATTGGGGACTTTTGCTTTGGTTTGTGTCCAGACTAATATATGTCGGGAAATTTCTTGTTTAATGGGAAGCTTTCTAGGTGGAGCCTGTAACCAATATTTTATATATATTGTAGTTTTGAACCCAATAAAAAGTAAATTTAGAAACGCCAAAGTGAAAGAAGTTTAAAAAAGGAAATTTTCTTAAATAAGGGCCTTTCTTAAAAAAAAAAATAAAATTTCTTCAAAAAAACCTTTTCATATTATTAAACAAAGTATGTTTTCTTTAAAAAAATACCTTATCGTAAAGAAGTACCTTTGCTTAAAAAAAAGGAAATTTTCTTACAAAAAGTAACTTTTCTTAAAAAAGTTATTTTTTTTAAATAAGTACCTTTTACACACATTACACATTGCCTTTTCTTAAAAAACTACCTTTTCTTTGAAGAGTACATTTTTTGTATAACTTTTCTTGAGATAAGTACCTACTCTTAAAAATGTACATACTATATTTGAAAAAAGGACCAATTCTAAAAAAAATTCACATTTCTTAAAAAAACCTTTTCTTGAAAAAATACCTTCTCTTAAAAAAATACATTTTCTTACAAAAATTCCTCTTTTTCAAAGTACCTATTCTTAAACATAAAATAATACCTTTTATTTTCTGTTCTTGAGATAAGTAGCCTTTCTGGAAAAAGTAAATTTTCCTATAAAAAATAACCTTTTCCTAAAAAGAGTACCACTTCTTTAATAAGTACCTGTTCTTAAAAAATTACTTCTTTGTATAAAAAATCAAAATCTTATGGCTTTTTCTTACAGAAAGTTCTTGTTCTTAAATATAGTATCTTTTCATAAAAAAAAAAATTAGCATTTAATAAAAGAAGTACCTCTTTTTAAAAAAGAAAATTTTCGGGAAAATATAATACATATTCTTACAAAACGAACATAATAATATACTTTTTTTCAAAAAAATTCAGTCTAATTTATAAGAAAAAATTCTTATAAAATTGTATAATTTTACAAAACATATCGTTGCTTACAGATCCATTTAAATTACATTTCGTATTTTTCAACTGGCGCCTTAGGCGTGTTGGAACTAACATGCACATGATATATAGCGAAAGGATCTTCGTTCCAACCGGGTGTCCTCTGACACCGCATGTAATTTTTTTTACTCCCGCTAAACTAATTTATCGACGACTTTGTATGGGGCGCCGCTTGAAATAGCTTCACATCGCTTAGCTCCCCCTCAAAAAGTACTCGAAAAATTAGTTTAGCAGGGAATAAAAAGCAATGCCCTTATTTCGAACGAAGTTCACAGGACGCATTATCTCACGAAACAACGAGTTGAAATGCGCCCCGAGTTCTTGCGATTTGACACTATTGGACTTCTTTCTCTGAGGCTACGTGGAATGTATGATCCATGCTAATAAGCCCCGAGACGATGCAAGAGTTGAAATACGAAATCATACGTGTTATAAACGATATACAGCCCAAACTATGACAAAATGTCATGGACAATTTTGATACTCGCATCCTGTGTTGCCAGAGTATTCGTGGTGGGGATTTAATACATATAGTGTTTTTCATGCCTAAATACCATAGACTAAAAATACACGACGAAATAAAAAACAATCATTCCGGAAAATGTTGGTGTGTTTTATTTATAAATGTAAGTCTGCGGTCTTATTGATTCACCCTATAGAACACCTAACAGCCTATAAATTTAACTTCTCTAAATTCTTCACTATTTGAGATAACTTGAAAAAACCCGTAACAACCGTAATGCCGGATATGCCGGATATACCCATACAATAATAACGGATTTCAACTGTATACAAATTTTACTTCTTTTCTTGTATTATTTATCAAGGCTACACAACTGAGTTTAAAGCAAAAACAGAATTCTTAAAACTTTCTTACCTATACCAATATTATTTGAATATGTTAAAAGAGAAGAAAAAACCAATATCGCATGTATCGCTCAAACCCCTGTGATTTCCACTTAATGTTGTTTATTTTTTTTTTTTTGTAGTCAGAAATATCGCGTGCGTTTTCCATTTCCATATGACATCTGACGTGAACACTAAAAGTCACTCTTGCCTCTTGGGCGAGTATGCATGCGCTACATTGCGGTTGATGTTGCTTTTTGTTTTTGTGTTTTTTTTTTATTTTGTTTTAAGCCTCCGCTACTGTTTATAGTTCAAGGTAAACTCTCATAAACTTTTGTTATACATTCATCATTTCATTTCAGTTCAGTAGTTCAGGCGGAGCAGTGTTGTGTTTGCGAGTATATGGGTCGGTCGGGTCGCTTGAATGGCTCACAAACAGACTGAACAGTGCAGGGGTTAAATTAACGAATAAGTGTCACGGTGTTAGTGTGCATATACACACACACTTGAATACTTATATGACATGCAAATAGTGAGAATGTTGATTCCTACAGAGGCCAAAAAGGAGAACGAGTTTGAAGGGCCTTCTAGGCAGTGTTTGAATTTACTCCCAAAATCCAATTTCATATTTAGAAATTGGATTACCATTTGTGAGTAATATATTAGTAGTTATTTTTGAATATGTGTATATGTATGTTTGTCAGATTTTTTTCGTACTGGCAACTCTGTGTCCCTTTTTCAACCGAAAATAAAGTACAGTCTTGCTCTAACGCATGGTTTGTAGTTATTCTTGCAAATGTTTATATTCTTCCGTTTAGCGACAACGATATCCAACGCAGTTTTTTTGATTTATGTCAAACTGGTATCTTTATGAGTACTTAGGATTGAAATGGAAGCGGTAACTTCAAGTGCCGCTTAATATCGCTTACCCTCCATACAAAATAAGTGATAATCTAAGCAAGGGGTGTAACCAAAACACCCCTATTGTCTCCTACTTACACAAAAATCCTGGCAGTAGCATATGAGTTGTTCGCCGCTCTCGTCCTCCTGTTTATCCCCACGGCTACTTCGGTAATCGTGAGCTGTGATTCCCAGTATAGTCCGCCTATTAAACAGTGTCCAGTGATCACAGCTACTTGCATAGACATGTCTTGTCTGGAAACGAATATCAAGTTTAGCGTACGATTCAGGTTTGTGTCTCTAGACCATCTATCATTCGCATGTCTGAGAGCTTTGGGTTTAAGCATGAACTTGCATGCAGAAAGGGGTATACCCATATTCTCCATAACCAGTGGAACTGGTAAGGACCTCCCAAATTTCGGTAGCTCAGCCGCTATATGGTTTCCTGGACTGTTCATATACCCCGGTGGGACCGATATAAGGCGGATCTCATACTGCTTGGCCATCTCACTTAGAGATTCGCGGTAGTTGTGGGAAGGTATTGAAGTTAGAAATACACATTGTACAGATTTTATACCAGCCTGACTTTCGGAGTAGATGTTAATATCCCAGACGTTTCGGCCCAGTTAAAGAGCAACTTCTCTGATTACCGTGACTTCTGCCTGAAAGAAACTACAATAGACTGGTAGCCTTCAGTTAAATATCTTCGATAACGTAGTAGTCCCTGAGGGGGATATGAGTGGAGCAGTTTCTCTCAAACGTAGAAGAGGGTGTCATGGAATTGACTTCGATTGTGGATTACTGCAAATCCCTTAAAAACGTCCCATAACCATATGGACTGGTGATCCATTGCGAGGAATGCATAAGGTGGATTACGGACGTTGCAGCTATTTGCGTTCTCAGCAATTCTAGTGGTACCAGCAGGATAAATAAAATAAAATATACACCATTGGAATTCTCGGGACTTTGGTCAATATACTCACGTAAGTAGATTTTTCCAGTACTGATCACCAAATGGCATTGCCGTTGAGCAATATCGGGCGGACAATAGCTGTATACATATATCAAGTAAATTATTTTGGTGGATAGGCTCCATCGTCCTCCGATGGTCCTTTTACACGAACATATGGCCACTGTGGCTCTACTGATCCTATCCATAGTTTTTGATTTAAAGTTAAGCTTTCTGTTGAGAATCACACCTAGATATCTTGTACTATCCATTAGGCAAATTTTTCCACCACCTAGAGCCAGTGGTTGAATATACGGAACCTTCTAAAATAAATGGTTTCCCATTACATTCCATGAAGGAATCGGGGAGAGCTTCTCACAACCAGTGGGCTGTGCGGTTTCTAGTTTTATAGTCACTGATTGGGACCTAAAGTTTTACACCGGTTCCGAACGGTATTTTTGAGAAACATTTTCATGGCTAAATACTCGATAGTGTCGCCGTCACTATGCGAGGTGACCGCCGTCGAAAGAAATTTTAAGGTGGTCAGACCAGGGATCGAACCCACGATCTCAAGTACAAGAGGTGCGCACACTTCCCATTGCACCACCGACGGCCAACGGAACCTTCTGCTTCCTGTTAAATAGTACCATCACAGTTTTGTCCGGATTTACACCCACACCATTCTCCGTGGCCCAATTAGCGAGTTTCCTAAGTCCTGAAACACATTTATGCATGCAGAGAGTAGGAATTTTCCCTGCAGTCCAATTGACAGGTTGTCAGCTCATGCTACGAGTGTGCAACCTGATCCCTCCAGCACTAGCAAAACACTATCCAGTGCAAAATGCAATCGAAGTTGAGATAATAACTAATCTTCTTCCAATCTTTCTTCTAAGACGAAAAGAAATCCCGTAAATTTTCCGATAAAAATCCATTGTCAAATATGGGTACTAAACTAACAGGCAGTAGCACCGGACAGTTGAAAATTTCAGATAACTGAACTGAACACTTATTGGAATCTACAAATTTTACACCGGTTCCGAACGGTATTTTGAGAAGCTTTTTCATGGCTAAGTACTCGATAGTGTCGCCATCACTAAGCGAGGTGACCGTCGTCGGAAAAAATGTAAGGTGTTCTGAGCAGGGATCGAACCCACGTTCTAATGTCTTGCACACTAACTGTTGCACCACAGCCGGCCACTAACTGAACTATAAGAAGTTACAATTTCTGTATTTTTAAATTCAATATTCTACATCCCACAGATGACACCAGAACATTGCACATGGTAAAAGATTGTAAGACCATTCCAGATTGTAAGACCATTCCAGAAAAATCAACGTATTTCTGTAACTTCTACTAAAAAATACCTGTTAGTAAAATTTCTCTACAGGTTTTTTGAGATAACTCTAGAAATACAACAAGACAGTGGAATGCTTGTATTCAAAAGTGGAGTGACCATTTTGCTTCGTTGCAAATTTCATTCAATTATCTCAAGACATATTGACAATATAACAAAACTAATGACGCCTATAACCCCATCCCACATAGCTGGCAAAAATAGTATTGCCGCAGCTTTGTTAAAATGCTACCAGATGGTAGTTGACAGAAGCTGTGTTGATTTTTAATTAACTACGTGGGAAGTTCAAAAAGTTACGAAGATTTCAAACCGCCCGTACACCATGTGTAATGACGACTCTTCGTTTACCTAACTCTTGGGTGTTTGTGGCGACCCTTGGTAAGAGTACAAAAAGTATGGAGTCGAGAGTTTGAAAGACTCTCCGAACACTGATTCCATCAGTCGTGTTACTGTGAAAATTCTCCGGTTTAACAGATATAAATGTGTTGGACAAGTCTCATAATACTATTACACATAATGAATATTGTTTATGATGAACTTTATTGTAATTAATAGACAAGAGTGTCTTATACATTCAGGGCCCAAGATTTCCCTATAAAAACAACCTGTCTTCTGGTGATATTAAGAGCTGCGCACTCATATACAAGTGAGCAGACGTATCGTCACCTTTCAGTCTCCAATGACACATTGGCGATTCTATCAGTTTAAGCCTATGCAAATTATAGTATAATTTAATGTGTCTTCCAAAAACCCAATGAACATTCTGCGATCACTCCTGTTTACATTGAACTGAAAAGCTTCGTTGCAGGTACGAAATATTCGTCGCTTTAACTAATGCTGTCATCAAAAGTGAGCTAAGGTACAGTTGCATTCCCTCTACGAAAATAACTTCATCAAATAAAACTGTATCCTCACTGTGATGAAAGTTGTGGTTACGTTTCATCTATGTGACGAAGCGTTTCACTTTCAGTGTAGTTCACCTAGAGAACTAATCGATTGAAAAGAGGTTGTAGCACCCGTAAATTCGGCTGTTACCACCGAATTGTGGTTGCCACAACCGAATTGAGGTTGTCACTACCGAATTTAGTTGTCACAGCTGAAATTCGGTTGAAGAAACCTCGATTCATTATTGATTCGGTTGTAACAACTGACTCTTGATTTATATTCGTTTTGTCAACCAAATTTTCTAAAATTTCGGTTGGAATTAATTCGGATGGAGTAACCGAATTCAATTGGGTTGTAACTGCTGAATTTGCTATCAATTCGGTTGTAACTACCGAATTTGGTATTAATTATGTCGTAATAACCGAATTAATCCTTAAGTCGGTTGCAACGACCGAATTCGGCGTCAATTCGGTTCCTATAACTGATTTTCTCAGGTACAACTGAATTTCATTTTCAATTCGGTTACCACAACATAATTCTATGTATTTAAAATTTGACGTTTAAAATTATAAAAACATATATTATATTAAAAGGAGTTAAATAATGTATAAGTGTTTTCGTCACGGTGTTGTTGGTGGTAAGGTAAGTAAAAATATTGTAATTGTGGTTTTTATGTTGAATCGTCTTATTCTGCAGAGAATGTCCAAGCCGATATCAAGAATTTTGAAGCTCGTTTGAGATATGCTGCAATAATCCGTGTATGAAACGGTTTAGGAAATCAACATTTAAAACACGCTAGAATTGGTGCAGTTACCCATGATGGCCGGGACTTCAAAAAAGGTCGGTAGTGACATGTAAAATAAATGTGTTATTCTAAAGATTACCCTATAGAAATAACTTTATTTTCTCGCTCTCTAATGTTTTTTTAGAAGAATACTGAACAATAAATCATTAGTTAATAATAAAAAAAATTCAAAATTAATTTCTGACACTATCTAACTTCGGTTGTGACAACCTCTAATGAGGTTGTGTTAACCTCTAATGAGGTTGTGACATCTAATGAAGTTGTGTCAACCTCTAATGAGGTTGTGACAACCTCTAAAATCGGTTGCGGCTAATTCGGTTGTCTCAACCGAATTTTTCTGTGAGTGCTTGTTGGAATTTTTTAAGAGAAAATCCTTAGTCTAACATTGTCCCTGTAAGTCACATACCAATGATTGCTTGCTGCAAGTATTTGTATAAGTGTCAGACTCTTGTAAGCGAGATCGCAAATAACTGACACGAAAAAAAATTAGAATAAAATATTTATAATATACTCGTATATTTTCATAAAAAAATTTAAAAATACTAAGATAGTTTCTACGTAAGTTGGACCTTAATGAAGGTAAATACCATAGTACGGAGAGTACTCGTTTTTTTTTCTCTTGAAGAGATAAAAATACCTAATGAGAGAAAAATTGTTCTCTTGAAAGATAAATATTATTTTTTCTCAAGATAATTATTTTTATCTCGTGAAAGTAATCATAGTATGGAGAGTACTCGTTTTTTATTCTCTTGAACAGATAAAAATACCTAATGAGAACAAATTTTTCTCTTGAAAGATAAATATTATTTTTTCTCAAAATAATTATTTTTTTCTTGTGAAAGTAATTTTAAATATGAAGAGAACAATTTGTTTTCTTCCTCCAACTCAAACGAAAAACAACAATTGGATGTATGAAAATAGAAAGGCCCTTTTTCTTTTTGTTAAATTTCTAAATCGACGAAGTGGAATGGACATTTTCGTGATTATCAGCTAATTTTTTACTATGAAAAAGTTCATAATGACGTTTAATGTTACTTGAATTTCTTCCTTTAAGCTCTTTTTCACACAATAAACACTTCGAAATTTTTCTATTTTCATCGCAGCAAACATATTTGTCATATTCAAAACATTTCTGACGACCAATTTATTATTATTAACTGTTTCAAACAAAACATGAAAAGAAACTGACCTGTGTCAATTACCAAAGACACGTATTTTTATTTTTTTTGTCTCCCTCGCGCTCCCTCTCATTTTTATCTTTCTCTTTAACTTTCGCACTCAGAATGCAAAACAAAACTCTCGTAAAAGTTATTTTTATGAGCGAGTGTTATCTTTTCTTTTCTTTTGTGGGAGAGAGCAATGCTGTTAAAGCATGAAAGATGAAAAAGATAACTTTCGTAAATAAAAATATCTTTCACGGGAATTATTTTTTTTGTCTCTGAGTGTGAGTAAAAAAACGAGAGATAAAATTGGAAATACCTCTCGTGAAGCGAGATTTTCCGTACTATGGTAAATACTCGAAAAAAATGGCGCGATGACTCCTCCAGCGTGAACAGCGCACCATGCAGTCACTTTGAGCGAGGGTAATGGCTCCTCGTGCATCACTCGTGGATTTTCGGTGCCCCAGAATCGATAGTTTTGCTTGTTCACGTACCCGCTGAGGTGGAAATGAGCCTCATCGCTCATTATGATTTTGGTGGAAAAATCGTCAACTTCGTCCACGAGATTGAGGATCGCTTGGGCGTAGGTTACACGCAGCAGCTGATGCACGGACTGGACTTTGTATGGGAACATGCGCAGATCTTTGACCAAAATTTGCCATAGGGACGACCGGCTGATGGCTAATTGCGGGGTACGGCGTCCGGCGACAGCTCGACATCCTCGGCAACAGCGGCGATATTCTCGGCAGAACGGGCGCTCCGGGGCCGGCCACTCCTGGCAACGTCTTGTGTAGTCCCATACTCTTCAAGGTTAGTGGCCAAACGGCGCAGTGTTTGCGCAGTCGGCGTCGGACGGCCGGGGAATCGGCGACGGTATACGCGCTGCGCCAACACCACAGACGAATTGTTACGCAAAAAAATAGACACGATTATTTTGTATCGCTCCATGGCTTGTTTACTTGTATTCCACATCTGTCTAGTCCACAAATGTCAAAACAGATTTGACATTGGAGGCCATTTGCAAAAATAAGAGCATCTTCCAATAGGGTGGTCAGTTTTGAAACACCCTGTAGAAGATAAGCAAACCATTGTTAAAATATATTTTCTTGAGGAAACTGAAAAGAAGGCCCTCCAAATGTTCCCTCGGATATGTATGTGTGCTGCTTTGAGTTGTTTATTTCGGAGGATATTTTCAATTCATTAACACTTTCTCAAAATCGGATTCCTTTTTCTCTACGTGTGGGGTAGCAAGTATAGCAAGTGCGGTAGCAAGGGTTTGCGTGTGTGCCCAAATCTGTGTTTTTTTTTATTGTATATTGTTAAATCTATATATATTTTATATGCCATTTATCGTTTTTGTGAACTCGGATACAACTTGTTTTGCGCCAGCCCTTGTGCCGACAATTATCGTTGTCGCTGGTTTCTTCTTGTCGTTGTCGTTGTACTTAAATGCCGTCATTGTTGCATGGTTTTGCTTTGCAGTTTTCTTAAGTTTTCGTTCTGTGTCGCTGATTTAATGCTTTTTTTTATTATTTTCATTTGAACTTTAGCTTCATCCGTTGAACTGTGTTAGTTATAATTTTCTTTTTTTTCGCAATGCCCACTTGCGTCATTTGCTGCTTAGCATATCAACGAGAGATCCCACAGAAGTTAGTTAACTTATATGTTAAATAATGCAGGGGGTCTAATTACAAGATTCATTTGTTTGAGGTTATAGCAGGAGGTGGCGCTGTAATTATAGGCAACAATAACAGGAATTTTTTTTTTGTTTGGAGGGCCGAAATTGTCGCATTCCACAGAATGTATAACAACAATTAAATCGAACAAAAAATACAAAAATAAAATACATTTGTATTTGACAAGGCCGAACGAAAATGGTATGAAAAAAATTAAATCAGCTGTTCTAATGCTAGGTACATCTTGGTTAATTACATAAAAAATACTATATCGAAGTCGCTTCGTACACTGCAAGAAAAACGGTTCGTCGCATGGATGAAACATTTTCGTTAATGTTTTTACGTTGTTATACTGAAAAGTGTCGTACATCCGATACTTCGGTAGTCGCTGCAACGAAAAATTGCATACTTGACTTCTTTGAAAATTTTTCATTTCCTTGCTGCAACAATTTATTTTTTGTGCCTGCAACAATTTTATTTAATTTGAATTTTGTACAAAAAAAACTACTGATATTTGGTTTATCTCTTACTTTTTATAGTTTATATTTATTATTTATTTATTTTGGAGGTTTGACAACATTTTTAGTTGACGAAAGTGGTAGACATATTTCTACGCCGGAATAATTTAAATAAATTTGTTAAAACAGACTAATTAGTTATAGTTAGTAATAATCTGAAATCTAAATTGTGTGAATTTATGTGTTTGCTGTGATCGTTTGTGTAACTATAAATCAAATAAATAAATAATCAGAATGCAAGGACCAACACGACAGCAAAAAAAGTGACGCATCGAAACTACCTCGAAATATGTAACTGAACATTTGTGTATGTGTATGCGCGTGACGGAACAAATCGCAACAAAATATTCGTGTTTTTGTGTTTTAATCATAATTCGGACGTACCTACATTTGTGCGGGCAGACGAAGTCAATGAAAACGAAGAAGTCAAAGAAACAAAGTGTTTCAAGTACGACGAATATAATAATAATTCAACGTACAATCAAATGAATCCTATCGACATTTTTAACAAATTTGGTTAAAATAAATAAAGAGCAGTTGAAGAAAATGCTTGCAGAGCGATCACTGGCGTAATGACGGGGAGATTTGGCGCTACAATTGAACACCAGAACCCTCAACACAACAACAATTGCATGATTTAAGAAAACAAGGATTTGGTTCCATGTTAAAGGAGTAGACCATAGGGGAGTAGTGCTTATGTTCATGGTAAGTACAGACGTAGATATGTACATATTTTAATAAGAAAACCTAATAATAAATTCTTCATATTTGTTTTTAATCGCAGGACCTGAATACGACGCCCACAATAACACTCAACCCCTCGTCTAACACAATCTTCTCCAGACGAGTGTTTCAACATGAATGAATATAATCTATTTAGCAAATTGAAACCACAATGTATTTATGTATAATTGTTAATAAATAATTTCAAATACACTTCAAAACGTTCATTGCAGCAATGAAACTAAATCATTCTAGTAATGAAACAAATTCATTGCAACAATGACTCAAATTCGATGCACCAATGAAATAAATTCATTGCTGTAATGAAACAAATTCATTGCAGGAATGAAACAATTTCCTGCATGAACGATACTTATTCATTGCAATAATGAAACAAATGCATTGCAGGAATGAAACAAATTCGTTGCAATAATGAAGCAAATACATTGCAACAACAACCATACTTTCACCACAATAACGAACAATTTGCAGTTGATGAATACAATTTCATAGCGGGAATGAAACGTTACGTTAGATCACTTTCGATGACAAAAGTTGTTGGGGTGATGAAAATTGTCATCCCTGTGACGAAGCTTATCCGTTCAGTGTATCGTTTTGTCGGTCATGCTATATCACAAACCATTTGAATATATGTATACACAACACCTCATTACCGACACAAACGATGAGTTCGATATCGTTTTTTAACCCTTCTGCACTCTTTGGGCCAACCTGACCCAATTGAATATTTCAAAGGCATTTTTTCTCTCTAAATTAAATGTTACCAAGTGAAATTTTTTAGAGAGACCAATTCAAATAAGTTTGCGTACACAAACTGAGATGTTTCCGTTCCATTATTGTCAAGGAACCAAGGAAACATTTGAAATCCTTCTCGTTAATTCTATAGTTCGGGAATACTTCGCCTAATTTCATATCTAAAATTTCTACAGTTGAACTTTCTCATTCAACCACCAGATTCATTTGAATTTCTTTATAAGCTGTGCGAGAACGTGGTCCCGATCCCTGCTCTGACCACCTTCAATTTCTTTCGACGGCGGTGACCTCACTTAGTGACGGCGACACTATCGAGTATTTAGCCATGAAAAAGCTTCACAAAATACCGTGACATTTCCTGCTGATAGTTATATTCGTGTTGACTGCATCTCTTATCTATTTCCGTTGGTTTGGCCTTGTACTTTTCGGTAAAATTTACGGACCTCATTCTTCCTTCTGTAAGATTCTCGCGCTTTCTCCATAACCGTTTTTTTTTTCTACTCTTCTCCTTATACCGCTCTGCCGCGTCTCTCGTTGCAACTGACTGAAGTATTGACTCTTCATCGTACCATGGTTTGTCATTAGCCGGGTTTTCATAACCAAGTACGGTCTCTGCAGCAGTTTTCCAACAGTGGGAAATGTAATTCTACTGCTCTTCGGGATCATGAGGCGGGGAGCGTTCTGCACCAGTGTCTGAGTGAATTTCTCTACATATTCCGTGGTTATCTCTGGTAATGGCAACTTTTCGATGTCCAGCTTTCTATATGCCTGGTTTCGTACGACTGACACTCTGCTTAACCTTATGCGAAAGTAATGCGATAGTAATCCGAATTGATATTAGGTCCGCGAATTATACGTACGTCCATTACACTAGTAGAGTGGCGCCCATCTATTACTAGGTGATCACTGTGGTTTTTCGTTTTTTGATCAGGGATATCCATCCAAGTACCTTGGATGATGTCTTTATGTTGGAAACTCGTACTACTGACAGCCCTGTTTTTCGCCGCGGCAAAATCTAATAGTCTCATTCCGATATCGGAAGTGATGGTGTGTAGATTGAATTTACCGATGATTGGTTCCAAGACATAGTCCCTGCCGACTTTAGTATTAAAATCACCCAGAACAACCTTAATGTCATGACCAGGGCAGCGGTCGTATATTTCCTCTAGGCGCTCATGAAACATGTCATTGGTGTTATCGTATTTTCCTTCCATCTGGGCATATACACAAATTACCGATACGCCAAATTACTTCGCTTTTATGCCGATGGAGGCTGTACGTTCACTCGCGGGGTATTTTTCTCTCGAAAACTCCTACAGATGATGCGATAAGACCCAGGATACTGCGCCATAAAGCAAGACAGGTTGTGTGAAATAACATATATTCGCCCGCTTGATCTCAAGGCTGACGTTGTTGTTTTTGCTTACGGCAGATCCGATTTATATAAATTCGTCCACTACCTCGAAATTATAACGGTTATCAACGTTCATGCTTTGGTATAATCGCGTGGAGGCCTGCTCGTTGAAACCATTAATTTTGTCTTGTCTTCATTTACCGTCAGACCCACTTTTGCTGACTCCTTCTCAATTCTCGAAAACACAGCAGTAACTTCTCTAATTGTGTGCCCAATGATATCGATATCATCAGCATAAGCGAGCAGCATGTGACTTTTGCTTTAATCATGGTGACTGCAGCTTTTCTCACAATAATCTCTATTAAGATGTGAAAGAGATGGCACGATTGCGTGTCGTCTTGCCTGAGGCCTCGCTCATCCTGCAAAGGCGTACGAGTTTTGCAGGAATACCAAGCTCAGGCAATGCTTCGTAGAGTTTCACCCGTATCGGGCTATCGAAGGCCGCCTTATAATCGAAAAATAGGTGATAGCAGTCAATTTGTTTTTCGTAGGTCTTCTCAACAATTTGGCGTAGCGTGAAAATCTGCTCAGTTGTCCATTTTCCAGGCCTAAAACCAAACTGGTATGGTCCAATCAGGTCAGCGATAATTGATTTTAGTTTTTCGCACATTATACCTAATAGAACCTTATATGCTATGGATAAAAGGCTTATTCCACGGTAATTGGCACAGAGACTCGGGTCACCTTTTCTAAATATGTTACATAGTACACACTCCAATCTAATCATCTAACGAAATTTTGCTAATAAGCTGATGCCTGAACCTTATCAGCTCATAGCCGCCAGCCTTAAACAGCTCCGCCTGTAATCCATCTTATTCTTAAGCCAGGCAATAGCTGTTCTGACCTCGTCTTGGTTAGGAGGGGCAATCGACGTTGTCGTCGAAATTGTGATCGACGGTCTCATCGTCGTTGGATATCGCTGGTACCAGTAGCGCATGATCTCTCCATACTCCCAACATGCTCTGCACATCTGCGATGAGATTTCCGTCCTTGTCTTTACAGAAGGGGAGCCCTGGACCATGTCCATTAGTTCCGTTTTTGATTTTTTGGTAGAATTTTTGGGCTACGTTCTTCCTTCTGTATGTCTCAATTTTCTCACTCTCGCGCTTTCTCCACTGCCGTTTCTTACGACTAAAGAGACGGTTTACCTCCTTTATTTTTTCCCTATACCGCTCAGTCGCAGCTCACGTTGCAACTGACTGAAGCATTGCCATACGTGCAGCGTTCTTTTCATTATTTTCAATGCGACACTCTTCCATGGTACTATGGTTTATTGCGAAGCGGTTTATCAAAACCAAGTACGGTTGTTGCGGCAGTTTTATACAGTCCGAAATGGGTTTCCACTGCGCTTCAGTATCGTCATCTTTGCCAAGTCTTTTGCCAACTAAACATCCGCAACCAAAATCATGCTTATTTTCGTGGAAGCTGTAGTATATGTCACAGTTCTTCCCCTAGATTGCAGTAATGACAGCCTTATAGTTCTCGAGGACATTTGCCAGTTTGATAGTGGCACCGGATCTGTATAGTGTTCTAACATCCCAAGTACATATCCGTAAATCGTAGTCCTTGTAACGTTTGTGGTGGTCGTCAACAAATAGAGAGGTTTTATGTTTCTTATTCTCATTTTGTATTTTCATTGCCAATATTACGGTGGCGGAAGACAAGCCCAGTCCACCGTGGGTTTGCATTTTACCTACTGCCAGAATGATTATGTTTCAGTCGCCCATTATTGATCAGAATGCAGTGTGTCGAAACTGCATTTTTGTTTCTTTACTTTTGATCAGCCGTTGGCCAGTAGTGTTGGCTCATCCGCCTTCAAAGGACAAAAGAATGTGTTCACTACTTCGAAGAGCTTAAGTGACAGGGTTACCTATTTCACCTGATACGCATATATTTGATTGCAGCCCCCATTATGGATCAGACGCGGACGAGGATGCAATAAGTCGAACCTGGATTTTCTTCTTTTGGTTTCCATCGGCCGTTGGCCCATATATTGACTCATTCGTCTTCTAGGGACAAAACAATATCCCCGATATCTTGATGAGTTTCAGTGACAGCGTCATCGTCTAATAAGCCTGAGACGAATCAGTGATCGTATAACCAATCAGGCTGCTCTTTCATTTCGCATTCTCACTCTAGCTAGCTAAAGTAGGGTTCCGATAAAACCATTGTCCTGGACATACTTAATCGGGAATTAGTGAGCTGCTTAGACTGCCCTATGCAGGCCGCTCCCAAGTAAGTGGCTATCAGAAACCTTTAACGTCCACTGTCAGTCCCATGACCCTCAAACTCAAATTTAGGAAATTTTATTTTCTGAGTGTACTTGAACTAATATAACAATTGAAGCCCCTGGTGGAAGAAGGTGTTAACTCAAAAACAATTTTTCCTTCTTTTAATGTTTCCATGGTATCTGATTTAAAAAAAGAAATAAAAAAAAATGGAAATTTAATTTTAATAACTTAATTATCAGATATTGACTTTTTTCCTTATCGAAAACAAAATCAGATACCATGCACGCTGAAAAATTTAGCTTTTTTTGTTGTTTGGATGCAAATATAACGTGTTTGTAGCTTGCCGCAAATATAGTATACTTGTGTCCAAACACATTGTGTTTACTATTCAATATAAGATGTTTGGGGTACAATGATTAATAGATAAAAGAAACAAAAGGCAGCAGATCTTCAATTCACGAAATCAATTCTTGCAAACATGTACATGGTTCCTGCAATATGTTGCTGAGCGATATTTTTCAGCGTGTGCAAACATTGAAAGAAGGAAAATATTGTTTTTGAAAAAAAGTGAGGTAACACCTTCCACCAGTGGCTACAATTTTCATTCTAGCGATAACTCTGTATGTTGGCTCACTTTCGATAAAAAAAAAAATACTCCTAAAAGCGACAAACAATTGCACTAGTGTCACGTAGCTTTTCCTCTTAGTGTTGGGGTTCATAGTATAGGCATTCGAGCACTTAATCTTCACCTTCCCTCGAGACATGTATACAAATTAACTATATGTTCGAGTACTTCGTTTTTATCATAGAAAACATGCGTCTATATCAAAAGGTATTTCAACCCTTTTTTTACACCCCTCGTATAATTTAACTATTTGCGTAATTGGGTACTTCTTAAAAATGTCATGCATTGTTGCATGAATGACGGCTATAGTACGAGTGCTTGTCCTCAGCTTTGGTTTAATACAATCCGTTGGTTTTTTCTAGGGGTACAACGAACGGCTGGGTGATGGGTAATTGTAGGCCTGTATACTTAAATATTTGGTTTCAGCCAAAAAAAAAAAACGACAATAACAAAAAATAACAAGCCAAGACAACATGATAAGTACCAAGAAATTCAATTATGCAGAAAATTTTATATTTTATATAAAAAAAAAAAGCTTGGCACTTTTTTCCGGTTGATTTGATATGAACTTGAACTTTTTCTGTGACCCAAATTAGTTGTTATATTATTGATGAGGTCACTTGATGGTGCCTGAAAGATAATTTGAAGGATAAACTAAAGAGAAAAGTGATTCTACTACACTCAACGAAATATATTTGAATAATATTAATGACATTGAAGAAAATCGATAGATAGTGTTACACATTTTCTGGCCCATAATTCCATTAGTGGCCATCAAACTGACACCGTAATTAGCTGATAATAAATTATCAAATATCGTTGTTGAAATACAAACAGAGTTAAGTAGATAGAAGGTCGAATATAAGTAAAAATTACCAAATATTCCTAAATATGATTTAAAATATTTATACGAAATAGTACTCGTATAGTTTTCTAAGTTTATCATTGTTTCTATGTGAGGGTAAATACGGTTATTGCCAATTCACAATTATGCAGCTCGAGTTTTAATAAATTCCTTAAATATTCATATAAATAACATAGCAGAAGTCATCTGAAGCAGAACGAAATATTATAAATACCTCAAGCATACAAAGTATTTGAAAAATGTGTCGTATTGACTGGTAGATGCGTGATTGGGTTGGTGGAATGGTGTATGTATAGTATGTTGTACACAAAGTCACTTACCGGATTGAATAACAAATATCTAGAAGAAGAAGAAAATACAAAAATTAAAACATGCAATTAATCATGTAGCAGAACTGTTTATAAAAATAGTTTGGTTGACAAATGTTTGATAATCAATAATTACTCATTGAACAGACACAAGTACGATAAAAGTGAATCGCTTCTTTGCAAACCCAAGCGCGTGTAAAATTCACTGCACTGAAGGGAACGAGAAATTCCTATATTTTAAAAAAATTTGCTTCTGCCTTTATTGTTCCACTTAGGATATTGTTTAATAAATCTCTATCAGCTGGATTTTTTATTCAGAAATGGAAAACGTCTACTGTTTTCCCAGTATTTAAATCCGGAGATAGAACTTTAATAAATAATTACAGGCCTATATCTAAGCTGCCAAACATAGCTAAGGTGTTTGAGCATATTGTATATGATAAGTTATTTTTATAATTTCCCTTATGGGAATTTTCATTCGGTCTGTTTTCTAGTACTTACAAATTTATTCAAGCTCAAGACCTTTTTAAATAATATAAAGTTATTATCTTTATATTACTTTCAAAAAAGTCGAGCATAAAAATGTTCCAATGATACCAAGGCTGTCTGTATAGCTATTTCGGATCTTGCCAAGATCTTCATCAGCAGACGTTTTTGGTATGTTTTTGGTGAATTCTTCAAAAATATATATCCAGAAACACTCATCATATTAATGAGAATTCCTTCATATACTCGTTGAAGAATACCAAGCACTACCATTGGAACACCTTCATGCACAACTCTTTTTATCATGCCGTAAAACCATTGGTTTTAATCAGACATGATTTGTTTTTGTTATGTCATTACAAAAACAACAAAACAGAGGGTTGCCATCAACAATATTATTGTTTCAAGCTCGCGGTGCTCTTCGTCAACTTTCATAATTTCCCTTATGGAAATTAGAAAACAGACCGAATGAAAATTCCCATAAGGGAAATTATGAAAGTTGACGAAGAGCACCGCGAGCTTGAAGCAATAATATTGTTGATGGCAACCCTCTGTTTTGTTGTTTTTGTAATGACATAACAACAACAAATCATGTCTGATTAAAACCAATGGTTTTACGGCATGATAAAAAGAGTTGTGCATGAAGGTGTTCCAATGGTAGTGCTTGGTATTCTTCAACGAGTATATGAAGGAATTCTCATTAATATGATGAGTGTTTCTGGATATATATTTTTGAAGAATTCACCAAAAACATACCAAAAACGTCTGCTGATGAAGATCTTGGCAAGATCCGAAATAGCTATACAGACAGCCTTGGTATCATTGGAACATTTTTATGCTCGACTTTTTTGAAAGTAATATAAAGATAATAACTTTATATAATTTAAAAAGGTCTTGAGCTTGAATAAATTTGTAAGTATAATTTATTTTTTCTAGTTAAGCGCCACATTAGTCTAAGTCAGCATGGATTTATCGCTGGACGCTCTACCACTAGTAACTTAGCTGTTTTTAATAATTTTTCTGTTAGTGAATTTGTGAAAGGCGTTCAAGTAGACACAATATATACGGACTTTTGCTTTTGACAGCTTTTGATAGAGTTCGTCATGATATTCTTATTTTTAAATTGTTCAAAATGGGAATCCACTCTAATCTTTTGAATTGGTTTAGGTCTTATTTATCAAATAGAATATACACAGTTTATATTGATGGTCACTATTCTGCTCCATACTATCCAACCTCTGGTATACCTCAAGGTAGTATTCTTGGTCCCTTACTGTTCAACTTGTTTGTTAATGATATTGGTCTGTATATCTTCAATTCCAAACATCTTATGTACGCTGATGACCTTAAAATTTTTAAGTCAATTTATTCACTAAATGATGTTGCGTTATTGCAAGAGGATTTAGATAGAGTTTCTACTTGGTCTTATGTCAACGACTTACCTTTCAATACTAATAAATGTTTTCAATTAACTGTTGACCGTTGTAGAAATATTATTGACTCATTTTATTCTATTTGTAACACTAATTTAGGTAAAATTTTTGATTATATGGATTTGGGTGTTGTTTTTGATGTTAAATTAACATTCATTTTCCCATCTTAATTATATTATTCAAAAATCGTATTCCTTTTTGTATTTCATCAGAAGAAATATTTCTGCGTCTTCAGATCCATACACAAAAAAAGTTTTATTCTCTTCTTTTGTGCGTTCCAAGTTGGAATATGCTTCTTTTGTTTGGAATACAACTGCTGCAACTCATGCTAATCGTATTGAAAAGATTCAGAAGTCTTTTCTAAACTTTGCCTTGTTTTCTCTCAACTTTCATCTTCCGTTGCCTTCATATGAAAGTCGCTGTCTACTTATTTCTCTGAAGTCATTAGCATTCAGGAGGGCCATATCCTCGGTTATGTTCCCATATGGAATTGTTTCTGGAACTGTTGATTGTCCTGAGTTGTTGTCCGTTATTCGTTTTAATGCGCCAACACGATCTCTGCGCCATTTCCAAACTTTTAATATTGATACACACTTAAGTAATTATGCTATAAATGAGCCCATTAATCGATCTATGATTATTTTAAACAGTATTTGTTATCACATTGATCTTAGTCTTCCAAAAGTAAAGTTTAAAAAATTGGTATTGAATTTAATTAACTGAATTACATATGTATATAAGTTTGTTAATAGTAAAGAATATTGCTAGTATGTAAGGAGTATTTCCATAGACTTAAATAAAGAAATTGAAATAATAAAATTGAAATTACTTCGTCGCAGCAATGAAACATGTTCGCTAGTAGTGTGATTACACTAAAGATTTGAACGTTGCAGCAACTAATTTTTCGTGGCTGCAACGTTTACATTACTTGTACAGTTTATAGTACAAAAAGGGGTCAATAATACTTAAGTAATACAGTGATTAAGTGCTTTCGATTTAGCTTTGCTTATTTGGAATATGTCATACTAATTTATAATATATTCTTTAACTTTATATTTAAAGTTATCAAAACGAGTTTGTAGTTGCAATGAAACAGCCTTTTATGCGACGACAGTGAGTTGTAAAAAATAAACTATTATTTTATCGTATGTAACCTTGTTTTTACCTCAATTATGGCCAGTTTTTAAGTGGGTAGTTAACTATCGGATTAGTTAATCTTAATTCTAAGTTAATTAGAGGTTAACTTTGCATTTTGTTTTTCAGTGGTGAGTTAATGTAAGTCGCCATATTGTCAACTAATATGGCAACCCTTGTATTGTTATTGGGAAAAACCAAGGGGTTTCGATGAGACAGCTGTTCAATTTAGTACTTGGAGAACAAATAAAGAATGTGCTATCAAAGAAGACTCGTTGATAGAGACTGGGTTGCGGGGTGTGATTTTCAAACTTCTGCCGCCGAGTGTCAAGCCAGAAGCAAAACACATCAACTGGGA
Organism: Phaonia tiefii; assembly: GCA_963931995.1. Taxonomy (NCBI): domain Eukaryota; kingdom Metazoa; phylum Arthropoda; class Insecta; order Diptera; family Muscidae; genus Phaonia; species Phaonia tiefii. Next base: position 143,396,989 of record OZ008367.1, on the reverse strand, counting down.
GTAAACTTTGCCAACTAAATCGATTAAAAAAAGGGATATTCAGTGAAAAAAATTAAAATGTAATTAAGTGTTAGAGTAAAGTTATTTGTGTAGATCCCAATTAACACGAAAATTGTTAAAATTAAAGATTGCTCTCATTCTCTATATGTTTTCCTCGTAGGTCTCGGAACTCGTTAGTACAAAAATCAACTAGTGCACACTCTTAAAGTATTACTCGGTGGAAAAAACGTGTGTTTTGGGATAAATACCAAAACAACAAAGGGGAACAAACAAAATGGAATTATGTAAAATAAGAAATAGATGCATAAAATCGAAGTCATTTTAACAAAAATTTCTAAAAAACTATATAGGAGCAACAATTTAACGATCTAGACTCAACGTATGTGTACAAATACGCATATCTGAAACATGTATTTTATACAATCTTCATTTCTCACTTTGACAGTCAGTAATTTGATTGTCAAAATAATATGGTTCTGACCACCGAGTAATACTTTAAGAGTGTGCACTAGTTGATTTTTGTACTAACGAGTTCCGAGACCTACGAGGAAAACATATAGAGAATGAGAGCAATCTTTAATTTTAAAAATGTTCGTGTTAATTGGGATCTACACAAATATCTTTACTCTAACACTTAATTACATTTTGATTTTTTTCACTGAATATCCCTTTTTTTAATCGATTTAGATGGCAAAATTTACTCCCAGTTGATGTGCTTTGTATTTCTGGCTTGACACTCGGCGGCAGAAGTTTGAAAATCAGACCCCGCAACCCAGTCCCTATCAACGAGTCTCCTTTGATAGCACATTATCTATTTGTTCTCCAAGTACTAACTGGATCAGCTGTCTCATCGGTACCCCTTGGTTCTGACTATAAGTTAACCAACCAACATTGGGTGGTTAAATCATAGTTAAACAATGACTAAACAACACAATTCGATGTTTAAGCACAATTTAACTAAGAAACGAAGATCACCACTGACTGAAAAACTGGACATTAGTGTTTATCTTGCAACACCACAAAACCCCTAAAGAAATTTCACATAAATGGACTTAGTTTGGGGAATGTATTTGCGACAAACGAATATATGTTGAGTCAAAAATATCATTTCGTTTGTGATAAATTCAATACGTTTGCAACAAACGATATATGGTAACTCTAAACAAAAAAACCTTTACTAGAATCGTATCCATTAAAACCGGTAATGCTGTACTCAGAAAAAAGAGTCCCCAAATTTGTTGTGCAGTCCATTTGTACTTAAAATGAGGAGCTGAACTAAATTCGAGGACATTTTACAAAGTCTACGGAAAGAGAGGATTGACTGAAAATAATGCAACAAATTTGCTTAATTTTTGTACGACAAATTTTCCTCCAAATGGGTAAAATTTTGTATTTTGTAAGTTTAGTTCATTCGTACTTAATTTAAATAACAAATGAAGAAAGAACCCAAATGCTAAATTTAAGGAAATTTTTAATTTATTTAGAGAAACATTTCCTTATTTTTAGTACAAATGGTTTCCCATATCTAAGGAAAAAAGGAAGTTAATTTGAGTTCAAAAATCTTTGAATCCATAAGAACAGGCACGTACGCATATTATTTCCTTTTTTTCAACCTTTTCCCTCTTTCATTGCAGAGTAAATCAGGCCGAGTAGGGTAGGTTGGTTGAAAAGGCTGCAAGACAGCACAATGTCTAGCACACTAAGGCTAAAGAAGCCCATTGTGATACCTGCAGTTTCCTCTATAGCAACTATTGACTAGTCGTCTAGCCAATTTGCCCTTTCAATGAATTTGTCTATAAGACCTACAGGAATAGCCTGTAGGGCTACGGTGCTAACTAAATGTGTTCCGAATATCCTACTCCTCAGTCCTGCCAGAGTAGGGCAATCCAAGAGAAGGTGTTTCGTCGTTTCCTCGTCCTCTTCCATGCAGCATCTACAGAGAGTAGAGTTTCTATGTCCCAATTTTAGGGCATGTTTTCCTACAAGACAATGTCCCGTAAGTGTTCCTATCATTGTGGATAACCTGCCTGGCGGCAAGTTAAGTAGTTGCCTAGTCCTCTTCCTGTCCACCTGTGGCCAGAGGACCCTGGCTTGTTTGCAAGTTGAAGTAAGTCTCCACTTGTGCTAGAACATATTATCGGCCCACAGCCTGATCTGCAAACGGCAGGTAGAGATTGTCATACTAACATCATATTTTGCCGGAAGAACCTGTACCGTACGTACCCTGTCTAGCTAACGCATCCGCTACGCAATTGCCTGGAATGTCGCTGTGTCCCGGTACCCATATGAGCCTGATGTCAAAATGAGTGGCATTCTTTCACCGTCAGGGACGTAGCAAACATGGCTTCCATTGATTTTATGGCAGCCTGGCTGTCTGTGTAGATACATATTTTCCGGAGGGTTGTGACACTACTTTTCAGTAGTTCAGCAACCTCCAGTATGGCGGTAATTTCCGGCTGAAATACACTACAGTGATCAGGCAGCTTGAAGGAGATACTACTTTTCAGTAGTTCAGCAACCTCCAGTATGGCGGTAATTTCCGCCTGAAATACACTACAGTGATCAGGCAGCTTGAAGGGATATTTACAATTAGGTCCGGTGAAAAATCTGATACTACTGGTGTCCCCTTCCAGTGACTTTTCGCAGGTATTACTGTTCGGAATAGAAGTCCTTAGATTTGTCGCTGGTAGAAGGTAGGGGATACAGTAGTCCGTTTTTACGGGAATAGAGTTGATCCGGTGTAGTAATTCAGCGTGTCCGGAATGCCTCGATACCAAAACGCCACAATCTCTGATTCTCACCAGGGATGTAGCGGCTGCCGATTCGGCTGATATCAGGAGTACATATGTTCAGGATAGCACTAAGTGCAGTGCCTGACGTCGTGCCCATTGCCCCACTAACGCTAATCAGTGCTGATCTTTGAATTTTCATCACGGAATTCAGAATATATTTGTTTTGGAGGGACCTCCACCAAACAACGATGCCATAGAGAAGTATTGGTCTGACTATTACCGTATAAATCCACATGGTGATCTTAGGAGACAGTCCCCAGCGCAGCAGTAAAGAGCAACAGACGCCTTTTTCACCCTCTCCTCCACATTCGGTTTCCAAGACAGTTTTCTGTCGAGAATTATCCCCAGATACTTGACCTTTTCCGTCAACTGTAATTGCACCCCATTAACTGACGGCGGTTCAAATGCGGGTATTTTATATTTCCGAGAGAACAAGATAAGCTCGGTTTTAAGTGGGTTAAGTGATAGTCCGTTGTTAGCGGTCCAGTTCGAAATCAAACTAAGTAGGCTGGTTGTAGAGTAGGGTAGTGAGAGATAATAATGCAGCGATCATTGGGCTCAATATCTTATGTGACAGTTACGCGGTAAGCAAATCCTTGACCTCAACATCTGCCCAGAACTTCCGCAGATATCATAACGGGGGAAATGCATAGCGGATGGGATGGTGAGCCGAAGCACCACCTTCAGGTTCCACAGGAATTGGATCGTGTTAGTTAATCGTTTATCCATTAACTGGTCGTCCATAGAGTAATCAATAAGAGTTTCCGTCCCGCTCTTAGCGTTCTCTTTCCGTCACCGAGGTAGTTGCAAATTTCAAGTAGTTCGTGTTGCTGTTGTATGTTACTCTTTTTTTGGACATAAAACGTACAGAAATAAAAGGAAATGCGTATTTTCGTTGGATGTAACCAACATCCAACACGGTCTAGCTGCCATTAGTATCAATCAAACACTATTTAAACTTAGTTTGGTGCAAGGTTTCCTTTTAGTTGATTATCGCTCCGCCTCCCATCTAATCTGTTCGCCATCAAGTTCCAACTACCACACAGTGGGCGATTGGGCCTCGCTAGCGGCATTTAATTCAAATTTTCAAATTTGAAAAAGCGTTAATTTTTTTTCACAAATCGATAACAGATGCTTTGATTAGATTTTTGGCAGTTTTTTATAAGCTCTACGATCAGCTGATCATCAGCTGTGAGCTGTCAAACACAAAATATGTTTTAGCAAGTGCTTTACAATATTTTTTCTTTGTTGTGCGCATTGATTTCGAGCTCCTTGGAAATTTACAATTTTTACTTGTTTTATTAAAAGTGTGGCTTTTTATTAACTTCAAGGTATGTATTACATAAAAAATCAGTGTTTGTGACCGGTCTATAAATGTGTTGTTCATAAAACGTAGTGGTAATTAAGTGTATTAACAACTAGCCCGCACTAGCGTGCACCTGTCGTTCGTGGAGTAGAACTTACAAGATTCGCACGGATTAGGTCTAACTCTTTTTTTAGCTGGAAGTATGAGTCATTGTACGTCCAAAATGTGTAATATGAACTGCTATTACCTGCTAACCTTTAAATCATGGCACTTTTTAGGAACAATGTCGGTAGCAAAACGGGTACTTTTTTTAGTATGGCATGAAGAAGCGATCCCAACCAAGAAGTTTCTCACCATGGAAAACTTTGTATTTGGTACTGTTCTCAAAAACCTTAAATATACTCAGGAGGAGCAGTACGAGATTGGCAAAACGCTGCGAAATTTTACTAGTAAGCTTGTAGAAAAGTGGAAAAACTGTAGAAGAAATAAGGTTTTTTTTGAAAACAAAAACCAGGAATGGCTAGATACGCCGTTAGTATTGATTGAAAGATCATCTTCCGAAATTATTGGACGTCCACAAAAAGATATTTCGGAGTGTTGCAAAAAAACGCAAGTTAAGAAATTGTCAGGCCTTACTGAAGATGTGCCATCAGAAGCATTGTTGGTAGCTGCAAGCTGCAGCTTGTATAAAGGTGGAAAACGTAGTGCTTCACAGGTGGTGTCAATGCTAAACGCCGACGAAGAGTTTAGCGGTAAGATTTTGAACACTATGAGTACCCCTCAGCGTCTACCGACAAAATTTTCTGATGAAAAAGCACTGGCGCTATTTGTAGATGTTGGACATACCAAGTACACATGGAATTTGTCAAAGAGAGCCGCTAAAGGGCAAAACGCCGATATATATCCATGCTACGACAAACTGCGTTGTGCGAAAAAAAAATGCTATCCTAGTGTCATCACGGTCACTGATCATTTCGCTGAAGTACCATTACAAAGCTTAGTAGACCATACGATTGCTAGGATTATTGAAGCACACCCAGAAAGTTTTCAAAACCATATTGAAAATAATAATAACACCCAATTAACTGCTACCTACAAATGGGGTTGTGATGGCAGCAGCGGCCATTCTACTTACAGGCAAAAATTTAATGACTTCGATGGAGACATGATAGATCAATATTTATTTTCAATTTGTATGGTACCATTGATAGTGCAGAAAGGACCGACAGTTTTATGGAAAAACAATCGGCCTTCTTCTACCCGATATTGTCGACCCATTAAATTACTTTGCGAGAAAGAATCGGCAGACTTGTCTCGCAGAGAAATTCAAAACATTAACAGCCAAATATTAAATATTTTTCCAACATTTGTGAGTACCTTAAGAATTGATCACCAATTTCATATGACCATGCTTGATGGCAAAACGTTCAGTGTCATATCGGAATCGGCTTCGCAAACATGCGGAATCTGTAGCGCGACTCCCAAAAATATGAACGATCTAAATTTGGTGAAAAGCTTTCCTATTAAGGGAAACCTATTTGAATATGGCTTATCAAGTCTCCACGCATGGATTAGGTTTTTCGAGTGTGTTTTGCACATTGCATATAGAATACCAATACAAAAGTGGCAAGCTCGTGGTGCTGACAAGGATGTCGTTGAACAAAATAAACGAAGTATTCAGCAGAAGCTAAGGGAAGAAATGCATTTGTTGGTGGATATACCAATGGCTGGTACTGGCAGCACGAACAACGGAAACACTGGAAGGAGGTTTTTCCAACAACCAAATTTGGCTGCTCGTATAACAGGAGTAAGCTATGATTTAATATATCGATTTAGCGTAGTCTTACGAGCATTGGCTTGTGGATACGACATAAATTCGGACGCATTCGGATCTTACGCATTGGAAACTGCCGAAATTTTTGTTAAAGCATACTCCTGGTTTTACATGCCATCGTCTGTTCACAGAATTTTAATTCATGGAGCAGATATAATAAACCATTTTTCCCTTCCGATTGGTATGATGTCCGAAGAAGCTCTTGAAGCCAGGAACAAGGACTATCGAAACATACGCGAGAGCAATACAAGAAAAAATTCCAGGAAAAATACAATGGAAGATATCATAAATGCTTTATTAGTTTCGTCTGACGCTTTGATATCTTCATTGTCAAATGGGTCTTCAATTTCGTCTGCAAAAAATATTATTATGGACGATGATGTTAAGAGCTTGCTTTTAATGAAGCATCTAGATATGCCTGATTCTGATTCCGAAGATTCCGAAGATAATTTTGATTTATAAAATTTGTTTATTGAAGTTAAAAAAAAAATTTTAAAATTAAAAATAAATTAAAAAAAATTTTAAAAATTAAAAAAATTAATTTAAACAAAATTTTTTTTTCTTAACTTAACGTCTGAAGATATCTTTTTTCGTTTAGAAGTTATTAATTAAATGCCACTAACGAGGCCCAATCGCCCACTGTGTACCATCTCGATCAGCTGTGGCATGGATACCACGGTTCTTTCGTTTAACGTAGACGAGTTATAGTAACTCCAAACTCAAGAAAACTTTTACAAAAAACGAAAAAACTGTTAGCGACACACAGATTATTCGTTTAACGCAAACGAGTTTCATTTATCTGAATAGCAGACTTGTATGTGGTCGCTGTCATTTTTGCAAAAAAGTGATCATTTTGACAGGGTCATATCTTGCAAACCGTTCGGAATTTTGGTTTACTTTCTGAGAGAAAGTTGTAGCTCTTGTCATAAAGCTCTTGTCGTATAAAATCAAAAACACTTCATCTTCAAGGTCAAAATCGCAAAAAATTCGATTTTTGTTACCTTTTTCCCCCCGGTTCAGGTCCATAGGTAGCAAACCGTTCAAAATTCAAGGAAATAATCAACTATAAGAATGTACCTAAGATCTCAATAAACAACTTTCTAGAACATATGAACTTCCTAGAAATGATTCTTAACACCGTTTAGGAAGCGCTTAGGTAGCCGCAAAAATTTTCACAATTTTTGGTTCTTTATGACAAGAGCTGCAACTTTCCCTCAGAGAGTAAATTAAAATTCCAAACGGTTTGCATGATATGACCCTGACAAAATTATCACTTTTTTGCAAAAATTACACATTATTTCGAATATTAATAGAGTGTTGATAGTGACGGTTTATCGGTTTTAATCACATATAGAGTTTTAAAATGAAATTAATTTACGCGTTGTTTTTCAAACAAGAAAATTATATTTTCGATAAAAGCCGATAAACCTACAGCTAACCGATAAACCTCTAGCTACAACCCACTATTATCGACTATATTGTTTACATTTGCTTGGGTTTGTGTCTAGACTAACGGCTGGGATCATACAGAAAGAAATTAATTAATTTGAGATGTCTGACATATGTTGGGAAATTTCTTGTTTAATGTGAAGTTTTCTAGGTGGAGCCTGTAACTAATATTAAGTATATATTGTAGTTTTAAACTCAATGAAAAGTAAATTTAGAAAATCCAAAGTGAAAGAAGTTTAAAAAAAGAAAATTTTCTTAAATAAGAGTCTTTTCTCAAAAAATCTAAATTTTAAATTTTCTTCTTAAAAAAAATACCTTATCTTAAAGAAGTACCTTTGCTTAAACAAAGTAAATTTTTGTACAAACATTACCTTTTCTTAAAAAAGTAATTTTTTTAAATAAGTACCTTTTCTTAAAAAAGTACATTTTCTTACAACAAATTACCTTTTCTTAAAAAACTACCTTTTCTTTGAAGAGTACCTTTTTGGTGAAACAAAATAGCATGTCTTGAGATAAGTACCTACTCTTGAAAATGTACATATTCTCGAAAAAAGGACCAATTCTAAAAAAAAATGCCATTTCTTAAAAAAAACTTTTCTCCAAAAAAAATACCTTCACTTAAAAAAATACCATTTCTTAAAAGCACCATTTTTAAAAATAAAATAATGCCTTTTCTTTTCTTTTCTTGAGATAAGTAGCCTTTCTGAAAATAAGAACATTTTCTTAAAAAAATAGCCTATTCCCAAAAAGAATACCAATTCTTTAAAAAGTACCAGTTCTTAAGAAAGGTACTTCTTTGTAAAAAAAAATGAATACTCTTATGGCTATTTCTTACATAAAGTACTTCTTCTTAAAAATAGTACCTTTTCTTAAAAAACATTAGCTTTTAATATAAGAAGTACCTCTCTTCAAAAAATTACCTTTTCGGGAAAATAGAATACATAGTCTTACAAAAAGAACCTAAAAAATATACTTTTTTACAAAAAAAATACATTCTATAAAAAAGTTTTTGGAAAATACTGCAAATTCCAATCGGACATCAAATTTGACCCAAAAATCATCTTTTGTGACGAAGTGCATTTTCATCTTGGCGGCTATGTCAACAAACAAAAGTGCCGTATCTGGGGATAGGAAATCCCGCACGTCATTTTCGAGCAGACAATGCACCCACAGAGAGTGACAGTTTGGTATGAATTTTGAAGTGGTGGCATCATTGGACCATTTTTTATTGAAAAGGCAGCTGGAAACGTCATTTCAGTTAACAGAGAGCGCTACAGAGCAATGCTAACGAACTTTTTATGGGCTGAAGTGGAAGATATGAACTTGCATAATCTTTGGTTTCAGCAGAATGACGCACAATGACACACAGCTCGTCAAACAATCGATCGTTTGCACACTAAAATCGGTAGCCGCCTCGGAGCTGGGATTTGACCCCTTTAGACTTTTTCTTGTGCGGTGGCGTTAAAAACCCATGCTATGTGAATAATCCAATAACAATCTACACCCTCAACACCAATATCATCCTAGCCATTCGTGAGATAGAACCAGAAACCGTCAACAAAGTTTTGGAAAATTGGATTGATAGGATGAGCTAGTGCGAAGTCAGCCATGGTAGCCACATGAATGAAATGGTGTTCCATAAATAATGGGAATATTTGCTATTGCAAATAAAGTCATAATATACCAAAAAATAATTAATTTAAAATTAAAATAAAAAAATTTTAATTAAAAATAAATCTAAAATACCAACCTGTATAATGTGTAGAATTCTTTATTTAAAAAATCGTTACTCGGAACTTTGAAAAATTTCAAAGTAGAGTCAATATATACCTAGCGTAACCACTTCTCTCGGTAAATTTTCGACATTAGGCTTGGTTGCGTACGAACGTTGCATGTTGACAAATATTGCTTTAATAATAGCAGATAGTGCCATTAGTTCAAAACAACCAACAAGAAAACAACACCGGTATTTCGTGTTAGTGTGTTAACATTTTTGTGTTAAATACATCACAAATGTATACTAACAATAAAAGGTAACAAAAAAATTTAAAAATACGTTTAAATTTCACAGTTCTCCACCAAAACAACATGACAAAATTAAGTCAACAATTCTTGTACGTCTACCTGGTATAAGTTAATTTACGTCGAACATCTCTCTATCGCACCGACGTTACCACTCTGAGGGCGCAGATAACAAATATATTTTTTTAAAACAATAGATTTTGACCGTAATTGAAAATAAAATAAAATTTATAAAAATTTTTTTAATTGAAAATAAATTCATACATTAATCAAACGATTGTTTAGAGTGACTTTCAAATTGCACTTTACTGTTATGTCTATACAACTACTTTTAGAGTTAACTTTTTTTAGATAGAATTTTTTTTCTTCAGAGTCATCATGAACCGTATACCACGGTACAGCGTTCACTGTAAATATAAGTAATTTGTGTTTAAAACGGAACAAGTAAGATTGGAATGAAACAAAAAACATCTTATTAAATACTCAAATATTCGAGACATGATCTTGCTTCCTCAATCCCCAAACGTACATGGAATTACAAATTAAAAAATGATCTCAAAACCAGACTTTAAACACAATCAAAAGATACACTACTAAGATACATGTAAAACATAGGAATCGTGAGGTTGCACCCCTTTTTCCACAGCAAACAAATGAATACAATCATCATCACTGCAATGATGGGCACAAAACTGATAAACTTATGAAGCCGCAACGTAAATTCTATAAATTCCCACCATTCCATGAGGTACAAGGCACCACTGATATTGAATACCCAAACCTATTTACATTCTATTGACACAGGTATGTAGATTTGTATGTGTGTTCGCATACCTGGAGTTATTGTCTCTTCCCCTGTCCCCCCATTTGCATTTGCTGGGTTTATTATTAGCTAAGTAGCAATCAGCCCATCATCGCACATCACAGTTAGAGCATCAAGTCAAGCGCACGTGAGTTTGTGTCGCGTCATTTGCATTAACCGGCTCAAGTATGAACGATACAGGTACAGATATATACACGCTCGTACCTAAACACAATCATAGTTTCATATAATCATCGTTAAGGGTTAGAGCTGTGTTTCCCAATGAGGGGAGCATGTTCCACAAAAACACTATTTTTAAAAGAAATAAAATATGGAGTTATAAATACACACAATAGCCAAGTATGTCAAAAAATAAAAGATGCGTCGAAGGCATCTCCACCGGAACACGAGCAATTTTTTTAATTTCGGCGAAATTATATAAGATTTCCCATACAAAACCGAAATTTTAAATTCGCTGAATATGCAGTTGAAATGAGCATGACAAGTAAATTAGCTGAAACCTATATATTCCTCTGTTTAAGTCTAGTACTGAGATGAATCTAAATTTCAGGTTCAATTGAATACCACTTAGGGTGTTCTAAACCGAAATGGAAAACCCGTCGATACCGGTCAACCGAATTACTTGTAACTAACCGTGTGCCGGTTAATTTTCGAATAAACCGAAATTCGGTTATTTGGCGTCGGTTAATCGGTTTTTACTCAATTTGTTTTAAACATTCTTACAAAAATTTGATAATTAAACAAAAGCAGATATAACTTTCGATTATTAATGAATATCGTTCTATAACACGATATATATTTTCAAACATAATTTTATAGCTTAATTAAGTTCTACAAAAGATTTAAAAAATTTTTTTTATTAATTTAAAATGATTTTATAATTTTAATAACACTTAAATAATTTAAATTGAAATACATTTTTTTTAATTTATGAGATTTTCATACATGAACATTTCTTTCAAACTCGAACATGATTTTCAATTTAATGTAACTTGGTCCATTTTATATCAAACGCGCATTGGAAATTAGAATATGAGTTACATTTTAATTTAAATTAAACGTTATTGCAAAGTTTAAATACAGCTGTGAAATGTTTAGATTGAAAACAATAAGAATATGCAATCCAATCCAACTCAATTCTATTTGATTCGATTCAATGCTATTCAATTCAATCAATTTAATACAATTCAATCCAATCGAATCCAATCCAATCCAATTCAATTCAACTCAATTCAATTCAATATAATTCAATTCAATTGAATACAATGTAATTCAATTCATTTCAATTCATTTCAATTCATTTCATTTCAATTCATTTCAATTCATTTCAATTCATTTCCTTTCTTTTCAATTCATTTCAATTCTATTCAATTCAATTCAATTCAATTCAATTCAATTCAATTCAATTCAATTCAATTCAATTCAATTCAATTCAATTCAATTCAATTCAATTCAATTCAATTCAATTCAATTCAATTCTATTCAATTCAATTCAATTCAATTCAGTTCAATTCAATTCAATTCAATTCAATTCATTCCAATTCAATTGAATTCAATTCAATTCAATCCAATTCAATTCAATTCAATTCAATTCAATTCAATTCCATTCAATTCAATTCAATTCAATTCAATCCAATCCAATTCCATTTAATTCAATTCAATTCAATTCAATTTAATTCAATTCAATTCAATTCAATTCAATTCAATTCAATTCAATTCAATCCAATTCAATTCAATTCAATATAATTTGATTCAATTGAATACAATTTAATTCAATTCATTTCATTTCAATTCATTCCAATTCATTTCAATTCATTTCAATTCATTTCAATTCATTTCAATACATTTCAATTCATTTCAATTCATTTCAGTCCATTTCATTTCATTTCATTTCATTTCATTTCAATTCAATTCAATTCAATTCAATTCAATTCAATTCAATTCAATTCAATTCAATTCAATTCAATTCAATTCAATTCAATTCAATTCAATTCAATTCAATTCAATACAATTCAATTCAATTCAATTCAATTGAATTCCATTCAATTCAATTCAATGGGGTTTTATCAAAAGAACTAAGCAAATGGTTTTCCAGTACCGGCCACCAAAGGACAGTGCCGTAGAGCAACATCGGACGGACGACGGTGGACGACATCCAGAAACTATTTTCGGGGATACGTCCCATCATCCTCCGATGACCCTATTACACCAATATAGGGTCACTGTGGTTCTACTGATCCTATCTATAGTGTTTGACTGAAAACTAAGATTTCTGTCGAGAATCACACCTAAATATCTTGCAGTATCATTTAGGCAAATTATCTACTATATAGAGACATTGACTGAATATACGGCACCTTCTGTTTCCTGGTAGAGAGTACGAGCTCGAGTTTCTCCGAATTTAGAAAAAGCCCATTCTCCGTGGCGCACTTAAAGAGTCGCCTGTTTAAGTCCTGGAACACATCTTTGCATGTGGAAGGTTATCTTCAATGCCCTATAACTGACAGGTCGTCAGAGTTTGCTACGACCTCCAGATGACGTAGGCACGGCATCTTATCCAAAAGTTATTCATTACTGCCTGGAGAGTTCCAACTGCAATTGCGTTAATTATCGTGGATCCAATTTTTTTGGTTTTATATTGTAAACATCCTGTTTTCAATAACTCCATAAAAAAAATGCAGATGCAGTAAGTTCAGGAGACCTTGTGGTCGAGAGGAATGTGAAGTTCTTGAAATCCGCTTATTGGGGAATTTTCGGTGCAATTCTGCCATAATAGCTCTGGGTATGAGGCAAGTTGCAGCACCTGGTTGAGCCACAAAGAGTTTTAAGAGATTCTCTTTCGGCATAGTTCTGGAAAGAAAAACTCGTTCAACTTCTTTAAGTAACGGTCTCCGTAACAGTGCAACAGTTTTCTTCGAAAAATTAAAGCCCGACGATGCAACCTGATGAAGTTTTACACCACACTGTGACTCCAGCTGGATGCAATTCCGTCCCATGGAGTATCTATGGGTTAGAGTCACTTCAGTTTCGTCAATGTTGTTTGTTAATACTGCCGTTTAGATAAAAATGGGCCCGTCAGACATAGAATTGCAGTTCAACATGGCTTCCTCCTCAACCATCATTTAATGGTAAAATTCCAAACGACTCGTAAGTTTGCTGGGTTCAGTTTGCTCGTTATTTAAATTTTATAAGGAAATAAATTTAAATCCTTATGCAGGATTGCCTGTAGCGAAAGTCTCTGAATAAATAAGCTGCTTGTCAGTGCTGACACTGACAAAAAACGGTCCCTGTAACATTAGGCAAGAAACATGTATATGTTTGGAACATTGTTCTCAGTCTTCTCAGGTCTGCAGTTTTTTTGTTTCTTTGTTGTCTGTCACATTTTTGTTTTCAAAAGTTTTCAACAAACAACGTCACTTTTGGGTCACCAACACATACGATATATTATATAAATCATTGTGTCTCCAACATGTAATATTGAATAGCAAACACAATGTGTTTGGACACAAGTATACTATATTTGCGACGATCTACAAACACGTTATATTTGCATCCACGCATCCAAACAATAAAAAGACCGATTTACAGCAGCTGCTACAACAGCAATTGTTTCATGTATGTATCTGAACTGAGGGACCTGGATGCAAGGTATTCTTGTGGCTATCCCACGCCTGATAAAATTGTTTTGAGCTTCATTATACACGCCGAAATTGTTTGGATGCAAATATAACATGTGTTTGGAGCTTGTCTTAAATATAATATACTTGTCCCCAAACGCATTGTGTTTGATATTCAATATTACATGTTTGAGACACAATGATTAATATGTTATAACATATGTGTTTGCGACCCAAATATATCTGTGTTTGTGATATGAATAGAGCCGTGTTTGTTGCACTGTTTATGATCTCTCGAGAGCAAGAGAATAAAAGAGGGGCAAAGAGTGTTTATATCTTGTAAATGTGTATCTGTATTTTTGCATTATTCTCTCAGTGAGAGATTCATAAATATTCCTGAATGTGCGTGCAAATTGCAGGTGAAGTCAGTGTTTCTTATTTTGGTTGATGTATTGTGTTTTTTTTTTCATGTATTCAGTCGTTAATGGTTCATCGGACAGAGGATATCAAAAGCGTTTGATCAGTGAAAAAAGAATAAACAAACGCTCAGACGGTTAAATGGTTTGTGATGTTGCTGAGGTTGTTGTGTGTGTTTATCATACTATATTTATGTGTGCTACCAAAGTGAGAAACAATTTTGGGGAAAGAAACTGGAAAGGACAACAACGTGAATCTCTTTTTCTGCCCGAGACTCTACTGAAAAAATCGGAATGGTGAACCATTTGTGAAATATAATAAAAATTAATACACGCTTGTCTTGCATGAACTAGAGTTGTATATAAGTATGTATATTGTTTGTGTACCAACACATAGAGATAACCAAGGCATAGTTGAAACCTTCTGAAAACAAAAACATGAGAGACAACAAAGAAAGGAGCAGAAGATTCTCATTTCATAAAAAAGTAATGCATTCAGCAAGTAAATATAAAAAGGGTCATTTTAAATATTTTAATTTTTTGTATTAATTATTTATAAATGTGGATATATATTGGAAAAATTAATTATAATAAATAAAGAAAGAAAGAATTCGTTTCTAAATACATATTATTATATTTGGGAGAAAATAAGCATATGTTTCCACGTAAATATATGGAGGTTTGGAGAAACACGCGAATGCTTCCACGTAAGTATATGGATGTTTGGGATGAAGCACGCATATGTTTGCACGTAAAAGCATATATATTTGTCATTAAACATGCTAATGTTTGCATTTAAATACACCCGAGGTTGGGACTTTCAAACATATAAATGTTTTAAGTGTGTTCCAAACATATACATGGTTCCTGCAGAATATGTATGGGAGAATATGTTACAGAGGCCGTTTTCTTTCAGCGTGTAGTTCATCTGACCAGAGGAATGCGACCAAACGTGCACCTAAACTCTCTTTGTGCGGAAATTACACACTCCAATGCGTGATAGCGCCGCTAAATTCAGATTAATGTTTCACCATACAAATTGACCATTTTCCTTACTCTGAAAGACCTGTCACTGAAATAAAATCAATGAGACCGAGTAATTAACACAAAGAAAATGCTTTCTTAGTACCAACATTCATCAGCCACCTTGTATATTTCTAAGTTCCGGTAGAAGGCTGCGCACTGAAATTAAAAAAGTGCTAATAAAAAGGTCGTATAAATAAAAATCATCCCTGATAAACGTAAAGCACGACGAAGCTGCAGGCAATTATTATTGCCTGTAAAACTTGTGTTGTTTTTTAGGTAACAAAGATGTTTTGTGCAAATGTTTTCTTGGGTGTTTTGCTTGCAATATTTTTCGAACACTTGTATAGTGGAAAAATCTCAATTGAGATGAGTTTTCAGTTGTAATTTCCTTTAAGGCTGTATGAGATCATGTTTTCTCCGGTTAGTGAAAAAAATGTAAATGCCACGGGTGGGATTCGAACTCACATTCGCTGGACGATCGATTCGATGTTTGTGAAGCATCATCTTCAGCAGCGTCTAGCCCGTTAAGCCACTGCGGTGTGTATTTACACAAGTCACTAACCGAAGACATTTATTGATTATGCAGAGTGATTGGTTGTCGCTACTTACACATTGCTTTCCTACTTACACGCACTGATGCAGAAGTTTTGAAAGTTCTATTTATAGAACGAACTATTCTAATTGTAGTTGTCTCGTTCTGTTTTGGTGTGGTCCTACCATATGTTTCAAATTTAGTTGTCTTAGATCCTCGTTATGCTTAAAGTTGTAATTTCCTTTAAGGCTGTAAGAGATCATGTTTTCTCCGGTCGTTTGCATTCATTTGATGAATTCTTCAAAAGCAGCATTCCAAACAACCACTGATGAAGATCTGTGGCTAGATCTGAAATAGCTATACGGTTTGCCAGGAATCATGAGGATACATTTATAAAAAACTCCTTTTATAAAAAACTATATCTCTATTTATAGAAATAAAAAAATAAAAAAGTAAAATTAATATAAATCAGCTGTCAAACTGACTATCGCTGGAACAAAGTGTTGCTTATTTGAAAAATAACAGCCTTTATAATTCTTATAAACTGATTTGTAATTCTCATTGAAGCGTTAAAGAGTAAAATGATACAAATAAGGTTGGGAAACTCTGACTTATATAGTACACACTTGGGCATCAACTAAGTACGTACCCCGCCCTAGGTAAAGGTCGTACGTTCATAGGCAAAGTATTCCACAGATACAATACGATTTAGCTTTCTGTTTGTAGGGAAGAATTAAACTTTGTCAAAGCTTTAGCTATTGAATACTAGAGATTGTTAAGCCGCTACAGGAGATGGCTTGGTGGAGGTGGTGGCAGTGGCAGTTGGGTGGCAGTAGTATCATCATCACTCACCGCAATCGTTGACAAGATCGTTTGTTTTATTCGTGTATTGAAATACAAAATAAAAAAAAACAAAACAAATCTAAACAAACAACGCAAATGCAAATGCAAAACAATAGCTAAAAACAAAAACAAACAATATGTAAATGACAATATCGCAAAATTTGTTGTCTGTTAGTTCGGGGGTAGAGACATTTATCAATTAGTTGAAGTTTAACTTTGGCGTCGTGCGTTTGGGAAATCTCGGCTGATTTCTAACAATTAGATCAGGAACGCGATCAGTGATGAAAAGTGAAAATGGCGGGAAGTTAAATTTATGACAAGAGAGAAGCGAAAATCGGTTTTGAAAAGTTCGCGAAACTATATTGGAATTTAGAAAATCATATCAAAAATATTTTAAAAAATGCAACGTCTGATTGTCAAGACAAAAAAAGAAAAACAAAAATAAAAAATAAATTACATGGTTATTTTCGTTATGTAAATAAAAATTATAGTTTAAATTTAAACATAATAAAAAAAAATATATTTAATTATTATGGCAAAAATTCACAAACGGTCTTATAAAAAATATGGAAATACAGCAAGCAAAGATAATATAAACCTTAGTTTGTGTGTTAAAGTAACGTATAAAAAATTAAATGTACAAGAATTTCTAAGTGAAAATATAGAGTAAACAAAATCAAATTCTTAGTTATTAAGAGCAACTCTGGTCTTGAAATAACTTCAAACATTTTAGACGCTCGTGATTTTCAGCAGATGCTCTAATGCGCCATATGTAATAAAAAAAATTACAAATTAAATAAAAACATATTTATACATTTGAAACTACGCAATTTTGGAACTACTTTATATTTTGAAGCGGAAATATATCTCCATCGAATCTTGGCAAAATTCTAATACTTTTTTTTTGACACAAAAAATTAATAATAAATAAATATATTAGATATTTTGAAGCCAATTTAAAAAAATTGTTTCATAGAACTTAGGAAATAATTATAAACCAAACGGTATTCAAATTGCAAATGTTGATTTTTATGACGCGCTATAAATTAAGGTCCTATCAAGCTTCCAAAAACACCTTTCGGAACCAGTGTAAAACTGTAGGTCCCAATCGGTGAGTGTAAAACTAAAAAACCCACAGCTGCCTGATTGAGAAAAGTTGTACACTCCCTAATTGAGACCTACAGTTTTACATCCGAACAGTATTTTTGAGAAGCATTTTCATTGATAAACACTCGATAGTGTCGCCGTCACTATGCGAGGTGACCGCCGTCGGAAGAAATGTTAGGTGGTAAGAGCAGTGGTGGACACTACCATTGCACGATTTTCTATTTATTAATTCAAATATTGGTTCATACTGTTACATTCCTCTGACATGGTCTAGCCATCGTAAACGTGCTATTTCGGTTCACATAATTGCTTCGATATCGGGATACAGATTATACAGCTCGTGGTACATCCATCATCGATACTCGAAGTTTTCTATTATAAGGCCATATATTTTTCGGAGTATTTTGCTCCCAGTCATGTTTCATTAGCATGCGATATGACCCAGAACTCTGGGCCATAAAGCAAGGCAGCTTGTATGAAAGTCTGATATAGTTGGATCTTCGTTTCTCAACAGAGGGTTCTATCTCTCAAGTGCTTGCTTAGCTCTAAATAGCAGTTGTTAGGAAGCACAATTCTGTGTTGGATTTTTAGGCTGACGTTATTGCTTCTATTTACGGCAGATCCGACGTAAATGAATTCGTCCACTACCTCGAAATTATAACAGTTATCGTCGTTCACCCTTTCATCCAATCGGGTGGATGTTCTGCTTGTCGAAACCATTAATTTTGTCTTGTCCTAGTTTAATGCTAAACCCACTTTTGCTGATTCCGTCTCAATTTTCGAAAATACTGCAGTAACTTCGATTTCGCCCAATGATGTCTAAATCATCAGCATACGCGGACAGCATCTGGCTTTTACTGCTGATAGTTTTATTCGTGTTGACTGCAGAATGTCTCACGATGATCTCAATTAATATGTTGAAGAGATCGCATGATAGGCTGTCCTCCTGCCTGAGGCCTCGTCTCGTACTAAATGGTTCGGTGAGATCTTTACCAATCTTTACTGAGGATTTCGTGTCGATCAGTGTCATTCTACAAAGTCATGTCAGCTTAGCAGGAATACCGAGCACCGACATAGCTTGGTACAGTTTTCCCCGCATCGGCCTATCGTAGGCAGTCTTATAAACCATAAAGAGGTGGTAGGTGTCTATTAGTTTTTCGTGGGTTTTCTCCAGGATTTGTCGTAATGTGAATATCTTGTCGATATTCGATTTCTCAGGCCTGAAGTCGCACTGATAACGACCGATGCGGTCTGCAACCAACGGTTTTAGTCTTTCGCACAATACGCTCTAGAAAACCTTGTCTGCGATGGATAAAAGGGTTATTCCACGATTCTTGGTACATATACTCCGGTCGCCTTATCTGAAAACAGGACACAGTATGCTAAGACTCCAATCGTCGGGCATGCATTAGTCTAGCCAGATTTTGCATTAGACCTAATGCATTCACTGTTCCAACTCATAACCGCCAGCCTGAAACAGCTTAGTCGGTAGTCCATCAGCACTTGCGGATTTGTTGTTCTTAAGCCAGGGAATTGCAGTTCTAACTTCGCTTTGGCTAGGAAGGGGGCTGTCAAACCAATCGTCCTGTATTTGCCTAGCACCCTCATTTATATTGAAGTCTCCTGGGAATTGATCTCTCCATATTCCCAAAATACTCTGCACATCTGCAACAAGATTCCCGTCCTTATTTCTACAAAAGAGAGGTCCAAATCTTTGTACTTCTCGGTAGAATTTACGGGCCTCATCCTTCCTTCTGTAAGATTCAATTTGCTCACTCTCGAGCTTTCTCCACTACCGTTTTATCTTTTTAAACAAACGGGT
Organism: Phaonia tiefii; assembly: GCA_963931995.1. NCBI lineage: Eukaryota > Metazoa > Arthropoda > Insecta > Diptera > Muscidae > Phaonia > Phaonia tiefii. The sequence goes on along the minus strand of OZ008367.1, from coordinate 143,377,400 downwards.
TTCCTCTCTTCTCTTTTCCGCATACCGCTCCGTCGAGGCTTGCATTGCAACTACCATATTTGCAGCGTTCTTATACTCACTTGCCATGCGACACTCTTCATCGTATCATGGTTTGTCTTTAAGCGGTTTTTCATGATCAAGTACCGTCTCTGCAGCAGTTTTCATAGTGTAGGAAATGCTGCGCTTCAAGATCATGAGACGGGGATGCGCTCTGCGTCCGTATATGAGTGAGCTTAGGCCGGGGCTATCGCTGGTAATGACAGCTTTCTGCTGTCCAGCTTTCACAACAACTTTCACTCCTCTTGTGACTTTCTGTTCTCTTAACCTTGTGCGAACCTTTGCTGCAACCAGAAAATGATCCGAATTGATATTAGCTCCTCGGTTAACACGAACGTCCATTGCACTAGTAGAGTGCCTTCCATCAATTACCAGGTGATCAATCTGATTCTTCGTCTGTTGATCAGGGGATATCCAAGTAGCATTGTGGATGTTTTTGTTGGAATCTCGTACTACTGACAGTCATGTTTTTCGCCGCGGAAGTGAATTTACTGATGGTTGATTCAAAGACATTTTCTCTGCTGAATGTAGCATTAAAATCACCTAGAACAATCTTAATGTCCTGGCCAGGGCAGCGGTCGTATGATTCCTCTAGGTGCTCGTAGGACATGTCCTTGGTGTCATCGTCTTTTTCTTCTGTAGGGGAAAAATGGTGCGGATGGTAGTTATACGTTCACTCACGGGGTTAAACCTTGAGACCAGATGTCGTAGTCTTTTGCCAACTACAAATCCGCAACCAAATTCATGCTTTTCTCATGGCAGCTGTAATATCTGTGGTCACAACCAATAACAGCCTAAGTCGATTCTAAAATTTTTCAGGGAGAGCAGTTTAAAGTTTAATATCTTTACTGGAAATCAGGAGTCGGAGTTGTTGTGATAACTTTGTTACAGATACAGATTACATTACAGATAACAAGGAAACGAATTCGTTTACTTACTACTTCTTAACAAAAAAGGGTTGCTTATTTGAGCACGGTGACTTCTCAAAATTTTTTTTTCAAATTTGGCCTAACTCGAGTTAGGCTGTTATTGTTTGTGACCACAAATATATGTGACAGTTCTTCTTCTTTGTAAAACCATGATCTGTCCATCGCATCTCGTGGATAGCAGTAATGTCAGCTTTATAATTCTCGAGGGTATCTTTCAGTTGGATAGTGTTCTAACATTTCCAGTTCATATCCATTAATCGTAGTACTTATAACGTTTTCGGGGTTTGTCAAGAAATAGCGAGTTTTATGTTTTTTATTCTCATTTTGTATTTTCATTGCCAATATTACGGTGGCGCAAAGCAAGCCCAGCCCACAGTGGTTATTCATTTTACCAACTGACAGGATGATTATGTTTCAACCGCCCATTATGGATCAGACGCTGACCAGAATGAAGTGTGTCGAAACTAAATTGTTGTTTATTTAGTTTTGATCCGCCGTTGGCCAGTAGTGCAGGCTCATCCACTTTCAAAGGACAAAATAATATGTCCACTAGTTCGAAGAGCTTCAGTGACACGAACACCTATTTAACCTGTGACAAAAATTCAAAGAAAATATTGTATTTAAATTTAAAAATCATGTTTTAAATGTAAATTAAATTTTTAAACTTTTTTATTTTATTGTTCAAGCTCAAGACCATTCTATATCTATATAAATACGAGGGAGGATCAATAAGTCCGTGACTTTTCAAACTTCCCTCGTAGTTATATGTAATGCAGCACTGCTCCCATCGAGTACCACCTGTTAGTAGACTACTGTCAAATTTTGAGCAAGTTACGTCATTTACTTTGCGTTTAACTGTTAATTTTTTTTTGCAATTTTTTAAAAATGGAAAAAGTGAATTTTCAAGTGCTCATTAAACATTATTTTTTCCGAAAAAACCCATCAATCACCAAGGAAAATCTTGATAAATACTATGGGGACTCTGCACCATCGATTTAAATGGTAAAAACAGTGGTTTACCATACTTTCGTTGTGGTCGTACAAGTACACATGACGCTGAACGTTCTGGACGGCCAACTGAGGTCTATACACCCGAAAATGTCGAAAAAATCCACGATATGGTGTTGGCCGATCGAAGAGTAAAAGTGCGAGAGATTGTTAATGCCATAGACGTTCCATATGGCAGAGTGGTTTCGATTTTAAATGATCAGTTGTGTTTAAGAAGGAAAGAGATTTAGCTCCAACGATCAAATTATTGATCAAACAAATGCCTATTTTATGGACCTCGAAAAATCCTATTTTTTGGAAGGGATACAAAAATTGGAGAAACGTTGCTCTAAGCGTATTGAGCTAAAAGGAGATTCTGTTGAAAAATATTTTTTTTTGCAAAAAAAAAACTGTTTCATTCAAAAAGTCACGGACTTATTGATCCGCCCTCGTAGAGATATAGTTTTTTAAAAAGATGTTTTGCAAATGCATCCCCATGATTCCTGGCAAACCGTATAGCTATTTCAGAATTAGCCACAAATCTTCATCAAACAACTTTTTTGTTCAATTTGTTCCAAACAACCGCTGAAGAAGATCTATGGATCGATCTAAAATAGCTATACAAATTGCCAGGAATCATGAGGATGTATTTGCAAAACATCTTCTTTTTTTAAAACTATATCTCTATTTTTAGAGATATAGAATGGTCTTGAGCTTGAACAATACAATAGAAAAGTACCAATAAAAACGGCGAATAAATAAAAAATCAACCCTTACATTTTTAAAAATATTTTAATTTTAACGTCGAATTTATTGCAAAATTAAAATTGTTTATTTAAATTCACATACAACTTGTTGAAATTGGAGAATCTTATTAAAATGTTAAAGAGATTTAAATAGTTCAAAAACGTATTAGATTTGAAATCGAATTAATGTTCCAACTTAAGTTTTGAAATTTGGAAAAATAATTTTTTTTAAATTTTTATGTATTCGGTTTTGATAACACTGTGTAACAGTGGATTTAGGTCCTCATCCAAACCAACAAATTTTGAAAGTACATCACAAATCCAGGGCTGTGGAGTCTGGCCCAATTTGGACAGCTTCGACTCCAGCCCGATTCTAGCAATTTAAAAATCCACGACTCCGCTCCGACTCCAGCATTTTAAAAATACACGACGATTCTCATATTAGACTGGATGCAGACAATTGCGCTGTTTTATACTAGTGAAAAAATAAAAACTAAAACGAGTGGGAAACAAACACAATGGTATCATGTTTGTTCCCCATTATTAATTCACAGGTTTAGTGTGAACAGACATTTAACAATTAAACACAACGCAAATAAAAATTACAAAATACGAATGCCTACAGTATTTTGCTATTTCTGAGAGTACGTAGCCGGTGTTAGGCAATGCAACCGGATATATTTTGTCAACTCTTCATTTAAAGATCAACTGAACTCGCGGGCCTAAGATTGTCGGATACTGGAAAGTTGTATACAATTACAACAGCCAATTTATCAAAGATCAAATAATAAATAATAATAACTGGTTTTTAATGCGAAATATAAAATTACACTTTTGGAATTGTGAGATCGATTCAATTATAGACAAGATAAATATATATATTTGTGAAATCTTCGATTTTCCAGCTTAAAAACGTATAAAATCTTATAAAATATAAAAATACTATATTATAGTTAAAGTATCTCTGTTAAAAAGCAAATATTAAACATAAAATACAATTGAAGGGGTTTGCTTTTATGTGATTCCATTATTTGTCTGTAACGAATATTGAATTGATAATAACATGCAACTACCCTACCAGTCACATGACTGGTTTCTTGGGGAGTAAGAACCGGTGCTAGTTCTAGTACCAAAGTATGTGGGGAACCGCTACGTTTGGTATATTATTGTCGTACGAGATGTTAGTTAACACCGAAAGACCTATTCTAATAGTTTTAACCCTAAAACCGGCCCTTGAACTACACATTAAGGGGCAAGATTCAGTTTCAGTTGAATAGTTCTAGTTCGTTGCACCACACCTTAAAGAACCTGTTCAGTACCGGTTCAAATGGATCCCATGTGAAACGCGTTTCGATAGTGTCCCAATTCGACTTGTTGCAGGACATATTTAAAAAAAATTGTTTCCCATTGCATCCCACGAACGAATTGGGGAGAGCTTCTCACAACCAGTGACCTATGCCCTTTCTGGTATTACGAGCGTTGCTATTTATATTTCGGGAATAGCAAATAATAACACAAATTTTCAAATAAAAAGGGCTTTATTGTTTTTCGAAATATTCCCCTTGATGATCAATACACTTTTGCATTCGTTCAAACCTCTGACAAACAGTTTTTCCATTCCTCTTGAGACAACTCCAAAACATGGTTTTTGAACGCTTCAACTGCTTCTTCGGCACTCGTAACTCGTTGACCATGCAGTTTACCTTTGATATTCGTGAACAGGAAGAAGTCATTGGGTGCCAAATCAGGACTGTACGGAGGAAGAGTCATCAATTAGATGTTGTGACTGCTCAAAAATTCACCTGCTTGACGAGATGTGTGAGAGCTCGCATTGTCATGACGGAGAATGATTCGTCTTTGGCGGTTGGTTTTACGAATTTCTCCGAAGATTTCCGGCAAGCAAATGGTCGCGTATCACTCAGAATTGGCCGTCCTACGTTGCTCAAGCGGAACAGTGGCCACATGACCCATTCGTCCACAGAAAAAGGCGACCATTTGCTTCGCTGTGCTTATTCCACGAACAACTTTTGTTGGATTTAGCTCGTCTTGAAAGACCGACACACAGTGTTATCGATCCGCAGGCGTCTTACCAGGTACCAATTTTGCATAGATGTGACAACTGCCGTCGTTAACAGGATACCACGCCTTTGAAACATCGACATCTTGGAGGACGACTTACAGGGTAGGGGTGATTATCCCGTGAAAACTTTCGCGCGATGAGTTTTTACGATTTTCAACGTGTATTATCGAGACAAGAGTGTCTAAATCAACTTGTTTCGACTTTTGGTGATGAAGCACCATCAAAAACCACTGTAAATCGCTGGTACCAAGAGTTCAGTCTCGGACGCCGTTCGCTCCAGGATGAATTTCGTGAAGGTCGTCCAAAATCGGTTGTCCTGTCACATCACATCGATGCAGTGCTTTAACTGATAATGCAAGAACATCATGTGACATATCTTTGCTGATTAGTTCCACTTCAATACATTCGATTCGAAAAGATTTGTTCGCGTTGGATACCACATAATTTGACAATCGCTCAAAAAAAGAATTGTGTCAATTGGTGTAAGGAAACGATTGACGAACCCTAGTGTTGCAATCTGGCAACTGCCACCTCTATCGTAAATTTAGACACTTTTGAGGTTATGCGTACTCGCAACGTTTTGACATACGAGCGCTATTTGTGTTGTTTGCAGTAACTTAAAAGATTTATCTCGGCCCAAAAATGGAATTAAATCGGGAACATTTTTCGACGTGAATTAACTCAGTAACAGTGCATGGATGAACTTAATTCAATTTTTGGCGCTCCATCAAGGACCAGTGTTTATCGATGGTATGGTGAATTCAATCGTGGTCGTAGTTCACTCCAAGACGAATTTCGTGAAGGTCGTCCAAAATCAGCTGTTGTTCCGAAAACCATTGATGCTGTGCGCGAACTGATTTTGCAAGATCGTCATGTGACCTATCGTGAGATTGAGACAACCTTAGGCATTAGTGGGACCAGAATACATTCAATATTGCATAAACATTTGACTGTCAAAAAAATTTGTTCGCGTTGGATCCCACACAATTTGTCAATCGCTCAAAAAAAGGCTCGTTTCGATTGGTCGAAAGAAATGCTCCAAAAATACGATCGCGGTGCATCGAAACACGTCTATGACATCGTGACAGGTGATGAATCCAGAATTTACGCGTATGGGCCCGAAAGTAAACAGCAATCAGTCAACTGTATGGGTTCTTCAAGATGAACCCAATCCAACAAAAGTTGTTCGCGCCCGAAGCACTTCCAAGCAAATGGTCGCCTGTTTTTTCGGAAAACCGGACATGTCGCAACCGTACCACTAGAACAACGCAGAACAGTGGTACACAACCATTTGTTTGCCAGTTGTCTTCCAAGAAATCAGGAAAACCAACCACCGAAGACGGATCCCTCTTCACCACAACAATGCGAGCTCTCAGACATCGGCTGAAACAACTGCATTTTTGAGCACCCAAAACATCGATTTGATGGGTCATCCGCCGTATAGTCCTGACTTGGCACCGATTGACTTCTTTTTAATCCCGTACGTAAACAACAAACTGAGAGGTCAACGTTTTTCGACACCTGAAGCAGCGGTTGCTGCATTCAGAATGCATGTTTTGGAGATACCTCAATCAGAGTGGCAAAAGTGTTTCGACAATTGGTTCAAACGAATGCAAAAGTGTATAAAGTTTCATGGGGAATATTTTGAAAAACAATAAAGTGATTTGATGATTAATATTTGTTTTTGTTCTCTAATCCCGAAACATAAAATTCAACCCTAGTACAAAGAAAAATTATAAGGCAAAGGTCAGATATATTTAATAACATACCAGATATCAAGTAAATTTTATGATTTTTATATTTTGGGTCATGATACATGCCATTCATCAACTATGTCATGTATCTGCAGGTTTCTAAACTATTTTCGTATCAATAAAGCAGCATTTAAATACTTGCTTGATACTATTGCGCCGAAAATAAAGAAAAATATTCGTTCAACATCTGTGTCCGCAAGGCTTGGGGTTTTCTCCAGTTCTTTTTCATTAAATTTTTGAACTGTGTTGCATTTGTAATTTTTACATCTTATCTTTTATATTCCACTTTTCACCAATTTACAAATCAATCAAAACACAACTGTTTGCATCAAGGCGTAGCAAGTCGTGTAGAAAAAGCGTAACGACCAAAAATAAGTCGAATCGACTCAACATGGTTGTAAAAACGCCATTGCGGGTACCAAGTACTCGTCGTCTGCTGTCGACACGACTTCAGGAGTGCCAAAATTAACACGGTGACACAAGACGTCGACGTTAGCAGTCGACGACGACTTTCAAGGTAGGGGTGAATTCCATTTTTTTGACCGTGGTGAATTTTTCATTACACTGTAAATACAACAATTAGTGCTCGTAAGTGAAAACGTTCTATGGACATTTATGCTAAAAAATTCCAAACTTGCCAGTGGATGTTTCAGTTTGCATCTGGGAACACTAGTATTGCTAGTTCCCGAAATATAAAAAGCAACCCTTATATACTCACTTATTGGGAAATACAGTTTTTACACCGACTCCCAACGGTATTTGCAGAGGCTTTTTCATGGCTAAATACCCGATAGTGTCGCCGTCACTATACGAGGTGACCACCGCCGAAAGAAACTTAAAGTGGTCAGAGCAGGGATCGAACCCAGGATCTCAAGTACAAGACGCGCGCACACCAACCATTGCACCACTTGGATCTACTAAAGTTTATACTAAAGGATCTACTAAAGTTTTGTAATTAAAAACGGAAATATTCAAATTTTACTTATTTTATTGTATTAACAACGACATCAATAAATTACACTGTGTCAATTTTTGTCAAAAATTGTTTAAGACAGTTTTACCCTAATTCGGTTACGAGGTCGAACTGCATCATTAGTTTTTTGAGTTGCAATTACGGATTCATACAAAAAAATTATTTGTTTAGAGTGAATTTTTTTGATTTTTCGATTTTGGCACCCACTAACTTCTATTTGGTTAGTTGTACCGGTAAACTTTCTTCAACAAAGTCGTTCCAAACGTTTTGAGCTTCAACTTTAGGGAACACAGCTTACCTCTAAAACCAAGTTTTTGATTCAGAACATCGGCAGAAAAGTAATTTTCCGACTTTTCCGACTTTCGCAAATATCGAGTAACCAGATTCTAACAGAAACTCTTTGACTATATAACTATATTTATTCACTCATCATCATTTACAATTATCAAATTCCACTTAATTATCAATTTCACTTAATTTCACTTTTTTCTACACTGAAAAAATGTTTTGGATAAAAACACTTTTTTTAATTGGGTTTTGAACTACAGAAAAAATAACAAAACCACGAAAAAAAGTACAATGGTTTAAAAAAAATTACTTTCGCCTACTTTTTTATGGGTTATGCAGACGACAGTACAATGAACAAAAAAATGTGCGTACTGTTGAAAACAGTAAGTCTGGCAAGCCAACATATATTTTGTCTGAAACCGTAATTGTAAATCAAAACACTAATGATGCAGTTCGATTCCTCGTACCCGAATTAGGGTAAAAACTTCTTATCCTGCCCTATCTCGTTACTCGACTTCCAGTGTAATTGATTTATAGGAATGAATAAAAATAATGTAACTAATTTAGTCTCATAGTCACGAAAATGCCTTTAATTTGAGTGACACACTTCCTCGTTTCTACACGCAAAGAAAAAACTCGCTCCTCCCAAACGAAATCTCAGATAACTGAAGTTCGTTTGGCGCTGTAGTTGGGCGAAACAAACTTCTTTTAAGCCATACATGTCATTTCATTTGGGAGAACTGAAAAATATTTGCATCAAACGAGTTATGAAAAATATAAGCTGAAACCCCCGTTCTGAGAAACGAAAAACGGTTCCGATAACTGTTGTTTCGGTTACTGCAACCGAGCTGTAGTTTCTCCAAACTAAAAAACCTTCGCGAGAACTGAAAAAAGTTTGCAGTAAACGAGTTATGAAAAATTAGAGCTGAAAAAACGTTTGCGAGAAACGAAAAACTGTTCCACCAACAGTTCTTTCGGTTACAGCAACCGAGTTGTAGTTACTCTAATCTAAGAAAAAGTTGATTTTGGTTTTACCCGTAAAGTTTGTTTGAAAAATTTTTGGCTTTTTTGTCTATTTTTCAGTGCCTACTTACACGTCTCGCCTTGCATTCAAATAACAACTAAAAGCGCAGCAAACTATTTACAACGCGCCAATTGTCCATCCAAGATATATTGACAAGGTAGAAGCATTAGAGTGTGTGATCACATTTATGTGTATGCCGAATGAGAGAAATTTACGTTCTTCGTAATCTGTGCTGTCATTAGAAGAATGGCTAATTTCACTTATCGCAAACGTTTTTTAAATTTGAGGCAAATGTAGCTTTGTACGTGTTTGATGCAAACGAGAACTCGTTTGCAACTAAAGGGTCCACCATCTAACTTTTTTTTTCAACTAGTGCTTATTTCGTGAATGGTAACACTTAGCTCATGTCTGATTTAACAGATAATTAGTTTTATCCTTCCGCTGAACGAATATGGTTGTGTATACGCTTGAACAACGCTGGGAAATATGACCATCCAATGCGTTTTCGCTTCGCTAAGTGGGCCTGCGATCGACTTACAGAAGATGCCGATTTTGCCAAAAAAAATCATCTTTTCAGATGAAGCTCATTTTGATCTTGGCGGGTATGTAAACAAGCAAAATTGTCGCATTTGGGGCACAGAAAACCCAAAGCCGATGCACCCAAAACGAGTCACTGTTTGGTGCAGATTTTGGTTCAGAGGCATAATTGGGCCATTTTTTTTCGAAAATGAGCAAGGAGTGGCCGTTACAGTCAATGGCGATCGTTATCGGGCCATGTTGAACGAATTTTTGTTCACAAAAATTGAAGAGGAGGATATTGGCAACATTTGGTTTCAACAGGACGGCGCTACGTGCCACACAGCCGAAGCTACACTCGATGTTTTGCGCCCTGTTTTTGAAGATCGCATTATCAGCCGCAGAGCTGATGTCGTTTGACGACCTCGGAGCTGCGATTTGACACCGTTGGACTATTATTTGTGGGGTGCCCTCAAAGATAAGTGTTACGCCGACAAGCTAGAGACAATTGACGCTTTAAAGGACAATATTCGTGAAGCCATTGGTGAAATACAGCTGCACACAATCGATAATGTGCTTAAAAATTGGACCGATCGTGTAGGCTACTGCATGGCCAGCCGAGGCAGCCATTTGAATGAAATTATTTTCCATTATTAACCGGAAGGATTGTACTTTCAAATAAAAAAAGAAATTTGAGAAAATATTCAGTAGTTTTTTTTATAGCATTTTCAAAAAAAAAGTTATTTGGCGGACCCGTTACAAAATACACATTTGCGATATACGAGATTATTTGGGAGAACTACATGAACGGTTGCGATTAATAAATTAATACAAATCAATCAAAGTATTGTTGCGGCAACCGAGCAATAAACGTGTTTTTTCTTTGCGTGTAGGAGGAGCCGTTTCTTTTCGATCCAGTAGGCCCAATGGGTTCGATCCATTTGGTCGGTCTTTCTTAAATTGACCAACTGTTTTTGATCGAAAAGTGGGATTTTGGCCCAAGAGGCGGGGTTTTGTTAGGATTACTTAAATAAGATATAAATTATATAAAATTTAAAAATAGTATAAATTATGTTTAAAAATGAAAAAAAAGTCAGACTAACAAATTAACCAATTACAACAAGAAACATTTTCCTCTTACCCGGCATTTGAAGTCAGCGACTCCTGTGAAATTTGAAATTAGTATATTTTAAGATCTGTTGAAACATTTTGCCCATAACAAGCATTTGACTACGCCACTTTCGTTTCCCATCCGAAGGTAAAAAAATTATATATGTATATCAGAAGAAAAATAATTAATTATATATGTGACCTGGTCTACGAAAAGGGAGCTTACGTGCGAAAACTAGTTTCTGTGAAAAAGCTGTTAAAAGTAAGCAACTCGTTTCGTCAGTTTCTCATTATCTCGTTAATTGTTCTCCGCGCCGGACGTCCAGTAAGTGTTGTTGTTGGTCCAGTAAGTGTTGTTGTTGGTCGGAATATTATTATAGTTCATCGTGTAAGTTGCTAGTGTGGAACATTTAAAAAAGTAACACTGAAGAAGTGACGTTTACTGTTTCTGTTGATTATCGTCTTCGCATTTCGCATGAAATGACACATGAGTGTTGATGAGGAGTTCAGTGCCGTATACGGACAATATTTCCATGAAAAGGATGATGAAATATAATCATGTCTTTATAGCTTATAATTCAATGTATTTTGTTCATTACCAATAAATTATATTTTGTAGTATTTTTACTCTTCTTTCTCTACATTTTTAGTACACTTCTAAGCAAGTTAGGATTTTCTGCTTTTCACCACGTGAAAAAGCATCTCATCTTCCATCCGAATCAACCAAAAAGTGAAAATTGATTTTTGACACCTAAGCCCCCTTTCCGTAGACCAGGTCACATATGAAGAAAAATCGAGAAAAAATCAAAAAATCAAATTATTTCGGTTAGTGACACATTTGAACAGATGTCAGTAGCCTACAACCTTTGCTTTTGTTACAAACTATGTCACTCGATCATGCCGGAATAGTTTACGGAACCAATTACCAAAACTAAAAGTTTTACAAACTAAATGAATCGGTCAATAAAGTAAAATATTTAAACCCCCGTAATAAATTTTTAAAATTTCCTACAAATACTGAAATTATATATTTCTCTGTTATTACAAGTTTTTCGTTTTCAATTCTGTATAAAACAAAACGTCATTATATACGAGTACCTATACATAACGCAACAACAACAATAATAATAATAATTAAATACTAAAAAAAAAAGTCAAGCGTTGGCAACGATAAAAAGACCCTGTACTTGCACAATGACCCTTCGGTATCACCGTCACTTCATCGAGCGGTTTTTAAACTCTAAAGGTTCAACAAATGTTTACACAACAACAACAACATTAATAATTTTATTATTAATACAAATGAAATGTTTAAACTGCAGTAAGTATTCATTCACATGTTCACCATTTCAATATCTATTATTAACAATACTCAGATGTACATATCGTATATGTGATTTTGTGTGTGTGCACACTTTACTAATTATTAAGTTTAAAGTTAAAACGTCATAAAGTCTGAACAATACTATACAGTGCGACCTCCCTTAATACACCCCCACTAGAAATCAAAAAACATATTTACCGCCTTATTCATTAAAAGTTGTTAAAGATTTGAGAGACGTTTTTGATGTGTTAACATGCACACAGCGTTAGCATCACATACGTGGTTGTTGTACAACAATAGTCTCTGCCTGAAAATAGGTATGATGGATTTGATGTAGCGGCAGCGAACAAACATTGATGCTTTTTGAAACATTTATACTTTTTGTAATGTTTTATGTAATAACATTGTCGAAGTGGTGCATTTAATTGAAATATTCTATTAAGAGAATAAGACTCGTTTATGCTCTTTTACTCAGACTATCTACATAAGAGCGGAAAAATAGTGCAATAAGTTCTCTATACTATTCATGGTAAATATATAATGATAGATGCAGTACGACAACAAAACAGCAGGCATTTTGTTTTTACTCAGTACCTGTATTTTGCCAACACAGCTGATTGAAGAATAATGAAAATGTATACAAAATTGGAAAAGTGCCATTTGCAAAATGCGTGTATTTTATTAGATATTTTGAAGTGTTTAAGTATGAAAATTAAAAAGTTATTATGTGATTTTTGCGGAGAAAACATTTCAAAAACAGCAATTGTAGGGGAACGGTTGTTGTATACAAACAAAAGTAAACATACTTTGACATAAGAGAAAAACTCACTCCAGAAAAAAGTTAAAATCAGCTGGGCTAGTGCTTCTACCATTTGTTTGTACCATGATACAATTCAATACTTTTTGTCGTAAATATTGCTTTATTTATTTGAACAATATTACATCTTATGTTAAAGCAGATGTAAGAAAAACCAACGCGTAAAAAACATAGTTTTTGACTATAAATTTTTTACATATGAAAAGTCGAAGAAAGTGGCAACACTTGTGTTGCCATATCAACGACTTCAAAAGCAGACCTCGTATGCATTCAGAAAATTGTTGGCTGGAGCGCGTTTGGTACGAGTTCCAACATATTTATTAGTTTAAAAAATTTTTATTATTTTGTTTAAAGTTTCATGATTTAGCACAGCTAAATTAGCAGTTGTGTTAATCGATGTCTGACTGTATGTTATTGCGTTGATTTTTCCACAGTACATAGGAAATTTTCAGCAATATTGTTGCATAACGAGATATTTATTAGAATTTTCGTAACATTATCATTATAAGTTTTTTATATTTATTAGTTTCTATCATGCAATTGATGTTGATAAGTTTTAAACGATTGATGATATGGTCAAAAAGTTGAAGGTCAAATGGTTAAAGCCAGGTGTTCTATCTTACATTGTATACACTGGCCCACTGAGGCATGTAAATAGCCAGCAACATTTTTAGAATTGCTGCTAAAATCATAGATTCTAGAAGAGGTTCTTATGGATAAAGCTATGGTTCCTCAATAGCTACTTCGAACTTGTGCCTTTAGCATTGATGTACGAATTAGAGATGGGCGCGAGTCAAGTGATAGGCGTGAATCACGTGAATGTGAGTAGGATGCCACTTTGTTCACGTGAGCGTGCCAGAATGTGAGTAGCGAAAAAATCTTGGTACGTGAGCCTAATATTTGAGTGGGAGAGAGAGTGGTTGAGTACACGCTGGGGAAAAAACGGCCCCTGCAACATATTGCAGGAACCATCTACATATTTGTAAACATTGTATTCATGAGTAGAAGATCTGCTGCTTTTTTGTTTCTTTGTTGTCTGTCACGTTTTTGTTTTCAGCCGTTTTCATCAAAGTTACATTTGGTTGACAAAAAACTATTAAAACATATTCAAAACATATTAATCATTGCGTCTCCAACATGTAATATTGAATAGCAAAAACAACGTGTTTGAATTCAAGTATATTATATTTGCGACAAGCTACAAACACGTTGTATTTGCAACGAAACAACAAAAAAACAGTGATTTTTCGAACTTTACTCGTAGTTATATGTAATATAACACTGCTTCCATCAAGTACCATCTGTTAATAGACTACTGTTAAATTTTGAGCAAGTTCCGTTATTAACTTTGCGTTTAACAGCTGTCCAAAACGTACAACCCCGTGCATTTTTTTAAAAATGGAAAAAAGTGAATTTCGAATGCTCATTAATCATTATTTTTTGCGAAAGAAAAAGCGTCAATGAAACAAAGGAAAAGCTTGATAAATACTAAGAGGACTCTGCACCATCGATTTCAATGGTACAAAAAGTGGTTTACTGACTTTCGTTGTGGTCGCACAAGTACAAACGACGCTGAACCTTCTGGATGGCCAATTGAGGTCTATACACCCGAAAATGTCGAAAAAATGGTGTTGGCCGATCGAAGAGGAAAAGTGCATGAGATTTTTGATGCCATAGGCATTTCATATGGCAGTGTGGTTTCAATTTTAAATGATCAGTTGGATTTAAGAAAGCTGTCTGCAAGATGGGTGCCGCGTTTGCTCTCAATTGACCAAACGCACACGTGTGTAGTCTCAATGGCAAAATTTCATGAATTGGGCTAGGAATTGGTACATCATCCGCCATATTCTCCGGATTTAGCTCCCAGTAACTATTGCCTATTTCCAAATCTAAAGAAATGGCTCGGTGGAAAGAGGTTTAGCTCCAACCATCGAATTATTGATCAAACAAATGCCTATTTTATGGACCTCGAAAAATCCTATTTTTTGGAAGGGATAAAAAAAATTGGAGAAACGTTGGACTAAGTGTATTGAGCTAAAAGGAGATTATGTTTAAAAATATTATTTTTTTGCAAAAAAACTGTGTTTCATACAAAAAGTCAAGGACATATTGATCCGCCCTCGTATTTTCAAGAGAGTCAAACATATTTCCGCATGTTGGATTTAATTTTGATTTTATTACTAAAGGGTGGGCCATGTAAAATTTGGATTTTGATCGCCCCGTTATTACGAAGCAGATGGATAATTTGATATTTATGAAGTGACGGATAATTAGTTAAAGGTTAGGAATTTACGAAATAGGTCGCTTAAGCTTGAAGAAAGTGGGGAAATATTAAAAACTTTCTTAAAAAGCTCTGAGTCTTCAACTGAAACAGAAATCTATGAAATAAATTCGATAGAAATAGAGTGGCATCAACGCAGTTTGTGGATCAATTTGTGAAGTGAGTTCGTCAATCCGGGTTTTTATTGAACAAAAGAACTCGTCTACGTGTTCGTCCAATGCGTTCAGTGGAAAATATTACCGCTGTAGCTTAAAATGTGCTCGAACAGCCATCAACATTAACTCGCCACCGTTCCCAGCAATTGAACATTTCTCGCATTTCTTTGTGCGGAATTTTGCACAAAGACTTTGGCAAGAAGACTTATAAAGTCCAATTAGTCCAAGAACTGAAGCCTCGTGACCATCCGCATCGCTGAATGGGCTGAAGATCACTTGGCTGAATATGAGTATACGAGTATTTATCGTAAAATCATATTTTCGGATGCAGCTCATTTTCACCTCGGGATCTCCAATTACTCCAAGAACTGAAGCCTCGTGACCATCCGATGCGTTTTCGCATCGCTGAATGGGCTGAAGATCACTTGGCTGAATATGAGTATACGAGTATTTATCGTAAAATCATATTTTCGGATGCAGCTCATTTTCACCTCGGGATCTATGTACAAGTACGTTAGCAAACAAAATTGTCGCATTTGGTGCTCGTAAAATCCACACGTCGTTGAGGAGCAGAAGATGCACCCACAACGAGTGACTGTTTAGTGCAGTTTTTGGCATGGCGACATCATAAGCCCATTTTATTTTTCGTAAATGAGCAAGTAACCGCCGTTACCGTTAATAGCAAGCGTTACCGTGTCATGCGCAGCCATTTTTTGTTCCCAAAAGTTGAAGAGGATGACATGGACGACGTATGGGTTTAACAAGACGGCGCACAGTGCTTCGTCCCCATACATCGACTGGCCAAAAATAGAAGTAGTAGTCACAGATAAATGAAAGTTGGTGTGCCATCGCGTTTGGTATTAGCCAAAAACAATTTGAATTATGGACCCATTCGGACTACGCGTTCTGGCAATAATTCATCACGCCATAACAACCTATTGGATTGTCCAATTTTGTTTAAACTCCGTACATCGTATTATTTTTCCTACCGTCATATTTGTGCAAGTTTTAGAAGTAATCGGACTGCGGGGTTTGGTACTCCCCATACAAAGTGTTCAATAGAGTTTAAATATTCGTCATCCTATGGGATGGTTATGGTATGGATGGTATGGTTTTCTCAAAACTTTGCAGTATGTGATATTTTTATTATCATAATGTTTATGCGAAATTTGGGCAGGTTTCAAATTATATATGTTTTATTTTCCAAAAAAAAGAGCCATAATTGAGTACATTTTCTGAAGGAAAAGTAATTTTAGGCATTTTGAAAATGACATATTTCCGCACTTTAAGGACAAAGCGGCAGATTTTTGTTTCATTAATGCTAATAGAAATTGTTAAAAATTTTAATATTTTTTTTTTTTAAATAAAAATTGTTTTTGAAATAGATTCAAAATTTTTACCATTATAGGGTAAACTTGTAAAACCAATTTCGGCTTATGGGTAAATTTTGTGGTAAAAATTTATTTTCTGGTTTTAAATACCTTGACTTCAAAAATGATACAGAAGGACTCAGGCTTTGTTAAGTAGATGTTAATTTTTGACATTTAAATCAGCAGTTTAATAAAAAAAATCACAAAAATATGATGAATTTAGACGTTTGTAATTTTTTTATTATTTAATTTTAAACGATAAAGCGCCAGAATTTTATTTTTTAGTCGCAAAGAATTCAAGTTAAACTAGCATAAAGTGAAGAAAAACCTCATTTAAATTGACATATTTTTTTTCTACACTCAATGAAACTTTTACAAATATTATATTTAGAGCCAAATTTTACGATTTTTTTGTTAAATTTTTTGTAGTTGTCTTCAGTAATATCATTAAGGTTTTATTTTGTCCCAATTGCTATTGTAGCATTTTAACAACAACTGCAAAAATTAAGCATTTTGCTTTAAAATCCGATGTTTGAGAATTATCGTTCAAAAACGATTTTTGCTTTCAACCAAATACGCCAAAAACACTCAAATTTAGCGCCCTCTCGTGGCGCCAAAACAAACTAAATTGAAGAAAGTCATTCGAATTTTTATTAGGCGTGTTGTTGGCTTTTCAAAAATTCTAAATTTATGAAGATATATTTTTGTCGATTTTAGTCTTTGGGACGAAGCACTGTGCGGCGGTACGTGCCACACAGCCAACGTTACAATCGATATGTCGTGCACTGTGTTCGAAAACGGCATGCTCAGCGGTAACTAAGAAGTCCATTAGCCGATTTGACCCCGTTAGACTTGAATCTCTGTGGCGCCGTGAAAGATAAGTCTTACGCAAACAATCCCTAGTCCATTGAGGCCTTAAATCACGAAATCGACGCTGTCGTTCACGAAATAGAGGCCCAAACAATCGAAAATGTACTGAAAAATTGTGTAGATCGAATGAGGTACTGTATAGCAAGAAGGAGCCATTTAAAGGATGTTGGATTTCAATAAATAAAATTATAATTTTGGAAATATGGGCGAGATTTAATACCAAATTGTACATGGCCCACCTTTAACTTTATTAAACAAAGTGTTGTTGGAAGCCTTCTAATGGCATTCTACGTCATGGTTTTCGTCATGGTTTCTATGTCTGGAGGAATACTAGAAAAAAGTAGAATTCTTTGAGACACAGTTGATAAATTTATTATCTTCCACAAACAATTTTATTTAGGTTTTCCCATTCAATTGTAGTTGCATGTAATGAGAGCTATTTATGCGTAAATTTGATCATATTTAACAGGCTTAATTAATTTTTTTTTAAAGAAAACTGAATTCAATTTCAATTCTTACTTCAACTTTGACAAACATTGTTTTGAATTTATTTTTTAGTATTGGTGTGAAATGAAAGCAAATGCTTCAAAAAGCCGTCTTACTTTGGTGGGTAATTGTTACGTGATTGCCGTTAATCGTGCGTGAATGTGAGTAAGATTAAAATTAGTTTACGTCAGCGGGTGTGAACGCGAGTAGAGAAAAAATCTTCGTGCGTGAGCCAAAACGTAATTACGTGTCCATCTCTAGTAAGAACACATTCCCAAACAACTTTGTGGAGCTGTAACAACATTTCAGTGTTAAATTTTTGCCAGTTCACGCTTGATTCGTGGCATGTGTCAAACTCAAAAATTTTCAGTTTGCCTTACCATTTCATCATGTATATAATGGGTTTTCCAATAGGTACTCGACAACTTTGAATTTAATTGGAGAACGCACTATTTCACTGATCATCTCTAACGGTTACTTTCCTTTTTTCAGTAAACTCAACAGTTTCATCATGGTAACGTACACGAACGCACAACGTATGCAAATTATAAAAATGTACTACCGAAATTCGGAGTTGGTGACCGCAATTTTAAGAGTGTTAACTCCAATTTTCGGTCGTTATTCTTACCCTAGTAGACAAGCAATAACAAGTTTAGTGCAAAAATTTGAGTCTACATATTCAGTGAGACAACGGGTTGGTCGAAGTGACGAAAATATCGCTGGCGTTCAGGCGTCCGTAGCAGACGATCCAAATCAGACGATTCCGCGGCGTTCTCAAGAACTGGGCATCGCCAAGACCACGTTATGGCGAATTTTGCGTAAAGATCTTTGTTTACACCCATACAAGATCAAGCTGATTCTACAATTGAAGACGATGAACCATTTGACGCGATGTACGTTTTCCGATTGGGCTCTGGAGAAGATGCGCCAAGATGATGAATTTCATCGCAAAATCATCGTCAGTGATAGAGCTCATTTTTGGCTCAATGGGTTCGTCAATAAGCAAAATATGCGTTATTGGTTTGGTGAAAATCCACATGTTCTTCATGAATCACCACTGCATCCACAAAAAATAATTGTTTGGTGCAGTTTTCATGCGGGCGGCGTCATTGGGCCATATTTTTTCGTCGACAATAACGATCGTCACGTTACTGTGAATGGCGATCGTTATCGCGCCATGATTACCGATTATTTTTCGCCCGAATTGGAAAACATGCACTTGGACGACATGTGGTTTAAACAGGACGGTGCCACAAGCCACAGATCACACAATCGATTTATTGAAGAGTAAGTGTGGTCAGTGTGTTATCTCAAGAAATTGGCCAGTCAATTGGCTGCCTCGTTCGTGCGATTTAACGCCTCTAGACGTTTTTCTTTGGGGCTACGTCAAATCATTGGTCTATGCCAACAAGCCGACGACGTTGGAAGAACTCAGAACCAACATTGAACTCGAAATAGCGGCCGTTACGGCCGAAATGTGTGACCGAGTCATCGAAAATTGGGCATATGAACGAAGTCGAGTCCCATTCATTAATGTTTTTATTGTATTTCAAGTCGATCATGAAGTTTTGGAAATATCTCAAATGGTTTTCGTTTTATTTAAAAAAAATTGTGAAGTTCGTATTGGAAAACCCTTTACTTACAAACAACGCTTAAAAATCATTCAGCCTTATTACGAGTGTCGTTGTCGTATTTCGACTACGACAGTTTTGTAAAAGATTAAAGTAGCGTTCACAATGGCAGCAACGAATTTGTAATTCAAGCCTTCTCGTTCCCACTCACAATATTGCATATAATGCCCTGTCATGTTTTTCGTGAAATTGGAATTCAAATTTGTCATAGAAGTAGGTTCTACTTCTACTTCAAATTCGAATTTGTTCGAATCAGTTTATTCTACTGACCGCTAGGGGCGCTCTACTTCGAATTTTGTTTTAAAACTTGAAAGTATGAATGAAAATGTAAACATTTTGCATGAAAACAAACATTTTAATAAATAATCTTATCTGTAGAATCTGCCAATAACAATAATTTCACATATAATTATAATTTTTTATAACCAAGAATACAACACTGTCGCTGGCTTTCGAACAAATCAGCTGATGCAAATGTGAAATGTGTAGTTGTTTGTAGTAAGTGTAGTTCGCGCCAATTTTATTAATAAACAAAAGAAAAAAGTTTAAAAAAAGCTGACATTTTCAGGTTTATCGAAACAAAAGAACAAACAAAAGAAAAAAGTTTAAAAAAAGCTGACATTTTCAGGTTTATCGAAACCCAAGGCCATGACATATTATGGAACATAAGTTTCTAAATATTTTTATAGAAAAATTTTAAAACATTTCTAAAGAAAAATTTTAAAATATTTCTATAGAAAAATTTTAAAATATTTCTATAGAAAAATTTTAAAATATTTCTATAGAAAAATTTGACAACTTTTCTATAGAAAAATTTTAAAACTCTTCTATAGAAAAATTTGAAAAGTTTTCTAAAGAAAAACACTTAATACTTTTTGCTCCGGGTAGTGGTACAAATCTGAGGTCTGTGTCTCACATTTAATTTTTCTATTTTTTACTGTTTGCTTTTTCGTTTGTATTGCAATTCTCCATGGTTTTCAATCCCCAAATATGTAGACTGCTGTATAATGTAAACAATGTTGCCAGTCAGCTGTTTTTTCGAACTTATTCGAACAAATTTGTTGCTTGCATTGTGAACGCCTGTTGAATTTGTTGCTATCATTGTGAACGAGCCTTAAAGATAACATGCCAACTTTGTCTTTAATCTTTTACAAAACTGTCGTAGTCGAAATACGAGAACGACATTCGTAATAAGGCTGATTGAGTTCTTTTTATCAAATTTCATGCTCTGTGAAAAATGTGTTTCTCAAGTTATGCCCTTGTCTACAGCTACGAGGTTAATTTGTGGCTCAGTGGTCCTCAATAAACTGAATTACCGAATTTGATCCGAAGAGCAGCCAGAGTCTATTCACGAGGTGCCAATGCACCCGGAAAATTAATTGTTTGGTGCGGTTTATGGGTCGGCGGCATAATTGGACTGTACTTCTTCAAATACGATGATGGCCGTAATGTTACGGCCAATGTAGCAAGATACCGTTCGAAGATCACAGACTTTTGTTTGCCTAAAATTAAAGAATTGGATACATAGGCTTTTTTGGTCCGTTTCCGTCAAATGCAAGTAAAATGCTACTTTATTATTTTCCTACGGCCTTTGGTTGGGTATTTTCCAATATCTTCAAGGATTATTATTTTTATTTTATTTATTTCCGTTTAAGTTTAGAAGGTATTGAAATATGATCAACACATTCATCATTCAACAAAAAAAACGTAATTAAACCACGTACTTCACAAGTATCCAATAACAAATATATAATTGTCCCTAATCCCTACATGGGATGTAACCATTTATTTTAGTTTATATTACTCGATCTATAATAATAATTCTTCGGATCAAGATCTATTGAAAAATAAATTTTCTATGAAAAAGAACATTTTGGTTTTTTTTTATTATTTACTAAATATTTATTTATTTGGCTAAAAACTAAAATCACCGTCACAAATAACAATTAGTAGAAATACATTTTAGTTGAACGAAAAAAATACCTTTATTTTTTTCAGTGTATATTCGAAAAACGTAATATTGAAAAGTTAACAATTACATGTAGTAAATTATGCAATAATAAGTGTTTAGTGAAAAATTATTATAACAATTTTGCTCAACCACATTTTTGATTTTAATTTGTTTTCCCTTGTGATTTCAGATGGCCTTTTGTTAAAATGCCCACTGTACCAAATGCATTTACAAAAAATAGTGGGGTTTCGACCGCCTCTCGAATATCTAACCGCGCGTAATTTGATCTATGAACCGACAAGCAATTATAAAGATCGTAATCGATATACCCGAGAAGGATACCCACTCATGGACCAACAACAGCCATTGGAACAGAATAGTACTTTCAAATTCGAAGCCACAACATCTTCAGCATGCTCGCGTATCTGTAACGAAGATGACGCTTGCTTGGCATATGTTCATCTCTTGGACACCAATGAATGCTATGGCTATTCATTTTTCGAAAAAACATCAAGCTACATGGCGGTGGGAAATGATTTACCCTTGGTAGCTGATGGTGAAGCGATATTCTATGAAAAGACCTGTTTGAAGGGTAAGTTCTCGTAACGATTCGCAGAAAACTTATTTGCATGTTATTTTGATGTGATATTTTCTCAAATTCCCAGTGCCTGAAACGTGCAAACAGCGTCTGTGGATTTTAACAAAGATACCCGGAAGCAGTTTAGTTTTCCAGGGAAGGAAAACAATATCGACACTGGTCACGCGACGTGAATGTGCTGAGAAATGTTTATTCGAATCGGAATTCCAATGTTTGTCGGCATCGTTTGCACCTTCGTATCGCAACAATCACGAGAGGTGAGTTAATGGGAGAAACATTTTCGTTTGTGGAATTTATATGGAATTGCTTGCGTCATAATTGGCAGCATTAGAGGGAGGTAACATTTTGCATTTGTGAATACGAAATTAGAATTTTGATTGCATTATAATTTAGTACTTTTTACGAAGAACCGTTTAGAAAATACATTCAGTTTTTGTTCTGTTGTCTCTGCTCTGTATGATATCATTCTCATTATAATTATTCAGTTATTTGCAACGCGTTCAATGAAGTTTCCAATTATCAGCAAAACAAAAAAGAAAGAAAAACACAAAACAAACAAAAATGCAGTGAAGTCATTTATATTTTCCCCATTTCGTATTTTGTTATCTTTGCGCCTCAGTTAAAAACACTTATAATTAAGGGTAATTTGTTTGTTTTTTGGAAATTTAATTTTTTTCCTGTTAAAATATTAAATTGTTCGCATCAATGCCGTGAAATTGTGATACGCATTTTTCTTTTCTGCCAAATATTTTAGGTTTACGTTCACGAGATGGCTGACACATTCATCCGAAAGATGGAACACCAGCATTGACCTCGGTGTATTCAATAGCAAAACAAACAAACCGTTTCCGATTACATCCCATGAAGGGATTGGGGAGAACTTCTCACAACCAGTGAGCTGTGCGCTTTCTAAATTTTCACTCACTGATTGGGACCTACAGTTTTACACCGGTTCCGAACGGTATTTCGAGAAGCTTTTCATGGCTAAGTACTCGATAGTGTCGCCATCACTAAGCAAGGGGGCCATCGTCGAAGGAAATTTAAGGTGGTCAGAGCAGGAATCGAACCCACGTTCCCATGCACAAGAGCCGCGCATACTAGCCATTGCACCAACAACACTTTAGTTATTAATTCTTTGGTTTGTTTTGCTTAAAATCGTTCATGTAAAAACTATAGAAAAAATATTGTATGCAATCACAAAAATGTGTTAGATATCAAAAACATGTTTGCTGTTTCATCAAACATATGTTTGTTGTTTTAGCAAACACTTTGTCCGCTATTTTTTCGAAAGTGCAAACAATTTGTTATTATGGCGGTACATTTGCTATTATAGCAGACAAATCGCCTACAGATAAGTACCAAACAGAGTTTTCAGTTAATATCAGACTTTTTTGTATGAGTTTTATTTTCTAGATAATTTGAATATTTTTTCATTCACAATAAAATTGTAAACTATAATTTATTCCTGACTGACGGGCAAACATGGGTTATGGGTCTTTAAATATGTGTTATGGATCAACGGGTTAAGGGCGTGCAGATAAAATATGCAACTCCCTCAATCAAAAAATTGGAGAAAAACGATAGAGAAGTTTCCGGTTTCCTTTAAAATTCTTATTTATTTCACCTTAAACAACCCAGTGGGTTAAGGGCATTACAAAACGGATATAACTTCTTTCTCCAACCAGGGCGCGATTGCGATTTTTCTCGCCAATTGACAACACCAAGCTCTCGCAGGGATTCGCCCACCTGATCCTTCCAGCGGAGTCTTGGTCGCTCTATTTTTCGGCTTCTTCGGTACTGGTTCATCGACAACCATTCTTCTAACATCGCCTAGCCTAGCCCACCACCGAATTAGAAGTTGTCACATCCGAATTACACGTAATCACAACCGAACTAGAGGTTGTCACAACCGAACTAGAGGTTGTCACAACCGAACTAAAGGTTGTCACAACCGAACTAGAGGTTGTCACAACCGAACTAGAGTTACAACCGCATAAGAAGTAGTGACAACCTCATAAGAAGTTAACACAACCGCATTCGGTGTTGTTACAATCGAATTAGGGGTTCTCATAAGTGAATTAGAGATTGTCACTACCTAATTTAGAGGTTATACAACCTACTAATGAGTTTCTATTAATTAAAAACGCATTTCGAGAGAATTTTTGAATATTTTCATAATCATAAATAATTATAAAACGAGGAATTCATGCACTTCAGATGAGGTAATCTGTAGGTAAACAATACATTTTACGTATCACTTCCGACCGGTTTTTGAAGCCCCCGCCTTCATGAGACACACACTCAATTATAATGTGTTAAGTCTGTCGATTTAGGTCGTAAACCCATAATAAATTCGTAAATTTAAAATAAATTCGTGAATTCATGAAAAATTTCATTGCACCAACTTTATTTGTCATAAATACAGCTGCAAAACGTCTTAAAGACACATTCGGTTGTTGCAACCGAATTGGTCCCATGTTTAGTCGATAGAACGAATATATTTGGAATTTCAGGTGTCACAATCAAGTCAAATATTAAACGATATTGTTCCAAGTCCTTGATAGCCTCAATTCAGTTGTAGGAACCTCAATTTGGTGGCAATAGCCGAATTTACAACCTCTTTTCAATCAATTAGTTCTGTGAGAGTACGACGATTTCGGAATTCAGCTCGTACAGTTCGTGGTTTATGCGACGTCGATACTCGCCACTGTATATTATAGGTCCATTTTTTTATGGATAATTTTTCTCTCGAATACTTTCTGTGCTGTTTCGTGTTATTGTGGATTTGGTTAACAAAAAAAAATCGTTCTATGGGCCAAGTAGAATACGCACACAAAATTACAGAAAAAACAATTAACCCCATCGTGTTCCGCAATGCACTTGAAGCTAAAATAAGATGCAATTTCACATTTCGGAAAATTTTAATGAAATTACGATACATTCTCAAAATTGTAAGGAATCAAAAGTTTTGATGAAAAAGTTATAAGTATGCAATAAACGCAATTTATTTTTTTATGTGTTTTTGCTTTTAAAATTGCAGCAACCAAATTTCAAGAATTTAAAATAAATGGAGAGCTTCTCACAATCACTGAGCTGTGCGCTTTCCAGTTTTAACTCACTGGTTGTGACCTAAAGTTTTACTCCGGTTCCGAACGGTTTTTTGAGAAGCTATTTCATGGCTTATTATTCGATAGTGTCGCCGTCACTAAGCGAGGTGGGCGTCGTCGAAAGAAGAGGATCGAACCCACGTTCTCTCGCACTACAGTCGCGCACACTAACCGTTGCACCACCGACGGCTAGAAGAGGGTTTTATAGAAGTGGTAATTGTCGATATAGCGCATTACGAATATCCTCAAAAAGTGTTACAGGGTTTCTGCAATTAGGACCGGAATGTGATGGTATCAATATTTTTACAATGAAGTGCATGGAATAATTAGCGCAATAGGTGTTTCATGTTGCAACTCGTTAAACTTCTTGTTTTCAACATATAGGAGCGCATTGTGCTAAATATTGACATCGAACATTAAGGTGTATCCATACACCGCTATGTGGAAATTCAATAATGACCTTCTATAAGTCACAAGCAATAAGATAAATGAGTAGGAACAAGAACAAAATACATTTGGTTTTTTTCATGAATTTTCATATCCAAAAGTTGATACTGTTGAGTTTCAGGCCCGAATGCAAGCATACATACAATTTTTTCAGGATATGTTTGATGCGCTATATTGGCAATTTTCATTCGATCAGCTGTGGCATGATGCCCCCAGTACTAATTACTTTTAAATTATGTTGGGTTGATATTTTATGTTATTATGTTTGAATGATGGTAATGACTTTTAAAATGTGTTTGGTTCTATTTCTACTATTTTGCAACTTGCGTGTGTATGTCGCAAGTTTTGACAGCTGTTGCATCCTCTTATTATATTGCTCTATCTGCAGATCAACTGTGCTCATTGCGTTTTCTGATTTTAAGGCCACGACTCACTACCAGATTTAATCTTTGGATCTGTCAAGGCTATTGCTTTCCACATATGTGACGTGGTCTACGGAAAGATACCTAAAAAAATGGTTTCCCATTACATCCCATGAAGGAAGAGCTTCTCACAACCAGTGAGCTGTGCGCTTTCTAGTTTTATACTCACTGATTGGGACCTACAGTTTTACACCGGTTCCGAATGGTATTTTTGAGAAGCATTTTCATGGCTAAATACTCGATAGTGTCACCGTCACTATGCGAGGTGACCGCCGTCGAAAGAAATTTAAGGTGGTCAGTGCAGGGATCGAACCCAGTATCTCAAGTACAGGAGGCGCGCACACTACCCATTGCACCACCGACGGCCACAGGGAAAGATACCTATGGTAAGAAAACTACTTTTCGAGAAAACAGCTGTTGAAGATTACGAGTCGCGTTCGAGCGTCGCGTTCGTGTTTCCGCTTCCACCTTTTGCTTTCTCTTGTTGCCCTAGGCTCTCTACCTCTCAACAAACTTAGCGTATGTACAGTTTAGGTTTTACAAGAAATATTTTCGTAGTTTATTCGAGTGAAATTCCTCAAAAAATGTAATTTTTGAGCACCAAAATTTCTTTCAAACTTCAACTGTAATTTGAAGCAAAATAAATTTTCTATAAATTTAGTTCAAAAACAAAATATCCATTTTTCCGACCATATGTACCTTTCCGTAGACCAGGTCACATACACATACTGATTTTTAAACAGATACAACGCAAATGGTTGAATTTAGGACAGTTTTTCAACACCTTTTGCGTCTACAAAGGTGAAAACTCATTAGCGTTAGTAACCATGTACATTAGGGTGGCAATGTAAAATCAACTTCGGAGTTTTGATAAATACCAAGCGGATTCTTACGTCATTTGTTCTAAAACTAACGTGGTGAAATTTGAGTCCAATCGGTCCGACTTGTGGTCAAAGTTTTTGGGTTTGGGCATTTTGGGTGTAAATTTGTATACACTAGAAATTTTCATTTCGCAGTTCATTTGAAGAAAAAAATGCACATTGGTTTAGTTTGAATCCCAGCACTCTAGGGGTTGAAACTCCTAATTTAAGAAAAATTTTCAATTTTTAGAAAAAATTCAAATTTGGGTTTTTCGGCTTTTTCCCAAAAGTTGTATCTATAAGTAAATGCAAAAAAAATTCAACTCGGATACCAGTGCCTTCTAGTAGAAGTCTATAAGGTATAACACGATATAGTCACTTAAGGGTGGTGCAGCAAAGTAGGTCGTGAAAGATCGAACTGGTTGGCGAAATATGTTATCTTCGTTTTGTAAGGTCCCTGACCCCCCGGGGTTGTCCGAGACCAGATAACTAAGTAAGGTGAAAAACTACAAATGACAAGATTAGTATGGAATGATTGGGTCTAGAGGTCAACTAATAATTGGAATATAAGTTAAAATAAAGCTACGAAAGGCAGACCAACATTTGTTTTGGACAATGGCTGGAGATAATTGGCGAAATTGACGAAAAAGAGTTAGACTTCAAAATGCAATAAAAATTACTTCGAATGTTTAAAAATTGTGTCTGTCGGTAAAAAGGGAGATAAATTGATAAAAAAAATGGTACAACTTGCAATAACGGCCAAAAATATTTAGAAATGATTAGAAAGTTATTAAAAATAATGTGTGTGGGTAATAAGCTTTAGAAGCGTCATGAAGGGGTATAACTTCAAAATGCGAGGAAAATTGTTTGGAATATGTGAAATATAGTGTACATGGCCAAAAAATCAATTTTCGGGCATTTTGGAATTTTACCTCATAATTATTTTTTTTCATTCACAATTTTCCAAACGATTTGGTCGCGTTTTCAAGTTTTACTCCTTTTGTCCGTTTTTAACCACATTCAAAATTTTTTCCACATTCCTAACCTTTTCAAACGATTTTGCTTGCGTTTTCAAGTTTTACTCTTTTCGCCCCCTGTTTACCCCTTTTTTTAACCACATTCACAATTTGTGCCACATTCCTAACGTATCCAAACGATTTTTCTCGCATTTTAAAGTTTTACCCTTTTCGCCCCCCATTTTACCCTTTTTACCAACATTCAATATTATTGCACATTCTTAACCTTTCCAAACCATTCTTCTCGCATTTTGAACTTATACCCATTTTGACCCCTTTTTACCCTACTTATACATTCCTATCCTTTCAAAAAGATTTTTCTCGCATTTTTAAGTTTCCCTCCCTTTTTATTGTTGCCACGTTCCTAATCTTTCCAATCCATTTTTGTCGCATCTTCAACATTTACCTTTCGCTCACTTTTTTACTGCATTTTGAAGATTCGCGTTCATAATCATTCTATACGACTTTTGTCGCCTTCCCATCCCATCCTTTCGAACAATTTTCCCGTATTATCAAATTTTCAGAAATTGTTGCTCGCTTTTCGATTTTTCTCACATATGTATGTAAATTTTTCCTATACATTTAATAATTAAAAAAATCTTATGAAATTTAACTCGCGAATCATTGTTTTTGAATTAAATCGGAAGCGAGAAATATTTTAAAATCTTTGAAAATAAAAATTCGGATCCCGAGCTAAAAATAAAACTCGGGAGTTGAAAAGAGTTATATCTTCAAAGAATTAAAAATTAAACTCCCTTGCCGATTTAAATTTTTCGAGCGAATCGAAAATGAATGGCTCTCTTACTCTGATTTGAATCGCTCCCGAGCGAGACAAATATAAAAAATAAAAATTCGCTTCGACATTTCATTTTCATTTTACTGAGAGTGAGAGTGAGAGCTTTGTAGTGAAGAGGATCCGAATTTTTCGACTCGCGAGTGGAATATGAGGCAACTACGACAAAAATCGATTGGAATGTTTTGGAAGGTGCAGAAAATAACAAACGTCTATCAGAAAGGGCAGAATTGTAAAAAGACTAAAAAATCGGATGGAACAATAGTATATAAAGTAAATACTCGTAGAATATGCGGTAGAAAACTACAAAGATCATTACTTTGGAATAATTGGGTCTAGAGGTCTACTAATAACACTGTGCGACACCAAAAAAAATGATGGGGTTTTGTCAACGGATTCTGGTAGAATGGTCTAAAAAAATATACGTGTATCGGCGTTTTGCCAGATCTGATCAGAATTAGTTTGTAGTACCTTCTTTTGTTTGTACCTCAGAATTAAGGAACACACAATTTTGCATGCCGATATGTTGCAGGAAAGTTCCAAGGGGCGGAAACTTTGACACGCCCTAAAAAAATTCTGATCAGATCTGGCAAAACGTCGATACACGTATTTTTTTTAGACCTTTCTACCAGAATCCGTTGACAGAACCCCATCATTTTGAAAAAAATCTAATTTTGTCTCACAGTGTAATTGTAATATAAGACCAAAATTTGGTTTGGACAAAAAATTTGGCGACTTCAAAATGCAGGTAAAAATTGGCGACTTCAAAATGCAGTAAAAATCGTTTGGAATGATTACGAATGTGTAAAAAGTAGTGTCTGTGGGTAAAAAGGGAATAAATTAATAAAAATGGTACAATTTCCAATAACAGCAAAAATATTTACAAATGATTAGAAATGTATTAAAAATAATGTGTGTGGGTAATAAGGGTAAAATTTCAAAATGAAAGGAAAATCGTTTGGAATGTGTTATATATAGTGTACGTGGGTAAAAACGGTAGCAAGGGGTAAAAAGTGCAAGAAAAACATAAAACTTGAAAGTGCAAAAAAATTGGCATCATTGGAAATATGTACAAAAAAAAAGGCGAATATTAGTTTGGAATGATTGGGAATGTGCTAATAATTGTGTATGTGGCTAAAAAAAGGGTAGAAAGTGTAAAACTTTAAATAACGAGAAAATTAGATTATAATGATTGGGAGCTTATTAAAAATAGTGTAATGGCTAAAAAATGGTTGTACTTCAAGAGTCAAATATAGGTAAAACTTAGAAAAGCAAAAAAATACATGGAACAATCTGAATTTGTTAAAAAATACTTTTGTACGTAAAAAGGACAAAACATGATTATGCGAGAAGTCTTGCTTTTAAATAGTATATGTGGGTAAAGTAGGTCAAAAATGTAAAAATGTAAAAATGCGGAAAATCGTTTGGAACGTTTTTAACAGGTGGATAAAATAGGATAAAAACGTCAAAAAGACGTAAAATTTATAAATGCGAGAAAACTCGTTCGGAAATATTGGGAATGTGTTAATGATAGTGTAGGTGGATAGAAATGCGCAAAAATTGCAGAACTTCAAATAACTTTAGTTTTGAATTATTGAAAAAGGGACAAAAATTGTTAACTTTAAAAAGATAGAAAATCGGGTTGGAGTGGCTTACAACTTGTTAAAAAATAGTGTGTTTGGGTAAAAAGGGTGGCAAAAAAAACACCGTAAAAGCTCAAAATTCAAGAAAAATAGCGCCTGATTGCATGGGGTTGTGCATGCTTTGAATCTAATATCAAGCATGTTGTTCATAATTTTTAGAAAAACACCTGTGTGCTTTTAATGTCAGCATTTTTAATATAAAATTTTTAGTTTTGTATTGAAAATTTCAATACAAATTATTATTTATTATTTCGAATTTAAACGATTTCCCTTTTTATCATCTACACACTAATTGCTATGTATACTTATATTTCTAACACATTCTCAATCCTCCCCACAAATACTATTTTTTACTGGTTCCGTACAGATTTTTCTCACTTATTGCAGTTTAACACTTTTTTGTTGTTTTGTCCCACATACATACTCTCTTTTATCACAATTCCAACCAATGTGAACCTATTTTCGGGCATTTTTATATGTTACCCCATCATACACTTTTTTTACACATCCCCAATCATTTCATTTCCTTTTTTATCCACATTCTAAATTGTTGCCACATTCCTAGCCCTTATAAACGATTTTTCTCCCATTTTTAAGTTTTACACTTTTCGCCCCCCTTGTCACCCCTCTTTCCACCACTTTCACAACTTTGCCACATTCCTAACGTTTTCAATCGATTTTCCCCTATTCCCAACATTCGCAATTTTTGCCACATTCCTAACTTTTTCAAACGATTTATCTCGTATTTTAAGGTTTTGCCCTTTTCGCCCCCTTCCTACCCCTTTTTTCCACACTTACAATTTTTTCCACATTCCTAACCTTTCATATAAATGCATTTTTTACTGCATTTTGAAGATTTGCGTTCATAACTTTTCTCGCATTTTAAAGTCATACACCGCTTAAACAATTTTCCCAGTATCTATCATCAAATTTTACAATTTTTTGCCCGCATATCTATTATTTAACACATACACATGTACTACATCTTTCCTATACATTTAACAATTAAAGAATATTCGGAAATTTTAACTCTCGAATCATTCTTTTGAATTAAATCGGTAGCGAGCGAGCATTATTTTCAAATCTTTGAAAATAAAAATTCGGATCCCGAGCTAAAAATAAAACTCGGTAGTTGAAGAGATTTATATCTTCAATGAATTAAAAATTAAACTCCCTTACCGATTCTCTGCTTTTGGTTTTCATGCTCAGTCTTTTGATAAAATATATGTTTGACTCAACATATACATTATTCAAATTTATATTTGTGATCAAACAATGACTTAATTGAAAATGCATATTTAAATCCAATTGGAATAAGAATATTTGAATGCGTGAAACTTTTCCGATATTCCGATAATAGGTAAAATTCCTGAGAATAATCGATAGAAATAACGTATTTCTACTATAAAAATAATATCTCTATTCTATAAGAAATTATACCCGACATTATATACTTTAAAGAAAAAATTGTAGGCTATTATACCAAAAAATATATTTACTTAAGTATTTATTTCCTACAGATTCGTTCAGGATCGATCATTGGCAGCAAGGCAGCATCAGACAACATTGGGCCGATGTATTTTGAGTGATAAAGATAAAATGATACAACCTGATGCATTTCGAGCTGCCCCCTACGACGAAGAGTACATAGAAAATCAGTGCTACGAAAGACCTGTCGAAAATGATCAGTGCTCATATGAATTGTATGCAAATAGCACATTCCTCTATGCTGAGACCAAAATCACGGGATTAAATCAAAAAGAATGTCAATCATATTGTTCACTTGAAAGCAGATTCTACTGTCAGGGTGTTTCTTTTCATTTCAAAGAAGATCTGGAAAAATCCGAATGTCTCTTGCACTCGGAGGACATAATATCGATGGGTCCAAGAAGTTTGAAGTTGAGAGAAAATTCTGTCTACATGAGAAGAGTGAAATGTTTAGATGGTAAGCGATGTTCCTAAAAGTGCTAATTGTAAGGGAGAAATACGATAATGTAAGGACGAGTAATTTTTCTTTTATTGCAGTTCAAGTTTTATGTACCAACAATGAAATGTCCATACGTTATTCGCCCAAGGATTGGTTTCAGGGCAAAATGTATGTTAGCATGCATTCCAAGCAATGTATGGTTCAAGGCAATGGCACCAAAAGCACTATGCTGAAGTTACCTATTGGAAGTGAGGCCAAAGAGAATAAGTGTGGAATACTGAGGGCTTATGAAGTAACTAAGGAGTATCAGAGGTAAGTAGTGTATGCTAGTGACGGGAAGGAAAGCTATTTAAAATTTACACTAGGGTGTATTGAAAATGGTATGATTTTTTGGATTTTCAAATACGTATTGATACGTACCAAAAGGTACGTATTGAAGAACTGATTATGGGAAAGTCAAACTTCTTGTATACAAGGGTAAACAGCAACGGCCGTTCAAATTTCGATTCCTAGTGTATTACACAGTAAGAATGTAAGGTAAAAGCAGGAGGCATTCTTGTATTTGAAGGCAACAGCCACAGGCATTTTCTTTTTGGTTGAAGGTCTGATCTTATCAAATAAAAAAGTACAAAAACAAAATACATTTGAATTTGACAAGGTCGGACAACAACAAGAAAAAATAATTCCTGAAGTTAGTTAGTTAGTATACGAAATTAGTTTTCCTTGATTGCCGTATTTTACTCGACAAAATTTTCGAGTAAAAAAATTAAACAGTAGTAAAAGAAACTACAATTTCTTTAGTTCTATTTCAGAAATTGTACTACTACTATTAATAGTTCTTGAGGTACGGGAACGTAAGATTAGGTTAGGTATTGGTGCCTCGACTCACCCAAAACTCGGTAAACCGGGTTTTTTGCTCTTAACCGTGTGCCGGTTTTTTAAAAACGTAATTTTCGAACAAAGCGGAATCCGGGTTTCTGATGTCGGTCCGGGTTTACTTAATTTGTGTTCATATCCTTAAACAAATTAATGATAAATTATATGATTTTCGAACTTTAATGAAATTTTGAAATTACGAAACATGATTTCTATTCTCAAGTATGATTTTTGTTCCAAAAAGTTCCAAATGGCAGTTCCCAACAATTTCTTTAATCAAATTTCAAAATGATTTTATGATTTGAATAAGAAATAACTACAAATTATTTAAGAATTAATTGAACTTTCCAAAAATTTTTTTTTCAAATTGAAATTTTAAAATTATTTTATAAATGTTTTAAACTTAATAAAATTTTCATACATAAAAATCTCTTTCAAATTTGAATATGATTTTCGAATTTAAATCAGTTTTATGTAAATTTGAAAAAAAAACCTTTAAATAAAACTTTTTAAAACTTTTAAAATTGGAATATGACATAATTGTTTTATATAAAATTAAAACGTAATTGTCGTAGTTAAATAAAGTTGTGAAATTTTGAGTATTAAACACTAATATGAAATATGAAATGATCGCTAAACACAAGTATTGTACTACATGTGAAATTTAATTGAAAGCAAAAAAAAACCGAAAAACCCCGTTTCCACCGGTTATTGGCAAAATTTAAAACCGAAAACCGGTTTCTTGAAAACTTCATTTTTCGAACAAACCGAAAATATGTTTCTTGCAAACTTGATTTTTTGAACAAACCGAAAACCGGTTTCCAAAAAATTAAAATTTTTTGGACACTCTAGATCATAGATAAAGTAAACTAATAGATGAAGCGCAAGTGTTGGGAAAATTTTAGTGTAATGGGTAATTTTCTAGATGTCGTCGAAAGCAATAAATGGGATATTTTTTGTTCCCAAAAAAATTTCAAAAAATATGACATTAAAATTCTAAAATTTCATATCAAAAGAAAAAATTATTTTCAATAAAAATATCACTTCGAAACAACAATACAACACGTTACATAAAGTAGAATATCTGATGGCCATGACACCACCGACTAAGTCCTAATAAATTGGTTCTTCCTCCGGATCAGCTGCCATTCCTTGTTGAGAGTCCTCACACACTCTAACGGTTTTGGCATCTGCGACCACAGAAGTTGATACAGTTTTTGCGCGGGGAAGTTTTTAGATTAAAAAGTCGTTCCGGCATGTTCATCTTTGGGCGGTGTTACGAGTGTTCTCTTATAGATATACCAACACCGACCTCATGGCTTTGAAATAGTGTTTTATATAAGAAACAAATGCTATTACTTATATAAAATCATTTAAATTTTGTCACATTTTCCCTTGTTTAAATTAATTTCACAAAAATGTCCCACAATTTTGAATAAACGTCAATGAGAATTATGGGAAACTTCAGTGAAAGTGACACTTGTACAGGACAGCACCATTTCCTTTATCTATGCTCTAGATACCATGTGCTAACCAAATTAAGCGTTAACCCACCGAACAACCATTTAGTTTGTTCCAAGAAGCTCAAGATCAAGGACACGTGGAAATAAGAACATCTTCCCTTCCTCCACATTATTTCTCCTCCTCATCATTACAGCTTCAGCAGAAGTCGGGGCAACGACCTTTAGTCTCTCCGCATGTCTACCAATCTGACATTGTACACAATGTGTGCCCCTCGTCCATCTCTCCTGCATCATCAAATAGGAGCGCTCTTACAGTATACAGACATGTAGGATACAGACGTGTAGGATAGAGATGTGTAACTCAAGGGTCATGCCAACACGCTCCAATAGCTGTGGATCCTGTAAGGTAGTGCCCAGTTTGGCCAGCTCGACCGGTCTACAGTTCCCCGGAATTGCCTTTCGCCTTGGCACCCACATGAGTTGAATATCGTACTGCTGGGCCATCACGTAAGATATCTGTGACAGACTTGAGCAGATGCTGAACTCAGGAATACTGATTCCAGGGACTTGATGACCGCCTGACTGTCGGAGAAGATATTGATTCCAATGACTGCTGAACTAGTATCCCTCAGCCAGTCGGTCACTTCTCTAATACCAAAAATGTCCATCTGATACACGCTACAATCATAACGTAATCTACGAGAAAGAGACAACCCTAGTTCCCTAGAGTATACCCGTAGCCTACCTGATCATTAATTTTTAACCATCCGTGTAGAAATTCACATATCCCTCTTTATTAGGAAATCCTTGGTTTCAGGAATCCCGTTCCGGTATGAGAGTGTGGTCTTTCCGATTGACTAGTGGTTCCGTTTTCAAGTAGTCGACAAATGCAGGAATGTTGGGAGTACCTTCCACCACAGTTACATGCCCGATTTTGAGATTTTCCTCTGCATAATGGCAGGCTACGGGAACGTTATTTTGACCACAAATAGTAGAAAATAGTAAATACGGAAAAGGGTGTGAATATAAATTTATCCGATAAATTTATTTATCGAAGACACAAACCACTTACACAAAATTTCTGAAATCTCATTTTTTGTCAAAAAAAAGAAATTTGGTACAGAAAAAAGAGCCAATAAGCGTTTTTGAAGCCATTTATGGTGAATATTGCATATAATTAGCTTTATATCGAAATCATTATTTCTGTCAATGACATGGGTCGCTTCATAAAGTTGACTATATCTCCGATCTGAAATGGAATCAGCATATATTTGTAATGGGGATGTTATGTGCTCCCATGGGGCTAATTGGAAATAAACAGGCAGTCCATTCACTTTTGTGAGGAGTGTCCAATATTGGCACTCGAAATCATTATTTCTGTCAATGACATGGGTCGCTTCATAAAGTTGACTATATCTCCGATCTGAAATGGAATCAGCATATATTTGTAATGGGGATGTTATGTGCTCCCATGGGGCTAATTTGGAGTATATAGTTAGTCCATTCACTTTTATCAGTTGTACCCAGTATTAGCACTCGAAATAATTATTATTGTCAATGATATGGGCCACTTCATAAATTAGGCTATATCTCCGATTTCAAATGGAATCAGGATATATAGGCTGCGCTGTTTATGCGCTTCTACGGTGTTAGGCGGCTAGACATTAGAAGTTCATTCATCTTTGTCGTGAGCGACCCAGATTAGATAAAAAATAACCAATGTCAGTTTTTTACAGGAAGAAAAAATATTTGTTTCTATATAAAGCTAATTATATGCTATATTCATCTTAAATGGCTTCAAAAACGCTTATTGGCTCTTTTTTGTGTACAACATTTATTTTTTTTTTACAAAAAATTAGATTTCAGAAATTTTGTATAAGTGGTTTGAGTCTTCGATAAATACATTTATCGTATAAATGTATCTTCACACCCTTAATACGGGAACATAACAAGCATTTCCACAATTTTAAGCCAGATTTCGACCAGATATCAGTACGATATGTCTTAAAATCTATGAGAATTTCTGAAGACTACAGCTGAGGCTTCTTTTAGACTTCTGATTGAAGTATGAACAATAGAAACAGAAGGCGTGTTTTCATTACAACCTAGCGATTATCGCTTGCATGCTACTAACCAAAACGCTGAACTAGCGCTAATTTATTATATTATATATAATTGTCTTGCTCTAACGAAGGGTAAGTAATTATTCTTGCATATGTTTATATTCTTCTCCTCTTCTTTCAACTCAGAATAACGATATCCGCTTTTTTCGAAGTTTTTTTCATACTGACAACTTTGTGCCTGTTGAAATCAGTTATACTTATATAGTCGGCTTGCTCTAACGCAAGGTTTGTAGTTATTCTTCAAATGTATATATTCTCATCCTTATCTTTCAACTCACAGTATCGACATCCAATAGATTTTTCTGATTTTTTCCACACTGGCAACTTTAGCATGCTTAAGTCTGAAATGGAAGTTGTAATTTCAAGTGCCGCTTAACATCGCTTACCTCTTCATACAAAATAAATGATGATCTAGGCAAGCGGTATAAGTATAACCAAAACACTCCCATAATATCCTAACGATTTTACAAAATAAAATTGTCTGAAAGATTTATCGGCAAAAATATTAGAATTTCCTCTGATGAATCTTTCTGACATCTGTCAACCCTACGATATATATTTTGTAAATCATCTCAAATTCTACACGATTTCAAAACTACTTGATTATTGAAAAAACCATCAATTTTTAAATAAAATTTAGTTTATTTACCTAAGAACAATATGAAATAAAAACTTGTATATATTTTTTGTATTTAAAGAACATTATTGTTGTGCTGTAAAATAACTGAGATGCTTTTTATTTTCTCTCAGGGTTTTCATTTCAACACTGGTTGTAATACAAAATAATCCAAATGTTCAGACACAAGGCGATCGTTTAATCAAAGTCGGCTGCATAATGAGTAATGCTACCCTCAGAGAACCGCGGACGGAGGGCGAACCTGATGACCTTATTCTACATGTAGATGATGCTGGGGAAAACAATCAACATGATAAGGATGAGGATAATATGCCAAATGCCATCGCCTTGGAATCAACATTAGAGTTCGCTCAAAGGTATGTACCGTAGTACTTTCTTACCAATAAAATAACGTATCATAACAGAAAAGTTACTATTCCAGTTTTCTGCCAAATGAGGGCTCATTGCATTTCAATGCTACTGACTTCCATCCCATGCCCAAAATATCGCTTCAAATTATCGATTTGGCTCATGATCATGAAACGAATGATGTACAAATTGGCCAAAGTCTAGAGTTACAAATTGTTGCAGAATATAGTCCCCAACAGCAAAGAGAATTCAGCGGATTCGGATTGCCACCCTTACCGGACTTTAGAGCCACATCTCTTGTGGCCAAAACCTGGGACAAGCAAAATTTTGTACATCTCTTGGACACTCGAGGTTGTCCTACTGATGTTTCAGTATTTCCTGGCTTAGAAAGAGTGCGGACTAATACCCGCAACCTGTTAAAAGCAAGATTTCATGCGTTTAAATTTGCCGGTACGTCAATGGTGAACTTTGATGTCAAAATACATTTTTGTGCAAATCGATGTCCAGATGACAACTGCCTAAGTGCCACCAGTAATGGCAACTGGTATCCCATCACAACGGAAACCACAACAGGCAGCAGGCATAGGAGACAAGTATCGCCCGACCAACAACTACAGCAATTTAAAGTTCAAAATCCAGTTTATATATCGACGGTAACAGATGTTATAAATCTACCCGGCAAAGACAACACAACCACTCAAACGTCCAACCCCAAATCCGATACAATTCCACTGAATTTAAATCTTCATGTAAGAGGGCCTGATAATACTAACTCAAATAGTTTTATATATGGCGAAAGGGGTATACTCCTGATTGCGGGTATAGGTAAGTAAGGACATCAAACTTGTGATTATCCATTCACTCTCATTATATACTTCGTAGATGACCAACTTCACATGGACAGCATTTGTATGAATCAAAGTCTTATTATAGCTTTACTGATATTTTGGCTTATATTCCAAATCGGTTTAATGTTCAGCTGTTGTTTTGTCATACAGAAGTACAAACGCCTGGCGATGATGGATGATGAACGGCGCAAGTTTCATGAAAGCCTGGAATACTTGGAGAATCGTCGTGTCCACTGGGCCGATCAGGGCGGCTATACATTGTAATTGCAAGAGTGATAATCAAACAAAACAAAAAAGGGTGTATATAAAACGTTTCTACATAGTTGTTGTTGTTCTATTTAAATTTAATAAAATTAACATTTTGTAACAAAATTTCTAAACATACAATTGTAAACTTTGTTTTTAATTAGGGACCCAAACAAAATTTATTTTCATATTTTTAGCCAAAAAAAATCGTTCATATCGGGCAATCGTACAAAAGTTTGGAGTATACAAGAACTAAAGGATTTTTCAATAAGAGCGCTACAAAAGTTCGATGCCATTATGTATGGAACTCGATTTGTTTTGCATGGCCACCACGGGCACGCTTGCAGAAGTCCAGACGCTGAAGCCAACTTTCGACGGTTTTCAAGCATAAATCGGCCGATACTGCTGCAATTTCACGTTCGATATTCGTACGAAGTTCATCAATCGTCGCTGGCTTGTTGGCATAGACCATAGACTTGACGTAGCCCCACAGGAAATAATCTAACGGCGTCAAATCGCACGTCCTAGGCGGCCAATCGACTGGGCCATTTCGTGAGATAACACGTTCACCAAACTTGGTTTCCAATAAATTGATTGTGGCATTCGCTGTGTGGCTTGTGGCGCCGTCCTGTTGGAACCACATGTCCTCCAAGTCCATATTATCCAATTGGGGCCAAAAATATTCGGTTATCATTGAACGGTAGCGATTCGCATTCACAGTAATGTGCCGGTCTTGATCATCACGGAAGAAGTACGGCCCAATGACGCCGCCGGCCCATAAACCGCACCAAACCGTAATTTTTTCGGATGCAATGATGACCAATAACGCATATTTTGCTTATTGACGAAGCCATTCAGCCAGAAATGAGCCTCATCGCTGAAGATGATTTTCCGATGAAAATCCGAATCATTTTCAAGTTGTTGCTCAGCCCAATTCACGAACATACGACGCTTGTGGTGGTCAAGCGGCTTCAGTTCTTGCGTCAATTTGATCTTGTAAGGATGTAGGCCAAGATCTTTTCGCAAAATTCGCCACAACGACGTCACAGAGATGCCCAACGCTTGAGAACGACGTGTGAAAGACACATTTGGGCTTTCTTGAACTGACACCTCAGCGGCAGCAATATTCTTACACTACGGGCACTTCTTTGTCTCACTGGCACGGGAATATTTTGTACTGTGCCTGTGGATTCAAATTTTTCCAGTAGACGCTCAATTGTTGATCTGATAGGACGATTATGGCCACCATAAATTGGACGTAGCGCTCTTAAAGTTGAGGCCACTGACTCCAAATGTCGGTAGTAAATTTTAATAATTTCGACTCGTTGTTGGCTCGTATATCTTTCCATGATGAAATGGCAAACCTTACTGAAGAGAAATGTCAAAAGAGCGGGAAAAAATATGGCGTCGTTTGCTGTCCCTATCGATTTACTTTTGTAGCGTCTCTGTTGGAAAACCCGTTATTCTTTGGCGATTGGACTATACAAATCCTCCACAATTTTTAGTTTCCGTAGACCATCGTTCTGTGGGACCGCAGCCAAAAAGCAAAAATTTGTCAGAACATATGGTAAAATGAATATATGTATTGGATAACAGATTAAGAACCTCACAGATTAAGAACCCAAAAAGTTTTTTGAAATCAGATATAAATCGAGATTCTCAAAGTTGCAAAATTAAACGTCTGCAAACAAAGGCCCAAATTTAAAAAAATATACCCTTTTCGAATTGACAGCCGATCATTATTTTTTGGTGCCGATTGTAAAGTATGTTAATTTCCAATGTAATAGAATAAAAAGTGGATTCTTATGTTGTTTACTTTTTCAACAAGTGCAGCTTTGTAAACACACTACATTTGGGCAATTTTTTTTAACTTTGGTAGAATAGAACTAATAAAGTGGCGGTTTGTTACAGGAGATATTACTTAGAGGCGGTTTAATATTCAATACTATAACAAATTGAACTAAAATTGGCTGCCCGATACTGCTCACAGACACGCTAAAACAATAAAACTGCAGCAAAGTCGCAACAAAAACATACTGCGGCCGGTGCAAGAAGAAATGCGCTCAGTAGGTATTTTGTTTTATTCCTAACCTAAAAGGGGCAGTTGGAAACCCAAAAAGGAGTACAAGTGGAGTAAACCAGAAAGGGTCATAATGGAAATTCTACAGCTAATTAAAGGAATCATGTAGAATACAAACAAAAAGAGTCATAAGGAGAATGAAAAATGTAATTAGAGAAATTCAGTGCAAATAAATACATTTGAAACACCAAAACGAGATTCCTAAGGACGTTTGCGAAAAACGGCAAATTCGGTTCATTATTTGAACTGTTTTTCCAACCTAGTCAAACGAGGCACAGATCAATGAGCTCAAGTGTATGGCACACAATTGACAAATTCAAGAGAAGAACAAAAATCGGTTGGCACAATCTTGCGGAAAAACTTGGACACGCTAGTGTTATCTCAAAATGAAATTAAAATTAATCATTCTCCCTTTGGGGAAAACAGAGTAAATCATACTAGAGAGAATATTGTGCTCATCTGACTTTTCCTTTCACCCTCTTCTTGATGCGGTCGGTGTGATACAGAGATGTTTGACGAAAAGTGACATACACTAGGTGGAATTACAATAACTTCTTGCTTTAATTTTTCATGTCGTTTTGGCAAAAAACGGTGAAATTTAAATGTGTTTTAAACTTTTTTATTGACTGTTATTGTTAGCATACATTTGTGTTGTATTTAACACAATAATTTTAACACAGAAAACGAAATGGCGTTGTTGTTATTTTGTTCGTTCTTTTGAACCATTGCCTCTATGTGGTATTAGGCCATATGTCATATGTCATAAATTTGGTGAGAGAACTATTGGTCTACTATAAGTGTTAGTTAATGGGGGAAAATAATACGTTTGTGTAAGTCGATCCTTGTTTAAACTGTTCACTAATGTTTACGAATACGTTTTGTTTATTTTTGTTCCTTGAAAATGATAAACAAAGATGCTGGAAATATTGGAAAATATTAATAAAATTGCTTTTGCTTTTATTTTCTTTTTATAAAGGGTTTTTCAACAGAGACGCTACAAAAGTAAATCGATAGGGACAGCAAACGACGCCATATTTTTTCCCGCTCTTTTGACATTTCTCTTCAGTAAGGTTTGCCATTTCATCATGGAAAGATATACGAGCCAACAACGAGTCGAAATTATTAAAATTTACTACCGGAATTTGGAGTCAGTGGCCTCAACTTTAAGAGCGCTACGTCCAATTTATGGTCGTCAGCGATAAGGCTCATTTCTGGTGAATGGCTTCGTCAATAAGCAAAATATGCGTTATTGGTCAGACAGCAATCCACACGTAATCCATGAGTCATCATTGCATCCCGAAAAAACTACGGTTTGGTGCGGTTTATGGGCCGGCGGCGTCATTGGGCCGTACTTCCTCCGTGATGATCAAGACCGGCACATTACTGTGGACGCGAATCGCTACCGTTCAATGATAACCGAATATTTTTGGCCCCAATTGGATAATATGGACTTGGAGGACGTGTGGTTCCAACAGGACGGCGCCACAAGCCACACAGCGAATGCCACAATCAATTTATTGGAAAAAAAAGTTTGGTGAACGTGTTATCTCACGAACTGGCCCAGTCGATTGGCCGCCTCGGTCGTGCGATTTGACGCCATTAGATTATTTCCTGTGGGGCTACGTCAAGTCTATGGTCTATTCCAACAAGCCAGCGACGATTGATGATGAACTTCGTACGAATATCGAACGTGAAATTGCAACAGTAACGGCCGATTTATGCTTGAAAACCGTCGAAAATTGGGTTCAGCGTCTGGACTTCTGCAAGGGTGCCCGTGGTGGCCATTAAGGTGGACCTTGAAATGACATTTTTGCGATATTTTGGTAGATGAGGGCTCTATTCCGTGCCTTTTTGAAAAAAAATGACAATGCCGAAAAAAAAAATTAAAAAAAAAAAACATTAGGGGTTGCGCACGAGCCGAGAAAAGGGTCCACTTTGCCAAAATTAGGGGGGAAATTGCCATAGGTCATCAGGGGTCACCCGTAGGGGGGAAGAATGTATGGCCGACCCCCATTAACTTTTTACCGCCAACATTTTCCCCCAAGACACCCACCCCCTATCTCCTCCCCTTAGGGGGGTCACCATACAAAAATGGAGGTTGCTCAGTATTTTCGAAAAACACCATAGGTCATCAGGGGTCACCCCTAGGGGGGCAAAATATATGACCGACCCCCATTAACTTTTCATCCCCAACATCTTTTCCGAACAAACTTACCCTCTATCTCCACTCCTTGAGGGACTCCCCATACAAAAATACTGAAAATCTATGTATTTACAGTTGCACAATATCGAGATTTTTTTGATTTTTTTACAGAAATTCCACCAATATTCAAGAGTGGTCATTGTTTGGAAAGTCTTGAAAAATTTGAAACGCACACGTGCTGAATCAGGTATGTACATAGGCACCCTTAGCAGATGCCCCCATTCATCAGTACCTGGCAGTAAAATATTGCAAAATACGTAGTAGTTATAAATAGCAGTTCATTCATCGATTGTTGTCATTCAACAAGTGCCGA
The DNA here is from genome assembly GCA_963931995.1 of Phaonia tiefii. Taxonomy (NCBI): domain Eukaryota; kingdom Metazoa; phylum Arthropoda; class Insecta; order Diptera; family Muscidae; genus Phaonia; species Phaonia tiefii. The sequence goes on along the minus strand of OZ008367.1, from coordinate 143,334,101 downwards.
GGACCGCGAAAAATAAATTGATTTTTCTCCCGTTTTTTAAAAGTTAAAATGACAACACGACTTAGATCGCGCGACGATATTTTTTTGATTGGTTATCCAAGCATGAATATTACGGGGAACAAATTACCGTCGAAGAAGCAAGTGCTAAGAATGCATTTCTTCAACATTCGCAAACGAAACATGTCGAAGAAAAATAGTGCGGTTATAGTCGCGGACGCAGTGATGATTTTTTGGCGCCAAGCAGCTATTCCGACGAAAGCCAGAGGAGATGTTACAAGAAAAATAGCTGCGCTGCACGATGAGTGGGATGCTTTAAGAAAGTCATCTCACAGAAAGACTGAGTCCACTAGAGAAAAAGAGAATACGTTTTCTGATAGCTTGGATAATCTTTTCGACATCGCACACGCCAACGCCCTTGAGAAAATGAAAAATACCGAAGACATTGAGTTTCTGCTAAAGCAAAGAGAAGATGGCCGGCCAGGAACTATGGGAGGTGTGGACGCTACTGATACTCGAACGAGGAAAAGAAAAGCTGAGCGCGAAGAACAAGAAGAGTTGCGACGCAAACGTGCAACGGAATCTAGTAGAGATCGGTTCGCTAAAGGCGGTAAGCTATTTCGCGCTTTGTGTGTTCGTCCAATGTTTATATTCAAATGAAATTCGTTCAATTGCAGTGGTTAAATTTTCAAGCAGTGATTCAAGCGATGATAATGGGAGACAGGACGAAAACTTCCCGGCAGAAGCTGGCCCGTCAAATGTTGGTGACAGAAGAGGTTACAAACAATGTTTTACTGAACGAGTCCTATCAGCTTTGGACAAGTGCAAAGTGACTGACCGAGACGCGGTCGGCATTATGATAGCGGCGGCAGAAGCATTTGGACGCGATCCTCAACAATACACAAAAAACCGTACGTCGCTTCGGAGATGTCGGCGTTCAAATCGAGAGAACATGCTGAGTTATGTGAAAGACAATCCAGAAGTAAGATCGCATAGATTTATTTGCTCTCATTCAGAATTCTTATTCTTCAACGCGTTTCATTCATCTCCAGCTTGTCGCAGCTAAATCCTTCGTAGTCCATTGGGATGGCAAAATGCTTTTGGATTTTGTGGGTACAAAGAAGGTGGACCGTCTACCGGTAATTGTCTCGTACGGAGAAAAAGAACAACTTCTTGGAGTTCCCAAAGTAGAAGATGGGAAAGGAAAAGGCCGGAGAATAGCACATGCCGTTTATCAACTGTTGGCATCTTGGCATATGACACATCGAATACAAGGACTTTCTTTCGACACGACATCAAGGAACAGTGGCCCATTCTCCGGAGCCTCAGTTGCTCTTGAGCGGCTGTTGGAGAGAGAAATCTTATATTTACCTTGCAGACACCACGTATACGAACTGGTGCTAAGGGAAGTTTTGAGACAAAAATGGGAAAGACCAGTGCACCAGGCGTTCCTTGCTTTGACCGTTTCAAACAGGAATGGGACGCTGTAAAGGTTAAACCATTCCATTCTGGCTTGATAGACGATCAAGTCGTCAGAAAAATTACTGTGGCAATGCAAGTCGGCATAAAGAAGTTTTGCTTAGATCAATTGAAGGAGAAACACCCTCGCGATGACTACAAAGAAATGCTACAATTAATTCTTTTGTTTCTGGGTGAAAAACTTGAGAATTACCATTTCCGACCTCCAGGACCCGTTTCCCATGCTCGATGGATGGCAAAAGCCATTTACAGCCTCAAGATGTTTTTGTTTCGGAGAACTTTCCACTTATCTGTATGTGAATTGAATGGTATTCGACACGTTTGTATTTTTGTGGTGCGACTTTACGTCAAGGCATGGTTTGGTTCTTCTCGAGCAGCTGAGGCGCCGAATCAAGATTGGAAGTTTTTGAAGGACATCGTCGAGTACAAGTCCGTTGACCAGGATTTATCTCGGGTATTGATAAAGAAATTTATCGGTCACCTATGGTATCTCGCCGATGAGCACATAGCCCTTGCCTTTTTCGATGACAAGGTTTCAAATGAGTTGAAGGCCCAAATGGCCCAAGCATTGCTAGAAAAGGTGAAGAAGATGAAGAAGACGACCCGGTTCCCCCAGCTCCTCGCGTCGTAATCAAAAGCACCAGCGTTAAAAAAATCGAGGTGAAATTCAAAGATGTGAATGAGGAATTCTTGGCTAAAGACTTGAGCAACTTCGTCTCTCATAATACCAAAAATTTATTTGTACGATTTGGAATATCGCAAGATTTCATTCTTGCAAATCCAGCAACCTGGAAATCTCGCGCAGACTATCAAGAAGGTCGTAGAATTGTAAATAACTTGCGCGTTGTGAACGACACTGCCGAAAGAGGAGTAAAAATGATACAAGATTATAATAGAATACTGTGTCAAGGCGAAGAAGAGAAACAGTATTTACTACATGTTATCGATTCTTACCGCAAGAAATACCCATCAGCGAACAAAAATATGTTAATTTGACTATATTATATTAAGAGTGCTTAGTAGTACTACTCAATTACAGCTTCTTTTATTTTTGTATGGGGAGTCCCTCAAGGAGTGGAGATAGAGGGTAAGTTTGTTCGGAAAAGATGTTGGCGATGAAACGTTAATGGGGGTCGGTCATATATTTTGCCCCCCTAGGGGTGACCCCTGATGACCTATGGTGTTTTTCGAAAATACTGAGCAACCTCCATTTTTGTATGGTGACCCCCCTAAGGGGAGGAGATAGGGGGTGGGTGTCTTGGGGGAAAATGTTGGCGGTAAAAAGTTAATGGGGGTCGGCCACACATTCTTCCCCCCTACGGGTGACCCCTGATGACCTATGGCAATTTCCCCCCTAATTTTGGCAAAGTGGACCTTTTTCTCGGCTCGTGCGCAACCCCTAATGTTTTTTTTTTTAATTTTTTTTTCGGCATTGTCATTTTTTTTCAAAAAGGCACGGAATAGAGCCCTCATCTACCAAAATATCGACACAAGGTCCACCCTAGTGGCCATGCGAAATAAATCGAGTTCCATACATAATGGCATCGAACGTACTTTCACAGGAATAAAGAATTTCATTGGTATCTAAAACCGGTTTTGTTTTATTTAAAAAAAACTTTTGTAGCGCTCTTATTGAAAAATCCGATACTTATGACCTTAAGCCAAAACGAATACAACCCTAAATATACGTGCTTATATTACAATTTGTTGGAATTTCGTTGAGGAATACTATTGGTGGTAAGTATTTGGTATTCGACTAGATGCAGTGGTTTTATTCGATAAACTGTCAACTAGTATATGGTTGGTGAAATTAATAAATTTAAAATATCACAAATGTATACAATACATATTGTATGTATACTCTTGATTTTCATGATTTTCAATTTTAGTATCGGCTTGAGGTCATAGGAATGAAAAAAAGAAATCGAAGTTGTCTAATTTTCCTTTTATTACAATTTATTTAAAAAAATGGTTTTTTAAAAGATTTAAAAAAAGATTTTATAAACCATAAGTGAAAAACAGTACGCACAAATTTTTTTTATTCAAATACAATCTTGTCGGTTAGAGATTATTAAGTAGGAATTATCAATAATATTTATGCACATAATTACATTATGATGTATCAAAAACTATACGACTAGTCCTTTGCTGCAAGCTTTTATCAACTAATTTTTGCAGCAAAGACTAGTCGTAAACTTTGTTGCTTGACAATTTAATTATGGACATAAATATTATTAATACTTCTTAGTTAGTCACTTACTTTCCGTACAACGAACCTACTCCCCCAAAAGTCATAAAAGTTTCCCACTATCATTCAATGTTATTTGGCAATATCTTCTTATTCACTTATTTAAAGCCACTAAAAATTCCATATTCAGCAGCCTGTATCTTTTGCAATTTGTAACCGATTGCAGAATTTTACAAATGGAAAAGGAAGCTAGACATCTTGAGATATAAAAAAAATCATGACAATAGTGGTTTCTTAACTAAAGAACATTTTTTGAGCAATTTCTAAAAACAAGTCCAAAACTGTGATTTTTTATTGGCTTACTTGAATAAAGGCACTTTATTATTTTTTTATTATTTTTAAAGTTAGCGATGATTTTTTGTAGGGACCGTTTGTTTATTACAATTTATCAGTTTACGAGTCAAAATGGCAAAACAAAAAATTTTAAATCTATCGGAAAAAACTAAAATCGATGTTTACCGTTCTGAAGGATATTCTAACAGCGCAATAGCTAAAAAAATTGGACGGAGTCCAACAGTTATCGACAATTACATCAAGGACCCCGAGTGGTATGGAAACAATTTGAAAGGAAGGGTTTCATTGTCTTTATCTACGTATGAGAAAAGATGCTTTATTCTTGTCAAAAATAAGAACTCTAGCTGGAGTGGAAGCGAGCAAATCATCAGTACGCAGAGTAATTTAGAGCTGTGAGTATCATAAATACCTGAAATTACAAAAACAAAAGCCGCCACTTAATGCTCCTCGTAAGGAAAGCGGCTTCAATTCGCAAGAGACTGCATGGTATGGGATGTGCAGGTAAGAGGCCATGTAAATGACTGGATAACCGTTGTATTTACGGATGAGAAGAAGTTTAATTTGGGGGCCTGATGGCTACAACTATTATTTCCATGATCTGTGCAAAGAAAAGCGTTTTTTTGAACCGACATCACAGCCGAAAGCGCGGCGTTATGGTGTGGGGTGCTATTACGTACTATGGCACCATCGATCTTGAATTTCAAAGTGCAAAAATGACTGGTGCAAGCTATAAAACGTTATTGTAATCGGCTTTTCCGAAGTTCAGTGAACTATTTGGTCCCATATCTTGGATATTGCAACAGGATAATGCCCCTATACAAAACGCCAGAGTAGTAAAGGAGTTCATTGCATGCCAATATGTTAATATTCTTGACTGACCACCCTATTGGCCAGATCTAAACATTATCGAAAATGTCTGGGGTTGGTTATCTCGTAAGGTCTATGAAGGAGGTAGACAATTTGATGACAAACAGTCACTAATTCAATCCATTAATGATGCTTGGAATCAAATTTCGTTGGATTACATAAATTCTCTCTATCTCTCAATGAAAACCAGTATATTTGAAGTAATTAAAAACAAAGGGGGTTGTACCCATAACTAATAGTTCTTAAATAAAGTAAAATAAATTTTAAAAAACAAGAAAATTAGTTATAGTGCCTCTTTATTATTTAGTTAAGAAACCACTATTGTCATGATTTTTATACCTCAAGATGTCTAGCTTCCATTGCCATTTTAAAATTCTGCAATCGGTTACAAATTGCAAAAGATACAGGCTACTGAATATGGAATTTTTAGTGGCTTTAAATAAGTGAACCGGAGTATATATTGAACTAGAGTGAGTTACCAAAAAGGGAGACACGTTATAAGAATGTTGTGAAAAGGAATGTAATTTTGAGTACATCGTTTCTAATTGTATCACCCCCACCAGAACCGTACGCAGGATTTTCTTTCTGGGGGCCCAATTTGAAATTTAGGTGGAAAATTCAAAAATCACCACTGAAGGAAAGGACTGGCACTTTCCTTAAAATTTTAGTACAGTAGGTCTCAGTCGAGACAAATGTACATTCTCCCGGTAGATGTATTATAGTATAATTGACTCAAGCGTAGGGTTGGATGTCATTCTTTGACAGATGGACCCATTGTTAGCAACGCCAAAATTGCGGTATCGCCAAAATTGCGGTATCTCCCCTGAAATTCTCTGATTCAATAGAAATGCTGAATCAGCTGAAAAATACTGAAATCTTGAAAAGAAATGTGCGCACAATTTCCAATTAAAAGTTAAGTGGATTTTAAATAATATATTTAACATTTAAAATAACCATTGCACCACCGACGGCCACAATTTAAAATACATCAATTGAAATTTAAGAAATCGTTTTGAAATTTAAAATATAACAATTGCAATTTAGAAACATTTCAACAATGCGAAAAAAATTATTACACATACCAGTTGAAAAGCAGCAAGAGCTTATGTGTAGTAGTTAAGGGCATCGAGTCTGATGTTGAATCGAAAGAGGTTAAGTCCGCGTTAGAGGAAAAAGGTTTCAGTGTACGCTCGGTGATTAATATTTTTAAAAGGGACAAGATCCCCCAACATATGTTTAAGGTAGATCTAGAGCCAGACGCAAGAAAATTTAAACGCAATGAGGTGCATCCAATTTATGCGTTGAAATATTTGCTGCACCGTCGAATCTCTGTGGAAGAGCCACACAAGCGTTCGGACCCTGTACAGTGTCAAAATTGCCAGGAATACGGGCACACGAAAAAATACTGTGGGTTGCAAACAGTATGTGTAGTTTGTGGTGATCTGCACAAATCGTCCATATGTTCGATAAAAACCCAAGAGAACAAAAAATGTAATAATTGCGGGGGTAATCAAACTGCCAACTACAGGGGGTGTCCAATATACAAGGACCTAAAGAAAAAATTGGATGGAAAATTGAGGACAGTTCGTGCTCGTGAATTCAAAGCCCCAGAGTTAGAAATTAAATCAGTTTATATTCCACAACGGGATAATGAAATTAGGACAACTTCTGATACCATAACATACGCTAATGTTCTCAAACACACCCCTCATATGTCTGCTGTGCAGCCAGCAAATTGCATAGAGAATATGATAAGACAACTTATGCAAAGCATGAACATGTTCATGTCGACAATGCAGTCGATGACGCAAGACTTTATGAGAAGTCAAAATCAATTAATTCAAGCCATTATTAGTAAAAAATAGGTTACTTCCTAAAAATTTGTACATAGAACGCAAACGGTGTTAGTAAACACAGACTTGAATTGGCTAATTATCTAGCTGATGAAAACATAGACATAATGCTCTTATCTGAGACGCATCTAACAGATAGATATAATTTTAATTTACCTAAATACACATTTTATGGCACGAACCATCCCGATGGCAGAGCTCATTGAGGTACAGGTGTCCTCATACGCAAAATAATTGCGCACGTTGTGTTAGAAAGCTACTCGGTACAATATTTGCAAGCAACTACCGTTCGCGTCTCAATTTCTCACGAGACAATTACAATATCGGCAATTTATTGCCCCCCAAGATTTTCGATATCGAGTGATACGTTTACGAGCTTTTTTCAAAGACTGTGGCACACATTTTTAGCAGCCGGAGATTATAATGCCAAACATACTCACTGGGGCTCCCTCGTAAACCCAAAAGGCAGACAATTGTACAACTGCATCATGTCTCGACAAAATGGGATCGATTACCTATCTCCCTGTCAGCCAACGTACTGGCCGAATGATCGTAACAAACCGCCTGATCTAATTGACTTCGCCATAATTAGGGGAATTTCAAAGACTAACGCGTCGGCAACAACGTCCACCGGACTGTCTTCAGACCATTCCCCTGTTATATTCTCAATTAACGCGGTTTACGAGATAGAATCCCCTTTGATGCTAACATCTAAGAAAACGATCTGGCTGAAATACAGAAAATACGTAAGCAGCCATGTCCCAATTTTGAACAAAAGTATAGACAATGAGCTTGATATTGAAAATCACATCACCAATTTTAACTGTTTGCTCGAGGGTGCAGCCCTTAACGCAACCCCACTTCAGGACGATAAACAAAAGCACACACACACATACACGAATGCAGACATAGAATATTTGGTAAATCAGAAACGAAGGGCCAGGCGAGACTGGCAGGCATATAGATCCTCTACTACAAGTCTCAAACTTGTCAAAAGAAGACTACGAGTAGCCTTGAAAAACGACGATGATCTTCAAGATGGAAAATATGTTGAGGGATTGACTCCCACGATATCCAAAAATTTTTTCTTTGTTTAAGTCAATAAGAAATCTTAAAACGCCAGTTGAGACAAAGTTTCCTTTACGTGACATAAATGGTGACTGGGTTACAACAGATGAGGGAGAAGCGAAACTTTTTGCAGAGCACTTGAGTGAAGTTTTCCGTCCCAGTCCATGTACTAACAGTTTTAGTCTATCGAATGTAGAGTGCAACACGGAGACATCTATAGTCCCATTGGGTATAACGGTCGGGGAGGTTGTCAATATTATAAAGCAAACAGCAAATCCTAGAAAAGCTCCTGGTTATGATCTAATAGCACAGAGGATGATATCAGAACTTCCCCTAATAGCTATCGAGTTCCTCGTAGGTTTGTTCAATAATATAATTCCCGAATGCGTGGAAAATGTCTCTAGTGAAAATGATATTAAAGCCAGGAAATGACAAAACTTTAGCTTCATCATATAGACCGATAAGCTTGTTGCCATGCCTATCAAAACTCTTCGAGAGAGCATTTCTTTCAAAACTTAAAAGCCTCACTTCGCTTCATAATATCATCCCTGATCACCAATTTGGCTTTAGGATGGGTCATAGTACTCTACAACAAGTAAATCGTTTGACCAACGAGATTAGAACAGCTTATGAAAAAAGAGAATATTGTTGTGCTGTATTCTAAGATGTTGCTCAGGCATTTGACAAGGTCTGGCATGAGGGTCTATTACATAAAATTAAAAAATATGTGACAGTTAATACACATTCCCTCTTCGAAAGTTACTTGGAAAATAGATATTTTAGAGTCAAACAGGGAAAGATAATAACGGATAAATACAAAATATGTATATGCCGGGGTCCCGCAGGGAAGTGTTCTCGGTCCTTTTCTTTTTCTTATATTTACAGCTGACCTCCCCACGAGAAGCGATCTGCTTACGTCTACATTTGCAGACGATACGGCAATACTGAGCTCTCATAGAGCTTACATCTCCAAACAATCGAATCTTGGATTGTTAACTCGAGAATAAAAGTAAACGAGATGAAGAGCAAACAAATTCACATTAAACGCAAGAACTTGCCCTTATGTGATGATATTACTTATCGGGGTATACATCTAGATCGTAGACTGACCTGGAAAAGGCATATAGAAGCCAAGAAGACACAAATAAAGCTGAAGACGCATCAACTGCATTGGCTACTTAACTCGAAGTCAAGGCTGAGATTAGAATATAAGGTCCAGATTTACAACACTGTGATTAAGCCTATTTGGTCATAAGGATCCCAGATATGGGGAAACGCTAGCGCGAGTAACATCGAAGTAATACAAAGAGTGCAGTCTAAAATACCACGGTTAATTACTGGTGCCCCTTGGTATGTTAGAAATGAGAACCTACACAACGATTTAAAGATACCTGCTGTAAGAGACGAACTCCAGCGTGTCAAACAGTCATAATCAAAAACTGGAACAGCACACAAACCCTCTAGCAAGAAACAACAACTTCATCCCGACTACGAAGAAGAGATTTCCCATCAGTTTTATAAATCAACCAATCCCTGACGCCATAATTCAGAGGCCCGCTTAAACAACAATTTAATTTATAATAATTGAATTAAACTGATTAGAATATAAGATTCGAATACTTATTGTTAGGCTCTTTAAGAGCAGATTCAATAAAAAACCCACAGTATGAAAAAAAAATAAAAAATTTTAACAATTCCAGTATCAACAAGTTCTGTTTAGAGATCTTTTTCAGCACTTCAGAGAATTAAGACTTATTCCAGAAACCAAATGTTAGAGGAAAGGTTATCACAGTTAGCCTTAATTTCTATAGAAGTCTTTTTTAAAATTTTTTAAAAATACAATGATGATGAAGTTTTCATCCAAAAAACGACGTTTTGAACTGGTTTATAAATAAAAAAATTAAAAAAATTTCAATTTAAATAAAATGAAAAAATAAAAATGTGATCCCTTCCTGAAAAAATATAATTTTTTTTCAATAAGTAATAATTAAAAAATACAAAAAAAATTTATATAAAAAAACATAAAAAAAAATAAAAATATAAATTAAAAAATATAAAAAAAAAATTTAAAAAAATTTAAAAAAATATAAAAAAACTTGCAAATGGGATCTTATCTATCGCGTCCTGGTCGTGGTCCTGGAATAAACTGAGAATTGGACATTTTTTTTTAATGTGGAGAACACCTTGCTAAAAACTAGACCACACGTCCCTGCATCGGTTGGATTACTGTCCTTAGCGGTGATGCCTTTGCAGCACAATCGAGTTGTAACTTTGGCCTACTATTGGAATTTGTTTGAATTTAAATATGTTAGTCATTTTAATTTTTTCACAGCTAAAGAGAGACAACTTCTAATATTAAACAAGTTTTTTTTCTGTACCTATATTTGTTTGGATATAATTTCACCCCAATCCCATGTTCTAACATCTTACTTCGCGGGTTTTAAGGTCGTGTCAACTATTATTTAGCAAATAAAGGCATCTACTTGAGTTTTTATTTTTCTTTTTATTTTCTTTTACATATTTTAGCTTACCTTAAAAGAAGTCGGTTGTTAGAAGTAGGCCAGGCCAGCGTTATATTTGTTTGCGCTCTTTTTTATTTTCAAAAGCATTTCATGTTGTTAACTGTTGAAGTATGGATTTCTTTTAAGAGCACAGTTACAACTTCAGTTATAGGAAGTCTTTTTTGCTGTATTTAAAAATATTAAATAAAAGTAACTTATTGTAGGACAACACATGTAGAACAAACAACTATTTCCCGATTGCGGCAGACTTTTACTATTTGCGCGGATCATAATGCTCCCACTTGCGGTGATTTAATTTAGTGAAGTCTTTGCAGTGAACAGCAATGTCTTTTAGATATTTGGAAAGTTTTACGAGTTCCTTGTCGGTGCTGCGATTCAAGTGGGCTTGGCGAAATGGACGTATACGTAGACCACATCTGGGGTTCATGAGAAAATTACGACGTATATCGTCGAACATTATAGTGTTGGTTGTTGAATACTGCGAGTAGAGGCCCCAAATAACACCCAGGGGTTTGACGTCTATAACACCTCTGTCGGGTGTGTGTACGGAGATCATAGCATTCGAATCCAAATAGAACATAATTTTGTAAGCTGCATGTGACGACACTCCCAATAACTTCATTTTCTCTTCAATCCAACGCATACCGGTAGCAGACCAAATGACAATGTCATAGTGCTCATAGGCAGATGTGAGAAATTCATGAAGATAAGGACGCATTAACTCAGCTCCCGATTCGGCCGAAGATCGATGGTCAAATAGTGTGTAATCTATATCTAAAACTAGCAAATGTTTGTTTGGTCGTGGCGGATTTAGCTCGGTTATTTTGTAATCATTAATGCGTTTTTGAATTTTGGCCAAATAAATGGCAGAATTCTCCAAGGATTCCTCCTCCGTGTCATTCTCATCTAAATCATCGATGATCTCACCAATGTCCTCAGGCTTTTGACAAGCATCTTCAATATCCGCCTCAGTGGAGCCGACCATCATTAACTTAAAATTGGCCTTCAATTCCAAATTACCCAATTTCAAATTGTCATCGGCTGGCTTTCCTGGAATAGAAAAGCAATTCTGAACAGGGACTCTGTTTTCATTTGCTTGTAACTCACCTTTATACTTTAAATTTAATAGTTTTTGTCGCTCTGGTCGAACTTGTGTCTTTTTGAAAATCTCATGACGCAGCACAGCCACTGTATCCTGGTCAGTCAAGTCATTAATAGGATACTCTTTGGCACTCCACTTGACCACGATCGTTATTTCGTGTATTTCGCTCATTATTTTTTAAACTCTTCAATAAAATATGAAATTTCCAAAATACCAAATGCAAAAGAAATACCGTAAATGCACAAAAACTTAACATACAACAACAAGACATATGTTTGTTCCCTTACCATTTGTATCAGTCTGTCATATGTTTTTGGTACTTCTTCTTTATTGTGTGTGATTCACTTGATATGTTGTTGTACTAGAACATTGTACAATACTAGGCGTGTTTTAGTTACACCGCTTTCTTTGATTATCACTTATTTTGTTTGGAGAGCTAGGCGATATTAAGCGGCAGATGTAGTTACCGTTTCCATTCCAGTTCTAAGAGGCCATAATGTTACCAGTCTGAAGAAATTCAGATAAACAGTACGCTTGTTTTTTAATTCCTGCTAAACTAATTTTTCGACAACTTTGTATGGGGAGCAGATTAATATCGTTTAGCTCCCCTTACAAAGTGGTCGAAAAATTAGTTTAGCAGGGAATTAAAAAACAGACTTAGTATTGGATACAGTTGACCGTCGGTGGTGCAATGGTTAGTGTGCGCGCCTCTTGTACATGAGATCCTGGGTTCGATCCCTGCTCGGAGCACGTTAAATTTCTTTCGGCGGCGGCCACATCGCATAGTGGCGGAGAATACCTCAAAATACCGTTCGGAATCGGTGTAAAACTGTAGGTCCCAATCAGCGAGTATAAAACTAGAAAGTGCACAGCTCACTGTTTGTAAGAAGCTCTCCTTAATTCCTTCATGAGATGTAATGGGAAACCATGTTTTTATTGCCACCTCAAAGATAAGTGGAAGAACACAAACTTTTGCCTGAATAACTACAAACCATGCGTTAGAGCAAGAAAAATATATATACTTCCTGTTTAATTAGGCATAAAGTTTCCAGTACGAAAAAATCAGAAAAACCGCATATCTTTATTATGATTTCAAAGTCAAGGAGATGAATATACCCATATGCAAAACTAACTACAAACAATACGTTAGAGCAAGACGGCTATATACGTTAGAATAATTTATCACTAGTTTGCGCTATCGTTATTAGCAAGGAAGCGATAATCGCTAGCTTGTAACGAAATACAAAATGATTAATATAAGAGGTAGTGCTATAAGATCGAACTTTCTTTCTTTATTTTCTAAATACTTTCAACATTTCAAGAAATTTTAAATTAATTAATTAAATAAAAAGTTATTTTTACAAACAACGAAATAGAAAAAATTACTGACAGCCAGAATTGTAAATACTAATACATACTTACAAATCCTCCTGCCATCACCTGGTATAATTCAATAATGCAATCATAAAATACTAAAACTAACCCTGCTGTTAGGTTAATCGCATTCGTTGTATATATTTTAGTTCAATATTCACTAAATATTGGTATTATTATTATCATCTTTGTTTTGAAAATAAATGTAAAGAAAATCAAAGGAAATATACTATGGACCAAATGGTCCCTTAACCTAAGATTCGTATTTTTACCGAATGTTAGCTTAAGAGACCATTTGGTCCATATTGCAATTTACAAACAAAATAACCATCTATTCGTATTATTTGTATCTATCTTGGGTCTGTACTACTCAAATATTTTTATTATTTTTTTTTTTTTATTTTTGGCTTAAGCCAAATGGGCTTAATCTAACAGCAGGGCTAAATCGAGTAAACGTGCATGTAAACACCTTTATATCGTAGAATGATAATCACAAAATTATCATGATAAAAGAGTGCATGTAAACGTGCTATTGTAATCAAAATGTTATACACAATCACATGTAAATCTTTTGAAATAAAAATTTATTTAAAGAAAATTAACAAAATCGCACAAACTTTAATAGATTTTATGCATATCTCATATTTTATCAACGTGTTTATTCCGACGGGTCTGAAAATCATCGACTTCTCGAAACTACATCAGCGTTTGATGTCTTCTAAAGTTTGAGAATCAATAGGATTTAATTGTCTACTTAACTGTAACGCAACTAATGCATTTTGGTTTGATAGCCGGAGAAAAGTCCAGTAGTACTTTGTTTGCTTCCAACTTCTGCAAAACGGACAACCTCTGTCCGATTGTGACTGCCGCTGCACTTTGTTGCTATTCACCAGATGGGATATCGTCTAAAATCATCTAAGATAATCTTACCATAGTTTATCTTGGAGTTTGACCACAATGGTAAGGGTTTTATCAGGGCCATCGTGATTTATTACGATGGTGGTGGTACCAGGTGGATCTTCCGACTGCTGTTGTTAGATGTTTGAATGGCATCATAATGCTGCACCATAGTCTCCATCATCCCCAAATACGGCGGCAATTGTTTGCTGCTCAGAGTAACTATTTAACATCTTTCTTTGTTGTTATTGTATCCCTTTCAAAGTTTTTCAAAAGGGTATGTAATGATGTATTACCACTGTTGAGTTGATTTCTTAAAAGATTAATATCACCACCGACGTTCTCATCTGATTGAGGCTCCAGTTTTATACGCGTAAATGTTGTTCATGTTTTTTGCTGCACACTACGCTGTTGAGGTTTTGCGGAATATTGTCACCTATCACAATACGTTTTTGTTGCTGTATTAATTAACGACCTGCTGCAGTGACAGTGGCGACGCATTGTTTGAAGGAACTGCTTTTAGGCATACGTTTGGGATTGTAAGTTGCTGAAAAACAGAATGCGAAAAAGCTTTACTCTCTCGACACAAATCTCGTCGATTCCGTTACTTACCATTACAATTTTCTGAGTATGCATTTCTGTTTTACACGTATGGGCTTCAAAGAGTTTTAATAGAACACACATCGTCTACTACCTCACATTTCTGTGCTTTCAATTGCGAATTGTCGCGGAGTTTAAGTGTTAAATCACAATTCCGTTTTGTTGAAGTTCTGTAGTTTCTGAAGAGAAAAACCCCGTAGTTGTGGTATTTATCTTACCCCAAATTTGATTGTTGATATTCTAATAACAACAAGAAGAGTTACCAACGTACATATGTAAATTCAACATTGTCTTCTGTCTTTAGTAGTGTGTTTTGCACTTTCGAGTTTTTTCAATATTGCCTCTTTTTCTTGTCCTCATACAAAAAAAGTCACCAAACCCAAACTAGGAAGTATTATATATGGTAATTTTTTCTGTGTACGACGAAGAGTGTGGAATAAAACGTCAGATGGGAGAATAAAATACTCTATTCTAATCTGCTCTATGGTTTAAAGGGACCCTTAGACCTGTGGATAAGTTGCTCGACTTCAAGTTGACATCAACTTCGATAACTAGACATCAACTTCGATTTTGCCCTTACACTCTCAAACTAGTTGAGGCAACTTCATTTTCTTGTCAGATGTCGAAATTAAATGTGGTGAGCGCACTGCGAAAATTTCACAAATTTTACGAAACAACCCCATTTTTATATTCTTGAAATATTTATAAATAACACTACAAATCATATTTATTTAGTTTATATTTTTCCGATAATGTTTAATTTAATTATTTTTTGGTTGATTTATTTACATTTTGCCGATAATGCTGCCTCATGAACGTTTCCCACCGAAATGCGTATGAAAGTTGATGCAACTTCCCCTTACACTGGTGGATAAGTTGATATCAACTTCAAAAAATCAAAATGGCTTTGATTTTACATCAACTAGTTTGTACAAACCACCAACTTCACCTTACACCATGGATAAGTTGATATCAACTTGAAGTCGCTGCAACTCATCCACAGGTCTAAGGGCCCCTTAAGCAACTTGAAAGCAAGATGGATTCATAGATGGTGAACGTATAAGCACAGCTGATTTGCTATGTTTACATTGCAAACCACTTCCGAACTGTCAAGTTCACATGTATTTTGTTTTTGTATGAGATTGTTTACATTTATTGTTGATACAACGTAAGTGAGAAGCAACAACAAAATGTATGTTGTTGTTGGCATCAATTTTCCATCAGCTACAACAACACCTCCTGCGTCTACCATGAGTATTTTTATCATGCTTGAAAGTAAAATCTTGAAGCATGGTAAAATTATCTATCGGGTAATCGCGTCAGCCCAGCTGAGTTTTTATTTTTTCATCTTTTCCGTGGGTAAGCTGTCAAATTCGATTTTGTTTCTTTTTGTTTGTTAATAAAATTCAAAGAATTTCAATCAAAATGCAATTTAATAGCATAAACTTTGTATCAAGTAATATAATCTTATTAAGTTTTTCACATTTTGTGTACATAGTGTTTTCATTATTCAGTTAATTGTGACAGCTTAACCACGGAAATGCTAATGCGCTTACCTAATATATAGTTCTACCATGTCTTGAACCGTAGACCAATACATACATAGATAATTTTATTCGGGCAATAAATTAAACGTCATAGGTACGGTCATAGAATAATACATACGTAGATAAACTTATTCTCTCATCTGACGTTTCATTTCACACTCTTCATCGTAGGTTTGTGGAAATGAGAGCAATTAAATTTAAAATTATCTTACACCAGGTGGAGTTACAAAATATGTTCACTTAACTTTTTCCTGTCGTTTTGGTGTAGAACTGAAAAATTTAAATATATTTTGCACTTTTTTGTTGACTTTTATCGTTGGTATACATTTGTATTGTATTTAACACAACTAGTTTGTCACAAAAACACGAAATTCGGTTGTTGTTCCTTTGTGGATCGCTGTATACTATTGCCACCATCTGGTATTATTGAACTCATATTTTCCACCATCCAATGTTTACTTTCCATCGTACCTATGACGTTTAATTTATTGAGCGAATAAAAGCTTCTATGGTATGTATTATTGTATGCAACGAATATTTCATGAAAACTGAATACCGGGCTTTAGTGTCAGCTGATTTTTCTGTTTACTTCTTTCTTTTTTTATTTGTGTAAACAACTTTTTTTGTTATAACCGAAATTTATTAGAATTCTAGATAATTATTTAGAATTGCTTAAAGTTTTGTAAGTTAACAGTACTTATCTGGGAAAAGGACGTTATGCCGCCGCAGTCACAAGGTCAAAAATTGCCGAAAAGCTCTAAATTAGTTAATGATGCTCTTATTGCCATGCACAGTTTCAAAGGAATCACACTAAAGCGGTTATACTCGTACATTGCGGAGACTTACAGCACGGTCATCTCTAAACAGAGAGAAAGGTACATTAAAAATCATATATCCGCCTTACGAGAGGCTGAGGATATCGTCAATATAACCGGTATTGGCTTAGTGGGGCATTTTAGATTGGTGGATAAAAGAAGATTTGTAGGTAGATTAAATGCAGCAGAAAGAAATGCAACTAGAAGAAAAAATCCATCCCATGCAGGCACATCTACAGTTCAGGCCGAAGCGCCAGCTGGGCTTCTCGTTAGAAATGCGGTGGGTGTATTAACAAAAAGAAACCGAACTAATATCGAATCACAAGAATCGACGGTTTCCCAGGGCAGAAAGAAACGTGTCGCCACGAAAAGAGCACGACATGAAGGCAAATTACACGAGCTTAAAAAGAATACTCTGACCGAAGTTCCACCCCTACGTCCTCCCGACAGAATAAGACGTGTGACTGTAAAAATAAAGCGAAGTAATGTTGATACACAGGTTGCGGCCAAATGTCAATCTCCTTTGCAACCCCGGTCAGGTAAACAGCGTGCGATTCCTTCCGGCAGCACGCGTACCCTGACAGTAAAAACTAAACAAACTAGTGGGGAAACCAGTGTCGTAAGAGTGGAAACCCAGTTCCCGGGCAAATCCGTGGTACCAGCTTTGTACCAACCCCAGACATTAAGTCCCGAAAACCTGTTCCTGCCGGAATCCCAAGTGTACCCATTGAATTCCCAGGCAGATACATCCAACACTTCTTCGGTCATAACAAGGCGTTCGTCTGCAAGAATTCAGCAAACTAGTGAGGATCCGCTGATAGCCCAACTTGAGAACCAATTGCCAACGGAATCCCAAGTAATCTCTTTCCATCCTCAGACAAATACAAAATATGTGTCTCGTGTCTTAAGAACGGAGCGGAATCAAGACCTATATCCGCGATTTTCGACGGGAAACAGCCATCGCGTGGCTTCTTCCCAACCTCTAGTAGTATCATCACTACAAAATACAGAAACGCAAGGTCATTTTTCGGACGAAGAAACGGAATACGCAATGCAGTTGGATGATACTCCCATGGTGTCATCTTCGGTACATGCATCAACGCCTATTCCAAAATGTTCTGTCCTATTGGCCCCTCGGCGGAATAGAACGAATAATTTAACATTTCGTGATTTAACATCATCGCAGTCAATCGTTGAAGGAACGCCGCGTTCGAGTTTAACTAAAAGAAGACGACGTATCGATCTTTAGTTAATGCAATTATCGATTATTTAAGAGATTATAGCGTAAATTTAAAGTGTTTTTATTATAAGTGTGAATATTTGTTGTATATTTTAAATTACATTGTAATTTTATATTGTATATATTTATTATGTTAGCAAATTTTTATTATATTTGTAACAGTAAAATACTTTATTATTTGTAAAGGATGTGGAGAAATGAAATACGGAGGTAAGTAAATACAATGAATTTAATTGTTTTCTTTCTGTGCAAAAAGGGTACAACTTGAAAATGCGAGAAGAATCGTTTGGAAAGGTTAGGAATGTGCAAAAATTGTGACCGTGCTTAAGAAGGGTAAAAGGGGGCAAAATGGGTAAAACTTCAAAATGCGAGAAGAATCGTTTGGAAAGGTTAGGAATGTGCAAAAATATTGAATGGCGGGCGAAAAGGGTAAAAAAAAATGCGAGAAAATCGTTTGGATAGGTTGGAATGTGGTTAAAAAAGGAAGACAAAAAGGGTAAAACTAGAAAATAGTTTGAAAAGGTTCGGAATGAGGCAAAAATTGTGTATGTGAAAAATTAAAATTAAAAAAACCAACCCGTAGATGGTATTTTATTTTATATATGACACATGGTTTTATATTTATTCATTGCGAATCTTAAAATATGTACACCTAACCAACATACCAAATTTTGTTCAAATACCGTTAACAGGAGCAGAAATAATGGATTTTAAATTTGTGATTTGTATGGGAGGTACCACTCCCCTTTGTCCAATCCCTCCCAAATTTTGATAGTCGTCGCCATTAGTTTGCCTGCAAAGTTTCCGCTCTATTGGATCACGGGAAAAGGGTTAAAAATCAATTCAAAGTTTTTAGTTAATATAAAGAATTTAAAAAGAAAATGGGAACTGAATCGTTTAGAAAGGTTAGGAATGTGGGAAAAATTATGAATGTGGTTGAAAATGGCAAAGTGGGTAAAACTTGAAAATGCGACCAAATCGTTTGGAAAATTGTGAATGACAAAAGTGTATCACTCATCATATTGTCATTGTCTACGTCGTACAACACATATTTTTTACACTCAAAATTTCTGTGCCGACCCATTCAAGATAATAAAAATCACATTAAGTGTCACTTCTGGTTAATGGGAATTCCAACTAAAAACATCGATATAATTTTTATTTTAACATTATTTGTAATTTAAAGGTTTTTCGCAAATAAAGCAAATTACAATTTAAATAAAAGCGTAAACATTTCCTATACATATTTTACAACAATAAAATCACTTACGACAAATAATTATTAATATCTAGTTGGTTAAATAATGTAAGAGAGTCGTTTCATATGTATATCTTTGGATCGCCATAAAAACTTAACATACTACCTACAACAAATTTTGTTTTATTTTTCCCCTCAATTTTAATTCTTTGAGAAATTCTTTCTTATCTATTAATTTGAAGTGACCTCTGAACCCCGTTCCTGTTGTATTGATAAGATGATTTGATTCCCTTAGTTCATTTACATGTTTCTTGATTAGCTTTTGCCTTCGGTGTGTAAGCTCCACTTTATACACTTTAACATTAATTGCTTTATCACCAAACCTGATAATGAAATAATTTTAAACACAATTTGAGTAATGTGTCCAAGATAAATAATTCGAATGTGCATATATACTTTATACATATGTATGTAAGTACATGCCTTTGATTGAGTGTAATTCAATTAATGATTCATTGACCATCTTGACAAAACTTATTCGTTTGGTTCTCTTTGCAATATGACCGTGATGACGAGGTGTAGATGATGCCAATGGCTTCTTTAATTTCGAAACACTGGCCATTTTGGAAGATTACATCAAATTATGGTACTTTGGAAGGTTTTGTAATTTTATTAACGCATTTGCACTTTGCATGACATTTATCAACTATCCTACAGTAACACGTTTGTTTGTCTAAATCGTAACGGTACGGTTACAGTGAGTTACACAATATCGTTTTGACTGATTTCTGCCAATATAAAGAAATCCTTAATACTACTTTGTTCAGGAAATAAAATAAATGGGATAGCCACAAAATTCTGTTTTCCAAAATTCTGTCTTATAATAATTCTGTTCTTTTTCCAAAAAAAATTCTGTCTGACTAAAATTCTGTTTTACAAAATTCTGTTTTACAAACTTCTGTTTTACAAAATTCTGTTTTTAATAAAATTCTGTCTATTAAAATTCTGGTTTTTGATATATGTTATTCCCCTTTCAATATGAGAAAAAAAAAATAAAATGCCGTTAAATTATTTATTAAGAATTAAAGCCAGTTTATTATGAATAAGAAATGTTACATATAATAACGTATGTGTATGGTTAGATATTTATTCGTTGGAAACAAATTATGAAATATGTAATAAATAATTAAACAGATTAATGGATTTTCAAAATCGATCTTAAAAAATAATATTAATTTAAAAGAAGAAACATAGCAGCTAGAACATGCTTTCCAGATTCGCAGATACGAGGGTGTTTTTTCCATTTTTCCCAGATATTGTGGCGAAGTATTCTAAAAGAACGGTAAGAATTTTTAATAACTTTTATAATTTATAGTAAAGAACTTGTAATATGTACAACATTATCATTTCAGATTGGTTACTTAGTACGGAAATGACGAAAATTTCTCACTGCGAGTAAGATGTTTAATAGCGCTTGCGTATGTTCGTCCAGAAAAGGTAGCCAAATATTAATCGAAGCTCCGAAGAACATTTGAAGACGAAGATATTATTAAATTGGCCACCTGGTTCGAGGCCAATTATGTCTATAACGCTCGTAAATACCCACCTGAATTTTGGACGATATTTGATTGCGAGTATTCTGAAAAATATCCGAACCGAAGTTTGAGTGTTGTAGTTGGACGAAAAAAGCGGACTCTACAAAATTGTAGAACATTTAAAAGGAGAATTAATTATTCTCAAAATATTGTCTCAAAGATTGAGAATGGAGAAAAATTAAAAAAAAATAAAAGAAATGTAAAAAAAAAAAAATATTTCACGTATTGTAAAAAAATGTAATCGTTTAAGAAAACTACAATATTTAAAAAGAATAGCAAAAAACTTAATTTATAATTAATTAAATATTGTTATCAGTTAAATTGAATTGCTATGATTTTTTATTATTTTTAACTTTGTCTTAATTTAATTGATTTTTATAACTAATTTGTGTTTTTATTTAATGTTTGTTATTTTTTCTTCTTTTAAATTAATATGTTTTTCAATGATATGAATTTTTTAAGATCGATTTTGAAAATCCATTAATCTGTTTAATTATATATTACATATTTCATAATTTGTTTCCAACGAATAAATATCTAACCATACACATACGTTATTATATCTAACATTTCTTATTCATAATAAACTGGCTTTAATTCTTAATAAATAATTTAACGGCATTTTATTTTTTTCTCATAATGAAAGGGGAATAACATATTTCAAAAACCAGAATTTTAATAGACAGAATTTTATTAAAAATAGAATTTTGTAAAACAGGAGTTTGTAAAACAGAATTTTAGTCAGACAGAATTTTTTTGGAAAAAAACAGAATTATTGTAAGACAGAATTTTGGAAAACAGAATTTTGTGGCTATCCCTATTTGCAATTCAAAACCGTGACAATTTCTTAAGTTTACAAAAATAACTACAACAGCATTAAAGTTTAAGGCAACAGTATTAAATCGTATTCGATTTCAATCGATCGATTTCCATCACATACCGGTATACTGATGTTTTTTTTTTGTTCAAATAATGGATATCAATTCTTTTCTGCCATTAAATGTTATATATTTAAACTATTTGTGCCCCAATATTAGGAATTGTGTCACTAAGATTCGTTTAAATAGCCAAATCGTATTCGATTTTGACTCGATCGATTTTCATCACATACCGGATTAAAAGTGTTTTAAAGCTGGAGTTAAAATGTAATTTCTTGCTTGAATTCCAGTGCATTGCCTTATTTATATCGAGTTGAATTATTATTACTTCATTCGAGTTGAATTCAATGGTTAATTTCACTGCAGGTTGCTATTGTATTACAGTGTTATTCAAGTATAATTCAAAACCTGTGATTGGAAAATATGGGTGGAATTCAAGTTGATTTAAAACAAAACTGTTTATTGTGTTATTTTCGTCACAGACATGACAAAATATTTGTTTTATCCGATAGTTTTGTTCAGACAGTAAATCTTAGTAGAGAAAATATTTGGCTCATCTGACGTTTCCTTTCACACTCTTCTTGATGCGGTCGGTGTGATAGAGATATGTTTAACGAAAAGTGGCATACACCAGGTGGAATTTAATTTTATAATTTTTCATGTCGGTTTGGTAAAAAAACTGTGAAATTTAAATGTGTGTTAAACTTGTTTATTGACTGGTATTGTTAGCATACATTTGTGTTGTATTTAACACAATAATTTTAACACACAAAACGAAATGCCGTTGTTGTTATTTTGTTCGTTGTTTTGAACCATTGCCTCAATCTGGTATTAGTAAAGCAATTCTTTTCAACATCAAACGTAAATATCACACCAGGTCAAATGTCATAAATTTGGTGGGAGAACTATTGGGTCTACTATAAGTATTAGTCTATGGTTTTGTTCATAGACCAATGCATACATAGATACTTTTATTCTCTCATCTGACGTTTCATTTCACACTCCTCGTCGTAGGTTTGTGGAAATGAGTGCAATTACATTTAAAATTAACTTACACCAGGTGGAATTGCAAAATATGTTCACTTAACTTTTCATGTCGTTTTGGTGTAGAACTGAAAAATTTAAATGTATTTAGCACTTTTTTGTTGACTTTTATCATTGGTATACATTTGTATTGTATTTAACACAGCTAGTTTGCCACAAAAGCACGAAATTCGGTTGTTGTTCCTTTGTTGAACGTTGTTTACTATTGCCTCTATCTGGTATTATTGAACCCATGTTTTCCACCATCCAATGTTTAATTTCCACCGTACCTATGACTTTTAATTTATTGAGCGAACAAAAGTATCTATATACATTAGAGCGCCCATAAAACAAAAAGTGTTATTTTTTCCGCTCCCCGCTCATTTTATAGTATTTTGGGCATCAAAAATAATATCCGTGCAAAAATTTTTTCAATCGGATGCAAATTGGCCAGTCCGTCACGACTTTTAGCCCTAAAAATGGAGTAAAACTAGTTGCAAGCTTTGATGAGCTATAACTCGTACGCCAGACGACTTTCAGAAAATACACCTTAAACATTTGTATTGCAAATGTACAGGCAAAGATTTTTCTCCTACACAATTTTTGACCTAGCTATGACCCTTCATATTGTTTTTAGAGGTCAAACTTCCAATTTGAGTCAACATTTTTTTCAAACGTAAATTAGTAATTTTAGTTATAAATCTATTTAGGTTTGACTATTGCCAAATTGTAAAGTATTATATGTAGTTTCCATAAAAAATAAGACCTTTTTAAAACATATCGTTTATTCCATGACAGAGTTAAAAACAATGAAAAAATCAACAAATTTTTAATTTAAAAACAAATTATTCTACAAATTTTTTTTTTGCAAAAACTTTTTGTGGGAAGATTTTTACACTGTTGTTCCATTGTATGCAATATCAATTGTTTCTGCTCTTCTTGGTGAGTTAAAACAGCATTGAATCGCGTTATTAATGCAACTCCACGTTCTGCAATATCATTTACAACTAGAAGCTTTTTAGCAATATTTTTGGCGCAAGGTACTCTTCATTTCTGTTCCATGTACTCGGATCAGTCATCAAAAATGTTGGATTAATGGTTGTTATATTCTGATTCAGAATAGTTTCAAAAAAAAATAAAGAGGAACAGAAAATCACGAAAAGCAGAAGAGTAATTAATGATAAACAAATGTGAACCAAAATAAACATAATTTTTAGAAATTGTGAAATTGATGTGTTTGCTATTAAAATAAGTTATTTTAATACTAAAAAAGAAAAAAACATTTCAAATTATGATTTCTAATAATTTATTAAAACATTTACAATAAATTTCTTGCATAAAACAAGCAAGTGATCTGTGTTCACCGTCATTTTCCTGAGCGATTTTTATATCGACGTGAAGTGATATCAGGACAGGCCTGTATATTTCACAAAAAACTGTCAATCCATTAAAACGGTTCCTTAAACAAAAACCCTGTCGTATATCTGAACCACAACGTTTTGTATATTACATTCTCTGCTTAAAACAGTGTTCTACCACCTCCAATAACATTTCTTCCCAGACCAATGGGATCTGGAATATGTTTGTTCCGATTAATCAAGAAGTTTTTTAATCACCATAGCGATTAATCGGATTCCACGATTAATTAATTAATAGCACATCAATGAGAGTGTCAGGGGACAAAATTGTGATAAAGTAAAAATATTTTTAAAGTATTAATTTTATTCCGTAAACATACTACTGAGTTTATGAATGAAATTTCAAGAAAACATAACTTACAAAGCATTTCATTTAAATAAAGAGTTAAACAAAACTAATAAACCACTCATTAAAATGTCGCATTTTAATGTCTATAACTCCGTATATATTTATATAACTCCATCTGCATTGCTTGTTTTTTTTTAGTAAACTTGAATTTTATTGAGTTTTTCCCCACCCTTTAATTAAGGGGAGCATCCGCATCCAAATGATAGCTCCGCACAGGTGAAAACCACAAGGGTGGATATTTTGATGGAGTCAAATCAAAGTCTGATGTAGTTTCATGTTTATTTCGCATTTGAACAATTGAATAATGTGTCCAAATTAGTTGAGCAAATTTACGCTTTGAAGTGTTCAAAATACGCAACTCAATACAATATTTTGTATTGTTGAGTGCCGCTTCATCATAAGCCGAGCTACCGCGACGGTGTCGGCTAAAATTCCCACTGCCAGAGCTTGATATAAATTTCGACTGCTGCTGCTGCTTACACAGGACAATGGTTATAGTGCTGCCAAATAAGCGATAATGACCCTTTAGGATATCAGGTCGCAATTGTTGCA
The DNA here is from genome assembly GCA_963931995.1 of Phaonia tiefii. Classification (NCBI taxonomy): domain Eukaryota; kingdom Metazoa; phylum Arthropoda; class Insecta; order Diptera; family Muscidae; genus Phaonia; species Phaonia tiefii. The sequence goes on along the minus strand of OZ008367.1, from coordinate 143,309,185 downwards.
AGTTCTTTAATTTCGTTACACCATGCTGTGGTTCATCGGCACTTGTCATCATATATACTGTACCATCGGGTAGAAAACGTATATAGCGATAGTATTCTACTAATTGCACTGGACGATAGTATTGATCTTGGAAACTATTTTCGCCCATACGTAAATAAGTAGTTTTGCTAATATAACAACCACTAAAAAGGACTCGTTCACGTTCGATGAACATTTGACGCCACGAGGAATATGGTGGTATTATTGGATATTGTTCGCCAATAGCTGGCTTTTCTTCATCTCCATCCGAGTGGGTGAGAGTTCCAACATTATGTCCCCAGACTCTGGAATAAATGATAATTTATTGAATACTTTGTTTGACGTTTAATGTCGTTAGCGAAACTATTTTCTCTTGCAGAAATAAATACAAGAAAATACAAATTATTTTGTGAAATTAAATAAAAAATTAATTAAATTAAGCAATAAACAAATAAACACGCATAATTATTGACATATTTTCGAATTTTCAGCAATTTTGTGACCGATATCAATGCAAGTCTACTGAGTTGATCAACACGCATGAAATGTCTGTATCAAGTAAATTTTTTAAAAAAATCGATTTTAACCAATTCTCAGATTTTCCTGCACTTTTTAAAGAAAAAAAATTATAAATTTTTCCACTTTTTTCAGCATAAGTTCAAGGGACTCCTAATTTTTCACTCACAATATTTGGCAAAAATGTAGCCACGGTAAAGCTGACAACTTTTGTGGACATATATAGCTCATGTATCATATACAGCTCGTGTATCTTAAAAATTTTAATTTTTATGTACCTACATATATATCGTGATTACTCGAGAACGACGTGCCCGATTTTGTCCGAATAAATTCAGGACTATAATACCTTTAATCTATTCCTACATTTTTTCTCAATGTAATCAACAGTTTCGCAGTTATAAAAAAAGAACGGTGAAAAAAATATTTTTTCCTTAAAAAATTTAAAGTTTTTACTGATACAATTACTAGACCGTTGATACATTTTTCGGCTACCACAGTGCATATAAGCCCATATAGAGGTGCAATATTTTTCGTATATAAACCAATTAACTTACTACAAAATTCAGTAATTTCTTTCAAAAAATTGATTTGGATTGTTTTTTATTATTTAAAAAATTAAAAGAGATCACATTTTCGGAGTACAAAATGATTGGCACACTTACATTATTATACGATTTATGTTTACGATAACATGTGTGATTGATATCAATATTTTTGGTGCAATTTGCGCTAGGATTTGGTGTTGGAAATTCAATAATAAAATTGATACTATTAGGAATGCGATTGACACTGGCGAATGTGGCGTGCTAGTAGGGTTGGACTTATCTAAAGCCTTTGATAGAGTAGACCATGTAATAAATACTGATTAACAAATTGAAAAATTTGTTTATGTTTTCTAATACAGCATGTAGGTTGATTTATTCTTACTTGTCTGATCGCTCTCAATTTGTTTCATTAAATGGAAATGTTTCTGATATACGTGCAATCTTTAGTGGAGTCCCGCAAGGCTCCGTATTAGGTCCGCTACTATTCATATTGTATGTTAATGATCTAGTTAACAGTGCCTGTAGTGTCAATTGCTTCCTTTTTTTATATGCGGATGATATTCACCTTTTTTTCAAAGCTGGTTCTATAAATACATTTGAGGACAATATTAATTCTACATTGGGCGATGTGAGTCAGTGGCTACGATATAATAACTTATGCGTCAATCCCTCCAAAACTAGGGCTATGTTTTTTGGTCCCTTACGACATGATGACCAAGGCTGCGAAATTTACTTAAATGATGTCAGAATAGAGTTTGTTGATAAGATGAAATGTTTTGGTATTATTCTCGATAAGAAACTTGATTTCAGTGGCCATATCTTTATTTCCTAAAATTATGTTTACTCTTCGATAGTTGTATTGTACTAATATGTATCTGCCTCAATATGTAAAGAGAAGACTAGCTTTCGCATTATTGATGTCGTGTATTGGTTACGGAATTGAAGCAGTGTCTGGTACGACATCAGAATGTTTCAGTAGGATGGAAATGTTACTTAAAATGATAGTCCGATTTGTGTATGGGTTAAATCGTCGTGATCATATATCTGAATATATAATTAATTTTTTGGGTGTGCCGTTTATAATACATATTTATTAAAATGCGTATTCTGCAACTTTTTATAAAATAATTTTCAGTGGCGTACCAAGATTACTGCGTGGTATGTTTCAATTCACGATATCCACTCGAAACCCTCAACTACTTCTGCCTCGTATGTCATTCTCTATATTTGAGCGATAATTTTTTGTTCGTGCAGCAAGAATTTGGAATCAGCTTCATATTGGCCTGCGAAATTTTTCATACTCCAATGTTTCTTTCAAACGTAAATATTTGGCGTATGTCCAGCCTCTGTCATAAATTGGAATGCATCTATACTTTGCATTTGTATACCTATGTAGCATACATACTATACATATTTTCTATGTTGTTGCCATAATTGTCACCATGGGTTCTGAATTTACAATCTTTTTCTTGTTTTTATTTTGGCTGGGGAGCCGTTACATTGTTACATATATTATTTTTTGATATTGCTTCCTTTATTTGCAAACTATATTTTGTGCTGCTTATAATTTTTAAGTTGAAAATCCTAATTTATAAGAATTTATTGAAATTTTTGTATGTCATATGTAATCAGCTTACTTGGCCTGTAAGGCTTTTTATATTACAAATAAAAATGAAATGAAATGATTGACGTGGAAACGAGTCCAAAACTGAAAGAAACGATAAATCACGGTAAATCGTATGCTGAAATTGAGTTAATGATGATTATCGTTAAAGTCATTTATCAATTTAAAGGGGCTTCAAAAGTTCTCAGCGTAAAGGTCGATTGCGGATTTTAAACGAGCGTGAATGTGGCGAAACCGTAAGAAAAGGCAAACCGGATCCAAAAATAACATCAACCCATATTGCTGCTAAGGTCAAAGAGGAATTTTTGAAGGATATACACCCGATGACAGTCAGAATTGTGCTGCGTAAGTCTGACTACATACACGCGTTGCAAGACGTAAACGACTCCAGTCAATCAAACGAAACGCTTAGCTTACGCCAAATACGTTAAGAGCAAGCCATCTTTGTGGGACCAAGTACCGTTCTCTGATGATAGAAAATTTAATATTTTTAGAGCCGATGGCAGAGCTACAAATACGGCGCCAACTAAATACAGCACCTTGCACTAACAGTGATGAATGGCGGCGGAGGACAGATAGTGTGGGGCTACATGTCGGCTGCAGTGGCGGACGAGCTTATATTCATGGATGGCATTACGAAGAAAAACAGTTTATTCGGAAACTTTAACGGAAACTCTAAAAAAAGTGCCGAAAAACTAAATTTGCAAAACTCCTTCACCTTTATAACTGGTAATGATCCCAAGCATACGGCTCAAGATTTGAAAATGTAACTGGCATTTAATATAGAATATGTCTTAGCCCACCCTCAACAATCTCAAGACTTGTAACCAATTGAGCATTTGTGGCAAGAACAGGATAGGAGACTCAAACAACGGCTCAATTCCAATAAATCTGAAGTGAAAAAGGGAGTTACTAAAAGGATGACTAAATATCGAAGAAGAGAAAACAAAAATGTTGGTTCATTCAATCTCAAAAAAAGATGATATTAATTTAAAAAAAATAAATGATTTCCCATTACATTCCATGAAGGAATCGGGGGAGCTTCTCACAACCAGTGACCTGTGCACTTTCTAGTCTATTTTGAGAAGCTTTTTCATGGCTAAAAATTCGATAGTGTCGCCGTCACTATGCGAGGTATATTAATTAAGTATATTTATTTAACTTTTCAAGTTCTAGAATTAAGTGTGCCAATAATGTTATGCTCTGAAAAATTAGGTCTTTTTAATTTGTAAAATTAGATTAAAAAAAACAAATTTAATCATTAAAAAAATAAAATATAAATTGTTTACATGACCTTAAGCCGAACTATTCACTAGAGTACAATCGAGAAGATTACTGGTCAACTATACATAAATATTACAAACTATAATACTGAATTTAGTAGTTAATAATTTGATTTACTATATACGAATAGTATATAAATTAAATACATGTCATTTATAAGGGTTTTAAAAAGCTGCAGTCAAAAATGCTTGAAACCCAATAAAAATGTGTGTATGTGTATATTTTTCTACAGGTCCCAGGAAAAAACTCAATATTTTCCAACAAGAACTTCGGTATTTTTCTTAATCGATCATCTCTTTTTCCAGAAGAAAAACTAGATACACGTTAATGCTTTGAATTGCAAGGATTCGACTGCAATATTGACGTGATATAAAATTGATTCATACCTTATCTCGTAATCATGCAATTACTGCATAATAAAACTATAAATTGAAGGTAACATACTATGGCAAATTTATACTTATTTTGTGAAATGAGGGCTCCCGCTTCTCTATCTGATACATACTTACTACCCTTCTGTAATGACATCTACTAAACTATCTCTCCTCTCTATATTAAGTTTACCTTTTCTAGAAAAAACTTCAACTTACTTTACACATGCTGAGCGCCACAGTTCCTCATCTCGGGCCACCAAATACATTCCTTTGCAGACGGCTGCACACTGTTCCAAAGATCGCATGTCTAAGTGCGACGATACAATCCAACGCATTACGTACAACAATATTTCTGGTGGCAATTCCGAAATATGCATTTCAGTTGTGAGAACTCCCGGATCTCGGTTACTCAAAATTAATTTGCCTTGAAAGTTACGTGATAAATCCATTTGAAACTTCTCGTATAAATCATCGATCATATCGTCTTCGACAGGACCCAGAATTTCTGTTCCTTTGTCCCCAGCATGTTGAGATGAACGCGCTTCCTTCAGTGGAATTTCTTTTTGATGTTCATAATATTTATATTCAATGTTTGGTTCAATTTGAACTGCCTTGCGATAAAATGGAATGGCATCGTACACTTTGCCACGCTGTTCCAACTCTACGGCTTTGTGGAAAAGATTTTTGGCTAGCGCCTGTTGTTCAGCTTCATCGGTGGCGGTTAGAGGGCTAAGTAGCTCCTTACCTTCTTCTCGATCGCCGGCAACATGAATTATAGTCTCTTCTCCTTGCGTCTGTTTAAGTTCCTTTTGCCAATTAATTCGAAAATCATCTAAAACCGTACGGAAGTCGTTAGGCATTGTCTGGAACGCTTGTAAAGAAGACTCCAATGAGTCATCTTCACCGCCAGCAGACGATTCACCTGGACCACCGCTTTCACCACCACAACCCGGAGCGGAGCCGGACATTTTATGTGTATTTGTAAGTTCTAGGCTGCCTTTCTTGGACGATACCGGTTTATGCTGTGGTGTTTGTAGGATTTAAAAGTATTCTATAATGCCGCCTAGTTCACGGTCGGTGTATCGTATAATGAAAGGAGGCGCGTATTGTTGGTAGACCGTGGTTAACACTAAAATCTTATTTGGCAAATTCTTCTTTAAAGTAGACAAAACTTGAGGGCAATTTGTCAAGTAACTTGTGGCCATCATAGGCGATAACAACACTGATGCGATAATATACGTGTGTCCTGTGGTCCCTCAACGTACCTATCCGATGGACTGAAATATTTATGTATACCACCTTAACTGGATTATTTTTAGATATTTTTTCGCACTTTAGTTTGTAGCTGTACAGAATTACCCAATATTCGTGAAAATAAATTTTCTTGTTTATTTCCCGATTCTATTGCATTTTATTTTTGACGGTACCAGAAAATCTTTGCAAAATTGTCTCTACATTTAGATTAACACCGGTCCCCAAAATCCTTTATGGCTTTCCATGACCTTGTTTATGTTATTTTCTTAAACTGCGTACGTTGTTCGGATTAGATGTTACGAAGAGCGGCGAAAAAATCACAAATTACATCAGTTTATTTTAACCCCTCTCCCACGTTTTGTTTTTCTTCCATTTGCTTTACAATCATCATGAATCATCAGCTGTTGTTCGTTTTGAAATATCTGGTGTTATAGTTGCCAGCACGTTGGTATTTTGAGTGCACTTCATTGAAAAAATAGTTGTTATCACTTATATTTTTTCCTAGCGTCATTGGCTAGAATTAAATCAAGGTTGACCCATATTTTCTGTGTTCCTAACATTTTGTTAACACAAAAATCAAATTTTTCTACGAATTGAATGAGAATTGATACATTTATCATTACAGCTAATTTTTGGAATATTCGAAAAAATTGGGTTGACGGAGTATTACCATTAACAGATCAAGAAATCCGTCGTCGGTGTTGCAATGGTAGTGTGCGCGGCGCTTGTGTATGAGGACGTGGGTTCGATCCCTACTCTGATCACCTTAAATTTCTTTCGACGGCGGTCACCTCGCCATGAAAAAGCTTCTCAAAATACCGTTGGGAACCGGTGTAAAACTGTAGGTCCCAATCAATGACCTACTGGTGGGATGTAACGGGAAAGCATTTATTTATTTATTTAGATCAAGAAATCAGTGAAATTCAAAAATTGCATTTCACATTAAAGCTATCCCAGGTAACATTAATTTTTGTGGAATGAAAGACGAAAGTGGAACATGCATACATGTTTTCTGTTAAACATACGCTAATTTTGCTATTTCATGAGTATGGATGTACCGTTATTTTTTTGGTTGGCTTATTTACGCATTTTCATTCACATTTAAGAAGTTTTCAAGAAAGTCGAGATCGTATTCAAGTTAATAATGGGCAAAGGAAAGCAAATCGAAACTGGAGTAAAAAATTTAATAATTAAACATTTTAAATTCGTAAATTGTCATGTGCAAGTGTGCAAAATATTATAAATTTATAATACAGTTGAAAATAGGCGCAGGAGCGGGCGTCCAAAAAAACTTTCTCGAAGAGATGTAAGCCTAATTGTTAACGAAGTGCACAAAAATCCGAAAATAAGTGCCCCAAAGTTAGCCGCTGGTATTGCAGAATCTGCCGGAAAACATGTTCACCCAAAAACTATCCATAGAGTGTTGCATGATAAGGGCTTTCGAAGCAGAGTACCACGTAAGAAACATCTTATTTCTTAAAAAAATATGCAGATGCGTCTGGAATTTGCTAAAAAGTTCAAGAATAAGGATGATGACTTTTGGAGAACAATTCTGTTTACAGATGAGTCAAAATTCAATATTTTTGGCAGCGATGGTCGTGCAAAAGTTAGGCGTACATCCGGCACAGCACTTCAAACAACAAATTTAATACCAACCGTTAGAGATGGAGGCGGGAGCGTTATGGTTTGGGGAGCGATTGGTGTAGGTCGTTTAGCTTTTATCGATGGTACTATGGATCAATACCAATATAAAAGGATTTTAGAACAGCATTTGCATCGTCCGTGGAAAGCTTGGGTCTTGGAAGATATTGGATATTCCAACAGGACAATGATCCTAAGCATTCCGCGCGTTCAGTGAAGGAACGGTTGCTGTATTATGCCCCACGTCAGCTTTATAGTCCTCCCCAATCGCCGGATTTAAATCCTATTGAACATGTTTGGGAATTGTTGGCAAGAAAAATTGATTATTCAGCGACAACTAGCAAGGAATCGTTAAAAGAGGCTCTTAAAATTGCTTGGTCAGAAATCACACCATCTGAAACAGAAAAGTTGGTACTATCTATGCCACATCGTCTTCAGGCAGTCATTGATGCTAATGGAGGACCAACCAAATATTGATGTAATGTTTAAGTTATCTAATTCGATTGAATATATTAGCTAATTGGTACTGTATTTAAAATTTTGTCCTCTTCATTATTATGCTTTCGTTGGATTAACCGTTATACTCACGATGAATTAAATATTTTTTGTTATTATTTTTAGTTATTCGTAATATGTAATAAAACTACATATGTACTTAAAATTTTTGTGAACTGTTTCGTTTTCTTAAAACTCTAATTTTATAGGGTGTATTTAAACTTTAGTCCCTGACTGTAGGTGTTTGCATGATAGAGCATAAACGATGATAAAAAATAAAGTTTGGCTTGAATATATAATCCCGCATAACTCGTCCATTTATTAACCGATCCTGTTGAAATATATTTCTCTAAAAAGATCCTTATAAAATATTATTTTATTATATATATTTCAATAAGCACGCCTTTAAGGCCAAATACGGTTACAATCTTTTACAAAAAAGGTTTCATCAATTGAAATATAAATTATTTAAAACAAGTAACATAAATATTGAACAAATTAAAAATAAAAAATATATATAAAAAAAATACAAATACAATTAAATACAATTTTATAATAACAAATATGTAACGCAATAACAGTAATTATCTATTTATTGTTATTAACAAACTTCTGCAGTATTGTTTCTTCATTTAGATACCAAACATTTAAAATAAATAGCATGAATGATAACATCAATTTAGGATAAAAAAAACAATAAAAAATGTTTTAAAGCATACTACTATAGAAATTAAAAAGATTAGCTAAATTATATAAATTAAAAAATCGCAAATACAAAATTGATATAATTGAGTTGTAATGAGATAACAGTTTCTTATTCCAAAAACACCTACAAAAAAGACCAAAACTTTCAACGTAAATATCACATGTTTTTTTGGAGTTAATGTGTAGTGTTATACAACATTTTTGATAAAAAAATGAGGTTCAAAACCATTTTTTTAATGGGCTCCTTCCTAATTTGTTAATAAAATAAAGTATATTTATACACCCATTTATAGAGTTTAAAAAAACCTTTGTAATGATACCCATTTGAAACATATCGGATTTATACACTCAAGCTTTAAAGGCCTATATCTCAAGTTCTTCTTTTTCAAAAGAACTTTTTCGTGGAATTTTAGTGTAGATCAGAGAGTTGGTGCTAAAGTAAATTTATGCCACTTTCATTTATGTTGCCTTGTTGTAGTCAATGTTAAAGTGCTTCCACATTTCAAACACATCTGTAATGACAACAGCCCTACTTATGTAAAGATAAATGTCACTCAAAGAGAACTACAGTTAATATACATACATACATTACAAACTGTTAATTCTCAAATAAATCTGTGTATTAGCTGCCTTAAACAAATGGACAATCAAAAGAAAACGGAATCTGACCAATCTACAGTGTCGGTGCATTCATTTACGGTGAAAATAATAAAGAAACGTTTACCGACTTCAAGAAAATGGACAATCAAAAGAAAACAGAATCTGACCAATCTACAGCGTCGGTGCATTCATATACGGTGAAAATAATAAAGAAACGTTTACCAACAACCGCCAAAATGGTCGATACAGCTTTAATAGAGTTACACTCGAAAAATGGCAAGTACATACAATTTACATACATACATATACCTGAATATCAACACGTACATAAGTATATTGTTCCTGTGATATATTCTTTTCCTTTCTCTCATTCATTACGAAAACTTGCAATCAAAGTGTATGTATTTCTTAAGTGGAAGCATTAGTACAGCCGATTTCAGTATTTTCATGCCGTTTTATTCATAGATCAATAGATACGATTCTCCACCCCTCTCTTACCGTTATCTTGCGGTCGTCAATGTAGTAGGAAATTACATCGAGTTTGAGTTGTTGTTGAATGTTACTATTTGGTTGGCCATACAACGGGCAGAAATAAAAGGGAATGCGTATTTTCGTTCGGTGTAACCAACATAAAACATAATTTAGCAGTCATTAGTATCAATCAAACACTAGGTTTGTTTCTTTACTTTACCGCGGGAACCCAAACACGTTTCTTTACTCACAAATTGGGCAAATGAGAGCGATTTGTTGTTTCTCTTAACATTAAAATGCGTTTCTCTTTTTACCGAACTTAACCAGACTTTTTCTTCGGGTAAGTTTGGGCAAAGTGTCAAATAATCAGCTGTTCGAAACGTTAACATAAAAACATATGTATTATTTGTGAAAAAAATAACACAAGTGAAAAAAAATTATTGAATTTACAATTTTATTAGCTTGAAAAGTGATTGCTTTGAGAGTGCTTATTTAAAGAAGATGGGAAGTGTGCAAATGAACAGTGAAAATTAACACGATATGCAAGATTTGTTGTCACGCATATGTTTTGTGTTGTGACATTTGTTTTCGGGCTAGAAAAGTGGTTTCATGATAAAATGAGTAAGGTAAACTCGTTAGAACAGCTGATTTCAACATATTTCTTGCTTAGGTGTTACTCTTATGTCAAATTCACATGCATTTTGTTTGTGTACTTTTTTGTTTACTTTTACAGTAGATACACACATGAAGAAAATTTGACAGATTATGGACACCAAACAAAAACAAAATGCCTGTGTTTGTTGTAACAATTCCTAGTGCGTTTACCTTACTTATTTTACCATGAGTGGTTTTTTGCGTTTCTTTACTTTTGGGTAATATTGAGTATTTGAGAGAGAATTTAGCTTTTACTCTCTTTTACCCGAACTTTACCCAAAAAGTAAAGAAACAAAGCTACTATTTAAACATACATATGTATGTACTTTGCTGCATGGTTTGCTTCCATTTGCTTATTGATCTTTCACCTATCTACTCTGTTGTCTATCAATTCCCAAGTCCATAGTCGATCAGCTGTGGCATGGATACCTCCGGATATTACCAATAGAGTAAGACATATGTAAGTACATACTATGACTCAAAGTGAAAATGGTCCACCATTGGTAAAAAAAAATTAAATTAAATAAATAAATGGTTTCCCGTTACATGTCACAAGGGGATTAGGGAGAGCTTCCCACAACCAGTGAGCTGTGCGCGTTCTAGTTTTACACTCACTGATTGTGACCTACAGTTTTACACCGGTTCCGAACGGTATTTTCAGAAGCTTTTTCATGGCTAAGTGGTTGGTTGAAATTTATATAGTTAGAGACAATAACATCTTCAAAAAACTGCTCGTGTATTGAAATATTCAACGAAGAGAGTAAGAGAGAGAGAGAGCAGACAAACGAGGCGCTTCACTTGTTGTCTTTGTTGGCATTATTTAAAAGTAAATTTTCTTCTCTACCCTTTCATCCTCTTTGTCACGGCGCCAAAAACGCCATCTTATATATTTTTCTAATGTCTTAGTCCCAATCCACACAGGGAAACTTTTGTCGCCGGCGACTCGAGTTCGTTGGAGAGAGAGGGACGACGTAGGTACCCCTCTTCTTATTTCTCGCCTCCCTCTCCCACGAACTCGTGTCTCCGGCGACAAAAGTTTCCCTGTGTGGATTGGGACTTAGGTATTTCTTTTTTCTCAAACATATATTTTCCTACTTTTTTGTTTACTTTTAATCTTGGAATATATTTGTGCTGAATTTGCTTGTGGGAAAATACCAGGCAAAGCAAAATGTCTATTGTTATAGGCTTGGTGTGTTTGTTGTCGGAGTAACATTAGCTCGTCAATGCGCCTTGACTTTCAATCATAATCAAACACGATGTACAAGTAAACAGTCAAATTTCTCTTCACTCAAACGCCAACAAACAAAACGAGTGACACCGTAGGCCTAGAATTAACGACCAGAAGATGTGCGCAATTTGGCAACCCTGGCAAAAGTGAATCAAAAAGTACTAGCAATAGGCGAATTGAACAAACTGACTTTAAACATGATTTTATAGGCTATTATGACTTTTAAAAGAACTTTATACGAAATAAATTAGTTTTGATTTGAAGAACGCAACAATTTTCTTTAATTTTTCTTTGCAAATTTCTTACGTCCAAATTCTGGCAGAAAAAAAAATTGCCATGAAAACCCGTATCAAAACTGTCGTCAACCCAGTGACATTCGACGAGAATTTTGTGGAACTGAGACACACATGCAAACTCTATATATCTTAGGCCCAATTGTTGACTGGTTATTTAAATTGTTTATCAGTTGATTTTGATTTATGTTTGATCTGACCATAGAGTAATCTCAGACTAGAGAGAATATTTGGTTCATCTGACGTTTCCTTTCACACTCTTCGTGATGCGGTCGGTGTGATAGAGAGATGTTTGACGAAAAGTGATATACACCAGGTGGAATTACAATAACTTCTTGCTTTAATTTTTCATGTCATTTTGGTGAAAAACTCTGAAATTTTACTGTGTTTTACACTTTTTTATTGACTGTTATTTTTTGCATACATTTGTGTTGTATTTAACACAATAATTTTAACACACAAAACGAAATGCCGTTATTCTTATTTTGTTCGTTGTTTTGAACCATTGCATCTATCTGGTATTAGTAAAGCAATTCTTTTCAACATCAAACGTAAATATCACACCAGGCCAAATGTCATAAATTTGGTGGGAGAACTAGTAGATCTACTATAAGTATTAATCTATGATAGAAACTTTTATTCGCTCAATAAAATAAACGTCATAGGTACGGTGGAAAGTAAACATTGGATGGCGCAAAACATGGGTTCAGAAATAGTGGCAATAGTATATGTATGTACGTACAACGATCAACAAAGGTACAACAACAGAATTTCGTGTTTTGTGGCAAACTAGTTGTGTTAAATACAATACAAATGTATACGAACGATAAAAGTCAACAATAAAGTGCAAAATACATTTAAATTTTTCAGTTCTACACCAAAACGACATGAAAAAGTTAAGTGAACATATTTTGTAACTCCACCTGGTGTAAGTTAATTTTAATTTTAATTGCTCTCATATCCACAAACCTACGACAAAGAGTGTGAAATGAAACGTCAGATGAGAGAATAAGTTTATCTATGTATGTATTATTCTATGATCGCACGTTGCGAGATGGGGGCTAAATGAAAAAAAATTAAACAACTTTTTTTTAACAACTTTATTACATCCCAGTATTATCAACTACATTGGGTAGTTTTGCTTTGGTTTGTGTCTAGACTACCATATGGTGGCAAATTTCTTGTTTAATGGGATGTTTTCTATGTGGAGCCTGTAACCACTATCTATATCATAGACTAATACTTATAGTAGACCCACTAGTTCTCCCGCCAAATTTATGACATTTGGCCTGGTGTGATATTTACGTTTGACGTTGAAAATAATTGCTTTACTAATACCAGATAGTGGCAATGGTTCAAAACAACGAACAAAATAACTACAACGGCATTTCGTTTTGTGCGTTAAAATTATTGTGTTAAATACAACACAAAGTCAATGAAAAAGTTTAAAACATTAAAATTTCACAGTTTTTCACCAAAACTACATGAAAAATTAAAGCAAGAAGTTATTGTAATTCCTCCTGGTGTATGCCACTTTTCGTCAAACATCTCTCTATCACACCGACCGCATTACGAAGAGTGTGAAACGAAACGTCAGATGAGACAAATATTCTCTCTAGTCTGAGATTACTCTATGGTTTCTATGGTATGTATTATTCTATGCGTGCGATAAGGAACTTCGTTCCTAAAGTCATCAAAAAAAGTGCAAAATACATTTAAATTTCACAGTTCTAAACGAAAATGAAATGAAAAAGTTAAGTAAACAGTTCTTGTAACTCCACCTGCAGGAAGTTAATTTTTGTCGAATTTCTCTCATTTCCACAAACCTACGACGAAGAGTGTGAAATGAAACGTCAGATGAGAGAATTAATAGCGGCATTCATGCAAACGGGAAAGCCGAGAACTTTAGCTCAGCGCAAGTTTCCCTCGCACCGTTGCATGAGGCACCAAGTGAAGTTGCTCAGCGTAGTTGTGCTCAAAACCATATCAGCTGACCAAGATGGATACATAAGGTGGTAGCAGTAGCAATTGCATGTATTATGTATGTGTACTTTTTCTACTGTTCTAGTGCTATCACCTTATTTATCCATCCTAGTCAGATGACAACGAAATGTCAAAAGTTTACACGTTTCTCCATCCCACGTTTGCGCAGCAAATTTGCCTCGAAAACTTTCCACTTTTGAGCAAGTCGCTTTGTATGGGAAATTTGTTTGTTTTGACGTTTGCTGTGCAAGTTTACGATATTTTCGAGTTTACGAGGTTCTTTCGAGCTTTCATGAAGACCACTAATGTGTATACTAAATTCGTATATGGGCACAAAGAGAACATGCCACCATAGATTAATTCTATACCTAGAGTAACTATTTCTCCCCGTAAATTTCTGAGATTACGCTTGGTAGCACATAGGTCAATGTGGGCTATTTTCGGGTCAATGTGGGGCTCAAATGACATGTCATATTGAACATAAATTGAAAAATATATTTTAAAACTTTTGACGGGGTATTTTTCACGGCGGCATTTATATTTATGCTCATCTTGGCATAGCAACGTGCAATATTGACCAAAAAGTGTTTTTTTTTTGCCAAAATACACTAGGCACCGAAACTTCAACGACCGGTAGTGGACTATTATTAACATCAAATAAAAAAAGTTTGACGTTATCGCAATCAGCTCTTCAATATTTTTTCAAAAATATTTTTTCACTACATCTTCAAATTTCTTGGTTGACGGACAGCTTATTCACATCTATAGCAATGTTATTGTTGGTGACAAACCATGGAGCATTAGTAATTAGTCGTATTGTTTTTAATTGCCAACATTCGTTTTTTTTCTGTACCCCACTGTTGGATGCCATATGTTAGGCTATGTTAGGTAGAAGTGGATTCCACTAACACACTTAGTCCAATGAGGACCGTTGTGATACCACGAGACTTCATATTCCGACCTCATCGTTGAACTTGTGAACCTCATACCGATATTCCTGGATGTGCCTGAAGGTATCAGGTACACTAGTTCCTGGGGAACCAATTAATAATCTGCAAAAAGATCATTCATTCTGATCCTTGATATTGTCTCGTACTCATCCAAAGGTCTCTTCATCCCCATAGCCTCCAGTAATCGTGAGCAGTGATCGCATCTACTACCAAAGATATATCTTGTCTGGGAATGGATATCAAGTTTAGAGTACGATTCAGGTGATACCATGGCCACACCTGACTGGTGATCCTAATGTTAAGCATGAGCTTGCATTCATAAAGGGCCATAATCACATGCCCCATATCCAGTGGGACAGGTAGGGTACTCCCTAATCTCGCCACTTCTTCTGCTCTATGGAGTTTTACACACACTTTACGACTCCTAAATTTAACGATTTGTATGGAAAATTGTGAGCCTTTTTGCTCCCAAATCAATCATATAAGCCTCTTAAAAGAGTAATAAAAGAGGGATTTCGGAGCCAAAAAAGGGTGATATAGGTGTGTTTCTTTTTCTTGAAATTAGGGTATTCATTTTATTTGTAAATTTGTGATTTTTAGCTTTTAATGGAAAAGTTTTATTAATATATGTTTTGTGCATGAAAATAATTTATTTTTCCAAATTAGTACATTTCTTTAGTTTTAAATGCGAAACAAAAAAAAAATTGAAATTCATAGCCTCACAAAAAATAATGTGTACCTATCTGTGAACATTTAGCAAAATGATCATTTTAAACAAATTTCAACGGACAAAACCACCTAATTTTCTTTCTTACAAAGGCTTCAAATGGATAGTTTGTATAATGAACAGATTTACAAGGACAATGTTTTGTCAAATATTCACACAAATAAACTTACTTTTTGCACAATTTCTCAAAGATTTTATCAAAACCACAACCGAACAGCGCAAAATGATCACAATAATGACAGACAAACGCAAAATATTGAAATTATCAAGAAAACGAAAACAAACTACCGATGCCCCTCAGAAATAAGAGTTTTCTAGATGTGTGCTCCTAAATTGCTCATAAAAAAGAGTCTTTTCGGAGTCCTAAATTCTGCAGGCTCCGAAATCAATCATAAATGCTCATAAATTAGGAGGGTAATCATAAAACCCTCAGAAAAAGGAGTCTTTTTAGAGCCATATTTAGGAGCACTCCGAAATTTTTTTGCTGGGTTCCTTCATTTTGGGCTAAAACTTATTTTCAACACGCGCTCAGTTTGGGAAACACAGCACTCAATTTGGAAATAAGTTTGCAATATTTGACTTTCGTCAACAGACTTAGGTAGGTGGATTTTTCCAGTACCGGCCACCAAACGGCTATGCCGTATAACCATAGAGTAATGATGTATAGAGACGCCATCTCTCTCAGTATTTTGATGACCTTTAGTTTGTTGCATATGGGCGGTTGCATGTTGGAAAGTATTGCTTTAATAATACGAGATAGAGGCAATGGCTCAAACCATTCAACAATAAATCAGCAACGGAATTTCGATTTGTGCGTTAAAATTTTTGTGTAAATACACCACAAACATATACTAACAATAAAAAATATCAAAAAAATGCAATGAGTGTTCGAACTCACGGGCTATGTGTAAACGCCTTTTTGTTACACGGTACGTGTTCGATTTCTATGAACACATTAGTAAATGTTACATTGGAAAATAAAAACAGCGTTCAATCATACACAGAAATAAATACTCCAGGTTAAGTTTCCTTGGTTAGCTTAGGTAAACTTTTTTTCTATGAAACTAAAAAAGTACGATTTATTACCTAAGCTATTATGCAGGTCTCTTTTCTTTTGAAATCTGCTTTGACTTTGAAGCATCAAAATCATAGAATACATACATAGAAACTTTTATTCGTTCAATAATTTAAACGTCATAGGTACGATGGAAAGTAAACATTGGATTTTGGAAAATATGGGTGGCAAACTAGTTGTGTTAAATACAATACAAATGTATACCAACGATAAAAGTCAACAAAAAAATGCAAAATATATTTAAATTTTTCAGTTCTACACCAAAACGACAGGAAAATGTTAAGTGAACATATTTTGTAACTCCACCTGGTGTAAGGTATTTTAAATTTTATTGATCTCATTTCCACAAACCTACGATGAAGAGTGTGGAATGAAACGGTAGATGAGAGAATATGTTTATCTATGTAGTTATGTATTATTCTATGATCGAAATAGAATATTTTAATTTGTATTCGACGACAATTGAAAACATATTGGTTCCCCACACTGAAAAAAGTTGATATTATTGGGCACCTTTGCTTCGGCTGTTTCCAAAGTCGGGACATACATTTGTGCACAGGGCTGGAGCTATTAAAATGTAATGGTGAAGGTACAGTACTACCTCGCTTAACGCAACTAATAGAAATTTTGGCCGTTGCGAAAACTGAGGTTGTTGTGATAACCAAGTCACAAACGTTGTTACTCCTCTTTTATAGTTTAAATAGAAAAAAACCAAATTTTATCACACATTTAAATCATTTATTTTTAAAATAAATTCTTTAATGTTATTAAAAATAACATAAAAACAATATTAATAAATAAAAAATACACATTCTGATGTACAACGGATATACAAATTTAAATTTGTAAACGTAACAGTAAAAAATCAATCAAAAAAGTCAGAAATTTTTGACTGTTTTATCAAAAAAGTCAGAAATTTTTGACTGTTTTATTATATGAAATATTTTTCTGCACTGCAATTTCACGAAGATTTTGAAGAAGCATAGTGTCTTTTAAAGCTATTCCATTTTCCTCGCCCTATTGAAGGCAAATGCTAAAAGAATTAAGAGCATTCAGAGATTTAATTTTGGGAAACGCTGGAGTAATGTCAACATTTCCAATCTCGTCTTAGCTTTAAATTTCTTCCAAGCGTATTTTTTCTACAGTTAAATAGTAATTAGAGTAGTCGCTTTCACATATCCAATCACTAATTTCTTCATTTGAAATCTCTGGAGTGATTTCATGAAGATACTCAGCCACAGTAGTAACCGTCGATTGTTCATTAAGGAGTTCAGCTTTTATTATGCTTAGAGGCAAATCATCTTCATCGGACCACTGATTGCTAGGAGTCATTAAAATGTTCCAGCATTTCTTAATCATGTTAGACGGTAGTTTATCCCACCCCAAGCATTTGATAAAAGGCAAACTGCATCCCGTAAGTTAAATGATTTTATGTTTTGTTCAATATCTGAACCGTTACTTCGTTTTGCCCAATGAATTATTTGCACCTGTTTATGGTATCGCCAGAACCATAGCTTGGCATTTCAAGTCAACAACATTTGCAAATTTTTGCAGATAACTGTAAAATCACCATTGAAGTTATCAAAAGTTAAAGACCTAACTCGGTATAGAAACTCATCTACATCTAATCCGCTTTGAGACCCATCGAACTTCAGGTTCCAATTTTGAATTATTGAAGTGATTTTATCGACTGAAAAAGGTAAACGATGAGAAGTAGAGAAGTTAGATATTGCATTTGGATTATGACTATTGGCAGAAGTGAATGGAGAAGAGGTATTGTGAAGTATTGTATTATTATTGCCCGGAGCTGTAGCATTGTTTGGGCCAACATTTACCGTTCGAGAATACTGATTATGTGGGTTAGAATGAAATCCACTACTTTGAACAGAAGCATAATTTTGTCTGACCTGAGGTATAATGTGCATCGTACTCAACAGCCTAGACAAATTTTGCTCTATCATTCTATTAATTCGATCATAATCGACGTTTTAATGTGAGTTGTTCAAATTATCCGGTGGTGTTGCCTGAATAGCATTAGGTGGCGGATGGCTTACTCCATTACCGGGGTTATTCTGATTTGTTGGGGCAGGATATATATCATTATCTTGTGTCAAATTCAGAAAATTATTAGAATCTTGAAATATATTACTCGCCTGGCTCCGTGTTTTGTAGTGATGTGCCTTAGCCCCTCGGGGTTCACCTCTTTGAGACGGTTCAAAAGTAGGAGCATTGGATGACAATTCGGGAATATTGATCGTTACCAACGGCTCCTGGTTTGGAATAATCCTTGATTGAAATGAGTACTTTCGTAGTTCACTCAACTGACATGCTCTTTTGCACACTGCACACGACAAATTCGTTTGCAAAAATGTTTCGATACAAATACGATGAAACACATGACTACATTCTTGAACTATAACACAATCTTGATCTTCCCCGAATGTTTCCGAACATTCAGAGCAAATATTAATCGAGTCACCCCCAGGTGGGACTGACTGTGACATTGTGGCATGGTGTGGAGTACGTTCCAAAGACATTGCTCACACTAATAGAAAATTTGTGAAAATTAGGTAGATGCCTTTTATTTTCAAGTGTGGGCAATAATAATATATGTTAATCAACTAAGACAATGTTTACAAGTAATAAGTATTATTTAAACTATTTATTAACGATTAATTGTAACTTGACGTCGCCAACAGATCTCTGAAATCTTTATAATCGTAAATTCGTAGAAAAATAGTGAAAAAAATGTAAGAGCTTCCTTACCGATGATGAGATATTTGATATGAAGTGTTACACCAACTGAAAAATAACCAATACTGGATTCAAAACAAGTCTATTGAGATTATTGTGAGTCATATAGAGTTATTTCATGTACAAACTAGACCAATTTTAACTCTTTTCAGCAAGCAGTAAACTCACTGTGATCCAGAGGTATGCTGGTGGCTGATAACTAGTACCAAAGAAAAAACATTTATATACCACACATAAATTGTTCTTAAAATACAAAACTGTGAGAACCAGTTCATTTACCGCGGAAAATGAGATCAGAATCTCAATGGTTAGCTGATTCGAACCTTGGGACCTCAAATCGCTAAAATCCTATCAAGAACTAAAGTCTATTCCGAAATTTACTTTGTGGAACTCAAAGATTTTAGGACTTTAGGTATAACTGTTGAAATCTACGATATTATATACTAAAAAACAAAATCGAGCAGAAAAGATCTAAATTCTTCTCATGCCCCACGTTGGGCGCCAATTATTGTAATGAACACATTAGTGGTCTTCATGAAAGCTCGAAAGAACCTCGTAAACAAAACAAACAAATTTCCCATACAAAGCGACTTGCTCAAAAGTGGAAAGTTTTCGAGGCAATTTTGCTGCGCAAACGTGAGATGGAGAAACGTGTAAGCTTTTAACATTTCGTTGTCATCTGACTAGGATGGATAAATAAGGTGATAGCACTAGAAGAGTAGAAAAAGTACACATACATAATACATGCAATTGCTACTGCTACCACCTTATGTATCCACCTTGGTCAGCTGATATGGTTTTGAGCACAACTACGCTGAGCAACTTTACCTGGTGCCTCATGCAACGGTGCGAGGGAAACTTGCGCTGAGCAAAAGTTCTCGGCTTTCACGTTTGCATGAATGCCGCTATTGTTAATGGTCTTTGTATAGAGGCATTTGAACCCTAATATTCAATCACTTTTAGGTAATAGTTGGGAGTAGGACTGCGGGAGCCGTTAAATCGCTAGCACTAGCAGCCGGTTGGGGGATTCGTGTCCTTTCCCTTCCACTCTCAGTTAAGCATTGCAATAATAATTTTTTTTAGACTCCCTATTTTTTTAAGAATACTAATAAAAACTAAATGGTCCAAAGTCGCTAAACTATCAAACAAAACCCCTGCAATTAGCGACACAAATTGAGATTCTAAAAATAAACAACAAATGGTATTTGGCTATAGTTGGTGGTACTTGGTAGCTACTCCGAGATGGTTTTTGGAGAGCATCGCCTCATAACCCTCCCAATCCTTGGTTCCAGTGGCATTTTATCTTTTATTTTCTAGAACCCCTAAACAGAACTTAAAACAACATTATATATCATCTCTTTCATCACCGGTTTAAGGAAAACTCTTATTTTTATTTGATTTAGAAATTCATAATTATCCTTATACAAAATTTATTAAAATATTTAATTTTCAAATATTTAACAAACAAAATATATGTATAAACTAATACAGCTTAAAGGTTAAATTCTAGATGAGCTTGATATAAAACGCGATATGCTATATAATTCAAAGTAATTCATTTTTAAATACAAAAAAACGGGATGGTATTCCACAACACCTTACTTAATACAAAATTTTCTCCTTATACTGTGTATTCATTATGTGGAAATATTTTGTTTACTAAACTTTCTTACACATAGTAGGGTATTCAATTACTACCAACATACAAATTAACCAATCTTCTGGAAGAGCATATGAATGATCATAAACAAAGAGTACAAATATGTTAACGATGTAACAGAATTCACCTTAGTTCTCTTTTGCGTTTGCTACATAACAGCGGAGCAAAATCTAATAATAATAACGAGAATGTAAACTGTAAATTGTAATCATGAATTCTCCGCTTAGTGATGAATCGGTTATATTGTTGTCATAGCTCTGTTACATTGCTAAATATTTTTATCACACTTACCCATGGTACAATAATATATTCATGGTAATAGCAGCGCGCGTTGTTGTTGTTGTAGGCAGCAACAACAGGCAACAGGCATAAGAATGGAAAAGAGTACAAAAACAAAATACATGTGAGTGTGACAGCCGAAGCGAAGAACCTCATGGAAAAAAATGAAAACAGCTGTTCTTACGACTTTACCATGAACATATTATTGTACCATGCACTTACCAATACAAGGCGACGAACGTTGAGAAGGCCTTTTCAATGTCAGCGACGTTTGGTGTGATGTTGAAAGCTAGAGACAAATTATCATAAATAATGAAGTTTAATACAGAAATGCATACCTCGTGTTTACATGTACATACATTGTCATTGAAAGGTTAAATGTACTAAATGTGATTTCTTATCAAGAATAGAATGTGTGGAACCGAATTAGAATTATTGATGTAATTAATTAATTAATTTTATTATCAGGATATGATTTTCATTAATTCACAAATATAAACACTCAGTAAATGAGTTTTACTTTTATGGTTGGTTCATGCCAAACTTATAATCGAACGAAGATCACTTATTTCGCTCATTCCTGAGAATAAAAAAAATTCGATTTTTCTCCAATTTCAAATGACGATCTTAGTTAATTTAAAATAATTTTGTGTGTTTTATCACCATTTTAGTCAACTATAATTTTTTTTCTGCTTTTTAACGCGATTGAAACCAATAGTCTGAATACTTATGTTTGGAAGCACGTTATTGTAAATACTTCTGTACAATACTAAACTGGTTGCTCACATTATTTGACGAATACGTGGACTATGGAATGCTGGGTTTTAATTTTGCTTCATTGTTTTGGTTCTTGCTATGCCTTGTATCACTTTTGTTTTCTTACTTTATTTGCTAGAGATGAGGTTAAATTACACAATGGTAGAAATGGAAATATTGCTGATTAATAAACCCAGTATACACAATATAATATTAATATGCTAGTAACAATTCCGAACCAATATGAACATTTTGGACAGTTTTTGATGTCGATTCTCTATTACAGCACTGGATGATAACTTTTATGGATGATTACACTCGAAGTCTTTGGATATAATAATTCATCGATGAAAGATCAGCATTTGATGTAGGTGGACAAACCTCTGAACTCAAAACAATGCTTAGTGAATGATATTCATGATGATGTTTAACGTGTGAATTATATATCGTATGGACTGCTACCCTTAGTGTTCGCTCAGCCTTTGACCGCTTCCCACGACTATTCCTGGTATTTCCAAGGTCTGGATGTGCAAGTTGAAGAATAATAATTTCTGCCGGCGATGTAATACCGTCGTCCTTTGTTGAAATTCTCCCCTTATAGGTGTGGATATATCACCAAACTTTGGGCACCCAATCTCTTATTTCAAAAGGTTCACAGATTTTAATACTTTTCACAGATTATTTTTTTATGCTAATCGCGTGTTAACTTGTGTGCTCATGAGTCGGAAAAGGAAGTTTATTCCACTTAACCAGCCCGAAGAAGCTTGTGCTTGAACATACACACAGAATCATAATTGGGCATGTATAAATCAGCTGTGATTTAATTCAAGAGTTCCCATATTGGACAAACCATGGTAAACGTTACATGGTAAAAGAAAATAGCATGCCATAAAAAGTGTTCTTGAATTTTAATTTTCACTCAAAAAAATTATGCTTTGAAAAATAATTCGCAAAAAAAAATATCATAAATGTTCGCGAATCAAATTCTAAATAGAAATACTGTGACTGAGACCTTTCCTGTGCCAAGTCCATTAGTCTTCAGCCTGCGTTAATCGTTAAATTCTCTTTTGAACACCCTTCGTAAATCACGACCATTTACACTCTGCGATCAACCCATGGGTTCCTTATCGTCTAATCGGCTATTCTATTTCTTACTTGCATTCGTAATAATTAATTTTTCAAACAAAGGTGAATGATTTTCACGTTGCTGATATTTATTAATCAAAATCTCCACGAATTAATGTATCTACACATTTATTTAATATTTTTCGATTTATTTCTGTTCATATTATATAAATACTCAGAAAGTAATACGCAAACGATGTTCTCCCTTCAAAATCAGAAAGAGTGAAACAACATGGCAGAACTACGAAAGAGAGTAAAGAGAAACATCAAAAATCCTCTCGAAATCTCGTCTCGTTCGTGTTTGTTTACCCCTCTTGTATCTTCCCACCTCTCGCCAACTGAACTCGAAAGTCGTGGGTGAAAGTCACGGGAGAAACGCATAATCTAAAGGGTATCAAATACTCGTGCAGCGACTGGTTAACCTTTACAGACACTCTGGCGGCTAAACGTTGACCATTTCGACGTCCACGCGACGGGTTTTTCCGCAACTATAGAACGGTAATTCAAGCCCACTAATTTTTATTGTCGTTTGTAGTATCGTTGCCCGTTACAATTATCTCGTTGCGTTGTTGTTGGTAGAATTCATTTCGGTCCCACAAGTGTAGAAGGTTTGATGTCGACCGCACCATAGTCACCAGTAGTACTATGTGGAAGATACTCAATAAATGACGGCATCCTTTCACCATGCCTCAGAATCTTTTCGGACATTTGTACTCTTATATTGTACCTCCACCGGCTCTGCCGCCCTTGCACAGTGGTGGATTTCTCGAAAAATGGAAATAATTCAGGCGTTTCTACGGTTTGTCCGATTAAGATAAAATTTCATACAGACAGCTAAGGTGGAGTAACTGAAGGATCATAAAAACGGTATAAAAAAGAGTAGAAGCAGCGGGTTTGAGGAGAATCTATGACGTTATTGTTAGTATTTAACCTCCAGTATTTAACATACATATTCAATAAAATAATTGTGATGTATGTAAATATAAATAATCTGTTCTCTAGTGTACTGGAAAGCTAAATCATAAAACATAACATACGATAACATCTCTCTCTTTCGTACTCTTATATACCATAATGTAAATACATATAGTAAGAAAACATTATAGAATAAAATCACTTGTTTGCTGAAACTCCATGCATAAAGTTCATTTAATTAAATACGGAACATAACATTGGCGACGAGGAGAAACAAAAAAAAAAGTTTACAGTTAAACGGGTGCATACCGTTTGATTTTTTTTTTGGTTTTGTCTGCAAATTGTTTGAAATAATTGCATACATTATTTTTTGTTAAAATGGCTGGTGATGATGGCGTTGCAGGAAATGCTACAAGTGGTGAAAGCAATTCATCAACTGAAACGGTTGTCTGTACCAAAGATTTTGTTGTAATGGGTGCCATCGATATGGAAAATTTTGAGCCAAACATTGAACAGTGGCAGACATACATGGAACGCATGGAGCAGCTTTTTATTGCAAGCAAAGTCACAAGTGAGGGCCAAAAGAGGTCTTTGCTCATTAAATTTATTGGAGCTACAACGTACAGATTATTGCGCGACTTGTATCAGCCGACCCTTCCTAGCGAAAATTCTTATGCCGATTTAAAGAAGTTATTGGGCAGTCATTTTACGCCTGCTATTGTGCTGTTCAAAGAACGACGGGCATTTTATTCTGCACACAAGGCGCAAGGTGAGACTGCTGTTGAGTGGCATGCTCGAATACGAAGATTAGCTGTTAATTGTTCATTTGGAACTGCGTTGCAGAGTAATTTAACCGACAAATTTGTGATAGAATTTGAAGGAAAGATGTTTGACCGTCTGTGCGAAGAAGGAGCAACCTTATCATTGGCGAGGGCTTTGGAAATAGCTCAAAGGTACGAGACTCCTGCTAAAGCTGTGAATGCCATACAACAACCATCGTATAAAAAGCGAGGCGGCCAGCAGAAGGGGAATGGTGGTAAGCAAGAAAAGGCGAAGACGATTGAGAAATGTTTTCATTGCGGTAAACCTAACCACGATTTTAAAACATGTAAGTTTAAAACATACACGTGCAACAAGTGTAGTCGTCGTGGTCATTTAGCTGCGGTATGTCGTGGTCAAAGTCAAACTGCCCATGAAGTTAAAATGGTATCAGCGGGCAATGCTGAAAATAATACTAATGTGGATAAAATTATTCATTTATATAATATAAAATGTGATAATACCGATCCTTATAAAATTATTGCTAAAGTTAATGATATACAATTAAATTTTGAGCTAGACTCAGGGTCACCAGTTTCAATTTTTCCATTGAAAATTTTTAAATCTTATTTTTCAAAAATGAAATTAAATGAGTGTAAGACTAAATTGTCTGGTTACGGTGGTAACAATCTGAGTGTCGAAGGTGTATTTTGCTCAACAGTGGAATTTAACAATAAAGTTAGAAATTTGGAATTCATGGTGGTAGATGCAGACGGACCTTTGATTTTGGGTAGAGATTTTTTGTCGACCTTCAAGATAGTTTGGAAGGAAGTTAATAATCTTCAGTTTGAAAACTCGTGTAAGCTTGAGAAATTGTTATCTAAATATAAGTCTGTTTTTGAGAAAGGCATTGGGACTTTTAAATTATACAAAGTTCAATTACGTTTGGAGGACAACCCAACTCCAATTTTTCATAAACCCAGGCCTATTCCTATTGCTTATAAATCAGCTGTTGAAGACCAACTGCTTAGGCTGGAGGAGCAAGGAGTTATCTCACGAGTGGAGACGTCCGTTTGGGGAACACCTTTGGTCCCGGTGCTTAAGCCGAATGGTACAATCAGAATTTGCGCTGATTATAAAGTCACTTTAAACAAGTATTTGTGTGATGTAAAATATCCACTGCCTCGGATTGAGGATTTGTTTTCAAAGTTAAATAATGGTGAACTTTTTACCAAATTGGATTTATCTCAAGCTTATAACCAGTTTGAGTTGGATGAGTTTTCCAAAATGTTGTGCGCTTGGAGCACTCATAAAGGTGTTTTTAAAATGAATCGTATGCCATTTGGCATAAAACCAGCTTCTAGCATATTTCAAAGGGAAATTGAAAAACTTTTGCAGGGTATACCGGGTGTGGTAAACTTTATTGATGATATATTGATCACGGGTAAAAATTATAATGAGCATTTGGCCAACTTGGGCCAAGTTTTAGAAAGATTGGAAAATTCTGGATTAAGACTGGAAAATCTAAATGCGAGTTCTTTTTACAAGAAGTGTCTTATTTGGGATTTAGAATAAATAAAAACGGTTTGTCAAAAACTACAGAACGCGTTGAAGCTATTTTAAAAGCTCCTAAGCCAAACGATGTTTCGCAAGTTAGATCTTTTATTGGCTTAGTTAATTATTATGGTAAATTTATTGATAGTTACACGGAGATAATGTTACCATTTTATGAATTGTCAAAAGCGGACAGTAAATTTGATTGGGATGATAGGTGCGAAAAATCATTTGAAATGTTAAAAAGAAAAATAGCGGAGGAAGTTACTCTCGCTCATTTCAATCCTAAAATTCCAATCATTTTAACTTGTG
The DNA here is from genome assembly GCA_963931995.1 of Phaonia tiefii. Lineage (NCBI taxonomy): Eukaryota > Metazoa > Arthropoda > Insecta > Diptera > Muscidae > Phaonia > Phaonia tiefii. Next base: position 143,282,631 of record OZ008367.1, on the reverse strand, counting down.
ATGCTTCGCAGAAAGGTATAGGCGCAATTCTTTCGCATCGTTTTCAAAATGGTGAGGAAAGACCGGTTGTCTTTGCCTCTCGAATTCTTTCCAAAGCAGAGCAGAATTATAGTGTTCTTCAAAAAGAAGCTCTTGCAATTGTTTTTGCCTGCGATAAATTTTATCAATATTTAAAAGGTAACCATTTCATTTTGCGTACAGATCATAAGCCATTGGTTTCGCTGTTAGGCGAAAACAAAGGTATTCCCAAAATGGCAGCGAGCCGTATACAAAGATGGGCTTTATTTTTATCGGGTTTCGAATATAAGATTGAGTACGTTAGAGGCAAAAACAATTGTGCGGATTCTTTGTCTCGTTTTCCTTTGGAAGAAAATTTGTTAAATGCGGACAAGGACGCATCTTTGGTAAATTTCATTGTCAATAATAGAAATATAAATATTAATTTTAGTAAGATCAAACTAGAATCTGCTCGTGACCGAGAATTATCTACCGTTTTGAATGCGATTAACACGGGAACAACATTAAATGATAATTTCAGACCATTTAAAGTCAGAATTAATGAGTTACATGTCGAAGAAGGTGTGTTAATGTGGGGTTATAGAGTGATTATACCACAAAAACTCCGCGCAAATATTTTGGAAGAATTGCATTCAACTCATTTAGGTATTGTGAAGAGCAAGTCATTAGCCAGGTCTTATTTTTGGTGGCCAAATTTGGATAAGGACTTAGAACAAACTGTTAAAAGTTGTAAATTTTGTAACACGTTAAAATCAGATCCAAATAAAGCCCAACTAATGACTTGGCCAGTAGCAGATGGTGTGTGGCAGAGAGTGCACACAGATTTTTGTGGACCGATTGATGGGTATTATTTTTTAATTTTAATTGATTCCTATTCTAAGTGGCCTGAAGTTTTTATAAGTAAGAGTATGACTACAGAGTTTACAATATCGCGTTTAAGAGAAACATTTGCACGCTACGGTTTGCCAATCGTGTTGGTAAGTGACAATGGGTCGCAATATACGAGTTATGAATTTAAAACATTTTTAAGTAACAACAATATTAAACACAAACTCACTGCCCCAGGTCACCCATCAACAAATGGAGCGGCTGAAAACTTTGTTCGTACTCTTAAAACTTCTTTGAAAAGTGCTATTGCTGATGCAAAAATGAAAAATTCTAGCATTTCTTTGGATTGTATTCTTTCGAGATTTCTTTTTGATTATCGTTCTGTAACTCATTGTGCGACAGACAACTCTCCTGCAAAATTAATGTTTGGAAGAGAGTTGAGAAATCGTTTTAACGCACTTAAGCCATACTCTTACGCTCAGAAGGCATGTGAGGTAAAGGGTGGGCAGATAGATCGCTACAGCGGCAAGAGAGACGTTAGTTTTGTCAAAGAGGAATTAGTTTGGTTGAAAGATCATAGTGTTGTTAATAAACCAAAGTGGGTACAGGGAAAAATTATAGAAGTGTTAGGTCCAAGGAACTATTTGTGTGAGTTACAAAGTGGTCGTTTAATTAAGCGTCATCTAGATACACTTAGGAAGTTTACTAGTAATTTTAGTGAGTCCGATAATGAAAGTTCCTCGGATGAAGGATACATTCCATTTAAACGGAATGTTGAATCAAGCATTCCACGTTCTACTGATACTTTGTTTAATTCAGATGTTAACATCGTACCAGACAACGCAAGTATAATTCCTTTGGAACAAAATCAAAATGATAATACAGAGAATACTGAATCTAATAATACAAATCTGAGAAGATCAAATAGAATAAGAAAACCTGTTGAAAAATTGAATCTTTAATAAATTGTAAATTTATTCAGATTCAACATTTATTTTTCATTACTAGATAATAAATATATATTTTTGAATTATTGAATCTTTAATAATATTAAAAATTACTAAAAATTGTAATTCTGATTATTAATTTATAAGTACGAATTTTCGTTATATATTATTATATATAAACTTAAGAAGGAGGTATTGTGATGTATGTAAATATAAATAATCTGTTCTCTAGTGTACTGGAAAGCTAAATCATAAAACATAACATACGATAACATCTCTCTCTTTCGTACTCTTATATACCATAATCTAAATACATATAGTAAGAAAACATCATAGAAAAAAATCACTTGTTTGCTGAAACTCCATGCATAAAGTTCATTTAATTAAATACGGAACATAACAATAATAATAAAACTAACTCACGAATCGTAAATTAATGTTAAGTAAAAAATTTGCTAAAACGGAGATATATTCGGAGTTAATTGATAGTTGAGTAATAAAAAAAATATAGAAAGAAATGAGACATAACCACAAAATTTGGCAGTTGGCTTACTCATATAATGAACATTTAAAACCATGAACATATTTGAAAATTCCTCCTAACACAATCCCACAATCCTGTGGAAAACATCTAAAATCCCCAAAAATAGTATTTTTCAGAAATTTACCACAAATATTTCTAGGTAGGTAGGTAGTAGTTCAGATATTTGATTTGAAACTACCATGCCATTTTAACTTTGCATATTTTTAGAGATGCAAAGAAATGACAAGAATGAAATAATTTGTTCTAATGCTTCTACTTTATTAAATACATCTAGAGCTTTTGCAACCTCTTTAGATATTACTTAGTGATTTACAATGTCAGCTTCATCAATTATTTCTTTATTTTTACATATACAAGGGGTGTCATTAAAAAGGTTGAACAACTATATTATGGAAAAATATGCAATTGATCTAAGCAAGCAGAGAACGGTATTAATTAAGAAGCGTTTGCTTCAATTAAGAGAATCAGGCGATTTAACCAATAAAACTGGAAAGGGACTAGTTGGTAGTTTCAAATTGGGAGACAAGAATAAATTTCTAAGAAAAATTGAAACCGATTTTGAACGGCGTATTACAGTCAGTCCGAGCATACAAATTAAAAGGCGTAGCAAAACCAAGTCCAGCGGGATAAAAATTCCACTGCACACCGACACGCATGCTAAGGCGACAAAAATGAAGGCTACAACACTACAATCAATATTTGACTCAAGTGATGATGCTTGTTCGCTGTCCCCAATAACACCGCTAACAGGTCAGACGCCTATTAGCTCTTTGCCAATCAAAAAGCGTAATATTGGTGTATCTAGGATTCTTTTTACTGAGTTTGGATGCAGCTTATAACTACACGATATTTGCGTGTATTTATTAAAAGAGCTCTTGCTTCTATTTAAATCGAACTTTTATTGAGTTGCATTTGTTTGTAATCCGTTTTGTTGGAAATTATAGATTTGCACACAATTTTGTGTTCGACAAAGTATTTTGTATTATTAAGTGGCATTTTGTATTATTTTGTTTGTTATGTTGTATGTACAGATGTATTTTCAGTTTAATTAAAATATTCAGGAAAGTAATTTTTATTTTAAGTGTTTTTTTGTAAATATTTAAATAAATATAAAAGTATAAATTTTCAGTGACACATTTGAAAATGTTGGAAAACATATAATTGTTGGTAAGTAGTATCGTACCATTGTACTATTTTTTTTACACCACAGATATGTAAAAAGTTATGAAAAGAGAACTTATGATTTGTATTTTCACAAAAATTGAGACATATTTTAACATATGTATATGTTTTTAATTTAGACATATATGTTTTTAATATATAATAAACAGAGTCCAAACATAATCAAACACGCTACAGACGACGGGGTTTTAGTACATACGTATTTTTTCTACATAAGTTTCTTATGCAGGGTATACTCACATCAAGCGGTTTGACCAACATTGAGAGTGTGTGTGTGAAAAACGACACTCGTTGCTGCAGTTTCAAAAGTAGCTAGTGGCTTTATGTAGTCAGTTATTTCGTTAGCGAAAAGCCTGACTAGCTACTTGAGTGGCTACAGGTAATGCTAGAGTTCGCCTTTTGATTATTATAAGTATGAAAACAAGGAAAAACAATGTACTGAACCGTTATCCCGTTATGATTTGTTGGTTGCTAGGTTATTTTTTTTGTGTTGGCGTCAGTTGCTATTAAACTTTCGTAGAAGTGTCATCGTGACAGCGTACGTGGGTTAGAAGTATAAAAAAGTGAACTTTAATATTTAGAAAGGTAAAATGACTAGCAAAAGACAAATGAAACGCTTATTAAAGAAAGAAAAGGAACAAATTGTGCAAAAGTTTGAAAATGTAGAAAAATATAATGAAAAAGATTTATTCATAGCATTAATTCGTTATGGTCCGTCGAATTCATCAAGCGGCTTGTACTAATCAAGTAGTTAGTACAATGTTGTTAGATATTTCGTCAATTCCATGTAACTAGCGATCTGCATGGTACATGGTAGTGCAGGGTGTAGCCACTGACTACCGTCAATGACATCCCCATGTTAAATTCGTCAGTGTAAAGCATTGGTGGTAGTCTGGCGGGTAGTTAATGGTAATTATTGATAGTTAGGGAAATAACTAAAAATTCGTCAGCTACTTCGACAGCGGGGGTATGACTGATATCAGACCTTGAATTTGGTTAATTTTACCCACGGTTTTTTCTTGTGTAATGACTTATTTTCTTTTGGCAGCCAGTGTTGGAAACACCATTTAGCAGATGTTGTTAACCAACACACTTATACACTCAGACGTCTGTTTTTCACAAGTGCAAGTTTGTTGTTTCTAGCGAACGCAGAAAATATTGAATAAAATTCCAAATATTTGCGATAAAGATGGCCAAAAACAAGAGCACAGTTTATCTGGGCTATGATGATGAAGAGATCACTGATAAACATGTGTCGTTTTTCAATAGTACCCTGAATAAAATTGGTGGAACTCCGGTAAGTTGTGCCGTTGTGTGTATATGTTTGGTGTTTGTTCAGCAGGATAAATGGATGGTGGGGTGGCGATATGAGATGGTACGATACACTCACTGAATAATTGATTTTTTCGCATGTGTTTAAGGATTGGCCAAATGGTGAACTAAAAGTTCCAGCATGTCCTCTGTGCGGCACAGCGCGACCACTGTTGCTGCAATTGTACGCACCTTTGGAAATGTCCCAGTTCCACCGTACGCTATATGTGTTTGCCTGTTTGAACCCTGTTTGTTCGCAGAATTCCAAAAGCTGGTTGTGTGTGAGGACTCAACATTTGGATATCCCGGATCACTGTGATATTATGAAGGCGGTGGCATCGCCAAAAAATTCTGGCTCTGGTAAACAAAAAAGGAAAAAGGAGCCCAAGCAAGCAACAGGAAAAATATCTTGGTGCAGTGGTGTTGATGATTGGGGCGCGAAAGAGGAGGCTAGTACTAGGGAAGTTATCGAACAAATGGACACTGAGGCCGACGAATGTCATGAGCAAAACGAAGAGAATGGAAATGTGATTAATTCAAAAAATGTCAATTTACCTTCCTTGCATCATGAGCACGAGTCAGATGATGGAGACGATTGCCCGTTGTCCAATGCTGATGATGAAGAGGATGATAGTAATTCCACGGATAATGATCTTCTATTGAGTTTTAATCAAATGGATGTAAGATCTGGGCAAAATATTGCCGAAGACCCCAATGCCAATTGTGCTGACGATTTAGCAGTGGAAGATGTCGGTGGTGGTATAGCGGCAGCTGCTGCCTCTGTGGAGAATGAGGGCAATTATGCTTGCAGTGGAGCATCAGCAATGATTTGTGCGGAAATCGAAGGTGCAGAGACGGATGTTGTGCTGGTGGAGACACCTCAAAAGCCTGAACGTGATTTAATAGCCTTACTTAAACATACGCCTACTCCGGCCGCCTTGGGACCCTTAGCCAAATTATCCGATCTTACAATTAAGCCATATTTTATATCTGTTGAATTGGAAGCGAACACAGCAAGTAAGGAATACGAAAACTATGGTGGTTCCTTATCATCTGAACATATTCGTGAATTATATCAGGAATATAAGAAACAAGACGAATCAGCATTATCTCCTGGTAGTGCCAGCGGTGGCGGGGGATGTGTTGGCGGTGGAGGTATAGGGGGTGGTACTCCAGAGGATATAGAGGGATATGAGAAAGCGTTGCCCGCACACGGTGATCTTATGTTCCATTACTTTTTGAGCACTATACAACAGAATCCGGGACAAATATTAAGGTACGCAAAAAAAAACAAATTATGTTTGAAGACAATACAAATGTAATAGGAAGACCTTATTTCCACAGAAAAATCTTTTTAGAGTCAAGAACCATATCTGCGAATAGGGGACACGATCATTCTTTTATTTAAATGTTTGTTTTTCACATTACAGATACTCTCGTGATACGTTGCCTCTACTCATAGCTCCACTACAGGAGTCCATGCCCAAGTGTCCCAATTGCAATGCTGATACGATTTGCGAAATTCAAATCCTTTCAACCTTAATACCCAAATTGAAAATGCAGCAAACTAATGATTGCGCTCCGCTAGAATATGGAAATGTTTTGGTAATCACCTGCTTGAAAAGCTGTTGGGATACACCAGACAAAATGCGGTATGAAAAGGTCGTAGTCCAAGCTGAAAAGTAAACCCCAATAAAAACGCTTAGAAACCTAGTCAAAAATACTAAATACAAAATGTGTTGGTATAATTCAGTCTTAAGGATGATGATGATGGTACCTCAATACGAAAGTCTTACATTAAAATTACTACAGCAAGAGAAAGAAGGACTAAAACACAGTAAACATTTTATCAAAATTCTATAGACTATAATTTATTCCGAAATCAAAACGGGATACCATTACATATTTCTCAAACAGCAACACTCAAGGATTGATTAAGATGACAAAAAAAAACAAAGAAATGGATTGAACTAACTAAATATAATTGTGTTATCAACTGAAGAAGATGAAGAAAAATAAACAAATCGTTTTAAATGCAAACTCTGTCCCCATAACCAACTATATCAACTTAAAGTAACAATTAACAACGGCTTCATTGAAATGGAAACATGTAACGTAATTAAAATAACATTGATTTTAAAATGAATTAATTTAAGGATTTTAAAATGATATCGAATCATGAGTAAATGAATGGTTAGCATCATATAGCTTGGTCAATTCTCCAGTCCACTTTTAACGAAAACACGTTATTGAAAAACCATCAACACAGCAAAGCACTTTTTATTTAATTATTTATTTAAAGATTACTTTAATTTCCCTTAAGCTGTCTATTACTAGGTATTATCTAAAACTAAACTTCCTTGTCTTTCCTGGTACGCGTAAATTTCAAAGAACATTATGTGATTTATAAATTAACAAAGAAATACTTTACAAAAAGTTCAACTATAACTTTTATTTAATTATGCTTTAATGTAGTTTTAACTAAAAGAAATAAGAAATATAACACAACTGAAATAAATAGTTTAAAATGAGAGAAAGATAATGGCAGTGTAAATTATTGTATAATGGTTTAAAGAAACGGGGGAGCGAATATTTTAATTTCCCGATGTGAAACTCAAAAGAAACCTACAAATTATCAGTTCTAAATGACATCGAATAACTAAATATGACAAGGAAATTTGAATTAAGAACAAAACGAAGCTGTAGGAAAATTTAATATCTATAGTAGTTGTTGTCTTTCAGGCAACAATAAAAATTATTTCTATCTCGACATGTACTTTAAAAATTTTGCGAAAGTTTTTCGTGATATTTTTGTTATTGCAATTAAGCTTTCGGTTGTATTTATTTTGCTGCATTCTTCAATAGTATCATTTCAAACAACCGCTGATGAAGATCTGTGGCTAAATCTGAAATAGCTATACGGCCAGGAATCATAAGGATGCCTTTTTCAAAACACTTTTTAACTAGCAGGCAAAAACGATGTACAAGTAGATAGTCAAAATTTCTCTTCACTCAAATGCCAACAAACAAAACGAGTGAAACCCTAGTACTTCTCTACTCTCTCTCTTACTCTCTTCTTTGAATATTTCAATACACGAGCAGCTTTTTGATAGTGTTATTGTATATACCTTTTCTCTTACCTTTTTCATTGAATATTTCAATACACAAGCAATTTTTTTGCTGACGGTATAGTAGCTTTGTTTCTTTACTTTTTGGGTAAAGTTCGGGTAAAAGAGAGTAAAAGCAAAATTCTCTCTCAAATACTCAATATTTCCCAAAAGTAAAGAAACGCAAAATCCACTTTTCTAGCCCGAAAACAAATGTCAAAACACAAAACATATGCTTGACAACAAATCCTGCATATCATGTTCATTTGCACACTTCCCATCTTCTTTAAATAAGCACTCTCAAAGCAATCACTTTTCAAATTAATAAAATTGTAAATTCAATAATTTTTTTTCACTTGTGTATTTTTTTTCACAAATAATATCTACATGTTTTTATGTTGACGTTTCGAACAGCTGATTGTTTGACACTTTGCCCAAACTTACCCGAAGAAAGTCTGTGTAAGTTCGGTAAAAAGAGAAACGCATTTTGACGTTAAGAGAAACAAAAATTGCTCTCATTTGCCCAATTTGTGAGTAAAGAAACGCGTTTGGGTTCACTCGTTGTGTTTGTTGTCATTTGAGTGAAGAGAAATTTGGACAGTTTATTTTGGTGCCTCGGCAGAAAAAAACACGTCAATGATTTTTCTTGGTCTGAAATACGATCTTCGGGTTCGGTTATATATTTTTTTTTGTTGTGCAAAAGCTCAGGGAGGCGTTAGCTAATAGTTTTACATATGTACATACCATACATGGACACACTGCAGTTTATATTTACGCCCTTCAAAATAACAGTAATCGGTAGAGTTTTACTGGTAATACAATTTAGTTGGTATTACCAGTAAATTTCTGCTGATTACTGAAAAAACCCTCAGTAAAAATACATTACATATTTACTGGTAATGCATATTAAATTTCATAATCAGTTAAAAAAACTTGTTTTTTTTTACTTGTAATGCAAATTAAATTTTAGTATCAGTAGACTTTTTTTATATAATTTTTTTTTTAAATTATTTTTTTTTTATTTATTTTTGGTAAAGTGAAATAAATTCCTGCGCACGGTCCTGGTGAGGAGGACAGCTACCAGAGGAGCAACACGGGATATTTCTGGCCCCGCTCCTATAGCTCCTTGTGATAATCGGAGTACTCAATTTTGTATTTCTGTCTGTACGGATGGTTCGAAATATGAACATGGCACAGGAGCAAGGATCTGCAGCTAACCATTTCTTTTAGATTACACAGTGAATTATGTATTTTTGAGGCCATTAAGGGATGTGGAATCGATACTAGTAGGCGGCTAACCCTGTGTGTATAGCCAGGCTGCGATAAAGGTGATCAGTTAAACAAGGTTAGATCAAATTTGGTGAGAAATTGTAAAGGGGAGTTGGGTAGGCAAAAGCCTCTGGATATCAGCCTCTGTTAGGTTCCTGGACATTACGATATTCCTGGGAACGGATCAGCGGATTTTCTGGCTAGAGGAGACTACGTTGCCTGATCACGACTCTAGAGGATGTTCATCCATCTATCTGTTACCTTTTTGGTTTAGTGAAGGACTGGATGTGGAAAACAGCTAGCAGACGTTGGGTCGCCAGACCTGACTAGTTGGTTAGTTAATTAGTTTGAGAGGGGTGGGGTGTTGAGTGTTCAAAAGGTGCACTCTAAACCTTCCCATGTCAGTAAGACATACATTTAAGTCGCTGATGCCACCTGTTGTGCGCTCTAAGTTTACCCTACTAATTTACTATATCCCATATAGGAATTCGGTGCTATTCATAAAATTCCTTAAGTTGTTCCAGTCCATACCCACAAGTTTGGTCACGTCCGGTATCGTACTATCCGAAAACTATCTGGATCTAGTTTGTGTGAAGGCCTGCCAGTGGCATAAGAAATGCTTCATCATCCTCCATGCATGCCCTGCACTCACTAATCGCCTCTAGTCCAATACGGTACAGGTGGGCCCGTAATGCCGAATGCACCGTTAAGACTCCCATCATCTTACTGATTTCATATTTTCCCAGTTTCAGCAAACCTTTTGTCCTCAATCCATCTGGGTCTCACCATAGGATCTTTGTCATCCTGCCTACTGATTCCTGGTTCCATTGGGCTATATGTGCCGACTCCGACCATTTACTCAACTCAGTCTTCGTCACCCCAAAGGGTTTCGCTCCATCTAGGCCCACCGTTTGGAGTTTCCTGGCTTTCGTTGACAGGAGGTTCGCTCTCTCGTTGTCGAATACTCCGCACAGGATCAAGGATCTGCAGCTAACCATTTCTTTTAGGTTACATAGTGAATGATGTATTTTTGAGGCCATTAAGGGATGTGTAATCGATACTAGTAGGCGGCTAACCCTGTGTGTATAGCCAGGCTGCGATAAAGGTGATTCAGTTAAACATGGTTAGATAAAATTTGGTGAGAAATTGTAAAGGGAAGTTGGGTAGGCAAAAGCCTCTGGATATCAGCCTCTGTTAGGTTCCTGGACATTACGATATTCCTGGGAACGGATCAGCGGATTTTCTGGCTAGAGGAGACTGTACGTTTTCTGATCACGACTCTCTAGAGGATGTTCATCCATCTATCTGTTACCTTTTTGGTTTAGTGAAGGACTGGATGTGGAAAACAGCTAGCAGACGTTGGGTCGCCAGACCTGACTAGTTGGTTAGTTAGTTAGTTTGAGAAGGGTGCGGTGTTGAGTGTTCAAAAGGAGCACTCTAAACCTTCCCATGTCAGTAAGACATACATTTAAGCCGCTGATTCGACCTGTTCTGCGCCGTAAGTTTATCCTACTAATTTACTATATCCCTTATAGGAATTCGGTGCTATTCATGAAATTCCTTAAGTTGTTCCAGTCCATACCCACAAGTTTGGACACGTCCGATATCGTACTATCCGAAAAATATCTGGATCTAGTTTGTGTGAAGGCCGGGCAGTGGCATAAGAAATGCTTCATCATCCTCCATGCATGCCCTGCACTCACTATTCACTACAGGTGGGCCCGTAATGCCGAATGCACCGTTAAGACTCCTATCATCTTGCTGATTTTCCCAGTTTCAGCACACCTTTTGTCCTCAATCCATCTGGGTCTCACCATAGGATCTTTATCATCCTGCCTACTGATTCCTGGTTCCATTGGGCTATATGTGCCGACTTCGCCCATTTACTCAACTCAGCCTTCGTCAGCCCAAAGGGTTTCGCTCCATCTAGGCCCACCGTTTGGAGTTTCCTGTTTTCGCTGTTGAGTCTGCCGTGCATAGAATAATCGTTTATCACCTTCTTACAGTCAAGCACCGTTCTAGATTTGACAGTTTCCGATGATATTGCCTTGATTGCCATTTGGCTATTCGTGAAGATATTTGCTTCGGCTAGGATTGTATTATCGCCGAACCATTTGATACACTCCGTAATCGCCCGAACTTCCGCCTGACAGTTTGTATTATGATCCGGGATGCGTAGGTGGGATTCGGTTGCTGGATTTTCAATGAAGAATCTTAGACCCGTTCTTTCTCCTAGCTTTGAGCCATCCTTGTAGCAGCAAGTCCCATTTGGCATTTGTGCCAGGGTCCCGTTCTGCCAGGCGTCTCTAGTTGGCGTCAAGGTCACGCAATTCGCCTTAACCCTTATCTCAGGTATTCGGTCAGATTCACTCGTATCTTGCGTGTACCCGACTAAGGCCCCAATTATCCGTTGGTGTTTTGACGTAAGATCCCTGTTGATCCATTCACCTGTTGCCTGTAGGCGTTTTGCCGCAAGGGCGGCGTCGTATTTGGCTGGATACATAAAATAGTTTCCATGGCTCTTGTCGAGGTTGTCCTTATTGCACCACTAATACCAATGCAGCACATTCTCTGAACCCTCTCCAGTATTGCGGTGTTACATTTTCTCTCAACTGCCGTCCACCATACTACAGAAGCATATGTTAGTACTGGCCTGATTACGCGTCTGTAGATCCAGTGTGTTATATTCGGTTTGAGACCCCATTTGGATCCTATAGCCCTTCTGCGTAGCGACCAGCATCTTAGGCCTTATTGGGCCTTTCCTCTATGTGGAACCCTCTCTGAACCCTCTCCAGTATTGCGGTGTTACATTTTCTCTCAACTGCCGTCCACCATACTACAGAAGCATATGTTAGTACTGGCCTGATTTCGCGTCTGTAGATCCAGTGTGTTATATTCGGTTTGATACCCCATTTGGATCCTATAGCCCTTCTGCGCAGCGACCAGCATCTGTAGGCCTTATTGACGCTTTTCAATTCAGTTTCCGATCTAAGATTACTCCTAAGTATAGCACGGAATCGTGGCTCTTCATACTCTGAGATTTTCGTCTTCCTTGTGAATATACGTATTTCCGTTTTGTGGGTTTACATTTCGGCCCCTTGGCTGTGCCCAGTCATACGCTATACTCAGTGCCCTCTCTGCATAATTGATTAGAATTCTTTCCCTTAAGAAGTATTATAACGTCATCTGCGTAGCATATTGGTTTAAATCCTTCTTCGGTAAGTTTCCTTAGGAGACTGTGTATTGTGAGGACCCATAAGAGTGGTGATATAATCCCTCCCTGTGGAGTTCCACGTTGTACCTTGTCCCTAATATTTACATCATTGGAACCACACTTTATCCATCTATTCCTTAGCATATGGTTGATCCAGTCTTTTAATGCCCGGTCCACCATAAACTGGTATAAGGATTGTTTGAGTGTTTCGGTCCGGACATTATTGAACGCTCCCTCAATATCTGTGCATACAGCGAGTGTATATAGTTTGTCATTGCGAGATTGCTCTATGTAGTAGGTTACCTCATGAAGCGCGGTATCCACTGATCTGCCTTTGACATAGGTGTGTTGCCTAAACTTAAGCATATCGTTCGGTATTCCACTTTTCACCATGTCATCCACTATTCTCTTCAGTGTTTTGAGTAGAAACGAGGTACGGCTAATTGGTCTATAAACCTTGCAGTTGCATAGCTTGCTTTTCCAGGTTTGGATATAAATACTACCCTAGCCTCCTGCCAGTTTCTCGGTGTATAGGCGTATTTTAAGCATGCGGTAAAAATTCCTGCCAAATGGGTTGTTATTTGATCAACCCCCTGTTTTAGGATAGCCAGAAAAATACCATCCGGTCCCGCCGCTTTATGTGGGGAGAAGCTCTTTTTAGATTTTTCGACCATTTGGTCCGTAATGATTGGCGTCTGATGCACTACATTCTCACCTTGTGAACATTCCCCTGTGGGTTCCGCGTTCCCATTTGGAAAGTGTGTATCCATCAGGGCCTTAGCGTTTGTTCCATTGTATCCATTATCTTTCCCGTGTCATGTACTAGCGTTTCCGCCTGAAAGTGGGTCTTAGAGAGGCATTTTTTCATCTTGGACATGTCGCTGACGCTGTCCACCTGTTCACTGAATAGTCTACAGGAGTTGCGTCTCGCTTTGCGTTGTATTGACTGAGATTCCTCTTATAGTCCTCCCAATATACTGGTAATTTCTTACGCGTGGCCCTGTTATAAAGTCTACGGACATTCTTCCCTAGATTTCGTACTTCCCCTGTAACCCAGGGTCGAAAGACTACTACTGCTTACGTTGTCTTTGTCACCTTATCGTCTAGTTGGTCCCTGCTAGCGTATTCAGTTGAGGGTGATCTAGTCGATTCCTTAGTGGGCTTCCGAACTTTGCCCAGTCTGTCTTAGTCCTATTTCGGAAACTTATCGTTTTCGGCGGTGGTCGTGTTATCCTGAATCTAATGTATCTCATTTGAAACCCTCCATTCTTGAATCTCATCTATAAGGTGTTCAGAACAGTTTGTGATATCTAACACCTCCTCCCTAATCTTGTTGACAAAAGTGGCTTTGTTCCCAATATTCAGTGTGAAAAGGTTCAAATATTCTACTAGAGTATGACCCCTACGGTTACAGTTAGCACTACCCCACGACTTGTGGTGAGAGTTAGAGTCACTACCTATTAATACTTCGTTACCTGCCTGTTTGGCCCTCTCTACCAGTCGCTGTAATTCCGACGAAGGTGGTGGTGTCGGCGAATCATAAGGCAAGTATACTGATGCCAGGTTTATATTTCCATCTCCCTGTTTCAGCACAGTTGCATCCGATGTTGACAACTCTGGGGAGAAGAGAAAACAAAGGTTTTTATGGCATTAGAAACATGTTCTCGGACGGGAACCCGTCTTCGTGTAGAATAGTTGGTAGTTAAAATGATTTAATTCAATAACCTTGTCTATAGTGGTTCAAGGTTCTTGTATTAAAGCAATGTGTATTTTACCTTTATTAATTTTATCCAAAAGAGCGTGGGTTGCCGTCTCGCTCCGGTGGAGGTTTATCTGGATGACCTCTAGCATTGGTCCTCCAGTAACCGGTCTTCTTGGGAGTTGGTGATACATTCGGTCACTTCCTCCTTCTATTTTGGGGTGTCTGCTCCGCCGAGCCTCCATTCGCTTCATTGCTCTTCGCATTCTCCGGCTGTGTTCCTCCGGTCGTCATGCCAGTTGGCACTTTGCCAACTTTAATATAGACAGCTTTGATCACAAAGAACACCATACCTTTAGTCTTGGCAAGACCAGCCATGGATGCCGGGTCTAGTCCGATCACAAGGAGAGTGCTCTCCTGCTCCTCCTGCCTGTGGAAAACGACACATTTATCCACGGTTAGTCCTGCGTTTTCCTTGCCAATGACTCAGTATGGCGTCCGATGCAAACTTGCTGCCCCATACTTTTATGGACACGGTAGCTCCTGTCAGCCTAGGGATGTCCTTCCGTACGAGGGCTAACTTACCACCTTCCCAGGGGGCAGAGATTTCATCCACTAGCATCTTCAATGTCTCCGCACAGTGTTGTGAGGCCAGCTGTAGTGTGAGTACCTCCCCTTTGCTGCTGACGACTTCTATGGGAGGTCCACTTTCGGCCTTCATTGTGTACTCCATAACCTTCGTGTCGACAATGTCCTCCACGGTTTGGTGTTGGTTGTTTGGTATTAAGCCAGTTGGGTTGCCGCTGTCAATTACTGCATAGCAGAGATCGTCCAGGAATTGCCTTCTTGCTACCTTTGCGTAGGATGGTGGTTCTTTGCCGGTGTTCATATTCAGCTTCCTCTTCCGAGTTGGATAGGGTTCGTGTATACACGCCCTTTGCTTCGGCTGATTTAGCTGATGTGCTCGGCTTTCCGGTAATAGCATCGTCTTTGCTCCTATTGTTCCTGGAATTCTGTTGAATACCCTGGGTAATATGGGGTTTGGGAGTCTCCGAGTTACCAGATGACGGGAAACACTTTTTCCTCTTTTCTGCTAGTTTGACGGTGTTCTGCTCTTCAGGTGATCGGTTTCTTTTCTCAGCCTCTGTTGAGGTCGAGGCTTGTTTGGCTGAGCGGTTCCTCTTTGCAATCTTTCTGCGTTGAACCCCCGAGAGCCGTTTCTTCTGCATTCTACCTCGTCATTTTTTGGAGTTGCTAAAATAGTAATATTATATTCATTAGTATCGCTTTGGGAATCAAAGTTGGAGTCACCACCTGTTATTGAAGGCTGGGGGCTTATGCAGCCCCGCTTGGTTACGTCCGCGTCATCATCCTTGTTATGGTTGCCAATGGCTTTTTGTGTGCTTGCCACAGACTCTACTACGGGGGGTCAAGACACCACCCCCTGTAGAACCATGAGTATGATGAACCCGACTCTGCGTTTTCATCATCATCGATACGATCTAATGGTATTGTTGCACAATGCTATCGTGGATTAGCCTGTGTTCAGTTTAAAATGTCATATTGGTATCGTTTCGTGTATCAGTTTCGTTTGCAGTGTTGCTTTCATTGTGTTGTTTTCCTGTTTTTGTTTTTATTTTTTTCATAAGTTCTTTGTTCATGTTAGTCCCACGAGTATGCCAGTAAATATACTACAGTCCACCCCAGTGACGGCGTGAGTTGGACCGGGCGACCCATTACTACCGACCAGTGCCCTGGCGTCGAAGGGAGCTGTTAGGAACTAGTTTGTTTAAAGACTAACCGGCCATTTTAGGTCCTCGGCACTGCTTCCAACCATCTTGACCTTAAAAGTGTTTTTGCGTTCAACGTTGGATATTCTAATGGCGCCAAAATCGCAAGAATCGCCATGTCGGGGAAGCTTCATTGACATTCGTTATTTAAGTAGGCCTGATCAACAGACAGACCTACAACGAGACTCAACTTCCCCGCGGATTGACCTTTAGTTCGCGCAGCCAAGGCCACACATAGGCAGCCTCGGCCACACTTAAGCCCCCACATCGCGACATGGTTGTTACCATAGATAAAGTAAACTAATAGATGAAGCACAAGTGTTGGGAAACTTTTAGTGTAATGGATAATTTTCTAGATGTCGTTGAAAGCAACAAATGGGTTATTTTTTGTTCCCAAAAAAAAGTTAAAAAAATATGACATTAAAGATCTAAAATTTCATATCAAAAAAAAAATTATTTTCAACAAAAATATCACTTCGAAACAAGACTACAACACGTTACTTAAAGTAGAATAACCGATGGCCATCGAATTGCAAAGCCATGTCACCTCCGTCTATGTCCTAATAAATTGGCTCTTCCTCCGCTTCAGCTACCATTCCTTGCTGAGAGTTCTCAGATACTAACATCTGCGACCACAGAAATTGCTGCTTGGGCGGGAAGTTTTTAGATTAAAATCGTGTTCCGGCATGTTCAACTTTGGGCGGTCTTACGGGTTTTCTCCTATTGATATCCCAACACTGACCTCATGGCTTTGAAATTGTTTATTATATAAGAAACAATTTATGTAAACTCATTGAAATTTTGTCACATTTCCCTTGTTTAAATTACTTTCACAAAAATTTCCCATAATTTTGAATAAACGTCAATGAGAATTATGGGTAACTTCAATGAAAGTGACAGCCGTTCAGGTCAGCACCTAGTGAACAAAGTTGACAATGGTCGCGCTATATCTATTGTTTGCTTTGTCTATAGTTGTTACTCCAGGTGGAGGCAGACCTGACTATATAACGGCTAAGGTAATGTGGTCCAAATATTGCCGATATGGCGATTTGAGACTGGCCTATGGAATTCTAACGGAACACTTAAATATCAGACACCTAACGGCAAGTGGGATAAATCCGTGCCGGACTATTGTCGCTTGTCGAAGACGAGGAGTCCGAGACGATGCAACATCTTTTTTTGTAGTTGCCCTGCTCTGGCCCTAAGGAGACTGAGCTACTAAGGTTCAAACCTAGAGTATCTCTCCTGAATCGGAGTGAGTATTCTACTGGGTTTTATGCGGTGAATCACATGGTTGACCGTGTCAAGATGTATAACCGGGGTACACTGTGGTGGGAGTTTCATCCCACGATCATATCTTCTTTCCTCTTATATAAGTTAACACGATCCCCAACGCCTCACCCTAATGTCTTAATCGACACAATTCCCATCGTCTCACTCTAATGTCTCGTTCGACCACTAACTGCAATGTCAGCGATGGGATTTCAATTGCAACCAACAGTAATGTTAGCGAATAGCTCTGGCTAATGAAACGGAACTCCACACACGAGGCGCAACATCAGCAGTCTACGTGGTTATCACCAAAAGAAGAATAAAACAGAACACTATGCACGAGGCGCAACATCAGCAATCTGAAAATGAGTTAGGATAGTATTAAGAACCATAAAGTGTATTTGGAAATAATAATAAAGTCAGTTTAGTAACAGAACTCAAAACTTGAAGTTGTTTATAAGAAGGAACTTCATAATTGGCGCCCAACGGGATAAAATTGATTAACTCGTTATAAAAGCAAATAAGTGTTAACAATTAAATAAAAATAAAAAGAACCCAAGCCACCCTGTTAATAAAATAAACAAGTGACTAGAGACTAACTCGTTATAAAAATGAGGTGTGAAAAAAGGAAAGATAAACCAAGTAACCAAAACCCAAGGAAAACAAACTAGTTAAATCGTTTTAAAAAAAAAACAAACAAGTATTGAAAAAGAAAAAAACAAAATCACCAGCGCTCACCGGAAAAAGAGCAAATAAATAACAAAAAGTTTACTCGATATAAAAACAAGGTATTTAAATAGAAAATCAACTATAAAGCCAAATATAAAATAAAGACATAAAGCAAAAAGTGCCCAAGTGCTGACAATAACAAAATAGTCACCAGAGCTTCGAAATAGCCTGGGCCGCGAAGAAGAAAAGAGAGAGGAAGCAGCTTAGTTTTAGCAGCAAAATCTACAGCAGAAATGAAAAGCCGACGCAGACAAGAATTGTAAGATTTAATTAATTTTAAGAATACAAGAAAATTAAACCTAGAGTACTCCTATAAAGTTTCTTAAAGAAAATTGTAAATTTGGGTGATTGTGATTGACATCGAAGGTTAAATTTAGAAAATTAATTAATACTTTTTCTGGAAAAATAAAATATTCTTGCTATAGTGGAAAAGATATAAATTTTTTCTCTGAATGAATGGACAGGAATTAGACCAAGAAATCGAGCTTTTGACAGAAGGTATTAATAGAATTTAGGTTGATAAAAGAACGAAAGATAATTCAAACATCACGACAGCAGAGCACTTACGTATTCTTATAGATACCGCCATCACGGCAGCTTTAATGACACAAAGACAAACATTCGAAGCACAGGTAACTGAATTGAAAAATCGGATTGAGACAATTGCGGCACCAACCCCTGAGATCGAATCATACAGGGAAATAGAGATTATTCAGGGACGTCAGTGTGACGAATCCCTGGGCATTGCGAAGTCGTTACCGGACTTTGAGGGAAAGCACGAAACATACGTATCGTGGCGCCAAGCGGCACATACTGCTTATAAAATTTTTGAGAGTCATGATGGAAGCTCCAAACATTACCAGGCAGTGGCCATTATTAGGAATAAATTAAAAGGACCGGCAGACATGGTGCTGTCCTCTTTTAACACGGTCCTAAATTTTAGGGCCATTATTGCCCGCCTTGACTTTACTTATTCAGACAAGCGGCCCATTTATCTTATAGAGCAAGAGCTTTCCACACTCCGCCAAGGGAACATGACACTCTTGCAATTCTATGACGAAGTAGAGAAGAAACTGACCCTACTTACGAATAAGACAATCATGACATATGACGGACCTATTGCCACATCGATCAATGCTAAATACAGGATGGATGCGCTACGCGTGTTTATTTCCGGTACCAAGAAGGAATTGAGTAACGTACTCTTTTCGGCACGGCCAAGCGATTTGCCGTCGGCTCTAGCCTTGGCGCAAGAAGTTGAGTCTAATCGCGAGATATATTTGTTTGCGACGAACTACGCTAAGTCCCGGGAGGATAAAGAGAGACAACGAGGTGAACCACAACCGTCAGCTGGAGCGCAGAATAAGAACCCCCATTTTGACAGACGGCAAGTATCTGACAATAGAAATGCGCAAAGACGTGACACGGATGAACCAATGGACGTGGATGAGTCATCACGTTTTAGGCGGTCAACGAGATACAACTCAAATAACGTCGGCCCTTCGCAGGGCAATACAATGACCAGACGAATACGCAGACAGTGAAACGGCCGAACAGTGGTACGGCTAGATTCACTGGGCCTAAACAACAGAGAATCAATATACTTTCGCAGGAAGCTCCTCAGACAGAGCGGGAGTATCATGAATTGGCAGAACTAGAAGCGGACGACGTTGACGTTGATGCTGCAGACGATTATGACCACATTAATTTTTTAGGAATGGCTCCCTGCTACCGTACATAGAAAGGGTTATAGCAGGGAGGACAATTAAATTATTAATAGATACTGGGGCTTCAAAGAATTACATAAAACCTATAAAAGGATTAAAACATGTGGTCCCAGTAGATTGTCCTTTTGTAGTGAAATCTATTCATGGCTTCACTACCATTAGGGAAAAATGTGTCGCTAACGTTTTCGACACTAATACCAACTTCTTCATTCTTCCATCACTTTCAACGTTTTACGGTATTGTCGGCCTCGATCTGTTAACACAGATGAGTGCGACATTAGATTTTAAAAATAAGGAAATGAGGACTGAGACAGGAGTAGAAAAGCTTTTATTCCTAATATGCGCAAACGTGAACTTTACGAATGTTGAGAATATAGAAGTGCCTCAGGTAATATCTGGGAAATTTAGGGAAGTGCTCGAGAAGTTGTCGGGAGTTTTTGCAAACCCCAACGAATCACTTCCCTACAACACTAACATCGTTGCCACTATTCGCACCAATAGTGACGATCCGGTGTACTCTAAGCTATACCCGTATCCTATTGGCGTAGCAGACTTTGTTAATACTGAAATAAAAGACCTACTGAAAAATGGCGTGATAAGACCGTCCAGATACCCATACAACAACCCCATTTGGGTTGTGGATAAGAAGGGAAAGGACGAACATGGAAACACGAGGAAACGTCTCGTAATAGATTTTAGGAAATTGAATAATATAACTGTTGACGATAAATATCCCATCCCGGAATTGACAGTGATTCTCTCAAATCTTGGTAAAGCAAGATTTTTCACAACACTGGATCTTAATTCAGGCATCCACCAGATTTCACTGTCCGAACGAGACAGATAGAAAACGGCCTTCTCGGTTGGAAATGGGAAGTATGAGTTTTGCCGGCTCCCTTTCGGCCTCAAAAATGCCCCTAGCATCTTCCAAAGGGCCATAGATGATGTTTTGAGGGAGCAAATCGGAAAAACGTGCTACGTTTATGTAGATGATGTTATTATCTTTTCCGAGAATGAGGAGGATCACATTAAGCACATCTCATGGGTCTTAGAAAGACTGTACGAAGCTAACATGAGGGTTTGTCGGGAAAAACACATTTTTTAAGGAAAGTGTTGAATATCTCGGATTCATTGTGTCCAGAGGGGGAATCAAAACAAGCCCGGAAAAAGTTGAAGCGATCCGCAACTATGAACAACCCACAACACTTTTTAACGTCAGATCATTTCTGGGTCTGGCAAGTTACTACAGATGCTTCATTAAGGATTTTGCTTCAATAGCAAAACCACTGACCGACATCCTGAAGGGAGAAAATGGTAAGGTCAGCGCCTCTCAATCCAGGAGAATTAAGATAGACTTGAACGGAGAACAGCTCCAAACCTTCGGGAAATTCTTGCCTCTGAAGAGGTCATGTTACTTTACCCAGACTTTAAGAGACCATTTGATCTAACAACAGACGCATCCGCATTGGGCTTAGGCGCCGTTCTCTCTAAAAGCGGTAGACCCATAACGATGATATCAAGGACATTGAAGGACAGAGAACTGAACTATGCGACGAACGAGCGCGAATTGTTGGCTATTGTCTGGGCCCTTCAGAAGCTAAGAAATTATCTATACGGCGTGAGGAACCTGAATATTTATACTGACCACCAACCTCTTACGTTTTCCGTTTCGGATAGAAACCCAAACGCTAAGATTAAACGTTGGATGGCATTTGTAGATGAACACAACGCGAAAATTTTCCACAAGCCTGGCAAGGAGAATTATGTCGCAGACGCGCTTTCACGTCACAATATTCATGCTCTGAATGCAGAACCACAATGTTCCGCTAATCCTCTTGGTTCTCAGGACTGCCATACCTTAGAAGAAGAACCCTGCTCGGATATTGCTACGGTTCATAGTGAGATATCTTTGACTCACACAATCGAGTCCACTGAAAAACCAGTAAATTGCTTTAAGAACCAAATAGTCTTACACGAAGCAAACTATTCTGCACACCGTAATTTCATAATTTTTTCGGAGAAGACTCGTCACAATATTGACTTTACTGATCGTAACACTTTGATTGACCAAGTTAAACTTGCGGTAAACCCGGGTGCTGTAAACGCGATACATTGCGATCTTCCGACGCTGGCGCGTGTCCAACATGAGTTAGTAAAGTATTTTCCTTCCACTAAATTTTGGTACTGTAAGAGCATGGTACAGGACATTTTCGATAAGAACGACCAAAGAGAGGTAGTTGTCACTGAACACAACCGTGCCCATAGAGCGGCTCAGGAGAACGTTAAGCAGATTCTCGCCGATTACTATTTTCCAAAGATGGTTAGGTTGATGAACGAAATAGTTGCTAACTGTAGAATCTGTGCAAGGGCCAAATATGATAGGCATCCTAAAAAGCAGGAAATGGGAACAACACCGTTACCATCTTATGTAGGCGAGATGCTGCATATTGATATATTTTCTACAGATAAGAAACACTTTCTCACCTGTATCGATAAATTTTCTAAATTCGCGGTAGTTCAGCTAATACCATCTCGCACTATTTTGGATCTAAAGGGTCGAATCATGCAATTAATGAACTTTTTTCCGGACACACAGAATATTTATTATGACAATGAACAGTCACTGAAATCCGAGACAATTAAATCTCTATTACGAGACCAATTTGGCGTTGAAATTGCGAACGCTCCTCCTCTCCACAGCACTTCAAATGGACAGATTGAGCGCTTCCATAGCACTCTGTCTGAAATTGCGAGATGTCTCAAATTAGAGGGAAGGGCAAACGACACTAGCGATCTTATTTTACAAGCAACTATAAAATATAATCGGACAATCCATTCCGTGACAGGAAAAAGATCAATAGACGTCATTCACTTCTCGTCACCCGATGTTAGGGAAAGGGTAAGGGAGAAAATAACGAAAGCACAACAAACATCGTTAGGGAGAAACAACGCTTCCAGGCAGAATAGAACATTTGACGTGGGCGAATCTATACTGGTCAGGAATAATAAAAGGCTCGGAAATAAACTTACGCCTTTATATTCAGAGGAAGTCGTAGAGGCAGACTTAGGAACCACGGTTCTTATTAAAGAGAGGGTGGTCCACAAGGACAACCTAAGATGATGACATTATTTTTATCCCCCCCAATACATATCTGTTAATTTAATAGCTTTCTTTATGTTTGTCTTAGGGTTTTGATAATGATACTACTCATTCAGCCAATAGTAGCAAAATTGATGGACTATTCCGGCTCCGACTACATACCGATTGAGGAGGGCAATGTTATCATTTGGCGAGACTCCGACTACTAACGACATACCACGAACCTGACAATTTTCTCCGAAATAGCAGACGAAACCGGGAAACTTACCCCACATTTTCCTTCATCACACATGGTGAAAATATTGGACTCTGATACAAAACGCATAGCGACTCTTTTGGCATCTCTGGAGACTCACCATAGGCATGCTAGGAGCATCAACATGATAGGTACAGCGCTTAAAATAATTGCTGGAACGCCAGATTTTGATGTCTTTGAGGGTTTTAAGTTCAGACAACAAGAACTTATAGAGTCGATCAACGAGCAGGTATTGATAAACACGAAAACACAGGCCCAGATAAACAGACTGACGGATATTGTCAATAAAATTACTAGAACTTCAAAACTCGAACAAACCGATACTGGCCATTTATATGAAATTCTACTTGCAAGGAATAGAATGATAATTGCCGAAATTGAAACTCTATTGATGTCAGTCACACTTGCTAAAATAGGGATTATAAATCCCGTCCTTTTAGATTCCGAGGACTTAAAGAATGTATTGAAGATAGGCTTAATGAATGCAACTGTAGCAGATCTTTTGGAGATATCGTCTGTCAAAGTCCTATTAAACAATAGTTTATTGCACTTTATAATTAAATATCCTAAGCCTAAACTAGAATGTAAGAAAGTTACTCTTCTCCTCGTCCAACCCAATGGAACTATATTGCACCTTGCCGGAGACAACAATGTTGCCACTTGTGGGAATCGTGTACTCCCAATTGGAAACTGCAGAGCTACACTAACGACATCATTCTGCAGAGAATCGTTAGAACCGACATGTGCCCAGCAGCTTCACGCTGGTATAATGGCCCACTGCAGCATGAGACCTAGCCATCTTGAGCCACTACAAATTGTCGACGATGGTGTGATGATTATCAATGACAACACTGCCGTGATAAAAAACGCTGACGGCTCCTCTACAACAGTTACCGGCACCTACCTAATCACCTTTGACGATGAAATCAATGTTAATGGATCCATCTTTAAGAACCAGAAGGTCGAGCTAAAGAAAATCCTTACTCCGTCAACAACAGTGACTCTCAATATAACAAGCTACCAAGAGGTACTCAGTCTTCCGTATCTTCAGAGGTTAAGCATAGAAAATTTGCGACACATCAACGAGGTCAGGGAAAGGACAATAGCGGGCCCTGCAATTTCGGGCCTGATAACCATAATTCTGCTCCTCAGTTTTTTTATTATCTTCAAGATCCACCAAAGTCGAGCAATAAGACGCCACGACGTCGAGGCCGTTATCAATAGCTACAAGAGGGCCGAGGACGGCCCACATTTAAGTGAGGGAGGAGTTAACACGATCCCCATCGCCTCACCCTAATGTCTTAATCTAAACAATTCCGATCGTCTCACTCTAATGTCTCGTTCGACCACTAACTGCAATGTCAGCGATGGGATTTCAATTGCAACCAACAGTAATGTTAGCGAATAGCTCTGGCTAATGAAATGGAACTCCACACACGAGGCGCAACATCAGCAGTCTACGTGGTTCCCACCAAAAGAAGAATAAAACAGAACACTATGCACGAGGCGCAACATCAGCAATCTGCAAATGAGTTAGGATACTATTAAGAACCATAAAGTGTATTTGGAAATAATAATAAAGTCAGTTTAGTAACAGAACTCAAAACTTGAAGTTGTTTATAAGAAGGAACTTCATAATTTATATACTTCATTTTTATTCTTTCATACCTGCTTGAATATTCTTCTTTTACTTTCCTTTCCTTTACTCTCTCCTTTTTCATCGGACAATCACAATGGATCAGTGGATCGCCGAGTGTAGTGTGAGCTGGTTTTTACTAGACCACACGTGCCTCAAACCTAACCTAACCTTGTAAATTATTGCGTAGTTCATAGGCTACCATTATATGCACATTGTAATTTGTTTTTATTTGCCAATAGGATTTAAATTACGAGGTAATGTGTCACAAAAAAAGAGTTACAAGAAACATCTATATCCGCAATAATAACCACTTTTTAATAAATTCCAGAGGTGGATTAAAGCTGGAAATGAGGATACCATCAAAAATATGAATCGCGGGCATTTAAAAAAATAAAAACTCAAAAACTATACTAAATTGTGGTCGAGAACTGCTTTATCTGTTGAAAATTTAATCAATATACCAATTTTCATACTTATCTGTGTGCGCCATCTAGGCCTAAATTTTGTTTCTGTAGATCTGGCAACACCTTTTCCTATTCTCTCTCGCTTGCGTAAATGTTGACAGGCCGATTATGCGGGTGTATTTGTGCGTGAAGAATGAAAAAATATCAATTTGCTGTCGTTGTTTACTCATCAAATGGACAATTTATCAAAATAATAATTAATTTTCCTTAGTAAAAAGTGAGTTTTATTAACTTAAATGCACTTAAAATCCATCTTTGAGCTATGTGGAACGGAAATATGTGAAAACCATGCGATACGGAATGAAATTAGCTGGGAAAACATAAAAAGAAAAAAATATGTTGCTACTAGACCCACCCATAAGAATTTTTTTTGGTTTATTGCAGGTCGTCGAGTGACTAGCGGATCACCCCAAATAGACAATTTCCGCTGCTGTTGTCAATGAATGGAAAGATAAACCAGTGTATGTAGCTTTTGTGGTAGAGACAAAGAGAACACCTTAAAAATGACGGAGAAAATTACATTGGCCGATGCCCTGTCCAATGTGGAAGTTCTGGATGAGCTGTCATTACCCGACGAGCAGCCCTGCATTGAGGCTCAACCGTGTTCGGTGATTTATAAGGCCAATTTTGATACAAATTTTGAGGATCGCAATGGGTTTGTTACAGGTATTGCGAAATATATCGAAGAGGCGACAACTCATGCTAATTTGGTATGTATGGATGAAAATGCCCTGGATTTTTTATTCTTATGGTATTTTTTTTTGTACTATTGCAGAATGTTTTGCTTGACGAAGGGCAAAAACATGCCGTCATGTTATATACTTGGCGTTGTTGTTCTAGAGCCATTCCCCAACCCAAATCCAATGAACAACCCAATCGTGTGGAAATTTACGAAAAAACAGTTGAGGTTTTAGCTCCGGAGGTCAATAAGCTCTTGAATTTTATGTATTTCCAAAGAAAGGCTATCGAAGCGTTCTCCGGGGAAGTAAAACGTCTTTGCCACACTGAAAAACGTAAAGACTTCGTCTCAGAAGCGTATCTTTTGACGTTGGGAAAGTTTATCAATATGTTTGCCGTATTGGATGAACTGAAGAACATGAAGTCCAGTGTGAAAAATGATTATAGTACCTACAGAAGAGCTGCCCAGTTCTTGAAGGTAATGTCTGACTCGCACACTCTACAAGAGTCCCAAAATCTATCAATGTTTTTGGCTACCCAAAATAAGATTAGAGATACTGTCAAGGATACATTAGAGAAAATTATAGGCTATGAAGATTTGCTCTCAGATGTTGTGAACATTTGTGTCCATATGTTCGAGACCAAAATGTATTTGACACCCGAGGAAAAGCATATGCTTGTAAAAGTTATGGGCTTTGGTCTTTTTCTCATGGACAGTGATGGTTGTAACATCAATAAATTGGATCAGAAAAAGAAAATTCGTTTGGATCGTATTGATCGCATTTTCAAAAACTTGGAGGTCGTACCTTTATTTGGCGACATGCAAATCGCACCCTTTAACTACATTAAAAGAAGCAAGCATTACGATCCCAGTAAATGGCCACTGTCCAGTTCTAATGCTGTAAGTCCTCAGGCGGATCTTATGGTTCATTTGCCACAAATTCGTGAAGATCATGTTAAATACATTTCGGAATTGGCCCGTTACACAAATGAGGTAACGACTACAGTTAAGGAGAATCCCTCAGACGCTGAAAATAGAGCCACTTCAGACTTGGCATTGCGCGGTTTACAACTATTGTCCGAGTGGACAAGTGTTGTTACCGAATTGTACTCGTGGAAGCTATTGCATCCCACAGACCACCATCAGAATAAGGAATGTCCGGTAGAAGCGGAAGAATATGAAAGGGCTACTCGCTACAATTATACATCGGAGGAGAAATTTGCTTTGATTGAAGTGATTGCTATGATCAAGGGTTTACAGGTGAGTTATATTTAATTATTGGTACTCATCTTGCAATATTTACAAATTTACTACAACATTAAAGAAAAATGCTTTTAGCCGCATGCTTTAAAAACAAGACACGAGAAAATATAATCTGTAATAGTTTTACCGTTCGTAAACTAAGAAATTCGCTTGCATAATTTATTAGGACGCGATTACTGTCATGTACACCAAATAAGCACACTAAGTTTCGGGAACATTATTACAAATATACACACATCTATATTAACTGGCATCTTGTCTTTATAGGTTCTTATGGCACGTATTGAAACAGTTCTTTGTGAGGCTATTCGTCGTAATATCTACTCCGAACTGCAGGATTTCGTGCAACTGGGCTTGCGGGAACCACTGCGAAAGGCCGTTAAGAATAGGAAGGATCTTATTCGTAGTATAATATCCTCTGTACGAGAAACAGCTGCAGATTGGCAGAAAGGTTATGAACCAACAGACGACCCAGCTGGCAAAGGTAAAAAGGATCCAGATGGTGGTTTTCGCATACATGTGCCACGACTTAATGTGGGCCCCTCTTCAACACAACTTTACATGGTTCGTACCATGTTGGAATCATTAATTGCGGATAAGTCGGGCGGTAAACGTACACTGCGCAAAGATATTGATGGCAATTGCCTAATGCAAATCGACACGTTCCATAAGACATCGTTCTATTGGAGTTATTTGCTGAACTTTAGTGATACCTTGCAAAAGTGTTGTGACCTCTCGCAACTATGGTATCGAGAGTTCTATTTGGAAATGACAATGGGACGTAAAGTTAACAAATGTTTGGTAAGACATCAACATAATGAGGAATGCAAGGATTTGATTACAATGGAAAAACGTATACAATTCCCTATTGAAATGTCAATGCCATGGATATTAACCGATCATATTTTGCAAACAAAAGAACCATCAATGATGGAGTGAGTATGAAACCCTAGGCGGATGAAAATATTTTCTTATTTTGAGCCACTTTTTGTACAGATTTGTTTTATATCCCCTGGATCTGTATAATGACTCGGCTCATTATGCTTTAACAGTATTTCGAAAACAGTTTTTATATGATGAAGTAGAGGCTGAAGTTAATTTGTGTTTCGATCAGTTTGTATATAAACTAAGTGAACAAATATTTGCCCATTACAAGCAACTGGCCGGAAGGTGAGACATTTTTGAAACTTATTGCTAAATACTTAGTTATATCGTGTTATCTTTAGTATTTTCCTGGATAAACGTTTTCGCTTGGAATGTGAAGTTTTGGGCTTTAACTTCCAATCATATCCTCGTAATAATCGTTACGAAACTTTACTTAAACAAAGACATGTTCAACTGCTAGGTAACTGAGCTATATGCTGTTTTCAGAAATGCCAGTAAAATTTAACTAAAACCTTTGTTTCTATAGGACGCTCCATTGATTTGAATAAATTGATAACACAACGCATTAATGCCAATATGCACAAGAGTATTGAACTGGCCATAAGTCGTTTTGAGGGAAATGACATAACGGCCATAGTTGTAAGTCTTGATTCATGTTATTATGTTATCATACGAACTATCATTTGAATTTTTGCAGGAACTTGAAGGTCTTCTTGAGTGTAACCGTATTTGCCATAAACTTCTATGCAAATATCTAGCATTAGATAATTTCGAATCTATGGTCAAAGAAGCTAATCACAATGTGTTGGCACCCTATGGACGCATCACTCTACATGTGTTTGTCGAATTGAATTACGACTTTTTGGTCAACTTTTGCTACAATGCGGCAACCAACAGGTAATTATGATATTATAAAATTTGACTACTCAAGAGCAAAGAGAACATCATTATCTGTTGTTACAGATTTGTACGCAGCAAAGTAAATTTAGGTTCCTCACAGCCAATGCAACGTGAGAAGCCGCCTCAAATGTCCCATTACTATCTGTGGGGTTCGAAACAGTTGAATGCTGCCTACTCAACCCAATATGGTCAATATACAGGCTTTGTAGGGGCACCGCATTTTCATGCAATGTGTCGCCTATTAGGGTATCAGGGCATTGCCGTGGTTATGGATATAATTCTTAAGGACATTGTTAAGCCATTGATACAAGGCTCTCTTTTGCAATTCACAAAAACTCTTATGAGTGCTATGCCAAAATCGTGTAAATTGCCAAGATGTGAATATGGTTCACCTGGTGTCTTAAGTTATTACCAAGCACATCTCACCGATATTGTACAATATCCCGATACGAAGACAGAACTATTTCAATCATTCCGAGAATTTGGCAATTGCATTATATTTTGTTTGCTAATTGAGCAGGCTTTGTCCCAGGAGGAAGTTTGCGACTTATTGCACGCTGCATTGTTTCAAAATATCTTCCCCCGGCCGTTTTGTAAAGGTAAGTAGTCAGACAATTTTGATTACTATGTTTGTATATATTAAATTTTATGACACAACATTTGCTTCTTTAGAAAACGAAAAGCCCGAGGCTAAACAAAAACGTCTAGAGGCACAATTTGCGAATTTACAGATTGTATCGAATGTTGAAAAACTGGGAACAGCTAAGGTAACATTTTTAAGATGTCTGTACAAAAATCAGTAAAACATATATATATAAATACTATTGTTAACTTTCAGCAAGCCATGATAGCTCGTGAGGGAGATTTACTGACACGTGAACGTCTTTGCTGCGGCCTTAGCATTTTTGAAGTCATACTAAATCGCATTAAAAGCTATTTAGATGATCCCGTCTGGACTGGCCCTGCACCGGCTAATGGTATTATACATGTTGATGAATGTTCAGAGTTTCATCGTTTGTGGTCGGCATTACAATTTGTCTATTGTATCCCAGTAAGAGGTACCGAATACACTATAGAGGAATTATTTGGTGAAGGTTTAAACTGGGCCGGTTGTGCGATGATAGTTTTATTGGGACAACAAAGACGCTTTGAAGCGTTAGATTTCTGCTATCATATATTAAGAGTACAACGTGTCGATGGTAAAGATGAAGATGTCAAAGGAATTGTAAGTAGAGACATTCGAATGGAAAACTCTTTCAAAGTAGAATTCAAAACATTGCGTTATCTTTTGTTTTAGAAACTCAAACGTATGGTGGATCGCATACGCCGTTTCCAAGTATTAAATTCACAAATTTTTGCTATTTTAAATAAATACTTGAAAGGTAGTGATGTGGAGGGCTCGAATGTTGAACATGTCCGCTGTTTCCCCCCACCACAACATCCTTCGGTTATATCATCCCACTATCAGGATCCCAATAAATTACGACAAAGTATGAATAATTAAGACACACACAAATAACAAACACATTAGTATGAATGAAAAACTAAACAATATAAAACAAAACATTCAAATTACAACAGATGGTCTAGTTAGTAGATATAAAATTATAACAACAAAAACATTTTTCTTAGCCAGTATATTATTATATAACTTTATTTCAGATTTAAGTACATTTCAATACAGGCCAACATTTGTGGCATTTTTTGTATTGAATAATTGTTTATTTAAGAGAGATACAAGCAAATTCCTGAACAATCACCTGTCTGAAGAGGCCAAAGATCATCAATATGTCGTTTATTATGCTGTTTTTATTCTGTTGCATTTTCTCTCCTATGACTTGGCTTGCATTTTAAGTGAATGCAATTCAGTTTTATTTGTTCGTCTCTTATAAAGTATTAAATACAAAACAAACGTGGGTCAGTTAACGATGCATTTCGAATTCGAATAGAAAAGAAAAGACACAATAAATAAATGGAATTGCATTTTCTTCACCTCTTTCTTTTTTTATATTATATTTATAACATTAATGGTATTTGGATAATGATATATTCACATATTTAATCAGCAGACATACATACATTATTCATAATATTATAATCGAATAAACCTTATAAACGAATGCAAATGAGATTTTCAATAACAAACATTTTGATATTTGTAGTAAAATTACAATACCAGTCTTTTATTTTAAAAGGTAGCAGCATTAATAATAACATGTATGTAAATACATTTTTAATTTCTAAACGGATAATTGTTGATTGCAATTTTTGAAGAGACGTACAGTTTCCGCTATAGATGCATACACTTTTATGTTAATATAGTGGAAGATATTTCCTGTTGCAAAAAAATTTGAATTTTGCATTGATAACTTAACATTTTGATAACTGATAAAAAACATATTTCCTTACGCCCCGTGAAGGGACTGGAGAGCTTCCAATTGTTAATTATTTATAAATGTATTAACCCCGCGTTCTAAGTACACGGGCCGTCGGTGGTGCAATGGTTAGTGTGCGCGCCTCTTGTACATGATACCAGCTCTGACCACCTTAAATTTCTTTCGACGACGGTCACCTCGCATGGTGACGGCGATACTATAGAGTATTTAGCCATGAAAAAGCTTCTCAAAATACAGTTTGGAACCGGTGTAAAACTGTATGGCCTAATTAGTGAGTGTAAAACTAGAACGCGCTCAGCTCACTGGTTTGTGAAAAGCTTTCCCTAATCCCTTCTTGGGATGTAATGGGAATCCATTTTTTTCTTAAGTCCAAACTCGTCCACACTAACAATTGTTTACAGCGATAAATGAGTGTAAAAGATTAAATGCTTTTGTTTGTAATCAAAACTCTCTCTCTATTCTCCTTGGACGCACCGATATCGGCATTATAGACAAGATTGTTTTAAATGGTAGATTTTTCAGAAACTAGTCCTGCGTTTACATTCAACGTGATTAATGCGATAACGGGAAATTAGCACTTGTAACTGTTGTATTGCTCTAATCTCTGTCTATGCCAAAGGCCAAGGATAGTATGGTAACTTGGACTTGGTGTTAAATTTACTAAAGACGGGCGGATGTGTTAACACCTTTTTGTTACACGGTACCTGTTCGATTTCTATGGAAACATTAGTAAATGTTACATTGGAAAATTAAAAACAGCGTTCAATCATATGATGACGTTACATTTAAATAATACTAACACTTAAAATTATTTAAAGACCAGTGCAAGCAAGCACATGTGTCATTATTTTCTTGCTTAATAGTTTTTGTTTTATTTCCACAAAAAAAAACAAAGATAATGCAAAGCAACAGACACAAGTTCACACAATTATCGTTGCTCTCTTGCTAACTCATTTTTATATATGTATGTACGTATAACCACGTCATTATTCTCTTTGCTCTGAGAGTGCTGCTCCACACAGTTTTTTTTCGCAGTCTGACAAACTGTGTTTCGCAGTCGGAGAAATCTGTGTTCTATATAGGGGTGGGTCACCCTCATCATTTAGGGGTATGAAAATAGATGTTGGCCGATTCTGAAACCTACCCGATATGCACACAAAATTTCATACAAATCGATCCAGCCGTTTCGGAGGAGTTTAACGTCACACAATCTATGATCGCAGTCGGACAAGCTGTGTTCACTTTGTGAGTGTCGTCCCTACCCGCGCCCATAGATGTTAACACATCAAAAAGTTATGAGAAGTTTGAGAGACAATTTACCATGCAAAAATCGTCTCTCAAACCTCTAACAACCTTTTATGAATAAGGCCGCTTGTCTTTCCCTTTCAGTTCATCGTTAACCGTTTAAGAGCGTGGTCGACTGTTTTTTGTGCAAGATTTAGTAAAAGTGTTAGTGCCGAGTAGTGACATATTTGCTCAACGCCGTGTGTGACTATTACAGAAATCATTGAATAAGTCAGTTTTAATATGCGGAGAGTGAATCGAATAGTGTAAACCAAGATGTATTCATAGATGGTGAACTCATAAGCGCAGCTACATATATGCCTATATGCTTTGTTTAAATTCATGTAAGTGAGAAGCAGAAATAAAAAACCTCATGCGTCTACCACGAGTAATTTTATCATGGTGTAAATTTGAGAACGATTTCGAGAAAAAAATTTAAAATGTTCTTTCATTTTCCAAACCATTAATTTAATTTTAATAATTGAAAGCAGAATGATGGTACGATTTCTTTTTAATGGAAAAGAGTTACATTCCATTTCTAAAACGATAGAGTAATACTTAAGGGCCTCTATTAATCTCTTCGCTGGCTCTTCATGACGACGAGGTAGTAGGCCATTTCATCGAGTTCGATTTGTTGCTGTATTTTACCAATTTTACACTTTGGTTGGACATAAAACGGACAGAAATTAAAGGCAATGCGTATTTTGACAACAACATAAAACATAATTTAGTTGTGATTAGTATCAATAAACACTATTTAAACTTAGTTCCTGTCTGCTTTGGTCTCTCATTCTACATAATTTCCCTAGTATCTTTTCGATCAGCTGTGCCGTAGAAACCCCCTGGTGAAACCCAAGAAGTTTCCGTGAGACAGCTGATCAAGTTAGTACTTGAAGAACAAGTAGAGATGATACTTTCAAAGAAGAAACGGTGATAGGTGACTGGATTGCGTGGTGTGATTTTCATACAGGCAGTAAATTTTGCTAAATAGATATTCAGTGAAAAAAATCAAAATATAATGAAATGTTATGTAGATCCCAATTTATTAGATCCCAATGTTATTTATGTAGATCCCAATTAACACGTAAATTGTTAAAATTAAAGATTGCTCTCATTTTCTATATGTATATTTCCCAAGTCTTCCACGGTCTTTGTTAGTACATAAAACATGGAGAAAACCATAGAATAATACATACCATAGAAACTTTTATTCGCTCAATAAATTAAACGTCATAGGTACGATGGAAAGTAAACATTGGATGGTGGAAAATATGGGTTCAAAAATACCAGATAGTGACAATAGTATACAACGATCAGAGAATTATACATACTATAGAAGTTTTTATTCGCTCAATAAATTAAACGTCATAGGTACGATGGAAATTACACAGTGGAGGGTGGAAAATATGGGTTCAATAATACCAGATGGTGGCAATAGTATACAGCGATCCGCAAAGGAACTACACCCGAATTTCGTGTTTTTCTGGCAAACTAGTTGTGTTAAATACAATACAAATGAATACCAACGTTAAAAGTCAACAAAAAAGTGCAAAAAGTGCAGGAAATAGTTAAGTGAACATATTTTGTAACTCCACCTGGTGTATGTAAATTTTAAATTTAATTTGCTCTCATTTCCACAGACCTACCGAGAGAGTGTGAAATGAAACGTCAGATGAGAGAATAGGTTCTTCTATAGTATGTGTTATTCTATGACAACGATCAACAAAGGAACAACAACCGAGTTTCGTGTTTCTGTGGCAAACTAGTTGTGTTAAATACCATACAAATGTATACCAACGATTAAAGTCAACAAAAAAGTGCAAAATATATTTAAATTTTTCAGTTCTACACCAAAACGACCGGAAAAAGTTAAGTGAACATATTTTGTAACTCCACGTGGTGTAAGGTAATTTTAAATTTAATTGCTCTCATTTCTACAAACCTACGATGAAGAGTGTGAAATGAAAGGTCAGATGAGAGAATAAGTTTATCTATGTATGTATTATTCTATGGGTAAAATCATAGAGTAAATTTATAGTAGAGCCGCCACATAGTCTAATAATATAAGTCGACGCGTGGCGTGTTGTTGTAATATGAAACGATTTTGACAGAATTTTGTTGTACTATTGTTATGACAATACACTCGATATGTCAAAATCATTTTATATACGAAGAAGAGGCAAAGGAAAAACGCCAAAGTAAATAATTACATGCATAGAATTACATGTATTAAAAAAAAAGTAATAGGCTGAAATTATACAATTTACAATTATATTTATATTTCAATTTAAATTGCACAACACTTTTCAAACGTTTAATAACGAAGAATAAGAATCAAAACAAATGATGAGACAAGTTTGACACTTCGAGTGTACTACGTAAACAAAGAACGATAAAAAGAAACAACCCAATAACAAAATGCCTGATCAGCTGGGCTTATGCTTCCACTTATATTATTACACTATGAGCCGCCATTTCTCTAATCTGACGTTTCCTTTCACACTCTTCGTGATGCGGTCGGTGTGATAGAGAGATGTTTGACGAAAAGTGATATACACCAGGTGGAATTACAATAACTTCTTGCTTTAATTTTTCATGCCATTTTGGTGAAAAACTGTGAAATTTAAAAGTGTTTTAAACTTTTTTATTGACTGTTATTGTTAGCATATATTTGTGTTGTATTTAACACATTAATTTTAACACACAAAACGAAATGCCGTTGTTGTTATTTTGTTCGTTGTTTTGAACCATTGCCTCTATCTGGTATTAGTAAAGCAATTATTTTCAACATCAAACGTATACATCACACGAGGACAAATGTCAGAAATTTGGTGAGTGAAAGATTTTCTCTACCCATATTTACTCTATGGGTAAAACCGTTCAGCGCCAACGCAAACTTTAAATGTTTCTACTTTGACAGAACCATAGATTAATTTATACATAGATTTGTCAACTCGCTCATCGGTTTAATGGAAAGACGATAAAGAATTAGACAATCAGAAGATGTTCGCAATTCGGCAAGCCTGGTAAAAGAGAACCAAAAAGTGCTAGTAATTCATTTAAATGCATTTCTCTCTCGCGTCAGATCTTGATTATTTCATACTTTGTGCATAGTCTATGTAATTTTAATTTGTGTGTACCCACCGACAGAGAATAAAGATGATGAGTTCAAAGAATCATTTTATGAGCGTCTAGAGGAGGTATACGAACGCTACCCTGACCAAGACGTTAAGATTATTATTCTAGGCGATTTTAATTCCAAATTGGGAAAGGAAAGTGTCTCTCGACCAACCATCGGTAATCGCAGTCTACATGATACCACCTCCGATAATGGAATAAGACTGATAGACTTCGCCGCTGCGGAGAACATGGTAGTTTGTAGCACACGATTCCAGCATAGGAACATACATAAGGCGACGTGGATATCTTCTGATCAGAGAACGAGGGACCAGATTGATCGCTTGGTAATAGATGGCAGGTACTCTTCTAGTGTAATGGATGTACGTGTGATTCGAGGTGCCGATATCGTCTCCCCGTCCTGAGGACCCAGATGCGCAGTGGAAGCATATCTGTCATTCTTTGGAAACCGCTGCAGGGACTGAACTTGGCTATCAAAGACCGCAGAAGGATAAGCCATGGTACGACGAGGAATGTCGCATTGCAACTGATGAAAAGACGCTGCAGGTATGGCAACGAAACAGTCAGTTACGACGCGTGCTGCGAGTAAGCGGTACAAGAGACTGAAAAGTGATGAAATCCAATTATTTAGGCGGAGCAGGCGAAAAAAAAAATTACCGACCGAATCCCGAAAATTTTTCCAGAGGGTGGGACGATCGAATAACGGGCGGAGACGAGAATGGTAATCTGGTGACTGATAAGCAATGTGTGCCTAAAATGTGGAGAGACCACTTTTCAGCACTACTCCACTCAGATTCTTCCACTGAAGATCAGGAGGTAATGATTGTGGAAGACAGTAAAGATTGTACCTCCCAACCAAGGCGATCTCCCGGTTTAAGGATGGTAAAGCCGCTGGTGCGGATGGGTTAATTGTACGAAGCTATATCTGAACTTGGGATTCCGGCAAAATTGATGACGCTGACCAACACTAAATCAACCGTGAAGGTGGGGTAAAACTTCACCGAACCATTCTATACCAAGTAGGGACTGATAAAAGGCGACGTACTTTCGTGCAATCTCTTTAATATCTTAATGGAAATACTGATGAGAAAAGCTGCATTAAATACGAACAAGACCATTAACACGAAAAGCCATATGTTGCTGGCATATGCTGGCGACATAGACATCATTGGGAGAGGTTACTGCAGTATTTTCAAGAATCGGAAAAGAATCAACGAAGGTGGGTCTTGCTATTAATCAGGGCAGGACGAAATTGATGGTGTCAACGGCTAGGGAAACTTCTCGACTTGAACGTCGACTACCGATTTAATTTTGAAGTGGTAGATGAATTTGTCTACCTTGGATCCGCCGTGGACAGAGACGACAACGTCAGTCTGGATATGTATAGGAGAATTGCGCTTGCAAGTAGATGATTTTGTGCACGGCAAGCAGTTTGGGGACACATCCGTCTCTCGACGGATAAAGGTCCAGCTATACCAGACTCTCATTTTACCTGTCTTGACATTGGCTCCGAAACCTGGGCCATATCGCAAGCGGATGAAAAACACCTGGGAGTATTCGAGGGGAAAATTCTCCGTAAAATATATAGTCCTGTTGGAACCAAGGTCTATATGATTTATATTCTGACGTGGACATAGCTAGACGGATCAAATTAGGCCAATTGCTTTGGCTGGGCCATGTTATCAGAATGGATG
Organism: Phaonia tiefii; assembly: GCA_963931995.1. Lineage (NCBI taxonomy): Eukaryota > Metazoa > Arthropoda > Insecta > Diptera > Muscidae > Phaonia > Phaonia tiefii. The sequence continues at coordinate 143,245,296 of OZ008367.1, read as the reverse complement.
AAGATGAATCAGCACGAAAGGTTTTCGATAACGTACCCGATGGAAGAGGGCGATCAAGACTCCTCTGGAAAGACCAGGTTGGTGTTACCAACTGGCGAGAAAAGGCAAAACATGGAACCAGTTGGAGGAATATGTTGAAATTTGTTTAATTTGTTTGTTTAATTAATATGTATAAGGCAACTGACCTCATGAGGTTGTAAAATAGTCAATAAAACTAAAGAAGAGTAATTGATGGCACCGAAGAATGAACGAAGTTCGGATACATTGTTTGGGCATAGCATATTCCTGATCGATTCCACCTTGTAAGGATCAGGGTGAATACCCTTTTCATCTACCACATGCCCAAGATATGTTATTGCCGTTTTCATAATATCACACTTTTCCCAACGTATTGTAAGGCCTTGCTCCTGGAAACGTTTAATAACCTCAATGGAGTTTTCATCAGCCGTTGGTGACGCTATTATAACGTCGTCCACATATGCAAAACCCCACTGAGTCCAGCAAGAATTGTATCCATTGCCTTTTGGAACGTCCCAGGTGCTGATGTTACCCCTGGAGGCAAAGAATAAAGGCCTTTATGAGTCTTGATGATAAGGATTCATTTGGAATTATCATCGACTTCAAACTGTTGTTTGGCTTACGTACCACTACTATGGGTGCTGTTCACTGACAGTGTGTTATCGGTGTTATAACACCCTCTGTTTCCAATCTGTTGAGTTCCTCCTCTACTATCTGAAGGGTTGCATATGGTATAGCCCTCTTTGGTCTAAAGACAGGCAGTGAATTTGATTTGACGTGGAGTGTAAGATTAATTTTCGTACAATGTCCAGTTTTACTGTGAAATACCTTGGGAAACTTTTGCCAAATCTCCTCAACAGCTAACGTCATATAAGTCTCAGTAGAAATAGCGTTGCAAATAAAATTCAAATTCGTGTTCCAATAACAAAGATTATTGAATATTAAATAGAGAAGAAAATTTACTCATGGAGTGGAATGCGAACAAAGAAAACTAGTGAAGCACCTCGTTTCTCAGCTCTCTCTATTACTCTCTTCATTGAATATTTCAATACACGAGCAGTTTTTTGATGATGTGATAGTAAATAACTATATAAATTCCAACCATTTTTAAATACATTACATAAAGTATGAAATACTAAAAACATGACGTGAGAGATAAATGCGTTTGAGAGAATCGCGTCGACTTTTTTTGGTTCTCTTCTACTAGGGTTGCCAAATTGCGCCGGGGGTTTCTTCTCTATTTTGCCAATAATTGAATTTGTCGATTAAATCGGTACCGAATTTATTTAATTTATCCAACTCTGTCGCGTACACTGTTCCAATTTTGGTTTGATCATTGTGGTGAATCTCAGTCGAAAACTCACCAATTAGAATTCGGCTATCGGAAGCATCTGATGCATTTTGTGAACATCGTTGCAATTTTGGTTCACCTATAATAATCCAATTCGCTTTTGTTATGATTTGATTTTAACATCAGCTACTGTATCCCATAGACGTCGTAGGTTTGGTTGCAAGTTAACATTGGATAGTGGAAAGCATGGGTTCAATAATACCAGATAGAGGCAATAGTACACAACGTCCAATAAAGGAACGACAACCGCATTTCGTGTTTTTGTGGCAAAATAGTTGTGTTAAATACTTATAAAGGGTTATCCATTTTGCGGTTTCAAAAGTAAACGTAAATAAAAGACACATAAAATATTTTTTTTCATGATATTTATTTTTTATTATAAAGTTTGTAGTGTGAAACACTACATCATTTATGTAAATGACCACCACGCGAAGTGTTGAAAGCATTGATTCTTTTGAGGTAATTTTTGACCACTTTTTTTTGGCGGTATCTCAGCCATAACTTGACGAATGTTGGTTCTTAAGTGCTCAAAAGTTAAAGGTTTATCTGCATAAACACGGTCTTTCGCGTAGCCCCACAAAAAAGTGTAATTGTGTCAAATCGCATGATCTTGGTGACCAGTTGATATCGCCACGACGAGAAATTACGCGGCCAGGAAATGTCTCTTGCAATAAAGCCATATTCGCTCGAGTTGTGTGGCATGTGGCACCGTCTTGTTGAACCCACATATACTCCAAGTCGTATTCTTCAATAGCAGGAAAAAAAGTCGGTTATCATATGACCATAAAGCTCCGAATTGACGGTGACAGTCTTTCCACCGTCGTTTTCGAAGAAGTAAGGTCCAATCACACCTTCGGACCAAAGAGCGCACCAAACAGACTTTTTCTGGATGTAATCAGCTGGCTTCAGTTGTTGTGTGAGCTGGACTTTATATGGATGTATGTGTAGATCCAAATGCAAAATACGCCATAATGTGCCGTAAGACAGTCCTAATTCCTGAGAACGACGAGGAATCGACATATTCGGGTCTTCGGCAACACTTTCACTTACAGCAGCGATATTTTCAGCGGAACGAGCGAAACGATGATACACAGGCCTTACAATATCTGTAACCGCTCCAGTTTCTTCAAATTTCTTCACAATTTTGCCAATTCCTTGCGTAGTTGGACGATTATGTAAACCATAATCTCCTCTTAAAGCACGATATGTGGCTGTGCCAGAATCACCATTTTTGTAGTAGGTTTTAATAATTTTTATGCGTTGTGTGATAGTTAAGCGATCCATTTTCGTCAATGTCAGACTTTCAACTGAAAAGAAAAAAAATTGGTTTAACAACTTAGTTTGACAGATGTCGAATTCCAGCCCTATACTTTTGAAACCACGAAATGGATAACCCTTTACAATACAAATGTGTACCAAAGGCAAAAGTCAGCAAAAAAGTGCAAAATACATTTAAATTTCACAGTTGTATACGGAAACGAAATGATAAAGTTAAGTCAACAGTTCTTGTAACTCCACCGGCTGTAAGTTAATTTTTGTCGAATTTCTGTCATTTCCACAAACCTACGACGAAGTGTGTGAAATGAAACGTCAGATGAGAGAATTAATGTGTCTATACTAAATGCAATCAGTCGTGGCACCTCGCTTGTTAATTTTTCCAATGTAATGTCGGAATCGTTATCTAACATGGAAAGAAGTTTACAACGAATTTCCATGTAACCAGGTGATTGTAGGTTGTGAGGTTATTTGACTACTGTTGAACCACTCGCATTGTTTCTACACTCGACCAGCGTAAGTGACAAAATCCTCACCATCATCCTTCACAGTTTTAACGCAATTATACCTTATGTTAAAAAGAGACTCCAGACAATCAAATAAAGTAGAGAGTGCTGAAATAGCTTCCTTGACATTCAGATCCTGTGGCTTCTTCGGCAACAAAAAGTCGGCGTATCTGTCATACACTTGTTGGTACAATTTTCTTAGAATAAGCCTAACGTTTGCTGCGTCAAGTGATTTTGAATCTTCTTTGGAAATGGCTACATGGCGTCTGTACCAATTTGAGAAATACAAATTTGACTACGGATCGTGGCGAAATTCGTTAAGACTTTTGGACAACACCTCCATTAAAGTTTCCTGTCCCGCACTGGTAGACTGATTATATGTTCCGGCTGAATTTGATGTCTGCAACATGCCGGCAAGCGATTCGATTAGAAGCTGCCGGCGCTCAGCCACTTCATTTTATTGTACCGAAAGTTTGGCCACAACTCCTTCCAGTGTATTATTCATTTCTAAATTTGTTCCTCAAAAAATAAACTTGTCGCCACTGTTACGATTGTTGGTTCAGTATTTTGTACTTAAAACTAATTGCCGTTTATTTAGTTAATGATCTTTATTACTCGACGTAAGTTATAGTACTGTGGAGTTCGATGCAATAGAAATAAACTTAAACGGCTACTCTATACGAATTCAAAATGACTGGCCTTGCCAGATTATTAATAATGCCAACAGTGAGATATGTCTTTTTTGAATATATTTAAAGAAAAATGTTTTTTGAAATTTTGTTTCTGGTTGACAATGCGACGTGGAAGTGCACTTTCTGCTTTCTACCATAAGAAATTATTAAGATCACAAATGCGATAAATCATCGCCACAATACGATTTCGAATTTTCAAAAATACCCTGCAATCAATGGCTGTATTAAGCGCAGTGGACGCATCCCAACGATAGACCAAGCGGCATATTGGACAAAAAAAGCTGGAATTGGATCTAAATCCATCGAGATAGCTTGTCCAGCAATTGCTAAAGGGAAATACATATCAAACCACGCTTAATACGGTATTTAGACCAAACAAGATTAACGAATTTAGTAGATTAACTCTTTTAACCCGCACTAACCCAGAAGATTACACATACATTTTTAATCTGTTGAAACTGAAGTTTAATTTTTAACCTCATTTTAAACAGGTGTAAATTTTGATGCAACACTGTTAGTTACTAAAAAATGCAACCATAATAAAAACATATACAAAAACACAACTGTTTGACAGACAGAAGCCGATCGAAAATTTTCCGACGCGTTGCCGCCACCAAAACTTTTTTGAAGCTCTCGCCGCCTCCTATATAAATGGTTCTTATTGGTTTAATCTGTGAGCCGATTTTATCGACTGGCCCGATTTGGCCCACTGATCCAATTTTAAAAGTTCAGTTATTTCAAAAACATCCCAAATTTGTACAAAACTGACAAAACCAATACCCGCCAACTTAATTTTACGCTGCTGTGTTCGATAATTTGGTCTCGGCGCAGAGTTTGTCCAAGCACGGAGTTGCCACCTGCAATGTAAATTTAATCTCCAATTGGGTGGTGTAAACGGCAAAGATTAGAGAACAAGGTTATCACTAACCTGGAGGCGAAAAACGTTGGTGTACATGCGACCCAACCCAGCGTCATAAACAAGCGCGTATTGCAATTGCTGAAAAATACAAAAATTTGGGAGGAAGAAGTTAAATCAGTCTCAGTTTAGTTCTCATCATCACTCATCACTAATTAGGATGGACGTGAGGCCATCATAAATATTGAAGAGATTTACTGCATCCTCACAAAACATGCTACACGCGAAGACACGGTGGTGGATCGCTTATGGTATGCGCTGCATTTGAAGCTAGATGAAGGTAAAAAATATGTATTATCCCAAGTAAAATGAAAGCGAAAGCATATGCTGACTTTTGGAGAGCAATTTAACAGATTTCAATGCGAATTGTACGGAGATCATTGGACACTTCAACAATAATACATCAACCTGTACCGCTCGGTTTTTAAGTCAAATAACATACCATTACTGGAGTGGCCAGCCATAAATACCGACCGTAACTTAATTGAAGACCTCTGAGGGATTCTCAGTATACGACGCTTAAAAAACTAAAACTTGCACTATTGGCGGAATGGGATCAAATTGATAATGCCACCTTAAGAAGCTCGGTGGGTTCCACGCCACGCAGGAAACAGCTTCTTATAAATAAGGGCAATACAAACTATATTAATTACATAATTAAATTGTTTAACAATAAAAATTAATATAAAGTTTAATTTTTCAACATATAATTATTTTCTATGAAGTATATATGAAATATTTATTTATTTTTTTTGTTATAAACAAAAATAAAATCTAAACAGTTATTTTGACATATTTTTAAACCACACATAAATACAAACTTAAATATAAAATAAATACCTACAACCCAATACTCAATACAATTTACAAAAAAATGAAAAGTTACATTTTGCTAAACGCAGAAATAATTTGAAGCTATTTCCAAATATTTTGGAACCTCTTTTCAACACAATAATCTACGCATGAAAAACGAAATTTAAAAAAAAAATTTCACTCTTTAGTTACTTGCGTCAGAATTATAATTTTTTTTAATATTCCATGACAGGAGCATACGCTTATGCAAAATATATATCATTTTTATTTGGAATTTAATCTTTAATCTTTGCAAATACTCACCACAACATTGCAATTTTTAACAAGAAATTTTAAAGTATAGGTTAATCGAATTTTGAGAAATTTCAAAGAGTTTTTAGTGATATATACATATATAATTTCGATAGGATACTAAATGTCAGAGCAAGGCCCGCTTTTATATTCAAGCTATGTAGAATTTAAACTTTATGTACGAAATCGAGACCAATAATTTTACCTCAGAATGTGCCGCAAACCGCTCCAAAATGAGTTTGTCGCTGCTAAACATTTGACGGCTGTAAAGTATATGAACATTGCGTAATGAATGTCATTGGAAAGATAAAGTGGAAATGTATAAAAAATGCATTAGTTTTATCCACGGGTGGTACAAATAAATACTCGTACAATTATCTTTTAAAAAATGCAATAATATGAGCTAAACTTAAGTTGTTTTGGTACATTGTGGCTTTATTAGGAATAACAAATATTCTCATTATTTATGGAAGCAAATTTCATTCATGACGCAGCCGCGGTTGGCTTCGCAGTAGCTCATCCTGTCAGTCCAAATTTCCAAGACTTTGTTGACGGTTCCTGGTTCTATCTCACGAATGGCTCGGAAGATATTATATGTGGCTCGTTTCCAGATTATTCGCATTGCATCGGTCCTTAACGGCATCGCACAAGAAACAGTCTAAAGGGGTCTCCGAGACAGCCAATTGAAGTCTCCAAAACGGGTTATAACACGATTGCCGAACTTAGTGCGTAGAAGATCAACTGTTTGACGAGCTGTGGTATATGGTGCGCCATCCCTGCTGAAACGAAAGATTGCCCAAGTTCATATCTTCCATTTCAGCACCTTACAAAGTTCGTAATCATGGCTCGTAGCGCTCGCCGTTGACTGAAGGCGTTTCCAGCAGCATGTTCGAAAAAATGGGCCTATGACCACTCCAAAATCCACACCAAACTGTAACTCTCTGTGGGTGCATTGGCATCTCGTCAATGACATGTGGGTTTTCCCTTCCCCAGATGTGGAAATTTTGTTTGTTGACATAGCCGCCGAGATCAAAATGAGTCCCGTCAGCAAATATGATTTTTCAGTCAAATTCGATGTCTGTTTGGAGTTTGCAGTGTTTGTAATATTTCCCAACGTCGATTCCCATTACATCCCATCCCGTGTGCTTTCTAGTTGTATACTCACTCATTGGGACTTATAGTTTTACACCGGTTCCGTACGGTATTTTGATAAACTTTTTCATGGTAAAGTACTCGATAGTGTCGCTATCACTAAGCGAGGTGTCCGTCGTTGAAACAAATGTAAGGTGGTCTGAGCAGGGATCGAACCCACTCTCTCATGTACAAGAGCCGCGCACACTAACCATTGCACCACCGACGGCCACCAACGTTATTCAAACGTAAAGCGACTCATTTTCGTTCACGGAGGTATGATACTGACTGATAGTCAATATTTTGAACAGAAAAGATCTATCTGTGTCAAAATAACATATAATTTAAAAAGTTTCCTATCTTTTGAGCACAGTACACACAACTACGTTACTTAAGATGATTGTACTGTTTTTTCACTTTTATGGTGCAAAATGTACCTAAACAAATCGAACAATTTTATAATATGAGCGACTCACATTTCAAACGGGAATTCCTGGGAAATTAATTTATTTTTCCCGGGAAATGAAAAAGTCCGGGAATTTGCATTAATAGTTTAATACTCAGTCTCAAAGAAATAGCGAATTAAATCAAACCAAATTAGGCCTTAGCATCTACTGACGTAGCACCAGGATTAAAAAAAATTGTTATTTGTATTCATATTTCTGTGGTTTAAAGTGTTTAAACGCTTGTTGATGAATATTTTGTTTTATTGTTATTCAAACCAGCGGTATATTGAGCGATGACCTTTAGACATTTAATCTACTTATACATCCAATAAACGGATCCAATTCAAAATACCTTTGAGATCCTTGGCAAATGGCAATGATGTAGTGACCGGAAAAGGATTGATGTTCTTTGGTTTCCAGGTACTAAGTCGATTGTCGGTCAAGGTAATTAATTATTGTACGATAGGCATCTTGGCACACTGCTTCCACATGGATAACAAATGAAATTGTACTTTGATTGCCCGGAGGTCAGTTTTTTATATTCTTAAGCACACGATATTTTCAGCCTTTATAATTCAAACTTTATTTTTTTTTAAATTCTCAGAATATCTGTTCTTCAAAAATTAATTTTTAAAGTTATTACCATAGAGCAATGACGTATGGAGTAACCAACTCTCTCTGTAAATTGATGACATTTGGTGTGTTGCAGATGTGCGGTTCGATGTTGGAAAGTATTGCTTTAATAATACCAGATAGAGGGAATGGCTCAAACCAACCAGCAATAAATCAGCAACGGCATTTGGTTTTGTGCGTTAAAATTTTTGTGTAAATACAACACAAATGTATACTAACCACAAAATGTAACAAAAAAGCCCAAAATACGTTTAAATGTCACAGTTTTTCATCAAAACGACATGAAAAATTTAAGTCAACAATATTTGTAATTCCATCTGGTGTAAGTCAATTTACGTCAAATAACTCTATCACACCGACCGCATCACGAATAGTGTGGAAGGAAATGTCGGATGAGAAGAATGGAAGGTCTATATATTACGATGTTGATTGTTGACCTTTATTTTGACTGTGTTTACGAGTATTTAGTTCGGCTTGAGGTCAGAAAATGAAAACACCAACAGATTTGACTGTTTTCAAGATTTATCAGATATTCCCAATATTTCGATTAGCGTCGTTAATCATCCTCAGGGTTCTACAGGCGAAAATTGTTAACATTAATAACATCCATACGAGTATTGATCACTAAAACATGGTCTCCCAAAAATCAACAAAGATGGGAACCTCCTGGGATTAATTTGCTCGACAATTAACTCACCAGGCTATGGACTTTGTGAATGCATAATCTACTTTTTAAATGAAAAAGAAATATCATTGAAAATTGCTTCAAAATTGATTTTAAATCAAATGCGACAGGAAATGAATATTAATACAACTACAACTGAAATAAGAGACCGCTTATCTAAGTGCATAACGCAACAAGGCTCTCATTTTGAAAATTTTCGTTAATGAAAACATTTTAAAAAATAATTCGTTTTCATTTCAAACGAAAAAGTAAATTATTTAAAATCAATTTTGAAGCAATTTTCAATGATATTTCTTTTTCATTTAAAAAGTAGATTATGCATTTATTGAAAATGCATTCAAAAATGCAATTATTTTAAACACGAATATCTCGAAAACGAAGCCACGAAGGCAATTGGCGTAAGAACAAACATTGTAGCTTTTGTTCTCAGCTATCACGTGTTTAAGTTTAGACAAAAGTTTAGGGGACACCCTGTATACTGAATAATTTAACAAGCGACATCAGATATAACATTAAGGATGTGATTGATTTTATGTCGATAATTGTCAATATCGGAATAAATGATGACGAAATATTAGTCTCATTCGATGTAGTGTCCCTTTTCCAAAGTATACCCATACATTTGGCCACTGAGACGATCCGGAATTGGAGATGGGCACGAGTCACGTGAATGTGAGTAGAATGAGCACCGAAAAAATCTTCCTTTCGTGAACGTGCGTGAGCGTGAGACAAAACTTACTCACGTGCCCATCTCTATGGGGAATAGTGGAAAAATTCATGAAAATACCACAAGACCTATTCATTGAATTGCTGAAATTATGCTTGGAAAATACGGAATATTTCAAATATTGGGGAGAAATTTATAAGCAGGGAAAGGGTATGCCAATGAGTTCACCAGCTTTCCCAGTAATATCTGACATAATAATGGAGGAGTTACTTGACGAATCCTTTGATGGTGTTGGAAGTGGAGCCAAAAGTCTTGACAAATTGTATGGACGACATATTTGTTGTGATAAAGAGGACTGAAGTTGGGTAAACCCCTTAAGACTCTAAACACATTCAATGGACAGACAAAATTTACGATAAAACTGGAGGCGGGCAACAAACTATCATACCTGGACTCGGTAGTAATTTGATAGGGTAACCTGCTCAAACTGGATTGGTATTAGAGGACAACAGCTTCGGAAAGATTGGTTAACTTTAACTCAGCTCACCCCAGACGTATTATTATTAACACAGCGACAAATTGCATCAATAGACTATTAACTATCAGCGACAAGGAGTTTCACACGGAGAATAAATGTAGAATAAAGGAAATTTTTGGAAATTATTTCCCACCTAGGACTGTAAAGGATTTACTGAATCGAAATAGGTCCAAACGAAAGTTTATGACAACGGGATAGGATCGACATGACGAGAACCCACCAAAAGTTTACAAGTCGCTGACACACATACCTGGATTTTCCGAGAGACTAAAGCACTCCGATATCTATGACAATGGGTCATATGAGTTGACATTAAAATCGCGCAATACCCCGAGCGGATTATTCAGCCAGACAAAGTCTAAAGTGACGGAAAAGGACGAATCTAATGTTGTATATGGGATAAAGTACAATGGTGACGCGACAAATGTGTGTCGAAAGGAATACGTCGGCACTAAAATGGCGAAACTGAAGATTCGACTATTGTCTCACAAATCGGATTTAAGGGCTATGGGACGGATAATCACATTAGCAGCCTACGTTTGGCCATACCCCTAACTTTGACGACGTTGACATTTTAGCGTTGACATTTTTTCCCGACGATTCACTCTCGAAATGCTGCACATCATTGACGTTCCCTCAGGGAAAACACAATTACAGGATCGATATTGATCGATGCGCTCAAATATATCGACACTCAATAGACGGACACAAGAGGGAAAACTTTAGTGGGGAAAGCTTGCAGGCTAAGGGCGACTACGTTCTTTTTTTATGATTTATAGTACGTAATATTATTGTCAATTGTTTCAGTGATAAATATGTTCTTAATATTAACAATTTTCGTATGTAGAACACTGAGAATGATTAGCGGCTCTAATCCAAATATTGGGAATATCTGATAAATCCTGAAAACAGTCAAATCCGCCGATGTTTTTATTTTCTGACTTCAAGCCGAACTAACTAAATAACTCAATTTTTAAAATAAATTTTCCCAAGTAAAAGAAAAAAGTACTTCACCATGTAGTTGTCATATTTCTCTCCAATTTAACAAACTTTTTTCTTCGAGTGCCTCTACATTGTAGCGAATGTTGATAACTTAATATTTACGATTAGTAAACAATAAAGGGGATTTTGTCATTCTCTTATATAAAATACTTTTATTTCACTACAGATTTTAAATAACAAGTGTATAAAAGTTGTACTTACATACTTGTATATTTTTGCTAAATATATATGTACATATGTATATTATCTATGTATTAATTGTAGTAAATGGAAGATATGAATGATTGTACAGATACAGGACAAGGGAAGCGGGACAATGTTAGACAGTTAACTTAAAAAGCGGAATGTTATCGATATAAAACTCAGCTGATGTTAGACTCCACTGCTATTCGGAAGAAGAACAGCCATTTGTTGTGCCATTTGTTGTGCCATTTGTTATAGTAGCTCCATTAGTGTGGAACTCTTTGAATTGATACATTATTTCGAAATTATCCGAGTACTTTCGAGGCAAAGGAAATTCTATGCCATCAGCACCTACATAACATGCTCCATAGGCCATACTCTTTGTGATACGTATTAATCTCAGACCAAATGCTATGGGTTCCTTTTTTATTGCTTCAATGAATCCATCTTTTAAGAGCGGCCAACTTAACCACACCGAACCAACACAGACTATATTAAGATCTCCGCAATCGACTAAATCGTCATGGACTTTTGGCAATAGAGCTTGAATGTGGCGTGCTATATGGCCTCCGGCCTCTCGGAATAGATATAGTGCCAGTGCATCACCATTATCGGCTGCATGAGATAATTTTTTACACAAGCTGGCATAAAATGGTTTGTCAAACTTTGCATAGCAGTGTGAAAGTAGATCCAGTCGTGTCTCAATACAAAAATGTTCTTGAATTAGTTGCCAGATATATCCAATGGGATGGGGGGATTTTTGGAAATTATCCATGTCATCGAATACGATTTTCATGGCACGATGGGATATATACCAAGCTGAAAAAAATTAAAACGATTTATATTAGAATGATGTCAAATAACACAATCATACAACAATTAAAATTGTTGTAGATTGTTTTTATTAATGATGAGATTTATTAAAAGAACGAAGTCGTCTCAGCAACTGCGTCCTAAAAGTAAAATTTACTCCCACTTTACCAAATATTTCTGGGATAAGCGATTTATTTTTTATTATACGGCTTATCAACCATTCCACTATTGTTCAGAGTTTTATAATATCTAAAAAAAACTACTACACCATTTCCAATAGAAATTTGAAAAAAAAAATCAATTGAAATTTAAAAATTGTATTTGAATTTTAAAATACATCAATTGAAATTTAAAAATACTGTTTGAAATTTGAAAGACATCAATTGAAATTTAAAAAAACCTCTATTGAAATTTAACGGACATCAATTGAAATTTGAAACACATCAATTGAAATTTAAAACACATATATTGAAATTTAAAATACATCAATTGAATTTTAAAGGACATCAACTGAAATTTAAAACACATAAATTGAAATTTAGAACACATCATTCAAATTAGAAACACATCAATTGAAATTTAAAAGACACTGGCTGGACCCGCAAACTACATTTTGCCTTCAAAGTTTTTGTAATGCCAAAATTTGTTGTTCCATTACATTTCAAACTATAGTTATGGCTGTTATATCGGTTTCTTTCAAAGGGCGCGTGGCACCGCCCTCTTCCACCCTGGCTGTAATTCATACTGTTCCAACAACATAAGTACCAAATCTTATCTTCATATCTCTGACAGTTCATGAAATATAGCCATTTTAAATTTCAAGTTGTATGGGCGTTGCCACGCCCCTTTATCCAATCACAACCAAGTATAACCAAGGAGTATCAGCAGGTCGTAAGTACCACATTGTGAAATTTTCATAACAATCGGTCTATTGGTCTATTAGAAAAGCCGTCAGAGCGATTTTTGAAAAGGGGGCGTGGCACCGCCCACTTTCTCCCTGGCTGTATAGCCTATGTCACCCGCTAGATGATTCTGAATATTGTCTGAAAATTTCATCAAAATCGGACCAGCCTTTTTCGAGTCCATTCGTAACATACACACAGCATACATACATCCAATTATATACATATACATATACAGTAAAAGCTCTCTTAAGCGGACACTGACGGTCGCAACAATTTTGGCCGCGTAAGGGAGATGTCCGCCCAATAGAGCGTTTTAAGGAAATTAAATAAAATGAAAGATAACACTCCCTCCACTAAGCAAATAAATATGTTAATACATTACAAACCAATTTGTTATAAATTTTTATTATTTAAATGCGTTCTATAAATATCATTTCAATACATGGCATTGTCAAGCCCTTACATTCATGTAAAATATTCACGTAGAAAAATATGCAGATTCGTAAATCATAAACTAAAATTAAACATACTGAAAACAAAACTTATAAATTATAATTGCTGCTGAAAAAATTGACGGATGATGCAACATTCACACGTTTCAAGGGATCCCTTTCAACTTATGCTTATCGAAATACAACAGCAAAAAACACATTTCTAAAGGTAGAGGTTAATCACAGTAGCTGTGCAACAACTATGAGAAAAAAAGGTGAATCACAGCTCAACGCAGATAGTTGCGTACTTGTCTGATGCATGAACGCGATGTTAGTTGTTTTCCCGTTCATACTTTTTTATTTCGACAATAAAAATTGTTAGAAATCAAGTTTTCACAATTTTGTTGTCCGCTCATGGGAGATGTTTGATACCAGAAAAGTGTCCGCGTCCGTCCAAGGGAGCGTCCGCTTAAGGGAGCATGATTTCTTCCTGAAACAATGGGAAAAATTTGGGACCAAGGAATTTGTCCGCTTAAGAGAGCTGTCCGGCTATAAGAGCTGTCCGCGAAGAGAGCTTTCACTGTATATAGCTTAATTACAATTTAAAAGACATCAAGTGAAATTTAAAAATCTATTACATAAACGATTAAAAATTTTGACGTCTTTCAATTTCAATTGATATCTTTAAAATTTCAATTGATGTGTTTTAAATTTCAATTGATTTAAATTTCAATCGATGTTTTATAAAATTCAATTGATGAATTTTAAATTTCAATTGCTGTGGTTCAAATCTTTGTTGATATCCTTTTAATTACAATTGAAGTCTTTTAAATTGCAATTGATGCTTTTTATATTGCAATTGATGTATTCCAAAATTCGAATAGTTTTTAAATTTCAATTGATGTCTTTTAAAAATCAAATGAATTTTTAAATTTCAATTGGTTTTTTTCAAATTTCAATTGGAAATGGTTTAGAGCGTATTCATTTCTTGTGCTATGGCCATTAAATAATCAGTTGTCAAGACAATTATTATGCCGTTCTAAGCACCAGGTCAGTGACAAGGCACGTTTTGAATTTTTGACCAATTTATATATTGAGTTGTAATATTGAAATGTAGAGTATTGAAATATTTATAAAATTATGTAGGTTAATAAGTTTTACTCACCACTTCCTTCATCGCCCAAGAAGTTACCCCATCCTCCACAACTATAGGAAGAACCATCGGGATTTCGTAACAGAGCATTTGAGCCAGTTCCCGATATCACAACCATACCTCCAATTGGTGAAGCTGTAAAAATACTGCCCATTGTATCACTGCAGACAACATAGCTTTCTGCGATATCAGGAAATGATGTACGAAGTTCCAATTCCAATTCACGATTGGTTGCTTCCTGCATCCATTCCAAGTAAAATGTGACATGTATCAAACAATCCATGATAGACAACGTTAACCGAAATCAGCACAAAACAAACAGAATTAAAACAATAAGAAATGTTAATATGTTTGGCCTTGAGTTGATATTACCAAAATACTATAAAATATATATGTAATTTGAAATTGAAATCATTTCGATAATTACCTGTTCGCAGCCGCTTAAACTCAAACCCAAACTGGTTAGACGTGTCTCTTGCTGTATTCCTGCATCTGCTTTGGCACGTTCCACCATATCGGCAATGCGACGGGCACATTCAGCTATACCGACCATCCAGTGATTGGTACCCAGTCCAGTCGTTGTTGCACAGCATTCACCCTTCTCATCACAGATGATTAAGCGCGAGTGTGTAGCACCACTGTAAGAAATATTTAGAAATTACACGTTAGAGTATTTACGATTATGTTTTTTTACATATAATACACATTTGGATGATAACCGATATTTAATGTAGCTACGCACGAAGATTTTGACTTTGCATGTTTTCGATCTAAACGCGAAAAAACTGTTACATTGCATTCACACAAATATAAACGAAAGTACGAAATTTGAGTCGGTTATACCCATTTTAACATACTCTCACTTTAAGTCATCCATTGAGTCCAAAATCCAGTGAAAGTGATTTGGGATTGAATGTGTCGACCAGCCAAATGTCATTCAAACTTTTATGACAGGTGTCTATTTTCAATAGCATACATAGTCCCGCTTTAAAATCTTTAATGTTATACTAGAGCTCAGGAGTCAATTGATGTTTTTCAAATTTCAATTGAAGTATTTTTTTAATTTTCAATTGATGTATTTAAAATTTCAAATATAATTTTCAAATTTTAATTGATATTTGTCAAAATTAAATTAATATTTTTTAAATTTCAATTGAAAATGGTGTAGAGTTGAAGTTAATTACATATATCGGTTAAATTCTTTAGAAAAAACAAGATTACGGGCGGTTTGAAAGCTCCGTGACTTTTAGTTACTCGTGACTCGTAGTTAATTAAGGGTAGTATTCTAAAAGTCCCGAAAGTGAACGTAAACGCAGAAGCCAACGCGAAAAACTATCACCGCAACCAAGGAAAGGCTTGAAAAATACTATTGGGGCTCTGCAATGTTTAGAAAGAAGTTTAGTCAATTCCATTGTTCTCGTACCAGCACAAGTGACGTCGAACGTTCAGGTCGTCACGTCCGAAATCGTCGATAAAATCCATGGAAAGATTTTGGAGGACCGGAGAATTAATGACCGTGAGGTAGGTGCGGGTACAAGCATCTCAACTGAGCGGATACATCACATTGTACATGAATATATGGTGTCCGCGCAATGGTTGCCGCGATTATTCACATACGACCATAAGCGCAACCGTGTGACCACTTCAAAGGAGTGTTTTGCGATGTTCAACCGAAGTCCGAAAGAGTTTTTGCGCCGTTTCGTAACAGTGGACGAAATATAGACTCATCTCAATACACAAGAGAACAAGAAATCATCCAAAGCAGTGGACTACCAAAGAAAGCCAAGGCGGTCTGCGTGCATGCTGTGTCACATCGATTACCTTGAAAATGGTAAAACAATCACCGCCGAACATTAATCACAGCGCTTGGGCAGATTCGACTTTGATTTGAAGCAAAAACAACCGCATTTGGCGAAGAAACAAAGTGATCTTCCACCATGACAACACACCGTCTCTCAGGTGTGTAGTCGCCATGATAAAAATCCATAAATTGGGCTACGAATTGATGTCTCATCTACCATATTCTCCGGATTAGGTGACTATTTTCTATTTCCAAACCTAAAGAAGTGGGCCTGCGGCAATAGATTTAAGTCGAATGAAGAGGTCATCACTGAAACAAACGTCTATTTGGAGGACCTTGAGAAAGGCTATAATTTGAAAGGAATACAAAAAATTGGAAAAACGATGGACTATGTTGAGAGATAAAACGTTTTTTGGCAAATAAAATATATGTAGTTTATTCAAAGTCACGGAGTTGTCAAACTGCCCTCGAATGTATAAAATTTGTCAACTTGTATGGAAACTTACTCGATAAACTGCATTGTGTTCGGTAAAGAGTTATTGCAGTTATCGTGCTAACCAGCCAGCCGGACAGACAAACCGTGATCGTTTTATCTTCGTAGAAAGTCGAAGATACCTTAAGTCTAATATGGCCCCTTCTATTCGTTGAATATCTGTCTGATACCGAATCGAATTTTTAACATTCAAACGTTTTTTTTAAATCTCACACAATTGCATAAACATTTTTGCTCGGGTCCATGATTTGGGGTTTGAAGTCAAATTGGTAAAAATTTAAGATGGCAGATATAGTATAGGGAACGCCTTTTTTTAAAACTTTGTAAAATTGCAGTGAACATATGTGACTGGGTAGTTTCAAGGGTTCCATAATGGCGGGTCCAATATGGCGGATACTATTTATACCCTCTCCCATAGGATGGGGGTATATATCATTTAATACGGAAAAAATGTAACGCATAAAAGGAGGCATATTAGGCCCTCAGTATCTGTGGATGAAATTCGGTTTGGGAGTTTTTAAGACGATTGAGCCATGTCCGTCTGCCTGTTTGTCTGTCTGGCTGGCTGGTCAACACTATAACTGCAGTAAATCTTTATCGATCACAGCGAAATTTTGTCAGTTTGTATTATTTGTCCATGGTTAGGTTTTTGATTGAAAATGGACGTTTTGGTCACGCCCCTTCTGGCATCTCCCATACAAATCGACACATTTAGTACAAAATCATGTTTCTTCTAAAACTTTTTTCTGGTAGATGTGATTAGCTTCAACTCAAACATTGGTTAATAATCTGTAAATGTCTACTTAACTGGAGAAAATTGGCGAGGTTGCCACGCCCATTCTGGTACCTCCCACATAAAAGCTTGGGGGGTTGCCCGGGTTGTCGCTGCGATAAGTCGCGTGAAAAACTTTCGATCTTAATGAAATTAGATTATGGGCTTCATGTCATCAAACGCGAGTCACCAAGTAAGACAAGGGTGATTTTGCCACGCCCATGTTGGTGCCTCCCATATATAAGTTGTTCGGCCGGCTGGTTGTTCGGCAAAATAACTCCCGCAAACCCGAACCAATCTTTATGAAAATTGGTACTCGCAAAATTTAGTCAAATGTACACAAACCAGTACATAAGTTTCAGTCGGGTGAACCGACTTAATCATACCCTCACCCTATGTCATCCATTGCGTGGGAGTTCTGTTAAAAACGCCCATACTCAGAAGTGACCATATTCAATAACAGATTGACAGTGCACTAAATATTATTGAATATCCAAATTAGTTAGTTTCCTCCATGGCAAGTTGTTGCCAAAATTTTGATCAGTACCAAATTTTATTAAGATCGGTTATGATTTATTGGAGATATCGAGTCGGAAAACCGCAAATACGTCCAACTTTTGTATGGGAGGTACGAAACTGGGCGTGACACAATAGTCAGTTATTAATTACATAGTAGCTTTTAGCAAAATATTGCCTAGTACCGAATTTTATTAAGAGCGCTTGTAGTTTACGAGAGTTATCGTGTCGATCAACCGGTCATCCGCCCAATTTTTATGTGGGAGGTACCACAGTGGGTGTGGTAAAACAGCTTATTTTCTATAGGAGAGTTTTGTTTGACTTAATATTGACTAGTACAAACTTTCATAAAGATTGGTTCGGTTTTGCGGGACTTCTCGTGCCGAACAATCAGACGGCCAAACAACTTTTGTATGGGAGGTACCAAAATGGGTGTGGAAAAATCACCCTTGTTTTAATCGATGATTAGCGTTTGATGGCGTGAAGCCTTGTACCTAATTTCATTAAGGTCGGAAGTGTTTCACACGATTTATCGGATTGACAACCCTTACGAACATCCTCTTTTGTATGGGAGGTACCAGAATGGGCGTGACAATCTCGCCCATTTCCTCCAATTAAGTAGGCATTTACAGATTATTAACCGGTGTGAGAGTTGAAGTTAATCACATCTATCAGAAGAAAGGTTTGAAAGAAATATGATACTGTGCTAAATGTGTCGATTTGTATGGGAGGTACATACCAGAAGGGGCGAGGTCAAAACGCCCATTTGCAATCCCAAACTCAATATTGGCAAATAATAGTCACTGACAAAATGAATTTCGTCCAAAGATACTAAGGGTCTAATACGGCTCCTTCTATGTGTTACATTTTTTTACGTATTAAAGGATATATACTCCCATCCCTATGGGTGAGGGTATAAAGATGGGCGGATGATCGGTTGATCGACACAATAACTATCGTAGACTACAAGCGATGTTAATGAAATCTCTCGCGACTGTTGTTCTGAGTAGACGTACATACGTAATGGCAGACGCACCTCCAAAAACATTGTGCGCGAAGTGTTTCAAAACATTGCAATCAGAAAAGTATATTAAGTGCAGCTTGTGCAATGGCAAATATCATTACTTTTGCTCGGGCGTAATAGACACAAATTCGCTTACAGTTGTGAAATCTTCAAATAATATATTCTATAACTGCAATGATTGCATTTCTGTTTCGAAAGATGTTGTAGCGTCAGTATCATTGCTATCTCTTGAGGTGAGAGAGATAAAAAATATGCTCACAAAATTTCTTGTTGGTGACAAGAGTGTGGTAAATGCGCGGATTATGCCCAATTCGGTTGAAATGAGTAACGAATTGCCGCCTTGCTCTAACAAATCGACTCAATTATGCTCTTCATCTCATCATATTAAAAACAATGCTAATAATTTCAAACATAACGGCGTTGCTGCTGGTGCTGGTGCTGCTTCTGGTGTTGCTTCTGGTGCTACTGCTGCTGCTGCGCATGAGGTTGTGGATGTGATTGCAGTCTCTTCTGATATGGTTGTTGATGCTTCTGTTGATGTACCTGATGTTAACAGTGTGGTTGTGGCTAAGGCTGCAGTCAATAATTCTCTTTGGTGTAATAATGCGCATGCTGCTCCCCTCTCTGGCTCTCATCGTGAGGAGGCGCATAACCCAACGAACAATTCTGAATGGGTGGTTGTGAATCGAAGGAAACCTCGAAAGAAAGTTGCTGTTTTTGGTGTTAATGATAATACTGATCTTGATGTAGTGGTTAAGAAGAAATGGATACACTTATCTTCATTTAAGCCGACAGTCACTGAGGACCAACTCATTGATTATGTGGAAAAACGTATTGACATTGCTAAGAGTCATATGGCATGTTATAAATTAGTTAAAAAAGATGCTTATTTAGTGAATTTAAGGAGTATAAACTTCAAACTTGGAATTTCGCCTGAATTTTATAATGAATTGTTTAATCCGTCAATATGGCCATCGCATGTTAAAGTTCGCCCGTTTCAAAATTTTCAAAGGGGCCCGCAGAAGTTGATGCAAACTTAAATAATCGAAATAAATTTCAAAATCTTCGCATATATTACCAAAACATGTCTGGTATGCGAACTAAAGCTGACTATATCTATATGGTAACATCGGAGGCAGATTATGATGTCATTGTCTTCGTTGAGACTTGGCTCACTCAAGATTTTTTTGATGGCGAGTTTTTTAATCTGCATTTGTACAATGTATTCCGCAAAGATCGCGATTTTGCTAAAACGGGATGTACCCGTGGAGGTGGAGTGTTGATTGCAGTAAAAAAATGTTTCAAAGCAACTTTGTTACAATTGGCCAGCAATGATTCCCTTTTTGATCAAATTGGTGTGCGTCTTGATGGTTTGGTTGGTGCTCTGTTCATAATAGTGTCCTACATACCACCTAACAGTACTGATAGCCTCTATGATGCTCATATAGACAATATAATAAAAACAGTTCCAGAAAACAATGTAGATGGTTGCATTGTGCTTGGTGACTTCAATATTCCTAAGCTTAATTGGAGTATTTTTCCTGATTCAAATTATTTATATGCAAGTAATGTAAATTTATCCCATGAAATTAATATGGTTGATAGTATGATGGGTTCAGATTTGATTCAAATTAATAAGTTTCATAATTCGCTTCATAGATTACTTGATCTAATTTTTGTTAGCAAAAATCTTAATTTCACTATTAGTAGATGTGATCATCCAATCAATCCTCCTGGTGTTCATCACTTACCCATAGTATTGGGAGTTGCATTTTATAATTTTTCTGGTGTTACTAATGAAATGAGTGATTTAAAGTATGACTATAAAAGTTGCGATTTTCAAATAATCAATGAAGCAATACTAGCAATTGATTGGATGAGAATATTTGCCAATAAGTCTTTAGAGGAATGTTATTTTTTATTTACTGAACAAATTAAATTAATATGTCAATTTTATATAAGAAAATTGAAGCCGAAAGTTTACAAAAAACCGTGGTATACAACAGGGCTGAAGAAGCTAAAAAATCTAAGAAATAAATTTAAAAACTTAAGCGAGAGTCAATATTCTGTGGAACATATGAATAAGTATAAGCATTATGCAAGGGAATTTGATTTTTTAAATCGATTTTTATACAATCAATATATAATGGCATTTGAAGACAAAATTCACACTAATCCTAAGTCATTTTGGAGCTTCATAGCGTCAAAGAAAACGCATAGTAATTTTCCTTCCGTAATGGTTTTTGGAGAGAAAATAGCAAATTCAAAATCTGAACAAGCGAATTTGTTCGCAGAGTTTTTTAAGTCAAATTTCCAATCATTTAATTCTACTCATGGAGGTGATAGTAGGCTTTTAGGCAACGTGGAATCTGTTGTTGACTTTGGGTCTTTACAGGTTTCTGAACTTGATGTTATTTCAGCGTTAATTAATTTGAAGGAATCAACTAAAGTTGACGAAGATGGCATCTCTGCACATTTTCTTAAAAGGTGCAGTAGTTCTTTATGTACTCCTTTAGAATTCATTTTTAATTATTCTTTAAGAATTGGTAAATTTTTGGATGTTTGGAAAATGTCTTCAATAACACCAGTTTTTAAAGCTGGTCAAAAGAGTAAAATAGAGAATTATAGACCAATCTCTAAATTATCTAATGTGTCAAAACTTTTTGAGCATTTGGTATATAAATATATATACGCTTCTGTCAACCCTTTTATAACAGACCGTCAACATGGGTTTTTAAGAAATCGTTCTACTAGCACTAATCTTTTGTTATTTACTAACTACTGTATTGAAAGTTTTGAACAAGGCCGTCAAGTAGATGCAATTTATTTGGATTTTTGTAAGGCATTTGATAAAGTGCCTCATGGTATACTAATGATGAAGCTACGTAAGTGGGGTTTCCATTCTTCTTTTCTGAATTGGATTCTTTCATATATTTCTAATAGATGCTGTTATGTAAGTGTAGACAACTGTAAGTCATCTGTTTATGTTGCGACGTCAGGTATTCCACAAGGAAGCGTATTGGGTCCGATTTTGTTTAATATATTCGTTAATGATATTTGTAAATGTTTTAAGTTTGTGAATTATCTGCTTTATGCTGATGACATTAAAATTTATAGCAGGATTGCCAATTTTGATGATGCAGTGGCGGTGCAGATTGATCTGTGTCATGTTGTTTCATGGTGTTTCCTTAATGATCTTCCATTAAATATTAAAAAGTGCAATCATTTAACCTATGCTAGATGTCTTAATATTATAAATTCCACGTATTACATTGACAAAAGCCTGCTGGTAAAAATTGATCATATATTGGACTTGGGTGTAGTTTTTGACACAAAGCTTTATTTTGATTTGCATATTGATTATATAATCCCAAAAGCTTATTCTGTTCTTGCTTATATAAGAAGAAATTGTAAGTCATTTACAGACCCATATATACGTAAACTGTTATACACGTCATTTGTGAGGTCGAAATTGGAATATGCTTCTGAAGTATGGAATCCATATCAGGATAAATATTGCAATAGAATTGAAAGGATTCAAAAAAAGTTTATAAAATTTGCCTTATTTTCATTAAATTTTACAGATACTATGCCATCGTATGAATCTAGATGTAAGTTGATACATTTAGATACGCTTATTAACCGTAGATCTAAGAGATTAATACTGCTTGTATATAAATTGATAGCTGGTCAAATTGATTGTCCATCTCTTCTTAGTATAATTGGCTTCAATGTTCCTTTTAGACGTCTTAGATTTAAAGAATTTTTTAATGTATCAGTTCATAGAACAAATTATGCTATGTTTGAACCCATCACAAGAGCTTTAAAGGAATTTAATTTAATCAATATGAAATATGATTTGGATTTTGCAATGCCTATTGGTAAATTTAGTAATATGTTAGATTTAATTTACAACTAGATATAAGAATTATTTGATAAGATATTTTCTGGTCTGTAAAGAATTGTATTCTAAAGACTGAATAAAGAAATAAATAAATAAATTCGGTACTCAGCAATGTTGTCCTAAAAATTAAAGATTAACTACTGTCCACGTCCATTTTCTTACCTCTCATACAAAAGTTTGGCGGCTTTCCGGCTCGTAGTCACGATAACTCCCCATAATCACTTAGGATCGTATTTAAGTTGGGTATTGAATAATATTTAGCGCAATACCACTCTGCTATTGAATATTGGTAAACTCGGCCGCAATGGATTACTTCGGGTGAGGGTATGTTTAAGTCGGTCTATACGAATGTAATTTCTGTACTGGTTTAAACTGTATAAAATTGCATAAACATTTTCCCTCGGTGATTTTCGGGGTCAATGATTCCAATCTAAAGTAAAATTAGTAAATTCAAGATTGCGGTCCCCTTTTTAAAAAAATTATAGAATTAATTGAAATATGTTTTTAAGACAAATCTGCCCGTAGTGATAGGAGGAGATCCATGAACCTTCTGTCTCCAGTCAGGTCCAATGTTGTAATACTTGTTGTAGGTTTGACGGAACTCTGTTTGATTGGTAGACATGCGACGAGACTAAATGTCAGGGCAAATCCTTCTGTAGAAGCTGAAGAATCTAATGAACATCTTCTCCGCATGAAGGATGTGTATTATGGGATCCTACTTATTTAGAGATCTGGAAGAATTATCTCAGTTAGGTGTTGACAGAAGCTCGAGCTCCTTGGAGCAAACTAAATGGTTTTCCGGTGGGGCTACCACGTGTTATAACAATGAACTAAAAATTCTATGTGAGTCGTTCATCGACTGCCACTAATACCTTAATTAACCGACATGAACATTTTTGCTTGGTGGTTTTCGGGTCGTTGTAGTATAAAATATTCATACTCACTGATTGTCAGGGTGTCCTATTACATCCAATAAAGTCATGCATGGCACGACAGCTACTCCGTGAGGTGTGTTCTTTTATTTCTACATCTTGGATCCTAAAGGTTTACACGATTCCGACAGGATTTATTTTAAAAAGGTTATAATGAATGAGTACCGACTTTTACATTTTCGTTAAATTCTACATTTAACGATCTGTCGTAGCCTGGTGCGTCATTTGTGTATGTTAAACTAAATATTTGTGTAAGTATTGGCCGTCGGTGACTCAATGTTTAGTGTGCGTGGCTCTAGTATGTACATGAGAACGTGAGTTCGATCCCTACTCTGACCACGTTACATTTCTGTCGACGAAGTTCACCTCGCTTATTTACGGCGACACTGTTGTGTACTTACACATTAAAAAGCTTCTCAAAATACTGTACGGAACTGGTGTAAAGCTGTAGGTCACAATCAGTGAGTATAAAACTAGAAGGTGCACTGCTCACTGACTGTGAGAAACTCTCCCCTATTGCTTCATACGATGCTTCGGAATAAACTCAGATTATTATTTACTATTTCATGTGAACCAGCATAAGCTCATGAAATAAAAGTTCCAATATAATAAATCCGTAATAAATCAACCGGAATCGGTATTACCAATAAAATGTGACACCATGATTGTTGTGTTGTTATCAATCGTTTTTCAAAGTTTTGAAATACCATCATAAATTAATGGCGGCGTAATATAAAAAAATCATATAAATAAAATAAATATTAAAATGATAATGAAGACCATCATTTATTTACATAAATACCAATTGTTGCATTGATTTCATTGTAAAATAATAATCAAATAATTGTAAATTACCAGAAGATTGTGTCAAACCGTACACGCAGTTTACTCGTATTGTTGTGGTTATCTCTGAAATGGATGCGAGTGCATGTGAAAACAACAAACCTGAACTATTGGCCCCCTCCCATTTGCAACTTGATCTCAACCATGGATTTCGCAATTGCGACGAATAGTTTGATATGGCGCCACATCATTCAAATTTACTCACTTGAAATTGATATTGAACAATAACGAACTAATTTATATTGTGCATTGAGAGATATGATAATTTTTGATTTAAAATTGGTATCAATCAATGACGGTTATGTAATCTTCTGGAGGCTTGTTTAAATGACTCGTGCGAAGTGGTGCTCCAACTAAGTCAATGACCTTTTAAAACAAAATAAATTGAAATACAATGGGCAATTTCAAGCTGTCGCTTAATTGATTTGAATTGATAATATTGCTCAAGTAAGATGTTGAAACTTGCATCACTGAACATAACACTGATTGTGAAAGTCAACCTCGTTTTAAGGTATGCAGTATGAAAATGTTAGACTGATGCAAATATGAAATTCTACTTGAAACGACTCCTATGAAAATTATTGACAAACTCGAGAATATGACCTAAAGTCATAGACAAATCGAAGTCCGTTGACTTGTTGAAATCTCAGGAATATTATATTTAGAACAGCGATAATTGGGTGTGAAAAAGAGACTGCCGTTTTTGCTTACAGTGGAGAATACACCAAAACCCCGATTTGCGTCGATAATTGTGACGAGAGAGTGACGATGCAACTGAAATTTGTGCTTAATCGTTATCAACACAAAATATTTCATAAGTGATGATTTATCCGAAAATAATTAATTAATAATAATAATTAGCGAAATATCGAAAAATATAATTAATTAATAAACGCGACCAATCGCTCGAACAATTTAATTTTTGAACAAAAAATATTTCATTAAAAGTCTAACGGTCTTATTCTTAAAAAACACTAAATTAGCTATAAACCATTTTTCAGTTACTGAAAACTTTAAGATTTAGTGAATATTTCATAAGTAACGTATTGACAAAGAGTGTTTTAAAGAGCAAACAGATAACTGACTGACAACCCTGTTTTATGTATTCTCACAGTGTTTGAGCTGTAAATTCAAGATAAACAATCACAGACTTATCAATGTGCATATTTGGAATATTTTAAACATTAATGACAAGAAATATTCTATAAATAGAACAATTAATATGTTGTCTTCTTAAATTTGGAAGAGGTTTCAAAAATGCATGTCGAAATGGATTTAATTTGTGGGTAGTCGAATATAAAACAGGATAATGTGTTGCTGCTTCGATGTTTTGATTTTATATGTGTTAGTGTGTAAGCAAAAGTATATTTAGTTAAAAAAATAAAAAATAAATGGTTTCCCATTACATCCCATGAAGGGACGGGGGAGAACTTTTCACAATCACTGAGCTGTGCGCTTTCCAGTTTTCACTCACTGATTGGGACCTACAAGCTTTTCATGGCTATATACTAGACACCTGCATCAGTATACATTTTCACACATTCAAATACATTCATGTTTTTTGAATGTGTTAATGTTCTCATTCTAGCGATTGGAATACGATACATGCAACCATTCTTCTCAGCGTATTGCATTGGGTACGAAACACAATGAAACCGAGCATAGAGAGTTCTTGTATGAAGGAGTATTAATTAGATTGAGTAAAATGTCTTTAGAGACAAGCAGAACTATTCGAATAATGAGATGTATTCATGAGACATAATATAAAAAAAACGTAACTAAAGCAAATGCTGTTTTGGTATGATTTGAAGTTCTAATTTCTTTGGAATAAACAATATGATTAAAACTATGTCAATTTTAGAAATGGTTTGATGTCGAAGTTGAATGTTTCAAAATTTGTTTGCAGTTATTGCAACTGACATATTTTATTTCTTGCCGTCTCCATCCACAATTCAGGAAAAAACTTCCCAAACTTTGTAATTCGCGAAACAATACTATTTTCTTCACACACAGCGGCCGATTGAGTTGAGGACTACATATTTTTAATGTTTAATAAATTATTTTTAAAATAATTTACTTCATCAATTTCCATTTTCTAATATATATTTTTGCAGTTAAACTCATAAAAAACGAATATTTATTTCTTTGGTCTTCACACAACCTTGCTGATCTTTTCATTGACGAGAAAGCAAATGAGACCCATGAACCACCCATAATTTACCGTTTTTTCATTCGAATAGTTCTTATGTATTCGAATGGTTTTTACATTCACGAACATTTATTGGGTAAAATGTTGTGATGTCGTAACAGAATTGAGACGAACAGAGTAGTTAACAGAGCAGAGATACATACAACATTCATTCCAAGAGCCCACAGGAACGTATCGTTTCATTTCGTTGTTTACACTATTCGGACCGTTGGTATTAGTACAGTGAGATAATGAACGTATTCTAAAAGAGAGTGCATTCATGCAGAGTACTACTATATATTCGATAGTTTCGCCGTCACTATGCGAGGTGACCGCCGCCGAAAGAATTTTTTTTGAAGGTGGTCAGAGTAGGGTTCGCACACTAACCATTTTAGTTAATAAATTTTAAAAATTGGTACAAACCAATTTGGTGATTTGGCATTTTAATGTGAATATAATTCCATACGTAAAATGTAAACAAATTATTTTTTTGATGTATACTTGGGGCTAAAATATCCTTAAAGAAAGGTTAAACGATCAACAACAATTGCAACCCTAAAGAACGTTTAAGAGCGGAATTTCTCGGTTATGAATGCACTTTTTTGAACATTTCCATTCATATCTTTTGTGAATAAGACAATAAATTTGTCTTAAGAACATTACAAACAACAATGGTTTCCCTTATATCCCATGATGGGATTGGGGAGAACTTCGTACAACTAGTGAGTTGCACGCTTTCTAGTTTTTACACTCACTGATTGGGAAATACAGTTTAACACCGGTTCCGAACTCTACTTGGAGAAGCTTTTTAATATTCGATAGTGTCATCGTCACGAAGCGAAGTGACAGCCGCCGATAGAAATATAAAGTAGTCATAGCAGGGATCGAACGTACGTTCTCCGACCGACGCACAGTGGCGTCCGTAGATCACACCAGGTTGCAAAAATGAACATTTTCATGTGCGCCTACGAAATTTTGAATAAACCCATCTTATAGGAAACTTTTCAACTATTTCAAATATGCTACCCTTAATAATATCAGGTTTTTACCGATTTTCGGTTTTCAAAAAACATACAATTTTTAGGTAATTTGGTCCGATTCCAGGTTTAATATCACGAAAACTAGATAACGAATCGTCTTTTTTTGTTTCTATTGATTGATGTATTTATGAAATGTATAATAATAAAAAAAAATTACTGTTTGCTTTGGGTTTCTCCAGGTAAATCACTATTTGAGAACTATCCATTTTTGACTATTTTGACGGAAAATAAAAAAAATCTATATGTTTATATATTTGCCATGTTTTCAAAATATATTCTTTGATTATTCCTTTACATAATTCAAAAGGTTTTATCTGCCACTTTGGCTTCTAGAGGTAAAAAAGGTAAAAAAGACATGGTTCCAGAAATTGTATGGCGTGCATCCCTTGCATATTCTAGACATGTCCGTGGAAACCCATTGCTACGTTTTTGTTTTTTTTTTAAGGTATATGACTTATATTTTTCATTCTGTAATGTTTTGACTGACACTTAGTTTGATCTAATAGTTTGAAAATTGCATTTTAAGTCGGTTGCTTACCTGAAATAAATAAATAAATAAATAGTTTCCCATTACATCCCATAAAGGGACTGGGGAGAACTTCTCACAATCACTGAGCTGTGCGCTTTCCAGTTTTCACTCACTGATTGGGACCTACAGTTTTACACCGATTCCGAACGGTATTTTTGAGAAGCTTTTTCATGGCTAGATACTCGATAGTGTCGCCGTCACTATGCGAGGTGACCGCCGCCGAAAGAAAATTTGAAGGTGGTCAGAGCCGGGTTCGAACCCAGGATCTCATGTACAAGAGCCGCGCACACTAACCATTCCACCACCGACGGCTTACCTGAAAGCGTCTGCCAAAGTCTACTCCCAATAGTCAAATAGTCAAACATCCATTCACAGAACGCTATTGACTTATGGTCCCTACAGGTAGGCACAAATCTTATTCGGACACGTGTATAATATCAAAACTACATAATTCAACCTAAACCCGTATGTATGCAGATAACAGGTAAATTTTTAAACAAGTTGGACTAAAAGCAGACTCTCCCAAGTATGGATACGGAAACTCAAACGATGGTAACACTTCTAGGAGATTTTTTGAAAATGATGAGGCAGTAACAGGAATTGACAATCAAATAGCGAATGTTTTAAACTGCAAAGAAAACGTCAATTCTACAAAATATTGAGAATATGCATCGAAAACTGCATCACTTTTAGCGGAAATGTATCCACAGAAGAAGTTGACCCCGACGGCCCATTAAATATTGGAGCAAGGCAAAGATATAATTGAATACCAGTCTTTGCCAATTGGTGAGCTTTCTGAAAAAGCACAGGTGTCTCTTAACAAATTATATAGATTGCAAAATATAGATTGCAGAACACGTTGAAGGCATCAAGAGTGAGGCAAAATCAGGACCTCTTCAACATGTTGGCACCATCTTCCGATCCACTTATTTCTTCCCTGCGGCATGTGAAGTAACGAATAGAGTTAGAAAATAATTATTATAGTTTAGAAATAAAACCCATAACCTTCTCTTACGAATTGTGATGAATATTTTAAAGAAAGTTGACAAAATAAATTTAAAATAAATTAATTTTTTTTTTAATTTGTTGGGTAATAATTTTAAAACATAAAAACCTTAAAATCTTTGATTTTTTTCCTAAATAAATATCATTGTAAAGTTCATTGCGTCTGCCACTGATTTTGTCACTTTTATACTACATGTTTCGTCGAATCATTATCATAAAATATTGTCATTGCCCGTGAAATTAGTTGCATCTACTCTGAAATTAGAACAGTTGTTAGTTTTTACTTCACTTAGGCTGACGTCAGAGTGAGTGCCAGCTACAAGTGAAACGCTAATATTTTGTGCTATAGGCAATACTAGTACATTAAAAGTGCGATTTGTGTGAAAATTTGTTCAGTCAAGTACTCGAGTAATTGACTCAATTAAAAAGTAATTGGATCGGATTTATGTGTTTAAACAAAGTAGTAATTGATATATTTTGGGAAATACTTTTTTCTGTGTACAACTGGTGCGTACTTAGTGTTGTTATACAAATACAATGACAAACAATTTACTGTATACATATTTAAATATTTAATGAAGAGGATAACATAAAGAACACGTTGGAATATGAATCGTCTCCTTCCCTGAATTAAATCACGGTAGATGAATAATGGTAGTCTCGCTATAACAGCTGATTTAATTGTTTTTCTGTTGTGTATTTGGTGTGCCAAATTCATATGCATATTGTTTTTATACTTTTTTTAGTTTATTTTTATTGTTGGTATGTATTAGGGTAACCATTCAATTAATCATTATTCGGTTAATCGATTAATCGTGCTATAAAATTAACCGAACATTTTAATAATTAAAGTTTTCGATTAACGATTAACTCGAACAAATCATAGCGATAAATCGATTAATAAAATATAAGTCTGTGTTTATGGCAAGCAGTCCGCCTTGAAACACTCCAACTATGTGGCAACTCATATGACAACGATTTGCGAACAAATTTCATAACTTTACACAGATTTGTTGTAACAGATTTGATAGTTTGTTGAGAGAAAGCGTCGCACAGTGCTTTGGCTTATAGGCATAAATAAAAAAAATTGTCTCAAAATTGGTTCATTAAATTGGGTGTAATAGTCTGATGAAATTTCAAGATCCACTGGTCACTTTGTATGGGGGGTATCAAAATAAATACCTGGCCCGATTCTGCTCAAACTATATACAATAAAGATAATTGCAAAATTACGTTTTGCAAAATTTTTGTAAAAATTAATCAATCTAATAGGGTGTCACTTTTGGGTCCAAACTTTGAGATTTTTTTTAATTTTGGCTTGGTACCAAAAGTCACTAATTTTCATGTTGCTGCAACTACGGTTTGTGAATTGTACCTACATATATTTTATACTTTATAATGAAGTTGCTTTTCTTACGTTTTGTTTCGTTTTAATAAATGTGCCGAGTAGAATGTTAGAACACAGTTTTTTTTTGTTTGTTTTATTTTATTCGAATAATCGATTAGTCGAACAATTTGATTGCGGTTTGTTCGGTTAATTGGCAGATTAAAATTTACGTTTAACGATTAATCAAAAACCCGATTAAATGGGTACCCTAGTTTACATACATATATACACATGTATTAAATTTGAGACAAACTAAACACAAAACAAAAACAGTTAAAAATTTATAGAAAAAAAACCGGCTTTTTCTAACTGTTTCGGTTTTTATAACCTAGTCTTGCGAATTGGATTTTTTAATTTAAACAAGTAAAGCCATAATTAATAAAATATGTCTAAAATAAAACATCAGAATTAATGAATTCAATTGGGACAAATCTTTAAATTGTATTAGAACAAAATGCAAAAATCTCAAACAATGTATAAGTAATATGTTTATGCACTTCGTCTTCTAAAGATAAACAATTTAGAATTTTTTAACATTTTATGTAAACATATTTCAAATAATTACATTGCTTTATTTAATTTTTTCTTTAAAGTTATAAACATAACATAAACAAAAACATAAATTAGATCTAAAACATTATTTAGTTATTGAAAGCGTTTAGATTAAGTGAAGGTTTCATTAGTACCGTATTCATAACACTGGTTTACAGCAAAAAATACCAAGAACGCCACATGCCTAGGTAAGTTAATTGGGACCTCCTGAACACGATCAATGCTGTAATTTTTTAGTGTATGGTCCCACTCAAACCCTTTTTCGGTGTATGGGACCCTTGTTATGTATTCTCACAGTGCTTGTGATGTTAAAACAATATCAACAATAACCGATAGACGGAATTAATTTTTGTTTTACTTTGGAAAATTTTCAACATTCTGGAAAGAAATAGTCAACAACCAGAACAATTAATATATGTTATCTTGATATATTTGGAAGAGGTTTCAAAAATTCATATAGAATTGGATTTCAGGTTCAGGTTGTCGAATTTAAAATCGGATAATGGGTTGTCCCTTCATTGTTTTGATTTTATATACATCACAATATAAACAAAAGTTAATTTTGTTTAAAAATTTTAAAAATTGGAACGGAGCTATTTATTTGGTGGCTTGGCAAAATAATGTGATATGTGACACGTGCTTTTTATCGTAGAAATGCGGATAAAATATAGTTAAAGAAGGTTTAAGCGTTCCCCGGAAAACCGGGGAAACCGGTTAACGGCGTTTTTTGCTATTAACCATGTGCGGGATTTTGATATGATTTTCGAATTTTAATGTAATTTTAGAATGGAGAAACACGTTTTATATTTTCAAATATATACATACATATACAATATATACATATATGCTTTAAGTTCTAAATGACATTTCCAAACATTTTTTTTATTCAAATTTCAAAATAATTTTTTGACTTTAATAAGAATAAATTCAAAATTAATTAGAAATTAAGTAAGTTTTTCAAACATTTTTTTTTTTTTCAAATTTCATAATTAAAATTATTTTATAAGAAATGTTTTAAACTTAACAAGACTTTAATATAGGGCATCTCTTTCAAATTTGAATATAATTTTCGAATTTAAATCAGTTTAATGTGAACTTGAATTCAACTTAAATTTTATATTAAACACACATTCCAAAATGGTGATATATGATATAAATGATATATAAAAATAATAACAGAAATCCGATTTTTTGAAAAATTTAATTTTCGAATAAACCGAAACCGGGTTTTGAAAAATTCCGGTTTTCATTGGTGGTTTAGTTCTTTTTGCAATTTTCATTTTGATTTTCAAAAAATAAGGAAAATTTTCTTTGAACGAAAATTTTCCTCTCTTTACATTTGCTTAGTACTCAGCTCGTTGCAAAAAGTTCGTAAGCAAAATAAATAATAGGGTTGTTACGCCCAACTTATTTTGTACGAAAACAATTGTTTGATAATTGTTGTTTTTTTTTTTTGTGAAATGTTGATATTTCGATCATTTTGACAAACTCCAGTAACACCGCATGAGTTAAAAGTTAACTCCCGTATTCAGTTCTTGCGAAGTGATCGTAAGAAATTTTGTCATTTATCTTTAAAAGAAAAATTTTGTTGCAGAAAGTTGTCTTTGATTTATCTTTGATGCAAATATTTAATTTATTATTACTCTACTGGTGAGAACTGGTGTCCCATAACATCCCATGAAGGGATTGGGGAGAGCTTCTCACAATCACTGAGATGTGCGCTTTCTACTTTTATACTCACTGATTGCGACCTACAGTTTTCCACCGGTGCCGTACGGTATTTTGAGAAGCTTTTTTTCATGACTAAGTACTCGATAGTGTCGCCATCACTAAGCGAGGTGACCGTCGTCGAAAGAGAAGTAAGATGGTCTGAGCAGGGATCGAACCCACGTTCTCATGTACAAGAGTCGCGCACACTAACCATTGCACCACCGACGGCCATTATTCCTCTACACGCTCCAAAATTATCAAACAATTGTTTTCGTACGAAATAACTTTGGGGTCACAACCCTGTAATTGATTTTGCCCACGAAATTTTCGCAATTTCATGAAATTTCCGTAACTTTTTATACACGAGTTCCGGGCTTAAAATGCAGTACGAACAGGAAATACTCATGATATTCAAATCTAAGATTGATGGTAACTCTCTTTAATAAAAATTGCCGTTTAGTGATAAATGAAAAAGTTTCATACTAAAAATTCGCAAGAACTGGGGCCTAATTGTGTATGATGGTAACATGATATCCTTATTTGGATATTTCTGATCATATAAAATAATTGCGTGTGACGATAATCGTCCAAATGATATATGTCGATAATGACCGTTTGTCTACCATTTAAATTACACGCATTCATAAAACTTCACTACCGACAAAACGATAATTAATTCTATATCATTTCCTACATAATTAGACCCCTGGAATTCTTCGAATTCATTATAGTTTTGTCGCTAGTGAAGTTTTATATACGCATGTATTTTAAATGGTTTTATGATCAGCATTATCGTCATAACGATATCGTTTGGACGATTATCGTGATGCATGATTAGGCCCCAGAATACGGGGCTTAAACTAAAAAAGGATTTACTTCAAAATGTTGCCAGATATTTCATTATTCTGCGACGCATAATTTTTAAAAATGATTTAAGATTATAATTATTATCATGATTTAATGTCTATTTAATTATTTAAGATTATGTTTATTAGACTTTTTTACTTACCCTTCAATTCCTCCAAAGTATTTCATTTCGATTTTATGTCTTCTTATTTTAAATATCTTATTAATTACAAATAATTATTTTTTTGTTTAAAACAAAACTTTTAAGTTATAACTGTAATAAAAAACGCATAACCTGAAATAAAAAAAAAAATTAAAACATTTAAAAACGTATAAAAAAATTATACAAAAAGTATATATGGTTGTAGTACAACACAATGCTTAACACATATTTAATACTAAAGAAATATATATAATTGTCAATATTTTGTTTAGTGATTCAAAAAAAATTAAAAAGTCGCTTAATTGCTAAAATATATCACTCTAAACAACAACAAAATATTTTAGCAATCACTACGGTTACATGCAACAAGTTAATGTTCGAATCCATTCAACTTCAGGTGATATTCTCAAATTTCATTTGATTTATGTTAAGATTTATTATATTATTTGTGCAAAAAACTCGATTTCAATCTACAGTATGAAAGTTGATATAGTGAAACGTTACCCGTAAAGCGCGAAAAAATTTAGGATAAAGCGTAAATCTAACGAATTTTTTGTTTTCATTGCAATATTTATTTTATCTTTCTAAATTGTCAGAGCTGAACACAGTCCCAGGGACCTTTTTCCTTTATTACTATGTATGGATATCTGCGCAGTTACAATGAAGAGACAACAACAATTCAATGCCAACTTGATCCGAACCGACATCTCAATCTGTTGCAAATTTCAAAACATACAAAAACTCTTGGTTATACCAAGTGTACTTTATATGAATGATATTCACAAGAAATAAATAAGTCCCAAAAAATGTGTAGATGTCGCGAGTTATTTCACTATAAAACTGAGCACGCCGAGTTTTATGTTGTTTCTGGAGACCATTTTGTAAAAGGCGCCATAAAAAGTGGCGTAAGAAAAAAAACGAATGAGTGTTCGACCTCACAGGCGATGTGTTCACACATTTTTGTTACACGGCACCTGTTCGATTTCTAGGAACACATTAGTAAATGTTACCTTGAAAAATAAAAAAAGAATAGTTCTTGTGATGAAGGCTCTTTTGCTATTACACTTTCTTTTTTCTTACATCTGCTTTAACATTAGATTTAATATTGTTAAAATGAACAAAGCAATATTTAGCTTACTGAAATAATTGTTGTTTTGTCATAAATAGTGCGACGACGACCTACTTGTTTGAATGCTGACGTACAACAAAGCAATATTTTTTAGCTCACAGAAAAAATTGTTTTTTTTTGTCATGCACAGAGCGACGACAACAAGTATTGAATAGTATAGACAACTTATTGTACTCTTTTTCCGCTTTCATGTAGAGAGTCTGAGTAAAAGAGCATAAACGAGCCTTATTCTCATTATAGAATATTTGAATATAAATGCACTATTTCGACAATGTTATTACATAAAACAATGCAAAAAGCATAAATGTTTCAAAAGCCATCAATGTTTCACATCAAAATTATGAATGGACCAAGTTCTGACAAAAAGAGAGTAATGCGTTTTGAATCATTCGCCAGTGCTTTTGAGTCATACAATTCATTTCATGAGTTCTCTATACCATTCAATACTCTTTGGTGGCGACGACCTGCTTGTTTGTTCGCTGCCGCTACATCAATACCATCAACTTATTTTCAGGCAGAGACTATTGTTGTACAACAACCACGTATGTGATGCTAACGCTGTGTGTTGTTCACTTTGATAGATTGCCCTACTCGTGTCTGTAGATGTTAACACATCAAAAATGTAGGCGGCACCGCCATTTTTACGTCATTTACAAAAAGGTTTCCGGAGAAGACATAAAAGTCACGGGCTCATTTTCTTGACGTTTAAAACTCTAATCTTTTCTTTTATATGTATGTATGTATCTACATATAAATATTCCACACAGTTTGGGACTTTTTATTTTTTCTCCGATTTTATTACATTGGGACTTATTTCACTTTTTGGTTAAGAAATTATTTCAATTCGTTCGGAGCTCCTTTTATCCTTTGTTCATTTATTTGGTAGTTATTTAATTGTAACGTTTTAGGCCTTATTTAATTTTTCTTGTAACTTATATCATTGGGAATTATTTACTGGGAATTATTTCATTGGAAGATATTTTACACCGCCGATATTTGTGACCTGTACTTTGTTTAAAAGCTTTAGATGCGCAAAAGAAAACCATCGCTAAATTGATTCAAATATGTAAGTATATGGGCTACTCATATGCCAATTGACCAAACTGCACAAAACCAACGGTGGAGAAAATTAGAAAAGAAGTTTGGGAATTCTGCGTATTTTACGTGATGATAACAAAAACAAATGGATTTTAAATATGGGCATTTCCACAGAAAGTGCCACCCTATGTCACATTACGTCATTCTCGTTAATTGGCTATATGTTAGAACCATATAGTTCGATTGGTTTCTATTCTTTTACTTTATATTTAGTAAAAGAAGAGAAGGCAATCAAACTACATAACTGGTTCTAAAATATAAGTAATTAACAAAGGGTGGACCTTTCCCTGGAAATGCCCATATCCCAAGGTTTAGATAATTTGGTTAATAGCATAAAAATCTCAAAATTATTAAAATGTGGAGTTGGATGAATTGGCATCTGCGCAGCTCATATATTTAGGTGGGTCTACATCCAAAAATGTGTGAATGTTACCAGTGTACCACAATAGGATCAAGCATCCACATCGCCCGTATAACCCTCCGAGGTAATAGGATTTTTGATTGTAATTTCCCAAAGGATATGTCTGTTGGCCTATGGAGAGTAGTTGAAGAATAGCTAATAGGTAGATCCTGATGGCCAATATTCCCCTAAACACCGAATATTATGCAAGCATAGACGATCCAGTGTCATAATTTGGGCGAGCTTTATAAACTACGTACTTAGATATTTTGACTGTATTAAGGAAGTCATGGATTGGTACCTCTATGAAGAGATTATCTCATATATCAGTGACGAAATAGGACTGATTTGAGTGTTCTCGCTGTACAATGATTCCAAGCAGGCAAGCAAAATCTCAAAATACATATTTCAGATCAACAACATTATTGTCGTAAGCAGTAAAAGACGTTGTTGTTGCGTAGAAAACTATTTGCGTCATTAATGAGCAAAAACTTTAGGGCAAACAAAAATTATTGGTATCTTTGATTGTGAAATAGGCAACTAATATTCTGAAGGTCGATTTGTAAGATTTTAGCAAATTTTCAAGTTATACACTGACTTTAAAAAAATAGGTTTCCTATTAGATCTCATAAAGGGATTGGGGAGGGCTTCCCACAACCAGTTAGCTGTGCGCTTTCTAGTTTTACACTCACTGATTGGGAACTGTAGTTTTACACCGGTTCCGAACGGCATTTTGAGAAGCTTTTCCATGACCAAATACTCGATGGTGTCGCCGTCACTAAGCGAGGTGACACCGTCGAAAGAAATATAAGATGGTGGAAGCAGGGTTCGAACCCACATAAACATTAATTTAAAAAAAATAAAAAATACAGGTTTCTTAAAAACAATGAATATACTTTTGTACAAACTGATATTATTTTGTTTCTTATCAATTGTTTCTATTCTCAAATAACTAAAAAACAAGGCATAATTTTCTCGAGAACCATAATAACCAAACTAAACATGCCAGCAGTTTTTTTGTCGGGTTCTACACCATTTCCAATTGAAATTTGAAAAAAATCAATTTAATTTTGAAAAATATCAATTGAAATTTGAAAATTATATTTGAAATTTGAAATACATCAATTGTAATTTAAAAATTCTATTTGAAATTTGAAATTCATCACTTGAAATTTAAAAAACATCAATTGAAATTTGAAATACATCAATTGAAATTTGAAACACATCAATAGAAATTTAAAACACATCAATTGAAATTTCAAACACATCAATTGAAATTTGAAACACATCAATTGAAATTTGAAAGACAGCAATTGAAATTTGAAAGACATCAATTGAAATTTAAAATTCGTCACTTAAAATTTAAAAATTATTAACCGATTTTATTTACTAGATTTTTAAATTTCAATTGGTGTATTTTAAATTTCAATTGATGTCTTTTAAATTTCAATTGATGTCTTTTAAATTTCAATTGATGTGTTTCAAATTTAAATTAATGTATTTCAAATTTCAATTGATGTTTTCCAAATTACAATTGATGTGTTTTAAATTTCAATTGATGTCTTTTAAGTTTCTATTGATGTGTTTCAAATTTCAATTCATGTATTTTAAATTTCAATTGATGTTTTTCAAATTTCAATTGATTTATTTCAAATTTCAAATAGAATTTTCAAATTTTAATTGATGTATTTCAAATTTCAAACAGAATTTTTAAATTTCAATTGATTTTTTTCAAATTTCAATTGGAAATGGTGTAGTAGCGCTACAAACATGTTCTAGTAAAACAAATAGAGATAGCAAAATTTGGATGCCTATTGTGCAACTCCAGTTGGGTCTACCAATTTCTTTAACACAACACCTTATCTATGTTCATGTTAAATTTCATCTTGATCGGACCAGGCATATATTTAGAAACGGCTGAATTATTTCCCCCACTGTGCGCTGTATTTAAGTATTTTGCTCTAGTTACTGTACCGTTATAGCATGTTGCAAGTCGTATTTATATCAGGTGATAGCATCTCGACAACTTACATAACAAAGCCACCACAACAGGTTTTTTGTTTTGGTTTTGTGTTTCTACACTGTCAAATTAAAAACAAAAATGTATGTGCATTAGGGTGCACTGAAATCCGGGTTTTTTTTTTCAAATTTCAATTGTGTGGGGTCTCAAAAGATGAGTGTCCAAGGGCTGATTACGGGAACGTCAAACTTTTGCTTATACGAGGGTACTTGCAGTTCCGGTAGGGAAGTTGAAGTTTCGATTTCAAGAGTATTTGGAGCGTATATTGTAGTTATAAAGAGTGGGCAATGTAAAATTTGGAATGTAATTTCGCTTTAAAAAAATACTAATAGACATTTTTTCAAAATGATGATTTTATTGGTAAGGTCCATTATTTACGATTCACAATGAAACACAAGCTTCCACGACTTGCTTTACAAAATCTCGTTCGATCTACCCAATTTTTCAGTACATTTTCGATTGTAGATAGAGGCTCAATCTCGTGAACGACAACATCGATTTCGTGTTTTAAGGCCTCAATGGATCCGGGATTGTTTCCGTAACACTTATCTTTCACGACGAATCATAGATAATAGTCTAACGGAGTCAAAACTCAGAATGGTTTTCGAACACAGTGCGTAAACGATCGATTGGTACAAAAAATCGCTGATCATGGGTCCTTGCTCATTTTCGAAGAAAAATGAGCCTATGATGCTCACAAATTTATCCACAAACTGCTATTTGCATCGAATTATTTCGTAGATCGAATTTATTTCGTAGATTTCGTACATTTTGAGTTAAAGACTCAGAACTTTGGAAGAAGGTTTTTAATATTTCCCAAATTTTCTTCAAGCGTAATGACCCGTTTCATAAATTTCTAACCTTTAACTGCTTCGATATAACGGGGGTTCAAATTTGTTTGATAGTTCTTTCATCTAAAGCGAACCACAGACTTGTCATCCAATTGAAAAATAGGGAAGATGATAAAGTATCAAAATTTCGTCGTTTAAGCCCCATATTGAAAAAAAATATTTTTACCCAAATACACTAGGAATCAAAACTTCAACGGCCGGTAGGGGACTATAAGTACCCTCGTAAGGAAAAAGTTTGACCTTCCCATTTTCAGGTTTCCTATACTAATCTTTTGAAACACCCTCCAAAAAAAGTTCAATACAAAAACAAGATACATTTGAATTTAACAGCCAAGGCGCACAAAAAAATTAAATAAAATTAAGTCAGCTGTTCTAGTAACTCCACCTGATGCAAATGCAAATAATTAACCTGTTGAAAAAATATACTTTCATTTGCGATCAATCAAAAGGCAAAACAAAATCAATGTAAAGAAAGAAAGAATTGAAGAACCGATTGTGTAAAATATTAGGAAATAGACAAAAAGCGAATAGCTGACTGGCTATACTTTGAAAGAGCATTTTGTGGAAAAATTAAAATAACGTAAACAGTAACCGCGTGATAAATAAAATGACGTTGTAAAAGAATTTCATCAACAGCAATAAAAACAGCACCAACTAAATAAATCTAACAATACGAGCAGTAATTCCAAAATAACCATAGGATCCTAAATTACACACAAATATGACGTGAACGTGGTGAACGTACAAAAAACATGAGTTGTTATCGCACGATATTTGCACTTGTTACATCAACTATTTATGTACACATGCATGCTTACATGTACTGTAGTCAACCGCGCATCTATTAGAAAGAGCTCGACTATTTGGAAACAGTGGGACATAAGGATTTCAAAATTTAAATATAAATATGTCTGTACTTTAATCTGAAAACTACAAAACTCACTGAATCCCATTTGGTTTGAATTATATGGTTTAATGGTTTAATGATTTTCTTGTGTTTTGTTGTTTTTGCATTGAAAGTTCGTTTATAATTCATTATGAGTTAGTAGGAATAACTTAAACGTATCTGGTCCAATAAGCCATTAATTTAAAGTTTATCAAATAGGCAATAAATATTTCGAACAATAAATAATATGCGAGAAAAAATTTTGTTTTTCCATTAACATCTGTCTGTCCATCCAGGTATTGTAGTAATCGAAGTGTAAGGTCGCAATTATAAACCGATTTCAACAAAATTTATAACACAGTCAAGTACTTACTCTATCTTGAATGAGCTGTATCGGTTCGGGCTTTGATGTATGCCCACAGAAAATAACCC
Organism: Phaonia tiefii; assembly: GCA_963931995.1. Classification (NCBI taxonomy): domain Eukaryota; kingdom Metazoa; phylum Arthropoda; class Insecta; order Diptera; family Muscidae; genus Phaonia; species Phaonia tiefii. Next base: position 143,204,326 of record OZ008367.1, on the reverse strand, counting down.
ACAAGGCTTTGAAATGGAAGAGGAATGGAAGTGTCAAAATTGGGTGAAATTTAGTCTAAAATAAAGCAACCTAAAAACGGTTCTATGAAATAAGACCAAAAACAAAAATGAAATAACTTCAAAAATTCGTCAATACATTTTTAGTTATTATTTTATGTGAAATCACACAAATTTTTGGTGTCATTTGAAATCATACACAACTATTTTTGATTTGTTAACATCTATAGGCACGGGTAGGGCAATCTATCAAAGTGAACACATGCAAACAACATACAGCATTAGCATCACATACGTGGTTGTTGTACAACAATAGTCTATGCCTGAAAATAAGTATGATTGTATTGATGGAGCGGCAGCGAACAAACAAGCAGGTCGTCGTCGCAATAGTATAGAGAACTCATGGAACGAATTGTATGACTGAAAAGCATTGGCAACATCTGGCGAATAATTCAAAACATATTACTCTCTTTTTGTCATAACTTGGTCCATTCATAATTTTGATGTGAAACATTTATGCTTTTTGTAATGTTTTATGTAATAACATTGTCGAAATGGTGCTTTTATATTGAAATATATTTACTATAAATAGAATAAGACTCGTGTATGCTCTCTTACTCAGACTCTCTACATGAGAGCGGAAAAAGAGTGCAATAAGTTCTCTATACTAGTCAATACTTTTTGTCGTCGCTCTGTTTATGACAAAACAAAAACAATTATTTCAGTGAGCTAAATATTGCTTTATTTATTTTACATCTAATGTTAAACTAGATGTAAGAAAAAAGAAAGTGTAATAGCAAAAGAGCCTTCAGCACAAGAACTATCCTTTTTTTATTTTCCAATGCAACATTTACTAATGTGTTCATAGAATTCGAACAGGTACCGTGTAACAAAAAGATGTTAACACAACGCCCGTGAGTTCGAACACTCATTGATTTTTTTACTGGAGGGTTATTTCATTTTGTTTCAGGATTTCGCTGTTATTTCATAGCATTTGGGTTTTATAGAATTTTTCAGCTTGGGGTTATTTCATTTCATTCAATTGAGTGCTTCGATGTGCATTTAAAAATAAATGCGATTTTTCCAAATATAAGTAAATGTTCCTTCAAATATTCTGTAAAAAGTACATACGGAAAATTAATGGCCTGTTCCCCGATCACGAACGAAAAGCTAAGCGAACGAAAGCCAGTCACTCACATTCAACTCAAATTGAGTTCCTCTAAGTTCATATTTTCATATTTTCGTTTGATTGACTCAATATTTGTTCACAAATGACAGAAGATTCGAAATAGAGGACCCCAAATTTGTACTGAAAAGTTTTGATAAATTTCACGTTTTCATTCGACTTGAAATAACAAAAATGTGGAGATCAAATATATTTTCTTTCGACTAGAACACGAACAAACCCGTTCGTTCGAGTCTATTTGATTTATTTCTGAACTTTATTTCAATTTATTTCTGTATGAAGTTATGACTACATTTTGGTGGTTAAAATTAATATTTTCTTTGATGGTTACTTCATCTCGATTGGATATTATTTCATATTTTAATATGGCTATTATTGAAGTTTTATTGGAGTTTACTTCATTGGGCGTTATTTCGTGGGGCTCTAAAAAAGCTTAAACAATTATTTATAAATAATTTATGCAAATACAGGAAAATAATAAGCCCGCCATAAATGCAGACGATACGGCCATGACCGTAGTCTGGGACAGAGAGCGGAGCCGACCTGATATTATTGGCGGCGGTGGCTGAACCAATTTATAACCGCCGGTGACAGTGCGCCGTCTGAAAACGACTGCATATTTTTATGTTGGCGTCTGTCTTGGAGAGACTATGATGTCCCAGGCCTCTCGACCCAACAATGTATACCCCAAAGTAAGACATACATCCCGTTTCTCTATCTCGAACGAAAAGCTAAGGGATCGAAAATCAGTCACTCATATTCGACTTAAGTTGGGTTCCTCTAAGTCGATATTTTCGTTCGCCTGACTCTATGTTTGTTCCCAACTAAAATTTGTACCGAAAAGTTTTGTGTTTTTATTCGACTTGAAGCGACAAGATTGTGGACCCCAAATCAACTTTATTTCGTCTAGCACACAAACGAGAGCTTTCGTTCGAGATGGAGAATCAGGCTCATAAATATAAAATACAATTTTTAACCCGAAGTTATTTCCTTAAGAGGTGGTTTTTGAATGTAGTGCTATTTTTCAACCTAAATATCAATTTGGGCCCCACGAAATAAAATCGGCGGAACGAAATGGTGAAAGCTGAAACAATTTTGACAAGTGTATAGACTGACCATAGTAGTTATAGCTTGCAGAATTTTGTTCCGATTGGAGAATTTTGTTGGTATAAAGATTTTAATAAATATTCGGATTTGATGTTTTTGGAAAACGAAATATAGGGTTTTTCAACACAGACGCTACAAAAGTAAATCGATAGGGACAGCAAACGACGCCATTTTTGTCCCCGCTCTTTTGACATTTATCTTCAGTAAGGTTTGCCATTTCATCATGGAAAGATATACGAGCCAACAACGAGTCGAAATTATTAAAATTTACTACCCAAATTTGGAGTCAGTGGCCTCAACTTTAAGAGGCCAACTTTAAGAGGCCTCAACAATCAGCGATGAGGCTAATTTCTGGCTGAATGGCTTCGTCAATAAGCAAAATATGCGTTATTGGTCAGACAGCAATCCACACGTAATCCATGAGTCATCATTGCATCCCGAAAAAATTACGGTTTGGTGCGGTTTATGGGCCGGCGGCGTCATTGGGCCGTACTCCTTCCGTGATGATCAAGACCGACACATTACTGTGAATGCGAATCGCTACCGTTCAATGATAACCGAATATTTTTGGCCCCAATTGGATAATATGGACTTGGAGGACATGTGATTCCAACAGAACGGCGCCACAAGCCACACAGCGAATGCCACAATCAATTTATTGGAAACCAAGTTTGGTCAACGTGTTATCTCACGAAATGGCCCAGTCGATTGGCCGCCTCGGTCGTGCGATTTGACGCCGTTAGATTATTTCCTGTGGGGCTACGTCAAGTCTATGGTCTATGCCAACAAGCCAGCGACGATTGACGAACTTCGTACGAATATCGAACGTGAAATTGCAGCAGTATCGGCCGATTTATGCTTGAAAACCGTCGAAAATTGGGTTCAGCGTCTGGACTTCTGCAAGCGTGCCCGTGGTGGCCATGCAAAAGAAATCGAGTTCCATACATAATGGCATGGAACGTACTTTCACAGGAATAAAGAATTTCATTGGTATCTAAAACCGGTTTTGTTTTATTTAAAAAAAATTTTGTAGCGGTCTTATTGAAAAACCCGTTATTTATGGGCCTAACAACTATGGACGTAAGTAAAATTGTTAAACATATTAAATTTTTTAGACTCTGATTAGGCGAGGAAGAATCAGACCCCTGGCCAAGTTTGTTAGGAACTATGTTACTATTAGTCATAAAGACAATTAAAATTAGACTCGGGACTAAAAACTTGAATTTTGAATAATGAAAGTTGGGAAATCGGAACTGTTAGGCAGAAAAAAGGAGGTGTCGTCCTAAATCTGTAGCATAGAGACCACTAAGAAGATTAATATATGAATATTAGAAGTGAAGAGAAATGAAGAATCACTTAAGAATAAAGATGCTTCCTTGAATGTTGTAAGTTATACAAGCAATTAAATTCGGTTGAAGTATTCAAGTTTTTATGAGATTTTAACACTGATATTATCTAGGGCATCATGAAGTCCCCATGAAGTCACCCTGAAGTCCAAATATGGCCCTGGGCCGATCAACTTCAAAAACTTGTGTTTCTATGTTTTCAAGGACAGAAAATTAATTTTTCGACTGTCTTTGAGTTTTGCGTTCACAAATTGTCAGATTCTACCGCCAAATAAGATAACTATAACTATATTTATTTACTCCTTTTCATTTTCATTTTCAATATCAAATTCCACTTAATTATAAATTCCACTTAATTTTACTTTTTTCTACACTGCAAAAATCGTTGGATATAAACCTCTATGTCTAATTGGCGTTTGAACCAAAGAAAACATAAAAACTAAAAAAGTACAATGTTTGAAAAAAAAGTACTCTCGCCTACTTTTTAAAGGTTACGCAGAAAACAGTGCAACGAAGAAAAAAGTATGCGTACTGTTGAAACATAATAATATTTTGTATGAAAATTTGCTAACATAATATATTTTGTATGAAACCGTAATTGTAACTCAAAATACTATTGATGCAGTTCGATTCCTCGTACCTAAGATAGGGTAAAACTGCCCTCTCCCGCCTTGTATAATTTTTCGTCTACCACAGTGTTATTAGACTTAAAAATAGTTAACAATTTAAATCTTAAGGTATTTTGGGATATTACTAAAAAAAAGTATTGCAGCAAACGTAAGCATTTTCTTTTTTCAGATAATGATCATCTTCTGATACAGATTTGGACAATTGAAGGACAAAAGATAGGAAAAAAATACAGCAGACAGACTACGCCATCCGATAAGACAGAAAAATATATAACAATAAATTCATTTGCTTATATTATTTATCATTTATTGTTATATATGTTTTCTGTCTTATCGGATGGCGTATTCTACGTTAAACTTAATGGCCGTGGCTCTGACACAGCCTGCAGGGACAGTCCGTGGCCGAAGGCCTCGGAAAACTGTCTGCTGTAATTTTTATATTTACCAACGGCATTTGATTCAAGTCCGTTTAAAAAAAAAATATTATGTTCAATTTTTTTAAACTTAATTTAATTTATGTATTTTAATTAATATTTTTATTGAAATAAGTTCTGCGAATGTTGAGAGGGCCACCCTAATATTAAAAAAGGTTTACCTTATCGAGTCTTCGCATTAGCATTCGAGCGTTGTGTGAAAGCTTTACGCTTTACAATTCAAAATTAATGTTACAACAGCTTTATTGAAGCTTTCGCAAAAAAGCTTTATTACGTTAGCTTACTGTTTGTTTCACTTTTTACTAGATACATGGTGCCAAGCAACATTAGCTTGCTGTTCGTTTCACTTTTTACTAGATACATGTTCCTAAGCAATGTTGAGCAACCAAAAACACTCAACCAAACACCACACATATGTTTGAGTGTATGTGTTTAAACAATTTTCATTTGAGAAATTAAAATACTAGAAATATATCAACCAATATGAAATGTATATCAAACGAAAGATAACATCTTCATTTACCTACAAAAAAAATTTTAAAAAAATGCATCTAGCCGTTTCCTCAAATTCAATGAAATAAAGATTACAACAATAAAAACCTGACATGACTCCTCATACCGTAAGGTAAGACGTATTCTACGTCAAAACCTTTTAAAGATCTTAAAAAAAGAAATGAATATACATTTTTCCTCACATTCTTATAGACGTGTGCCGAACTCGTTCACTAGTTCTCGGACTCGTTCACTTAAGGTGCCCAGACATAACAATCACGTACCTACTCGCCGTATCGAACATGGGCATTACGTCCGTGAAGGTGATGTCTGGTCACCCTAAACCTACTATATAGTTCATGAACTACCCAACTCTACATTCTTATATACAAGTATAATTGGAATAGCTCTTTTACAACATTTATCAAGTTAATTTTCGAGTGATTTAATCACTCATGTAGGTTTCGTAATAGTGTAAAGCTTGGTGCTCTATCATATTACGGCATTCAAAGCTTTTCATTATCTTTTCAACGATAATGAAACTTCCTTGAAACGTTGGTGCAGACAAAGGGCAGGGTATCGCCTATTTAAGCCGATTATCATTTTGAGGGTCTGTATAACTTGGAGATGTTTAAAGTATGTTTTTTCACATCTAGTCGACCAGACTTGACAACAATGTCATTGTTGGGCGAATACACATTTTGTAGATCAGCAACTTGTTCTTTGTATTTAATTGAGATTTACGATTTATCATAGGGAACCAAGCTCGACAACACTTTATCGCTTATCGGTTTTTCAGATGCTTGGAGAACATGCTCTTTAAAGGTCAAACATTTATCTAATGTTAGTATCAGGTATTTTATTGATTTTTGAAAAGGAAAACCAGAGCCAGAGATATTCAGTGTCACACTCGGGCTTCTGTTCGGCGATTTATTGAAAGGGAAAATGATTGATTGTGTTTTTTCCTCATTTATATTTATTTTCCATTTCTTAAAATATTTTGTCACATGTACCAGAGATGTTCTCATTCGTTTTATGATAGCGTTTGAAACTTTGCCACTCATTATCATGGCCGTATCGAATACAAAATCGGTGATAAAACAGACCCTTCTGGTACACCAGCTGGGATATTCCTCGTAGACGAAAGTTCATCTTTAACATATACTTATACAATGAAACTCCTTTCAGTTAAAAAACTTTTAATAATTTTTTGTAAGTATATGGGATATCCAAACTCATGAAGTTGGAATATCAGACCATTGTGCCGTATCCATGTCTACAAAAACTATACCCGTACTTTTGCGCTGCATTTTGTTGCTTGTGATTAAGTTGACGATTTGCTTAACTTGATGTACTGTCGAATGTTGCTTTCGAAAGCCAAAATATTCTTCTTTTAAAATTGAATTATTCCTGTAAATTCATTTAGTCTTCTTAACATCATTTTCTCAAAAAAAGACCTTGTCCAGACAATTCAGCATGCTTATAGGACGATAATTCTTCGTTATCTTAACGTCGTTCCCATTTTTTAGAATAGGAAAAACTTTGGCCTTCTTCGAAAGTTCTGGAAAATAACAACTTTTTAAACAATAATTGAAAACATTTGCTACAATTGAGAAAACCGAATCAGACATTTTCTTCAAAATTATTGGGTTGATTCCCTCCAAATCTGGAGCCTTTGAATTTTTCACGGTTTTTATGTAACATTTGACTTTCTCTATCGACGTTGGTACGTGTTCTTCTCTTTGGGCTATACGTTCTCTTGTAAGACAATTGATATGTCGACCAACTTGTTGTTCTTGTGAAGAAGTTGTATTCAACGTGATTGTATGGGCATCTTCAAATACATGCGCTATGATATTTATTTGCATCTCAAAATTGTTATATACTTCAGCGCCTCTCAGGGCTTTTACAAGCATCCAAAATACTTTCTTTCCTGGTGGCAACGATTTTAAGAATTTGTTCCAGCTGATATTTCAATCATTGGACACATGTTTCTCGATCAGCTGGTTTGTTTGTTTGTTTCTCGATCAGCTGTTTTTGCGACAAACATTGATACAATTCATTCCCATGCAAAATGAAAAACCGAAAAGAAACCGTAAATACATCCCAAAATTATCATTTTTTCTATTCTGTAAAATAGAAAATTCGAAAATTTCGAGTTTTAAACACGCTACTGAAGAGCTAAGCGATTAGGGGGTTCTTTTCCCTGGAAATTTGTCAGGCCGGGAAAGCGGGATATATGTTTTGATTTCCCGGAATATAAATAAATTAATATAAAATTAAAATAAAATGTATGTTTGCATAAATGTTTTATTTAAAATATAAATTTTATATATAAATAATATGTTATTTTTTCCGGTTCAAGATCAATTTCTATGAAAAAGTACTTTTATATCAAAAAGAACATTTTCATAGAATATATTGTTAAAAAAATAGTGTGAAAAATAGATGGGTTTCTAATGTAGAAAGTTGAAGACCCATGTTCGTGAGTAGGAAATCAACAACCGATGGAAATTCTGGTGTTTGGCGCTGCGTGAATCTGGTAAAATCATTTAGAAAGTGTATATAATAATTTGAGTTATTCTGATGATTGTACAAACTTATTCCAGCAGCATTGTTGTGATGACAATTCCAATTACATGTACATATTTAAATACAGTTCTCACATAACTTTTATATGAGAATATTCAAAAGTGACAAAATATTTTTCCAGTTTTCTCCACTTTTTGCTTTATAGAGTTAGATCAATTGGCCTCTGAGTAGCTCAGTTGGATATACATTAGGCCGACTCACGAAAAAAATATTTTTTTGATCCATCCCCAAAATGTACCTTGGCTTGTTTTATGATGATTCCCAAAAACTGACGTGCCTAGGATTAAGATCCAGTGAGCTGGACCGTTTTTAAGAAAAGGTTTTTTGAGTTGTTCAAAGACTTTTGGAATTTAACTAAAGACAATCAATATATGCAATATTAGTATCATATGAAAGAAGGTTTAAAGATGCATCCAACGGTATGAAAAGCATGCCCAAATATGTTCTGACAAGTCCTTTTTTCATGAATATTCTGCAAAAAAAAATTTTAATTTTTTATTTTAATTAAATGTCAGATTGAAATATATTTATCTGTTTAAGTAAACACGCGTTTCAGCTTTTTTTTTGAAATTTGCACTAGTTCGCGTTTTATCAAAAATTCAATGCGCTGGGAAAATTACGTTCTGAACTGGGTAAAATGGGTATCAAATCGTTTCTTTTGAGAAGGACATCGTTGTTGTATAGATATACAGTTTTTATTTTGTAATACATTTTCCGAGGTGATCTGGACCAAATTTTTAATATTTAGAATTACTCTAATCTGATATTTAAATCAGAAAAACCTCCGTACTATAAACTTAAAAATTCGTGTTTTGGCAGAGTATCCCTAAAAAAGGGTGTGTCAAGACATGTTTTGTCATGTTTTATATACCGTTAGACGCACCATAAAAAAACCTTTCATATGCTCTTAATATTGTTTACATTGTCTTGAGCTAAATTACAAATTTCTTTGAAAAACAAAAAAAAAATACAATTTTTAAAAACGGTCCAAACCAAGGTACATTTTGGGGGTTAGACAAAAAACACTTTTTTCCACACCATACAATGTGAGTCGGTCTAATATACGTAGATCTCAATCTGATTCAGTATTTCAACTAAATATTTTAAACTTAAGTACAAAAACTGTCAGTTCAAATTTAAAAATACTATTTATAATTTGAAATTCTTTAATTCAAATTTTTTCAAATGTCAAAAAGGTTTTATAATTTGAATAATAATTTACATACAAGTTTTTCAAACAATATTTTTTATTAAGCAGGCAGATCCAGCTTGTTGTGTAAAACAAGTCAAAGTATAGAATCCAAATGATATGAGGGTTAGTTATCGGATGTTGAATTTTCGAAAAATTATGAAAGATTTTTTAATTATATTTTTGAAAAAGTAATTTTAAAAAATAGTGCGATCAATAAGGTATGTACGAACTTTTGGTGCCCATAACTGCGAAACTATGCGTTTCCGGATACTTCTTTATTTAAAATGTTTTGCTCAAAATAATGCGTTCTACCCCGTCCAAGACCTATTTTGTTATTTGGAGAGTAGGACCTAAACAAGACATAAGCCCGGACGATTTACAATATATTTTTACACCCATAACAAATCATCGCATTTACGAAACTTTTCGTTGCGGAAAATTTAAACACATTAACGAACATGTTGCATCCCTGCGGCGATGCGGATTTGTACAAACAAAAATATTTGGAACTTTCCGCCATTTTGTGCCACTCTTTCCACTGTGCAGCGTAATAACATGCATTCATATCAAAACATTAGAACCACAAACAACAACCGGTAGCAAGAATGCATAGCTAAAGTATAATGCACTTCACTCTATTGCACGCGAGCTTAAAAATGCATGAACGTATCCCAGATACGTCCGTACGGTCACACAAAACAAAAAAAGAAACAAGAAATGTAAGAGACACGTAAACAAAAAAAATGTATTGTTGATATTTGTGGCAATTAAACTTAAAACACGTTCGTTGTCGTAGACAATACAGTATATTAAATTTTATATTTTTCATTAATAAATTCAATTGACAAAATAATTACCGTTTATGCTAAATTCATTTATTTTTATTTTTCACAAAAATGATTGAAATACCGAAAAACAGCTGCTTTAAACTTTAACCCAAAAGAACGTCTAGCTTGTCGAACAACTTTTATTATTATATCAATGTTTTTGTTATTTTTATTGCCACTAGTTAGTTTGTTGTTTCTTTAATACTTTTTACTATCGATTCTTCCGCATCTACGAAATGACCAACACTTGACGGTTTCACGTTCACGTTCACAATGAATTGATTATCTCGGAGCAAAATGTTTGTGGAGACCCAAATGCTTGAACGCTCTTTTGTAGTTGTTGTTCTACCTTTTTTTGTATATACATATGAAGAATTTATATGAATGTTTGCTTTCTTTTATGTTACTCTTTTCTGTGCACTACGACACATATGATGGAGCAGACTGTTCCGAATGAGTGTGGATGGTATGGTTTCTTGGTTGTGACGCAAGGTTGGGCTCCCCATCTATCCCAAAATACTCTCGTTCTCTCTCATCGTTTCTCTCAATATTGCTGTAGATACAGGAATGGTACACCAATTTAGCAGTACATTTTATCCGTCTACGTAGTATTAGCCGTGTTTTGATTACACCGCTTACTTAGAATTATCTTGTAAGTACTTATAGAGTAGATTGTTCAGAACCGAAACCGGGTTAATTTATAATAACCGTTGGACGGTATTTTAAAAAATGTATTCATGTTCAAAATTTAAATTTTCATGAAATTTCAGTATTCCCAAGTGTTTTCAAATCAATGCAATGAAATTCAATCAAATTCAATTTAATTCAATTTAATTCAATTTAATTCATTTTAATTAAATTTAATTCAATTCAATTCAAATCAATTCAGTTCAGTTCAGTTCAGTTCAGTTCAGTTCAGTTCAGTTCAGTTCAGTTCAGTTCAATTCAATTCAATTCAATTCAGTTCAATTCAATTCAATTCAATTCAATTCAATTCAATTCAATTCAATTTAATTTAATTCAATTCAATTCAATTTCATTCAATTCAATTCAATACAGTTCAGTTCAATCCAATTCAATTCAATTTAATTTAATTTAATTTAATTTAATTTAATTTAATTTAATTTAATTTAATTTAATTTAATTTAATTTAATTTAATTTAATTTAATTTAATTTAATTTAATTTAATTTAATTTAATTTAATTTAATTTAATTTAATTTAATTTAATTTAATTTAATTTAATTTAATTTAATTTAATTTAATTTAATTTAATTTAATTTAATTTAATTTAATTTAATTTAATTTAATTTAATTTAATTTAATTTAAATTAATTTAATTTAATTTAATTTAATTTAATTTAATTTAATTTAATTTAATTTAATTTAATTTAATTTAATTTAATTTAATTCAATTCAATTCAATTCAATTCAATTCAATTCAATTCAATTCAATTCAATTCAATTCAATTCAATTCAATTCAATTCAATTCAATTCAATTCAATTCAATTCAATTCAATTCAATTCAATTCAATTCAATTCAATTCAATTCAATTCAATTCAATTCAATTCAATTCAATTCAATTCAATTCAATTCAATTCAATTCAATTCAATTCCATTCAATTCAATTCAATTCAATTCAATTCAATTCAATTCAATGCAATGCAATTCAATTCAATTCAATTCAGTTCAATTCAATTCAGTTCAATTCTATTCAATTCAATTCAATTCAATTCAATTCAATTCAATTCAATTCAATTCAATTCAATTCAATTCAATTCAATTCAATTCAATTCAATTCAATTCAATTCAATTCAATTCAATTCAATTCAATTCAATTCAATTCAATTCAATTCAATTCAATTCAATTCAATTCAATTCAATTCAATTCAATTCAATTCAATTCAATTCAATTCAATTCAATTCAATTCAATTCAATTCAATTCAATTCAATTCAATTCAATTCAATTCAATTCAATTCAATTCAATTCAATTCAATTCAATTCAATTCAATTCAATTCAATTCAATTCAATTCAATTCAATTCAATTCAATTCAATTCAATTCAATTCAATTCAATTCAATGCAATTCAATTCAATTCAATTCAATTCAATTTTTAAATTTTTTTTTTTTAAATTATTTTTCTTTATTTTTGCTAATTTTGATTTACATTTCTTCTTATTGCTAGTCCCGCGAAGCCTTTTGGCTTGTCTGCAGGTTCTTCAGCTCAGCTGTATATTTACATTTAAACTAAATTAAACAAAAAATTGCAATTTCATAATTCACTATATAAGTATTTATAGTTACACTATATTACATGGTTTTCACAAGTTTGTTAAAAACTATATATTTTTATTAATTCATTTATTCAATTTTCATATATCTTTTCAATAATTCCTAATCCTTTTTATGTAATTTTATTCAATTTCGTTTAAAAAGTGATGTTTAATTAATTTTTTAATAGTCATCTTATTTGATAAATTTAAGAGGTGTGTTGGCAGGTGTGTTGGTAGTTGGTTAAGGGTCAATTCAATTCAATTCAATTTAATTTAATTTAATTTAATTTAATTTAATTTAATTTAATTTAATTTAATTTAATTTAATTTAATTTAATTTAATTTAATTTAATTCAATTTAATTCAATTCAGTTTAATTCAATTCAATTCAATTCAATTTAATTCAATTTAATTCAATTCAATTCAATTCAATTCAATTCAATTCAATTCAATTCAATTCAATTCAATTCAATTCAATTCAATTCAATTCAATTCAATTCAATTCAAGTGAATTCAATTCAGTTCAGTTCAATTCAATTCAATTCAATTCAATTATTAAATTAAATGAATATATACTAAATTCAATTTAATATTAACTGATGTGTACTTTTTTAAATTAAAATTGTATAAAAATCTTATTAATTTTGTGACAAACATTGATACAGAAATTGCAAAATAAAAAACCATGCAAAATGGAAAACCGAAAAGAACCCGTAAATAAATTCGAAAATTAACCGTCACCGATTTTTTTCTATTATGTAAAACAAAAAATTGATCTGACTGGTTGGAGGCAATCTTCAGGGGTTGCCTTATGCTGGGAGTCACTCATAGCATTTGGAAGCAAACCAAAGTGGTTTTCGTCCCGAAAGCGGGCAAATGCTCTCATTTCAAACTAAAGGGCTTTAGACTAATCAGTCTATCATCCTTTGTTCTTAAGACAATCTACTATCGAGTTCTCAGCATGCCTATATCAAGGGCAGGTCAACTGAGACGGCTCTCCACTCTATAGTCAGCATAATAGAAAACTCTCTTGAGAATAAGGTATTCGCTCTAGGGACCTTCGTGGATATCGAGGGAGCCTTCAATAACATTCAACCTTCGGCGATTCTTAGGTCGTTACAGAATCTAGGAGTCGACAGCTTAGTGACACGCCTAATTCGGAAGCTTCTGGTGGATAGATCCGTCAAAGCTGAATGGGGTGGAGTTACAATTGCCTCCACTATTATGGTTAACTTCTGTCAATGAACTGCTTCTTGAATTGGACAGGGCCGAATGCCAGGTCTTTGCCTATGCCGATGATATTGATATCATCTGTACGGGTGGAAACCTCAATTTACTTAGCATTCGTACAATCAGCCTACGTAGTCTGATTTCGAACTGGACCGCTAACAACGGACTATCACTTAACCCACTTAAAACCGAGCTTATCTTGTTCTCTCGGAAATATAAAATACCCGCATTTGAACTGCCGTCAATTAATGGGGTGCAATTACAGTTGACGGAAAAGGTCAAGTATCTGGGAATAATTCTCGACAGAAACAATGTCTTGGAAACCGACTGTGGAGGAGAGGGTGAAAAAGGCGTATGTTGCTCTTTACTGCTGTAAAGGGGCGATAGGAAAGCGCTGGGGACTCTCTCCTAAGATCACCATGTGGATTTATACGGCAATAGTCAGACCAATGTGGCCGTCGGTGGTGCAATGGTTAGTGTGCGCGGCTCTTGTACATGAGATCCTAGGTTCGAACCCGGCTCTGACCACCTTCAAATTTTCTTTCGGCGGCGGTCACCTCGCATAGTGACGGCGACACTATCGAGTATCTAGCCATGAAAAAGCTTCTCAAATTACCGTTCGGAATCGGTGTAAAACTGTAGGTCCCAATCAGTGAGTGAAAACTGGAAAGCGCACAGCTCAGTGATTGTGAGAAGTTCTCCCCAGTCCCTTCATGGGATGTAATGGGAAACCATTTATTTTATTTTTATAGTCAGACCAATACTTCTCTATGGCATCGTAGTTTGGTGAGGTCCCTCCAAAAGAAATATATTCTGAATTCCTTGATGCAAATTCAAAGATCAGCACTGATTAGCGTTAGTGAGGCAATGGGCACGATGTCCGGTACTGCACTCAGTGCTATCCTGAACATCTGTACTCCGAATATCATGGCCGAATCGGCAGCCGCTACATCCCTGGTGAGAATCAGAGATTGTGGCGTTTTGATATCAGGGCATTCCGGACACGCTGAATTACTATACCGGATCAACTCTATTCCCGTAAAAACGGACTACTGTATCCCCTACCTTCTACCAGCGACAAATCTAAGGACTTCTATTCCGAACAGGAATACCTGTGAAAAATCATTGGAATGGGATACCAGAAGTATCAGATTTATCACGAATGGATCAAAGTTGGACGGGCAAGTAGGATATGGGGTCCATTCACCGGGCCTAAACGTAAATATCTCCTTCAAGCTGCCTGATCACTGTAATGTATTTCAGGCGGAAGCTACCGCCATACTGGAGGTTGCTGAACTACTGAAAATTAGTGTCACAACCCTCCTGAAAATATGTATCTACACGGACAGCCAGGCTGCCATAAAATCCCTGGAAGCCATGTTTGCTACGTCCCTGACGGTGAAAGAATGCCACTCATCACTTAGGGTGATGACAGAGTATTTTAACATCAGGCTCATCTGGGTACCGGGGCACAGGGACATTCCAGGCAATTGCGTAGCGGATGCGTTAGCTAGACAGGGCACTACGGCACAGGTTCTTCCGGCAAAAGACGGTGTTAGTATGCCAATCTCTACCTGCCGTTTGCAGATCAGGCAGTGGGCCGATAATATGTTCAAGGACAAGTGGAGACTTACTTCAACATGCAAACAAGCCAGGGTCCTCTGGCCACAGGTGGACAGGAAGAAGACTAGGCAACTACAATGATAGGAACACTTACGGGACATTGTCTTGTAGGAAAATACGCCCTAAGATTGGGACATAGAAACTCCACTCTCTGTAGATGCTGCATGGGAAAGGACGAGGAAACGACGAAACACCTTCTCTTGGATTGCCCTGCTCTGGCAGGACTGAGAAGTAGGATATTCGGTACACATTTAGTTAGCACCGTAGCCCTACAGGATATTCCTGTAGGTCTTATAGACAAATTTATTGAAAGGGCAAATTGGCTAGACGACTAGTCAATAGTTGCTATGGAGGAAACTGCAGGTATCACAATGGGCTTCTTTAGCCTATGTGTGCTGTCTTGCAGCCTTCTCAACCAACCAACCAACCAACCAAAACAAAAAATTCGAAAATTTCGAGTTTTAAAAACGCTAATGAAGAGCTAAGCGATTAGGGGGTTTCTTTTCCCGGGAAATTTGTCAGTCCGGGAAAACGGCATTTATGTTTTGATTTCCCGGAATATAAATAAATTAATATAAATCGGTGGTGCAATGGTTAGTGTGCGCGGCTCCTGTACATGAGAACGTGGGTTCGATCCCTGCACAGACCACCTTACATTTCTTTCGACTCAGATCACCTTATTTTCTTTCCTCGCTTAGTGATGGCGACACTATCGAGCACTGAGCCATGAAAATGCTTCTCAAACTACCGTTCGGAACCGGTGTAAAACTGTAGGTCCTAATCAGTGAGTGTAAAAACTAGAAAGCGCACATCTCACTGATTGTGAGAAGCTCTCCCCAATCCCTTCATGGGATGTTATGGGACACCACTTTTTTATGTTTTAATATAAAATTGGTAAAAATTAATCAATCCAATTGGGTGTAATAGTGTGATATAGTTTCAGAGCCCACCCTAGTCTTTTTATGGGAGGTACCCGAAGGCGTCCAAACTTTTACATTTTCTTAATTTTGGCTTGGTACCAAGTCACTAATTTTCATGTTTCTGGAACTACGATTGGTGAATTGTTCCTACATATATTTTATATAATGAAGTTGCTTTTGCTGCGTTTTGTTTCGTTTTAAAAAATTTGCCTACTACAATGTTTGAACACTGTTTTCTTTTGTTTTATTTTATTCGAATAATCGAATAATTTGATTGCGTTTTGTTCGGTTAATTGTCAGATTGAAATTTACGATTAACGATTAATCAAAAACCCCGATTAAATGGGTACCCTAGTATTTAGCCATGAAAAAGCTTCTCAACTAGCTTCTAAAACTAGAAAGCCCAGTTGGTCTGACTGCACTTTTCGGTAGAACTTAAGGGCCTCATTCTTCCCTCTGTGTGATCTCAGTCTCACGCTTTCTTCACAACTGTTTTTTTTTCTTTAACAAACGGGGTCTTCTCCTTATAACGCTCTGTCGCGGTTGCCGTTGCAACTGACTGAAGCATTGCCATACAATCTGCGTTCGTTTTATCACTTGCCATGTGGCACTCTTCATCGAACCATGGTTTGTCTTTAAGTGGTATTTTGTGGGAAGAGTGGTAAATGTATTTTCACTACGCTTCAGGATCATGAGGCGGGGATGCGTCCTGCGCCAGTATCTGAGTGAGATTTTCTGCATAGGCCTTGGCTTTCTATATGTCTGGTTTCATACGACTTTCGGTCTGATTAGCCTTGTGCGAACCTTTGCTCCGAATCGATGTTAGTTCCTCGAATCATACATACGTTTATTACCCTAGTAGAGTGCCTTCCATCAATTAGCAGGTGATCATTCTGGTTCTTCGTCTGTTGATCAGGGGATATCCAAGAAACCTTATGGATGTCTTTATGCTGGAATCCTATACTACGTGCAACCATATTTGTCCCGCGGCAAAATATAACAATTTCAATCCGTCAGCGGAAATGATGACGTGTAGACTGAATTTACCAATGGTTGGTTCAAAGCCATTTTCTCGGCCGACTTTAGCATTAAAATCAGCTAGAACAATCTTAATGTTATGGCCAGGGCAGCGATCGTATGTTTCCTCGAGGCGCTCAAAGAATATGTCCTTGGAGTCATCGTCTTGTTCGGGGCATGTACACAAATTAGCGATATGTTAAAGTATTTCACTATTATGCGGATGGTGGCTATTAGTGATGCACAGAATCGAGAAACCGGTTCTACAGAACCGGTTCTTCACAAGAACCGACCGGACCGGTGCTTGCAATAACCGAATTACGGTTCCAAAAGAATCGAAACCGGTTTCAAACGATCCGAAATTAACCAAATGAACAGAAAACAGTTCGGATCTTAAAGGACCGAAAAACGTGTTCAAAAGAACCAAAAACGGCTCCAAAAATTCAGAAAAACGATTCTAAACGGACTGAAAAACGGTTTGAAAATAACCTTAAAACGGTTCCAGAATAACAGGACTCGGTTCCAAAGGAACCAAAAGTGTTAAACTAAGGATGAGGGTATGAAAATGTGTATTTTTTTTTTATAAAATTTTATATTTGCGCCAGGAATTTGCTGAAAACCGGAACCGGTACAAATACTCGGTTCTTCTCTGTAAACCGGTCTCGATAGAACCGGCTCTTCAAATACGCGGAACCGTACATCACTAGTAGCTATACGTAACAATAACCTAATTAGGTAAATGAAAATCTCCTGGATACGACAAACACGGCACCACGGTTGCGAAATCGTTGCCATAAAAGTGAGTTACAGTCTTAACATTGATATTCAATTCAATTTTACATCTTCAACATTTTGAAATTATAAGAAGAGGATATGTAACTATTGTTACATATGCAGATGATACTGCTTTGAAGTGGAGGCATCTCAGAAGTGGATGAATCTCGTTTTGAGCAGGATGCTCTTAACATTATCGAAATCTTATTGAAAAGTGGTGAATATCAACACACGTCACCTTTACCATGAGAAGAAATGATTGTCCTCCTGTTTTCCTGTATGGCGCTGAAATACCGAAAAGCACACATGGTTAGTAACTAGATATGCACTTCTACAGGCGATTAATTTGGAAGCGTCATATAGAGACTAAACGAGAACATTTAAGTATTAAAACTAGAATGATGACTTGGTTGCTGCAACCTAAAACGCAGCTTAATCTAAGGCAATACATAGGGATCTAAACACAACAACTGTTCCTGAAGAAATTACTCGATTTAGCAAAAAATATTTAAAGAGGCTTAGTTTTTCATGATAATCCATTAGCTGTATCTCCTTTGGATGATAGCACTGAAACGCGTAGACTAAAAAAATTCCACCTTCTAGACATACCATTCAGACGTTAGATTAAAGAATATCAAATAAATGAAATATTATAGTATAAGTTATTGAATTTAAGAATTGTATTGTTGTGTACATTGGAACACAGCAACGTATATATGTTATTACTTTATTTAAAAAAATCGCTTATTGTCAAAACGACAGATTGCAAGTAAAGACAACAATTTTAAAAAGAATGTTTTAGATTCCCTAAACAATCGTTAAAAAGTTTGCTGAGACAAAAAGATTTGTATAATAAATAAGTGTAGTTGTATAACACAGTAATGTAAAAAATTACAATAATTTAAGGTAATAACAATTAGCAATCATAATATCTGAGTTTGTAGAACTATATCTTCCAAAAAAATCAAAATTAAAACACAAAAAAAACTCAAATATTATAAATGAAGTAAAGTAGACTAAAGATTTATAAGTAGAATAAAGTACTATAATTAAAGAGAAGTAATAAGGTATTATCTTCGATTACCTTCCATAGGTTTTAAACAGATTGTGTATGTGATTTTTAAATAATGTGACGTTGCTGGTTATTTGAATGTTATGTGGGAGTGAATTCCGAATTCGAATTGAATGAATGAAGCCACAAAAATCGCAATTCTTGTCGAAAATATGGGCCGAAAATATGGGTAAAAAAGATAGAAAAAATTTAAATTTTTCGAAATTTTTGCAATGTTTAGGATGGTTTGCGGTTTTTTAGTATTATTTTGTTTTACACTTTGTTTCTCCTAGTCTAAAGCTGCAATTGTGCTGAAGGCAGGAAAACAAAATTCCAATTGGTTTCCGAGATATAGCCGTTAGAAAAATTGCCAAAACATACATACTTACTTACTTACTTATCCGGTCTCGGACTACCCCGGGGGGTCAGTGACCTTACAAAACGAAGATAACATATTTCGCCAACCAGTTCGATATTTTGCTTTATTTCTCCAGTTGGCAATACCAAGTGTACGCAGGGATTGGTCAACCTGATCCCTCCAGCGGAGTCTTGGTCTTCCTATTTTTCGTCTTCCTTCGAGTTCGGTTTCGAAAACCCTTCGTACTGGTTCGTCTTCATCCATTCTACTGACATGGCCTAGCCAGCGTAATCGCGTTATCCTGATCCGCTTAACTATGTCAATGTCAGGATAAAGCTCATACAGCTCATGATTCATGCGTCGCCGATACTCGCCGTTGTGCACTATAGGGCCATAGATTTTTCGGAGTATTTTTCTCTCGAAGACTCCTACAGATATTTCGTCTGCTTGCGATAGGACCCAGGATTCTGGGCCATAAAGCAAGACAGGTTGAATGAGAGTCTGGTACAGCTGGACTTTTGTTACTCGCGAGAGGGATTTATCTCTAAAGTGCTTGATTAGCCCAAAATAACATCTATTCGCAAGCACAATTCTCCGCTTGATCTCAAGGCTGACGTTGTTGTTTTTGTTTACGGCAGATCCGAGGTATATAAATTCGTCCACTACCTCGAAGTTATAACGGCTATCAACGTTCACGCTTTGGTCTATTCGCCCTGTTCGTTGAAACCATTAATTTTGTCTTGTCCTCATTTACCGTCAGACCCACTTTTGCTGACTCCTTCTCAATTCTCGAAAAAACCGCAGTAACTTCTCTAATTGTGCGCCCAATGATATCTATATCATCAGCATACGTGTGCAGCACGTGACTTTTGCTGCTGATGGTTTTATTAATGTTGACTGCAGCTTTTCTCATAATGATCTCCATTAAGATGTTAAAGAGATCGCACGATAGGGTGTCGCCTTGCTTGAGACCTCGCTTAGTTTCGAAAGGTTCGGTAAGATCCTTACCAACTTTCACTGCGGATTTGGTGTTCGTCAAGGTCATCCTGCAAAGGCGTATGGGTTTTGCAGGAATACCAAGCTCAGACATTGCTTCATAGAGTTTCTCCCGTATCGGACTATCGAAGGCCGCTTTATAATCGATAAATAGATGATAGGCGTCGATTTGATTTTCGTTTGTCTTCTCCAGGATTTGGTGTGGCGTGAAAATCTGGTCAGTTGTCGATTTTCCAGGCCTAAAGCCACACTGGTATGGTCCAATCAGGTCAGCGATAATTGGTTTTAGTCTTTCGCACATTATACTTGATAGAACCTTATATGCTATTGATAAAAGGCGTATTCCACGGTAGTTGGCACAGATACTCGGGTCACCTTTTTTAAATATGGGACATAGTACACTGAGACTCCAATCGCCGGGCATGCATTCATCTAACCAAATTTTGCTAATGAGCTGATGCATGCACCTTATCAGCTCATCGCCGCCAGCCTTAAACAGCTCCGCCGGTAATCCATCGGCTCCTGCGGCTTTGTTGTTCTTAAGCCGGGCAATAGCTGTTCTGACCTCATCTTGCTTAGGAGGGGGCAATCGACGTCGTCGTCCATATTGTGATCGTCATTGGATATCTCAGGTACTAGTAGCGCGGAGAAATGCTCTCTCCATATTCCCAACATGCTTTGCACATCTGCGACGAGATGTCCGTCCTTGTCTTTACAGAACGGGGGCCCTGAACCATGTCCATTAGTCCCGTTTTTAACGTTTTGGTAGAATTTTCGGGCTTCGTTCTTCCTTCTGTATGTCTCAATTTTCTCACTCTCGCGCTTTCTCCACTGCCGTTTCTTACGCCTAAAGAGACGGTTTACCTCCTTTCTTTTCTCCCTATACCGCTCAGTTGCAGCTCGCGTTGCAATTGACTGAAGCATTACCATACGTGCAGCGTTCTTTTCGTCATTTGCAATGCGACACTCTTCATCGTACCACGGTTTATTGCGAAGCGGTTTTTCGAAACCAAGTACGGTTGTTGCGGCAGTTTTTATAGAGTCGGAAATGAGTTTCCACTGCGCATCAGGATCGTCATCGGGAGGGGGTGGGTTCTGAGCCAAAAGTTGCGAGAGCTTCCTTGAGTAGGCTGTGGCTACCTCTGGTAATTTCAGTTTTCCGATGTCCAGCTTCCTCTGCGTCTGGTTTCGTACGATTTTCGCTCTACTTAATCTTGTGCGAACCTTCGATGTTAGCTCCTCTGATCACTCGTACGTCCATCACACTGGATGAGTGCCTTCTTAGTTCTTTGATCGGGGGATACCCAAGTAGCCTTGTGGATATCTTTATGCTGGAATCTTGTACCACTAATGACCATGTTTTTTGCCGAGGCAAAGTCAATCAGTCTCATACCGTTGTCGGAACTGTCAGCATGTAGACTGAAATTGCCAATAGTTGGATTAAACACATTCTCCCTTCCTACTTTGGTCATACGTTTCCTCTAGGGGCTCATAGAATATGTCTTTGGCATCATCATCTTTCTCTTCTGTCGGGGCATGCACACAAATTAGGGAATTATAAAAATATTTCACTTTTATGCGGATTGTCGCTATACGTTCACTCACAGGATTGAACCTAGACACTAGATGTCGCAGTCTCCGCAACCAAATTCATGTTCCTGGATAGCGGTAATGTCAGCCTTATAACTTTCGAGGACATCTGCCAGTTGGATACTTGCACCGGATCTATATAGAATTCTTACATTCCAAGTGCATATCCGTAAATCGTGGTCCTTATAACGTTTGTGGGGGTCGTCAACAAATAGGGGTTGTTTAGTTTTCTTATTCGTTTAGGTATTTTCACTGCCATTATGAACGGTGGCGGGAGGCAAACCCAGCCCACCGTGTTTTTGTATTTTACCTACTGCCAGGATATTTGACTGCAGCCGCCCATTATGGATCAGACGCTGACCAGGATGCGATATGTTGAACCTGGATTTTCTTCATTTAGTTTCTATCCGCCGTTGGCCCGTATTTTTGGCTCATCCGCCTTCTAAGGGCAAAAGAATATGCCCGATTGTTTGATGAGCTTCAGTGACATTAGTCACCTAATAAACCTGATTTGATGCTCATTTGTTTCACCTTCTCACTCTAGCTGGCTAACGGAGGGTTCCGAAAAGCCATTGCCCAGAACATACTGCGTGGAAGTAGTGAGCTGCTTGGACTGCCCAATTAAGGAATCATTTCTGGCCACTCCCAAGTGAATGGCAATCAGAAACTTTCCACCTCCACGGACAGTCCCATGTCCCGATAAGTACTTCGAGAAATTTCACACGATAAGGAAGGAGTTTGTACTCGATGACTTCAAAATTTTTGCATTGTGTAATACAACTCCATTGGGTCAGAGAAATCAGTATATCTCCACTATTAGACCTAGTAAAACAAAGATTGTGAAATAAGTAAAATGGTTTTTGAGTGTAGACAATTTTGTGAAGGATCAAAAGTGATTTAATATTAAGAAATGTTGCAAAGGATACGTTAAGGTTTTGTTGAAAACTTTTGAATTCGAAATTTGCAATTTACGATAAATTATTTAAATATAGCTAAGGCTGATATCACACCGCATCAGGCAAAACGTTTGACATTGATATTAGATATTGTTAGACAGTAGATAACCAATTTGAATATAATTTTGAGATATATACATACATATTTTATCGGTCTAATTTTGGTCGGTTTTCGGTTTGGTTTTCTTAGATGCAAATAATAAGTATTTCATGTTCTTTCTCGACGTGTCGTGAGAGTGTAAAACTAGAAAGCGCACATCTTACTGGTTGTGAGAAGCTCTCCTCCGTCGCTTCATGGAACGCAATTGAGACCAACTTTTTATATAACCGTCTTGCTCTGACGCATGGTATGCAGTCAGTCTTGCATATAATTATTTTCTCCTTCTCATATTTTATTCCACAAGACAGAAATCACGGCAGCTTGAAAAGGTAGAAGCCATACTACAAACATTACAACAAATAAAATAAAAAGTTTCGCGTTGACACCACGAAATAAAAAAAAAACAAATCGGCTGTTCTTATACCACGACCTTCTTGAGCAGCCTTGACAGACATGTAAGCTGAAATTTGAAGTGTCGCTTAAAAGCGCTTATAGGGTTTGGGTTAACGCCATCACTTCCGATAACGCAATGAGACTGCTAGATTTCGCAGTGGCGAAAAACATGGCTGTCAGTAATATGAGATTCCAACATAAAGACATCCCGAAGGCTACTTGGATATTCCCTGATCAAAAATCGAAAAACCCGATTGATCATTACTAGTGTAATGGACGTACGTGTGATTAGGACGTAACATCGAGTTGGATCACTACTTGGTTACAGCAAAGGTTCGTACAAGGTTAAGCAGGGAGAATTAAGCGAGAGTAAGAAAATTGAATCTTACAATGAGGCCCGGAAATTCTACCGAAAAGTACAAAGCCAAACCAAGGGAATTGAATCAGGGCACCCCATTTGTTGAGATAAGGAAGGGTATCTTGTCACATATGTGCAGAGTATGTTGGGAATATGGAGAGATAATTTCTCTGCTTTACTTGTTCCAATAGGCTTCAGTATAGATGAGGGAGTTTAGCAAATACAGGACGATGGCGTCGACTGCCACCCTCCTAGCCAAAGTGAAGTTAAAACTGGTAATTCCCGGCTTAAGAACAACTGAACCGCTGGTGCTGATGGAATACCGGCTGAGCTGTTTAAGGATAAGTGAGAGTTGGAAAGGCCCATGCATCAGCTCATATGCAAAATCTGGCTTGACGAATGCATGCCCGGCGATTGGAGTCTTAGCATACTGTGTCCTGTTTTCAAAAAATTCGACCCGAATATGTGTACAAAATTGTACCAAGCTATGTCGGAGCTTGGCATTCCTGATCTTTGTAGCATGACAAAGCTTGATAAAAATCTCACCGAACCATTTAGTACGATGCGAGGCCTCAGGCAGGGGGACAGCTTATCATGCGATCTCAACATTTTAATTGAGATAAACGTGAGAAACGCTGCAGTCAACACGAATAAAATGATCAGCAGCAAAAGCCACATGCTGCTCGCATATGCTGATGATTTTGACATCATTGGGCGAAATCTACAAGAAGTTACTGAAGAATTTTCAAAAATGTACAAGGAATCAGCAAAAGTGGGTTTGGCAGTGAACGAGAATAAAACAAATTTAATGGCTTCGACAAGCAGAATATCCTCCCGATTGGATGAAAGGGCGAACGTTGATAACCGTTATAATTTTGAGGTAGTGGACGAATTTATTTACCTCGGATCTGTCGTGAACAGAAGCAATAACGTCAGCCTAGAAATCAAACGGAGAATTGTGCTTGCAACAGGTGTTATTTCGGGCTAAGCAAGCACTTCAGAGATAAGACCATCTCTGAGAAACGAAGATCCAACTTATCAGACTCTCATACAAACTGTCTTGCTTTATGGCGCAGAATCCTGGGTCATATCGCATTCTGATGAAACATCGCTGGGAGTCTTCGAGGGAAAAATGCTCCGACAAATATATGGTCCTATAATAGAAAACAGTGAGTATCGACTACGGATGAACATGGACGTAGTTATGTGTATTGAAATAGCGCGTTCACGCTGGCTAGGCCATGTTAGTAGAATGTATCAGAATGAACCACTGCGAAAGGTAATCGAATAAGTACTCGAAGGAAACCAAAAAATAGGACGACCATTACTTTGCTGGAAAGACCAGGTGGATTATTGCCAGCGAGAGCATGTTATCCTCATTTTGTAAGGCCATTGACCCCTATGGGTTGTTTGTAGTCATCTAAGTAAGTAAGTAATTTTGTAATGTTCAAATATTTAAGCGTATCCTCTTGGGAATCAGATATTTGGAACTGCTTTGACAAATATAATTTAAGAAACAGGGATGATAAAACCCACAAATACAACTACTTACTTATCCTGTCTCGAACTACCCCGGGGTGTCAGGACCTTACAAAACGAAGATAACAAATTTCGCCAACCATTTCGATCTTTCTTTTGCCTTATCCCTCCAGTTGGCAATACCAAGTGTACCAAGGGATTCGTCAGCCTGATCCCTCCAGCGGAGTCTTGGTCTTCCTATTTTTCGTTTTCTTTCGAGTTCGGTTTCGAAAACCCTTCGTGCTGGTTCGTCATCATCCATTCTACTGACATGGCCTAGCCAGCGCAATCGCGTTATATTGATCAGCTTAAATGTCGGGATATAGCTCATACAGCTGATGGTTCATGCGTCGCCGTTGTGCACTAGGGCCGTACATTTTTCGGAGTATTTTTCTCTCGAAAACTCCTACAGATGTTTCATCTGCTTGCGCTATGCAGGAATATCAAGCTCAGACATTGCTTCGTAGAGTTTCTCCCGTATCGGGCTATCGAAGGCCGCCTTATAATCGATAAATAGATGATAGGTGTCGATTTGTTTTTCGTGGGTCTTCTCCAGGATTTGGTGTAGCGTGAAAATCTGGTCGGTTGTCGATTTTCCAGGCCTAAAGCCACACTGGTATGGTCCAATCAGGTCAGCGATAATTGGTTTTAGTCTTTCGCACATTATACTTGATAGAACCTTATATGCTATTGATAAAAGGCTTATTCCACGGTAGTTGGCACAGATACTCGGGTCACCTTTTTTAAATATGGGACATAGTACAGTGAGACTCCAATCGCTGGGCATGCATTCATCTAACCAAATTTTGCTAATGAGCTGATGCATGCACCTTATCAGCTCATCGCCGCAAGCCTTAAACAGCTCCGCCGGTAATCCATCGGCTCCTGCGACTTTGTTGTTCTTAAGCCGGGCAATAGCTGTTCTGACCTCGTCTTGGTTAGGAGGGGGCAATCGACGTCGTCGTCCATATTGTGATCGTCATATCTCAGGTACTAGTAGCGCGGAGAAATGCTCTCTCCATATTCCCAACATGCTTTGCACATCTGCGACGAGATTTCCGTCCTTGTCTTTACAGAAGGGGGCCCTGAACCATGTCCATTAGTCCCGTTTTTAACTTTTTGGTAGAATTTTCGGGCTTCGTTCTTCCTTCTGTATGTCTCAATTTTCTCACTCTCGCGCTTTCTCCACTGCCGTTTCTTACGCCTAAAGAGACGGTTTACCTCCTTTCTTTTCTCCCTATACCGGTCAGTTGCAGCTCGCGTTGCAATTGACTGAAGCATTACCATACGTGCAGCGTTCTTTTCGTCATTTGCAATGCGACACTCTTCATCGTACCACGGCTTCCTTGAGTAGGCTGTGGCTACCTCTGGTAATTTCAGTTTTCCGATGTCCAGCTTCCTCTGCGTCTGGTTTCGTACGATTTTCGCTCTACTTAATCTTGTGCGTAGTTTTGCTGCTACCAGGTTGTGATCAGAATCGATGCTATCTCCTCTAATCACTGGTACGTCCATTACACTGGATGAGTGCCTTCCATCAATTACCACGTGATCAATTAGGTTCTTCGTTCTTTGATCAGGGGATACTCAAGTAGCCTTGGGGATGTGTTTATGCTAAAATCTTGTACTACTAATGGCCATTTTTTTTGCCCCGGCAAAGTCATTCAATCTCACACCGTTGTCGGAACTGTCAGCATGTATACTGAAATTGCCAATAGTTGGATTAAACACATTCTCCCTTTCTACTTTGGCATTAAAATCTCCTAGTACAATCTTAATGTCATGGCCAGGGCAGCGGTCATACGTTTCCTCTAGGATCTCATAGAATATGTCTTTGGCATCATCATCTTTCCCTTCTGTCGGGTCATGCACACAAATTAGGGAAATATAAAAATATTTCGCTTTTATGCGGATTGTGGCTATACGTTCACTCACAGGATTGAACCTAGAGACTAGATGTCGCAGTTTTTTGCCAACTACAAATCCGCAACCAAATTCATGTTTTTTCTCATGGCAACAGTAATATATGTCGCAGTTCTTTTTCTTGTGCAGCCATATCCTGTCCATCGCATTTGCTGTATAGCGGTAATGTCAGCCTTTTAATTTTCGAGGACATCTGCCAATTGGATACTTGCACCGGATCTATGTATGTAGATAGAAAAATACAACAAATAATAGAAGACAATGCACGATTTTCTTTTTTTTTTAATTTCTTTCAATACTTTTGAGCATCTTCAGCCAATAATTATAATGACTTCATATAAGGCTCTACTCTACCTACCAATAATTGCCTAGCTACGTACATATAATAATTGTACATGACAACGTGGGTTCGATCCCTGATCTGACCACCCTAGATTTCTTACATTTCATTTCGACACTATCGAATACTTAGCCATGAAAAAACATTTCGCAACCGGTGTAAAACTGTGGGTCTCAATCAGTGAGTGTAAACCTAGAAACCCTACACCTCACAGGTTGTGAGAAACTCTCCCCAATCCCATCATGGGATGTCATGGAAAACCATACGTACAATTAAAATCCTCTATTACCAATGTTTCCTATCAGGTTATTATTGTCGTTTAGACACCAGGAATAAACAAGGCTGGAGGTTTAATATAATCAGCATCATTCGCAGCAGAAATTTGCTGTTGATTGTTGTCGTCTTCATCAGTCTGTAGAGCAGAATACTTATTAGACTTCGAACTACTGGGACAGTCATCACTTGCAATATTTCTTCATACATATCTTTTGTTCAAATTTTCTGTTGTTTGGCAGTTGCAAATTTCTACATCATCATCACTAATGTCTTCAACTTCAAATATTTGAACAAGGCGGTCACTGGCCTAGAAAACGCTAAAGCGCTGATGAGAAGAGCCACAAACTTGGAAACGATCGTCCGCCAATGTGAGTTCATATCCTGGTTCCGATTGTTTAATTTTTCCATTAATTGCAGAAAACCCTGATCTGTTGCACATAGGAAACTAAAATTTTCTCATACAAAAATTGTAGCTCATCATAATATCGAATCATACAAAAATTAAAAATTATATTATGTTATCATTCATTATATTATATGTACATATGTTAGGATGGGTCAAATTTTTTTTTGCGACAAAAGTTCATCGAAATTCTAGTTCTGTGTGTCATTTGAAGAAAGTTTGCCGAAGAAACCATAGTTCTAAAACGAATTTCGAGCCCCGGATTTTTCGAAATAGGTTTTTTTTAAATATTCAATAATCGAGTTAGATATTGGACTAAAAAGGCAAAAGAAAATTTTATTTCCTCTAGTTAAAGTGTATTTTCGGGTTTTTTTGGATCGACGAGTCTATTTTTTACATTTATTTTTTTTTTTGAGTACCGCCAGAGGGCGCTTTCGACCATTTTTTGGGATTTAATCGCCTTTTTTGGGGAAAATTTACGAAATTGACATAATTGCTGTGAAACTTGACGAATATTTGATATTTTTAAATAGCCCATAATGTTCAGCGCTATAATTTAAGAGTACTTATTCACGACCTATATCGACTTCATCCAATTAAAGACAAACAATGAAAAACAACAAATTTTTTCCTTATTTTACTATATTGTTTTTCTTTAAAAATTCAACTTAAGGGATAAAAGCATATAAAATGTAAATGAAAAAAATTCAATTGAATTCAGTAATAAAAAAATAATTAAAACAAATTAAGTTACAGTGTTTTATTTATAAATGCACTAAAAACTAGAAAATAATTTTTCTCTTAGCCTCAATAAGTATATTCTTCTTCATGATGGCGTTGTACAATGGACCGCCTACTTAGCACTTCAACAACAATGGTCTAGATACTTTCAATAAAGAGCGTAATTAAAATGAATTAGTTAATTAATTTTCTAGCGATCTCTCAAATAAAACGCTTGCATTTAAATTAAAAATGGTTACATTTAATTTTGACACTTAATTTGACATTTAATTTTGTCACCATTTTTAATTTAAATGCAAGCGTTTTATTTGAGAGATTTTTTGGTAAATACATTTTTAATGTTTTCATTTTTTTTTCATATTCATGTATTGTCATCCAAATCTGACAAGTGTGCAAAATTTTAGTTCGATTGGTCAACTGCAACTGTGCTAAAAATGAGTTACTAGATTTTAACAATACAGACTGACAACAAAGCAAGTTAAATAAAACACTGTAATAAAAGGAACAGAAACAAGACATTAAGAAAATAATAGAGACGCAGTTATTTTTTAGGTCTTTCTTGCTATCAAGTCTATTGAATTTTTCACGGCTTTCTAATGTCACCGCCATAACTCCTTCTCGATTCTGTTCCACAACTCGTTTGGACACGCTAGCGAGCAATTGAACGTATATTTCCGTTCCTTGTATGTGTAAGGGAATTTTTGGATCAGGCAGTGGCGGATCATTGTTTTTTAGATATTGTGGTAGATATTCATAGGGAATGCTTATAGAAAATGGTGGTTCGAATATGATTGAATTTGTTTTATCAAACCAACACACAGTGGATGCCCCCTATAAATGCAGTGCATTGTGTTGGCGAAGGAAAATTGAGTTGGTGGAGGGTGGAAAGAGGGAGTAGTGTCTGTTGACATTTACCTTGAATCTTTGTATGTCACAATTGGTGGGAAATACACTAGCCGGAATTTTATTCCACATACGGACTGTACGGCTGAAGAACGAATTTTCTCTATAGTGTGTAGTGCGGTCAATCGGCCACTCGATAAAAAACGGATGAGAGTTCCTGGAAAGCCGCGTACTTCGTCTAAATATCCTCACGTCCTCACCAACGGACATCGCATTGTATTTTCATGCCCAGAACATCCAGAGCGTGTGATTCATCAACATCCACACCGTATGCGTTTATGCAACAACAAACAACACTGGGTCTTACCCGCATTAAAATCTACTGTATTCATTCGAGCCCATTCAACAATGATCCCGGCCAATGAACAATGATCAATCTCTTGAAGACTTGGCCTACGGTCGATTGAAAAAGAATGACAGAGATTACTGGCATCCGCAAAAGAGTAGATTGGATTCACAGTCTGACCCAGGAGATCGTCAGTCAAAATAATAAAAAGAGAAGGAGAAAGAACGGAGTTAACCATCACAAGATGGTAGTTAACCATGCTCTCCATAACCTTCGAGAGCGCAGAACAAATTGCAATTGGGTGGTAATTTGCAGGATCTGTTGCATCACCTTTTTTAGGGATTGGCTGGACATTAGCAACCTTCCAACGTGTCACCTTCATTCATTCATGTCAATTATATTCGTATAATCCGTGCAATTGAAGTTTATTGTAGGTTTCTTGTAAACTTTCAGTTGCATCGGATCTTCCACATGGTTACGATAGTGTACAATTTTTTTAAGAGCTAAGCCGCTTATTTTTTTTTCATCGTCGAACAACATTGCAAAATAAAAGGTTTTCTGAGTGAGCATAATACGCGTTTTCTTTAACAACAATATTTACAATTTCTCTTAAATGCGAATCCAAATATTGAGTTCAACGTATGAATTTATAAACTAATACACTACCGTACACGACAGAGTTGTAATATTTAATATTGAAGTACATTATTATATAGTTTGACAGAATTTTTACATTTTTAGATGGCTTATTAGTTAGACCCAAAAAACCCCCAAACACACATTTAACTAGAGGAAATAAAATTTTCTTGAGCCTTTTTAGTCCAATATCTAACTCGATTATTGAATATTTAAAAAAAAAAATATTTCGAAAAATCCGGGGGCTCGAAATTCATTTTAGAACTATGGTTTCTTTGGCAAACTTTCTTCAAATGACCCATAGAACAAGAATCGCGATGAGCCTATTTACATTTTTTTTCGGCCCCCTACAATTCGACCCGCCCTAATGTATGTATGTCATATAATAAATGTCGGTAATAATTCGACGTTTAAGGATTTTGGAAAAATACATAAGGTATTCACAAGGGTAAATGTCGTAAGTACTATCTTTACAATTATACAACAGTTGTATACAACAGTTGCATCCTTCACACAAAAATATGAACTTTTTGTATTTCTTATAAAAATAAAGAAATACATATGTACATTTTTGCAACTTTTTTGTAATAAAATGGCAGGAGTAGATGATATTCCGTTATGATTTTCACGTTTTACGTCGTTACAATAATACAATAATATAGGGGTGCGCACTATTTTTCTTCAAATATGACTTTTCGATTTATGTCTTTAAAACACAATTGGGGAATTCACATGGTCTCCTAAAGTCATAATTCGTAAAGTCATATTTAACAAATTAGTACATATGACTTATGCATGTGAGCAGCATGTTGTAAATATGTGCTAAGTCATAAAAACGTCAAATAAACGTCAAGCAACAAAAGAAAATTATTAAAAAAAATTAAAAAATGCCAACAAGAAGCGAAAAAGATAAAATTTTTACGGTTTTGTGTGAAAAGTTTGTGCACAAAATATTACCGATGTAGTTACTTCTCCTTCCATTTGTCCAATTTCCATTTTTTTATTATTTTACCAATTAAAATTAATTCTTGAGTTAATGTTGTAGAAAAATGCAAAATTTCTTCAAAACACAACAATATATCTGATTAAATAGTAAACAAAAAACAGCTGACACTGAACATACAACATAGTACACTGGAAAAACAGACATGCTCGGGTTGTATAGTCGTAAAATATATTTACATGAAGAATACCAACAACATATTTACAACTGTTGTATTATTTTAGCATATACACCATGTGAACTCCCTAAATATGAATAGACTGTTTGAGAAATCTGATAAATCGAGCACATATTCATATTCTATTGGCATTATACATAACACAACAATAATTTAGCTCTAAAACATTCCTCAGCTATTGAAAGCTTAAAGATTTTGTGTCTCTTGTTGGTAACTTATGTATTATAGCGCTTCATCCATTACTACGGTGAAAATTAACACCTTTTTACAACTCTAGTTATCAGACGAGCGCGTGATTGCATTTTGACTCACACTCCCTCACGCACATGTGCCTAGTAATTCCAATCACCCACGATTCACTCGATTCACTCACGTTTACGCCATATTCACGTGAGTAAAGACAATTTTAATTACACTATAAATAAATTACACTAAAAAAAATTTCCATCTATTAAAAATTACATTAATACTAGACTAACAACTAAACTTACTCACTAATTTTTTTAAAACAAATTTACTGGTAAATTATTGTTAATATTCATCTCAAGTTGCATAGTTTACAACATAATTTAAAAACAAAATCAAACAATAAAATCAAGATGCCGAAAACAAAAGTCGTAACTTTTACACCACGATTTTGACTTTTTCCAACAGAAACTCTATTTATTGAACCGTGTTGAACCGTAACTCTAATGCCGAGTACTAAGATCGTTAGTGAGCAATAGCGAATGGTAGCGAACTCACTGATTGCGAGATGATCTCCCCTATCCCTTCATGGAAATATACATATATACTACATACATTTATAATAGAATCCATTACTTATCCACCTTCGAATTTACAGAACGTTCCTATAGGTTTTTATATACATACTTAAGTTGGTGTTTTCACGTTCAAAAGTATTTAAAATATGCAAAATGTTTTTAAATAAAGGGGATAAAAATTTTATATATCATCAAAAGGTTGCAATAAATGCCATTAAATTGAGCCACCATTCTTTGTATTACAATTATCCGTTTTCATAATACTACAGCTTGAATACTCACAACCTAGTACGGTTTTTGCCTTCTACACAATTTCCTTGAAATTTAAAAAAAAAACAATCGAAATTTAAAAATTGTATTTGGAATTTACTTATAAAATACACCAATTAAAATTTGAAATACATCAATTCAAATTGAAGTTTAGAACACATCAACTGAAATTTAAAACACATCAATTGAAATTTAAAACACATCAATTGAAATTTAAAAGACGTCAATTGAATTTTAAAAGATATCTTTTTAAATTTAAAGGAAATTCAAATATAAAAATCTAATACATAAAATCTGTAAACAATTCTTAAATTTCAACTGACGAATTTTAAATTTCAATTGATGTATTTTAAATTTCAATTAATGTATTTTAAATTTAATTAAAGCCCTGTTCTGCTTTCAGAATCATAATTTTCTTTCAGAATAAAAAGTCTACAACTTTGATGTTCTTAAAACATCAAATATTTTTGTTCTGAATTGTTTGTTTTTAAAATCACAAGGTATTTGCATTCTAATTCAAAACTGACATTTTTCTTCTGAATTGATTTACAAAAACCCAAAAATTCTGAAACGTTTTTTGTTTGTCTGGATTCTGTTTACAGAACAGGGCCGAATGTCTGTTGAATTTCAATACATGTGTTTTAAATTTCAATTGATGTGTTTTAAATTTCAATTGATGTTTTTTAAATTTCAATTGATGTATTTCAAATAGATATTTTAAATTCCAATTGATGTATTTGTTAATATTTTTAAATTTCAACTGACGAATTTTAAATTTCACTTGATGTCTTTCAAATTTCAATTGATATCTTTTAAATTTCAATTGATGTCTTTTAAATTTCAATTGATGTTTTTTAAATTTCAATTGATGTCTTTTAAATTTCAATTGATGTATTTCAAATAGATATTTTAAATTCCAATTGATGTATTTGTTAATATTTTTATATTTCAGTTAGAAATGGTGTAGAATTTTCGATTGAAAATAACTTAAGCGAACCACAGGCATCTCATTCATGAGCAGCTATTTGCTCTCTTGCTTGCTCTCAATTTCGTATACGCACGTCTTATTCTCTTTGCATTTTCATTTTGCATCTGCCCAGTGCTGTTCATGAGCATGAGCTTGGTCGACAACTTTTTATCTGGCTGGTGTGAACAACCTCGATTCCATTTGGCATCGAGAGGGTCGGCAAACCGACAATAAACATCGACGAAAGCTGATGTTCATGCTCATGAATGACAAGCCTGTGGGTCGCTTTAAGATCAAAACATCGCATAAAAAAAAATTCGTGTACAATTTTTTCAAACGAAGAATTAGTCTGCCATAATTGGGATCAATCAAAAATAGTAATGAAAACACCGTGTTAGGCTTTATATTGAACCACTGCTGTACATACATACATATGCATGCATTTATGCTGACTATTATTCCTATTGGGTCTATATTACTTCCTACAAATTCGCATTCAATCTAAAATAGACTGGGAACGTTTCAAGACATCCGAAGACTATAATCACCGAGATGATACACCATATACAAATATAGTACAAGGTAAAATCTTATCGCTTCGTATTCTACTCGTATATAATAAAACCCATTAAATCTTTCAATATATTTCTTGCTTGGTTCATACAAAATTTAATCAGTTTCAACAACAGTTTCAATAGAGACAGTGACAACATCATAACTAGAGAATCTCATCTAAGAATATTAAAAATTGTAATTCTGGAGTAACAATGAAATTTATTTCAATATTATCATCACTTATGGCATTAAGTGTCTTCTATGTGGACTCTTCAACATTGGATAAAGGAATGTTAGGAAGAATTGCGAAACCAGCGCAACAACCACAGTACTACAATGCCCACTCATACCAATATCCAACACAACCACAATATTACCAAAATTCTAATGGTTATTACTATCAGGCGCCACCACCCAGGCCTCAACGACGCCCGGCCCATTCTCAGCCGAAAGAGAGATCATACAAAGACATTTGCCGTATGGTTAACACAAATGGATTCACTAATCCGGGAGGTGTGCCCAAATGTCCTTATTGATTTTTAGACAGATCATATGTATAAGTATTAAATGTATATCACTACTATTTATTAGCTTTACGAGTAAAAAAATAAAATTATAAACAAAGAAAATTAAGGATTTTTAATTAGAGTAGAATCCGGGTATATCTGATTCCGGGTATCTGTCATATACATTTGCTCTTAACC
The DNA here is from genome assembly GCA_963931995.1 of Phaonia tiefii. Taxonomy (NCBI): domain Eukaryota; kingdom Metazoa; phylum Arthropoda; class Insecta; order Diptera; family Muscidae; genus Phaonia; species Phaonia tiefii. Next base: position 143,169,417 of record OZ008367.1, on the reverse strand, counting down.
TAATAGACTCGCAAGATGTTACCGATTCAAGCCGACAGAACATATTAATTGTAGCAACAAGCGCTTGTTACTACACTCAGATAACTAATTGTTTGAAAAGAGGTTGTAGCAACCGTAAATTTGGCTGTTGCCCTCGAACCACGGTTGCTACAACCAAATTGAGGTTGTAACGACTGAATTCAGTCTCCACTACTGAAGTTAGGTTGCAGCAACCTCGTTTTATAAATCATTCGGTTGTGATAACTGTATTATTTTCGATTATATTTGTTCTGTCAACTACATTTTCTATAATTTTGGAATTAATTCAGATGATACAATAGTAATTGCTACTAAATTCGGTTGCAACAACCGAATGTGTCATTAATTTAAGAGCAACAGCCAAATTTGCCATCAATTACGAACTATGTAACTCTTTAATCATATGCAAACAGATATAATTTAAAAATGTCATATGTATGTTGAAGCAGGGGGTATCTATGGCACAGCTGATCGAAAAGGTACTAGGCCGATGATGGAGAGTGAGAGAGCAAATAAGACAGGAACTAATTTTAAATAGTGTTTATTGATGCTAATGACAGCTAAATTATGTTCTATGTTGTTTGTATTGAACAAAAATACGCATTCCCTTTGATTTCTGTCCGTTTTATGTCCAATGAAAGTGTAAAATTGGTAAAATACCGCAGCAAATAAAACTCTATGAAATGGCCTACTACCTCGTCGTCATGAAGAGGCAACGAAGAGAGTAATGAAAACTCTTAAGTATTTCTCTATGGTTGAAGTTAATTTGTGTCACCCACAATAATAGTTATAGTTGCTCCAGACAAGTATCCACAAATATTTGCATGTTTGTGATGGTGTTTAAAAGTGCCACTTCACATCAATTTATGACAACACCAGTAAAATAACACCAGTTCAATCTTTTGCTTTATTTCTCCAGTTGACAATACCAAGTGTACGCAGGGATTCGTCAACCTGATCCCTCCAGCGAAGACGTGGCCTTTCTATTTTTCGCCTTCCTTCTCGTCCTGGTTCGTCATCATCCATTCTACTGACATGGCCTAGCCAGCGCAATAGCGTTATTTTGATCCGCTTAACTATGTCAATGTCGGGATAAAGCTCATACAGCTCATGGTTCATGCGTCGCCGATACTCGCCGTTGTGCACTATAGGATCATACATTTTCCGGAGTATTTTTCTCTCGAAGACTCCTACATATATTTCATCTGCTTGCGATAGGACCCAGGCCATAAAGCAAGACAGGTTGACTTTTTTACTCGAGAAAGGGCTTCATCTCTAAAGTCATTGCTTAGCCCAAAATGACATCTATTCGCAAGCACAATTCTCCGCTTGATTTCAAGACTGACGTTATTGTATTTGTTTACGCCAGATCCGAGGTATATAAATTCGTCCACCACCGTCCACGCTTTGGTCTATTCGCGTGGAGGCCCTGTTCGTTGAAACCATTAATTTTGTCTTGTCCTCATTTACCGTCAGACCCACTATTGCTGACTCCTTCTCAATTCTCGAAAAAACTGCAGTAACTTTTCTAATTGCGCGCCCAATGATATCGATATCATCAGCATACGCGAGCAGCATGTGACTTTTGCTGCTGATGGTTTTATTCATGTTGACTGCAGCTTTTCTCATACTGATCTCCATTAAGATGTTAAAGAGATCGCACGATAGGGTGTCGCCTTGCCTAAGGCCTCGCTTAGTTTCGAAAGGTTCGGTAAGATCCTTACCAATTTTCGGTGCGGATTTGGTGTTCGTCAAGGTCATCTTGCAAAGGCGTATGAGTTTTGCAGGAATACCAAGCTCAAACATTGCTTCGTAGAGTTTCTCCCGTATCGGACTATCGACAAATAGATGATAGATGTCGATTTGTTTTTCGTGGGTCTTCTCCAGGATTTGGCGTAGAGTGAAAATCTGGTCAGTTGTCGATTTTCCAGGCCTAAAGACACACTGGTATGGTCCAATCAGGTAAGCGATAATTGGTTTTAGTCTTTCGCACATTATACTTGATAGAACCTTATATGCTATGGGTAAAAGGCTAATTCTACAGTAGTTGGCACAGAGACTGGGTCACCTTTTTTAAATATGGGACATAGTACACTGAGACTTCAATCGCCGGGCATGCATTCATTTAACCAAATTTTGCTAATGAGCTGATGTATGCACCTTATCAGCTCATAGCCGCCAGCCTTAAACAGCTCCGCCGATAATCCATCGGCTCCTGCGGCTTTGTTGTTCTTAAGCCGGGCAATAGCAGTTCTGACCTCGTCTTGGTTAGGAGGGGGCAATCAACCTCGTCGTCCAAATTGTGATCTATTGGCCCATCGTCATTGGATATCTCAGGTACCAGTAGCGCGGAGAAATGATCTCTCCGTATTCTCAACATGTTTGCACATCTGAGATGAGATTTCCGTCCTTGTCTTTACAGAGGGGGGGTCCCTGAACCATGACCATTAGTTCCGTTTTTGACTTTTTGGTAGAATTTTCGGGCTTCGTTCTTCCTTCTGTATATCTCAATTTTCTCACTCTCGCGCTTTCTCCACTGCCGTTTCTTACGCCTAAAGATACGGTTTACATCCTTTCCTTTCTTCCTATACTGCTCAGTTGCAGCTCGCGTTGCAATTGACTGAACCATTGCTATACGTGCAGCGTTCTTTTCATCATTTGCAATGCGACACTCTTCATCGTACCATGGTTTATTGCGAAGCCATTTTTCGAAACCAAGTACGGTTGTTGCGGCAGTTTTTATAGAGTCGGAAATGGTTTTCCACTGCGCTTCAGGATCGTCATCGGGAGGGGGTAGGTTCTGTGCCAAAAGTTGCGAGAGCTTCCTTGAGTAGGCTGTGACTACCTCTGGTAATTGCAGCTTTCCTATGTCCAGCTTCCTTTGCGTCTGGTTTCGTACGATTTTCGCTTGACTTAATCTTGTGCGAACGAACCTTTGCTGCTACCAGGTAGTGATCAGAATCGATGTTAGCTCCTCTGATCACTCGTACGTCCATTACACTGGATGAGTGCCTTCCATCAATTACCACGTGATCAATTTGGTTCTTAGTTCTTTGATCGGAGGATACCCAAGTAGCCTTGTGGATGTCTTTATGCTGGAATCTTGTACCACTAATGACCATGTTTTTTGCCGCGGCAAAGTCAATTAGTCTCATACCGTTGTCGGAACTGTCAGCATGTAGACTGAAATTGACAATAGTTGGATGAAACACATTCTCCCTGCCTACTTTGGGATTAAAATCTCCTAGTACAAACTTAATGTCATGGCCAGGACAGAATATATATTTGGCATCATCATCTTTGTCTTCTGTCGGTGAATGCACACAAATTAGGGAAATATAAAAATACATTTATTCGGATTGTGGCTATACGTTCACTCACAGGATTGAACCTAGAGACTAGATGTCGCAGTCTTTTTCCAAATACAAATCCGCAACCAATTTCATGTTTTTTCTAATGGCAACTGTAGTATATATCGCAGTTTGTTTTTCTTGTGCAGCCACGTCCTGTCCATCGCATTTCCTGAATAGCGGTAATGTCAGCCTTATAGCTTTCGAGGACATCTGCCTGTTGGATACTTGCACCGGATCTATATAGAGTTCTTACATTCCAAGTGCATATACATCCGTAAATCGTGGTCCTTATAACGTTTGCGGAGGTCGTCAACAAATAGGGGTTGTTTATGTTTTCTTTTTCGTATTTTCACTGCCATTATGAACGGTGGCGAGAGGCAAACCCAGTCCAGCGGGTTTTTGCACTTTACCTACTGCCAGGATATTTGATTGCAGCCGTATGATTTCGTATAGAAAAATATTTGTCAACCACTGTTTTTGTCCAAAGCATATCAAATTCGACGTAAAATGTGTATATGGATACTTACCATATTCTTCGGTGGATGATATCTATACACTTTATTGTTTTTTCACAAATTTGTTTCTCACTTTCTGTTATAAATAATAGTTTTTCTGTAAAGTCCTCGTGTAACATTCAAATATATGTAGTTTTTCTTTGACAGCACAGCCTCTTATGAAAAATCGAATATGTACATAACTTTGTAACAAGTGTTTTTGTAACAGAAACTAAATTGTGATTACAGTGACTAATATTTGGACAGGAACTCTAATATTGTACTGTTTATGAGTTGTATCTTCAGATACTATATTATTAATATTAACGAATTTAGCGCTAATATAATTTGTGGGTCACTTTGAGCCAAAAGAAAATGTTTTACTCTACTTTTTATTTAAAAAACATTAATCTACATATTTTCGTCAAATAATGTAGAAAGTTCACATTTATTTCATATAAATAGTAAAATTTTCAGCAATGTATTTCAAAACCACCTCGTATTTCAACATCAAAAATCGGCCGTCTGCCGAAAAAATATTTGTTCGACGCATGTCTGCATTTTCTACGTAAAGGGTTTTTCAACAGAGATGCTACAAAAGTAAATCGATAGGGACAGCAAACGACGCCATATTTTTTCCCGCTCTTTTGACATTTCTCTTCAGTAAGGTTTGCCATTTCATCATGGAAAGATATACGAGCCAACAACGAGTCGAAATTATTAAAATTTAGTACCGAAATTTGGAGCCAGTGGCCTCAACTTTAAGAGAGCGATGAGCGCTTCAGCGATGAAGCTCATTTCTGGCTGAATGGCTTCGTCAATAAGCAAAATATGCGTTATTGGTTTATGGGCCGGCGGCGTCATTGGGCCGTACTTCTTCCGTGATGACCAAGACCGGCACATTACTGTGAATGCGAATCGCTACCGTTCAATGATATCCGAATATTTTTGGCCCCAATTGGATAATATGGACTTGGAGGACATGTGGTTCCAACAGGACGGCGCCACAAGCCACACAGCGAATGCCACAATCAATTTATTGGAAAGCAAGTTTGGTGAACGTGTTATTTCACGAAATGGCACGAAATGGATTTGACGCCGTTAGATTATTTTCTGTGCCGCTACGTCAAGTCTATGGCCTATGCCAACAAGCCAGCGACGATTGATGAGCTTCGTACGAATATCGAACGTGAAATTGCAGCAGTATCGGCCGTTTTATGCTTGAAAACCGTCGAAAATTGGGTTCAGCGTCTGGCTTCTGCAAGCGTGCCCGTGGTGGCCATGCAAAAGAAATCGAGTTCCATACATAATGGCATCGAACGTACTTTCACAGGAATAAAGAATTTCATTGGTATCTAAAACCGGTTTTGTTTTTTGTGTAAGTTTTCTTGTAACCAAATATGAGTTGTTTTTCGAACTCAAAACAAGATGCAAAAACTAAATTTTAACATTAAGGGTCATTATGACAATGTCTAGTTAGAACTAGCTAAAAGTTATAATTTTTGAATTCTATACAACCTGACATCTAAAACTTGTAGTGACCCTTAACTGTCGAATAAATTGAGCTGCTGATAATGGGGCTTGCAATGCAAATATTAAAATTGAGAACAATTTTACTGATATCATTCGTAAAATATTTGCAAATTTTCAGTACTGTTAAACATGTAAAAGACTTTTTGGAAATTGTTCATATTTAAAGACCAACGACACAGATACTCTATAAATATAAAAACTCTTTTAAATTATTTTGTTTTAAGTTACAATTCCATATTAAATTTATCGATTTTTGGCCGGCCTGGTAACATTGTGCGACATAAGCGAACCACAGACTTGTCATTCATGAGCATGGACATGAGCTATCGTTGATATTTATGGTTGGTTTGCCGCCGCTCTTGATACCAAATATGAATGTAATCGAAGTTGTTCCCATCAGCCAGATAAAAAGTTATCGCCCAAACTCATGCTCATGAATGAGATGTCTGTGGTTCGCTTAAGTTATTTTCAATTGAAAATTCTACACAATTTCTAACTGAAATTTAAAAATATTAATAAATACATTCTTCATACTTCTTAAAGGTGAATCAACAAAAATAAACTAATTACTAGTGCGAAATATTTTAAAGGCAAAAGATTTATTTAAATATTCTAAAAAGTTTCGTAAGATGTATGATCTCGATCGCTGATAGCTTCTGTTAAGAATCTTGCCATTGAGTTTATCAATGAATGAATATACGCAGGAGCAGTTATCTTCGAAATTCTTGTATTGCTGCTCTTCGATCCTATCTTCATCTTCAACTGGCGTCCTGGGTGGTAAACTTGGGTAGGTAAAATAGACCAGAGGTTCTCAATCGGATAGAGATCAGAACTAAGTGCCGGCCAGTCGAGAGTTGGTATTATTTCTGGACTCCAGAAACTTTGGAGTTTTCTTGAACCGATGTACTGCTGCATTGTCCTGCTGGATAATAAATTGTGGGACACAAATTTACTCCCCAAAATTAACTAAGCCGGCATCCAATAGTCGAATATAATACTCGGAGTCCATTTTTGTGGAAACGAAATATATTGGAGTGGTTCCTCTATAACTCATACCTGCCCAAACCATAAGGGAGCCACCGCCAAAATTTCACCGCTGACGCACAATTTTGAAAAAATCTTTGGAATGCCAATATTTGTCCGATCCATCAGGGCCATTAAAAATTAATTTTTTGCATCGGAAAATATTACCACTCATCCAAAAATATGTATATTTCAGCAAACTTAAATCTGGCTAATTCGTGTCTTGGCATGAAACCAAGTTTTCCATACTTTTTCCCATATGACAGTTTCAAGTCGCGTTTCATTATTTGTTGAACACTACGCAACCCTGCTCCCAAGCTCAATTCAGCAATAATTTCCATATCGCCAAAGTTTTCTCTAACAGGAACCCTTTTGATCTCTCTTTTGGCGCTGTGGTGTCCTTCCTGGTCGTTTTGTGTTTCCACATTGGCCAGCATATTTTATAAAATTGTCAATGACACATCTTTTCAATCGCCTCGAAATTTCCCGATTGGATAGCACTTGATCGTGATAATCTTAAATTTGTCTCTTTTGTTCTTTACTTAGGTACTTTCCTCCAAGTATTCTTTATAAATTAATTTTTTTTTAACTTGACCTACGTTAATTTTAAAACAATGAAATACCAACCAAAGAAAACTCACTTCCGTTTAAATTCATACTTACTACTGTCCGAATACGGGTTTTTTTCCATGTTGCCTTTATATATATTTCGCACCAGAAATAACTTATAAAACAGATCAAAAGATTACATTCTCTGACATAATATACCTCATGACTCATATATGCATTAAAATTCTACACCAAAAACGCAGTCCATTGAGAGTACTGAAAAAAAATATATTGCCTTTATAATTATTTCGCTGGGTGTATTTGCATCCAAACTACAAAAAAGAACCGATTTTTCAGCGTGCAACTGTATGTGTTTTTTATAACTATAAAGTCCAACATAGCGAGATGGATGAGTAATTGTTGCTTTGGGGCTGTAAGTATTAAATTTTTGCCATTAAAGACGCTCCGTTCGTTGTAAACCCGACAATGTCTTCGGCAAATGACAAACTGAATTCCATTAAACGCCCTTAAATAAGTTGAACCGAATTTTTTTTACTGTCCAGCCATATTTAATCCTACAAGTCCTATGTTAAAGAATTTTTCGTTTAGTATAAATTAATTTTGTCTAATACAAACACTTTGTTGTCAATTTCAAGCCCCGGGCCTTTTTTCCACCAATTTCGGGCTCTCGGGATTTGTGACTCCCGAAAAAGCCCGGTCTTTCGGAAATCCCGATTGACATCCCTAGTGTTAATACATAACGTGATGTTACGTTTGTGAATGCTAATTATAAACTAAACTAATTCAGTTTGAAAAAAAATTGCTTAACTATCGTACATGAGACGACACTTCATCTTTTGTAGTGACTTAATGCAATGGTCAACTGGTTGACACCATCAATAAATAAAAACCCAAGGAATGTAGTAACCTACTAGGGTGGGTGTAGGGTGTAGTTTATTGCTTAAGTTTGTCGCGAACTCCCATGGAATGTCAAGGGAATATTTTGTTACACTTCCCGTATTGTTATCACTGGAATTTTATTAGCAGGTTTTCAAGAAACTAAAAACTTTGTTAATTGCAGACGAAATGCAGAATTTCAGACTATTCGACTATTGTCCCATTATTTTTTTTTCTGAAGCAAATCCGTCCTTGTTTTTAATTTTGATTATAAAATGCGGATATTAAAACAAGTAGCTTTAGTTCATGTTTTTTGCTTCTCCTGCAAAAAAAAAACTAAAAAGTGTAGTTACGGCCATTTGGATTTTCGATGATGATATGTTCATCATCAATGAGCCTTTTTTTTATTCCCTGCTAAACTAATTTTTCGACCACTTAGTATGGAGAACTAAGCGATATTAAGCGGCACCCCATACAAAGTCGTTGAAAAATTAGTTTAGCAGGAATTAAAAAAACAAGCTTAATATAAATCTAGTTTTGTTGAAAAAAAAATTTCTACAATCAATGCCCCTTTTTCAAATAAAGGATGTTTCTTCAAGCGCGATAGAACTTCAAATTGTAAAAAATAACACAAAAAATTAAATTTTAATAAAAAATTTCTATTATTTGTTTCAGTATACTCTGGCAAATCATCATGAATAGGCTCACACTTGAACAACGCTGCCAAATTATCCAAATTTACTTTGAAACTAAGTTGGAAACTGACCCGTTGTTTTATCGCCAAATTGCGTTCAGCGATGAGGCTCATTTTTGGCTTAACGGGTTTGTTAATAAGCAAAATTGCCGTATATGGAGTGAGACCAATCCACAAGAGACCCTCCAGACTCCATTACATGAAGAAAAAGGGTGTACCACAGAATCCCCAAAATCAAAATCCCCAAATCAAAATCCCCAAACACAAAATCCCCAAACACAAAATCCCCAATCACAAAATCCCCAAACACAAAATCCCCAAACACAAAATACCCATTTTCTGTGTGAAATACATTCAAATTAGGTTAAAAATCGCCGCGATTTTAAACCTAATTTGAATGTATTTCACACAGAAAATGGGTATAAAAATCGCCGCGATTTTAAACCTAATTTGAATGTATTTCATACAGAAAATGGGTATTTTGTGTTTGGAATTTTTTCTGAAATTAAAATTCAAAACAAATTGTAAATATTTATTCACAAATATTTATTGGGTATGTCATGAATAGTAGTAGTAAACTAAAATATATAATATATATAACAATAAGGGGAAAACAACAATATTTCGTTATAAAAATAGTTCAGTTAGAAATTAAAATTTTAAACATATTATATAATGAATTCACAAATGTTTCATAATGGGATAAAAACAATAATTTTTCTTTATCAAAAGAGTTTACACATAAGATGAAATTTATAACATGTTATAAAGCTTTTAGGTACACAGTGAAATATTATGAGATTTACAAGGCAAATGAGTTATTTTATCTAAATCAGTTCGAGATTCAACCACTTTTTAATTTCCTTAAGACGCTCAACATTTATTTTTTTTTTTTTCGGTAATATCGTAAAAATTTGGGGATTTTGTGTTTGGGGATTTTGTGACAATATCTCTGAAAAAGTGTGGGGATTTTGTGTTTGGGGATTTTGTGTTTGGGGATTTTGTATTTGGGGATTTTGTTTTGGGGATTTTTTTTTCGTCTGGGGATTTTGTGTTTGGGGATTTTGATTTTGGGGATTATGTGGCACTCCCGAAGAAAAATGCACCGTTTGGTGCGGCTTACAACGCTGGTGGCATCATCGGACCTTATTTCTTAAAAAATGAGGCCGGAGCTCTCTTTACGGTCAATGGAGATCGTTACCGCACCATGATCAATGATTTTCTGTTTGAAAATATGGATGACATTGATCCAGACGAGATGTGGTTTCAACAGGATGGCGCTACGTGCCATACGGCGATCGCAACCACCGACTTATTGAAATCAAAATTTGGCGATAAGTTGATTTCGAGAAATGGACCTCCAAGGTCGTGCGACACCTCTCGATTATTTCCTGTGAGGCTACGTGAAGGCACTGGTTTATGCTGATAAACCAGCAACAATTGACGACTTGTAGGCCAACATTGTTCGTGTTCTTCGTGACATACGGCCAGCAGTGGTCGAAAAAGTGGCCAAAAATTGGACGTCCAGAATGCGCTTCGTCAAGAACAGCCGCGGTGCCCATATGCCCGAAATTATTTTCAAATGTTAATGCCAAGTATTGATCTTTCGAATAAAAAAAAAAACTTTATTAAAATTTTATTTTTTGTGTTATTTTTTTACAATTTGAAGTTCTATCGCGCTTGAAAAAACACCCTTTTTTTAGCGAACTTTTTATAAAGCGAACCACAGACTTGTCATTCATGAGCATGAACATGTTTATTGTCGCTTTACCGCCCTTGTTTATACCAAATAAGAATGTAATCGAAGTTGTTCGAATCACTATCATGTTCACAAAATATTTTGGTAATAGGTTTTCAAATTCACAAGCCAGATAAAAAGTTATCGACCAAGCTCATGCTCATGTATGATAAGTCTGTGGGTCGCTTAATAAGATCGTCCCTGTTAAAAAAAGTATCGATATAAGTTGTTAACAAGAGTTACCTATACCAATACATTCATCTGCAAGAATTAATTTGTATCTTGTCCCATACATATACGTACGTATCAATTATCTTGACTTGGAATTTGAATCCAATTTATATAAAGTATTTTCGATAAAATAAATTATATTTCTACACAATATTTTGAGGCGATTATTATGGTGGTGTAGCTGGAAGAATTAAAAAATGTGTCAACATGTATTTTATAATTTAAAATAGTATTTATTTTTAATTTAAATCTAGATTTAAGCTTTAGTTGTAATTATATCTCTGTTCTTGTTAATCTTTACATTTAGAAATGCATACATAGAACGGGTTTTTACTTTAATTTTCATTAAATTCCCTAAACAAAACAATCTTGGAACGCTAAAGGACTCTATTTGTCTACGCAAAAGAAACCCCTGAGAGGCCAGACTTTAGTGATGCCTCAAACATGCAATTATCGGCTAACTTCACTATACATCGGATCACATAACTACCTATCAATATGAATCATTTCAGTATTAATCAGTCTAAAACAATCTCTTTTGCACAATGTAGAAGACACAGGCCAAGAAGAAAGCAAATGCAAAGAATAATAACATTTTATCGGTACATTCACGTCGCCCATACTTCTTCAGGAGTTTGCCAGATTGTGAAATTGTGCCCGCTGTATTTTGCAATTCGTCGCGAGTCGCCTCAACATTTTGCGAAGAGGCCACTAGGTTTTCCAATGTTATGGCACTTTTCTGAGTGGTTTCGGAAAGGTGCCGGGAAATGGCCAACATTTTCTCGGTGACATTATTTTCTTGTGATACGAGGCTGCCACGATTGTGACGTGTTGCTGCACCTGCTGTATGACGCTGTCGCAGGTCAGTTTCTCCTGTGATGGCCATTAGTTCTTCGCGATTTGCCTTTTCTATCTCCAACATAGTGGCGACATTGGCTTTACGGAAAGCCTGCAAGACTTTGGAGAATTGTTCCCTCTGCGTGTCGACCTCTTTGGATAAAGCCGGATCACCGGTATCTCTGGCCCAATCATTTAAGCTATCTATGTTTTTCCTTAACGCTGCTAGTTTAGCTCTACCCGCTTCATTAAGAGCCTCCAGTTCCTGAATATTTCCACGATATGATATGATGTCCTTAGAAAGGAAAATGGGAAAGAGAATTAGTCATAGAAATATGTGAGCTGGACTCTGCTAGGTGGGTTTTGATCGACTTACTTGAATTATGGCCTTTGCCTGTAGGTTATTATCTATTAAGTCTTGTCGTATAGACTGCAGGGTATGTTTTTCTATGTTCATTTTTGTGCGGAATGATTCTATTAAAATAAATTTCGTTAGGAAATTAAACTTCTTTAGATTATTAAATATTCTTTGGTAAATTCAACAAATCGAAACAATAACAACACATCGCGTCGACAGACACGTCTAAAGTGACAGCACAATGCACAAACACAGGGATGGTATTATGATGTATTTATAACAGGAGATATCCCATGATGGAAATATGAGGTTGTGCTATAAAAACAGCTGTTTCCACTTTTTTCATGTCGTCGAATATAGTTCTGTCAAAGTGAGTGTACTTTGCTTTTGTAATTTCTAAATAAATAATATTCATTAAATAAATTTCATAAATTTCAAGAAATTCTAATTAGATCGAATTTGGCCACATCAAAATTTCGTTTATTACAAAACAAAAGTTGTATATACAAATAAAAAGTAAGAATTAAACAGGAAAAATCAGCTGAATTTGACAACTGTGCATAGAGTAATTCTTTTATGAGAGAAACTTTGTCTCATCTGTTGTATCCATTCACTCGTGGTGCGGTCGGTGTGATAGGACATGTCGTTTTGTTGAGAACTGTGAAATTTAAACGTATTTTGGACTTTTTTGCTCTTTTATTGTTAGTTTACATTTGTATTGTATTTAACCAGGGGGTTTCTATGGGACAGTAAACTAAGTTTAAAAGTGGTTGATTGATACTAATGACAGATAAATTATGTTTGCATCGAACGAAAATACGCATTCCCTTTTATTTCTGTCCGTGTTATGCCAACCAAAGAGTAAATTACCAAAGCAACTCGAACTCGAACCTCGTCGTCATGAAGAGGCATCGAAGAGAGTAATTGAAACTCTTAAGTATTACTCTACGGTTTAAGACACGATTTACCGCCTCTCAAATCTCTCACAATATTTTAGCGCTATTTATTAACGTATTAGCGCTATTTATTAACGTATTAGTTTTCTATTCGTTCGTTCCAATTCGTTGAAAAACCACAAATCGGGTATTTTTTCTTATTTGTCTGATAACCAGGAAAAATATTATTGATTTGCTTTATGCAACCATAGACTAGACTCAACGTATGTGTACAAATACGCAAATCTGAAACATGTATTTTATACAATCTTCATTTCTAACTTTGACAGTGAGTAATTTGATTGTCAAAATAATGTGGTTCTGACTATAAGTTAACCAACCAACATTGGATGGTTAAATCATAGTTAAACAATGACTAAAAAACACAATTCGATGTTTAACCACAATTTAATTAAGAAACGAAGATCACTACTGACTGAAAAACTGGTCATAAGAGTGTGACGTGGTAAAGAGGAACACTGTAACTACAATGAAACATGTGGGAGGAGTTGTTATGATATGGGACTATCTGTCGTCGTCTAGTGATATAACCACGATTGTGCTCAATATATTACATCACCTCAATTTATAGAACATAAAACTGGTAAAAGCAAAAGCATTGAACGGGATCCCCAAAATCCTCGGATCTTTCATAAATTCCTGGTATTCGGGATGTCGGAGTTAGTGTTACTAGTTGGTAATAAACACGAGTACGAAAATTGAAATTGTATGTTACACTCAGCGAGTATTTTAAATTTGCCATGGTTACCTATTTTCGAAGACTATACAACTGTCACCAGTGGGAATCGGGACCTAAATAAGATATCATTGGAACCACAGAAACTAGTAGACTACGTGTGATAAATTTTATTAAACTTATATGTATGTGGCCGTAATTCAAATTGGCCCAGCAGGGCATCAACTATAAACTACTCGTAAAGGGGTTTTCAACAGAGACGCTACAAAAGTAAATCGATAGGGACAGCAAACGACGCCATATTTTCCCCCCTCTTTTGACATTTCTCTTCAGTAAGGTTTGCCATTTCATCATGGAAAGATATACGAGCCAACAACGAGTCGAAATTATTAAAATTTACTACCGAAATTTGGAGTCAGTGGCCTCAACTTTAAGAGCGCTACGTCCAATTTCTGAATTTCATTTCTGGCTGAGTGGCTTCGTCAATAAGCAAAATATGCGTTATTGGTCAGACAGCAATCCACACGTAATCCATGAGTCACCATTGCATCCCGAAAAAATTACGGTTTGGTGCGGTTTATGGGCCGGCGGCGTCATTGGGCCGTACTTCTTCCGTGATGATCAAGACCGGCACATTACTGTGAATGCGAATCGCTACCGTTCAATGATAACCGAATATTTTTGGCCCCAATTGGATAATATGGACTTGGAGGACATGTGGTTCCAACAGGACGTCGCCACAAGCCACACACCGAATGCAATGCAATCAATTTATTGGAACCAAGTTTGGTGAACGCGTTATCTCACGAAATGGTCCAGTCGATTGGCCGCCTCGGTCGTGCGATTTGAAGCCGTTAGATTATTTCCTGTGGGGCTACGTCAAGTCTATGGTCTATGCCAACAAGCCAGCGACGATTTATGAACTTCGTACGAATATCGAACGTGACATTTCAGCAGTATCGGCCGATTTATGCTTGAAAACCGTCGAAAATTGGGTTCAGCGTCTGGACTTCTGCAAGCGTGCCCGTGGTGGCCATGCAAAAGAAATTGAGTTCCATACATAATGGCATCGAACGTACTTCCACAGGAATAAAGAATTCCATTGGTATCTAACACCGGTTTTGTTTTATTTAAAAAAAACTTTTGTAGCGCTCTTATTGAAAAACTCGTTACAAATGTAGTGTAATGTTGGGCTGTAACTAAGTACATATGTATGTATGTATGTACATACAAAAACAACCCCACACAGCTTTTTGCATACTCTGACCATCTACATAAAAAAAGCGAAAACAAAAAATCTTATAACAAAAAATATGTAAAGCAAAACAGCAAACTCACCATGTGTACACAATTATGGGAGGTCTAGAACAAGATGACAAGCAACAAGTAATAAAACTCATAACAAAAGAAAGAATACGATAGAAATAGGTAAATAACAAAATTCATTCATAAGAAATTATGCACACGCTGATGCCAATACTCGCGCATATAACAAGTGCATGACTAAAAAGAGTAAATATAAGGGAATGAAAATTACTAAGTTTCTCTTAGTTTACATATATAGCACTTGTTCAATAGAGTTGCCAAGCACATTCATAAACATTGTATTGTTGTTGTCAACACAAGTTTGTGTACCTATTCGTGATGAAAGGACATCTTAGTACATATTTGTTTTGAATATGATAACTTTTATTTAATGCTACCGTAATGCGGCTGGTCATTAAAGTCAAATGCCTTCGGGCATAGTTGTTGCACTTCATACAATTTGTCACTAGGGTGTGTTTGTTGTTATTCTATTTATAGATTCATGGTTGGTTGTGAAGTCATTTGTCAGTTGTTGTTGTTTGCATGTTATTGCAGTGGCGTCACTAGGAGGGTGCGGGGGGTGCGGACCGCACCGGGTGACTCCATCACAAGGGGTGACACCAAAATTATGGCGGTTCGTAAAATTTTTTTTTCTTAAATTTTTTTCTCATCATGCTGCAGTAAGGGCAGTGAAAGAAAAATTCGACGAATGTGTGGCGGCAATTGAAGCTCTATGTGATCCAGAGGAAAATTTAGATACAAGAGGTACAGCCCGAGGGCTCTTACCTGCTGTCTGCAATTTCACGTTTCTGTGCTACCTCTTCTTTTGGTGTGATGTACTTGAAGAAGTTAATCTTACACAGCTGTACCTTCAGACTAAGGGCTTAACTCTTGACAAGGTAGTGACAAAGCTAGAGACGCTAAGACTTTTTATATACGAGCAGCGCAATCATCTTGTGGAGCAGGCAATTGAACAGGCGCTTTTAAAATCAGACCAATATGGAATTTCAGTAGAGAGCAGACCCAGGTTCAAGAAGAGGATGCCAGGTGAGAAGGCGAGAGATGCTGGACTAACTCTGCAAGAAGAAAACAAGAGAGCGATGCTTGAGTGTATTGATCGTTTCCATTCTGAACTCCAGATCAGATCAAGAGCCATCAAGGAAGTAGCATCTATGTTTGAGGCTGGTCAAGCAAAGAGTTTGATATCTGCCACTGAAGAAGAGTTACTGGTGTCCATTCCAAAATTGACCACTTTCTATGATGAGTTATCAGAGGAAGAGCTTTTATTAGAAATACCAAGGCTGAGAAGGCACCTAAAGGCAGCAGAGATTGATCTCGAAGAAGTCAAAGACTGGTCAGTACTTGACGTTTTAAAATTCATAGCTGAATGGGACTTCCTGGAATCTCTTCCATTTCTCTCAGTGAGCCTACAATTATTTCTTACGATCTGTGTGTCTGTGGCTTCATGTGAGAGGAGTTTTTCAAAGCTAAAGCTTATAAAGAACTATTTGCGATCTACCATGGGACAGTCAAGGCTTTCTGATCTTGCAATATTATCAATTGAAAGTGATTTGGCGAAAGAAGTTGATTTCGATGAAGTAATTAACAAGTTTGCAGCTCTAAAGGCAAGGAAAGCAAAAGTTTTGATGTAGTCGAGATTTAATATGACATAAAATTTAATGTTAAAATACCAATAAAAAATATATTCCTAAAAATAATAAATATTTTCTATTTATGTAGTTCTTAACTTCTTACAATCTTTAACCAACCTTGACACCTTGAATTAATTTTTTCTTCTATTGCCTTTGAAAATATAGGACCTATGTATGTATGTTTATAAACGTTACTAAGGATTCTGTATGTTTCCGTTATTTTGCACTGGCGGACTTGTTGAAGGTCTATGGGGTGTCGTGAGGGGGGTGACATCATGAGTTACCGCACTGGGTGACACCAACCCTAGTGACGCCACTGTGTTATTGGACTGTAGCCTGTGAATTTAAAACACATTTGTTGCACGTGTAGTATGTTGCCGTTGCACAACCATTTAAATCGTTCTTAACTCCTTTCATTTCATGCTTCACTACTTTGCTGGTGGTGGTAGTACTTTTTATTTTGTTTTCTGTTTCTTTCTTTTGAATTGACTTTTTCCCCCCTATATCTTGTGATTTGTTTTGTTTTTCGGCATCAGTTTTTGTTGATCATTTGAGTGACACTCTAGAGTCGCGCACAATGAATCTTCCTGTTTTTCAGGCAATTCTCTACTGACCCTTTTATTACTGTTTTAGCATTGACTTTTTTCAAGACCATTAATTTCGAATTTTCAGTTGGGGTTGACGAAGTCGGCTTAAAGTGTTAGAAATTCGTCATGTATGAATTCTTTTGAATTATTTCCAAAGAATGATTTCGTATGTTATTTATCATTTCCAAATTTCACTTTATCGGAACTAGACCGTGTTTTGAGAACACATTGTGCTTTTGGGCAAAAATCAGCTGATGTATAGATGGTTGTTCGCGCACTGCATATATTTTTTTTTTAAATTTATTAATTTATTTCCACTTCTTCCTACTAATTTTGTACTTATAATTATGCTTCCTTATTGGTCCGTCCGATACGTGGCAGCATCTTCTGTAACACCTGACTTACAAAAAGTGAAACACGTGTTGATCGTACAACAAATTTTAAATTTGAAGTGGGTGTGGTCAGTGGATCTCAGCTCAAGTCTGGTATACAGTTCGTTGGCGCGGAATATATATTAGCACTCATATTTTTTCATAGCGTCATTGGCGCGTAACAAATCAAGGTTGACTACCATATTTTCTGTGTTATTCAAATTTTTTTAGGTTAGGTTAGGTTTAGGACACGTGGTAATAAAAGGCCGTCGATGACTGCATTATTAATCACTACACTCGGAGGTCGGTCGACCCATTGTGATTGCCATGAGGATCTGAAAAGAACAAAGAGAGTAAGATAGAGGGGCAAGTCCCAGTAAAGAATATATTACGCTAGATTGAAAAAGACGCGCAACAAACAAAAGATATACCCAAAAGACGAATAAGATAGCCGTATAGAAAAATATAAACACACATAATACTCATAGCGTACATAAGTACACAAAAGAATAAGAGCCCACAGAGATCATACGCTTACCACTCCAGATCAGTGGAACATAAAAATGTGCAAGATATTAGTATACTATTCATAAGACGATATTCCCACTAGCTCGAAGCCATATCAAACCCCGTAAAAACTCCAATAAATCCACCTCCCGTAGAGAGGTCAGACCATCTACAGAATACCATCCAAAGCAACGAAATCATCTTCGCTGTAGGGCCGGCCATTGACAGAGAAGGTGCTCAAAGGACTCCACCTCCTCTACGTCACCAAAAAACGCGACAATAGTCAATCTTATCCGCAATCCAGTTCCCGTAATCACCTCAATGAGTAGCCGCAAATCAGCCTTCTGCAATCGCAGAAGCGACCCAGGCCTACTCTAGTCCACTTCCGGCCATACATCCCTCGAAATCGTAGAATTCAATCATGGCGAGCATGCGGCGTTGACCCCATTCCTCGTCCAGCGATCAATCATGTCATACAGGTAACAAATCAGCGGATTAACAGAGGTCACCAAATCATGTAGAACCCGCTTTAACAAGACGATCTGCTTCAACGTTCCCTGCATCATCACTTTGCTTCGGAACCCAGCATACACTGAGAGAACTAATTGTTTGAAAAGAGGTTGTAGCAACCGTAAATTCGGCTGTTACCACCGAATTGAGGTTGTCACAATAGAATTGAGGTTGTTACGACCGAATTTAGTCCCCACAACCTAAATTCGGTTGTAGCAACCTCGTTTCATAATAGATTCGGTTGTGACAACTGAATCTTCAATTATATTCGTTCAGTCAACTAAATTTTCTAAAACTTCAGTTGGAACAACCGAATTTGAAATTAATTCGGATGCAACAACAGAAATTCGTACCAAATTCGGTTCGAGTAACCGAATTTGGCTTCAATTCGGTTGTAGTAACAGAATTTGACACCAATTCGGTTGTAACTGTCGAATTTGGTAGCAATTCGGTCACAATAATCGAATCTAGACTTAATTCGGTTGCAACGACCGAATTTGGCGTCAATTCGGTTGCTGTAACCGAATTTGTCAAGATTTCTGTAGGTATAACCGAATTCATTTTCAATTCGGTTGCCACAACATAATGCTATGTAGTTAAAATCTGACGTTTAAACTTCTATAATCAAATATTATTTTAAAAAGAATTAAAGAATGTCAAGATTTTGTTTGTGGTTATTAAGAAAGGTATATTTTTAAGCAGATATAAACAGTTTTGAAGGTTTTCAAAATATGCTGCAATCGTCTGTATACAAAACGCCTTAGGACGTAGATCAAGCGATGCAACATGTCAGAATTAGTGCGGTATCACATGATGGCCGAGACTTCAATAAAGGTCGGAAGAGGCATGTAAAATAAATTTATTACTCTTTAGTTTACCCCATATATATGACATTATTTTCTCGCTATTTAAGTCGTTTATAAAAGTACAGGAAAATAAATCATCACTTAATAATAAAAAACCTTTAATACGTAATTCATTTGTGACACTATTCGGGTGTAAGAACCTCTAATTCGGTTGTAACAACCTCTAATTCGGCAGTGACAACCTCTAATGAGGTTGTTGCAACCTCCAATGAGGTTGTCTCAACCGCCAATGAGGTCGTGTCAACCTCTAATGAGGTTGTGCCAACCACCAATGAGGTTGTGTCAACCTCTAATGAGGTTGTCTCAACCTCTAATGAGGTTGTGTTAATCTCCAATGAGGTTGTGACAACCTCTAATGAGGTTGTGGCAACCTCTAAATTCGGTTACAGCTAATTCGGCTGTCTCAACCGAATTTTTCTGTGAGTGTAGTCTCGGTTTGCCGGGTACTATACTGTACACAAAAAAGCCTTCTCAAAATTAACGTTCGGAACGGGTGTAAAAATGTAGGTCCCAATCAGTGAGTGCAAAACTAGAACGCGCACAGCTCACTGGTTTGTGAGAAGCTCTCCCTAATTCCTTCATGGGATGTAATGGGAAACTATTTTTATACTGTTCACAATTCGCTTGCAATCCCTAACCAATTTGGATATACATATGTTCGACCTGATTGCACTGAGGACCGACTTACTGTCAACGCAGACAATGAATTCGCCCGATGGGTACAAGCACGAGTTCATAACCTCGGCCACCGCCCTTATAATCGCCAGTATTTCAGCTTGAAAGACACAGTTCCCACCCAAACCTAGCGACAGACTGAGTTGAAGGTCCTCACTGAATAACCTGCTTCCATTTTGGATCCATCCGTAAATATTAGATAACCAGAGAGTGAGATAGGTACACCACCCACCCAATCACTTCTATCTAGCATCATTATCTTTGGCCACAGTCCAAAATCTACCGTCGGCAGGATATAATCAGTCACCTGTCTCAAACAATAACCTTGGTGATTCTCTATCACCTCATGGAGAATGTTTCCAGATACCATATTCTCTTAAATGAAGAGCCCTTCTAGCGGCACACCGTCTCATGTAAGCATCAAGGGTAGTAAGATCCAGGATGATGTCCAACGTCGACTGCAGAGTACTCCTCCTCCCCCCACTGATGCACATCAATGCTGTGCGTTGAACCTTACGAACTGGTAGCTATTCCACAAAGCGTTCCACCATACCAAGCACCCATAAATAAGAAATGGGAGTACAATAGCCGAGTACAACCAATAAATGGTACTAGCACACAGTCGCCAACTTTTACCGATCCAATACCGGCAGGCGTAGAGCACGTTCAATCCCTTCTTTATTCGCTCCTCAGAATTCCGCTTCATTTTATCAACACAAAAGAATCATATTTCACGACAACTTGAATGAGAGTTTACACTTATATCATTTTCATCGTTATTTCGCGACGATTTTTTCCATGGAATTTTATAAAATTTCATATGGAATGTTGATTTTAGAACTGGCCTTTATGAGTAAAAATAATGTAGGAAAGGTGAAATAACGTGGCAGTCGGTGGTGCAATGGTTAGTGTGTGCGGCTCTTGTACATGAGATCCTGGGTTCGAACTCTGCTCTGACCACCTTCAAAAAAAATTTCTTTCGGCGGCGGTCACCTCGCATAGTGACGGCGACACTATCGAGTATATGTATAGCCATGATAAACTTCTCAAAATACCGTTCGGAATCGGTGTAAAACTGTAGGTCCCAATCAGTGAGTGAAAACTGGAAAGCGCACAGCTCAGTGATTGTGAGAAGTTCTTCCCGGTCCCTTCATGGGATATAATGGGAAACCATTTATTTATTTATTTTTAAGGTGAAATAAAACCAAAATTTTTTCATTCACAAAAACACTACTTTTGTGTTTTTGTATTCAAAATATTGATTTTAATAATATTTTTGCTCATTACTGTACATGAGGCCGTGACGAAAAAAAGTTTAAGCTACGGGATTTGGTTAGCAAAAAATCGTTCTATGGGTCAGGTAGAACAGACATTTGAGAAAAAACAATTAACCCCTTCACGCCCCGCAATGCTCTTGAAGCAAAAACAAGCTGCAGCAATTTCACAATTTTGAAAATTTTCATACAATTTGAATAAATTTTTAAAATTGTAATGATGGTGAAATGTAGCAGGTGTCCTGTTGGTATGTATGTGCATCAAAAGTTTTGTTTAAATTTTAAAGTAGAAATCGTGCTTTTTGCTATTTTTTCTCTTTCAAACTGAAGTGACACAATTTTGAGTATTTAGAATCAATGGATTTTATTGGAGAGGTAATTGGCGGTGGTGCAATGGTAGTGTGCGCGGCTCTTGTGCATGAGGACGTGGGTTCGATCCCTACTCTGACCACCTAAAATTTCTTTCGACGGCGGTCACCTCGCTTAGTGACGACGACACTATCGAGTATTTAGCCATGAAAAAGCTTCTCAAAATACCGTTCGGAACCGGTGTAAAACTGTAGGTCCCAATCAGTGAGTATAAAACTGGAACGCGCAGATCTCACTGGTTGTGGGAAGCTCTCCCTAATCTCTTCATGGCATGTAACGGGAAACCATTTATTTTTTTATTTTTTTAATTGGCAGTGGGAGCAGAGAGAGAGAGAGTAAAAAACCGAAATATGCAGGATGAATGGTGAATCCCGAAAGTTTTTCCAGAGAGTAAGAAGATCGAATAACGGGCCTAATAATGGGCTGCCCTCCTGCAAGGACGATAATGGGAATCTGGTGACTGATAAGCAGTGTGTACTCAACATGTGGAGAGACCACTTTTCAGCACTACTCCACTCAGATTCTTCCACTGAAGATCAGGAGGTAATGATAGTGGAAGATAGTGTAGATTGTACCCCCCCCCCCTCCCAAACCATGGCGAGATTAGAACGGCGATGTCCTGGCTTAAGAATAACAAAGCCGCTGGTGCGGATGGGCTACCCGCTGAACTTGTTAAGGCAGGTGATGAAGGTCTGTTAGCCCACATGCATCGACTTATATGCAGTATATGGCTGGGGGAGTATAGGCCAGTCGATTGGAGTCTCAGTGTATTATGTCCTGTATTCAAGAAAGTTGATCCGCGAGTCTGTTCCAACTATCGCGGTATCAGTCTTTTATCCATCGCGTATAAGGTCTTGTCGAGCGTATTATTTGAAAGACTAAAGCCAATTATTGAAAACCTTATCAGTGTGGTTTTAGACCTGGCAAGTCCACGACTGACCAAATATTCACGCTACGCCAAATCCTCGAAAAGACCCACGAGAAGCAAATCGATACATACCACCTTTTTGTCGATTACAAAACTGCTTTCGATAGCCCCATACGGAGAAAACTGTACGAAGCTATGTCTGAACTTGGGATTCCAAATCAGCAGTGAAAGTGGGGAAAGGCCTCACTGAACCATTCCATACCAAGTGAGGACTGAGACAAGGCGACACACTTTCGTGCAATCTCTTCAACAGCTTAATGGAGATAATAATGAGAAAAGCTGCAGTAAATACGAACAAGACCATTAACACGAAAAGCCATATGTTGCTGACGTATGCAGACGACATAGACATCATTGGGCGAAATTTGCGAGAGGTTACTGCAGTATTTTCAAGAATCGAAAAGGAATCAGCGAAGACAAAATTGATGGTGTCAACGACTAGAGAAACCTCTCGACTTGGTCCGCACTTGAACGTTGACAACCGATTTAATTTTGAAGTGGTAGATGAATTTATCTACCTTGGATCTGCCGTTAACAAGGACAACAACAAGATAAATAGGAGAATTGTACCTTCAAATATATGCTATTTTGAGCTCAGCAAGCAGTTTAGGAACAAAGCCCTCTCTCGACGGACAGAAGTCGAGCTTTATCAGAGTCTCATTTTACCGGTCTTGACATATGGCTCCGAAACGTGGGTCATATCGCAAGCGGATGAAAAACACCAGGGAGTATACGAGAGAAAAATTCTCGGTAAAATAAATGGCCCTGTTAGGGAAAACGGCGAGTACCGACGTCGCTGGAACCACGAGCTATATAATCTATATTCTGACGTGGACATAGCTAGGCGAATCAAATAAGGCCAATTGCGTTGGCTAGGCGTGTTATCAGAATGGATGAAGATGAGCCAGCACGAAAGGTTTTCGATAACGTACCTGATGGAAGCAGGAAAAGAGGACGACCAAGACTCCGCTGGAAAGATCAGGCAGAAGAATCCCTCAGTATGATTGGTGCTACCAACTGGCGAGATAAGGCGAAGGATATATCCAGTTAGAAGAATATTGTTAATTTGTTTGTTTAATTAATATGTGTAAGACGTCCATGTATCATGAGGTTGTAAAATAATCAATAAAAGTAAAGTAAATTGCCGATATAACGCATCAAAAATACACTGGAAACATTTTATAGGTTGTGCTGAATTTGGGATGGAAACTCAACTGTATCAACTTTTCGACATGAAAGTGCATGAAGGAAAACCAAAATGTATTTTTTGTTTTTCCTACTCATTCATCTTGTTTCTCGTGACTAATAGAAGGCCATAATTGAAGATCCATAAAAAGGTATATCGAAATAAAAAAATTTTAAGAAATTTTATAATTTTCGATACGCTTTAAAGTGCGGCGTCAACATTTAGCTGACTAGTAAATATTCTGTGTTGGAAACAAATACGAGGGTTGCTATTTATATTTCGGGTCCTGGCACTGCTAGTGTTGCCAGATGCAAAATGGAACTTCCATTGGAATGTGAGCACAAACATACATAGAACGTTTTCACTTATGAGCACTATTCGTTGTATTTACAGTGTGTTAAAAAATTCATCTCGGCCAAAAAATGGAATTAACCCGTGACAATTTTTTTTGTACGATTTTCGGTTTGCATTATCGGGACAAGAGTGTCTGAATCAACTTTTTTCGAATTTTGATGATAAAGCACCATCAAAAACCACTGTATATCGCTGGTACCAAGAGTTCAGTCTCGGACGCCATTCGCTCCAGGATGAATTTCGTGAAGGTCGTCCAACTTCGGTCGTTTTTTCGGAAACCATCGATACTATCCATCACAGGTGACGGATCATGGATCTATGCCTATGAACCCGAAACAAAACAGTAATCGACCGTATGGGTCTTTCAAGATGAGCTAAATCCAACAAAAGTTATTCGTGGGAGAAGTACATTGAAGCAAATGATCGAGTTTTTTTCCGCTGTAACCGGTCATGTGGCCACAGTGCCTACGGTGGAACGTAGGACGACCAATTCTGAATGGTATACTATACAACAGTGTTCGAAGAAGTAAGTAAAAATAACAAGGGAATGCGGATCATTTTGCATCAGGACAATGCGAGCTCTCACACATCAGCTGAAACAATGGCCTGTTTGAGCACTCAACATGTCGAATTGATGGGTCATCCGCCGTACATCCCAGATTGCGCGCCCAATAACTTATTTTTACTGCGTGGCCAACGTTTTTCGACGCCCGAAGCAGCTGTTGAATAGTTCTAAAACCATGTTTTGGAGGTGTCTCAATCGGAGTGGAATAATTGATTCGAAAATTGGTTTGATGCAAAAGTGCATTAATCTTCACGGAGAATATTTTGAAAAACAATAAAACCATTACCAATGATAAATGATTGCTTTTTTATCTGGACCCGAAATATAAATAGCAACCCTCGTAGATTCACGAGTTGCAACATTAAAAACAAGTTCCCCTAATTATTCCATGCACTTCATTATAAAAATGTTGATACCATCGGATTCCGGCCCTAATTGCAGAAGCCCTGTAACACTTTTTGAGGACATTC
The DNA here is from genome assembly GCA_963931995.1 of Phaonia tiefii. Classification (NCBI taxonomy): domain Eukaryota; kingdom Metazoa; phylum Arthropoda; class Insecta; order Diptera; family Muscidae; genus Phaonia; species Phaonia tiefii. The sequence goes on along the minus strand of OZ008367.1, from coordinate 143,144,441 downwards.
GTAATGCGGTATATCGGCAATTACCTCTTCTATAAATCCCATTTATCCTAAATTCTCAAAATTGTGTCGCTGCAGTATGCAGTTGCTGCAGGTGAGGAATAACATTTATTTAAAAAAACAGATGCCAGCGAAAGGTCATTTGACCTTGCATTGGTCGTAATCAAGCAAATTCTGTTATGCACTTCTGAATATATCTTATTTTATATAAAGGGTGCGGCAAAATTAAAATGTATTTATGTATATATATATTTTTAAGCGCGACAGAAACTGAAATTGTAAAAATAACACAACAAATTAAATTTTAATCAAAAAATTTTATTAATCGAAAGACCAATACATGGAATCAACATTTGAATATGATTTCGGGCACATGGCCACCGCGGCTGTTCCTGACGAAGCGCATTCTTGACGTCCAATTTTGGGTCACTTTTACGAGCATTGTGGCCTCCAAGGCGTCAATTGTTGCTGGTTTATCAGTATAAAACAGTGGCTTCACGTAGCCCCACAGGAAATCAAACCGCACGACCTTTAAGGTAAAATTTCGGTTTCAATAAAACGGTGGTTGCGGTTGAAACCACATCTCGCCAGGATCAGTGTCATTCATATTTCCAAACAAAATATCATTGATCATGGTGCGGTAACAATTTCTATTGACCGTAACAAGAGTTCCGGCCTCATTCTTAAAGAAATAGGGTCCGATGATGCCACACATGTGTAAACCGCACCAAGCGGTGTATTTTGCAAGATGTAATGGAGTCTTGAGGGTCTGTTGTGGATTGGCCTCACTACATATGCGGCAATTTTGTTTAGTAACAAATTTTGTTTAGTAACAGATCGGTAGAATATATTGATGTTGTGAGACAGACAATCACAGAGAAACCGGACCAACAAGAATACGATCTGCCCGTTATAGCTTTCTAACCGTACCCTTCTCCGGATTTTTAAAATGGATTTGCACATTTTCCCGTACAAAATCCAGGTAGTCCAAAAACTAATTACGGGCCTCGTCTGGTAACAAATCATATAGTCGTAATCTGTATGTTCGGGTTAGAAAATTCCTTGGTATTTTGAATCACCGATTTAATGTAAAATGCCAGAATCGTGCCTAAAATCATCAAACTTGGAGAGGCTGATGTTAATTGGACCCGTGAAATCTCAATCCTGCCCTGGTAAAGTATGAAAAATATATAAAAAAGACTTTTAAAATAAACTGAGACTGATCTACAGCTTTATCCCTCGATTGTGTCGCCGTCACTTACCGAGGTGACCGCGACCGGAGAAATAAAAGATTGTCGCGCACGCTAACTATTGCACTCTGACTGCCCCAATAAAACATAATATACTTACTTACCCGGACAACCCCGGGGGGTCAGGGACTTTACAAAACGAAGATAACATATTTCGCCAACCAGTTCGATCTTCTGCTTTATTTCTCCAGTTGGCAATACCAAGTGTACGCAGGGATTCGTCAACCTGATCCCTCCAGCGGAGTCTTGGTCTTCCTATTTTTCGTCTTCCTTCGAGTTCGGTTGCGAAAACCCTTCGTGCTGGTTCGTCTTCATCCATTCTACTGACATGGCCTAGCCAGCGCAATCGCGTTATCTTGATCCGCTTAACTATGTCAATGTCAGGATAAAGCTCATACAGCTCATGATTCATGCGTCGCCGATACTCGCCGCTGTGCACTATAGGGCCATACATTTTTCGGAGTATTTTTCTCTCGAAGACTCCTACAGATGTTTCGTCTGCTTGCGATAGGACCCAGGATTCTGCGCCATAAAGCAAGACAGGTTGAATGAGAGTCTGGTACAGCTGGACTTTTGTTACTCGAGAGAGGGCTTTATCTCTAAAGTGCTTAAATAAATAAATAGTTTCCCATTACATCCCATAAAGGGACTGGGGAGAACTTCTCACAATCACTGAGCTGTGCGCTTTCCAGTTTTCACTCACTGATTGGGACCTACAGTTTTACACCGATTCCGAACGGTATTTTGAGAAGCTTTTTCATGGCTAGATACTCGATAGTGTCGCCGTCACTATGCGAGGTGACCGCCGCCGAAAGAAAATTTGAAGGTGGTCAGAGCCGGGTTCGAACCCAGGATCTCATGTACAAGAGCCGCGCACACTAACCATTGCACCACCGACGGCCAAAATAACATCTATTCGCAAGCACAATTCCCCGCTTGATCTCAAGGCTGGCGTTGTTGTTTTTGTTCACGGCAGATCCGAGGTATACAAATTCGTCCACTACCTCGAAGGCATAACGGTTATCAACGTTCACGCTTTGGTTTAATCGCGTGGAGGCCCTGTTCGTTGAAACCATTAATTTTGTCTTGTCCTCATTTACTCTCAGACTCACTTTTGCTGACTCCTTTTCTCAATTCTCGAAAAACCGCAGTAACTTCTCTAATTGTGCGCCCAATGATATCTATATCATCAGCATACGCGAGCTTTTGCTGCTTATGGTTTTATTCATGTTAACTGCAGCTTTTCTCATAATGATCTCCATTAAGATGTTAAAGAGATCGCACGATAAGGTGTCGCCTTGCCTGAGGCCTCGCTTTGTTTCGAAAGGTTCGGTAAGATCCTTACCAACTTTCAATGCGTATTTGGTGTTCGTCAAGGTCATCCTGCAAAGGCGTATGAGTTTTGCAGGAATACCAAGCTCAGACATTGCTTCATAGAGTTTCTTCCGCATCGGATTATCTAAGGCCGCCTTATAATCGACAAATAGGTGATAAGTGTAAATTTGTTTTTCGTGGGGCTTCTTCAGGAGTTGGCGTAGCGTGAAAACCTGGTTAGTTGTCGATTTTTCAGGCCTAAAGCCATACTGGTACGGTCGGATCAGGTTAGCGATAATTGGTCTTAGTCTTCCGCACATTATACTTGATAGAACCTTATATGCTATGGATAAAAGGCTTATTCCACGGTAGTTGGCACAGATACTCGGGTTAACTCTTTTAAATATGGGACATAGTACACTGAGACTCCAATCGCCGGGCATGCATTCATCTAACCAAATTTTGCTAATGAACTGATGCATGCACCTCATCAGCTCATCGCCGCCAGCCTTAAATCCGCCTGTAATCCATCGGCTCCTGCGGCTTTGTTGTTCTTAAGCCGGGCAATAGCTGTTCTGACCTCGTCTTGGTTAGGAGGGGGGCAATCGTCATCGTCGTCCATATTGTGATCGATTGTCCCATCGTCATTGGATATCTCAGGTACTAGTAGCGCGGAGAAATGCTCTCTCCATATTCCCAACATGCACTGCAAATCTGCGACGAGATTTCCGTCCTTGTCTTTACAGAAGGGGGGCCCTGAACCATGTCCATTAGTTCCGTTTTTAACTTTTTGGTAGAATTTTTGGGCTTCGTTCTTCCTTCTGTATGTCTCAATTTTCTCACTCTCGCGCTTTCTCCACTGCCGTTTCTTACGCTTAAAGAGACTGTTTACCTCCTTTCTTTTCTCCCTATACCGCTCAGTTGCAGCTCGCGTTGCAATTGACTGAAGCATTACCACACGTGCAGCGTTCTTTTCGTGATTTGAAATGCGAAACTCTTCATTGTACCACGGTTTATTGCGAAGCGGTCTCTCGAAACCAAGTACGGTTGTCGCGGCAGTTTTTATAGAGTCGGAAATGGGTTTCCACTGCGCATCAGGATAGTCATCGGGAGGGGATAGGTTCTGTGCCAAAAGTTGCGAGAGCTTCCTTGAGTAGGCTGTGGCTACCTCTGGTAATTGCAGCTTTCCGATGTCTAGCTTCCTCTGCGTCTGGTTTCGTAAGATTTTCGCTCTACTTAATCTTGTGCGAACCTTTGCTGATACCAGGTAGTGATCAGAATCGATGTTAGCTCCTCTCATCACTCGTACGTCCATTACACTGGATGAGTGCCTTGCATCAATTACCACGTGATCAATTTGGTTCGTAGTTCTTTGATCAGGGGATACCCAAGTAGCCTTGTGGATGTCTTTATGCTGGTATCTTGTACTACTAATGACCATGTTTTTTGCCGCGGCAAAGTGAATCAGTCTCATACCGTTGTCGGAACTGTCAGCATGTAGGCTGAAATTGCCAATAGTTGGATTCCTACTTTGGCATTAAAATCTCCTAGTACAATCTTAATGTCATGGCCAGGGCAGCGGTCATACGTTTCCTCTAGGAGCTCATATAATATGTCTTTGGCATCATCATCTTTCTCTTCTGTCGGGGCATGCACACAAATTAGGGAAATATAAAAATATTTCGCTTTTATGCGGATTGTGGCTATACGTTCACTCACAGGATTGAACCTAGAGACTAGATGTCGCAGTCTTTTGCCAACTACAAATCCGCAACCAAATTCATGTTTTTTTTTCATGGCAACTGTAGTATATATCGCAGTTTGTTTTTCTTGTGCAGCCACGTCCTGTCCATCGCATTTCCTGAATAGCGGTAATGTCAGCCTTATAACTTTCGAGGACATCTGCCTGTTGGATACTTGCACCGGATCTATATAGAGTTCTTACATTCCAAGTGCATATCGTGGTCCTTATAACGTTTGCGGGGGTCGTCAACAAATAGGGGTTGTTTATGTTTTCTTGTTCGTTTACGTATTTTCACTGCCATTATGAACGGTGGCGGGAGGCAAACCCAGCCCACTAAAAAAACATAATATAGAGCGCAATAATTGGGTTAGCTGCTGTTGGCGGTCGAAGCACGATTTTCTGAAACTATTTAGTACTTTATGATAGTACTTTATGGGCTAAAAGATGAAGAGCTATCGGAAACCATTTAGGAAACTTCTGCCACTGTGTAGATAAGAGCGTAGGAAGGGGCAAGATATATTGGCGTTCTTCTTACTCTTTTTACTCTTTCTTTGAGTTTTGGATGTCAAAATGACTCCTTTAAATGACAAAAATCAAATACACAGGAGGTACATTGCGTGGCATCAACGCTTTACTGAACAAAAGCCGACTATTTAACTACCTACTTCACCTTGTGCCTGTAGGTATATTTGTCTGTTTATAATAAAACGCGATTGTGTCAAGCAAGGCAGGTACATTTGTATACTTACTTATGCGGTCTCGAACAGCAACCTTACGGAACGAAGATAACATATTTCGACCAGTTCGATCTTTTTCTTTATTTCTCCAGTTGGCAATACCAAGTGTACGCAGGGACTCGTCAACCCGATCCCTCCAACGGAGTATTAAAAATAAAAATTAAATGGTTTCCCATTACATCCCATGAAGGGACTGGGGAGAACTTCTCACAATCACTGACCTGTGCGCTTTCCAGTTTTCACTCACTGATTGGGACCTACAGTTTTACACCGATTCCGAACGGTAATTTGAGAAGCTTTTTCATGGCTAGATACTCGATAGTGTCGCCGTCACTATGCGAGGTGGCCGCCGCCGAAAGAAAATTTGAAGGTGGTCAGAGCCGGGTTCGAACCCAGGATCTCATGTACAAGAGCTGCGCAGACTAACCATTGCACCACCGACGGTCTTCCTATTTTTCGTCTTCCTTCAAGTTCGGTTTCGAAATCCCTTCGTGCTGATTCGTCTTCATCCATTCTAATGACATGGCCAACGCAAACGCACTATAGGGCAATACATTTTTCGGAGTATTTTTCTCTCTAAGACTGCTGGGGGTGTTTCGTCTTCTTGCGATAAGACCCAGGATTCTGCGTCATAAACCAAGACAGGTTGTATGAGAGTCTTGTATAGCTTGACTTTTGCTACTCGAGTGCTTGCTTAGCCCAAAATAACATCTATTCGCAAGCACTATTCCCGCTTGATCCGAGGTATATAAATTCGTCAACGTTGACGCTTTGGTCTAATCGCGTGGAGGCACTGCTCGTTGAAACCACTTATTTTGTCTTGTCCTCATTTACTCTCAGACCCACTTTTGCTGACTATCTATATCATCACCATATGAGCGCAGCATCTGACTTGCTGCTGAATGTTTTTATTGATGTTGACTGCAGCTTTTCTCTTAATGATCTCCATTAAGATGTTAAAGAGATCACACTATAGAGTCTCGCCTTGCCTGAGGCCTCGCTTATTTTCAAAAGGTTCAGTAAGATCCTTACCAACTTTCACTGAGGATTTGGTGTTCGTCAGGGTTATCCTGCAAAGGCGTATGAGTTTTGCAGGAATACCAAGCTCAGACATTGCTTCGATTCTCCTGTGTCGGGCTATCGAAGGCCGGCTTATAATCGACAAATAGATGATAGTTGTCGATTTGTTTTTCGTGGGTCGTATCCAGGATTGAGGACTGAGACTCCAATCGCCGGGTATGCATTCATCTAACCAAATTTTGCTAATGAGCTGATGCATGCACCTTATGCGCCCATCGCTGCCAGCCTTAACAGCTCCTCAGGTAATCCATCAGCTCCTACAACTTTGTTGTTCTTAAGCTCGTTCTGAACTCGTCTCGGTTAGGAGAGGCAATCGACATTGTCGTCCAAATTGTGATAGATTAGTTATCTTATGGACTTTCACCACCGTGTAGACCCAACCCTGTCTTCGCGGTTTCCTCATTGTTTTTAACGTCACCAAGCTTTCTTAGTGTTAAACCTTTCTGAGATATTACTTCCAGAAATATAGGTCAAAGAAACCAAAATTATATCTGGCAGTCCCTTCACCTAAGGAGATCATTGTGATGTCTTGAAATCAGTCGTCATAAAATCTCATTACACGTTTTGTTTTTTAGGTGCAGATTTGACATCTTTCCACATTACACAAGAGTTAGAGAGACTGACGTTTTAATGACAATCAGTCGAGCAATGGAGCAAAACACTGGAACATAGGAACGTAGATTCCATCGAAACGGTCACTGGCCACTGTTGATTAATTATATATATATATATGTATGTGTATATGTAAACCGCTTCTCAACACAGTTTCGCTTGGAGCCGGTATAAAAACAGGCAGTACCCTGCAGTTTCAAAAGTAGCTGGTGGCTCTATGTAGTCAATTATTTCATTAGCGAAAGCCTGACTAGCTACTTGAGTGGGTACAGGTAATGCTAGAGTTCGCCTTTTGATTATTATAAGTATGAAAACAAGGAAAAAAACAATGCACTGAAAAGACAAATAAAGTCCAACTGTATAAAAAATAAATATGTATGTGTTATTTACATACCAATTTTTACTAATTAATTTTACCTGTTGTTGAATGAAGAAAATTTAATATATGTATTTTAAGTTCATTTTAAATGAATGTGAATAAAATTATTGAAATATGAAATATATGCTCCAATTTATTTATGGAATGCAATTTTTATGGCCTGGCGAATTCATCAATCGGATTGTAATAGTCAAGTAGTTAGTACAATGTTGTTAGATATTCCATGTAACTGGCAAGGTAGGTCCTAAAATATAAATCGTACATCCCACTGATTGCTCAAAGCTCTTTCCAAGCCATCATGGGATGTACTTATCTAAAGTTACACTATTACACACTATCTTAAGTTATAATTGCCAGTATCAACTGTAAAATATTAAATTTGAACTAAAATTTGGTTCATTGAAGAGTTTGTATTTTGAAAATTCATTGATTTGGAAGATGAACAATTTGTATATCAATACTCACAATTCCATTACATTCTATGAAGGAGTTGGTTCAGTTTACCATTGCACCACCGACGATCAAAATCTTGAATTTATATGAAAAATTAAGCTTGACTCTTTTGACTTTCCAAAATGTTTATCCCCGCTGACAACTGCTTTCTGCGCTGTGCCACGGTTGTCCGATCGAACATACGAAAAATAAACCGATAATATATGCGTCAAAACGGGTCCCTTGACTTTTGGGCCCTAGGCAACTACATATGTACAGTTATTGTCAAAATAATAGCACCACCTAAAGGTTTTGATTTTTTTTTGAGAATGTGTTCTTCTGCTCTCTTATGCGGTAGAATATTTTCAGTTTTAATATTGTGTATACTCTTACAATATGTAAATTTTTAAAAATAGCACCATTTGAAGCGATTGTATAAAATAATTAAAGCGGACCTGAAATATTAGTTTTTGTTTGCAATGGGACGTGCTAAACATTGTTCAAAGGAGAAACGTGACCTCATAATAAAGTTAATTTCCAAGGGCAAAACTTATTCTCAAATTAAGGAATTTTAAATTGTTCGAATAAGATGGTTCGGAACGCGATAACCTACAAATACAAAGCTGAAACACGTGGTCATAAAACGTCCACCTCGCCACTTACGGTCAATAGAATAGTGCGGCAGATCAAAATATATCCCTTTATGTCGGCAGTAGAAATAAACAAACAATTGCATTTGTCAGTAAACACTGAAACCATATGCCGTAGGTTAAGGGAACATAAACTAAAAGCTCACAGCCCAAGAAAAATTTCGCTTGTGACTAAAAGGTTCCAATTTGCAAAAAGTCATCTAAACTGGCCAATTAAAAAGAGGCGAAATATTCTTTGGAAATATTCTTATACGGTGGAAAGGGATTTCGATCGTATGTTCGGAGGCCACCAAATTGGGAGTTTAACTAAAGTATTGCATAAATATATTTGTAACACCGTGTAAGTAACGGCACTTGTTAAACTGGTACACTGAAGCGAGAATTTGTTTAAAACAAAACGATAACGTCAGTGCTAGCACTCAAAACGGTTCGTTTAAAGACACACACAAATTTTCACCAATGACTTTACACTGAAGTTCTTGATTCGAGCGAATATATTAAACACAGCAAGAGAGAACTCAGAGAGCTAAGAGATTGTCTCGAGAAGTGAGCAGGTTTTCGAGAAGCGAGCAAGTATTCGAAAATTGATCAAGTTTTCGAGTAGTTATGATTTGTTCGGTGTACATATGTACATATACACACTTGGTATACAGTTATAAATGTTGATATTACTTGCTTTGCAATAGAATAGAATAGTAGAATTAAGTGCTTAATAAGAATAATAATTTGTTTCTAATAAGAACATTTTAAAAACATTTCTCTTAATTAAATTTTTTTATTTAAATTAAATTATCAATGTACAATGGTAAATATAAATGAATTTTGAAAGTAAGAATTGCATTTTTTTATAGACCTAAAAAGCTATGGCCAAAGTTAGAAATTATAGGTTTTAATACTCTTGTCAAAGAAAAACGGTACAGAATAAATGGGTTTTGAACGTAATATTAACTCGTTTGATTTACATACTGACATACTGATCTTGATATATTTACATAAATTTATTTATTTTTTTCTGTTTTCTTTGTTCAACCATAAATTGCTCAATTACTTCACTCGCTGTCTGCTTTAACGGGTACACTGTTTTCGAGCCTTTTGTTCTCGATTACTTTTGTCTTACAAGTCATTTGTCACTTAAATCAAACATTTCAGTGCGGTTGTGTTTATTTTTACTCTGATTTGCTATCACCCAAGAAAGTAGCGGAACTTCAGTTTTCTCTTTAAAACACGTTGCGTAAGTGCAGTGAAGTTCTTGAATGTGTGTCTTAAGTTTAACCCAAAATATACCTCAAAGACGATCAAACATGGAGGTTCCAGCATCATGGTCTGGGGATGCTTTTCTTATTATTGCGTTGTCCCGATTCATCGTATAAATACCATCATGGACGCTTCCGTATACATATGTTCAAATCCTTGAGGAAGTGGTGCTGCCGTATGTATCTGAAGAAATGCCACTAATTTGGGTTATGCAGCAGGACAATTACCCTAAACATACAAGCCGAAAGTCTAAAAAGTGGTTTGAGTACAACAAAATCCCATTAATGGAATGGCGTGCGCAATCGTAAGATTTGAACCCCATGGACAATTTATGGGCGGACGTGAAGAAGAGGGTGTCTGAAGTCACTATGGTACTATGGAACAGTTCTGGTATTCGATACCAAGTGACAGATGCCGTACCTTGGTCAACTCAATGGGAAGACGTTACTCAGCCATTATTTCAAACAAGGGAAACGCAACTAAATATTGATTTTAATTTGTAAGCATATGCCAACAAGAAACTTACAAAATAAAACTTATTTTGAATTATTTAAAATTTTTATTTTTAGCTACATATAAGCGGTGCTATTATTTTGACTGCCCATTTTTTGACTTTTGGATAAAACAATGATTTTATTTGTAGTTATGTGAATTCAAAGTATATTTTTTGTCACACAAGTCTTGTGTACTTATGTGTGGCTAATTTAAGTTCATTTTGAAATACATTTTTCGTTTCGTTTAGCATATAATTAAAAATAACAATCACAGTGGTGCTATTATTTTGACATCAGCTGTATATAAATTGCCTTTCTGTAATTCAGGCGCTGGTAACAGACCAGTGTTTTATTCATGTGTAATGAATTGTGATCTGGCAATAACAAAGTTAAAGAGCATGAATATAAATATTTTTTGAAAGAGAACATGCCCATACTAACTCAACTCTTCTTTCATCTCTTTCAGTTTCGTGTGTGGGATGATGATGAGATAACAAACAAAACAATGAAGTATCACAAAATGTAAGTAAATACAAATTTATCGGCTACTCTAATAAACTACATCAAGAGAATGAGTGTGATATTTGTTATGCTCTTTAAGTGACACTTTTGCGCGAATTCAAGAGTGTTGCAATTTCTATGGTGTTTGCCTGCGTGTGTATTTGTGTACTCATATACTCGGGGATCACTAAAGCTAAACAGATTTAAAATTCAAACTGGCCCATTAGTCTTTTTCTGAAGTGCGAATGTGCAAAGTCTATAAAAGGACCTTCGTTTGCTGTGAATATTTAAACGAAAATTGATGTTGATAATAAGAATAGCCGGTTGAAAGAGAAATTCTTATACGAAAAAGTTTAACTGTCGACAGAACACAATAAGAGTTGTACACATCGGTGAAAGAATATAATAAAAATGTGTGTGAAAGAAATTCGTTAAAATCGGGCCGCTTCAAGTTTCGTAAGCTTTTTATTTGCAAAAATCACTTTTGCTTTCCTTGGCGTTATCAGCGAAAATAAATACAAAAAGAAAAAACCAAACAAAACGCAAGAACAATTCTTTACTATATTATTTACATACACGCATGCATGCATGTGTACAAATGTAATATATACCGACATACAAGGCGAAACAAGCAAAATAAAAGAAACGAAGATATTCACAAAATATACAAAAATAAACTTGCTGCAAGTTAAAGTGTTGCCACGTTATTTACATAAACATATGCTGTGGGTTAAGCGAGGGGATTACTAGTGTATGACGACGGGATGTTTGTAAACTGTTCGACCGATATTTTGGACGTAGTTTATTTAAAATTGACATTAATAATTAACAACAAAACTATACACATACGGCTCGCGCAATACGGTCTTGCTGTGTAGCTATTGCGATGCGATAATCCGAAATCCCCGAAACCAGTTCTTTTGACATCCACCGACCGCCCGTGTTCTGAAAATTAGCACTTTCGAACAACCGATGGAATGGGATCTTTTTAAACTACGTAAATTATCGCAGACAGTTATCTTTCAAACAAAAACAATTAATTCTACGCTTAATTTTTAAAAGAAATTTCTGAAATCTTTACCTTGATTGAATTTTTTTCCAACAATTTGAAGCTATACAGGCAATTTCCTAACTTAATTAAAACACAATTTACCTGTTTGATTTTTTTGTCGAAAATAAAAATAAAATATCCAAAAGGAAATCAACAGAATAAACGTGTGAAATATTTTTAAGTAAATCTTTAGAACCCAATTGGTTATTTTTGAAAGAAAAACTTTATAAAAATGTTGAAATTTGCATTACAGACACTCAAAAGAGATACAAAACATTTTAATTTTCGTGCACTCTAGATACCGCAAAAATGGTTTTTAGTTACTGCCTCTATGTTTGAAATCCTATCGTGCTACAATTTTCCCTTGCATCAATTTTAACTGCGAAGTCAATTCTGACTAGTGACTTCAGTTACCTGATTGTCTACCACCCTACTCATAATTTGTATGATGATGATTCAAACTAGTGGGTGACTACCATAACTTTTTTTACATTGGGATCGACCCGACCTATTGTATACTACTTTATACATACCGTATTATATGTAAACTCATTGAATAATTTGCTATATACATATAACAACAAGTATAGAACTATCCTTGAGAAAGCTTGCACTAAATCCAAAGGAAGTTACTATCCAAGCAAAAGGCATAAGTTTTTGAAAAAATTTGAGTGTGTCTATACCACAATATAATATGAGTGTGTCATACCAGACACCTGGGAAATAACGTACTCTCAGACTATTTACGACTGACTACTGTTCCGAGAGGAAACCCCTCGGATCGTCTAAAGAACGGTTTCTGCGAAAGCCGTACTGTCGACCACTAAGTAGGCCTTTAAATTCGAGATAATTCACGTGATGGTAGTTAATTATGGCCTTAATCACATTCGAGAGTATGAAGCATATTGCAATTGGTCGATTATTTTAGATTCACATTTTTAATGATCGGCTGGACATTCAACACGAAAGGAACAATTTCCAACGGAAATTGCATCCGGGTCTAGAGATTTATTTACGTCAGCACCAGAATAACATTTTTAAATCCACGTGTTCTAAAAAATATTTTTTGCAATAAACTATAGTCGTGTCCGATCACTGGGAGTGGTTGATTGCTTTCCGGCAAAGAAGAGTTGTTGGCAAAGATTTCATCTTTATGAACCGGGCCAGTTAATCTATTGTAATTCTTAATAAGAGTTGGTATATAGGCAGAAGAATTGTACTTTACTCTTTTATCAAATAACCAAAACTACCCGATCCCCCTAGGATAACAAAATAACTTTCGCACCAAGACGCTGTTCGTACAATACTTTACAGTTCGTTAATAATATTTTGATCTTGCGCAGCGCATCCTTAACTCTGACAGGAAGACCGATTAAAATCAGCCACCCATTTTGAGACATTTTTCAAATAGATTTTGTTATTTCTTTGACAATGAATATTAACGCTTGCCAACAAAATTGATTTGGCATCATTTTAATGCCATTTGGAAACCTTCACGTGCTGAATACAACGTCTGACAGTGCTTTGGATTCTTGTTGAAACGAATGGAACAGCATTTTGAATCTGACCCATAGCGCAGGCTGAATTTAAGCAATGGTTATCTTGACTTTGGGGGCACCGGTCGTTTGCTTCTTTCTAAAAACTAGTAAAAATTAAAAAAAATTCCACCATTTAAAACTTGTATATGTTGATTTTCGTATGATGCAGACCAACCAACCAACTAATATATCTTAATACATTTCTTTAATTAAGTATTGGGTTTTTACTATCTTTTTGCCCCATAAACGAAAAACTTTGAATTGTGGCTTTCATGTATAATTTAGCTTAAATTTGTTGTAATACATTATGTAAAATCTCAAACTTATGTATATAAAAATATATTTATTTTTTTTACCTGGATTGATAATGATACAAATAAAAAAAAAAAAAACATCATGGAAGTATAGTAACAGTTCTGGATAATTTTTTTCCATTTTGTTGCTTTGTGTTATAAAATATAAGTATGTACAATAAATTATTTTAACTAAATGTTTGTGTTGATTTCCAACGAATATCTACCTACCACTGCCCTCTTTGCTGTTGTGCATTTTCTCAAAAACACCCCCTGGTTTAGTTAGGTAGAAAAATCAGGTGATCGCATGAAAATACCTGTCGCAAGCGCAATCACAAATTGTGGCAACACTACTCAACATTTTATCACAACGAGAGTGAGAGTGTGAAATGTAGAGAGTGATTGTTTGTATTCAGCTCTTCTAATCTCTTCTGAATTATATTTTGTTTTGTACATTTCGCTTTCGTGTGAGGTTCGTTAGTAAACGATGAGAGTGCAATAAAATCAGTTGATAATGAAACTCTCACTAAGTTGAATGTGAGGATCCGTTGAAGGCGCTTGATACGATTTGTTTTAAATGTGATTTGATTTTTGTCCGAGGAAAGAAACAAATTCATCATTTCGGTTTTTAAATAAATTAATCATAAACGAAACGAAAAACTGAAAGCAAATAAACAAAAATAGATAAACTAATTGAATTTCTTTTTGCGAAGCAATAACAAATGGATATTTCCTAACAACAGAATATCAACGCGTGAGTGTTTATATAGAGAAAAAAATTATTGGAAAATTAAAGAAATTAAACACAAAGAAAGGTGAAGAATACTTGAAACAAAACAAAAAGTGTGAAACGAAGGAAAATCAATGTTCTTTAAATACCACCAAAAGTGAATATAGTAAATTCTGTGAAAGAATGAGGATCAGATACAAATTGAATTGGGAAATTCATACAAATGATTTAATGCAAAGCAAATAATGAGTTGTCAAAAAGAAAATTTATTCAAGTGATTTGAAACAAAATTTTGTGAAATTGAAAATTTTCCACGGAGATTTAGAAATAAAAATACATATGTGTGTGTAAAATTATGATTGAGAATAAAGTGTATTGAAGTGCAATAATGTGATTGAAAATTGTTACATGTAATTCACCTTGTTAGTGTATTCCTGCTTAATAAAATTTATTGAATTGAATTCATAAATTTATTAGAATAATTATTGAATGAAGCAAAATTAAAACAAAATACATCTACCTACTTACTATAACACAATTTATCGCATCGAAATACAACAAAGTTTTCGTTTAAAAATAAATACTACAACGTAACGGCAACAAACAACAACAGTACATAATATACAACCACGCAATTCGTAGTCAGTCAAGTCAATCTAACCTCAGTTGATTTTTGTGAAATAAACTAGAAAATCATAAAATTTTAAATCAAAAGAGAGTGCGGGCACTAGTGTACGATAAGTGTTAAAACAACAATTAATAGAAATTTTCAAAAAATATTTCGATTTATTTCAACAAAACTAACCAACATTTTACCAAGAAGATCGAGCGACCATCCATAATAAATTCAGGCCCTACAGCATTTAGCCGCTGCTGTTTCAACCATAGCGTGTGTCGTCGTCCCGTCCGTCTATTACTAAAAGCCGGCCAATGTTTTAACACAGCAGGTAAGTGAACCGAACAAACCTTTATATCATACGAGTTTGATACTCGTATCGCATCCACAGAGTCTACCTAAGTACCTACTACTCTGCCACTCTCACACACTCAACTGGTGTCCGAAATCTTGCTACAGCGCCCTTTTGAAAGATAATTGCTACTTTAAAAATTCAAACAGTTTCCTTTAAACCCTGTTATTATTACGTTAGACTATAGATTTACGATGCAACCACTACCAAGGAAATTCTGTTATGATATTGGTTTAGACGCAAAAACGGAAGAGCAATTCACAATGACAATAGCACTACTAACCAAAAGTTGTAAAGTAATAAAATGTTGCATGCATTCGACATTAATCGAAAGGGAGTCTCCTTGAGGAGACATTTTGTCATAAAACATACACAACTTGACATAAAATATACTTATACACAAATAAGCAACAGCAGAAAAAGTTATTCCAATGAAATTATTCCATTCAGTACGTCCAATAAAACACTTTGTGTCGATATACGGCATTCAAAATTCCACATTTGCATTACAGCTGATAACACTCCGTTAACATAGGATAGCCTCCCAATAAGCACAAAGTCGGACTCGAATCCGATTTGAATCCGATTATTTTATCCGTCTGTCTCTCTGGCTGGCTGGTCAACACGATAACTGCCGTAAATCTTTACAGATCACAGTGAAATTTTGTCAGTGACTATCATTTGCCAGTATTGAGTTTGGGATTGAAAATGGGCGTTTTGACCACGCCTCTTCTGGTACCTCCCATACAAATCGACACATTTGGCACAAAATCATATTTCTTTGAAACCTTTCTTCTGGTAGATGTGATT
The DNA here is from genome assembly GCA_963931995.1 of Phaonia tiefii. Classification (NCBI taxonomy): domain Eukaryota; kingdom Metazoa; phylum Arthropoda; class Insecta; order Diptera; family Muscidae; genus Phaonia; species Phaonia tiefii. Next base: position 143,128,607 of record OZ008367.1, on the reverse strand, counting down.
AGCACCGGGTAATAATTTGTAAATGCCTACTTCACTGGAGGAAATGGGCGAGATTGTCACGCCCATTCAAAACAGGGTATTCGTTCGGGTTGTCAATGCGATAAATCGCGTGAAACACTTCCGACCTTAACGAAATTAGGTATAAGGCTTTACGTTATCAAACGCCAATCACCGATTAAAACAAGGGTGATTTTGCCACGCCCATTGTGGTACCTCCCATACAAAAGTTGTTTGGTCGTCTGGTTGTACGGCACGAGAAGTCCCGCAAAACCGAACCAATCTTTATGAAAGTTTGTACTAGTCAATATTTAGTCAAATAAAACTCTCTTATAGAAAATGAGCTGTTTTTTCACACCCATTCTGGTACCTCCCATATAAAAGTTGGGCGGATGACCGGTTGATCGACAAGATAACTCTCGTAAAATACAACTGCTCTTAATAAAATTCGGTACTAGGCAAAATTTTGTTAAAAGCTATTGTGTATCTAATAACTGACTATTGTGCCACGCCTAGTTTCGTACCTCCCATACAAAAGTTGGGCGTATTTGCGGTTTGCCGACTCGATATCTCCAATAAATCATAACAGATCTTTATAAAATTTGGTACTGATCAAAATGTTGGCAACAACTTGCCGTGCCCATTTTTGTACCTCGCATATAAATATTGGGTGGAAACTAACTAATTAAGCATACGTGCACCGTGCTAAATGTATACAGATGTGGTCCAAAAATGTCCCCGAAAATAGGAGTTAGAGTAAGTCAATGCAACAAGATTATTCACAAAAAAAAAATAACTGACAGCGCCATAGTAGGATACGGCCAAGGTTATTCTGCTTCACTTTCTGTTAAGATGGCGTCTTGAATATAGCTTATGCAATAGTTGCTTGGTGATATGATCCATTCGATAGCACAATCAACTCGAAGCACAATCATCTCGAAGCACAATCCATTCCAGGATTGAAACCTTTTCCGCCGTAAAGTGGTAGAGAAATTGGTCTAATAATTATCACAATATTTTTAGGTATGATTTTCGACCCGATGATAGTTTATTGAAGATATACAACCGTTGTCCGCCCAATGTTGCCGTGCGGCTTCGTGGTTTGGTTGCAAGTACTGAAAAATCCACTTACCTGAGACTGTTGACAAATGTCCAGATAATGAATCACGGAATGGAAAATATAAACTCCACTTCGGCCGCCTTACACATTCTCCCTTCTTGCTATTGAGACTGCAAATACGCTGGACTGGAAGGGGCGTATATCATAAAATTCAAATTGTGTAAGCTTTTTGGCCATCGGTGCTGAAATGGTTAGTGTGCACGTCTGTTCTACGAGAGAACGTGGGTTCGATTCCTTCCCTGACCACCTTACACTTCTTTCAATGACGGTCACCGCGATTACTGATGGCGACACTCTCGAATAATTAGCCAGGCAACGGCTTCTCAAAATACCGTTCGGAACCGGTGTAAAACTGCAGGTCCCAATCAGTGAGTAAAAACTGGAAAGTACATAGCTCAGTGATTGTGAAAAGCCCTTACCTATCTCTTCATGGGCTGTAATGGGAAAATATATTTTTTATTTCAGCTTCAACACTGTTGTCTCCAAAGATAGTAAGGTAGGGGTTTAGAGTTCTTTCAGGAGAGTTGGGCTATAAGAGGTGTGTAGAAGTTATGGCAATCGATGTAGTTGCACTTTAACGTACCATCAACATCAACTGATGGACGGCTGCCATAAAATACATGCGATCTTCCTACAGCTGCCGGCATCTCTACTTGGGATGGCCAATCTGTGTAATAGCTATCTCAGAAGATTGACGGGTCATGATAAATCGAATAAGCTGGCAGTGATTTTTTATCTATCTCACTGGATCTGAAGCAAATAGGTATTCAGTTTGTTATATGCTTATGGGCAAAATTCAAACAGAAAATATCTGACATCATATCAATATCCATGCTTAACGGACAGTGCTGAACATGATGTCCGGTGGTGCTATCAAAGCCTTCAATGGAGTAGGTGCACCAATAGTTCCAGCCACTACTACTCGTACCTAAGCTACCTAAAACCCCCGAGCGAAATTTTTGCCAAACATCGAATGTGAAAAATGTATTAAAAAAGTTTCACATTTTCAGAGAATGCTCCCTGTAGGGTGCATTTCCATATGATCATAATTTAACATTAAGTTTGTTTGCCAAAGCCTTGTCTTTTAGAAAAATTTAAATATTTGTCAGGAAAAATCTAAATAAAATACTGAATGACTCATGGTACATTTTCGGGAAAATATTGTGTTTTTACAGGTTGAAAAAAAAAAAATAAATTTTAAGAAGTCGGCATTTCCAGTCACCTTGACATAACTTAACAATTTTACCAGCGTATACTTTATTGAAGTGCTCCCAATTTAGTGGTGTTGTCAGAAATATTCTTCTCCATCAAATGACCGAGTTATTAACATAAAGCTGGAAAAAGTCAAAGAAACAATTGACATTTTTAAACTTTGATAGCGAATATCTTAATAACGGTAAAATATATTCCTTAACACTGCGGGTATTTTTTTGTTTGTCTTGCATAGTAGATTCCCAAAACATAAAAAATTTTTGTAATCGGTCTATTTAGTTTAGAAGTACCAGGCTTTGAAAGTTTCAACACCACCAAAGTGATCAACTTCGACACTCTGTAGCAGCAACTGTGTTGATACAGGGTGCCTCTGAATGCAATACTCTAAAAGTATGTCTCCTCGTCTATAAATGTCTAGTGCATTCCAAAATGATCAGAACAGTACTTTGAAAGTTGTGATATTATCACCGTATATTTTCCAATCGGCCTCACTGTACAACGTGGGTGCATAAATGCCAAGTTCTTGCGATCGGTGGTGAATCGAGGATTTCGAGTCTTCGGGAGAGTCTTCTCAGTATGATTGCACTTTTTAAGTTTAGTGTCATTTTGTTTTTTGTGCAAGTGGCAACTCTGAAATTTGGCAGCTGTCACACATGTTTATTCCGATTATTAAAAATGGAGCGCTTTACGAAACAACAACACGTTATAATTGGGAAAACTTATTACAGAAATTTGGAAAGTTGTGGTGAGACCGCTCGCAAACTTCGAAGATTTTTCAGTCGATAAAGTGCACTTAATGTGTCAACCATTCGAAGAGTGGGCAAAAAATTTGAGGAAACAGGGTTGACAGTAATGGCCAGCTTTTTTTTGTGGGTAGTTAACTATCGGATTACTTAATCGTAATTGAAAGATAATTATAATTTAGCTTTGTATTTTGTTCTTCAGTAGCAAGTTAAAGTAAGCTGTCATATTGTAAACGATTATGGCAACCCTTATATTCTTATTGGGAAAAACATCTGTTTTGGGTTAAATACCAAAACAACAAAAAGGAATAACCAAAATGGAACATTCCGGCATGTGATAAAAATCGATCGAGTCAAAATCGAATACGATTTGACTATTTGACAAATTTTATTGGCATAATTCCTAATAATATGGAACAAATATGTTAAATATACATTATTTAATGACAGAAAAAAGCATTATGATTATGTCAAATCGTATTCTACTGAAATCGATCGATTTCCGTCACAGACCGGTATGTCAAATAAGAAATAAATGCATAAAATCGAAGTCATTTTATTGACAATCAGTAATGTGATTGCCAAAATCATATGGTTCTGACTACAAGTTAACCAATCAACACTGAATGGTTAGCTCATAGTTAGTCATTGACTGAAAAACAAAATTCAATGTTTAACCACAATTTAACTAAGAAACGCAGATCACCACTAACTGAAAAACCGGCCATAAGACTCTTGTGTGTCAACGTACCGGTCGGTCTCTTGAAAACATTGCTGCTGTAAAGCTGCAGAGAATTTTGAAAAATGACCTCCACGTTCATGCACGCTGAAAATAACGGCCTCTCTAACATATTTTCCCAAACATATTCTGCAGGAACCATGTATATGTTTGGAACACACTTCAAACATTCATATGTTTGCAAATCCCAAACTTGTATTTAAATGATTTAAACGGCTCTTTTTACATTTATTTGCATTGAATGCATTATTTGTATTTTTCATGAAATGAGAATATGCTGCTTTTTTGCTTCTCCTTTCTTTGTTGTCTCTCACGCTTTTGTTTTCAGAAAGTTTCAGCTATGCGTTATTTATCACTATGCGTTGGTACACAAACAAGATATTTATATACAAATCAAGTTCATGCAAGCCAAGTGTAGATTAATTACTTGTGTTTTTTATTACACTTATTTCACAAACGGTCCGCGGTTCCGATTTTCTCAGTAAAGGCTCGGACAAACCAAGGGCTTCACGTTGTTGCCCTTTCCAGTGTCTTTCGTCAAAATCGTTTCTCACTTTGGTAGCACACATCCATGTATACGAAACACGTACACAAAAACCAAAGTAACATCACAAACCATTTGATATTCTCTGTCCGATGCGTCAATGGTTCATACATAAAACTAAATCGCAATACACCAGGCAAAATAAGAAACACTTCATCTGCAATTTACACGCACATTCAGGAATATTTATGACTCACTGACTGAGAGAATATTGCAAAAATACTGCTACAAAAATACAAGATAGACTCTCTCGTTGTCCCTCTTTTATTCTCTTGCTCTCGAGTACACCAAACAGGACAACAAACACAGCTGTATTTGTATCACAAACATAAATATGTATATGTCGGTCGCAAACACATATTATAACATATTAATCATTGTGTCTCAAACATTTAATATTGAATAGCAAACACAATGTGTTTGGAGACATGTATATTATATTTGCGACAAACTCCAAACACACTTTATATTTGCATCCAAACAACAACAAAAAGACAGATCTTTCAGCGTGTGTCTACAAAAGAGACCAGTAGACCATTGAAAGCGCAGTCAGTGGGTAGTGGAGCAAAGTGACGTCAATGCTAATTTTTCAAAAAAATCATCTTCTTCGATGAAGCGCTTTACCATCTGAATGACTTCGTGAATACACAAAATTGCGGAATTTTAGACTCCGAAAATTCTCATGCAATCCATGAGAAACAAATGCACCCACAACGAGCAACTGTCTGGTGCGGATTTTGGTCAGGCGGCGAGATTGGGCATTATTTTTTTTAAGATGAGGCCTAAATTGCAGTGACTGTGAACGGCATTCGTTACAGGAATATGATAACGGAGTTCTTGTGGCCTCGACTGGACGGGATGGACCTGGACAACATCTGGTTTCAGCATGACGGCGCCACCTGCCACCTCGCACATGAAACAATCGATTTATTGCAGCAACGATTTCCAGAAGAAATTATCTCAAGAAATTCTGATGTCAACTGGCCACGAAGATCCTGCGATTTAACGCCGTGCGATTTATTATTTAGGGTTTTATGACATCTCGGGATTATGCGAATAAACAAGAAACAATTTCTCAGTTCAAATCCGACACCTAACGCGTCATTGGTGAGATACAGCCACATCTCTCTGAAATCCAATCTTCACAATCCAATAAAAAATCACAACTATCTCAAAAAATACGTGTTTTTATTTTAAAATTTAAAAATATTTTATTAATGAGACACCCTTTATTTGCAGCGTTGCTCCGGAGCAAGTCTCCGTGTGTTAAAAATATAAAATATTGATTAGTTTATACGTAAAGAATTTAAAATCGGACGGACACATTTTGTAATCAACAAATTTTCTGCCAAATTCTCAAAACTCCCCGTCTATTCGAAACGTAAACTAGACGTAATGATGCACTTATTGCCAGTCGATGAACAACAAAACAAAATCATAGATTATCTTTTTAATTTTATAAGGAAACTATAATAATGTATATATTTTCCTACCGAATCCTATTTATTTTTCTACCTACAATACCTCAAGCCACCAACAACAATCGGGGCGCTTCAATGAGCCTACTATGGAACAGTGAAATAAAAGAATCTGATGTTATTAAGATAATGTAATTAATTACGGCTTGAAATTAGTTAACGTTGAAAGTTATCTAGATTCAACGTAAGGAGAGGAACAAACACATCAGGTCGCCATTAAAGTCGTATTAGTCGACAACAACCAAAAGTAATAATCAAGCAAAGGCTTCAAGACAAACCGTCATCAGCAGCAGCATCATCATAATAATCATCATCATCATCATGGATATCAACAAAACCGTCAGCGATACGAGTATCAGAAGCATCAGCCAACAATACATAATAACAAATTTTGATGACGGCGAGTTGAGTAGTGGCTGAGAGGCTTGTCAAGTGGACGTCTTGACTTAGCCGGCTAGCCAGTAGGCCTTTCCTAGTATACTGCCGAGGCAGCTGCCAACCGCCAGTAGTCACAATAGTAAAATATGTAATAAAAAGGTTAAATAGAAAACAGCTTTAAACTCTATAATTAAAATCAAGGCATAAAACCATCATAGATCACACATATGCGTGTACTTTTGCAGTCACTGCGCTACTACCAGATGATGATGATGACGATGGTGATGATGAAGTGGCAACAATCTATCCGTATGCAGAGAAACTACGAGATCATTCATGAAAACTTAAGAAGAAACTGGATTTTTATGAATTAAACCGAATTTTTTGTTTTGGAGAATGATATCGTAGTGTCGAAAAATTGTTGTATTTGCTGGAAGTCCAATCCGAATGATTACGTTTTTACCGGGAATTGTAAAATGAAAAGTAAACACATTTGGGGTATTTTCTTAAGAGGTGGTAGACATGAACAACGATGTACTCTTTGGTCGTCTGTACATTCGTCCACAGATGTTCATTCTCATGAAGTGTTGCAATGTCATGAAGATCGTCAATATGCCTGGAAGAGGGTGAGCTAATGATAATAACGATGCAAGTTAAGTTGGGAGGAGGATTTAAGAATTTTGGAAATATTGATGATATTGTGATCTTATGATGTGATATTATTATATTATGATTTGATGTATGATATTATTATATTATAACATTATGATACATATTATGATATTGTGATATAATATTATGATATAGTGATATTATATTATTATGATATTGATATTATGATATTATAATATGATATGATATTACGACATTATGATACATATTATATTATGATTTGTATTATGATATTATGCCTGGAAGAGAGTGAGATAATGATAATAACAATGCAAGTTAAGTTGGGAGGAGGATTTAAGAATTTTGGAAATATTGATGATATTGTGATGTTATGATATTATGATGTGATATTATTATATTATGATATGATGTATGATATTATTATATTATAACATTATGATACATATTATGATATTGTGATGAAATATTATGATCTGGTGAAATTATATTATTATGATATTGATATTTGTGATATTATGATATTATAAGATGATATCTGTGGTGACAAGGCATAACTGCATAACTCGAGTTATGCTCAAATTAAAATTTTCGAGAATCAAGCTGTAAATATCGTACTGCACACTATATAATCCAAATATGAAAAATCCAATTTGTAGTTTTCAAGATTTTGGAAAAGATTTATTAGAAAATCTCGATCAATCACTACATTACAAATGAAATTTGAACCCTTAAAAAGCTCTCCTAAAAAGTTGCAAAAATAGACATAATAGACAACATAATATAATATTATGCTGTTATGCCTTCTGACCACAGATATTATGGTATTACGATATTATATTTATATTGTATTATAATATTATGCGTTTGATATATTATGATATTATTATATTACGACATTATGATACATATTATGATATTGTGATATAATATTATGATATGCTGATACTATATTATTATGATCTGATATGATATTATATTATGATATTGTATTATGATATTGAGCGAATGATATATTGTCATATAATATGATATTACGATATTGTGATATTATGATATAACATTGTGATATTATCATATTATGGTATAAAGATATTATGATATGATATTAATGATATTATGATGATATTATGATATTCTAATATGATATGATATTATCTTATTATGATATTGCCATATTATGATATTGATATTATGATATTACAATATTATGATATGATATTATGATATGATATTATGATATAATAATATTATATTATGATATTACGATATTCTGAAATTATGTGATATTCTGATATTATATTAGTACGTGTATTATAAAATGATATTCAGGTCGATCCGAATGCAACGTTTCACTTTCGACGCTCTGTTTTCGATGCATTATAAAATACTCGTGATGACTTATCGATAAAAATTGTAAAATTTTTGCCATCACAAATTAAATCAGCTGTAGGTGTAATTAGCTGATTGGGAACATTATTCGTCATTAACAAACAATTGTAAACAAAACTGATAACTCGGGAAATCTACGGAGTGTCGCTAAAAACTTAAGAAACAACACGATGGAAATATTTTCAATGAATGACGTATGTTTGCAAAAAAATTATAGAGCTCCTTTTTCATCCCGAAAAAAAATATATATAAAATATAATTTTTCGGAATTGGAAGACAAAATCAAATCGGAAACACGACTGGGATGCTTACGACCTCTTAAATTATTAAATGAATTTTTGATATTTCTAACCTGGGTGCCACGCGATCAAGATTAACGGTAAACGGGCGGATATTGGCGTCGAACGAAAATGACATATAAATTACTGACACGAGTATTATAGAATACATAAGTATGATGTGGAAGAAAACACATGTTTCTGTTTGAACATCTCTAAAAACATATGATTTCTAGCCATCACATCACCAACGTATTATAGAATAGCAAACAGTGAATGATGCGCGTGTAAATGGTGAAGGTGACTATAGGAATCGATCTGATTGTTGTATTTTGAAATATTGGTGGTATCGTTGAGTGTTAAATTAACACTGATTGTGCTTTCTGGTTTTACAGTGCACAGTGGGCCGATTGCAAAAAATTTTTTTTATTTATATTACTAGAGATTTTTAGGGGTGGAGTCTTGTAGGCGAGGAGTCACGCTTTCCGAATCTTTTATTGGGAGGCACCTTGTTTCAACTCAGAATGTGTTACCAACCACTTTGTCTATGTCCAACGTTTCAAGATCTATAACGTCTAAACTGATTTAAAAGTTTTTTTTGCTTGTGAGGAAAACTTTTGTATTGGAGGTACCACAATGGCCGTAGCAAAATCGCCCTTCTTTAGTATGTGACTGGCGTTTGACGAAATTCATACGTTAACACCAAATTTCATTCAGATCGATAGTATTTTACGGGAGATATTTTATCAACCACTTGGCATGCCGCCCAACTTTTGTTTGAGAGGTATCATAATGGGCGTAACAAAATCGTGCATTTTCAGTTATAGAGTAAAATTTGACAAAATGTAGTACATACTGAATGTCATTGAGACAGATTGTGTTTTATAGGGGGTACATCGTCGACAGATCCAACGGCCGCACGGAGGTACCAGAATGCTAGTGGTAAAATCGACATATTTAGGAGCAGAGTAGCGTTTGGCGAAATATTGTGTAATACTAAATCACAGAGCTATACTAAAGAGAATTCATTACCCTCTTCGATGCCTCTTCATGACGACGAGGTAGTAGGCCATTTCATCGACTTCGAGTTGCTTTGGTAATTTACTCTTTGTTTGGCATAATACGGACAGAAGTAAAAGGGAATGCGAATTTTCGTTCGATGCAAACATAATTTAGCTGTCATTAGTATCAAGCAGACACTTTTAAACTTAGTTTGCTGCATGGTCTCTAATCTGTATGTCTTTTTTGGTCTCTCATTCTACATCATTTCCCTAGTAGCTTTTCGATCAGCTGTGCTATAGAAGCTCCCTAACTAAATTGCATTAAGATCGGTTCTATTACACGGGAGTTATTGTGCCTTTGTACGGTAGGTACCTAAATGGGTGTGGACAAAATAACTCTTTAGTAAGGTAAAAGTTCTTCAAAATAAGAAAACTACAAAAAATTTGAAAGTTTTCTTTACAGAAATATATGAATTCACAGATTAGTTGTATGTTGAGTAAGTTCCCGATCTGTGAGTGGCGTGGAAGTATTTGTTTTTTACCGTTACATTTACAGTGCCAATGTGATTATGCAGTTTCATTATTTTTGGCTCCATTGCTTCTGTTATTCTTAAGCAGACGGTAGAAAGTGAATAGTGATTCGAGAAAAACTTAGTTACTACACCGTAAATATTTTACAGCTTAACGTAAGTAAATGACATTTATTTAATTAAAATAAAGTTGAATTAGGCTAATTAATCGATATTTTTGCCAAAATTAATAGGTCTAACTTAGGAACATAAAATCTGTATAAATATCCCCTTTGGGTTATTGTAAACTAATTTCGATTGTTCGTTATTGTATAAAAATACGCGAAATATTACAAAAATAATAATAGAAATTGCGTTCATGAATTATGTTATTATTATGACCAAATTTTGACCAGGACTTTTCCAGCCGTTTTCTTAATTTTTACGGTTGAACTTGTACGTCACACAACAAAATTACTCTAAAACCACAATATAAAGTAACGAATATGCATTAAATTGTGGGAAATAACATAGGTCCATAATAAAAATATTAAAATAACAGTCTAATTAGTAACCCAAATTCAATTTAACTTAATGTTTATGAATGGAATTTAGTAAATGCTTTTGAACTTTATTAAAAAAGTACTAAACTAAACCAAAAGTGGATCGTTCGATCCGGATTTGGAACTTCTTTAAAATTTTTTTGCACCTAAACTGGATCGCTCGAACCAAATTACTATTTTGTATTAAATAAACTTGAATGATATTTGGACCGTTGAAAAGAAAACTCTTTGAGGAGTTTGAAAACAATATTAAATAATGTCAGACTTCAATGAAAATGTCAAGCATACAATCAGTGTCAGCGGAAGGTACAATTTAGCAAAAGCTATGGATGCTGTATTAAATGGAATACCAGTGCACAAAGTATTTTGTACCGCCATCACATCCGAACGTTGAACGCAAATATTAAACAAGGTGCACCTATTGTCCTAACGCAAGAGCAAGAGAGAACATATGGCGAAAATTGGGTTTCCAATATCCAAAAATCTCCTGTTGGATTCGGTGCAGGGTCTCAAAATTAAAAATACATTTCGAGATGGCAGACCAGGTAAAATCATATTTTTTAAAGAAGCAAGGGATCTATTGGTACAACCCGTTTATAAAAAGAAACCCTTCTATCAGGAAAAAGATAGCCCAATATTTAATCAAGAGTCGCATGCAGATAAATGAGTCCAAAATCAAAAATTGGGTCGCTGAAATCCAGACATTTGCTGAACAAAATAGTTTTATAAACATTTTTGGCGAGCCGAACTAGTGTTTAACTGCGACAAAACTTATTTTTTCCTATTCCCCAAAGAAAATTTACGTTTAGTTAAAGAATGGCAGAAGTCAGTTTTGTTCTGTAGGTCTAATGATGAAAAGGAAAACATCACTACTCTACTCTTGTAATGGGCAACACTAAAGGAATTCTTGGTCTAGCAATGGTCGTGTTTCCCTATGAGGGGTTACCACTTTCTGTAGCCAGAAATATGCCACAAAGTTGGGGAATCGAAAGAACTGAATCTGGATGGATGACTGGCGAACTATTTTTTGAATATATCGCTAATATCGATGTAAATAATACTAAACTTCAAAAACAGATGATAGAATCCGTCGAAAAGTATATACATACATAGGATCAAGTAAAGTAACAGAATTTGAAAATTCCTACGTTTCCGAAACCTGGACTGGAGCAAAAGAGGATAGTTCATTATTTGATTTTTTGTCGACATTTTAAAAGTCAAGTTTACAATAGTCAATGCGAAGCTAATAAAGTTAGTATTGGAGATACCACATTATCCAATAACTTTCCGGATTTAGATAAAAGTTTAACTGATAATAACGTTACAACAGTTGATCTTGACGACATTCTGGGCAATAGCAAAATACGAACATTAAATATCAATGTGGATGGTTTAAGTACAGTTGAAAATGAAACTCCAGAAAAACTCTGACCTGAACCTTTTACTCCTTCTTCATCTACAAAGCGTCGAATGGATCCAGTTCAATAAAAAAATGCTGATAAAAAACAAAGGGAACTTGTTGAAAAAGTGGAGAGAAAACGACTTCGCCTGGAAAATCAAAGGAAATAAAACTATAGTTAAGAAAATTTAGATGCTGCATTAATTTAAAACAAATCAGCATGTCATCGTCAATTCTGAATCTGAGCTTTTTCCAGGAGTTATCCTGGAAATAAAAAGAAAACGAATACTTTGTTAAAGTTATGGTTATGTCTGGCATGAATTGGAGATGGCCTGAAAATGACCAATCGTTATCTACTGAAAGATGCAAAAATCACCAATTATTTTTTTTTTTGATTATGCCTTATATTTTTGATTTGCAATCAAATAAGAGCCTAAACTCTTTCTATATTTTTATAAAAAATTACGAATAAATCTTTGATTTTCTGTTAATTATATAATTTTTTGTGATGAATTATTTTATTTTAAGTTCCTATGCATTTCTTCTTAATTTATTGTCGATAAAATAAATATTAATAAGTACGTACTTATATATAGCAAAACAACAATTTTCAGGTTTTTAGTTTAAAACCAGAAACTTTTTCTTCGTTCCGCTTTAAGAATTCAAAAAGTCCGCTTTGGGAACCTTCGTTTTTTTAGGCGATCCGCAATTGGACTATCAAGTTAGCTATATATTTTGTTATTTAAAGCATTTATGCAGGAAAAACAGACCAATTTTGACTGAATAATTCTTAATAGAAACATATGGTAGGGCCAAACCAAAACAGAACGAGACTACTACAATTAGAATAGTTCGTTCTATAAATATAACTTTTAAAACTTCTGCATCAGTGCGTGTAAGTAGGAAAGCAATGTGTAAGTAGCGACAACAATCACTCTGCACACAATCAATAAATGTCTTCGGTTAGTGACTTGTGTAAATACACACCGCAGTGGCTTAACGAGCTAGACGCTGCTGAAGATGATGCTTCACAAACATCGAAACGATCGTCCAGCGAATGTGAGTTCGAATCCCACCCGCGGCATTTACATTTTTTTCACTAACCGGAGAAAACATGATCTCTTACAGCTTTAAAGGAAATTACAACTTTAAACATAACGAGGATCTAAAAACAACTAAATTAGAAAATATATATCATTATTTCATAAAAGATCATTTTACATTTTAACGTATAGTATAATTAACAAAAGAACTCAAACCCTTAGCTCGAAACAAGCGATCCCCTTTTGGATGTTTTACCTTACATGATTCACATTGGACGAACTTTGATATAAAATTTCATTCAGATAGGCAGTATTTATCGGGAAGTTATCATGTTGACCAGCATACCAGGTAGGGTACACACGTCGGAAAGTTTAATTCTTCTTATATTAAGTTGTGTCTAGATATGCTTTTGTTTCGAACATGTCTCGCACATTCTTGGAAAAAATACGACAAAGAATTTAAAAATAATTCACTAAGAAATGTAGGTGGTCAGAACAGATATCGAACGCACGTTCTCATGTCCAAGTGTGGCGCACTCTACCATTGCATCACCGCCGGTCACTGTTATGATATTGAGATGTGATGTTATGGTGTTATGATGTTATGTTGTTCTGATGTTATGATGTTTTGATTTTATATTGTTATGATGCTATGATCTTCAAATGTTATGTTGTTACGATGTTATGATATTAAGATGTTGAGATGTTATGATATTATGATGTTGTGATGTTATGATGTAATGGGGTTATTGTGTTATGATAGTATTAAGTTATAATGTTTTGTTGTTATATTGTTATGGTGCTATGGTGTTTAAATGTTATGTTGTTATCAGATTATGATGTTGAGGTGTTGTGATGTTATAGTTTTATGCTGTTATGATGATATTATATTATGCTGTTAAGATGTTATGATAATATGATATTGTGCTATGATATAATGATGTCATATTATTGTATTATGATATTGATATATTATTATGGTATAGCATAAAGTTTCAGTTTCCTCGTTTTTAATATTCGACTGCATTACTAACCCAATCCTCGTCGTCATGTTTTACGTACTTATGCATGTTATATGTTCTTGAGTTGTAATGAATATCATTATGGCTTACAAAGAGATTTGATCAAAAAGCGTTGTTTTTTTTTTGGGGAATTAAAGATATGGGAACGTGTTAAAACAAAACCCGTAACAGATTTTTATACCGTATCACACGCATATTTTATTATTCTTGTTACGAAACTGGGCCCCTTTTGAATTGTCTGATAATATGTAAGTACGATCTTTAAATATCATTTTCATCTGGATCATAATCATTACAGTACCCAAATTACTTACATACGAGTATATGTAAATTATAAACTGACATATTCCACTGACAAGAAGGGGACCTAAAAAACCTAAAAAAGACATGCTGAAGGAGTAGCAAAAAAGAAAATAACGTAAACAAAGTAAATACATTTAACTAATCTGTCGATACATATCGTTGCAAGACCGGCAGGCTGGGCAATGTTTTACTTTAGTTTTACAAAATGCATAATAAAAGGCAGCATGATTTCTTTGTCCTAACGCACACACCATGGTTGTCCACAGATGTGTCCCTCTTAACTACCATTTACTGTCTGTTTGAAGGCCACTAATGTTTTATGTGTGGGTTTGGATGTGTTTGTGTGTTCACACAAGTGTTGTTTGCATGGGTTGGTGCGCATGTGCAAATGTCCCAGGTACGTTTGTATTGGTATCATCATCATAACAACCAATTGAACGTTTCTGGTGTGGAGAAGGCTTCACAACAAAAGTCAAAAACTATTAAACATGTTTAAGGAGTCGTCGTCGTCGTGGTAGTCGTTTTTTTCCATCTTCATGTTTTTAACAGATTCCACCCTAATTCGTCTTTTATGCAAAATCAAAATGAACACAAAGACGCATGTGCACAAAATATGTATGCGTCTTCTTCTCTTTCATAAGCTGCATACTAACTTCATCATCATAACTCCTATGGAACCTGGTATAAAACGCATGAAGATATTAAAATATTATCCCCCGCTGGTGCCCACTGACAAGACCCTAAACGGGGTTGTTCTTATTCGCACTGATCATATACACGATGGAGGTTTTTTCTGTTTTTCTCTGTTTTTGATATTTTTGTCATTATCTTATCATGTGGGGTATCGTAGAGAGAAGAGTCTTTGTCGCAATATGTTTAAGTTTTTTTTGTTTTGCAAATTTTATCTTTTTCTGTGATTGAGTAAATATTTTTTTGTATTTACAACATTTTAATTAAATGTTTGAAATGAGTAATTTTCGATGTTAACAATAATGTAACGGGGGTTTTAGGAGGGAGGAGGGTGGTGGTGGGGGCGGGTTATTGTTTAAGAAAAAGTAGTTACTATTGGTTATGGTGGCTACAAATTTTTAAAGATGAAAAGTTTAGACACTGTGAACGCATATTACTGTTGATGTACACAACGTGTTCGTTAGCATATTTACATTGCTTCCATGAAATCTATCGCACAATCGATGATATTTTCGTTGTTGCAACGAATCGTGTCATACCCGATTTCTTCAACGTTCGTCGCTACGTTGCTGGGACAACTATATATTTGTTGCTGCAACGAAACGTGCATTTTGAAGAAAAAAATATTTTAAATTACACAATATAGCACTAAAATAATTATAAATTGAATGATATCATATCTGTGCCAAAATGGAAAACGACTCAGGGCGGAATTGAGTTAAAGATACAATGATGATATACTTGGCCAAATATAGTACCTGCCAAATTTTGATTTAAATCGCCCAATATTTCCGGAAGTTGAAGCCATGAGATTTTTGACTTTTCTTATTTATAGCTGCAACTTCACATGGAGTAACAACCTAACTCAACAAACGAGTTGATATTATTTAAAACCTCATGTGGAAAACAACTTAAGTCAATATACATAAGTTGCTTTTCAAAAGTAATAAATTCTTAATCTTTTTAAATACATACCTAGGCGAATCGAAATAATAAAAAGAAAACGGAAAAACCTTATGCGCTTATACGACACAATTCCATTGAATCTCCAAACTACAACGTTTTATTTTGATAAAATGATTATCTTTTATATTTTGCTACATCTCCTAAAACAAATATACAGTATATTTAATGATAAAATGGTATATGTATTCTTAACCCTTTGACGACCACAGGCAAGTATGTTTGGCAAAGGGTTTTTGGCAACTATAATTGTTCAGGCAGAAATTAGCGAAAATGTCTGCATATAAAATTTATAGGAAAGACTTGGGTCAATAATAGTGTAGTGGGCTGTAATTCTCTATTTGGTTCCACTTGCCACGTAGGAGTCCTCAAAGTGTGGCAAAAAGTGGGTTTAAAACAAGAGGCTGTAATTGGTAAAGAATGGGGTGCACATGGGTGGAACTCGGATAAGTTTTGAGTTCAGACC
This sequence comes from Phaonia tiefii, assembly GCA_963931995.1. NCBI lineage: Eukaryota > Metazoa > Arthropoda > Insecta > Diptera > Muscidae > Phaonia > Phaonia tiefii. The sequence goes on along the minus strand of OZ008367.1, from coordinate 143,112,137 downwards.
TTACCCTTCAAAAAATTTAAAGTCGAATTTCATCTTGGTCACTTGGACCAAAGATACACGGAAAGAAAAAACATGTTCCTCCCAAGCGAAATCTCAGATATCTGAAGTTCGTTTGGTGACTGTAGTTGGGAGAAACGACCTTCTGGTAATTAATAATCTTCTGAAAAATATAAGCTGAAAAAAACGTTTGCAAGGAACGAAAAACGGTTCCGCCAACTGTTGTTTCGGTTACAGCAAACCGAGTTGTAGTTGCTCCCAACTAAAAAAACATTTGCGAGAACTGAAAAACGTTTGCAGTAAACGAGTTTTGAAAAATTTGATCTGAAAAAACGACTTCGAGAAACTAAAAACGGTTCCACCAACTGTTCTATCGGTTACAGCAACCGAGTTGTAATTACAATTTTATTTATGGTTTCCATAAGCTCTTTTTTGTATAAATTACCAACTTTTATGAGTCAGGTTTTACCCATGAAGTTTGTTTTAAAAAAGTTGTAATTTTTGTCTGTTTTTTCACTGTCTGCTTACACGTCTGTCTCGCCTTGCATTCAAATAACAACTAAAAGCGCAGCAAACTACAACGCGTCAACTGTCCATCCAGGATATATTGATAAGGTAGAAGCATTAGAGTGTGTGATCACTTTTATGTGTATGCCTGAGTGTGTATGCCAAACGAGTGGATAAGATATGACAGAATGAGAGAAATTTACGTTCTTCGTAATCTGTGCTCTCATTAGAAAAATGGATAATTTCAGTTATCGCAAACGTTTTTAAATTTGCGGCCACTGTAATTGTGCACGCGTTTGATGCAAACTAGAATTCGTTTGCAACAACACGATACATATTTGCGATATATAAGTTTATTTGGGAGAATTACATGAACGGTTGCTATTAATAAATTAATACCAATTAATCAAAGTAGTGTTGTGGCAACCGAGCAATAAACGTTTTTTTTTCTTTGCGTGTACATACATATATTTCGGAAGTATGTTTGCCATTGAGTTCAAAAAAACTAAAATGTACCAAAAATTTAAATTTTTAGTTGGCCCATTTTTGGGGCATTGCTATTATTAGGTAATAGATCAAGAATGTGAAGAGAATTTGCTATCTCGTCGCACTTGCGCCCTAGGATCCCTCAAAGTGGATTAAAAAGTGGTTTTAAAACAAGGGGATGCAATCGAGTGCACATGAGTGGAACTCAGATAAGTTTTGACTTCATACCTTAACTTTCCAAAAATGCAATTATCATCCCTTCATTGGACCAAATTTATGTTTGGCAAGTACGATTGCCATTGAGTTAAAAACACTATAATGTAACAAAAATTAAACATTTTCTGGCCCATTATTGAGGAATAAATATTATTAGGTTATAGATCCAGAAAATGAACAACAAAATTTAATTGCTTTGGCTGAAAATATGTGGTCGTCAAAAGGCTAACGTATGGTGGATGTAATTTAATACATTAGTTTTGTGGTGCATCTTCACAATATTTCAAAAATAACTTGAAACTATAAAAATACTGTCCTGAACAGTATGAAAAATTTACATAAGTTGGTTTTCCATTTTCGGCACAGATATTACATACACATCGTATTCAACACTTGTCGTATTCGACACATTTCTTATTCAAAAAATTTCATATTCAAGACTATTTTTACTCCACTAATCACCAGTTTTTCAGTCAGTGTTAAACTTCGTTTCTTAGCCAAATTGTGGTTAAACATCGAATTGTGGCTTACAGTCAATAGTTAACAATGATATAACCACCCAATGTTGGCTGGTTAACTTGTAGTCAGAACCATATGATTTTGACAATCACATTACTGATTGCCAACATGATATATGTAAGATTGCATAAAATACATGTTTCAGTTTTGACTATTTATACACATACTTTAAACCTAGATCGTTAAATTGTTGCGACTACATAGATTTTTATACATATTTTTGTTAAAATTACTTCCATTTTTTGCATTTATTTCGTATTTTACATAATTCCATTTTGATTGTGTCTCTTTGTTAGTTTGTTATTTATATTTAGCCAAAAACAGATGTTTTTTCTGTGAATGCAAGGATTGCCTTAATCGTTAACAATATGACGGTTTATAATAAATCACCACTGAAGAACAAAATCCAAAGTTAATCTGTAATTAACACTCAACTACGATTAAGTAACCAGATAGTTAACTTTCCACTTAAAAACTGGCCTTAAATGTACTTTGATTTATTTTTTTACATGTATGCACACTCATGTGCATATAATTTACAAAAAAATCAAACAATATCCGTTTGAGTTTATATTATTCGATCTTTCAGTTGTTATGTTTTTAATAATTGTTCGGTTCAAGATCAATAACTACTAAAAAGTACTCTTTCGATGAAAAAGTACATTAGTACGGTACACTCTACCGCCAATCTCATGTCAATAGTTGTTTCGGTTTTGAAGCAACAACATCTATGCAATGGCTTTCGATGAAAGCATGCATAGGAAAGAAATGTTGTGAATATTGATGGTTATGGCAAAGTATTGTTGTGATTGTTTTCGCTCAAGTAGGAGTTTAGACAATTCTCGCTTATTTGAGATTTGTTTATCCCTATAATGTGTGATGATATACCTAAATACTTGTGGAAAAGAAATGGCTATATTCCCAACCATCCACCATAATGATAAATTTCACACATTTCTTTTTAATATTTCTATTAAAATTTACTTTTTCATCGAAAGAGTACTTTTTAATAGTCATTGATCTTGAACCGAACAATTATTAAAAACAAAATCATACATTTTGTATGTCGTAGTATTAAAAATTAAAAAAAAGTCAATGACTGTTCGAACTCACGGTCGATGTGTTAACACCTTTTTCTTACACGGTACCTCTTCGATTTCTATACTACATTGGAAAATCAAAAAAAAAGAATAGTCTTTGTGCTGAAGGCTCTTTCGCTATTGCACTTTCTTTTTTCTTGCATCTGCTTTAACATTAGATGTAATATTGTTAAAATAAATAAAGTAATATTTAACTCACTGAAATAATTATTTTTCTTTTGTCGTAAACAGAGCGGCGACAAAAAGTTTTGAATATAATAGAGAACGTATTGCACTCTTTTCCGCTCTCATGTAGAGAGTCTGAGTAAAAGGGTATAAACGAGTCTTATTCTCTTTATAGAATATTTCAATATAAATACACCATTTCGACAACGATATTACATAAAACAATACAAACAGCATAAATGTTTCAAAAGGCATCAACGCTTCTGTTATATACTATACTATTCAATACTCTTTGGCGACGACGACCTGGTTGTTTGTTCGCAGCCGCTACATCAATACCATCATACTTATTTTCAGGCTGGGAATATTGTTGTACAACAACCATGTATGTGATGCTAACACTGTGTGTCGTTTGCACGTGTTCACTTTGATAGATTGCCCTACCCGTGCCTACACAGAAAAAATAACCGTATGTAATATTGCCTACTTTGGGTTTGGTGATTTTTTTTGTATGAGTACAAGAAAAAGAGTCAATATTGCCAAAATGGAAAGTGCAAAACACACTACTAACGACAATGCTGCAACATACAATTTACATATGTATGTTGGCAACTCTACTTTTTGTTATTAGAATGTCAACAATCAAATTTGGTGTGTGATAAATACAACTGCGTAGTGTTCTTTCATCCGAAACTAGAGAACTTCTTAAAAAACGGACTATTGTGATTTAACTCTTAAATTCCGCGACAAGGACATCGTTTGGAGTTAAGTACCTCAACCGATTATTTTAATGTTTTGAGACACACATGTGAGGTAGTAGACGATTCCTTTTCTATTAAAACTGTTCGAAGCCCATAAGCGTACAATAGAAATGCATCAAAAAAAATTGTAATAGTAAGAAAATTAATCGATTAGATTTACATATATCGAGAGAGTAAAGCCTTTTCCCATTCTGGTTTTTTCTGCAGCCTACAAGTCCAAACGGACGCTGGAAAGCAATCCCTTCAAACAATGCCGGCGGTAGGTGACAATATTCCGCAACAACCTTTATCCGTGAAGCCTAAACAAGATGAGAACGTCGGTGGTGGTTATAATTTATTTTAAGGAGCACCTCAACAGCAGTAACACATGGTTACATACCCGTTTGAAAAACTTTGAAAGGGATACAATAAAAACAAAGAATGACGTTAAATAGTTTGCTAAACACCAAACAAATGCCGCCGTTTTTTGGGGATGTTGGAGACTATGAGGTAGGTATTACGCTGTAAATCAAACGTCCATAACAAAGAACAGTCAGTAGACCAACCTGGTACCACCACCCCTCACCATTGTGGTGAAACACAGTTTAAACTTTAAGATAAACTATGGTCAGTTTATCTTAGAAGTTCTTAGACGATATCCCCATCTGGTGAATAGCAACAAGGTACACCAGCAGTCATAATCGGACAGAGGTTGTCCGTTTTGCCGAAGATGGAGAAAACACTATATTACTACACTATATTACTCCGGCTAGCAAATCAAAACATCAACCAAAATGGTTTAGCTGCATTATTGATCCTCAAACTTCAGAAGACATCACACAACATTTATTAAAGTTTTATGTGATTTTGTTAATTTGTTTTAAATAAGTTTTTATTTCAAATGCATTACATGTGATTGTCTTTTATATCTTGGTTATAATATATGTAGGTACATGAATGTATGTATAAAATGGAAAAAATATGTATGTATGTATAAATAAATAAACAAAAATTAAAAAACATTGTTTTTATTAACATACTCACTCGAAAATGCACAAATTCACATTTGAAATTTTGTTCGTTGACCTTTTGCATTGGGTAAATCTACAAATATGCAAGGCAAATTTCCGTATGGTTTACCAACGTGAAATTGCCTATGTTTATTGGTAATATTACCCAATTAAATAGCTGACCCTATGTTGCCCAGTACTTTAGCTGATATCAGACCATGAATTTGGGTAATTTTACCCAATGTTTTTTTTTCTGTGTATAGATGTTACCACATTTATTATTCAACTAATTTAATATAGTTAGATAAATATTATCGCTGCAATAAAACATATACATATGTACGTACCTCGGAACAATGAAACATTTGTTTTGGAACAATGAATCATATTCAGTGCAACAATGGAACATATTCATTGCAACAATGACACATATTCGCTGCAACAATAAAACACATTCATCGAAACAACGAAATATTTACAACACAATCGTATAACGTATGCAGCGTAGCATTGAAACATTTTCATCGCAATAATAAATCGTGTTCGTCAACTGGCATTAGGAACAAGTTGGGCTACTTTCGGACCGCGGACCGAATTTCGGACCGCCTGCGACCATTTTTCTCAATAAGTAATAATTTTTTCTTAAATATTTTCTTTCTCTCAGTTAATGAACCCCTTTTCGTTGCTGCGATGAATATGCACGTTAGCTTACTTCCAACGAAAATATACGCTCGTGTGACGAAGTTTTTCTTTTCAGTGAAGATCCGTTCTTCGCCTAAGTGATAACAATATTCGCCAAGTTTTCTTGCTTGTCACGCTCTTTCTCTGTCTCATATCCTCCCCCTCAATGTGGTTCATTGGATTTATTGCCTTTGTGATAAAAACACCGATCGATTCCCATCCATGAACAGTAACTGCAGCCCTTGAAATAAATTAAGATCCAGAATACTCGCACAGCAACCTGCTGATTATATTCCTTAGCTGTTTGCTTGTTTGCTGCTGTGGTGGCAAGTGTTTTATTTTGTTTGTATCTGCCCCCGACCTATGGTAGTTGCCGACGTCTGATCAACCAAAAACCACAGCAGCGACAACAACAAAAACCTCAACAAGACCATTGAGCCAGGCAATCGAATAAAAGAAAGGCAAAGGGGAACGCACAACAACTGCAAGATACGAGATTCAATAGACTGACAAGAGAAGCAAAAAATTAACCACCATTCAATCCACATCCATGTGAACCCATACTGTCAAGTGATCGGTGATCGGCAAATATATAACAGGAATATTGTCTGTTATTATTACGGATCCGAAAGTAATTCTACCGTTACGTACACTAACCGACACTAACACTAACAACAACATGTACTTTGCCAAATTATCACATTTCAGGCAAACCCTTATTGTGAAGATCGGGGTCGGCTTTGTGCACAGTGTCTGCTTTACGCCTGCGTACATGGAAACGTGTGAGGGAGCAAATGTGTGTGTGTGTGTGTGGGTTACAGTAGTACGAATTTCTGTGCAACGTCTGTGTTATATAACACATAACATTGTTTGTATGTTTGTTTAAGGGTCATATGCTCAACATGCAACCTTATGGGGTCAACTGTCATAAGCAACAACTTGTGCCTATTTATGTCTGTCCGAACTTTGGACCGCCTGCGAGCATTTTTCTCAATAAGAAACAATTTTTTCTTAAATATTTTCTTTCTTTGATATTTAAAGCAAATTGTAACTTTGTAACAACAGTTAAATATGATTGTTTTAAAGTGACTCATGTCTCCTTCTATTGTGCTACACTTATTTACTTATCAATGTTTCGCTTCATATCTCAGCAAAATGCTTTGCTGGTTTGTTTGCCAACGAGATAAGTTTTGACATTCTGTTGTACGAATAGAACACACATATCGCGGACAGACAACATGTACGATTACATTTTTGTACAACACTCTTTGGCAATATAGTACATTTAAGGAGAAATGTTACAATATGCTAACATGACTTTCCGATTGCTCTTTAAATATAATTTTGATAAAGAATGTTACGTTATCACACCCACACACACAGGCAATTAACAGTATATTTATCAAAATTTAAAATTTTATAAAATTATATGCAAACCAGGTATGCAAAATATATTTCGTAAATTACCGCTTTTAGAGTGGCGCTTGTGAGACGCGAGTACTTACGACAACTTTGTAGTAATACGCACACGTTCTTGAGAAGGTATGGGTAAAGCATCCCGCGTGATTATTTTTGAGGCAAGTCCAAGAAATCGCTAACATTAAAAAACAAGGAAAACAAAGTTATTAATTTATTTTGTTGTTTTTTTTTTTTATTTATTTATATCTTTATTATTGATAGACAAACACTCAAGGAATTCAGAAATTTAAAAATAAAACATTAAAATCCAAAAAACATTTTACGTCGCAAAACTAAAGCACCTCCTTTCTAAGCTTAAAAACAAAAATATCGAAATTAGTAAGTGTGTTTTTTTACCCCGCTAAAGTAAATTATAACATAATTTATACGGACTGCTGAGCGATATTAAGGCCCAATTTTTGACTGGTTATTTAAATTGGTAAGGGGCCATTCAAGTATTACGTAAGCAGATTTATTACATTTATTAACCCCCCCCTTCAGTGCTTTGTCAAATAATCTTACTACCATGTGGCAACAGTGGCAAATGCCAAGAAAAATAACCGGTATTCATACATTTATCGGCTAATCGTTACATTGCATCAAACTGACGCCTTTTGCAAAAGAAAAGTGAAGTGATAAAATACAACATATTTAATGAAAGTTGATAGTATTTGAGCAGAAATGAAGTTCTAACTGCAATACGAGTTAAATGATATGTTTTTTTTTTGTTATTTCAACTAGGATGCTGATTATAATTGGTCATATTACCAGTTGAACAAACTTTTTCTTTGTTGTTCTTTTTGTTTTCTATCAATATCATACAGTCACTTGATCATAGTTTAAATGCCCGACTTTGGCTGTTTAAACAGCAACCAACTATTAACCTAAAAAATGAGTTCAGAGTTTAAATAATGTTTGATTGTTTATCAATGACGATTGACCAGCCAAACACCAGTCTAAGTGGCATTTCAATTTCAATTTCAATTCCGACTTGAGCAATGACAATGTTGCCACATGTTCAATTTCAAGAAATGACAACAAAAAGTTATTTTAGATAAATTTTGGTATAATTTCTTGCGAATGAAAATATTATCAAGGAGAGACTCAAAAGCAGCAAATTTGCCAAATGGCTTACACATTTTAACTTCATTAAAATTATTTTATTTAATGGAAGACTATCTATACTTTTATACATATCTCTAAATTTGAAGGATAGATGCTTATTTCCGATTGAAAATGAAATTGGAATTAAATTGTTCACAACAACGCGCGATAAATGTTATACACATAGAGTAATCTCAGACTAGAGAGAATATTTGGCTCATCTGACGTTTCCTTTCACACTCTTCGTGATGCGGTCGGTGTGATAGAGAGATGTTTGACGAAAAGTGATATACACCAGGTGGAATTACAATAACTTCTTGCTTTAATTTTTCATGCCATTTTGATGAAAAACTGTGAAATTTAAATGTATTTTAAACTTTTTTATTGACTGTTATTGTTAGCATACATTTGTGTTGTATTTAAGACAATAATTTTAACACACAAAACGAAATGCCGTTGTTGTTATTTTGTTCGTTGTTTTGAACCATTGCCTCTATCTGGTATTAGTAAAGCAATTCTTTTCAACATCAAACGTAAATATCACACCAGGCCAAATGTCATAACTTTGGTGGGGCAATTAGTAGATCTACTATAAGTATTAATCTATGGTTATACACATAGACTAATACCTACATGATACATTTATTCTCTCATCTGACGTTTCATTTCAAACTCTTCGTCGTAGGTTTGTGGAAATGAGAGAAATTAAATTTAAAATTAACTTAAAATTATAAAATAAAATTAACTTACTATGTCGTTTTGGTGTAGAACTGAAAAATTTAAATATATTTTGCACTTTTATGTTGACTTTCATTGGTGGTATACATTTGTATTGTATTTATCACAACTAGTTTGCCACAAAACACGAAATTCGGTTGTTGTTCCTTTGTTGAACGTTGTTTACTATTGCCTCTATCTGGTATTATTGAACCCATGTTTTCCACCATCCAAGTTTTACTTTCCACCATACCTATGACGTTTAATTTATTGAGAGAATAAATGTATCTATGTACGTATTAGTTTATGGTTATACATATAGCCCATAGTAGAATTATCTATCACGTATAATCGTTTAAACAGGTGATGACGTTTTGTCTATGTAATTTTTCGTTTCACTTGTCAAAATCATATGTATTTTGTTTTCATACTTTCTTGTATTCTTGTATTGTTGGTATATATTTGTGTACAGTTTGACAACTGAAACGTATGAACGAAAATAAAATGTATGTTGTGGCTTCTTATAACTACAACAACATCTGCAGCTACCATGCATTTGTTGGTACTGGCTACAAACGTGTGGCCGTATCGCATTATTTTCAGCCGTTACAGCAAATGTTGCAAAATTTAGTAGTATTAACCCAGATATGCCGACCGTACTACACCTACTAGTACACCTATTATGTTCAGGTTTCTGCGTTTACTGTGCTTCAAATTTTCTAATCTACTTCTTGTTGTGCTACAGAATATAGCGGTCAACAAAGCATGCGTTGATAAGTTTTGTCTAGGGTAATTGCTTATGTGTATTTTTTTGGATCAGAGATTTCAGTTTTGTGAAATTGACAAAAGTGTGAAGATGCCACGTAATCGGTGAGAACATGTTTTATATGCATATTTTATTGTTGTTGCGTTTCTATGTTTTTTTTAATTGTAATAATTGTAAAAATTGATACGTAGCGAACGTATATTTGAAAAAGAAAATTGCTTGTCCAGAGAAGCAACCCCAGAGCGTTATGTTGCTCCGTGCTTTACAATGCCTTTGCAATATTTAGGATTCAACCTTTATCGTTTTGATCTGCGTACACTCCTTATACCATCTGAATCCTTCAAATTGTACTCGAATTCGTCAGAAAACTGAATTTTGGGACACTCCAGTTGAGATGGGCCTGGGCTTTTTCTGACTTTTCTGTTTTTTGACGACTGAATAAACAGGCCTCTACTACCACCCTTCGTTTTCGTTCTGATTGCTGGAATGTGCAATTAGGTTTTTTTTTTTTTTTTAAATTTTTGTGGAATTTCTCTAAACTTTGACTAAAACTGGGGCGAGGAAAAGTTTGTACGCCAGAGGAAAATCGCATTATATTTAATATGTGTAGCGAAGGCAAACAGTTATGTGAAATAACAAAAATTCTTAACCGATCAAGAAAACTGGTCTATAATGTTATTTATTCCATTAAAGCTTCTTATGTTCAAGAGTTGGGGAGGCTAACTAAAATAATTCGTGTTACATACTACACTCGAAGAACTAATTGTTTGAATAGAGGTTGTAGCAAGCATAAATTCAGCTGTTGCCACCGAATTGCGGTTGCCACAACCGAATTGAGGTTGTCACGACATAATGAATGAATGAATGAAATAATGTAACCACAACTGAAATTTGGTTGGAACAGCGTCGTTTCACAATTGATTCGCTTCTGACAACTGAATTGCAAACTATATTCGTTTTATCAACTACATTTTCTATAATTGCGGATGCAACAACCGAAATGGTATTCAATTCGGTTTCAACCACCCAATTTGATACCAGTTCGGTTACAACAACCGAGTGTCGCATGAATTTGGTTGCAACAACCGAATTCGGCATCAATTGAGTAGCAACCATCGAATTTGGTATCAATTCGGCGGCAACAGCTAAATATGGCGTTAATTCAGTTGCAATAGCCCAAATTTGACTTTAGATGGGTTGCAACAACCATATACATATTAAAAAAATTATGTGGCTGCAACTGAATTTCGCAAGAATTCTGTTGGCAAAACCGAATTCATTTCCAAAAACAATTATACTAAAACATAAAAAGAAGATGGAAATGTTCCTGTCACGGTTTGATCGAGAAGTTTGATGTATGTATTTATTAAGAAAGTAAGAACAAATAATGTAAATATGAATTTTGCGTTAAACCTCTTATTTTGCTCGCTGATAAATATGGACACTATTTATCAGTGTGCAGTACAAACAGATGCGATCACCTCTAAAAATTTTCAATGCCGGTCGTTTGAAATGTGCTGATAGACACGCCGAAGGCATGCTAGTATTCCATCATCTTTATATGGAACGGTAGAATGTTTGGGTTTAACACCTAAGTCGACAGACTCAACACATCGTAATTGAGATCAATGAAGGAGGGGGCTTCTACAACTGTCGAAAGAGGCATGTACATATATGTAAGTACATTTTATTTGGTGCCCTACCCCATATAAAGTGTATTAATTCCTCGTTTTGTAATATAAGAAATTAAATTATCAAAAAAAAAATGCCTCACCAAATTCGATTTTAATGAATTCTAAACATTTTGATTAGGTTGTGGTGATAAAAATGGTGACATTTAACTTTGACATTTAATATTGACACCATTTTTAATTTAAATGCAAGCGTTTTATTTGAGAGATCCCTAGAAAATTAATTAACTAATTCATTTTAATTACGCTCTTTATTGAAAGTATCTAGACCATTGTTGTTGAAGTGCTAAATAGGCGGACCATTCTACAATCCCATCATGAAGATGAATATACTTATTGAGGCTAAGAGAAAAATTATATTCTAGTTTTTAGTGCATTTATAAATAAAACACTGTAACTTGATTTTTTTTTAAAATTATTTTTTTATTTTTTTATATTTTTATTTTTAATTTTGTTTAATTTTTAATGTTTTAATTGTTTTTTTCATATTCATGTATTGTCATCCAAATCTGACAAGTGTGCAAAATTTTAGTTCGATTGGTCAACTGCAACTGTGTTAAAAATGAGTTACTAGATTTGAACAATACAGACTGACAGACATCAAAGCAATTTAAATAAAACACTGTAATAAAATAAATGGTTTCCCATTACATCCCATGAAGGGACAGGGGAGAACTTCTCACAATCACTGAGCTGTGCGCTTTGCAGTTTTCACTCACTGATTGGGACCTACAGTTTTACACGGATTCCGAACGGTATTTTGAGAAGCTTTTTCATGGCTAAATACTCGATAGTGTCGCCGTCACTATGCGAGGTGACCGTCGCCGAAAGAAATTTTAAGATGGTCAGAGCAGGGTTCGAACCCAGGATCTCATGTACAAGAGCCGCGCACACTAACCATTGGACCATTAGTGCCTTCCAAATGAAGCGTGGTATTAAGTTTTTATGCAATTTTTGTTGCCATAAGAAGTAATAAGTTGCCATAAGTAAAAAAAAACGAAATTTTCATGAACCGAAATTTTGGCTCACTTTTCATTTGATTGGTACTCAGTTCTTTGCGAAAATATTGTAGGCTAATTCAATTACAGGGTTGTTACGCCACAGTTATTTCGTACGAAAACAATTGTGTGATAATTGAAGCCCCTGGTGGAAGAAGGTCTTAACTCACTTTTTTTTTTAAAAACAATATTTTCCTTCTTTTAATGTTTCAATGGCATCTAATTTAAAAAAAATTAAAAAAAAAATTTTAAATTTATTTTAATAATTTAAATGTCAGATGTTGACTTTTTTTCGTAGTTAAACAAAAATTATGTGGCCCAGCCTAAACTTGAATCGCACTATCGATACCGGGCGTCTCACTTATCGTGTCTGGCATGACGGATTACTGTCTCATTGGATGTCATGCAGAGATACTGAAAGTCTTGAGAAATTACTTTTGCAGCAGATGTGGTGACGAGGAGGAGATTGAGCCAATGCAACACCTTCTGCGTCTGCGCCCCGGGCTATTCGGGTGGCGGCGGGCTATACCGAGCACACATTTGGAGAGATAGCAAATCTGGTTGATGTTAGGATCCGACGACTCTTGAGCTTCTTAAAGCAATCGCACTGGCGTAGCGTTATTTTGTCCAAAACATTTGACAAATATCATTAAGCCCAAAAACCGTTACATGTTTGTCGTTTTTGTAGCACTATGAGCGATACGACGCAGGTTTGGGCAATACGTCGTTTTTTAACAACAAAAATATTTTGTTTTAAAAAATCTCAATATCACGACGTCCAAACTGTTCCGGTCATAGAATAATACATAGCATAGAAGCATTTATTCGCTCAATAAATTAAACGTCATAGGTACGATGGAAAGTAAACATTGGATGGTGGAAAATATGGGTTCAATAATACCAGATAGTGGCAATAGTATATAGCGATCAACAAAGGAACAACAACCGAATTTCGTGTTTTTGTGGCAAACTAATTGTGTTAAATACAATACAAATGTATACCAACGATAAAAGTCAACAAAAAAGTGCAAAATATATTTAAATTTTTCAGTTCTACACTAAAACGACATGAAAAAGTTAAGTGAACATATTTTGTAACTCCACCTGGTGTAAGGTAATTTTAAATTTAATTGCTCTCATTTCCACAAACCTACGATGAAGAGTGTGAAATGAAATGTCAGATGAGAGAATAAGTTTATCTATGTATGTATTATTCTATGGTTCAGGTAGCACATTGACATTTCGCCCAATGACAACACCCAAAATTAAAAATATCATAACGCCAAAGTTTTACTTTAAAACATTTGGGCGATATGACATTAAATTATGAAGTATGTAGTGGAGGGATTCTCGAGCATGAATGATATCGTTCATTTCCGACTACATACTTATATAATTCATAAACAATTTTAAGCAAAACATTTCAAATACAAAAGTTCGGGGAAATCCCTATTTTAGGAGTTATGGGCCTCTGAAGTTCGTTTATACGGAGGTTTTTTTTCGCACGATTATTTGGGATTTCGAGGGGCACTAAAATAACTTTGCTCCTTATTTCGGATTCCGGCATTTTTCAAAATCCTTTCATTTGAGTATCCACACTTGGGAGAATGTTATTTGGCCAAAAAAGTATCTAGGCAATAAATTTGGACCATATAACTTTTTCGGTCATTGTTTTTGGTGATGCATTCCGATTTTGGCTTAATGTCATTATCGTTTTGGGCAATATGCCATTCCTGATTTTGGGCAATAAGACGTTCTATGTGCTCACATTGTTATTTAATCCAAAATACAACGTTGAGTTTCATTACATTCGCTTTGGATAATATGTAATTTCTTGTCGAGGGTTTTGGGTTTTATGACATGATTTATTGGGTCCTATGACATTTGTCGTTTTGGGCGGCATAACGCCACGTCAAACAAACTGGTTCAACTGGAGGTACTAGGACGATATCTATTATTTCTTACCTTTTGTCCCTGTGATATCACAATAGTCTTCAAGGTACGAGTCAGCCTAACATGCAGGCTGCCACTCTAACCTAACCTATCTTATTTTCCCATAAAATTCCATACAGGTATTGGAGTGAGTTTCGTACAACCTGTGAGCTTTTTATTTTTAGACTTATTGATCGTGATCTACAAAGACTTTTACACCAATTCCGAATGGGTTTGATATGGGTAGATTTTGTGTGGCGATAGTGTCACGTCACTAAGCGAGACGAACATCTTCGTTCTTATGTACAAGAGCCGCTCATGGTAACCTTTGCACCACCGTCAATGTTCGTCTATCAAGATAACCTTAAAATATCCGCGAGTCTGAGTTCAACGGAACTTAAATGTGTTCCTTAGTAAAACGAAACTTCTTTTACAATATTTTTGGACTTGAAAACATTTAAAACCAAACGTTAAGATTTTAAATTCCGTTGTTATTTGAAAGTATAACACAAGGCTGATCTAGTAGAGGTTAACGCATTAGAACAGCTGATTTTGCTTCCTTATGACCCTGTCTGTCAAATTGAGTGTATTTTGTTATTGTACTTTTTTGTTTACTTTGCTTGGTCATATGTATTTGTGTTGAATTTGACATTTAGAGTCATAGAACAAAATCAAAATCCCTGTTGTTGGGGCCCACAATTACAACAAATCCTAATGCGTTAACCTCTACTAGATCAGCCTTGGTATAACAATTTAATTTCCAATACTCAGTCCAAAGTCCTTTTTGTGTTAATTTTGGAGCAGAGCAAAGCAATAAATGACAAAATACATACGTTTATCATAAAACACCTACCTCTGCCTTCTTTAATTGGCTCATTTAATAATAATTTCATAACGTTTGCTGTTGGCTTTAAGCATTTTTCCTACGGTTTTCATTTATTTTCTCTTTAATATTCATTCTTATTTTAGAGACAATTTGGCAGCAGATTCAAAGCCCAAGAAATATCAAAGTGTTTTGCAGCGTTTTTAGTTTTTTTTTATATATTATCTTGGTTTTTTGTATCTCAAATAATATTCGTAGACCCACATATGTTTGCATGTACACTGAGGTGCGAGTAATAGGTGATTGCAATTGAAATTTGAATTTTAGATTGTATTCATAAATTGGGTTATGAATTTCATATCTACCCATAGATTTGGATTAGAAAATGTGCTAGTTTTGATTAATTATTGATGCTTTTTTAAGAAACGTTTTCCATTTGAACAGCTGGGCTACGATTTTGTACAAATTAATTTAACGACTGTAATTCAGAATAAGACATGAGTAAAATCTAAAAATAATTTGTTTAACCCTAGGTTGATTAGCTAGATGGGGGATGATAGAGTAATACAATAAGAGTTTCCAACTGCTGATGCTTTTTGGGAAGTACCAGGTATAATTGGTCTTTCATGCAGAATAAGAAAAAACTTTAGATTTAACAAATGTACGTTTCAATTGGAATATAAATCAATAATTTTACTCTAACACTTCATTTCATATTGATATTTTTTACAGTTGTTTTCATCGAATTAATTGCGACAATTTTCAATAACCATATTCTCAGTTGATATGTTTTGTACTTTTGCTTCGAAGCCCGGTTGCAAATGTGTGAAAGCCACACAGCGCAACCCTAAATTCTTACAGTCACCTATCACTTTTTCTCATTCTCTCTTTTTTCTCCATGAATTTCCAATTGTGGCAGTGGCAGTGGCATCGAAATTCAAATGGGCCTGTAAAAGGCCAGTGAATTATCCTAGGTTTCCTCAAAGAATTTCGATGAATTACTGCTTTAATGTTATACATAATTTAATCATTCACCCCTTAACCCCTTGACGACCATAATGCGAAGTGGATCGTGCCTTTGCTAGTTACGAGGGCGGATCAATAAGGCCGTGACTTTCAGAACTTCCTTCGTAGTTATATGAAATGCAACACTGCTTCCATCAAGTACCACCTGTAAAAAGACTACTATGAAATTTTGAGCAAGTTCCGTCATTTACTTTGCGTTTAACAGCTGTTCAAAACATACAACCTGGTGCATTTTTTTAAAAATGGAAAAAAGTGAATTTCGAGTGCTCATTAAACATTATTTTTTGCGAAAAAATCACCAAGTAAAAGCTTGATAAATACTATGGGGACTCTGCACCATAGATTTTAATGGTAAAAAAAGTGGTTTACTGACTTTCGTTGTGGTCGCACAAGTACAAATGTCAAAAAAATCCACGATATGGTGCTGGCCGATCGAAGAGTAAAAGGGCCTGAGATTGTTTATGCCACAGGCATTTATTTCATACGGCAGTGTGGTTTCGATTTTAAATGACCAGTTGGGTTTAAGAGAGCTGTTTGCAAGATGGGTGCCTCGTTTGCTCTCAATAGACCATAAACGCACGGGTGCACACGTGTGTAGTCTCAATGGCAAAATTCCATGAATTGGGCTACGAATTGGTACCTCATCCGCCCGCCATATTCTCTGGATTTAGCCCCCAGTGACTATTTCCTATTTCCAAATCTAAAGAAGTGGCTCGGTGGAAAGAGATTTAGCTCCAACGATGAAATTATTGATCAAACTAATGCCTATTTTATGGACCTCGAAAATCTTATTTTTTTGGGAAGGGATACAAAAATTGGAGAAACGTTGGACTAAGTGTATTAAGCTAAAAGGAGATTATGTGGAAAAATAATTTTTTTTTGCAAAAAAAAAACTGTGTTTCGTTCAAAAAGTCACGGACTTTTTTATCCGCCGTCGTAGATTCTGAATCTGTCATCAGGCACATAAAGACACACATACTTGCCAAACATTTGTTCGGTCCATGTAAGCACGTTGAAATTCGACCTTCAATTTGTTAAACGTGAAGATATGGACTCACCACGAACCAGCGTTTCCCACACGTGCGCGCCTTTTTCGACCCGTTACATCCCTTTGTAGTAAGACCACTTTTTGGTCCATTTTGAAGGGTCATAGGGGTCAAACCAGATCAGTTAGAGGATTCATGCCTACTACACTATTGTTGTCACTACTGTCGCTTATAAATCACCCATGAATACATTTGTTCTATCTCCCACCTGTACAATTATAGGTGCCAAAAACCCTAGGGTAAAAATACTTGCCTGCGGTCGCCCAAGGGTTAATAGATTTTCAATTGTAATTGTAAATAAAACCAGTACATAAATTTCAGTCGGATGAACCGACTTAAACATACCCTCACCCAAAGTCATCCACTGCGTCCGAGTTCTTTTGAAAAACGCCTAAATTCAACATTACGTTGTATGACTGGGCTTGGAAAATACGACCATATGCCATATTAATACCCAACTTAGTTAGGATCCTAAGTGGTTTTGGGGAATTTTTGCGAGTACCAACCAATTGTTCGACAAATATTTAGATGAGAGGTACAAAAATCTCATGGCGAAGTTGTTAATTTTTAACAATATACGACTCGCTCGCTTTTGCCAACATATTGATCAGTATCAAATTTTATTTACATCGGTTGTGGTTTTCTGGAAATATCGAATCGGCCAACCGGTCATCCGCCCAACTGTTGTCTGGGAGGTACAAAACTGGGCGTGGCACAAAAGTCAATTATTAACAAATTATTAGTAAAATATTGCCTAGTGGCGAATTTTACTAAAATCGGTTGTGGTTTACGAGAGGTATCGTGTCGATCAACCGGTCACTCGCCCAACTTTTGCATGGGAGATACCAGAATTTTACTAAGATCGGATGTGGTTTACGAGAGTTATCGTGCTGATCAACCGGTCATTCGCCCAACTTTTGCATGGGAGATACCAGAGATTTGACCAAATATTGGCATTTGACCAAATATTGCCCAGTACAAAAGATTGGTTCGGTTTTGGGGGACTTCTCGTGCCGAACAAACAGACGGCCAAACAGCTTTTGTATGGGAAGTACCAAAATGGGCGTGGCAAGATCACCCTTGTCCTAATCGGTATTGGCGTTTAATAACGTCAAACGTTATACCTAATTTCAGTAAGGTCGGAAGTATTCTAGGCGATTTATCGGATTGAAAACCCGGACGACCACCAAGGTTTTGTATGGGAGGTACCAGAATGCGCGTGGCAATCTCGCTATTTTCTCCAGTGAAGTAAACATTTGCAGATTATTAATCACTGTGTGAAATAAAGCTAATCACATCTGCCAGAAAAACGTTTTAGAAGAAATATGATTTTGTACTAAATGCATCGATTTGTATGGGAGATGCCAGAAGGGGCGTGGTCAAACCGCCCATTTTTAATCTCAAACTTAGTTTGGACAAATAATAGTCACTGACAAAAATTTCATTGTTGACTAGCCAGCCAGACTTACAGACAGACGGACATGGCACAATCGTCTTACAAAGTCCTAACACGAATTTAGTCCAAAGATACCAAGGGTCTAATATGGCTCTTTCTATGCGTTACTTTTTTCCGTATTAAATAATATATACCCACCCCATATATACCATGGGTGAGGGTATAATTATCAATTGATTTTGGTTTCTATTTTCTCAGTGTATAAGATATTTCTATAATTTTTCTGACTTTAGTTTAATAAATTTTGTAGGTATTCGCCTTTTTAGTGGGATTTGACTTGTTTCGTGGTGATTTTCGTTTTATTTTAATTTTGAATTGCACTCACTCAAAAGTGACATTTTGCAGTTATGCTGCCGCTGCCGCTATTGCTGCCTACTCTTGCAAGTACTGTATCAATTTTGTGTGGATGTAACCACTCATAGTGGCACATTTAAAAAGTCACATGCAACCTATTCATCACATATTCACTGTACAGTAGAACCTCCGCAGAATGCCTAACCTGGCTCAACTAGTATTCTACTAGACATTTTTAATCATTTCCTTGAGTTCCAATTTAAACAAACTATTACTTAAGGCCGAGTTAGACTGTTAGAGAAATCGTTGATTGTATCAAAATTTCCATTCGGTGCGAGCTCAAGGAATAGTGTAAACTTGAGGAAAACGATTAGCAGAAATATATACATATACATCTTAGATTTCTCTATTTTTTGATTCTGCTCAAAAAATGCGATCAGGGTTGCATTTTGAATGAAACGAACAAAAACAAAGAAAACAGCAATAAAAGGCTTTGTTTACTCTTTTTTCATAATTTTCCGTTTTCTGCATTCTATTTTTATTTTATAACAGTTCTATTTTCATTTCACTTATAAATTTCAAGTATAAATTGTATTTTGTTTGTCACTTAGCCGACAACTGTGTTTGAATTCTTTAAAACTGATAGTGTAAATCGCAAGCAAAATGATAGAACGATTTCTGTCAAATGGAAGAGAGTTTTATTCCATTTATCTCCGCGAATAGTTCCATTTGCACTAATAGTCTAACACGGCATATAATTGTAGTTGGAAGTTTTTGTGAGGTTTTACTGTATTCCATTCATTCACAAAGTACTACATTCAAATCTGTGCATATGTACGTATGTATGTATGTACATAAAATGTTGAATATGTAAAATGCATCATATCTCCTCTGCACATGTTCAGGCCCATTAAAATAGATTTTGTGTTTTTTTTTGATTGTGGTGTTCGTTTGCCGGCTGCCTCTCGTATATAATTCATAATTATTTTTGCAAATCGCGTAAAATTGTCAATGAAAACAAACAGTGATTGCCCTGAAAGAAATCAACTCAAAATAGATGATCATTAAATGATTATTTCTTAAATTCGAATTTATTGCGTATTCTTTAAACCTAAAATAGATTCACTACACTCCAAATGCATACATGGGATCAATTAATTATATGATTATTGCATGTGTTTTTTTTTAAACTAAGTTCTCGTTACATGTCACGAAAGGATTGAGAAAAGATTCTTAAAATCAGCCACATGTGCACTCAATTCGCCGCCGATGAATAAAACAGAAGAGGTTCAGACACCTCATTCTTATTGTTACTTATTGGAAAAGTATTTGCATGAATATTTAGACGACCCGATCAAAGTCTGAATCATAGAGTAATGTAATATAGAGCTACCATTCTTCTCATCTGACATTTTCGTTTATACTATTCGCGGCGCGGTAGTGCGATAAAGAGTTATTTAACGTAAATTGACTTTACCAGGTGGAATTACAAAAATTGTTGACTTCAATTTTTCCTGTCGTTTTGATGAAAAACTGTGAAATTTAAATGTATTTTGGATTTGTTATATTTTATTGTTATATACTATTTTTATTTTATTTATTTTTATTTATGATTTATGATTTATTGTTGGTTGGTTTAAGCCATTGCCTCTATCTGGTATTATTCAAGCAATACTTTCCAACATTCACCCGTCATCTGCAACACACCAAATGCCATCAATTTACTGAGAGAGTTGGTTACTCTATACGTCATTACTGTATGGCTTGAATAATTAAAGCAAATTAAATCCTATAACAAAAAAAATGGTTTCCCATTACATCCCATGAACACAACCGGCGAGCTGTGCGCTTTCTGGTTCTACACTCGCTGATTGGGACCAAACCATAATGGCTTACAAGTCCGAATCATGTTTCCCGAAATTTCTACAAATTAGCTAAAAGAGTAGTTTCGTCCTGAATATCCTAATTTCAAATCTCCATTCCCTTCAATTCTCTTAGTTGATTTCAAAATATAACTTGACTTTCCCTGTTGATGTAAGGAGTGGAAATCCTTAAATAATTCCTCACGCTGGGTTTATATAACAAATTCTTGACAGTCTAGTTTACAGTTCGCAAAGCAGTTTTTTTTATTCAAAATTTTTTTTCGTGCTACTTTTTTTCCTCGAGAACTTGTAAAGGGTTTTTCAACAGAGACGCTACAAAAGTAAATCGATAGGGACAGCAAACGGCGCCATATTTTTTCCCGCTCTTTTGACATTTCTCTTCAGTAAGGTTTGACATTTCACCATGGAAAGATATACGAGCCAACAACGAGTCGAAATTATTAAAATTTACTACCGAAATTTGGAGTCAGTGGCCTCAACTTTAAGATTCCAACTTTAAGAGGCCTCAACAAACAGCGATGAGGCTCATTTCTGGCTGAATGACTTCGTCAATAAGCAAAATATGCGTTATTGGTCAGACAGCAATCCACGAGTCATCATTGCATCCCGAAAAAATTACGGTTTGGTGCGGTTTATGGGCCGGCGGCGTCATTGGGCCGTACTTCTTCCGTGATGATCAAGACCGGCACATTACTGTGAATGCGAATCGCTACCGTTCAACGATAACCGAATATTTTTGGCCCCAATTGGATAATATGGACTTGGAGGACATGTGGTTCCAACAGGACGGCGCCACAAGCCACACAGCGAATGCCACAATCAATTTATTGGAAACCAAGTTTGGTGAACGTGTTATCTCAATCGAAATGTTATTTCAGTCGATTGGCCGCCTCGGTCGTGCGATTTGACGCCGTTAGATTATTTAGATTAGATTTACGTTTGAAACCCGTCGAAAATTGGGTTCAGCGTGCCCGTGGTGGCCATGCAAAAGAAATCGAGTTCCATACATAATGGCATCGAACGTACTTTCACAGGAATAAAGAATTTCATTGGTATCTAAAACCGGTTTTGTTTTATTTAAAAAAACTTTTGTAGCGCTCTTATTGAAAAACCCGTTATAAGCTTCCCCTGCCTGCGGTTTTTTTTGTTGCATGTTTCGCTTCCAATATTTTTGGTGTATGGCCCGTTTCCGCGTTTTTTTCAGAGGCTGATCCTCTACTACATAGTTTTCATTGCTTTCCAAATTACTTACATGTATTTCATCAACGACTGCCGGTTCCAAACTAATGACAATTTCAATAACGACCTCCCGAATCTAGCTCAATGATATCGCCTGGGCTGACTGAAACTATAATTAATTTTTGAAAGCCAACACAATTTCCTATACCACTGCGTCATTGCATTTTACATCGCGTATATATCGTCATAGCAAAAAATTGGGTTGAAAATTGCTGTTCGAAATCTCGAACAGTGGCTCAAAATATTTTTATTTTCTGAGAAAACGTCTTAACAGTCTCTGAGAAAACGTGCTGTCCCATCCTATTTTTTTTATTCTTTCGTGATATAATCAAGTTTAATATATCGATGGCTTAATATAAAAAAGCCTAACTCGATTTTTAGTAACTTGACAGGAGAAGGAAAAAACTCAAAAAATCCGTAAAATTTTAGATACATCAAAAAGTTTTAATGCAATTTCCAAAAATGTCTTGTCTCTTTTTATTAAAAATTGTATTACAACTTTTTTGTTACTAAAATTTTACGGATTTTATTAAGTTTTTTCCTTCTTTTGTCAAGTAAAAAAATCGAGTTAGGGCCTTTTTATATTAAGCCATTGATATATTTTTATTTAATTATTGGAACGAAGTCCCTTATCGCACGTTGCGGAATGGGGGCTAAATCAAAAAAAAAATTAAAGAACTTTTGACGTAGAATACGTCTTACCTTACGGTATGAGGAGTCATGTCAGGTTTTTATTGTTGTAATCTTTATTTCATTGAATTTGAGGAAACGGCTAGATGAATTTTTTTAAAATTTTTTTTGTAGGTAAATGAAGATGTTATCTTTCGTTTGATATACATTTCATATCGGTTGATATATTTCTAGTATTTTAATTTCTCAAATGAAAATTGTTTAAACACATACACTCAAACATATGTGTGGTGTTTGGTTGAGTGTTTTTGGTTGCTCAACATTGCTTAGGAACATGTATCTAGTAAAAAGTGAAACGAACAGCAAGCTAATGTTGCTTGGCAACATGTATCTAGTAAAAAGTGAAACAAACAGTAAGCTAACGTAATAAAGCTTTTTTGCGAAAGCTTCAATAAAGCTGTTGTAACATTAATTTTGAATTGTAAAGCGTAAAGCTTTCACACAACGCTCGAATGCTAATGCGAAGACTCGATAAGGTAAACCTTTTTTAATATTAGGGCGGCCCTCTCAACATTCGCAGAACTTATTTCAATAAAAATATTAATTAAAATACATAAATTAAATTAAGTTTAAAAAAATTTAATATAATATTTTTTTTTTAAACGGACTTGAATCAAATGCCGTTGGTAAATATAAAAATTACAGCAGACAGTTGTCCGAGGCCTTCGGCCACGGACTGTCCCTGCAGGCTGTGTCAGAGACACGGCCATTAAGTTTAACGTAGAGTACGCCATCCGATAAGACAGAAAACATATATAACAATAAATGATAAATAACATAAGCAAATGAATTTATTGTTATATATGTTTTCTGTCTTATCGGATGGCGTATTCTACGTTAAACTTAATGGCCGTGTCTCTGACACAGCCTGCAGGGACAGTCCGTGGCCGAAGGCCTCGGTCAACTGTCTGCTGTAATTTTTTTTTTTAACAATATTATGATGCAACCCAGTATTATCAACTATATTGGGTACTTTTGCTTTGGTTTGTGTCTAGACCAACATATGTTGGGAATTTTCTTGTGTAATGGGAAGTTTTCTAGGTGGAGTCTGTAACCAATATTTAGTATATATTGTAGTTTTGAACCCAATAAAAAGTAAATTTAGAAAAGCCAAAGTGAAAGAAGTTTAAGAAAGAACATTTTCTTAAATAAGTGCCTTTAAAAAAAAGGAAATTTTCTCAAAACAAAAATACCTATTCATATTCTTAAACAAAGTACATTTTCTTTACAAAAATACATTATCTTAAAGAAGAACTTTTGCTTAAAAAAAGTACATTTATTTACAAAAAGTACCTTTTCTTAAAAAAATAAAATAAATAAATAAATGGTTCCCCGTTACATCCCATGAAGGGAATAGGGAGAGCTGATTTATTGATTTTAAAAAAATACCTTATCTTAAAGAAGTACCTTTGCTTAAAAAAAACAAATTTTCTTACAAAGTACCTTTACTTGAAAAAAGTATTTATTTTAAATAAGTAAATTTTGTTAAAAAAGTAAATTTTGTTACAACAAACTGCCTTATCTTAAAAAATTACCTTTTCTTTAAAGAGTACATTTTTTGTGAAACAAAATAACTTTTCTTGAGATAAGCACCTACTCTTAAAAATGTACCTATCTTGAAAAAAGGACCAATCTAAAACAATTTCGTAAAAAACCTTT
This sequence comes from Phaonia tiefii, assembly GCA_963931995.1. Classification (NCBI taxonomy): domain Eukaryota; kingdom Metazoa; phylum Arthropoda; class Insecta; order Diptera; family Muscidae; genus Phaonia; species Phaonia tiefii. The sequence continues at coordinate 143,087,934 of OZ008367.1, read as the reverse complement.
TCTTCAAAAAAAAAATACCTTCTTTTAAAAAAATACTAATAAAAAAAACTTTTCTGTGCTTGTGATAGCTATTCTTTCTGAAAATAAGTACATTTTCTTAAAAAAATAACCTTTTCCTAAAAAGAGTATCACTTCTTATAAAGTGCCTGTTCTTAAAAGAGTACTTCTTTGTAAAAAAATTCATACTCTTATGGCTTTTTCTTACAGAAAGTACTTCTTCTTAAAAATAGTACATTTTCTTAAAAAAAACATTAGCTTTTAATAAAAGAAGTACCTCTCTTTAAAAACAAACACCTTTTCGGGAAAATATAATACATATTCTTACAAAAACGACTTAAAAATATACTTTTTTTTTAAAAAAATTCATTCTAAAAAAAAAGTTTATCATTTTACAAAAAGTATCTTTTCTTAATGATCCATTTAAATTATCCTATTTTCCAATGTGAGCGTTAGGCGTGTTGGAACTAACTAGTACATAATATATAGCGAAAGAAACTTCGTTCCAACCGGGTGTCCCCTGACACCACATGTATTTTCTTTTTTGATTCTTTCGTAATGTAATCAAGTTTATTATATATTTATTTAATTATTTATATATTTTAATAATCTTCAGTAGTATTATTTATTTGCCACATATTCTGATAAAATTTTACAGCGATGGATTATGACACCTCATGTGACGATTTAGTCACGGCTGTATGATATAAAATACAGTAAATGCGTTTCTCAACGCACATATGTACGTTTATGTGATTAAATAATTAGAAAATTAAGTGAACGTGATGTGATGCGTGTTATGGCACCCAATTTAAATCTAGCGTTTTAAATCTTAGCAGGGAGTCGAAAACGAATGACTCCGTACTCGATCTGAAGACTATACGAAAATTCTGAATAATCTCACATAAATTATTTTATTGATATTTAACATCAGTCTAAGGACAACCAATTCAAACTTTTAATGACCATTGTTGTGTTATTACACCATAAATGTTGCGTACTTATATACCTAAATATCTTTTCTTTCACTCTCTGGCAAATCGTGACACATTTCATGTTTCTTTATGACTTTTGCAATTCAATTTATCGCTATTCTAAACTACGAGTATTATTTAAAAAATAGAACTATAAACTAAGTACAAGCATACACTCAAAGATTGCAGGCATCAAAAAGAAGAAATAACTCGCGTATCATACAATTTGTGCTGCAGTCGATGGTGGGTGTTTATCAACAAACAAAAAATCGAAAAAAAAAGAAAAATACTTGATATGGGTCCATATGTATGTGGCAGTAGTATTGGATGGAAGTGTTTTAGAACTCACATGGATGGTGCATGAATATTTTACGATCATGCTTAGTGTTTGAGGAGGAGAACTGGTGCAAACAGCGTGGGCTACTCTGTTCAATGAAACTGATAGAAAAACTGACTATGAACTGCAACAACTGCAGCAGCAGCCGCCTGCGAGTTTAGAAAAACCAGCGTGATTTTTGTTTTCTTTATCTGTGCCTTGAGTTTTATTAGTTTGTCCACAAGATATCTTTTGCTGGCTCTGCGCCTTCCATGATTGCAGTCGTGTGGTAGAATTGTCATAGATTATAAAATGTTTGCTTTATGTGACAAATATTGCTGGCAATTTGATAATGCGAAGGCAAGAAGTTGACTCTTCTGCTTTTCCATAAGCAGTAGGGATTGTTATAATATACAACTTATTAGTAATTTTATGATCATTGTCCCTTTTTGATTTTAAACACCAATCACATATATTCTATAATAATAAAGTCCTTAGAACGTCAGCAATTTCTTAAAGTATTGACACTGATGAATACAAATAAAAAAATTTATATTTCAGATTTCAAAATCTGCAGCGGAATTCTTTTTAACAATAAAAATGGGTAGTTAAATTGACAAATTTCTTAAATTTTGTATTGAAATGTTATTTAACTACCGATTTTTATCGTTAAAAAGTTACAGAATTCAAGTGCTGGTTTCTATAATATTTATCAACTGACGAAATTTTTGCGCAATTTGTAATTTATGTACCATAGAGTAATGTCATATGGAGCTGTCATTTTTCTCATCGGATGTTTTGTTTCACACTCTTCGTGGTGCGGGCGGTGCAATTGAGTTATTTGAGGTAAATTGATTTACACCAGGTGGAATTACAGAAATTGTTGACTTAAATTTTTCATGTCGTTTTGATGAAAATCTGTGAATTTTAAACGTATTATGGTCATTTTTGTTATCTTTTTTTGTTAGTATATGTTTGTGGTATATTTACACACAAATTTTAACGCACTAAACGAAATGCCGGTTCTGTTTGATTGTTTGTTGGTTTGAGGCATTGCCTCCATCTGGTATTATTAAAGCAATACTTTCCAACATGCAACGTCAATATGCAACACAACAAAGTTCGTAAATTTAATCAATCGCAAATCTTTCTCTATATTAGTTTCTTATGTGCATTGAAAATGACACTATTTTGTCCATAGAGTAATGACGTATAGAGACGCCAACTCTGTCAGTAAATTGATGACGTTTGGTATGTTGCAGATGAGCGGTTGGATGTTGGAAAATAAAGCTTTAATAATACCAGATAGAGGCAATGGCTCAAACCAACCAACAATAAGTCAACAACGGCATTTTGTTTTGTGCGTTAAAATTTTTGTGTAAATGTACCACAAATATATACTAACAATAAAATATACATATCAAACAAAGTCCAAAATACGTTTTAATTTCACAGTTTTTCATCAAACCGACATGAAAAATTTAAGTCAATAATTTTTGTAATTCCATCTGGTGTAAGTCAATTTACGTCAAATAACTCTCTATCGCACCGACCGCACCACGAATAGTGTGAAAGGAAATGTCAGATGAGAACAATGGCGATTCTATACGTCATTACTCTATGATTTTGTCACTCCTTGAATTTTCCTTCTCACATATTATGTTGTTTACTGTAAAAAACTTCATTCTTAGCATACTGGACCAGCAGAATAGGGTGTACTGTAAACATAATTAAAAATCGGTGGTCTCAAATGATACGATACGAATTGAACAGCAGATTATGGGAAGGTCAAACTTTAATTTTTGAATAGATACTTTGGATCTCTACCTTTGGTTAAAGATTTAATTTTTGGAGTATTTTAGTTAGACGTGTTTTGAGGCCAATATAGGAAGCACACGACGTGTAATGATGAGCGTAATATATTAAAATTTAGTTTTTTTGGGTCATTTTAAATATTTTTTTTATTTTATTTTGTGAAAATTCGTGAAACTTTCAAAAAATATTTTTTTTTTCAAAGAATTCGTGAAATTTAAAGTGGTTTAGGAAAATTTAAAAAATTAAAATTTCTTAATATTTTTTTGACGAAGTTTGAAGTGCACATTTTAAAAATGTGAAATGCGCCGGATGTGATCCAAAAGTTCCCTAGCAAAAAGAAAAAGGTTGACATCCTCGCAAAAAGTAGTTTAGTACACCGAATTTAAGACTCCAAAAAATCTGTTTTAATTAAAATTGTTGAATTTTAAATATGACATTCTATCACTGATTTGTTGCCTCTATCTGGTATTATTGAACCCATGCTTTCTAGCATCCAAAGTTTACTTGCAACCATGCCTATGAAGTTTAAGATATTGACAAAATAAACTACTCTATTCTAATTTGCTCTTTGTGCGGCAAAAGAGATCTTCATATGTTTAGTTGAATAATTTTGACATTTCACTTTTTTCTCCGATGACTAAATATTCTTTTAACACTCACAGAAAAATTCGGTTGAGACAGCCGAATGAGCCGTAATTGAATCTAGAGGATGCCACAACCACACTAGAGGTCGTCATAGCCGAATCAGAGGTTGCTACAACCTCACTAGAGGTTACAATATACATATGTACTTACCCGTCTTAATAACGATATTGGCTCGACACCAACACGTATACTTTCCTTAACCTTTTTTAATATAATATTTGATTTTCGAATTTTAAACGTCAGGTTTGAAAATACATAGAATTATGATGTGGTAACCGACTTGAAAATAAATTCGGTTGTACCTACAGAATTCATGACGAAATAGGTTACAGCAACCGATTGGACGCCAAATTCGGTTGATGCAACCGACTTATCGCTAAATATTCCGTTATTGCAAACGTACTGATACAAAATTCGATAGTTACAACGGAATTGATGGCAAATTCAGTTGCGGCACCAGAATTGATGCCACACTCGGTTACTCTAACCGAATTTGCTACCAATTTTGATTCTTGCATCCGAACTAATTCCAAAGTTCCAATCGAAATTTTAGAAAATTTAGTTGACAGAACAAATATAATTACAGATTCAGTTGTCACAACCGAATCAATTATGAAACGAGGTTGCTTCAACCGAATTTCAGTTGTGAGGAATAAATTCGGTCGTGATAACTTCAATTCGGTTGTGGCAAACACAATTCGATCGTAACAGCCGAATTTACGAATGCTACATCCTCTTCTAAAAACTATTAGTTCTCTGAGTGTATGAATGGATATTTAAACATATGCGTACGTTCTTTATTTTTTCTCGTTGTGTCTGTCTTTCGTTTAATTCGTTGATTTTGTACAGAAAAAGAGCCAGCGTTTTTGAAGCTATTTATGATGAATATAGCATATAATTAGCTTTATATAGAAATAAATATTTTTTCTTACTGTAAAAAACTGATATTGGTTATGAATAATGAACAAGAGAGAGAACCACAGATAAGAATTAGCCCTTGTGTGTTAGAGCAAGTTCACCATTGGAAAAATATTACCTGTTCCGTTATAAGTTTTGTTTATATATATTAGTCGCATCAGCTAAAAATAATATTTCGTTAAACACACCATATTTCAATATACATATTTACAGAGTTATTTGAATTTGAAATGCAAATTAAAAAAAAAATTTCAACACCATTGGCAATTGTACTTATATTCAAAGCATTTCCTTCATATGTGGGTGGCAATTTTGGTTTTCAAATATTTTATACAGTACAGGTTTATGAATTTGAAAGTACTATGAGGCAATACCTATCAAAGCCACAAACCTCTACATATAAAATACTTTAAAAACAGAATTGCAAGTAGTCAAACAAATTCAAAACAATTAAAAATATTCTCATATTTCATTACAATTGGCATCCGATTCCACAACCTGCATTTGCATTGCATGAGCAAATTATTAGGTGTAAATTTCGTGGTCAATACAGGACTTAGAAGAACAATATGCAATGATGGGGTTTTGATATCGGCAGTATATTGTCTTGTTAATTATGATGCCGATATAGCAGATGGAGTCTAGATTCTATAAATAGTTATTAATTTGTACTTTTTACACACGATCACGTAAGCAGAATTTGATCCTTCTCACATTAACGCGTCATTCACGTCATTCACGCCAATCTCGTAACTCGCGCCCATCTTTCTAATATCAACTGTTACCAATTGATATAAAATTTGATTAAGGGCGGATCAATAAGTCCGTGACTTTTCGCACTTCCCTCGTAGTTCTATGAAATGCAACACTGCTTCCATGAAGTACCACATGTTAATAGACTACTGTCAAATTTTGAGCAAGTTCCGTCATTTACTTTGCGTTCAACAGCTGTTCAAAACATACAACCTCGTAAATTGTTTAAAATGGAAAAAAGTGAACTTCGAGTGCTCATTAAACATTATTTTTTGCGAATCAAACCAAGTAAAAGCTTTATAAATACTATGGGGACTCTGCACCATAAATTTCAATGATAAAAAAGTGGTGTACTGACTTTCGTTGTGGTCGCACAAGTACAAATGACGCTGAACGTTCTGGGCGGCCAATTGAAGTCAATACAATAGTAAAAATGCGTGAGATTATTGATGCCACAGGCATTTATTTCATATGGCAGTGTGGTTTCGATTTTAAATGATCAGTTGAGTTTAAGAAAGCTGTCTGCAAAATGGGTGCCGTGTTTGCTCTCAATTGCCCATAAACTCTCTCAATTACCCATAAATCGTCAGAGGATTGTTTGGAGTTGTTTAATTGGGCTACGAATTGGTACCTTATCCGCCATATTTTCCGGATTTAGCCCTCACTGACTATTTCCTATTTCCAAACCTAAAGAAATGGCTCGGTGGAAAGAGTTTTAGCTCCAACGATGAAATTATTGATCAAACAAATGCCTATTTTATGAACCTTGAAAAATCCTATTTTTGGCAAGGGATACAAAAATTGGTAACACGTTGAACTAAGTGTATTAAGCTAAAAGGAGATTATGTTGAAAAATAATTTTTTTTTAAAACTGTGTTTCATTCAAAAAGTCACGGATATATACAATTATTGCAGAAACACTGAGTGATGTGTATCGAACATATGTTGACACCACTCTCTCAATTATTATGAATAATAAGGCTGTTTTTTATTCCATTAATTAAGCTATTGCCACTTACGACTTTCCAAATAAAACCATCTACACTTAATACTACGCAATGTGGCAAAAAAAATGCGATACGGCAACTCGTTTTTAGCCAGTGCCAACAAATACATGGTAGCAGCAGAAGTTGTTGTAATTGTAAGCAGCAACAACAGACATTTTATTTTTGTATTCGTTTCAGTTGTCCGACTCTACACAAAAATATACCAACAATACAAGTATACAAAAAAGTATAAAAACAAAATACATATGATTTTGACAACCGAAACGAAAAATAACATGGAAAAAATTTCATCACCTGTTTAAACGATTATACCTGGTAGATAATTCTACCATGATTAGTATGTATAACATTTACCGCACGTTGTTGTGAATAATGTAATTCCAATTTTGTTTTCAATCGGAAATAAAAATCTATCCTTCAAATTCAGAGATATAAAAGTATACGTAGTGTAGTAGTCTTCCATTAAACAAAATAATTGTAATGAACTTAAAATGTGTAAGTCTTTTAGCAAATTTCTGCTTTTGAGTCTCTCCTTGATAACATTTTCATTCCCAAGAAATAATAACATAACTTATCTAAGATAACTTTTTGTTGCCATTTCTTGAAATTTAACATGTGGCAACATTGTCATTGCTCAAGTCGGAATTTAATTGGGAAATTGAAATGCCACTTAATATCGCTTAGCTGTCCAGTACAAATTAAGCTATAATTAACTTTAGCGGGGTAAAAAAACACACACACTTAATATAGCTTATAGAGTTGTAAGGGCTTTTTAAACCACCCTCGCATTTCAAGTAAATGCGAATAACGTTAACTACGTATAACTAATTAAATCATTTTTCTGCAGTTGTTTGTATAATTTGTTTTTTGTATTTGATTGTTTTCGCATAGACCCAAGTGATAACAACCAGATAAGATAGTAAAATGAGGCTCGAAATAGCAGAATAACTGAAACACTTTTTTAGCCATTTAAAACAAATAACTAGACTTATTTTGCCTCTGTGGATAAATTTTATTTTACACTCTGATTTGGATTCATTATTGTGGCATAAATCTTCATAAACAGCGTTTATATGCTGTTCGCCTCATAATGTGAAATATTCTTATCTTATTGTTACATTTTAAATAATTTTGATTTTTTGTACCGTTGTTGGTTGGCCGATGCAAAGACAACAATTGAAATGAAGGTCATTTTGATTGCATTCTGTTGAGGTAACTGCATCCAAAATTACTGCTATACTATCTGTATCTGATAATGCAGCATTACGTTCAAATCTGTGGGCCTAAGTGGAAAATACCGCAAATCTGTGAATCTGATTTAAATTTATGAACACTCTCGGTGCTTTGGATAAAAACGATACAAAAACGTTCAAAAATGAAAAAAAAAACAAAAACAGCATATTACCATAAACCACCGCCACCACCAGACATTTTGAGTTTGATTCAATTCGTCTGACGCTTTATCACCGGAAGTTGTTTTGGTCTACATATTCCACTACAGTTGCACTTAAACTTACACATAGTATGTACATACGTCAGTGTGTATGCAAGTGCTTATGAATAAAATGTTTTATTAAAATCTTTGTTATTTTTTGTGTAAAAAAAATTCCATACGAGTAAAATTATAATTTTCGAATTTGTACTATGGTTTAACTCCCTCCCTTCACATTCCTCTTCGCTTGCTTTCGTTCCTTTTGTTATCCATTGCTTTGGTTTTAATTTGTAGAATTTTTTTCCTTTATTTGCACTGATTTATGAATGAATTGCAGTTTGCAATTTATTCTGTTGTTTCTCTAAAGAATTAACAAATCGTTTTACACTAACATTTTCAAAAAATTTTAAATGAAAAAGAAATATATATAAAAAATAAACTGAACTAAGTAGTCCCTTATCAGTTCTTCAGCAAATTATATGAAAAAATGTCACTTTCTATAAATACTTATGCATTTGTAATAAATGCAAGTATTGAATAAAATTCTATCATTAACTGATAATAATTGTTAATTATTAATTCTGAGAATCAAATTGTAAACTGTTTCGGGCATGGCCGCCCACGTGTCCAGATATATTTTTGTGGAAAAAGTGCAAAACGCAAATGGGAAATGATTTAATGGTTGTAGGGTACGTGTATCTTGAAGAAATGTATTACTTGGAATAACCAAAGCATTCAAAAAATGGGGCCACTAATATGATAATATTCGGAAATATTCTTCACTAAAACTTCTCCATCAATCTAATGAAGTTTTTCGAAAACTTTAATAATATTATGAACAAGTTTCATAAAAATATTCCATAAACAACTGTATTGAGTTGTAAACATTGGGATTTTATTAAAGAGCAAAGTTCAAATGGTCGTTAGGATTCGCTGTCGATCATTTTTTGGGTAATACGACGTTGAATTTTATGTTTCGGGATTTGGCAACCCTAGCATTGCAATCTGGCAACTGACAGCTCTATCGTAAAGTTGGACATTTTTGAGGTTATGCGTACTCAGAACGTTTGACATACGAGCGCTATTTGTGTTGTTTACAGTATCTTAAAAGATTCATCTCGGCCCAAAAATGAAATTAAATCGTGAACATTTTCGTGGGATTATTTTTTTACAACTTTCGTCGTGGATTAACTCAGCAACAGCGCATGGATGAACTTAATTCAATTTTTGGCGATGAAGCTCTATCAAGGACCAGTGTTTATCGATGGTATGGTGAATTCAATCGTGGTCGTAGTTCACTCCAAGACGAATTTCGTGAAGGTCGTCCAAAAATCAGCTGTTGTTCCGAAAACCATTGATGCTGTGCGCGAGCTGATTTTGCAAGATCGTCATGTGACCTATCGTGACATTGGGACAACCTTAGGCATTAGTGGGACCAGCATACATTCAATATTACATAAACATTTGACTGTCAAAAAAATTTGTTCGCGATGGATCCCACACAATTTGTCAATCGCTCAAAAAAAGGCTCCTGTCGATTGGTCGAAAGTAATGCTCCAAAAATACGATCGCGGTGCTTCGAAACACGTCTATGACATCGTGACAGGTGATGAATCCTGGATTTATGCGTATGAGCCCGAAAGTAAACAGCAGTCAACTGTATGGGTGTTTCAAGATGATCCAAATCCAACAAAAGTTGTTCGCGCCTGAAGCACTTCCAAGCAAATGGTCGCCTGTTTTTTCGGAAAAACCGGACATGTCGCAACCGTACCACTAGAACAACGCAGAACAGTGAATTCTGAGTGGAAAACCAAGAAATCACGAAAACCAACCGCCGAAGACGGATCACTCTTCACCACGACAATGCGAGCTCTCACACATCGGCTGAAACAACTGCATTTTTAAGCACCCAAAACATCGATTTGATGGGTCATCCGCCATATAGTCCTGACTTGGCACCGAATGACTTCTTTTTATTCCCGTACGTAAAAAACAAACTGAGAGGTCAACGTTTTTCGACACCAGAAGAAGCAGTTGCTGCATTCAGAAGGCAAGTTTTGGAGATACCTCAATCAGAGTGGCAAAAGTGTTTCGACAATTGGTTCAAACGCATGCAAAAATGTATAAATCTTCATGGGGAATATTTTGAAAAACAATAAAGTGATTTTCGATGATTAATATTTGTTTCTGTTCTTTAATCCCCAAACATAAAATTCAAATCGTAAGGATGTAATACAAACGTTGGCTTATACCTACTATAGGTCCCCTACGGGAAAGTAAAAAAAATTCACGATATTAAGCACATAATTTAAAATACCAAAAGCTGGGGAAATTCTATTTTAGGAGTTATGGATCTACGGCGGGGTTACTGTGTATTCACAACCGTGTAAAAGGACTTGTTTGACAGTATTTTAGAGGAATAAGACGGAAAATAAACCAAACAAATCAAATGCTAATTTTTGATAACTCGCTTAGTTACGAAATAGCGGCCGTTGAAATTTTCAAAACTTATCGAAAATATTTTTTACATTTTCGAGAAATATGTGTTGAACGTATAAAAAAAAAAATTTCGATTACTCAGTTATTGATTAAACAAAATTACTTAAAACAAGTAAAAGTGTTAAATTCGGCTGTGCCGAATCTTTGATACCCTCCACCTTAGTGTTAACCAGCAAAATATTAAATTTTAAAAAAAACTTTTTTAAGAAAATGTACCTTTAAAAAAAAAAATAAAAATAAAATTAAGAAGAAATGTACTTAAGAAATGTACTTAAGAAAGAAATGTACTTAAGAAATGTACTTAATGAAATGTAATTAAGAAATGTACTTTGAAATGTACTTAATGTACTTAATGTACTTTGAAATGTACTTTGAAACGTACTTAAAAAATGTACTTTTTTTTAAGAAAATTTACTTTTTTAAAAAAAGTAAAAATAAGTTACTTTTCACAAGTGAAATAAAAAAGCATTTTTTAAAAATAAAAAACCATTTTTTAAAGAACTGTTAAAAAAAAAACATGCTGCAAAGCATTTTTTAAAAATAAAAAATCATTTTTTGAAGAACTGTTAAAAAAAAAAAAACATGCTGCAAAGCATTTTTTAAAAATAAAAAAGCATTTTTTGAAGAACTGTTAAAAAAAAAACAAGCAGGGACGAGAGTTGAACCAACTACCCTCAGACTCCAACGCGCAACCCTTTACCGATCAGGCCACAGCGACCTTAGATCAACTGTGACAAAATTCATATAAATGTATGTACACATGAAACACATGTAAACATTCTAAAATACTTACCTATTGTAAACAACAACAAAGATTTTCAACATGGAAATTCACCACACGGCAAAAGGAGTAGTTTAGTATAAAACTACAAAAATTAATGTGAAAATTTTATGATTTTTTTTATGTTTCCAATCATAAAATTTTTTCCAATGGACCGATTTCGCTGATTTTCAATACCAAACTGCTCAGGAATACGTGGAACATTCTGGCCAAAAACCAAACCGCGTTATCGCCGATTGAAGTCGTGAGAATGTTTTCAACAGACGGACAGACGGACAGGCGGACATGGCTATATCGACTCCGGTTGTTATAAGGATCAAGAATATATTTACTTTATGGGGTCGCAAAGCCTTATTTCTATATGTTACAATCAGAATGACAAACTGATATATACCCTCTATCACTTACAGTGGAGGGTATTAAAAATCGCACGATTAAACTACGAAAACTACTTTTCCGCCAAGAAAAAACATTATTTTCATAAAAAATCGAGCAATTTGTTTAAAATAATTTTCGCCACAACAAAACAAAAAATTATTTTAAAAAATCGCGCGCTGTTTATAAAATAATTTTTTGTCAAGAAAAAAATAATTTTAAAAAAATGGCGCCACATTTACAGCCCTATTCTGGCAGGGTTACGAAAGTCACCACGGTTACTGTTTGACAACAATGTGACAATTGTCACAAATTGGTATTCTGACACATTTGTTTTGGTGACAAAAGTAACAAAAACTGTTACCTGCCAAAGAGGAGGTAACAGCGGGTGACAGCTGTTTTATTTGCCAGAAAGTTTATACAAAATCATTTTATAAATTCTACAAGTAAACAATAAAACTGTATACGGGAAAAATTAATGATATATTTTGTATCAAAACGACAAGAAGGCATAATTGAATGGAGGAAGGACTTTTGTTACTTTGTGCTATAGAAATGGAGCAGAAAGAAGAAGAACTTGCTTTTGTGTTAGAAAGATTGAAAAAGCGCGAAATGTATTACAAAATTTTTATCATAAATATCTCCTGTCTTTGAAGGGATATTGGTGAGTAATATACCTTTAAAAAATGGCTTGTCTATTATCGGAACCTTCAAAAAATAAGAATAATGGGGCATTTTTTGTGAAAAAACTTAATTTTTAGCAAAAAATTGAGTCTCAAAAACGTGTTTTTAATTAGCTCCCCAATGGGTTAATAAAATTAAATATATTTATGCACTGATTTATAGACCTTAGAAAGACCTTTATAATGATACCCACTTCAACCAGATCGGATTATAAATACCGGAGATACGTACGGTTATATACTCAAGCCTATATCTCAAGAAGATGGACCGACCGCGGAGGGGAAACAAACGTTTTCAACTCAGCGCAGAAGGGTTTGTCGGTGGTGAAATTTTAATGTACATCAGAGAGTTAGCGCTAAAGTAAATTTCTTCTTCTATTTGCCGCGGATGGTCAGGTGTATTTTCTCAGGATGTTCCTTGAGGAAGGCAATAAAGCATGCCTGCTGTACCTTTGCGATGCGCTCAGATTCCCTAAATAATAATGTATTAATTTTAATTCAATATAACATAAATATATTAAAATTTTACTTTTCCTTTTTTGCCGCGTTCATGTTTTGTTGTACTTGTTTTTGACAACCTGTTATTGTGAGGTGAATTATTTGTTAGGGGTGAATTTTTCGATGCCACCTTGGCGCCACAATACCAAATACAATCAATGGTGACAACTTTGTGACAATTTTGTGGTGGCAATTTGATTGTTGCTACATACACAGAATAGAAGTGTTAAAGTCCCACTTTTTTAAATTCAACATTACACATACCGATAACTATGCGTGTTATTGATTTTTTTTATAGCTAATTCAGACGGTGATGTGAAACACTTGTTTCGTTTACTCAACCATGATTGTGAATCGCCCTGTTCACAAGACGCATTCGTGTTTCTATTGACAGTTGTGATTTATGTCAAAAAAAAATAGTTGTTTTTGTACGTTTTGGTTATAAAATGGAAAAGAAAGGTAAGAAAATATTAAACCAAATGTTAAGTATTTTTACCAAAATTTCTTATTTTTTAGTAAATAGAAAAAGTGCCAGCAAATGTTTTATTTGTGTTAACAATCAAGGCTTTGCTTTTTATTTATATTTAAACACAATATTCACTTTCGCTCTATGTTTATATATTTTTTGCTTTGTTTTGCTTATTCTGACAACTAGTTCAGATAAAAAAGCGATAGCGTACTAAATAAATTAGAGATGGTAGTAAATTATTCATGTTTGGTAAGATGTTTCGAATTGAAACGAGATGGTTCGCTCTCAAAATTTTGTATGGCGAACCATGATGTTTCAAACATGATTGGGGGGCCAAACACGAATGAGAGAACGAAACACGAAAAAAGCCAGCCGTCTGAACTTGCTATTAGATTTTATCGTTAATATTCTGATTACCTTTCAAAAAAGTGATGTTTTGGGAACAACATCAAAATGTTGATATATTTTTTTAAATAATCAACATTCGATAACTCGATAACTATGCTAGTTATCGAAAAGTTATTAAATTTTATACGTTTATCTTCTGATTTGCTATCATAAAAAATAATTTGCTGCGGAAAATTTAAAAAATATATAACTGAGTTATCGAAAATTGTCATTTAATTTTGTTAGTTTATTTTCCATCATGTTATACAAAAATGGTGTCAGACGAGTCTGAAGGATTTAATACATAGTAACTCTCTATATATCCGAACTTCGGAAGCCCATAACTCCTAAATTAGGATTTTCCTCAAACATTGGTGTTTGACATTTTGTGCTTAAAATCGTGTGTTTTACCCCCTTGCCTTGCAACAAGGTGTCTCTAAATACAATATTCAAAGCCTCTACAAATCTCTAGTGCATTCTAAAACGATCCGACGAATGTTTTAGAAGTTCTGATGTTATTACCACTGTTTTTTCAATCAACCCCAATGTGCATTGTCTTTTCAAATCAGTAATTTATTGTTGTACGAGTATTGAGGTCATCCAGCGTAGTTGTAGATCATAGTGTGTTCAAAATAAACCATTTCAGATTTAAATTTAAAGATTTCAAGATTTACATTTTTAAAAAAGGACTAAAAGGACATAATCCTCTAGTAAAATCTATTCCACAATAAATTGGCAGAACACTTGAATATTTTGCCGGTTATTTTGGTGCAGTTTTCTTGACCTTGATTCAAAAAAAAACACAAAAAGAACGTCTGGAAATAAGGATAGAGAATTTTTGTCTATGACGACTAGTGTATTCAAAACCGAATCCGGTTAACCGAATTCCGGTCGGTTAACCGTATGTCAGTTTTCTAAAAATTGATATTTTCGAAGAACCGATTACACTGGTATTTCAAGATGATTAACCGGTTTTTCGGTTTTTACACAACTGATATAACACCGCAGAATTACACACCTAAAGCCTTTTTCATAGCTCATTACAATTACTGGCCCCATCAGACAGACACAAAAGACTTTGCCAACGAATTATTTCCCCGATAATTTGCTGAAATTGGTTGTCCAATGGCATTAGGAGTCATATCTGCCAACTCCGATTTAGATCTAAGTTCTGGATCTAATGACAACACAGGTGGTATGTTAGCTGAAATGCATAAAAAACAGTATTCACACTCAAAAAAGAAGTAGAAAACGTCCAAAGGGATATTTGCTCAACGATGATTTTGCCTAATCGGGTAAATCAAATGTGTATGAGAAGGGGTGGGACATGTAAAATTTGGAACTTGAACCTCCCGGTATTTCGATGCATATGACCCATTTCAAATCTTGAAGTGACAGATTATTTGTTAAAGGCTAGACATTTTCAAATTGGGTCGCTTTACGATCTAAAATATATTGGGAAATATTAAAAACTTTCTTCCAAAGTTCTGAGTCTTCAACTCAAACTGCCAGAAATCTACGAAATAAATTCGACTGAAATAGAGTGTCGTCAACACATCAACAAAACTACTCGTGTTCGTGCTCGTCCCGTGCGTTCAGTGGAAATTATTGCCACTTTAGCTGAAAGTGTGTGTGAACGGCCGTCAACATCAACTCGCCACCGTTCGCAGAGCTGAACATTTCTCGCACTTCTTTTCGCAAAATTTTTAGCGTTTTACGGAAAAATCATGTTTCCCAATGAAGCTCATTTTCACCTCAGGGACTACGTTACCAAACAAAATTGTCGCATTTGGGGCTCGGAATATCCACACGTCGTCGAGGAGAATCCTTGGCCAAGCCGCATCATATGCCCAATTTTATTCGAAAATGAGCAAGGAGCCGCCATAACCGTCAATGACAAGCGCTATTGTGACATGTTCAACGATTTTTTGTTCCCAAATGTTGAAAACAGGGCGACTGTGTTCGCAAACCGCATGATCAGCCGAAACCTGGAAGTCCATTGGCGATTTGAACCCGTTAGACTATTATCTCTGGAGCGCCGTAAAATATAAGTGTTACGCAAACAATCCCGACTCCTTTGAGGCCTTTCTTTGACAAATTGAATAGAATTTGATAAATTGAATAGATAACCAATAAAATCATAATTAGTATTTTCTTTAAAGCGAAATTAAATTTGAAATTGAGTTTCCCATGACATTCCATGAAGGAATAGTCTCTGATTGGGACCTGTAGTTTTACACCGGTTCTGAATGGTATCTTGTCAAGCAATTTCATTGCTATGTACTCGATAGTCGATATCAAAATTCAAAGAGACTAATTGTCAATTTTGTCATAAAAACCGAAACAGGTTATTAACCGGTTTCTACACCTCGGTTTAACCGAAAACCGGATTCGCCAAAATCGGAATATTCAATGAAACCAAAAACTGACATTTTTGACACCGGTTTTTTGAATACACTAATGACGACATATAATGAAATTTAATGAGGAATAAATTCGTGGAACATTCTGAATCCGTAGCTGGTTAGTTTTGTTCAAATTTTTGGTACTGTTTGAACAAACAATAATAAATAATAAGTAAATAATAATTTACGACAATAATCCCTGTCAAATTTCACTGAAGACACGTTATCAATATTTGATATTTATACTCGATTTTTAAATTAATCTAAATTTTTGGCGCAGGAATCGTATCATAGTTCCCCTCTTGTAAAAACTCGAGTGAACTTTGTTATTAATATTCCATTTTGCGAGGAGAACCATTTTTTGGTGAACAGGCCTACACCAATCTACACGAGTCCATAAAGGAATTTTGAATAGAGTAATTTGTTCTCTCATCTGACTTTTCATTTCACACTCTTCGTCGTAGGTTTGTGAAAATGGGAGAAATTCGATGAAAATTAATATACGAGTCCAAACAGAACCAGACAACCTTCAGAACCAGACAACCTTCAGAAAAATACCTCTAGCGTCTAAACGAAACGGAAGAGAGAGCGTCTGGCGACTTTGGTTGAATTTTTTTCTCTCTGCGTCGCAGTGTTGTCAGTTTAGCATAATTAATGCTTTTTGGCGTAGAATACGTCTTACCTTACGGTATAGGGAGTCATGTCAGATTGTTATTGTTGTAATCATTATTTCATTGATTATGAGGAAACGGCGAGATAACTTTTTTTAAAAATTTTTTTGTAGGTAAATGAAGATGTTATCTTTCGTTTGATATACATTTCATATTGGTTGATATCTTCCTAATATTTAAATTTCTCAAATGAAAATTGTTTAAACACATACACTCAAACATATGTGTGGTGTTTGGTTGAGTGTTTGAGTCATAGATTAATACTTATAGTAGATCTATTAGTTCTCCCACCAAATTTATGACATTTGGCCTGGTGTGATGTTTACGTTCGATGTTGAAAAGAATTCCTTTACTAATACCAGATAGAGGTAATGGTTCAACACAACGAACAAAATACAAAAACGGCATTTCGTTTTGTGTGTTAAAATTATTGTGTTAAATACAACACAAATGCATGCTAACAATAACAGTCAGTAAAAAAGTTTAAAACACATTTAAATTTCACGGGTTTTCACCAAAATGGCATGAAAAATTAAAGCAAGAAGTTATTGTAATTCCACCTGGTGTATATCACTTTTCGTCAAACATATCTCTATCACACCGACCGCATCACGAAGAGTGTGAAAGGAAACGTCAGATGAGCCAAATATTCTCTCTAGTCTGGGATTACTCAATGGTTTGAGTTTGTAGAGTGAACACAAACGATGCTGCTGTTTCAGTGTGGACACAAACCTTCGGCTGTTGATTTGATTGATGAAATATTGAAATTTCGTATATTTACTTATGTATTTGAGTGAAACAAAATATTAAATGTGAATGTGAATTTGCATTAATTCATACATTTTTATGTTAAATTAAAAATAAATAAGCTTTATTTAAATTTATTTTATTTAATTTTAAGCTTATGTATATTATCAAAAGTAACTATCAAATAAATAAATTCATTTGCTTATGTTATTTATCATTTATTGTTATATATCTTTTCTGTCTTATCGGATGGCGTATTCTACGTTAAACTTAATGGCCGTGTCTCTGACACAGCCTGCAGGGAAAGTGCGTGGCCGAAGACCTCGGACAACTGTCTGCTGTTTTTTTTTTAGAATAATTTTTTTGGCGTCAGCATAATTTTTTTGAAACATGATGCTAAATGCTTTTTAGCATAATTTTCACAAAATTTTTCCAAAATTTTATGTTTTTCATGAAATTTTTAGCATAATTTTTTAGATATTGTATAATTTTCCATAATTTTTTTTTTGTATTTTACTTTTTAATAACATGTAACACGTATATTTCTGAATAAATATCGAATCTTTAGGCTGAAAACACAACGGACGTTTATATTTTGATTCATGGAAAAATACATTCTTTCTTATGAGCCGACCCACACCAAAGGATGAGAAACGAAACATCTGTTCAATATATTTCCCTGACTCATGATTCAAAAACGATTTGTCTGATTCTGTGTTATCACCCTTAGAGGCGGATGTCTCCCGCTTATTTCACTTATTTAACACTTTTACAATGCATTTCGTGCAAAATTGGTATAGTGACCTCTTGGATGTAATGATTCCGAAATCTTTTTGACAAAAAAAATTAAACACATAAGACATAATCTAATAATTTGGAAAAATAAATGAATTCCAATTTTGCGAAGATGAAGTTTTTGTATGTTTTATAATAGCTTGTAAATACAACACTATATTACGCGAATTTAAAAAACTATGAAAACAAGTGTAAATACTTTCCCAAAAAAATTTTCCCCTGACTTTTCTAGTTTTATGTACCAACATAAATGTAAATGCAGTACTAAAGTATACTATAGTATGAAAAAAGTATGAAATCGTTCTGAATTTCTGACAGTTTATACTTATCAACAGGTTATACTTTTGAAAGAAAAGAAAAGTTACACGTTGTTTCGGAATAATCAAAGAAATCTGTAGATTGCGGTACATTATCAAAAAATGCCATTTAGCTTTTCATTAATGCCAAAAACCGTGATTATACAGAAAATATAAAATATTTCAAAAATCCTTATGTATGTATTGGTTTCTCTTATGATTTTCATGAACATGTGGCAACTTTATTCTCTCAATTGAGAGATTTCGTGAAAGTGCCGCCAAGAAATTAGAAAATATTCTATTCTAGCGGCGAGTCGCTATAAGAAACCTATGTAGAAAAAACGTCGTCGTCTGTAGCGTGTTTGGTTATGTTTAAACTCTACACAGCAGGTGGAGTTACAAGAACTGTTGACTTAACTTTTTCATTTCGTTTTCGTATAGAACTGTGAAATTTAAATGTATTTTGCACTTTATTGTTGACTTTTATCGTTGGTATACATTTGTTTTGTATTTAACATAACTATTTTGCCACAAAATCACGAAATGCGGTTGTTGTTCCTTTGTTGGACGTTGTGTACTATTGTCTCTATGTGGTATAATTGAACCCAAGCTTTCCACCATCCAATGTTCACTTGCAACTACACCTATGACGTTAAAAATTTTGAGAAAATAAATTACTCTATCCTAAATTTCTCTATGCACGAGTCCACCAAATGGCAATGCATTCACAGAAAGTCACTGTTTGTGGTGTGCATTATAGGCCGGCGGCATCATCGGTCGGCACTTCTTCGAAAATGATGATAGCATTGCTATCGCCGTCAATGTAAATGAACGACATGTGGTTCCAACAGAACCGCATTATGTGCCACACAGTTGTTTCCACAGTGAACATTAGACCTAGTCGGCCTTCATATAAAAAAAAAATTTCCCTAAAACAAGGGCAAATATTAAAGATCACCTCGATATTCGATATAATTTAAAAAAAGTTTTTCCTTTCCGAGCCCGTAAAAAACAGCCGAAATTGTTTTTTTATCGTATTTTTTTTGTTTGCCGTTGGATCGTAACATGCAAGACATCGTTGTATAAGTATAGATCTCGACGTGTTCTACATTTGCCCTATAGATTTCGCTGACGTACGACATCATTCTACTGAAGGCCTCATTTAATGCCTTAACAAAATGGCTTCGGGTTTGGACACTCTATTCCGAATATAGCGAAATGAGGTTCTATTTAAGATGCCATAGCCTGATGTAATGATAAATTCTGAGGTCAGATTTGGATTTAGTGCAACTTAAAAAAATACAAAACTATGCTCTGGTCTAAGGCTTAACAACTTTGTTGGCCTATGTGATTATCCGAAATACAACCGAATTCTCCCCAAAGGCCTTTGCTATTTCTATTCTAGTTATACAAATAAATCTTCAAAAATCCACTATAATATTTAAGGGAAGTCTTAAAATGACGTAAAATTCCATTTATAAATTCAAGTACCATCTAGGAAGAAGTTACGCCGCCTAACAGTCTGTCCGTCCATTCAAGCAATCGTTCACATCTCAGATCTCAGCGGCATCATTACAATCACGGCGGCTGGCTGTTTTATGCGGTAAATTGAAGTCAAATAAAACTAAGAGCATAACAATGGTAATAAAATGATGTGGATCTCTTCCGAACATGTGTCAAATAGTGTTGTTATCAATCGTCGATGGGTTACCTTTGAACAATGCGACGCAAAACGCTTAAACACCACGAGTTAATAACTTTTCTGTTGTTGTGAGAAACACAAAGTGTTATTATTGTTGTATCAATATTTACATAAAAGTGCATCACAATTGTAAAAAACAAGAAACGTCATCCATATTTTGCTACTCGTCAAAACTAAACGGGGTTGAGGAGACGTCATTAGACGTTATTTGGGTTTGTTGCTATTATTTCTTGGATTTTAAGCGATATCTTTTTAGGCCATTTGGCCCGTCACCATCATTATCGCTAAGATGAAATGAAGATTACTCTGCGAAACCCAAAACATTCATATCGTATGTGCATGAAGCGTTTACACACCTTCCCGCTTTGTTAAGGGAGAGGTGTCAGAGCGGCAAAGTGGTTCCCAAAATGTAAACACACTCTTGGGTTTTGTTGCTGTTCACACGAAAACAGCACTTTTAAATTCCACTCCACGCTCTTTTGTAGATGGGAAACATGAAAAAGCCCCATAATTGTTAAAATAAACAATTAATCGGTTATTTGCAAATAATAAACATCATTGTAAACAACGACGGACGAGCAAACGCTGACGCCGATCATGATAATGGTGATTATGGTGATGATGATGATGATGGCGATGATCATGGCGATGACGGGTCGTGCGTACGTTTGGTCTACCACAATGGGATAAAAGGAATAACCACCACCACAATAATAAAAGGGGTAAGAAAATACCACTAGTTGATGGAGAAGATATGCGAGATGGCCCAGAATTTCTTCGATGATGGATGGGGAAGTGTCAGAACAAATCATAAAAAATAAATTATATTTGTTTTTCCATTTTTATTTAGCGATTTTTGTTTTATAACTTTGTAAACAGGTGTTCATTTAATAAGAATATCACCCTACATTTAAAACTGGATTAAAATATAGATATATAACGGGTGGTCCAAATATGTACAGATATCTTTTTGATGTGTTAACATCTATAGGCACGGGTAGGGCAATCTATCAAAGTGAACACATGTAAATAACACACAGCGTTAGCATCACATATGTGGTTATTGTACAACAATAGTCTCTGCCTGAAAATAAGTATTATGGTATTGATGTAGCGGCAGCGAACAAACAGGCAGGTCGTCGGCGCCAAAGAGTATTGAATAGTATAGAGAACTCATGGAACGAATTATATAACTCAAAAGCACTGGCGACATCTGGCGAATGATTTAAAAATGTATTAATCCCTTTTTGTCATAACTTGGTCCATTCATAATTTAGAAACATTTATGGTTTTTGTATTGTTTTATGTAATAACATTGTCGAAATGGTATCTACTTTTATATTGAAATATTCTATAAAGAGAGAATCTCCACATGAGAGCGGAAAAGAGTGCAGTAAGTTCTCTATACTATTCAATACTTTTTGTCGTCGCTCTGTTTATGACAAAATATTGCTTTATTTATTTCAACAATATTACATCTAATGTTAAAACAGATGTACGAAACAAGAAAGTGGAATAGCAAAAGTGCCTTCAGCACAAAAAGATTTCAAACCACAACAAAACAATTTTAAACCAAATTTTATATCTCATGGAAGTAAGTACATTTCGTATAATGGCTTTTGGAATTGACTGCATTCTGGGCATCATATAAACCTTGATCAATACTTATTAAATGAATTTATTAATGTTTAAAAGGACTTGTAATTTTTCAAACACAATAAAGTATATTGATGTTTTCATTATAATATTGTATGTTTGCAATATTTCATTTACTAATGTGTTGATAGAAATCGAACAGGTACCGTGTATCAAAAAGGTGTTAACACATCGCCCGTGATTTCGAACTCATTGATTTTTTAAATCATATGTTATGTTGACACTGACAGATTTTTTTCTGTTCCAAATATTGTGAACATCATTCTTATGCGGACCAAAATTAGCCGCTTTACGCAAACTTATTTTCAACGTGAGTGGTGTGTCGGCCAAACTGCGCGTTTGTTGAAAAGAAGTGTTGGCCGAAATGAAGCATCCACCGGGAGTGCTGTAGGAAAGTTTGTGCAAAAAATTCGTGAGACTGCCTTGCTGGTGGACAACACTCATGGTCCCCGTCGTTGTACGGTGTGTACCGATGATTTTGTGGCTGCTGTGACCAAAAATGTGGAACAATGTTTCCGGTTCAAATTATGATAGAGTCAATTGTCTCGCGAAATGAACCTGTGTGCCAAATTTCAGCTCGCTGTTATGACGAAAAGTGGGTCTACGAGAGTGTCGAAAATAGTAAAAAAAAACAAATATACAGATATGAGCCTGGCAAAATGATTACCTTTATTTTCAAAGAATAACAACCGAGGCCCCAAATCTTTGGGGTCCCATAAAAAAAGTTCATGACTTTGGGCAAAACTGGGAGACACGGGTCTTTTTTTTGGTCCTTTATCACGTCGTGGTGTCCGTATATGGTTATATTTAGGTACATTCATGTAGTTGATTGATTCCTTGAATTTTGAACGGTTTGCTACCTATGGACCTAAAAATGGGAGAAAAGGTTAACCAAATTAAAGTTTTTTGCGATTTTGACCTTGAATATAAAGTTTGTTTGATTTTATATGTTCACAATTTTGGTTCTTTATGACAAGAGCTACAACTTTCCCTCAGAGAGTAAATCAAAATTCCGAACTATTTGCAAGATATGAGCCTGACAAAATGATCACTTTTTTGCAAGAATGTCTTCGAGGCCCCAAATTTTTGGGGGCTCATAAAAAAAGTGAATGACTTTGGGCAAAACTGGGAGACACGGGTCTCTTTTTTTGTCTTTTATCACGTAGTGGTGTCCGTATATGGTTACATTTCCATGACTTAAAAAATTACACACAGTGTAATTTTCTTCCAGTTGCCTATCGATCATTTCTCCATCCACGCTGGTTTCAAAAAATTTCCAACTAGAAAGTCGATCAGATGTGCGTGTGGCTAACACCGGGGTGGTTCGTATACAATTGACGCCAAAAAAATTAAGTTGTAATAAAATTCGATTAATTGTGAAAAGTCTCCCGGCATTATTCATAAAAAGTTGTTAGAGGGTTGAGATACGATTAATCATACAAAGAAACGTCTGGCAAATCTCTCACAACGTTTTATGAATAAGGCCCTTAGATTTTAATAAAACAAAATTTTAAGATGTTGTAGTAAATTTTTACAACATCACCACATATGCCACCGTAAATTTTATTAAACTGCAGGATTTTCACATCTGAATTGTCATAGAATGACATATCCCTAGTTAACACCTGCGTTATGACCTCACATTGAAACACCTGCTACAATTATAAGTTCTACGTACCTTGGGGAACTTTTGGCTTGTTGGCAAAACGATTTAATACCCCCTAATGTTTAAAAATCTTCTTCGGCGTCACTTTCAAAGTCGGTCGAATAGTCGTAGTGTATCAAACCACATCAAGCTGTAGTAAATCACTTAAAAGTCTGTGTAACTAATAGCTTTGGGTCGAACTAGTTCACTAGTTCTCAAACTTGTTAAATTAAGGTGCACGGACATAACACTCACGATCATAGTAGCTGTATCGAACATGTCGATTATGCTCGTGTCGGTCATGCCTTGTAGCCCTAAATGAACTATATAATGTCAAACATGTCGATTATGATCGTGACGTCATGCCTTGTAGCCGTAAATGAACTGTAGTAACTAAGTTAGTAGTGCCAGGCTACACATTATTGAAACTGAATTAAAATATGAGTCAGCACAAATTAATCAAACTCTTATCAGACTTATTCGATACTGCAGACAATAAATTTAATTAATTAAGTAGTTAGTAATATTTTAATCGATTGACAGATTGATTGCCTGAGTGAGAGCAGGAAATAGATGCAACACGTATCTTATATGCAAATTAATAGACGTTTACATCGAACATTGTCTTCCGATAAACTCTTAAAATAACGTTATATATAGTTAATAACAAATACACATAAACAAACATTTCTTTCATTTAAATTTTCTTACCTATTTGTTTTTGTTTATTCTAGATGTCTTCATACAAATATGGAATTGGCTATTTGTAAAACAGAACTACCACCCACAACTAAATTTATGTTGCCCACCACATCACCGGCTGCATTCTTCGAAAAATCCCATACTACAACATCGCACGCCGCAGCCGCTGCTGCTGCTGCCGCCGCTGCACACTTTAGCGATATTTTAAATTTCCCCTCAAACTTTTTATTTAATAAATCCAACAACTTCCAAAACTATCAAAATAATTGTGATACAACTACGAATCTAAATTCTTCCCCTTCCAACACATCATCCTTGTCTTCTTCCTGCACCAACAGCAGCAACACAATGCGTCTTAAAAAGAATCGCAAAGTTACATTTTTATCCAATCTAATTGAGGTAAGTTCCTATATGATTCCCATTCCCATTCCATAGCTATAGTTTCCCTTGTATTGCACGTTACGCTTAGATATTTTTATCACGTTTAATTGTAAAACGATCATTTCCATATTATTGACACAAGTGTTAAATTTGATTTGCTAGTTACGTTACTATAATTCTGAGAGAAGTAGAGAGACTTTGTCTGCTTCACGATTGACCAAGATCGAATTGACATCAATAAATTGCTGGAAGCAAAAAAGTTGAAATATCCCGGAGTGGGAATTATAGGTTTTACACGTGTAGCAGCAATGTAAGGATTTTTTTTACTTTAACAGGGTATCAGGTTATTGAACCGAAACACTATTACCGAAAAACCTACTACTATACGCTCTATTTTGAAATTAAAGTTTAGGGCCAAGCCAATTGGTTTGTATGATCCTCTTAAACAAAAGCAGGAAGATTTTTTCTTGCTTCCAGTTCGACAAATCTGATACAAATCTTAATATCATTGGGTACAACTCCCGGATTAGTTTTCAAACTGGACCTAACTAAAGGGTGATCCAAATACAAGTATCTTTATAAAAATTAAATAAAATGAACTGAACTTAATTTTCTTTGGTATATTATGGCTGGATTAGAAATAGCAAATATTCCCATTATTTATGGAACACGATTTCATTAATGTGGCTGTCGCGCCTGGCTTCGCCGTAGCTTAGCTTGCCAGTCCAGTTTTTCAAAACTTCGTTGTCGGTTTCTGGTTCTATCTCACGAAAGGCTTGTACGATATTAGCCTTAAGTATAAGGATCGTCTCTGGATTATACGCAATAGCATCGGTCTTTAACGGCATCGCACAAGAAAAAGTCTTCGCTGATCCTAGACGGCCAATTGACATCGCCAAGACGACTGAGAACACGTTTACCGAACTTGTGCGCAAAATGTCGACTGTATGATGACCTGTGTGGCATGGTACGCCAACCTGCTGAAACCAATGATTATCCATGTTCACATCTTCCACTTCAGCCAATAAAAAGTCCGTAATCATTGCACTCTACACGCTAAAAAAAACGGCCTCTGTAACATATTCTGCAGGAACCATATTTACGTTTGGAACACACTTCAAACATTTATGTGTTTGCAAGTCCCCAACTCAGGTGTATTTACATGCAAACATTAGCATGTTTACTGACAAATATGTATGCTTTTACGTGGAAACATATGCGTGCTTCATCCCAAAAATCCATATACTTACGTGGAAGCATTCGCGTGTTTCCCCTAAACCTCCATATACTTACGTGGAAACATATGCGTATTTTCTCCGAAACATAATATTAATTAGAAACGAATTATTCTTTTTCTTTATTTATTATTATTAATTTTATAAATCCACATTTACTTATATAAATAATTAATACAAAAAATTAAAAGATTTAAATGATTTTTACATTTACTTTCATTGAATGCATTATTTGTTTTGTTTTGAATCTGCTGCTCTTGTTTCTCCTTTCTTTGTTGTCTCTCACGTTTTTGTCTTCAGAAGGTTTCAAATACGCGTTGGTATACGAACAATGTATAAATCTAGTTCATGCAAGACAAGCGTGTATTAATTACTTGTATTTTTTATTATTATGGTCCGACATTCCGATTTTTTCAGTAGAGGCTCGGACAGAAAAAGGGATTCACGTCGTTACCCTCTCCAGTTTCTTTCCTCAATATCATTTCTCACTTTGGTAGCACACATAAATATATGCGAAATACATACACCAAAACCAAAGCAACATCACAAACCATTTAACCGTCCGGGCGTTTGTTTATTCTTCTTTCACTGATCAAGCGCTTTTGATATCCTCTGTTCGATGAAACCATTGACGACTGAATACATGAAATTAAAACGAAATGCATCACTCACATTCAGGAATATTTATGAATCACTCCCTGAGAGAATAATGCAAAAATCCAGATATACACACTCGAGGCCTCTCTTTTATTCTCTTGCTCTCGAGAGAGCATCAACAGTGCAACAATTACGGCTTTATTTGTATCACAAACACAGATATATTTGGGTCGCAAACACATATGTTATAACATATTAATCATTGTGTCTTAAACATGTAATATTGACTAGCAAAAACAATACGTTGGGGCACAAGTATATTATATTTGCAACAAGCTCCAAACACATGTTACATTTGCATCCAAACAACAAAAAACGACAGAATTTTTGAGCGTGTAGGGCTCGCCGTTGTCTGAAATGGCGTTTACAGCAACATTTTCGAAAAAGGGTCAAGAATGCCACCACTCCAACATCCACTCTCTGTGGATGCATTGGCTTCTCGACTTTGACGTGCGGGTTTTCTGATCCCCAGATGGTGCAATTTTAGCCGCCGAGATATAAAAAAAAATATAATTTTTCGGTCAAATTCGATATCCGATTGGAGTTTCTGTAAGGCCCAAGCGGAGAAGTCGTAATGAAGTATATGGTCGTTTGCCTGCAATTGCTGAGTCAATTGGTTCTTGTAAGCAAATAATCCGAGATCTTTGTGCAATAGTCTCATCATGCTGGTGCGCGAAATGCCGAGTTGTTCAGATTGATGGGGAGTCGATGTTATTGGATTGAGTTACACACTTTAGGCTGCAGCAGCCACATTATCGTCGGTACGCACCGTACGACGACAAGGACCATGACTGTAGCCCTCTAGCAAGGCATTCTCACGAACGTTTTAGCAAACGAACCGTTTGGGCAACACAGCACTCACTTTGGAAATAAGTTTGCAATAAAGCGACTCATTTTGGTCCGCGGAGGTATGAAACTGACTAATAGTCAATATTTCGAATAGAACAAATCTATCTATAACACATGACTTTAAAATATATATCTTTATTTGGACCGCCCGCTGTACAATTTATTGACGTTACCCCGGCATGATCTTCGCGAACATACTCTAAATGTTCCAGTTAGTGATTATGTGCATGAGTGTTTCCATGCACATTTATTGAACGAGTTCGAACACTAACCATTTGTAATTGAAATTTGAAATACATCAATTGAAATTTGAAAATTCTATTTGAAATTTGAAATACACCAATTCAAATTTAAAATCATCAATTGAAATTTAAAGGACATCAATTGAAATTTGAAACACATCAATTGAAATTTAAAAGAAATCAACTGAAATTTAAAAATTCTATTTGAAATTTGAGATACATCAATTAAAATTTAAAAAAGATCAATTGAAATTTAAAGGACATCAATTGAAATTTAAAATACATCAATTGAATTTTAAAAAATATTAATTGAAATTTTAAATACCCCAATTGAAATTTAAAACACATCAATTGTAATTTAAAATACACCAATTGAAATTTAAAAATCTAATACATAAAATCGGTTAATAATTTTTACATTTCAAGTGACGAATTTTAAATTCCAATTGATGTCTTTCAAATTTCAATTGATGTCTTTCAAATTTCAGTTGATGTTTTTTAAATTTCAACTGATGTATTTCAAATTTCAATTAGAATTTTTAAATTTTAATTGATGTATTTCAAATTTCAAATATAATTTTCAAATTTATTTCAATTGATATTTTTCAAAATTAAATTGATATTTTTCAAATTTCAATTTGGTTATTTGTCTTTTGAAAATTGAAGAAAGTGCAAGTGAATGAAATATTTGTTTGGATCGATTAATCAATACCCGTTTTTTACTTTTTAAAGATTATTTCATGTAAATTTTACCCATAGTGAAATGACATATAGAGCAGTGATTTGAATCAGTAAATTGCCGTTAATGGACGTTGCATGTTGGAAAGTATTACTTTAATAATACCAGATAGAGGCAATGGCTCAAATCAACCAGCAAGCAAACATCACCGGCATTTCGTTCTGTGTATTAAAATGTTTGTGTAAATACACTACAAACATATACTAACAAAAAAAGATAACAAAAATGTCCAAAATACGTTTAAATTTCGAGTTTTTCATCAAAAGGCAGTAATCGTTGTTGGCTTGCCAATATAGACGAGTGACTTCATGTGCCTCACAAAGAATAGTTTAGTGGGATCAAATCTCACGAATGAGGCGGCCCCACAACGTGAGATTAATAGCTCACCAAGCTCGCCTCTCAATTAGTTTATAGTTATCGCATGCAGGGTGACATGTGGCACCGTCCTGTTCCATCCACATGTCAACCAAGACCAATTCTTAAATTGTAGACAAAAAATGTCCGTGGTCACTGTCCTTGATGAAGTACGGCCTAAAAATGCCGGTGGCCAATATACAGCACCTCTTCGGACAAAATTTGGAATTCTGTTTATTGATGTACCCATTGAGCCACCTTCGTCGCTGAAGACAATTTTTCGACAAAAAAGGCTTCTCTAATGCCCATTACCGGAAAAGACAACGTTGTGGTAGGTCTCCCGGCTTCAGCTCTTAGACCAGCCGTGGTTTGTACGGCTTTATACCGAGGTCCTTAGTAAAATCTTCCAGGTTGTCGAATAACATAAACCCAATTGCCGCGATCGGCGACGGATGAACATATCGCGATCTGCATGAACACTGGCGGAAATAGCGGCAATATCTCCTCGGTTTGTACTCTATGGATAAGGGTTGGTGGATTGATGCCCAATAGAGTGAAACTGGTGTGAACTTTGGTCACAATGGAGTGAATAGCCTGTTCGCTGGGTCGCTTATGACGTCCATAAAATGGATTTTTCACAGAGCACATTACTCAATCATTTGCAAGCGTTGTTCGTTTGTTAGTCTATTCAGGATAAAATGACAAGGCGAACTGAGCATTTTTGATTTTGACACATGTCACGAATCACGCGTGAAATGGCAAAAACGTATAACTGAACAACCAAATAGCAAAAAAAAAAACACGGAACACTCAACACTGAAGAACCAAAAAAAAACACAGCGGTTAGTTTATTAAGGGTGGTGGTTTATGAGGGAAGACTGTCCATAGCTTCTGAATGCCAGGTGACTTGAGAGTAGTTAATACAACGTTAAAGAGCTAATAGCTCGAGGTAATTTTCGACCCGGAGATTACAAATTCAGAATAACCAAATAATGTTTAACTGGAACACTTGTCATCTTATTCTTTCAGAAAGGAGTTAGCGCATTCTGGCATTAACTGCGTCTTATGAATATAATCTACACGCAAAGAAAAAACACGTTCCTCCCAAGCGAAATCACAAATAACTGAAGTTCGTTTGGGGACCGTAGTTGGGAGAAACGGATTCTGTTAATCCATACATGTCATTTTGTTTGGGAAAACCGAATAATGTTTCTAGCAAACGAGTTATTAAAAATATATGCTGAAAAAACGTTTGCGAGAAACGAAAAACGATTCCGCCAACTGTTGTTTCGGTTACAGCAACAGAGTTGTAGTTGCTTCCAACCAAAAAAACGTTTTCGAGAACTGAAAAACGTTTGCAGTAAACGAGTTATGAAAATTAGAGTTGAAAAAACGTTTGCGAGAAACGAAAAAGGGTTTCACCAACTGTTCATTCGGTTACAGCAACCGAGTTGTAATTAAAACTTTTGTTTATGGCTTCCATAAGCTCTTTTTTGTATAAATTACCAACTTTTATGATTTTGGTTTTACCCATAAAGTTTGTTTTAAAAAAAGTTCTAATTTTTGTCTATTTTTTCACCGTCTACTTACACGTCTGTCTCGCCTTGCATTTAAATAACAACTAAAAGCTCAGCAAACTACAACGCATTATTTGTCCACCCAAGACATGGTAAAATAAGGAAGGTAAACTCGTTGGAACATATGTTTTAAATGTTTTCATTGTGGGTTGTCGTTTCAGCTGTTAAACTGAATGTACTTTTTTTTGTACTTTTTTATATTCCTGCTTTGTTGGTATACTTACGTGTATAGATTGACAACTTAAGCGATTGGTACAACAACAAAATGCCTGTTGTTGCTGCCTACAACAACAACAACCTCTAGTGCTACTACTTGGGTATTTTACTATGACCCAAGATATATTGACAAGGTAGAAGACGCATTAGAGTGTGTGATGATTTTTATGTTATTTTCTGACTTTAATGATATGTTGGATCAAACACCGCCTGGGATTATATCACAATGATAGTTGCGTTTGTGGTAGACTTGGGTAGGTCATAAACTATATAGTGCATTTAGGGTGCCCAGACATACTAATCGCAAACATAATCTACATGTTCGATATGGCGATTATGTTCGTGCTTATCATGTCCGGGCATCTTAATTGAACGAATTCGAGAACTAGTGATCGAGTTCGACCCGAGTCTATTTTGTGACTTTAAAATTAAAAAAAAATATATATTTTCTTATAACGTTGTTTTGACTATTTCAACCCAAATATCCAGCTGCCATGTTTAACCCATACTGTCAGCATCGGATTAATCTTCTCTAAATGCACTACTGTTGTTTCAAAACGATGGCTTTTGTTTTTCTTTGTTCCCACAGTTACTCGCTCTGCTCGTTGCACTAACAAATGGTCGACAACACTTGGGGACCCTGTATAGTGCAACTTAATTCCCACATTAATATTCATTACACATACGCATAGAAGAATAGTCAAGTTAATTTTTTTTTCGTTATTAATATAACTATTTGTTTTTATTTTGCATAAAAATGCTAACAATAATACACCACCACACGGTCGAGCTCTTGATGGGTTTAGAATTATGTTTCAGTGACAGACAAACTGCGTTGGAACGAAGAAAAAACGTTGCCAGATACTGTGGAAAAAATTCACATATGTATATGAAAATTATAATTAACATATGGAACGTATAAACACACACGAGTGTAGAGGCAAGATCCTTATATGGCTTTCAAATAATACTTGTGATGTATAGAAAGGAATATGGACACGTAACATGCAAAGGCGAAGAAAAAACCCGTGCAACAAAAACTGCTGAATGACTTTATATGTCAAATTGCCAATGCTAAAAATACGTAACGTCATCGTCATAGCTTCCAACAAGTATTTGCATCCATTTGGCAAACAAAGACGAAGTTGGTCCTCCATTTGTTTTTTTGGACTTTGTATTGCGATGGAATGTAATTGAATATTTAAACCACCTTAACCCATAGTCATCCGGTAAATTGATATCTCAGGATGAGATTACCATTTTTTTGGTATGAGTTGTTATACTCATATGTAGAAAGGATAACATATTGTGTCTGCCATTGCCGTGTTTTTTTTTTCTTTGTAACATATTTCGTTGGCCTTTGAAAGAACTTGAAGTTTACTGAACCTTTGCCTTTCTCTATATCTTGGTGCGTCAAAGTCTTCGAAATTAAAGCAGTAATTCAATCTTGGTAGCGTAAAAGTTCAGAGCACTTTTGAGAAAAAAAAATCGAGAGTCTGTGGTTGACTTACTTCCTTTCACGGTTCAACACAATTTGTCATATTTCAGATATTTGGCATTTAAAACTTCTTCAGTTTCAATTTGTTAGTTCATCAACATATTGCAAGGCTGATGTGCCAACTCATAATGAGATGGGACACGGTAAAGTCGTTGTCCTTTTGGAAAAATGATTAAACATCCTTATTCGAAAATTAATAGAATGGCAAAATGTTTTGCAGTGAGATTGTATATTTTGTTTCAGATACTGATGAACAACAGAGAAACAACGATTTTAGTTATTTATTTTTTGTTCTTTGTGTCGAACTTTGGCACGAGTTTTTTTCTACAATGCAACATGACTGCCATTCACAGTTCTCAGGAAAATTACAACAGAGATTTATACTATATCTGTCAATTATTATTTCGCCTTGCCAAAATTTATTTATCAGCACTACATCTAAATTTTTTGCGCAGAGTCCGAAAATTTAATTTAAGATTGCCTAGAGTTTCCAAATTTTTTTAAGTTTGCCCTCTATTGTGGTTGGCGACCCTGGACCATAAAAAGGGATATATTTTCGAGGTCAGTGCATGAATTTTATCTCATGCATATTTTTCTATGCATATTTTTGAATGAACAAGTTAAAATACTGCCAAATATGTACACCTATTTTTCCCCAATCGGATTACATTAGAAAATGTTTTTCGCCATACACATTGTAGCCGCCATTTTGAGTTTTTGATTTGATAGCAACGAAACCGATTCAGCGACACCTCAAAATAATCTGCATAAAAATTTTTTGACGGATCGCTTCACTTTTACAATTTTTCGCCGCTATATTGGATCTGCCACTATGCAATTTTGACAGTGGACCGTTATGGTGCTAAGCAGACTACGAATTCAATATCATTGGCCCAAGAAAATGTTTTAATACAACAGGTTAGATTTTTTTGCGGGTGCGGAGTTGTAATCTATTTTGCATATTTGGGAGCTATAAAGTTCATCTAAAGTTTTTGATCTCGTTGGCAAAAATTCTTGGTATGATCCAAACTTTATGTTTTTTGCTGAACCCTAATAAATGGTATTTTTTAAGCCGCTTTCACAATGTCATCAACCCCTCTTGTTCACACCATAAAGCAACTATGGTATAGAGAAGAAATTTTACTCATGGAGTGGAATGCCAAGAAAGAAAACGAGTGAAGCGCGTCGTTTCTCTGCTCTCTCTCTTTCTCTCTTCGTTGAATATTTCAATACACGAACAGTTTTCTGATGATGTTATTGTATCTAACTATAGAAATTCCAACCATATTTAAATAAAATTACATAAAGTATGAAATAATCAAGTTATGACGCGTGAAAGAAATGCGTTTGTGTGAATCGCGTGACTTGTTTGGTTCTCTTCTACTATTGTTATCAAATTGCGCCGGTTTTTTCTTCTCTACTTATACATCCTTTTTGTTCCCACTCACTCATTTTTGTTGTTTGACTTTGTCGTAGAAGTAGTTCTACTTCTACTCCAGCTACGATTTTGTTCGAATAAATAATATACTATTAAGTACTACTATTATACTTAAAAACATCAGTGAAAATTGAAACAATTTGTGCTAAAAGATGCATTGCAAAACCTAAATTTAGAATCTTTTAATAGCAAATATGTTTAAATCCATTAAAATTTTTTAATATTCAAAATACAAACCTGGATGTGACATTTGAATCATGATGCAACTAATACAGGTTGTGTTATAAGAACAACTTAAATAATTTGGTTTTCCTTCATTACATGAAGAATCAAATTCAAATGTATTTGGGTTTTGTAATTTCTGGCTTACTTTTATTCTTGACATACATTTGTGTTAACTTTGACACGAAAACAAAATATATTTTCTTGTTGCCTTGATATATTGGCCTTAATACTGGTATCACCTGTTAGAAAAAACAACTCGATTCGAAGTAAACTGTTGCTTACATTGCTAATGCTTTTTAAAAATGTCACTTGAATTGTGATTCCGGCTTTAAGCGCGATAGAAATGGAAATTGTAAAAAATAACTCATAAAATTTAATTTTTATCACAATTCATTTATTCCAAAGATCAATAACATGGTATTAACATTTGAAAATGGCCACCGCAGTTGTTCGTGATGAAGCGCATTCTAGACGTCCAATTTTGGTTCACTTTTTCAAGCATTGCTGGCCGTATGTCACGCATAACACGAACAATTGTGGCCCCCAAGGCGTCAATTGTTGCTGGTTTAAACCAGCATAAACCAGTAACTTCACGTAGCCCCATAGGAGATAATAGAGAGGTGTCAAATCGCACGACCTTGGAGGCCAATTAACAGGCCCATTTCTCAAAATTATATTATCGTCAAAATTTGATTTCAATAAATCGATGGTTGCGGTCGTCGTATGGCACGTAGCGCCATCTTGTTGAAACCACAACTCGCCCAGATCAATGTCATTCATATTTTCAAACAAAAAATCATTGGTGTAGTAATGATCTGCATTGACAGTAACGTGAGCTCCGGCTTAATTTGTGAAGAAATGGAAACCGATGAATCTGTGTAAATCGCATTAATCGGTGATTTTTTCTGGATGTAATGGGTCTGTTGTGGATTTATCTCACTGCATATGCGGCAATTTTGTTTATTAACAATCCCGTTAAATAAAAAATGAGCCTTATCGCTGAACACAATTTTGCGATAAAACAACGGATTAGTTTCCAATTGATTCTACGTAGTGGACGGACAGAGCCCCAATTCCTGCGACCGACGACAAATCGATAAATTTGGATCTTCTTCCACACTTTCTTTTATAGTAGCGTTTATTCTTTTCAGTACGCACATTCCTTCAACGTGTTGGTTTTATTGCATCATTCAGAGAGTATGTGGTATGAAATCTATCCATAGTTCCACGGATGGCTTGCTCAGATGGACGATTATGTGCGCCATACAAATCACGAAGTCGTCTATAAGTTGCCCGAATCGATGACTGATTTTGAAAGTAAATTTGGATAATTTGGTAGTGTTGTTCAAACGTGAATCTATTCACGAGGATTTACCAGAGTATACTGATCATAAATGCCAAAAACTGAGGGCAGTATGACTGATAACCTTTTCGAAGGTTCTAGCCCTCTTCGTTCCAACGCAGTTTGTCTGTCACCCTTTATATATGTTTTGCTTTCGCTGTGTGCTGTACTACTATTTTGACTGCAGCTGTAGATTTAGGCCCTCGCTAACTTAATATATGTACATACATGCTCGATATCGCGATTATGATCCTGATTATTATGGATGGGCAATTTAATTGAACAGAAGTGAGTACTAGTAACCGAATTAAATCCAACTCTACCGTGAAATGTCCCGTCAGTGATTTAAATGAGTTGAAGGATACACTTCGTAATTGACTAAATGTCGCGTGTGACATTTTCAAAAATTGTTTCCATTAAGCCGCATTCACTATGCAAGCGACAGTTTCGTTTCTCATGCCAACTCATTCTCACACACAGAATTTCACATAATAGTGGTCTTCATGAAAGCTCGAAAGAACCTCGTAAACTCGAAAACATCGTAAACTTACTTGCACAGCGAACGTCAAAACAAACAAATTTCCCATACAAAGCGACTTGCACAAAAGTGGAAAGTTTTCGAGGCAAATTTGCTGAGCAAACCTGGAAAAAGAAACGTGAAAACTTTTGACATTTCAATGTCAATATTTTTGTATTGAAAAAAGAGAGGGTTTTTGATTTATGTGAAAAAAATAAATTAATGGAATAGGTAAAGATTATACTTTAAATTTTACTTTGTTTATTTACTTTATCAGCCTTTTTTGACAATTGCTGCATAGATACACTGAGCAACTTTATTTGGTGCCTCATGAAACGCTTAGGGGCAAACTTACGCTGAGCAAAAGTTCTAGGTTTTCTTGTTTGCATGAATAGCACTAATGTCTTTTCGTTTTTTTTTTTTTTACAAAAATGTAACTCAAATTTGTCGCTGAAGTTGGTCTATTTCTAAATAATATACTATAAGGCGGTAGATGGCGCTGTATTTCGAATTTCATTTTCAAACGGAAAAACATCAATGAAAATTGAAACCATTTGAATTTAATAAGCAAATATAGTTTAACTACATTAACATTTTTTAATATTCAAAATACAAACCTGGATGTGACATTTGAATCATGATGCAACTAATAGAGGTTGTGTTATAAGTACAACTTAAATGATTGGATTTTCCTTCTGTCCATTACATGAAGAATCAAATTCAACTGTATTTGGTTTTTGTATTTTCTGGCTTACTTTTATTCTTGACATACATTTGTGTTAACTTTAACACGAAAACAAAATATATTTTCTTATACTGGTATCACCTGTTAGAACAAACATCTCGATTCGAAGTAAACTGTTGCTTACATTGCAAACGCCATTTGAAAATGTAGCTTGCATTGTGATTCCGGCTTTAACTTAAACATTTCGAAGCAACAAGTTAGTTGCCCACTAGTTTGTCCAATTAGTTTGACAACAAGAGAGTGTAGAATTGGGTAGATGATAAACTATAGAGTTTATTTAATGTGACCGGATACGACACTCTAAAACATAATCTGCGTTTTCGATATGGCGGTTACATTCAGCATTGTTATGACCGGACGTCATAAATGAGTGCAACCTGTTCACTAGTTATCGAACTCGTTCAATTATTCCAACTTTAGCGTAAAATGCCCCATTGTAAATACTTACAATATTGTGATGATATATTTTCTAGGGTAATTGAAACATTTAATCAAGTTGAGGGTTACATTCTCTAAATGACTGGATAAAAGTGTAACAATTTTAACATTATTCTATTAATAAGGCTGCTAAGTTAAACATTCCGTTGCAACTAGTTAGTTATCCACTAGTTTGATGCAACCTGAAGTAGTTGGATTGCAGGAGAGTTAAGTGCAACCCTTTAACTAGTTATCAAATTCATTTACTTAAGCCGCCTAGACCAGGGTGTTCTAGCTGATCGACTATGAAGTAGGAAATTGATAGAAAACAGATTAGATAGGCGATAGAGCGGTAAGTAACCAAAATCAAATCATACAGCAAACTAAGTTTAAATATTGTTTGATTGATACTAATGACAGCTAAATTATGTTTTATGTTGGTTGCATCGAACGAAAATACGCATTGCCATTAATTTCTGTCCGTTTTATGTCCAACCAAAGAGTAACATACAACAGTAACTCGAACTCGATGAAGTGACCTACTACCTCGTCGTCATCGATAGAACTTGAATGGGATGGACACTCTTACCTATTGCTCTATGCCTAGACATAATACTCTCATGCAAAGTCGTCATATCGAAACGAATTCCCCTTTATTTCTGTGCGTTTTAAGTCCAAACAAAGCGTAACATAAAGCAGCAACACGAACTTCACGAAACTTCCAACTACCTCAGTGACCGTAAGAGAACGCTAAGAGCGGGATGGAAACTGTTATTTATTTCGACCCAACTCAAAAAATAAGTCTTACATATATTTTATTTATCACAATTATTTTAACACGTTCCTTTTACCTTCCAATTAGCCAGGTTAAGTGTCTTCATTTCAAATTCTGCTTCAAAATCATCTTAGATGATTAATACATCTGTCATTTTGACATTGTTTTGTTTTTTTTTTATTTATTTTTAAACTGACAACTTTAATGTCTAAACAGCACCAACGTCATAAACAACACGAAGAACTGTCTCATCCTACTACTTATTCTTCCATTCCCCAACTTTAATTGTCTCGCAAGTATTGAGAATATTTCTAATCTTTTACACAAATCTATGCTGAGATTTTCGTTTAGCATATACATATGCATAGACAAAATTTTTCCCGAAATTTCAGAGACGAAAAATTGTTTATTTGTTTATTGAATTGATAATTGTGATATTTGTGAAACATTCAGTTGACTGTTTTGACCTCCATTATCATTATAAATGACAACATCGTTAGCACACTATTGTGTGTAGTGGCTGCCATGTCGTATTGGGGTGCTGCGCTGTTTTCTTCTGTTCATCGCTCCATAAGTCAAACAGCGAACTAACAACCAACCGACCGTCCGATCCCTCTACGTGGGCTCACTTGGCTGGGGCAAACACCGAGAGATCCACCGCCCTACCTACACTCACATCTTTTCACGATCCATCTCGAGTTATGGAAAGAAAATAAAACAATCGTACTATAAACCGTATGGATCCATCGTCACTATTCAGTCAGTGAGCCAGCCAGCCAGCCTGCCAAGTAGCTCCCGCACACGTCCTTCCACCATCCAGCTGTCCGTCCGCCGTTTATTCATTCATTCATCCATAATATTACGAGTCAAAGTTACAATTGAATTTAAGTCCCCTCGAATAATAAAAAGTCATGAATGTCATCAGTCTGCGGATCTGAATGGGAAAATAAAAACGTTATTTTGCTCCTCTTCTTCCACACTCAACATCGTTTGTGGTGGTGGCGGACGGGCTGGGCTGTCTTGAATGTGTATCACTCAGAATCCCCAACAACATTCTATCATCGGACGCAGCTCATCAGCTGAACTCATCTGTTTGTAGTTTTCAACAATCGAATTGAATGAATGAACAAATTTTTTCACTTCAAGTTTGTATGGATGCCGTTGCCGTTGCCATTGCCGTTGCCATTGCTGTTGGCGATGTCTGTTTTGACGACATTGCTGTTTGTTGTTACAATCATTTATTTAATTGGGTAAAAGTGTATCATAGAAAAGTTTTATAAATAGTTCCCTCTAGAACCTAATTTACATACGATCTTCCATACGTTGTTCCTATTTATGCATTCAAATTGTTGGAAAAAAAGATTCAATATATTTGTATTGTATACTTAACACTTTGTACTCGTTTTGAGTCGAATGTGATCTGACTTACTATTTTTTGTTTTATTTATATTTTGTTGAATGATAATCCCTGTCAGTTATAAATTATAATTTATGGCATTTTTACGAGTTTGTGGTTTAGATTTCATTTCATTTGGTATTCAAACGTATATAATCTAAATAATAACCGAAAATATGTCATAAAATGTGTTGCTTTAACTTGGTTGCTCCTCCTAATGTTTGTCCAAAAACATGGCCTGCAAACTCCTGTGGTTCGTATGTTGCGCACTGCACTCATGGTCCAATTTCGAACTCCACGCCAAGTGGTTGTTCGTCGATATCTTGGCTTGTCAACTGCCTCATTATACTGACAATTAGTGTCATTGTGTTTTAGCTTTCTTTGGAAGTCACACATGTCGTGTATTACTGTTTTATTTATTTATTGTTTTTTGTATCAAGTTTGTTTCCTGTCGAAATAGTATCGAATTTCCCCAAATTATAAAACGTAGCAAACCACAGTACAACAAATTGGGTAAAAGAGTCAAACAAGAGAAAGGAAGTTAGGTTGGAGTTAAATTTTAAATTTTAAAATTTTTCAAATTATGTCAAATGCAACAAGAACATAAAACTCGCCACTAAAATCATCATAAAATCGTGTTTATTGTTTTAGAAAATAAGAAGCTATCAGTAGAATTGGACCAGACTTGCCACTTCAGATCGTATAAATCAAGTAAGGTTGGTCATATCATACTTAATATATGCCATCATACTACTTATGAATACGCTGAAAAATTCTGTCTTTTTTTGTTGTTTGTATGCAAATATAACGTGTTTGTAGCTTATCGCAAATATAGTATACTTGTGTCCAAACACATTTTGTTTGCTATTCAATATTACATGTTTGAGACACAATGATTAATAGGTTATAATATAGCATCGTTGCCCCATTTTGTTTCGAAAATGTTATTCGAAACGCCATTTCAGGAAACAGCGATCGCTACAGAGCCATAATAATGAACTGTTTATAGGCTGAAATGGTAGATATGAACATGGGTAATCTTTGGCTAATCAGCTCATTAGACAATCGATCTTTTGCGCAATTGTTCGGTAATCGTGCTATCAGCCGTCTTGGTGATGCCAATTGGCCGCCTTACATCCCAATTCTGTGTATGTGGTAACAATCAAATTGTAACCACAAAATTGTTACAAAGTTGTCACCATTGTTTGTATCTGGTATTCTGGCAACACAGTGACAGCGAAAAATTCACCTCGTAACAAATAATTCACCTCACAATAACAGGTTGGACAAAAAACATGGGTTTCTGTACAAAATGATCGCGGTAAAAAAAGGAAAATTAAGTATTT
Source organism: Phaonia tiefii (assembly GCA_963931995.1). NCBI lineage: Eukaryota > Metazoa > Arthropoda > Insecta > Diptera > Muscidae > Phaonia > Phaonia tiefii. Next base: position 143,047,817 of record OZ008367.1, on the reverse strand, counting down.
AGTATATTTATGTTTTATTGAATTAAAATTAAGACATTATAATTTAGGAAATTTTAGCGCACCGCAAAGGCACAGCTGGAATTCTATATTGACTTCCTTAAGGAACATCCAGAGATGCTAAGCAGAAAGAATACTCCTGCACATCCGCGCCATAAAGAAGAAGAAATTTACTTTAGCGCCAACTCTCTGATCTATATCAAAATTTCACCACCGACAAAAGCTTCTGCACTGAGTTCAAACAGTTGTTCCCCCCCCCCCCCGCGGTCGATCCAAATTCTTGAGATATAGCCTTTAAAGATTGAGTATATAATCGTTCGTATCTCCGGAATTTATAATCCGATCTAGTTGAAATGGGTATCATTAAAAAGGTCTTTCTAAGCTCTATAAACCAGTGTATAAACATATTTATTTTTATTAGCCCATAGGGGAGCTAATTAAAAAAACGTTTTTTAACCTCACTTTTCTGCTAACAATTAATTTTTTTAAAAAAAATGCCGTATTATACTTATTTTTTGGCAGGATCCGATAATACACAAGACCTTAGCCTTTTTTAAAGGTGTATTACTCAACAATATCCCTTGGAAGACCGGAGATATTTACGTCAAAAGTTTTGTAATACTTTTCGCCCATTTTCAATCTTTATAACACAAAAGCTAGTTATTTCTTCTTTCTGCTCAACTTCCACAGGACAAAGTAACAAATGTCCTTCCTTCATTTAATTATGCGCTCTTGTCGTTTTGATACAAAATATATTATTAATTTTTCCCGTATACAGTTTTATTGTTTACTTGCAGAATTTATAAAATGATTTTGTATAAACTTTCTGGCAAATAAAACAGCTGTCACGCACTGTTACCTCCTCTTTGGCAGGTAACTGTTTTTGTTACTTTTGTCACCAAAAAAATGTGTCAGAATACCGATTTGTGACAATTGTCACATTGCTGTCAAATAGTAACCGTGGTGCCTTTTGTAACCCTGCCAGAATAGGGCTGTTAGAGTTGCGGTTTGACCCCTTTACACTTTTTCCTATGGGGTGCCGTTAAATAATCCAGAATCGATCCACACCCTTAAGGCTAATATTGTCTGAATCATTCGTGAGATGGAACCAGAATGATTCCATCCAGGTCTTGTAAAATTGGATGACAGGATGAGCTACTACTGATACATGAATGAAATCGTGTTCCATAAATAATGGCAATATTAATAATTTGTAATATGGTGATAATATACCAAAATAAATTAAGTTTAGTTCATTTTATTTTATTTTTAAAAAGGTACTAGTAATTGGACTACCCTCTATGTAAAGGGCGGGCCATGTAAAATTTGGCAACTAATTTAATTTTGCTTTAAAAAATATACTAATAGACATTTTTTCAAAATTATGATTGTATTTCATCATTGACATTTATGAATGAGACACAACATCGTTCAAATGGCTTCCACGACGTGCTTTACTGTACCTCATTCGATGTACCCCATTTTGCAGTGCATTTTCGATTGTTTGGGCCTCTACCTCGTGAACGCCAGCACTGATTCCCTATTTTAAAAATGGATTTTCCGAGCCACAAATGAGGTTTTGTTTGTTAACGTAACCACCAAGGTGAAAATGAAAAATCCAAAATGATGATTCGAATTAAATAAAGGAGAATTCGAGAATATTATTAGTATACACTATTTAACCTTTAGTTTACTGCTAGTTGATTATCGCGCATTCTGCCATCCACTCACTCCTCTATCAAATTTCCAATTACCATTTCGATCAGCTGTGGTTAGATGACATCAATGTTTGTCAAACATATGTTAAGGCGACATGAAATTTGTGAGAAAGCTAAATAATGGAAGTGGTGGACATCAGTGACAGTGGACAGTGATCAGGATTTTTTTTCACAAAGTGTTAGATCCCTAATGATAGTTGGATGTAAGGAGGAGATTAACTAGTTTTTCTCCTTTAACAGTCACAGCCACTTTTAGCACTCCTGGGCCATCGAAACCATGACAGCCTTTTTCTGAATTTGTTCCGTTTTTGCGAGACTAAAATCCAAACCTCTCCAATGATGCAATACCCAGTTAAGATGAGGAATGGCCTGGTGAAACAGAAAATGTTTGCCCAGTTGGATCACCCAATGAAAATATACGTTTGGAACTAAGGAGCGGTCAGATCAGGATGTCATATATTTCGACTAAAGTTCATGAACTAAGTACTTTTGTTATGCTGTCTCGACATAACCCTCGGGAAAATAATCTACACCTTTGATATGGGGATTATGTTCGTGATGGTCATTTCCGGGCACCTTAAGTGAATATGTTCGAGAACTAGTGAACGAGACAACTCAAGTACCGCTCCTTCCTCTCAAGATAACCTTACCTAATCTGATTCATACCACAGTTTTTGATCGTAGTCAACCTACAAAGAGCGGTCACATCGAACATGTTTGTTTACATTCAGCCGTCGTAAAAAACCAGCGGTCTTATTCATAAAAAGTTATGAGAAGTTTTAGAGATGATTTATCATACAAAAAACGTGCGTCAAACCTCTCATAACCTTTTATGAATAAGGCCATAATTGTATTAGTTCTATTTTAGTTTAGATTTAACCAGTGGATATCCCAAAAGCGATGTACAAGTAGACAGTCAAAATGTCTCTTCACTCAAATGAGAACAAACAAAACGAGTGAATCCCTAGTACTTCTCACTCTCTCTCTTACTCTCTTCATTGAATATTTCAATACACGAGCAGCATTTGATAGTGTTATTGTATATATATAACTATAAAAATTCCAACCATGTTGAAGTAAAATTACATAAACTATGCAAAAAGTTTGAAATAAGCAAGATATGACGCGAGAGAGAAATGCGTTTGAGTGAACTCCTAGCACTTTTTGGTTCTCTTTTACCAGGGTTGTCACGTTGCGCACATCTTCTGGTCGTCTAAATCTAAATCGTCTTTGGATAGATATCCATGCCACAGTTGATCGACATAGTAGTTGGTTATCTGATAGAGCACTGAGTAGTTGGAAAATGAGTGATAAACAACTGGTGGTGAATTATTCAAAGACGATCAAGAAGTAGACGACCAGAACATGTGCTCAACTTGGCAACCCTCGTAAAACAGAAAAAGTGGCAACAATTCACTTCAAACGCTTTTCTCTCTCGCATCGTATCTTGATTATTTCATACTTTTTGCATAGTTTATGTAATTTTACTTCAACATGGTTAGAATTTGTATAGTTACATATATACAATAACACTATCAAAAAGTTGCTCGTGTATTGAAATATTCAATGAAGATAGTAAGAAAGAGAGAGAGAGAGAGAGAGAGAGAGCAGAGAGCAGAGAAGGATTAACGCTTCACTCATTTTGTTTGTTGGCATTCGAGTGAAGAGTACATCGTTTTTGAATTACAACTAACGATAGCTAAATTATGTATGATGCTAGTTGCATCGAACGGAGATACATATGCTCCATTATTTCTGCTCGTTTTATGTCCAATTCCTAACATCAAATCGAAGTCCATCCAAACTCGCAAGAGAGCGTGAAACAGCTGATAGAAACTCTTATATATTACTCCACGATTTAACTCTGTTGCATCTTATTAATGTGTCAAACTAGTCATCCATGTAACTAGCGTAGTTTAGTTTAATTTATTTAAATTCACGCTGAAAAATATGTCTATTTTTGCTTTTTGAATTCAAACATAACATGTTTGTAGCTTGTCTCAAATATAGTATACTTGTGTCCAAACACATTGCGTTTGTTACTCAATATTACATATTGGAGACACAATGATTAATAGTTTATAATATATGTATCTGTGACCCAAATGTGGCTTTGTTTGTTGAAAACCGCTAAAAACAAAAACGTGACAGACAACAAAGAAACAAAAAAGCAGCAGATCTTCAATTCATGAAAACAATGCGTGCAAACATATACATAGTTCCCACAATATCCTGTTGTTTTTTCTTCAGCGTGTTTATCTTCTCTCTACAGCAATTTATCTTCTCTTATTTTTGTTTCACTTTCAGACCAAAAATATATTCATCAAAGAGGAGCCTATAGATGGTAGCAAAGATCCGATATGCAGTATATCTGATATATCAGATCATGAAGCGTCATTGGGTAAGTGATAACACAATTATCTATGTATCTTTCTCTGATATCTGAAGTTTTTCAATATTTTACGACATAAATCACCAACTTTACCAAAGTTTGTAATTACGTTATGAAATTTCTAATTTGTAAGATTTGTTGTTTTTCCTTTGTATATAATAGCTATTTTGTTTTATATATTTGATAATATTTTGCCATATTGCGCAAAAGTTGTGTTATTTTTTCTTTGTCTGATAAGATTCTTAAAGAATTTTTCAGAATACAATTAGAAATACATTGGAAATTAATAAATAGAACCTCGATCACTGGGTCGCAAGGGTTTGGTGGCGGGTGGAAAATGAGGACAAGGGTCTTTGGAGCGCATTCGAAATTATACTTGCACGCATAAGTCACAAGGGGGTTACCCCGTTGGGCAAATTAAATTTAATGCAAAAACCAAGTAACATTATCTTTGTTGTGTCCCCTTCGTGTTCATACTTCACTGGCAGTGAGAAATAAACAATAAATTCGGCAAAATGCGAGAATATTGCTCTACATCAGAAATCCCAATGTTTTGATAAGATAAGGGAAAATGTTTATGTGAATGGGTTAATGGGGAGTTCTTGTATCTATATACCACCCAGGCACTGGTGGTAATGTGCATTTGTAAAAATATGGACTTGAATTTCATTTAACTTAAAGTTTTTTTTTTGCTTGACAGATATGAGTTTTGTTTTTGAGGGAATTCTAACTGGTAATGTCAAATTCAAGTTATATGGAATCACTGGCGTTGAAACTTCATGTTAAGCATCGGAATTCTGTAACTTTTACATTGTCAAAATTCATAAAATTAGAAAAAATACTCAAAATTTCGTCAATTTAACTACAGCTTTTTATCGTTAAAAAGTTACATAATTACGGTGCAGAACTCTTTACAAAAGAAAAACAAAAATTTCTTATTTTTAACGTCATGAATAGGGTGGCGTAAACTTTGTTTTACTTTTTTTCGTTTCATGCCCATGTGTAGTTCAAATTAGAGATGGGCGCGAATCATGTGATTGCCATGAAACAGGTGAGTCACGCGTGAGTGGGATTGCAAAAATTTTATTTAACATTGTTTTATATACATATAATATTGCTTTGAAAATAAAGCAAACGGTTCATGTAAAATCCCCGTGTTATTTTTGTGAGTAATTTTTACATGACTGACGTGAATCACGTGTAGGATGAAAATTTGCTCACGTGAGCGTTCGTGAACGTGAGTAGTGAACATATATTCGTGCGTGATCCTGCGTAAGTTATCGTATTCCGTTCGTGAGCATCCGTGAGTGTGATTCAAAATTTGCTGACGTGCCCATTTCTAGTTCAAATGCATTTAGTGGTGTATAAACAGCGTTGACTGCGACTTTTTCATAAAAGTAACTTTCGTTGCATAACAACTTCTTCATTGCAGCAACACTTAGGTTTTGTCAACTTTACATGAAAGACTAAGTCGAATATCAGCAAAATAAAATAAAGAAATAAGCACGATATAGTCCAAATAACAATTGATTAAAACTCAGACACTTATAAGTTGTTTCTTAAACTAACTTTTTTTTCTGAAATGTACATTGTATGTTTTTTTTACTACAACTTTAAATGTGTTGCTGCAGCAACGTAACGACGAAACATTTCATTGCAGTAATGTAAACACACCAACAAATATACAGGGTGTCTCAAAAGAAAGTTTATATGTTGTGAGTTGATAAAATAAAAAATTAGATGTCTTTAAGAAACATATTTATTAATAATCAAAGTACAGTATTTGAGAATTTATTTTTTAAAATAATATTGACTAAATGTAAACTAAATCATTCATTTAGAGTAATGATGACCTATGCACATTTAAAGCACTTCCGCGCTTCCGAATTGGATTCGGATCTTCACGAACAGACTGGTTTACACTCTCTACGTTTTCTGCCGTTCTTGATGACCTTGGCCGCCCAGATTTTGGCTTTTGTCGTATTAACCGGTCTTTTCTATTTTTTTTGACCAATTTTCGAAAGAGAGGGATGCTTGGCGCATCATTCAAGTGACGATAAATTCGAATACTGCAGAATGTTTTTCGCGCTACAGTCGCTGAATCACCGTAAGCATAGCACGAGGTCTGCTCCCGAGAAACGCTCCATAGTGACTTAATTCCCAAAAGCCAGACTGCCTACTTTCATACCCCCCGCGACATACAGGTTCAATCATAGAGTAATACTTCATGACGACGAGGTAGTAGGCCATTTCGTTTCGTTGGGCATAAAACGGACAGAAATCAAAGCGAATGCGTATTTTCGTTCAATGGAAACAACATAAAACATAATTTAGCTGTCATTAGTAGCAAAAAACACTATTTAAAATTAGTTCCTGTCTTCTTTGCTCTCTCATTCTCCATCATCGGCCTAGTACTTTTTCGATCAGCTGTGCCATAGAATCCCCCTGGTTCAATGCGTTCACGCAGTCCGTTAAACAAATGCAGGGGGTTTCTATGGCACAGCTGATCGAAAAGACACTAGGGAAATGATGTAGAATGAGCGACCAAAGAAGACATACAGATTATAGACCCTGCAGGAAAATAAGTTTAAAAAAGTTTGATTGATACTAATGACAGCTAAAATTCTGTCGGTATTATGCCAACCAAAGAGTAAATTACCAAAGCAACTCGAACTCGATGAAATGGCCTACTACCTCGTCGTCAAGAGAATACGAAGAGAGGCATAGCAGCTCTTTTCTATTGCTCCTTTCTTTTGAGATACCCTGTACATCCCTGCCACCCTGCCATAGAGACTAATAGATAAGAGTGTGCATCAGCTGTTTTGCGTTCTCTTGCGGTCACCGAGGTAGTTGGAAATTTCATAGAGTTCGCGTTCCTGTTGTATGGTTGGACATAAAATGAACAGAAATAAAAGATAATGCCTAGAAACAAACAAACATAATTTAGCTTTCATTAATATTAATCACACTCCAATTAAACTAAATTTGCTGCTTGGTTTACTTCTAATTGCTTCTCGCTTTTTTCCCCATCCTATTCAGTCCAGTTCTCCATCAAATTCCTACTAACATTTCGATCAGCTTTGTTATCTGCCGCTGCAACGCCGCGTTTTTCTATCAGTGTTGACAGAAGCCAGTTTTTTGACACCTCGCCTCGCTGTGATGGCGATACTATCGAATAATTAGCCATGAAAACACTTCTCAAACAAGCGGTGTAAAACTATAGGTCACAATCAGTGAGTATACAACTGGAAAGCGCACAGCTCACTGATTGTGAGAATCTCTTCCTACAAACTTTCCACTATGTTGTTCTAGTGTTAGAGATATCTAGGAAATCCTTAACAACAATTTTACTAAAATTTAAATTAGCATAAGTTAGAGAAACACATATTTTTCTAGAATGATTTTTACTAAAGGGTGTCCCAACAGAAATTCCTTTTGTTCCAACTGCAGCGGTATCAGTCTTTTATCCATCGCGTATAAGGTCTTGTCGAACATATTATATGAAAGACTAAAGCCAATTATTGAAAAACTGGTTGGACCTTATCAGTGTGGTTTTAGACCAGGCAAGTCCACGACTGACCAAATATTCCCGCAACGCCCAATCCTGGAAGAATTGTGCTTGCAAATAGATGGTATTTTCGGCCCGGAAAGCAGTTTGGGGACATAGCCCTCTCACGACGGACAAAGGTCCAGCTATATCAGACTCTCATTTTACCTGTCTTGACATATGGCTCCAAAACTTGGGTCATATCGCAAGCGGATGAAAAACACTTGGGAGTATTCGAGGGAAATAAAAATATATACTCCTGTTGGAGAAAGCGGCGAGTACCGACGTCGTTGGAACCAAGAGCTATATAATTTATTTTCTGACGTGGCCATAGCTAGGCGGATCAAGTTAGGCCATTATCAGAATGGATGAAAATGGACCAGAGCTAAAAGTTTTCGATAATGAACCCGATGGAAGCAGGAAAAGAGGACGACCAAGACTCCGCTGGAAATACCAGGCAGAAGAATCCCTCCGTATCCTTGGTGTTACCAACTGGCGAGAAAAGGCGAAGGATAGAGACAGTTGGAAGAATATGTTGAAATTTGTTTAATTTGTTTGTTTGATTATTATGTGTAAGACATCTGAGCTCATGAGGTTGCAAAATAGTCAATTGAAATAAAGTAAGTGGTAGCTCTGAGATTTAACAGCTGCCGTCTACGATCGTTCCGATTATTAAAAGTTAAGTGATTCACAGTGGAAAAACGAATTATCATTGTGAAACACAATTATAAAAATTGGGAAAGCTACGCTGAAGAGGAGAAGGAAAGCGTCGAACGTCTCACATAAAGAGCGCTAAAAAGATTTTAAGAAACTTGCTCGATTTTGGACGGTAAGTCTTCCGTGCGTGAATGTACTAGCCGGTCTCTCGAAAACATTGGACCTGTAAACAAGAGTGTAAAGGAAAACCAGGGAATACAAATTAGGCACCGTTCACAACAACTTCAGATTTTACGAGGCACCACGCAGCGAATTTTGGGGATACGATTCAGCTTGCTCAGGAGCTCACAGCTGACCTTGCACAGATCCGGGAATTTGTTCAATTGGTGACAGACCCAAGTGAAGTGAATGCCGATTTTTCTAAATAGATCGTCGACATCGATGAGGCGTATGTCCACGTGAATGGGTTCGTCAAAAAACAAAATTGTTGAATTTGGGGCTCACGTAATGCATGAGAAAGAAATGAATGCACAAGGAGCAACAGTCTTGTCTGGTGGTCAATGGGCATGATTGGGCCTTACTTCTTTAAAACTGAGGCCGAAATGCAATTGATGTGATGGGCATTCTTTACAGGAACATGATAACGGAGTTCTTGGGGCCTTAACTGGACGGTATAGTTCTGGACCACATGTGCCACCACACCTGAAACAATCGAAACATTTCCAGACTGAATATCCTCTCGAAATTCTGATGAAACTTTCATGAAATGAGCTAGGGCCAGTGATCAGAGCTGTGGTGGCCATTTGCCGAATATTTTATTCGATACTTAATTGGTTAAATGCGGTTTATTTTAAATTAAATCGTACACTTTTATTGGTACACCCTTTATATGAATCTTTTACCATGTACACTTTCAACTATCTAGAAATTTTACCTTCTTATGGTTCAGGTAACTACACGCTGAAAAAAACGTCATCTGTAACATAAAAAAACAAACATTTTCTGCAGGAACCATGTATATGTTTCGAACGCACTTCAAACATTCATATATTTGCAAGTCCCAAACACTTATATTTACAGTAGCAAGTTTACTGTCAAACATGCATGCTTTTACTTGGACACATATGCGATCTTCATCCCAAACATCCATATACTTACATGGAATGATTCGCGTTTTTCCCCCAATCCTCCATATACTTACGTGGAAACATGTGCGTATTTCGTCCCAAACATTATAATATTTAGCAACGAATTATTCTTTGAATTCAATATATTTGTATTATTTACACAACACAAACAATATACGTACGTATATGCAAATCTAGTTCATGCACGCCACGCGTGCATTAATTACTTGTGTTTTATTTATTATATTTCACAAATGGTCCGCCTTTGTTTATTCTTTCTTCACTGACCAAGCGCTTTTTATATCCTCTCTCCGATGAACCATTAGCGACTGAATACATGAAACTTAATCTGCAATTTACATGCATATGTCAGTCACTGATTGAGAGAATAATGCAAAAATACCGATACAAACTTCTAAGGTAGATTCTCTTGTTGTCCCTCTTTTATTGTCTTGATCTCGGGGGAGCATAAACAGTGCAACAAACACAGCTGTATTTGTGTCACAAACACATATATACTTGGGTCGCAAACACATATTATAACATATTAATCATTGCGCCTCAAACATGTAATTTTGAATAGCAAAACCAATGTGATTGCACACAAGTATATTATATTTGCGACACGCTATATTTGCATCCAAACAGCAAAAACAGAGATTTTTCAGCGTGTACCGGTACAGATATAAATGACTTAAGTCCCTTTTATGTGCATACATTTTATTTCGGAAATTTCTTTGAAGAAAATTAAAACACTGAATTGTGATAAATTTGTTATTAATTTAAAGGAATGAATTATTTGTAGATTCTTGCGAGTCTTCACAAAAAAAGGATCGTTGCTCCTTGCACATTTTCCCATCCAGGCTTTTCTCTATCAAATTCCAACTACCATTTCGATGAGCTGTGGTACCTGCCCTGCAACGTATCGTTTTTCTATCAGTGTAGTGGCCGTCGGTGGTACTAAGGTTAGTATGCGGGGCTCTTGTACATATGAACGTGAATTCGATCCCTGATCCGGCCATCTTACATTTCTTTCGATGACGGTAACCTCGCTTCGTGACGACAACACTATAGAGTAATTAGCCATGATAGGCTTCTCAAAAAAACCATTCGGAATCGGTGTAAAACTGTAGATCCCAATCAGTGAGTGTAAGCCTAGAAAGCGCTCAGTTCTCTGATTGTGAGAATCTGTTCCCCCGTCTCCTCATGGGATGTAATGGGAAACTATCAAAAGAAAAAAAATTTGAATACGTTTGGTTTGTTTGTCGAGTTGGAGTTGCAGTAAGAGTCGGAGTTCAACATTTGAACAGTGCATACTTGTAGTCGGTGTTTTCAATATTTAAGTAAAACTTTACGCCCCTGTTTTTTACATTGCTAATTACATAGAGCATTTTCTATTAACCCTTTAAATTTGAAATTCCTTTGGTTTGGTCGCACTAAGTAATGCACTCCACTGTGCGATGCTGTTTTTTTAGTTTTTTTTTTCACTGCTCGATGTTTGTTTGATTAATTCCTTGAATCTGAATACAAAAAAAATCTCAGAAATTGAAAACAAAAGTTCAACATATCATATGCAAAATTCACACATCAGAGAGACACACACACCCCCCCGCCTAGTCACACCCCGCATTTGTGTTCGTCCAACTGAATGAAAAATAATTTCGATTTAATAAAATTCACAGGTTTTTCGTTAGGTTTTGAATGTTTTTTGTTTCTTTATGAGTTCTTCGCTCATATAATTTCCATCAAATAAAAGTCACGTCGTTTATTTCCGGCGTCCATATGCCGCATCGCATCGACGACCGCGGCCGTATCAATCGCATTATAAAACCTAAAGAAAAAATTATGAAAAAAACAAAATAATATCGAAGAAACAAACAAACAAATGCGCTGTTGCCCGCGCCTAGAGAACCTTATTTGCATGCTTGAAAAGAAAAACAAAAGTTTGAAATAAAAACTCCACACAAATCAGTAGTTGGGTTGTCTTCCCTGCTATTGTGTATTTATGTGTTTGCTTCTTTGGGAATCCATTGTGCTGACGGACTGGACTGGCTGACTTCTGGTCTTAAGTGTTCGAGAGTGCGGGAGCTGTTTCCATGCCCTGCAAGAACTCTACTTCGATCCACTCCAAAACTACTTTATATTACTCTACTCCCTCATATTTTGATTATTTATGAGTTGCATGTTCTATGACTTCTTCTTCTTCTTCTGCGTTGTGGCTTTACATAAATTCGCTCCTTATTGTGTGTCGACCATTTGTAACCATATTGTAATTTATATTGTATCTTTAAGTTTGCTGTTTGTTTTTGTTTTCGTAATTTCTTAACAAAAAAAAAATATCATTTGTTAAAAAAAGTAACGCACTCAGTGCCAACTAAGAAGCAACAGTGTTGAAATTATCAATGGCATACAAACGATTGAATCGTATTCTGCGTAATACAGATGGTACGCTTTCGTTTAGTTGATGGTGACGGTGGCTAAATCAACAGGTGTGGGCTAGAAAATAGCAACATTTCTAAGGAAAATCATAAGCCGAGACACGCTCACGCATGGTGCTTGATCCAATAGGCAAAGAAGAGGTAGAGTAGGAAATACAATCGAGTTAGAAACTCTTTAACATTCCTGTATTTACCGACTACTCCAAAGCGGAACCGCTATTCGATCGGAAATACCACACTCTCATATCGGAAGGCCATTCCTGGAACAAGGGAGTTCCTGGTATAGGGGGATAGGTGAATTTCTATACGGATGGGTCAAAAATGAATGATCTGATAAGCTACGGGGTATACTCTGGGGAACTAGGGTTGTCCCTTTCTCGTAAACTATCTGAACATTGTAGCGTGTAAATAAATAAATGGTTACCCATTACATCCCATTAGGGAATCGGGGAGAGCTTCTCACAACCAGTGAGCTGTGCGCTTTCTAGTTTTACACTCACTGATTGGGACCTACAGTTTCACACCGTTTCCGAACGGTATTTTTGAGAAGCTTTTTCATGGCTAAATACTCGATAGTGACGTCCGTCACTATGCGAGGTGACCGCCGACGAAAGAAATTTAAGGTGGTCAGAGCAGGGATCGAATCGAGGAACTCATGTACAAGAGGCGCCCACACTAACCATTGCACCACCAACTACAATCATTGTAGCGTGTATCCGGCGGAAATTTTGGCTATTACGGAAATGAACGACTGGCTAAAGGATAATAGTCCATTAGTCATTGGGGTTAGTGTCTTCTCGGCCAGTCAGGAGGTCATAAAGTCCCTGGAATCAGTGTTCGTGCATTCGGCATCTGTCCAGGAACTACCGCAGATCTCTGAACGAGGTGAGCCGGCAGTACGATATTCACGTCATGTGTGTGCCAGGGCACAGCAACATTCAGGGGAACTGCAGAGAAAATGAACTGCACTCAGAAATCTAATTATTGGCTAAGAGGTGTATCAACCGTAAATTAGGATGTTTTCACTGAACTATGGTTGCCCAAACCGAATTGAGGTTGCCCCTCTGAATTTTGTCCCCACAACTGAAATTCGGTTACAGCAATCTCGTTTCATAATTGATTCGGTTGTTATAACTATAAAAAAAATATGGTTACCCATTACATTGCATGAGGGAATCGGGGAGAGCTTCTCACAACCAGTGAGCTTTGCGCTTTCTAGTTTTATACTCACTGATTTGGACCTTCTGTTTTATGGTTAAATACTCGATAGTGTCGCCGTCACTATGCGAGGTGACCGCCGTCGAAAGAAATTTTAAGGTGGTCAGAGCAGGGATCGAACCCAGGATCTCAAGTACAAGAGGCGCGCACGCTACCCATTGCACCACCGACGGCCACAACTATATTTTCTATATATTTTCAATTATATTCATTATGTCAACTCTATTTTCTATAAGGTCGGTTGCAATAACCGATTTTGAAATAAATTCGAATCCAACAACCGATACCAAATTCGGGTGCAACAACCGATACAACCGAATGTGGCATCAATTCAGGTGCAACAACCGCATTTGGCATCAATTCGGTTGCAACTATCGAATTTGGTATCAGTTCGGTGGCAATAACCGAATTTAAACTTAAGTCGGTTACAACGACCGAATTTGTCGTTAATTCGGTTGCTGTTACTGAAATTCTCAATAATTCTGTTGGGACATCCGAATTCATTTTCAATTCGGTGCGGTAACCCTGTTGGCCGGAACTTCAATAACGGTCGGAAGTGGATGTATAATTAATTAGTTACTCTAAGGATTAACCCATATAAATTATTTCCTCGCTTTATAATTATTTATGAGAATATTGGAAAATAAATCATAACTAAATTAATAGACAACAATTTCAAAATTCACTTGTGACATTATCTAAATTTGTTTGTGACAACCTCTAATTCGGTTGTGACGACTTCTAATTCGATTGTATCAACCTCTAATTCGGCTGTGACAACTTCTAATTCGGTTGTGATAACCTCTAATTCCGTTGGGCCAACCTCTAATTCAGCTCTGACAACCTCTAATTTGGCTGTGAGAACCTTTAATTCGGTTGAGTCAACCTCTAATTTGGCTGAGATGACCTCTAGTGTGATTGCGATAACCTCTAAATTCGGTTACGGCTAATTCGGCTGCCTTAAACGAATTTTTCTGTGAGTGTAGCTAGACAAGGGACTACCATACAAGTTCCATAGGTCTTGAAATATGTTGGCATGCCCCTATCGACTAGTAAGTACACGTATATCCCTCGGGAGCTCCTATATTATGATGCAGGAGAGATGGACGAGTGGCACAGATTATTGACGCTCCAGACAAATCTGGGCCTTAGTGGATACCAGAAGATCCACGAACCTTCTGTATTTAGCCAGGCCCAAGGCATCGGATCTGCCGTAAACAAAAACAACAACGTCAGCCTTGAGATCAAGCGGAGAATTGTGCTTGCGAATAGATGTTATTTTGGGCTAATCAAGCACTTTAGAGATAAATCCCTCTCTCGAGTAACAAAAGTCCAGCTGTACCAGACTCTCATTCAATCTATCTTGCTTTATGGCCCAGAATCCTGGGTCCTATCGCAAGCAGACGAAACATCTGTAGGAGTCTTCGAGAGAAAAATACCCCGAAAAATCTATGGCCCTATAGTGCACAACGGCGAGTATGGGCGACGCATGAACCGTGAGCTGTATGAGCTTCATCCTGACATTTAGCGGATCAAAATAACGCGATTGAGCTGGCTAGACCATGTCAATAGAACGGATGACGACGAACCAGCACGAAGGGTTTTCGAAACCGAACTCGAAGGAAGACGAAAAATAGGAAGACCGCTGGAGGGATCAGGTTGACGAATCCCTGCGTACACTTGGTATTGCTAACTGGAGAAGTAAAGCAAAAGATCGAACTGGTTGGCAAAAAATATTATGTTATCTTCGTTTTGTAAGGTCCCTGACCCCCCGGGGTTGTCCGAGACCGGATAAGTAAGCTTGTTTCACGTTTGACGGGACAATGTCTGATTGGTACGCATGTGGCAAGACTAACAGTGAGGGCAAATAACTTCTGTAGAAGCTGTAATCATGAACAGGAGGAAGAATCCACTGATCATCTTGTTTGCAGGTGTCTACTATGGGATCCTACCTAGTTAGGGACCTAGAGAATTAGCTCATATAGACGTAGAAAAGATCTTGAGCTTCTTGGAGCAAACTAAATAGTGGGGTTAACTCTTGATCTCGTTAGCCCGTGATATCACAAATGACTAAGCAGTCTAAGTGAGTCGTTCATTGACTGCAACCCACAGATATTACAATTTTCTATATATGACGATCACGATCTTTATTATTGTAAACATTAAAACAAACTTTTTGATTACAGTTTTATTTCTTAGCCTTCTTTAGAAATGGCAAATAAGCTTATACTACTCTTTTGGAAGTAATTAAAATGTGATAATAGTTTTTAATGGAAAGCAGTATTCTTACTGGTATAGGCAATATTTCCCAAAAAGATTTAACTTTTCTATATAATTATACAGTTTTTATCTTTCTTCTGCTACTGCATTGATCTCCACTGCACAAGTGGGTTTTGAAGAGTCCCTCGTTGTCTGACAGCGCCAATATTGCGCCTTTTTTTTTGCTACAAGTTCTGCCTTTTCACACACACACATTTTCCATTTCTTTCCTCCCTCTTTTTTTGCATAATTTCTAAATACTGTTGTTGTTGTTGTTGGGGTTTTGTTGTTTTACTGTTGATAATTTTTATAAATGGTAGATAGATGGGTTGATGTGGGTTGAGTTCTTGCACCATGTACTTGTTTATCTGTATATGGTTCCAGACCCCACCATTCTTGGTGGCAATAAGAAAAAGTAGGTGCGTTTTTGATTGAAATTTACCAAGTGTCAGAAAATTGTCTTATTATAAATCTTCTCGTTTTCAAAGTGAATGTCTCTAATAATAACTCAGAAGTTAATGAACTATGAATAGATATATGTCCATACATATGTAGGTATATATGGGAAGACATGTGATTCATTGATGTGGGATTTGCAATGAAAATGTTCATAGGTTTTCTAAGAAAATTTTAATGACATATTTATTCATAATTTTTTAAAGGGTCTTATAATAGAGTAATAGGTTTTAGGTAAATTGAAAAGCTTTTCTACGAAATAAAAGGTGGTATGATAACGATTATTTATTTTGACTTGTAAGCAGGAAAATGTCTGAGGGTGTTAATAACTAGTGAATGAATTAGATGAGGAACAGGTTGTAGTTAGACCACAGAGTAATATTTATATAAGAGTTTCCGTCAGCTGTTTTACGATCGTTGCCAAGAAGTTGGACATACAACGAACATAAATAAAACATAAGGCTTATTTTCGATCGATGCAACTAACGTCAAATATAATTTAGCTAATATTAGCTTCAATCAAACACTGTTTAAATTTAGTTTACTTCCAATTGATTATCGCTTATTCTCCCATCCACTCTGTCCTCTATCAAATCTCTAACTACAATTTAGATCAGATGTGGCATGGATACGCCCTGGTTCGATTGATTGCTAAAGTGGGGTAAGGTGGTAAGAGTAAATAAGGTTATACGTTTCTTGACCGATAGCAAATCGAAAGCCCGATTGGTGATCACAAACCCTGATTTGACTAAAATCGACTCTTCAACCTCGGGTCGTGGATTTACTGGTCTCTGTATTATTATTATTTCTTTTTACATAATTAACCATTCGTTGCTGCAAAGAAAAGCAAATCCAACGATGAATGATCCAAAAAATCTTGATTGACATGTTTCGTTGCAGGAATGACAAATTCGACGGTTTATGAAACATTTTCTTGCAGTTGTTTACTCACACTAATGAATATGTTTCATCCCTTCGAAGAAGATTCGTCACACGTACAAAATCGTTCGTCGAAAGTCAATCCAGATGACGTACAAATTACGAAAATTTTTTCATTACCTAATGGATATAATCGTCTTTGACAATACATTCTAAGCACGAGTGCGCTTTAAAACAACAGACGTAACCCATAGAGAAATTTAGCATAGAGTATTTTATTATGTTATCTGACGTTTGTGAAAATAAGAGAAATTCGACGAAAATTAACTTACAGCAGGTGGAGTTACAAGAACTGTTGACTTAACTTTTTCATTTCGTTTTCGTATAGAACTGTGAAATTTAAATGTATTTTGCACGTTTTGTTGTTATCTTATAGCGTTGGTATACATTTGTATTGTATTTAACACAACTATTTTGCCACAAAAACACGAAATGCGGTTGTTGTTCCTTTGTTGGACGTTGTGTACTATTGCCTCTAGCTGGTATTACTGAACCCATGCTTTCCACCATCCAATGTTCACTTGCAACCTTACCTATGACGCTAACAATATTGAGAGAATAAATTACTCTTATCCTAAATGCAGAAGATGTGCGCAATTTGGCAACCCTGGTAAAAGAGAACCAAAAAGTGTTTGCAATTCACTCAAACGCATTTCTCTCTCGCGTCATATCTTCACTATTTCATACTTTTTGCATAGTTTATATAATTTTACTTCAACATGGTTGGAATTTGTATAGTTATATACAATAACACTTATAAAAAGCTGCTTGTGTATTGAAATATTCAATGAGAGCAGAGAATGGCTAGGGGTTCACTCGTTTCTGTCTACTTATACATCGTTTTCGTATCTACACCGGTATTGCCATATCTCACAATGTATATGGCAACTGTCGTATAAACAAAACTCAACTTAATGCGAATTGTTTCATACAAAAAGAAATATTAAAAAATGTAACCAAACAAAATTTTAAAATTTAACCTAATATTCTATAAGTAGAATAAAATTGAACTAAATTCTAGCAAATATTTGTTTTTAATAAATGTATAAAAGAGTAGATAATAAATGAATAAAATTGTATCCTCATACACTCACAGAAAATTTCGGTTGAGGCAGCTGAATTAGAGGTTGTCACATCCAAATTAGAGGTTGTTCGTTTACTTTTACAATCTACTTTTAAGAGAGAAAGAACGATTTTACTCTCTTTATGAAAATTTTCACAAAAAGAACGCAAACGACTTCCAGTAAAAATGTTCAAGAAGTTTCATTCTTTGATACACACATTTTGGCTTGCAGTTACATTACATATCTACTGCCACAGTGTCCAATTATGACATCGTCGGTTCACCAGAATTTGCTTTATGCCACTGCACATTATTGCTTTCTATTTTCTTTATAAATTTCCGGGATATTTGAAATAAAATATTAACAACTCATTTTTACTTATTTCTGCCGTTGTTACTTTATTTTTCACTTTTATTTGTTTACATAAAACAGATGATTACAATCAGCTGACAAATCTCTAACATCGACTTGTCAAAATTTTCGCTCTCTGGCTCTCATTAACTGGACTTTTGGAGTAAACGAACATAATTCAGTAAAAATTTGCACAAATTTTCGAGAAATTGAAAAGAGGTAGTGTTATTGTTGTATATTAATTTATTATTTATTAATTACCCTCAGGGTAATGGGGGACATAATATGTAGCTACCCACGACAATTGGGAATTACCCAAAGGGTAATGGGGAAAATAATGGGTAGTTACCCGCGATGATGGGGAATTACCCATTACCCACAGGGTAATGAGGAGAACAATGGGTAGTTACCCACGGCGATGGGTCACCCAGAGGAATTTATCCCCATTTTTATTCCAAAATATGAGAAATTAGAAAAAAAATTTCCATTTCGGAAATGGAGCGTCCACTCGAAAGATAACCAATTTCAGTGGGTTTCTGAGGATTTTTCATAAAATGGCCCAATTTGTATGGAAGAATTTATTTAAAAAAAATCGCCAAAATTTGCTAAAAAAATTGCTAAAATAAAAAGGAGGCTGTAACTCGGAAACGGTGCGTCCAATCGAAAAAAATAATAAACATTTTAACTTCATAGGAGGATCTAACCAATGGATGTCTTCAATATGGCAACATTTTGTTTTAAAAACAATCGCTAAAACTAAAATTTTTCGAATAAAAAATCGATAAAACGCCCTCATGTCTATATCTCGGAAACGGAGCGTCCAATCGAAAAAATAAAAAAATTTCCGGGTTCCTAAGGGTTTGTCATACACTGGCCCAATTCGTATGGAAGAAATTTAGTAAAATAAGAAAATCGCTAAAATAGAAACGTGGTTATAACTCGGAAACTGTGATGCCATATTGAATACATCCACTGGTTAAAGCCTCCTGTGGAGGTACACATTTTAGTATTTTTTCGATTGGACGCACCCGTTTTAGTCTGGCTTTTTAAAAATAAAAAAAATATATAAGTAATATAAAAGAATATTTTTTTTATCAGTATACAATTATATATGAAATTCAGATTAATACATCGAAACAAACATATTTTATTTTGAACTCTAATTTAAATTATTTTTAAATTTTAACTCTTTTTAAAATGTAACAAAATCCGCTTTTCGATCAAAAATAGTTCGTCTGGTTAGTCAAGAATGTTTTTAACAGCTACTTTTTATGTGGACTTGAAGGTCCATAATCCGTAAAGAAAATTTTGATTTTCTGGTTAACTGAAGACGGCATACAATCATACTTTTGCCGTAAGGTGTTTGAGCTTACTCCTTGTTTGTTTTCTCCATATTTCACCTATTGCCTTCGATTTTGTTTACAACCTTTCTAGGTAAAAATAAAGTTTTGTGGATATCAGTCCTAGGCAAACACTACCTCAAAATTTGACTGAAAGCCGAGTAGTGACCGACCGTAGATTTTTGGCCGAGACTTAAAGTAATTTTTTAAGCCCTACCATAAAATTTTAGATTTAGAAATAATACAATGGTTTGAACAATTATAAGAAATTCGATTTTGAACAAAAAGTATTATCTTATCAGTAAAATAAGTTAACGAGTCATTACGCCCTGTGCGATACTTTACTCAAAGCCTTCATTTGGTACCACTGTGCGACGAAACGCCTTTGAGTCAGTGTGATACTTGGGATTTTATCCAATTCCCGAAACTGTCTTTTAGTATCCAATATCATGTCACCAACAACTCTTCGATTTCGTAATCATTCATTCTTTCACTCCTAACATAAGACACAATAATACCATTGCCATATCTGGCATCTGAGATTTCTTAACAGCGCTTACAATTTGTTGGCCACATGTGTCTTTTTTCGTACTTTTGTCTACACATGTTTAGTTCAAACTCTCTTTATTGTTATTATTACTATACTTTTTCAGTATTTTTTACGACTTTTTAAGCGTTTATCAGTTCTTCAAAATCTTTTTCTTTTTGTTTTTTGTTAACAATTTCAATGTCAAAACCTACCACCGCCTGTCTGTACATGTGTTTTCGCCATAATTTTTTTGTCTTTTCTTTCGAAACTTGGTATTATTTAATGTTCATTTGAGTTTTAGTTTTTTCATTTCACTTTCCAGTTATTGTCACATGTTTGCGCATTGGTCTTTAAGTAAATTAAAATATGACTTTGCAAAAGTTTTAAATATTTAAAATAATTAATAAACATTTTATTGCTACAACAATACATCTTGATTAACAGTACATTAGAGAGGCATTGGATGTATGACATTCAAAAGTCAATTGATTGGAAATTCATGATGATAGGGCCAATTTTTTCACTAGCATTGTAAATTCAATAATTGATTAATACAAAATAAAAATACTATTCTATCTATATTTTGAGCTAAGTCACAGATGAATGTATTCGAATTCATGCTGGCAAAATATTGTTTATTTCGAATGATAAATCTCCATTATAATGGAGTTCGACTCTGTGGAATCTTATATAGCCAGTATCATGGATCCAATTAAAATATGACTAAATATTTATATAGTAACACAATATTTTTATCCCGAACTGCCACTAAATACGAATATAAACAGGAACATTTGTTATAATTTTTTTTGGCGATTTTTTCAAAACGTTGCATTTAATGCTTTTTGAGAATTAAATCACCGATTTTGGGTAAATTTTAGAAAATACCTAATATAAACTCCAATGTATGCTTGACTTTCTAAATCTAGGTCGTGCCCTAACTATTAATCCTTACCCTATGTGCTCAAAATCGGATGCCGATGTATTTCATCTCCGTTACGGGTCCGTAAAATCACAAAAAAAACAAATGTGAGTTTACGAACCGTAAAACATAGAAAAGTGAATCAGTGAAATTGCGATTTAGCGGATCCGTTTCGAATTCGTTATGAGTCCTTAAAAACACAAAATTTCAAATTGCAAACATCTCGTGTGGAAACCAAACTCGTAGTTCGATCAAGAGCTCAGCGGCGGATGTCATGACCTGTTAAACAAAAATAAAATTAAAATAATTTATTTTATCACATAATCATTATCCAACTAAATTACGGTTAAAAAGAGTCGGAAAAGAAATTTCTCAAAATTTGTAAAAATCTTCTTCTTGGTTATATCTGATGAAAAAATTCATGCATTTCGCAGGCCTTATTTTAGGAAGGCATTACAAAAGAACCATTCCGCATGCCTTATTTGTGGAAGGCCTTGCGACTTCTGCCCATAGAGTAATTCGACTTTTATACGATGACTTATGATCCTCGGACACGAGTCGCGACTTACGGTGCTTCTTGATGAGGGGGGAAGAGAAGAAAGAGAGGTAGCATAAGAGTCACGAATTGGAAATTCAGGGGGCATTTTGATAATTCTCTTTCACCTCTTTCACGTTTTGACATGGCGGTAAAGCAACAGTATACAATTAACGGTTAAAAATTGTTTTGAAGCAATTTCATAACAATTTAAAACAATAAATAAAAATAAATGGTTTCCCATTACATCCCATGAAGGGACCGGGGAGAACTTCTCACAATCACTGAGCTGTGCGCTTTCCAGTTTTCACTCACTGATTGGGACCTACAGTTTTACACCGATTCCGAACTGTATTTTGAGAAGCTTTTTCATGGCTATATACTCGATAGTGTCGCCGTCACTATGCGAGGTGACCGCCGCCGAAAGAAATTTGAAGGTGGTCAGAGCAGGGTTCGAACCCAGGATCTCATGTACAAGAGCCGCGCACATTAACCATAGCACCACCGACGACCACATACAGTGCAATTTAATTAGCCATTCTTCATTAATTTTTTAAAATGTTGAATTTGAGATTATTATGAATAGAAAAATAAAGAAGATTAACCGACAATACGTCACAAAGAGTCACACATAGTTGTATGTAGAGAGTCATCGTCTGAAAGCACATGAATTTACGTAGCGGTACCAAAAGAAAATGAACACAATGTCCCAGGGTCGTAAGTCATCGTATAAAAGACGGATAAATCATACTAGAGAGAATATTTGGCTCATCTAACGTTTCCTTTCACACACTTGTTGATGCGGTCGGAGCGATAGAGTGATGTTTGAAGGAAACTGACATACATCAGGTGGAATTACAATAACTTCTGACTTTAATTTGTCATGTCGGGTTGGTGAAAAACTGTGAAATTTAAATGTGTTTTACACTTTTTTATTGACTGTTATTGTTAGCATACATTTGTGTTGTATTTAACACAATAATTTTAGCATACAAAACGAAATACTGTTGTTGTTATTATGTTCGTTGTTTTGAACCATTGCCTCTATCTGGTATTATTGAAGTAATTCTTTTCAACATCCAACGTTGATATCACCCCAGAACAAATGTCATCAATTTGGTGAGAGAACTATTAAGTCTACTATAAGTATTAGTCTATGCTTCTGCCGCTGGTAGGTTTCCTACACACACACACACATACGCGTACACACCCACATAATGTGCATAAAATCGGTTACGGATCATTTTCGACCATATACTAACTAATACATATGTATAGAGCAAATATTTCTGACATTTGGCCTGGAGTGACATGAATGTTGGATGTTGGGAAGAATTGCTTTAATAATACCATATAGAGGCAATGGTATAGACCAACCAACAAGAAAACAACCACGACATTTCATTTTAGGTGTTAAAATTATTGTGTTAAATACAACACAAACGTATACTAATAAATAAATATAACAAAAATGTCCAAAATACATTTAAATTTCACAGGTCTCCACCAAAACGACATGACAAATTTAAGTCAACAGTTCTTGTAACTCCACCTGGTGTAAGCCGACCAGCACCTATCACACCGACCACACCACCAATAGTGTGAAAGGAAACGTCACATGAGACGAATGTCAATTCTATATATATATGTATATCTCTCTGTTTTCGACCCCGTTACGGTTCCGTAAACTCATAAAATAGCGAAATGTGAGTTCTCGAACCCGTTACCAGTTCGCAAAAACATAAAAAATGATTTGGCAAATCCGTTTCGAACACAGCAACTGAAATGACGCGAAATTCGGTCGTTGCAACAGACTTAACGTTAAATTCAGTTACTGCGACTGAATTGACACCAAATTCGATAGTTACAACCGAATTGATGCCAAATTCGGTTATTGCTGCAACGAAATTTGGTACCAATTTCGGTTGTTGCATCCTAATTAATTCCAAATTCGGTTTTTGAATCGAAATTTTAGAAAATTTGGTTGACAGAACGAATATACAGGAAGATTCAGGTGTCACAACCGAATTAATTATGCAACGAGGTTGCCTCAACCGAATTTCAGTTGTGGGGCCTAAGTTCGGTCGTGACAACCTCAATTCGGGTGTGGCAACCGCAATTCGTTGGTAACAACCGAATTTACGGGTGCTCCAAACACTTTTCAAACAATTTGTTTTCTGGGTGTACCACTAGCCAAATTTTGGTTTAGTTCGGCCGATATTTCCAGGCGTTATCGTCCTGAGACTTTTTGACTTAGCTCAATTCTAGTCGCAACTTCACACGGAATAACAACCTAACTCAACATAAGATTTAATATCATTTAAAACCCCCTGTAGAACAACTACTTAAGCGAATATAAGTTGTTTTTTTCAAAATAATGTATTGTTCTCACTTTTAAGTAGCCTATGTAGACATAGGCGAATCAAACAAAGTAATCAACAACAAAATTGTGGGAAAATACTTAAGCGCTTATAAACGCAATTTCATTACTTTTTTGTTTTGAGAAACACAGTTTATAAGGCGATAGGATTTCTAAAATACCGCTGTTTAGTTTAGAGGGCCATGCTATGACATTGTATAACTCTATGCTATTCCCTTGGAGTGTTGACATATAGAGACAATTTCAAGCTAATCGGCAAATAGTTCGATATATTTAAAAGTTATAAAATTTTTTTAAAGGGGCCGCTATTTTTTTGTATGAAACACTACACACACGCTCTCATGAACCTCAACGCCTACGAGGCCCAATTCCATCTGAACGGATACCTAGATATACATAAATTGAGCTTCTGGAGTACGAGAAACCGCGTATTATTCACGAAGAACCAAACATTGCCCTGCTGACAAGGGTCTTTACTCAAAATACATTTGCATACATTAATTGAAGTACTGAACTACATTCATGGCAACAATGAAACATATTCATTGCAGCAACGAGAGATATTCATCGCAACATGTAAATATATTCATGAAATGTATTTGTTGCTGAAGTGAATTATATTCATCGTAGCAATAAAATATATTGATAGCAGTAACGAAATACTGTCATTGCAGCAATGTATATTAAGCAACATTACATGAAGTGTGAGTGGACACCCGGTTGGAACGAAGTTCCATTCGCTATATATTATGTACTTTGTCTTTAAGAAAGGTAGTTTTTGTAAAATGATAAACTTTTTTTTAATAAAATTTGGTTTTATAGAATGTATTTTTTTTAAAGAAAAAGTATAGTTTTAGGTCTTTTTTGTAAGAATATGTATTATCTTTTCCCGAAAAGGTTCTTTTTTAAAGAGAGGTACTTCTTTTATTAAAATCTAATGTTTTTTATAAGAAAAGGTTTCTATTTGTAAGACGAAGTACTTTCTGTAAGAAAAAGCCATGAGTACGAATTTTTTACAAAGAAGTACTTTTTTTAAAAACTTGTTTTAGGAAAAGGTACTTGTTTTAGGAAAAGGTTATTGTTTTAAGAAAATGTACTTATTTT
The DNA here is from genome assembly GCA_963931995.1 of Phaonia tiefii. Taxonomy (NCBI): domain Eukaryota; kingdom Metazoa; phylum Arthropoda; class Insecta; order Diptera; family Muscidae; genus Phaonia; species Phaonia tiefii. The sequence goes on along the minus strand of OZ008367.1, from coordinate 143,022,844 downwards.
TAGAAAGACTACTTATCTCATGAAAAGAAAAGAACAGATATTACTTTATTTTGAAGAAAAGGAATTTTTTAAGAGACGGTATTTTTTGAAGAAAAGGGAATTTATTTAGAATTGGTCCTTTTTTCAAGAATAGGTACATTTTTAAGAGTAGGTACTTATCTCAGGAAAAGTTATTTAGTTTCACAAAAAAGGTACTCTTTAAAGAAAAGGGAATTTGTTGTAAGAAAATGTACTTTTTTAAGAAAAGATACTTATTTAAAAAAAATAAATTTTTTATGTAAAGGTACTTTTTGTAAGAAAATTTACTTTTTTTAAGCAATGGTTCTTCTTTAAGATAAGGTATTTTTTTGTAAGAAAATGTACTTTGTTTAAGAATATGAATAGGTATTTTTTGCGAAAATTTACTTTTTTTTAAGAAAAGGCACTAATTTAAGAAAATGTTATTTTTTAAACTTATTTCACTTTGGCTTTTCTAAATTTACTTTTTATTGAGTTCAAAACTACAATATACAGGGTGATTCAGGAAGTTCCGGACAAATTTCTCCAGCGTATTCCTTGGCTCATTTCATGAAGAAATGTCCACTAGGACCATGTCCGAAAATGCAAGGGTGCGAAATGGCAGCGGGTTCTAAATTTTCGGATTGCCGGTCGGAGGGTAGTAGGGTAAAGTTGCTAACTTCTGAGCCAGTGGTCGGATTTTTTTGTTTTTGTGCATGTTGGAAAGGTCTTTAAGAGGCCTTTCAGAATCAATAATCAACCATTTTACTGAAATGCAAAAATGTTTGTTTTTGTTTTTGGAAGAAAAATAACAGCACACATTTATTTGTTTTTTGTAAATTAACACGTTTAAGATTTTATTTTATTGAAATTTTCATAACTTCAAAACTTTGCAGCGGTAAGACCTCTGGGTTTCGTTTGGGTAATTTTGAAAAGGTAAGAGGTATGGCTATCTTTCAACATAAGTTACCTGCCATGTGGCTGAGCAAATTGAGGTTATGTGAATTTTTTTTCCAGAAAGCTCTGTATCTCGGCGATTTGACTTTTTTCTACTATTTTTTATTGATTCTGAAAGACCTCTTAAAGACCTTTCCAACAAGCCCAAAAAGCAACTTTACCCTACTACCCTCCGACCGCCAATCCGAAAACTTTGAGCCCGCTGCCATTTTGCACCCTTGCATTTTCGGACATGGTCCTAGTGGACTTTTCTCCATGAAATGAGCCAAGGAATACGCTGGAGAAATTTGTCCGGAACTTCCTGAATCACCCTGTATACTAAATATTGGTTACAGGCTCCACCTAGAAAACTTCCCATTAAACAAGAAATTTTCCAACATATGTTAGTGTAGACACAAACCAAAGCAAAAGAACCCAATATAGTTGATAATAGTGGGTTGTAGCATAATAGTGTTAAAAAAAGTTGTTTAATTTTTTTCATTTAGCCCCCATCCCACAACGTGCGATAAGGAACTTCGTTCCAAAAATATGTATACAAACTAATCATGTAGGTTAGTTAGTTTGAAAAACAAGGTTACGATAGAGAAGTGACACTCTGATCCATTCTATATCCGTAGACATACACTTAAGCCGCTGATTTGACTTATTGTGCGCTCTAAATTTGCCCTACGAAGTTATTATACCTTCGGTTCTATGCACGAAGTTCGTCAACAATTTTCTGTCTCTTCCCATGACATTGGTTATGTCCGGTATTGTACTGTCCGACAGGTATCTGGATTTGGCTTGTGTGAAAGCTGGGTATTGGCAGAGGAAATGCTTCATCGTCTCGTCGTCCTCCTTGCACGCCCTTCACTTACTAATTGTCCCTTGTCCAATACGGTATTGGTGGGCTCGTAAGCTGAAGTGTCCCGTTACAACTGCCATCATCTTTCTCATTTCAGACTTTCCCAGTATCTGCGAGCCGTTTGTTTTCAAACCATCGGGGTCTCCCCATAGGCTGATTGTAATCCTGCCCACTCTTTCCTGATTCCACAGTGCTTTGTCGGCCGATTCCATTGGATTAACTGAGCATTATTCGCTTGGAAAGATTTAGCGCTCTCCAGGCTCAACGATTTAAGTTTTTGTTGCCAGAATATTCGCACGATCATTACCGATAACTCCATTGTGTCCCGACACCCAGATGATGTTAAGACTTCCGTGTGTGGAATTATCATTAATCATCTTTTTGTAGTCAAGGACCATTCTAGATTTGATAGTTTCCAATGATATTGTCTTAATTGTCATCTGGCTATCCCTGAAGATATTTAAGTCCGTTGGGCTCGTAGTATTGTCGTGACATTTAACGCCATCGCCCGAACATCTGATTAAAAGTTCGCATTGTGATCTGGGAGGCGTTAGTAGGTTACGGTCGCTGGATTTTCAATGAAAAATCCTAGACCTGATCTTCCCCTAGCTTTGAGTCATCCGTATAATAGCGGGTTCCAATTAGCGATTGTGCCAGGGTTACATCCTGCCAAGCGTTCCTAGATTTCATCATACTCATGCAGTTCGCATTAATCTTTAGATTAGATATTCAGTCTGGTTCACTCGCATCTTGCGTGTAACTGGCCGAGGCCGGTTCGACTTTTGATCCCTGTTGATCCATTCACCTATTGCCTGTAGGCGTTTTGTCACAAGGGCGGCCTCGTATTTGGCCCTGAGCTTAATTCGCTGGATATATAAAACAGTGTCCATAGCCCTTGACGGGGTTGTTCTCATTGCACCGCTGATACCAATGAAGCACATAAGTTGAACCTTTTGCAGTGTCGCATTATTGCATTTCTTCTCAACTGCCGTCCACCATCCCATGGGCAATATATTAAAATTTGGGACATGGCTTGCAAGTTGGCATACGTGCAATTAAAGAAATATTTTGTTGTCGGAAAAGTCAAAAATTCTGGGAAGTTGTGACTAATCGCTTCTTAACTCCGAACACGACCCTCAATATACGCCCAAAAACCATTTAAAATTCATTCACCGAAAAATTCGGTTGAGGCAGCCGAATTAGCCGTAACTGAATTTAGAGATTGTCATAACCACACTAGATATCATCATATCAGAATCAGACGTTGTTTCAACCAAATTACATGTTGTCACAACCGAATTAGAAGTTGTCACATTCGAATTAGAGGTTGCCACAGACGAATTAAAGGTAGTCACAACCGAATGGTAGTCACAACTGAATTCTTAACTTTTTTTCTATTAATTTATTGACGATTTATTATATCATATTATATCATGCACTTTATATGGGATAATCTTTAGGGACCATTGTAATATTATTATTGTAATATTATTAGTTTTTGTAATAAATAATCTTAAATTAAAAAAAATGCATTTCGGGTCGTTTTTGAAGTCCCGGCAACCACGGGTCACGTCATCAATTCTGACGTGTTGAGTCTGTCGATTTAGGTTCTAAACCGTACTATATAAAATACAGCCATCGGAAACACATCTCAACCGACCGACGTTGAACAACTTCAGAACTCGAAAAGCTTATAGTAGACTTAACCGTTCTCTCAGCAAATTTCGGACATTTGGCCTGGTGTGATATGAACGTTGGATGTTGAAAAGAATTGCTTTACTAATACCAGATAGAGGCAATAGTTCAAAACAACGAACAAAATAATTTCGTTTTGTATGTTAAAATTATTGTGTTAAATACAACACAAATGTATGCTAACAATAACAGTCAATAAAAAGTGAAAAACACATTTAAATTTCACAGTATTTCAGCAAAACATGAAAAATTAAAGTCAAAAGTTCTTGTAAATCCACCTGGTGTCACTCACTTATCGTCAAATATCTCTCTATCACGCCGATCGCACCACGAAGAGTGTGAAAGAAAACGTCAGATGAATCAAATATTCTTTCTTGTAAGATTTACTCTATGACTTCTAGTTTGATTGATAATAAACGTGGAATTTAAAATCACACCGGAAAATTCAGTTTCTACAGATGCTTTTTAATGGAGTTAATCGTTTTGGAAACTGCCGCATGCAAATTTTGGTAGTTTCTGCAAAATAAAACGTTTTACCGCAAAGACCATAACTACATTTTTTGTTGTCACAAACGAATCAATCATGAAACGAGATTTCTTAATCCGAATTTCAGTTGTGGGGACTAAATTTAGTTGTGACAACTTCAATTCGGTTGTGGCAAACGCAAAAAATACTGCAGGGGAGATGTTCACATAGTACTATGTATGCCAGTGAAGAAATACAGCTGATTTAGAACTTCGATCACGGCATACTAGATAAGTCTCGAAAGAGTGGACTAACAAGATGCATGTCCTGGAGCAGCTACCTCAACCACCGGACCTAAACGCAAGTGAAAAATATAGCGAGTGCAACTTTATTATACAATTTTCAAAATATTTTCTCGTTGTACTTTCTGCAATAGTAAAAATCTCTTTGCTCTTAATGTCGTGCTATAAAGCTCTTAGGTTAAGCGTAAACATTGTTAGAGAGCGAAAGAAGCGAACGTGCTGTGTTGCTCCAATCAAGAGTTTGTTGTTGTCTTATAGTTTAATATTGTTTTTTTTTTTGCAACTGCAAAAACAATAACACCAACAAACTCAGAACCATTCATTCACTTCTTCAATCGTTCATTGAATGTTTTGTGTTTAAGAGGAACGAATAAGCAAAGAAAAACGAATTAAAAAATACAACTAAACCATTGAAGAAAAAGAATCCATGTAGTCGCGCGCTCTTTTTCTCGTTCATTGTGTTTTTGTGCTTTTCGTTTTCGTTTGCTGTTTCTCGGTTTGTGTGTCGTTCGGTATTTGGCTGCGTTTATTAAACGATGGATGATGACGATTGTTGATTTTCATTCATACGTTCGTATGTCGAACGTAAACGATGGACGAAATGCCTTCGTTCTGTCTGCAAGTGTGAGTGTGTGCGTGTGTTTGGGGGCTGTAATTCGCGTCACTCTCGTCTTCGTCGTCGTCGCATTTTGTATCTGTTGGATTTGAATTTGTTGTGGATACTTGTATGTACCTTTTTGCGTGATGTCGTTGCTGTGGTTGTTTTTATATTTTGATTTGGTTTATGTTGATTTGTTTTGTTGTTATTTTTATTCGGGTGTGTGCGAGTGCGATTGTGTTGTTTTTGCTAGGTCTACTCTACATGCAAATGTGGGGAACTTGAGCGATTGTCATTTGATTCATTCATTGTTGCCTTTGTTGTATTTGACTTTAAAATGTTGTTGTTATTTCTTGAATTTGTTTTAGTTTTTTGTATTCTCTTAAGTTTTTTTGTGTATGAAGGAAGATGAGGATGACTTTTTGCTTTTGTTTTGTTCTCATGGCAATCGATCATTTGGGGCTTTTATTTATACATACTTCTTGATGCTTTTGATCTGTAGATGCGTACAAGAGATGATAAGATGGTCAAGCGAAAGAAAGGATGGGAATTAGTGATGTCACTGTAAAGAGTAATGAGTATTTGGTCATTCGAATAATTGGGTACATAACAGTTTTATTTTAAAATTTGTTATGTTTATAGATCATGTAGAATATGTTTATGGAAAAAATTAAAGTGTTAAAAAAGACTTACTTATTTTATGAGAAAGTGAGACAATAGTCATAAATCGGTACTGGCATTTAATCTTAACTGAAGTGTTGCCATTATCATCACACAAAAAAAAAATTATAAAATTAAAATTTAATAAAAAAATAACATTTAAAAATTTAATTGGAATTTTTGGTGACGCGATAACTAAAAGAGTTATCGGAAGTCGAAATTGGGAAAATCGATAATTTTTGTTGTCTAAAGGAATGTCACATAATGGTGTTTACTTCCTGGTTCTGGTGCCTAAAGGGCACCTTAGACCAGCGGATTGTCGGGTCGACTTTAGAGTCGCGCCGACTCATCTCCCAGAGTAAGGTGAATTCGGGCAGTCGGCCAACTAGTCGGGCAGAAATCAAAAACTTTTCGGCCGGAAAGTCGGTTAGTGTCAGTAGGCCGACTGGTCCGTAGGTCTAGGTTGCCCTTTAAGGGCCGGTGTTGGATAATCTTTAAGTTAGTGGAGAAAATCTTTAAGTCACTCAAGAAACCTAACACGAAGCCAATTGCGTGGCAAATTCCGCAATCGAAAAATATTATTGCATCAGCTGTTGAGTCTGAAGATAAATATTTCACAGTTAAAGTCTTACCTGAACAGACAAATATCTAGCTAAATTAGATAATACTTAAAGCATTCACCCCTACGATAACCATTAAGTTGATGCCGAATTTCTTGCACAATCGAGAACTAACAGCGTTACTAGGAGATGGTTTTGAAAACGGCTGAAGTAGTATAAATTGACGATTTGCAGCGAAACTGTAGTCAGTTAAATTTCAAACCGGTAAATAAATAAATCGTCGAGTAATCGCGTTATCGAGAACAGAGAGAAATAGACAAGAGCCGCTACCCTGTCTTTACGTTCTCTTGATGACAACGAGGTAGTAGGCCATTACATCGAGCTGCTATTGTAATTTACTCTTTGGTTGGACATAATACGGACAGAAATAAAAGGGAATGCGTATTTTCGTTCCATGCAAACAACATAAACATAATTTAGTTGTCATTAGTATCAATCAAACACTATTTAAACTTAGTTTGCTGCATGGTCTATACAGGGTCGCCATTTTTTTTCAGGCGAAATTGTTATTTTTAATCCCCGAAAATCCCCAAAAAAATGCTAAAATCCCCGGAAAAATCCCTATTGTTTTAAAGGTAGTTCGAGAAAGTTTTAAGTTATAAAATTAAAATTTATTTTGAATTCAGTTTAACAAAACGAAAGGTTAAATATTGAAAAATTTAAACGTAAATAAATTATTATATTATTATTAAATTATTAATTTAAAAATAGTTATAACAAAAAGATTATGACAAATGAGATCTGGCTTTAATTTATGTGCACATTGGTTAAAAGTCATTAAGGCTTAGTATACATATATGTATATCAAATACTTCAGTCTCATAATCTTCACATTCATCTACTGAATTATTTGTTTTGTACATAGTTTTAGTATTTCTCGTTATTTATTATCCACTGCTTCTATTCTTTTCAGTAACACCAAATATCAAAAATGTTGTTTTACTTGTTTTATTCTTGTCATCACGTAGAGCCTTGCCAGTAAAACAATTTGATATTTTCAGGAACTGACAAGTGTATGTTGTTCTTTCTCCTGGCAACATTTAGCAATACCTCAGCAAATTTATGTATGACATTTGGCCTGGCGTGATATTTACAGTCGATGTTGAAAAGAACTGCTTTTCTAACGGCCAATTTATACGATGATTTTTACGACGTTGCTTCTGCTTGCTTCTGCGACGTCTTTTTTTACATATAGGCGAACGGTGTAGAGAAGGGCATTATGGAAAAAACAGAAATCGTGTCTTTTTGTTTACCGCTCTTGCTTCTCTACACCCTTCGACTATATGTTAAAAAAAGACGTCGCAAAAGCAACGTCGTAAAAATCATCGTATAAATTGGGTGTTATACCATATAGAGGCAATGGTTCAAAACAACGAACAAAATAACAACAACGGCATTTCGTTTTGTGTGTTAAAATTATTGTGTTAAATACAACACAAATGTATGCTAACAATAACAGTCAATAAAAATGTGTAAAAACACATTTAAATTTCACAGTTTTCACCAAAACGACATGAAAAATTAAAGTCAGAGGTTATTGTAATTCCACCTGGTGTATGTCACTTTTCGTCAAACATCTCTCTATCACACCGATCGCATCACGAAGAGTGTGAAAAGAAACGTCAGATGAGTTAAATATTCTCTCTAGTTAGATTTACTCTATGCCAAATATTATTTGTGTGTTTATGCTTGTTTTGATTTAGGTAGTACCAGATCAAAACTTTCAAGGAATGATACAAAAGTTGCGCTTTTAATGCAGCTTAAATTTTTATCCCCAAAAATCCCCAGATCCCCAAACCAAAAAAACAATCCCCTGTTTTGAAAAAAAATCCCCAGTACTTAGGGGATAAATCCCCTAAACTGGCAACACTGGGTCTATAATCTGTATGTCTTCTTTGGTCTCTCATTCTACATCATTTCACTAGTACATTTTCGATCAGCTGTACCACATAAACCCCCTGATAGAGAATTAATTATTGTTACGTGTTGTTAAGTTTGTTTATTACAATTGAAAAAATATTCTTCTTTTTATTAACGGGAAATTCACCGGCGCTAATAAGGAAAATTAGAAAATCCGTAACAATATATACATATTTAATAACTGCGATGAAAATGTTTTACTGCTACGATGAATATGTTTCACTGCTGCGATGATTATGTTTCATTTATCTGTTGGCATGACAATTTTTTGAGATTATTTTAATAAAATGTATACTTTTTTATTCTTAAAATAAGAAAAATCAACAATTTTTGCCAGAAGGCCGTCGCTGGTGTAATTGTTAGTGTTAGCGATTTCTGTACATGACATCATAGGTTCTGTTCCCGCTCCGGCGACGACTGTTCAGTACTTTCGGCGACGGTTACCTCGCTTAGTGACATCAACACTATCGTGTAATAAGCTTTAAAAAAGCTTCTCAAACACCGTTCGGAAACGGTGTAAAACTTTAATTCCCAAGTAGTGAGGCTAAAAGAAAAATATCACAGCTCACTGATTGTGAGAATTGATTTGTGAGATTGTGAGAACACCGAACAACATTTTCTTGTCTTGTTTGCTTTGACCGTAAAAAAATCATTATTATTCAGAAAATATAATACCATTATTACCATTTTTAATATAAAAAAAAAAAAAAACAGTTTCCCATTACATTCCATGAAGGGATTGGGGAGAACTTCTCACAACCAGTGGGCTGTGCGCTTTCTAATTTTTCACTCACTGATTGAGACCTACAGTTTTTACACCGATTCCGAACGGTATTTTGAGAAGCTTTTTCATGGCTATATACTCGATAGTGTCGCCGTCACTATGCGAGGTCACCGCCTTCGAAAGAAAGTTAAGGTGGTCAGAGCAGGGATCGAACCCAGGATCTCATGTACAAGAGGCGCGCACACTACCCATTGCACCACCGACGGCAACACCATTTTTAATATATTTGTAATAATTTTCATTAAAGAAAAAGACATCAGATAATATTTTTGTTATGAAGATAATAATAATTGAACTGTTAGATTAGTTAGATTGAATTGAATTGAATTCAACTGTATTTAACTGAATTGAATTGAACTTAATTGAATTGAACTTAATTGAATTGCACTGAACTGAATTGAAATCAATTGAATTGAATTGAATTGAACTGAACTGAACTGAACTGAACTGAACTGAATTGAATTGAATTGAGTTGAATTGATCTGAATTGAATTGAATTGAACTGAACTGAACTGAATTGAATTGAATTGAATTGAATTGAACTGAACTGAACTGAATTGAATTGAATTGAATTGAATTGCATTGAATTTAATTGAACTGAACTGAACTGAACTCAACTGAATTGAACTGAATTGAATTGAATTGAACTGAACTGAACTGAACTTAATTGAATTAAGTTACATTGAATTGAATTGAAGTGGCTTGCATTGAATTGAATTTAATTGAACTGAACGGAACTGCATTGAATTGAATGGAATTGAACTGAATTGAATTGAATTGAGTTGAATTGAACTGATCTGAATTGAATTGAACTGAATTGAATTTAATTGAAGTGACTTGCATTGTATTGAACTTAATTGAACTGAACGGAACTTCACTGAACTGAACTGAACTGAACTGAATTGAACTGAATTGAATTGAATTGAATTGAACTGAACTTAATTGAATTAAGTTACATTGAATTGAATTGAAGTGACTTGCATTGAATTTAATTTAATTGAACTGAACGGAACTGCATTGAATTGAACGGAATTGAACTGAATTGAATTGAATTGAGTTGAATTTAACTGAATTGAATTGAACTGAATTGCATTTCATTGAATTGAATATAATTTAATTGAATTGCATTTCATTGAATTGAATTGAATTTAATTTAAATTGAATTGAATTGAACTGAATTGAACTGAATTGAATTGAACTGAACTGAACTTAATTGAATTAAATTACATTGAATTGAATTGAATTAAACTGAACTGAATTAAATTGAATTGAATTGAATTGGACTGTAATGAACTGAATTGAATTGAACTCACTTGAACTGAATTGAATATAATTTAATTGCATTGAATTGAATTGCATTGAATTGAACTGAATTGAACTGAACTGAACTGAACTGAATTGAATTCAATTTAATTGAATTGAAGTGAAGTGAATTGAATTGAATTGATCTGAACTGCACTGAACTGAATTAATTTGAACTGAACTCAACTGAATTAAACTGAACTGAATTGAATTTAGTTAAGCTGAATTGAATTGAATCGAATTGAATTGATTTTAAATGAATTGAATTGCATTTCATAGATTAGAATAGCATTGTATCGAATTCAATTGCGTTGAATGGAATTGAATATAATTGATTTGAACTGAATTGAACTAGAGTGAATTCAATATTCTTATTCGTGTTCAAAATTTAATATTCAATATTCAAAATTTAATGTAAATAAAATTTAATGTAAATTAAAATGTAAATCATATTCCAATTTGAAATGCGTGTTTAATATACAATTACAAATTTTAATTCAAATTCACAAATTTTAAATACATGAAAGTGCAAATATTTAATTCAAATACTAATTTAAATTATGTAATTCATTAGAAATTTAAAAATCATTTTGAAACTTTAAAAAATTCTTTAAAATCGTATGTAGAACTGATTCAAGCTATAAAATTATATTTAAAAATAACGTAGATACCGTGTTTCTTAATTAAAAAGTGCATTAATATTATATTTACTTTTTAAATTTTTTTTAAGTATATTTAACACAAATAAAGTAAAACATCCCGATTAATCGACGTTAAATAAACGGGTATCGGCCTATTCGAAATTACGTCTTTTTAGAAACCAGCACACGGTTGGCTGCAAAAAAGCCGGTTAATCGGTTAATCGGTTTCAGTTAATACCCATCCTTTTCCCTATACCCAAGTAGTGAGGCTAAAAGAAAAATATCACAGCTCACTGATTGTGAGAATTGATTTGTGAGATTGTGAGAACACCGAACAACATTTTCTTGTCTTGTTTGCTTTGACCGTAAAAAAATCATTATTATTCAGAAAATATAAAACCATATTACCATTTTTAATATATTTGTAATAATTTTCATTAAAGAAAAAGACATCAGATAATATTTTTGTTATGAAGATAATAATAATTAAACTGTTAGATTAGTTAGATTGAATTGAATTGAATTCAACTGTATTTAACTGAATTGAATTGAACTTAATTGAATTGAACTTAATTGAATTGCACTGAACTGAATTGAAATCAATTGAATTGAATTGAACTGAACTGAATTGAATTGAATTGAGTTGAATTGATCTAAATTGAATTAAATTGAACTGAACTGAACTGAATTGAATTGAATTGAACTGAACTGAATTGAATTGAATTGAATTGAATTTAATTGAACTGAACTGAACTGAACTCAACTGAATTGCACTGAATTGAATTGAATTGAACTGAACTGAACTTAATTGAATTAGGCTACATTGAATTGAATTGAAGTGGCTTGCATTGAATTGAATTTAATTGAACTGAACGGAACTGCATTGAATTGAATGGAATTGAACTGAATTGAATTGAATTGAATTGAATTGAATTGAGTTGAATTGAACTGAACTTAACTGAACTGAACTGAACTGAATTGAATTGAACTGAATTGAATTTAATTGAAGTGACTTGCATTGTATTGAATTTAATTGAACTGAACGGAACTGCACTGAACTGAACTGAATTGAACTGAATTGAATTGAATTGAATTGAATTGAACTGAACTGAACTTAATTGAATTAAGTTACATTGAATTGAATTGAAGTGACTTGCATTGAATTTAATTTAATTGAACTGAACGGAACTGCATTGAATTGAATGGAATTGAACTGAATTGAATTGAGTTGAATTTAACTGAATTGAATTGAACTGAATTGCATTTCATTGAATTGAATATAATTTAATTGAATTGCATTTCATTGAATTGAATTGAATTTAATTTAAATTGAATTGAATTGAACTGAATTGAATTGAACTGAACTGAACTTAATTGAATTAAATTACATTGAATTGAATTGAATTAAACTGAACTGAATTAAATTGAATTGAATTTAATTGAATTGGACTGTAATGAACTGAATTGAATTGAACTCACTTGAACTGAATTGAATATAATTTAATTGCATTGAATTGAATTGCATTGAATTGAACTGAATTGAACTGAACTGAACTGAATTGAATTCAATTTAATTGAATTGAAGTGAATTGAATTGAATTGATCTGAACTGCACTGAACTGAATTAATTTGAACTGAACTCAACTGAATTAAACTGAACTGAATTGAATTTAGTTAAGCTGAATTGAATTGAATCGAATTGAATTGATTTTAAATGAATTGAATTGCATTTCATAGATTAGAATAGCATTGTATCGAATTCAATTGCGTTGAATTGAATTGAATATAATTGATTTGAACTGAATTGAACTAGAGTGAATTCAATATTCTTATTCGTGTTCAAAATTTAATATTGAATATTCAAAATTTAATGTAAATAAAATTTAATGTAAATTAAAATGTAAATCATATTCCAATTTGAAATGCGTGTTTAATATACAATTACAAATTTTAATTCAAATTCACAAATTTTAAATACATGAAAGTGCAAATATTTAATTCAAATACTAATTTAAATTATGTAATTCATTAGTAATTTAAAAATCATTTTGAAACTTTAAAAAATTCTTTAAAATCGTATGTAGAACTGATTCAAGCTATAAAATTATATTTAAAAATAACGTAGATACCGTGTTTCTTAATTAAAAAGTGCATTAATATTATATTTACTTTTTAAATTTTTTTTAAGTATATTTAACATAAATAAAGTAAAACATCGGCCTATTCGAAATTACGTCTTTTTAGAAACCAGCACACGGTTGGCTGCAAAAAAGCCGGTTAATCGGTTAATCGGTTTCGGTTAATACCCATCCTTTTCCCTATACCCTGTGAGTAATGGGTAAACTATCGTTACCCATTCCCCAGATGATGGTTGCCCAGGGTAACACATTACCCACGAAATACGAACCCTGACAATTACAAATAAATATGAAAATACCGGTTAACCAGTATCGAATTTTGTTGGCCCAAAAGGCTTAAACAGAAATTAATTTCAACAACACTAATTGACAGACCTAATGATAAGTCAGTTTGTGGTGGATAGACAGACGGGCAGATTGCAATTTGTTTTGTTAATTTTTTTTGTTTGTTTCGTTTATCCGCAGAGGGTGAATCTTCTTCTGCTTAACCTTAATGCTCTTCGATAGTGCGTCTTTGTGTTTTTTGCTTTTCGATTTCATTTTCAAGACGGTTTTAGTTTGAAACCGGCTTTTATTGCTGTGTTTTGCAGCAGCTTCTTAACCTAGGGCTAAAATTTCAAAACATTTAGCTCCACTTGGCTGGTTGACTGACTTGCTGCCTGTGTCAGTCCGCCAGCCTGCCTAACTGCCAGATTGTGGCAAAGTGTTTTGCTTGCTGCAACAGTTTATGTGTGTGTATTTACTTACAAATGCATGGCAACATGTGTGGAGAGCTTAGCAAACCGGGCCTATGTTTTAATAACTGCTGGTGGCTGCTGCTGCCCCTCTCGCCGCGTAACATATTGGCTGGTGGTGGTTGCTGCATCTGGTTGTTGGTATTGACCGTGGGCGCGTTCAAAATCTGAATAAACACAAAAATAATAATCAGAAACACAGATGGGCGGACGAACGGACGGACAGTTAGACTTGTTTGTCGTCTATCTTTATGTGGTGGGGTGAGTTTGCTCAGTTCTTATGTTCAATATTTATGTATGCAGTTGTTACTCTCTCCTCCCGGCATTCGCGCTCTTCACTCTCTTACCTGTATTTTTGGTTTTATCTCAATTCGATCACATCATTCATTTGTGTTTGATAGGCCCTACAACAGAGCGCGCGCCTGCGCAGACGTCAAGTTCCACTATAGCCACCGAAAATATCAAACTGGTTGTTACCATTCATACATTCGTTCATTCATTCAATCACAGCTCTAAGAGTTTGGCAAGTCCCGACCAACTACATGTTAGCGGTATAGAATGAAGTCAAAGTTGGAGTTGTGGTGGATGTGGCTGCAACACTTGCAGCCGCCTTTATTGATCACGGTCCACGCACAAGTATACACACGCACACACACTCGCTTACTTAGCCTTCATGCAGGCATACATCTAGTACCTCTCTTGGTCCAGCCTTAAGGATCTTGGATCATATTTGCTTGAAAGCCGGTTCTTCTTTCACCCATTATTCATCATTATTCTACTTCTCTCATATTCTGGAAAATGTATGATAGTAATTTTGTATTTAGTTGTTATTGTTGTTGCTTTTGCTGTTGTAAGTGTAATTGAGGTGTGTAGAGTTGTTGTGGTTTTAGATACTTGTGTTTGCTGTTGCTATTGTTGTTGTTGTAGTTTTAAATTGCTGTGTTAACATTTTTATGCTTTTTCATTCATAAAACTGCTTGTTTGGATTTTATTTATAATCGGTTTTTTTTGCTTCATTCTTCATTTCATTCATACGATCGCTCCATTCATACTCGTACAATATTCATTCATTCATTCATTTGTCAGTCGTTTATTAGTTTTACGTTAACTGAGTGGTTTTGTTTTGTTGTTGTTGTTGTTGCTGTTTTATTCTATACAATTTTAACAATATTGGTTTTCCATATCGTAACAATAATAAAACAAAAACGTTAAAATTTTTGTAAGTTAGTGAAAATCTGAAATTGGAGCAATTGCATGTCATGTTGCTATACTAGATTTGTAGAAGTACTGTGTATTATTACCCGAAGACGACGCCACCCGATTGTTTTAAACAACCTGAACTTTAAACAACCTATCTTTTAAACAACCTGTCTTAAGCCTACAATAGGCGTGTTTTATTTGAAGCTTCTTTCTAGCTTCAAAACTGTTAAAATTTGTATCACACTTAGCTTTAGGGAAGCGATTTATCCAAGATAAAATAAGCTAAACTGCTAGTTAAAATTGGTACAAATTGGTACTTTTTAACGGCTGATTTGCTAAGTGGTTGGTTCTCTATAAAAAAATAACACAGAAAATCTACAAAAGTGTAATAGCCTGTTCAGCAAAATTTTTTGCTTAAGCAGACCTACGATTGCTAGTAGAGTGTCCAAAACCGAAACCGAAAAACCGGGTAAACCGGTTAACCGGGTTTTTAATATTTTTTAAAAAAAAGTAATTTTCGAACAAACCTGAAACCGGTTATTTGACGTCGGTTAACCGGTTAATCGGATTTTACGTAATTTGTGTTAATGTTCTTAAAAAAATAAGTAGTAAATGATACGATTTTCGAATTTAGTGAACATGATTTCTATTGTGAAATACGATATGATCTTAGGCTTCAATGAGTTCTAAATGACATATCCAAACAATTTTTTCAAAATTATTAATTCAAAAATTCAATTAATTCAAGAATTAAAAATTATTTAAAAACTTTTTTTAATTAAATTTCAAAATTAAAATTATTTGATAATTAAATGTTTTAAACTTAATAAGATTTTCATACATGAAAATCGTTTTCAAATTTGAATATGTTTTTCGATTTTAAATCACTTTAGTACGAATTTGAATAAAACTTTTAATATTAAACACGCATTTCAAATTGGAATATGATATATATTTTTTCAAATGTGATGATTTATTCGACCTTTCGTATTATATTTCAAATTAAAATGCTCAAGCGTGTTAGGTCTATTTTAAATTATTTCATTCTTCAATATTTCGCTACCCATTGGGTAGCATCGTCGGGAAGATAAGCATAATTATTAATTATAAAAAACAAATGGTGTCCCATAACATCCCATGAAGGGGTTGGGGAGAGCTTCTCACAATCAGTGAGATATGGGCTTTCTAGTTTTACACTCACTGATTGGGACCTACAATTTTACACCGGTTCCGAACGGTATTTTGAGAAGCATTTTCATGGCTAAGTACTCGATAGTGTCGCCATCACTAAGCGAAGTGACCGCCGTCGAAAGAAGTGTAAGGTGGTCTGAGCAGGGATCGAACCCACGTCCTCGCTAAATAAATGTATTGTAAGTTATACATGTGTAATTTAGTTTAGTGGCCGTCGGTGGTGCAATGGTTAGTGTGCGCGGCTCTTGTACATGAGATCCTGGGTTCGAACCCGGCTCTGACCACCTGAAAATTTCTTTCGGCGGCGGTCACCTCGCATAGTGACGGCGACACTATCGAGTATCTAGCCATGAAAAAGCTTCTCAAATTACCGTTCGGAATCGGTGTAAAACTGTAGGTCCCAATCAGTGAGTGAAAACTGGAAAGCGCACAGCTCAGTGATTGTGAGAAGTTCTCCCCGGTCCCTTCATGGGATGTAATGGGAAACCATTTATTTATTTATTTATAATTTAGTTTAATGCAAAAAAAACAGACTAAACCGGTTTCACCGGTTTTTGGCAAAATTAAAAACTGAAAACCGGTTTCTTAAAAAATTGATTTTTCGAACAAACCGAAAACCGGTTTCTTGAAAAATTGTTTTTTCGAACAAACCGAAAACCGGTTTCTAAAATATTATTTCTCTTTCGCCCTGGGGTAAACGATCATTTTACTCATTGCTCAGTAGTTCCGCTGTCGAGTAGTTGACAAATTCAGGAACTTTGGGAGTACATTTCAGCACTGTTCCGTGACCGACTCCGACCATGCCCCGTTGTGAGAGTTGCTTGCCTAGTTGTGATGTCTACTGCCACAAGTATAACATTACATTCAGTTGAGAGGAGCGTAGAGCAACCGAGATGCTCATCGCCACCATTCTCTGAATCCTAGTCTGTATTAAACACCTGACACGTGACCCATAGAGTATTATCGCTCTCACCACTGCTGTATAGATCCCCGGAGGATGTGCCCTTTTACAACCTATAGCCCTCTTGCAGAAGTTTTGGAATATTGCCGCCTTTTTTTGCTCTTTTCACTAAAGCTTGTCTGAAACTAAGCTTGCTGTCGACACTGCAAGCTTAATTTCAGAATTGTATGGCATATGTTCCATTATAGCTATTTTATGCCTTCAGGTAATAATGACCAGCTGGGCCTAGTACATTCTTAGCCGCCCATCTTCCGAAAGTTTGTAATCTGCCCTGGAGAAGGTCCCTTAGGAGTACCTGGGATACTTGCCCCTTATTAACATTGGCACGTCAATAGCATAATCAACAATTTTCGCACCCACATTTTCGAAAGTGACCAGTATTCCTTTCAGCGTAAGGATCCGTAGAAGTTGGGACAAGACCCCCCTTAAGGTGTGCCTCTCTTAACATACCTGCACGCTGAAGAATCAGTCTTTTGTTGTTGGTTGGGTGCAAATTTATCCGTGTTTGTAGCTTGTAGCAAATATTGTTTACTTGTGTCCAAACACATTGGGTTTTCTTATTCACTATTACATGTTGGAGACACAATGATTAAAAGGTTATAATAGTGTGTTAGTGTGCGCCCCTCTTGTACATGATATCCTGGGTTTGATTCCTGATCTGACCACCTTAAATTTCTTTCGCCGGCGGTCACCTCGTATAGTGGCGGCGACACTATCGAGTATTTAGCCATGAAGAGCCATGAATAGCGTTCGGAATCAGTGTAAAAACTGTTCGGAATCAGTGTAAAAACTGTAAACTATAAAGCGCACACCTCACTGGTTGTGAAAAGCTCTCCCCAATTCCTTCATGGGATGTAATGGGAAGCCATTTATTTATTTATTTTTAAAACAATTGTGTTTGACACCCAAATGTGGCTTTGATTGTTGAAAACTGGTGAAAACAAAAACGCGACAGACAACAAAGCAACAACAAAGCAGCAGGACTTATATTCATGAAAACAATGCTTGAAAACATACACATGGTTCCTGCATTATGTTGCTGGGGCCGTGTTTTTCAGAGTGTGGTAGAGGTCGAGGTGCCCAATGCGCCGCGACACGTCTTCCGGTGGGTAATCTCCATAATATACACGTTAACCTTAAGGGTTGATATCGCCGTGATAGTATTGAACGCCCCCTCAATGTCAAGAAAGACCACTATTGTATACACCTTAGCTGCCAACGATTTCTTTCTGTATCCAATTAGTTTATAAAGTGCTGTTTCTGTAAATCTATCTACCTTTGTCGTATGCCCTCTTCGCACCAGATAACAATCTTACGCCAATACTGCCATCAAGCGATCAACTATCAGTCGTTCCAAGATATTTAGTAGAACTGATGACAGGCCTAAAGTCTTTAACCTTTTAACGACCATACATTTCCGGGATTAACGATAATTTTTTTTGATTATTTTCGTGATCTATGACCTAATAATAGATACACCGCACAAAAAAGGAGACCATATTTTTTTGTTTGGTACATTTTTTTCCATTTTAGCTAAAAGGCGCACATATTTACCAAACATATGTTCGGCCTATGTTGAAAAGTCAACCCTACATTTCTTAAAATGTAAGGTATGAACTCAAAACGTAGCTGACGTTTCCCCCACGAGCCCCTATTTTTTCGACTCGTTGCATCCCTGTGTAGTAAGACCACTTTTTGACAGACATTGATGGTTCAGAGGCTTCAAATTGGATCTGTTAGAGAATTGGCACCTACTACACTATTGTTGTTCCTACCATCTTCTATAAATCACCCGTGGATACATTTGGTCTAGCTCCTACCTTCACAAACATTTTTGCCTGTGATCGTCAAAGGGTTAAGAGATGTGTGAGAGACATTTAGCGCTTAAGAGAATAAGCACTAATCCCGTCACGCCTGAACGATGTCCACTAGGGATATATCCCATGAAGCGATTGGGAGAGCTTCTCACATCCAGTGAGCTGTGCGCTTTCTAATTTTTCACTTACTGGTTGGGACCTACAGTTTTACGCCGGTTCCGAACGGTATTTTGAGAAGAATTTTCATGGCTAAGTACTCGATAGTGTCGCCGTCACTAAGTGAGGTGACCGTCTTCGAAAGAAATGTAAGGTGGTCAGAGAAGGGATCGAACACACGTTATCATGCACAAGAGCCGCGCACACTAGCCATTGCACCACCGACGTATGTTGGAATATTAGCACGTTTTTCCAATGTTCTAGGAAATTTAAATGTTTACTAAATTGACGATATTTTTCTTGGAGTTAATTAATCTCAATCCATTTATTAAATGATGAAAGTTTCATATTCCACTACCTCTTAATGATTCCAAATTCGAGTTTGAAAAAAGTAAATTTTTGAAAAAGTGAAATTTAATTTTTTTCTTTTTTTTACAAATAATTAATTTAGTTGAACTAGAAAATCATTTTATTTACAACGGCATTTTAGCTGAAGTATGTACGCTTCCACTAAGGCATAACATGCCAGACATTTTCAACGATTTCATAGTGATATAGTGGGTCAAAGTTGGCTACCTCAAGGAAAATACGTCAAGAGGGGCCTAACATGGGTGCTAGATCAATAATAAGTCGAAACATGAGTGAGAAACAAAACTCATATACTCCAACCGGTTGAACAAAATTGGGTCTGCCGAGTAGATACTACAACCGGTTTAGGGAAACGGTTTCAAGACAGGGTTCTATAAACCGGGCTCAGGGTACGGGTTTGGAGTCAGCTTCCGAAATTGGAAAGGGTTCAAATAAACAGGCGTAATACCGACTTTTTATTTTAAACCGGTTTTATTGATTGAAAGCGCTTATAATTTTGTGTATTTGGAATGGATGTCCAAATGTCCAAAACTGGGTTTTAAAACCGGGTCTTAAAATCGGTTCCTCAAACCGGTTTTGTCGACCCCAAATTTTTGAACCGGCGGGAGGACATGAGTTTTGTTTCTCACTCAAGCTTTGTGTTATTAATGATGTAGCACTAGAGTGACCACAAATGAAACCGAAATACCGGTTAACCGGTTTTTTGTTATTACCAGTGTGCCAGTTTTTTAAACAACGTAATTTTCGAACAAATGAAACCGACGGCAAATATCCGGTTTTTACTCAATTTGTGTAAAATATCCTTAAATGCTTTAATATTAAATGACATGATGATAAAATTTTAATGAAATTTTAGAATTAAAAAACATGATTATCCGGTATGTGATTGAAATCGATCGAATTTAAATCGAATACGAAATCCTCCCACTGCCTACTGCATGACAAAAGGAGCTGTTGCAGCTTTTCTAATTAAATTCAAAATTTCTTAGGGCGAGTTTGATGCAAGTTATTTAAAAGCTCAAACACAATTTTCATATTAAATGACATTTAAGTGACTAGCATAGGGCATTTAAATTACATTTAAATGGAGAATTTTCAACTGTGAAACTGGCCATTAATTCTCTTAAATTCTAATTAAATAAAATTCAATCTACTCTTTTTTATGACCTAAATTGAATTTAAATTAATTACTGTATTTTGTTTTTCTATTTTCAGGTAAGTCTGCAGCTTTAAATTGTCTAAACTGAGTCAAGTAAGTGTTTGACCAGTTCATAACACTGTGTTACACACCTTCTGTCCTATGAACCAAATTTACTTTATCGGAAAGGGGATACAAAATAAAAATACACGTGTATCGGCGATTTTCATGTACACGTCAGAATTTTTTTTTTTTTAAGTTTGAAGTATAAAGCTCGTAGTGGCCTGTGTGAAAGCCTTTGGACCGATTTTTAACCCTTTTTCAGTGATCCAATCGAGCTGACTTTTTGCAGGCAGACTCGTGGAAATATCTGTATCACGTCAAATTTTTAAAAAAAATTGATTTTTATCAATTCTCAGATTTTCCTAAATTTTTTTTTAAAATGGTTATCGTTTTTCAGTTCGTTAAAAAAACAATTTTTTTTATTACTTTTGTTTTATAAAAATAAAGAATTGTTACATTAAAAATTTTAATGTTTTTAAAGAAATTTAGGCCTTTTATTTTTGCGGTTGTAAGCATTTGCTTCAGTATCGCGACAAATAGACCAACAGTATTCGCCAAGCATATGCGTAATGTCTTTTCCTTTAAAGCGCTTTTCAATAGCCGCAATGTCCTGATGGAACCTTTCGCCATGCTCATCGCTACAAGCTCCTAAATCATCAGGGAAAAAATCTAAATGATTGGGAAGAAAATGGATCTTTAGCGACATTAATATGCCCATTTCGCCATATGCCGAAACCATTTCTGCTACAATATTTCTATAATTGGCAGCTCGTTTGTTGCCAAGAAACTGCTCAATAACGGCAACTGTACCTTTCCATGCACGTTGTACGATGGCATTTAATTTTGATGAAAATTCAGAACTTGCAATTATTTTTTTTATCTGCGGACCATTGAAAACACCTTAAATCAAAAAAATCATTAAAAAACATCAAGTTACTGAATGACTTCTTAAAAAAAATACCTGCATGAATCTTTGCGCCGCTCAATTTCGGAAAAATTTTGCGCAAAGTTGCAAAGGCCTCGCCATTACGATCCAGTTTTTTAACAAAATTTGATACGAGACCGAGCTTAATGTGTAGTGGAGGCAAAATGATTTGAGACGGCTGCACCAATGGTAGATTCTCTATACTTTCTACGCCTACTTTGTAGCATGTTCGCGGCTTCCACTTAAATTCAGTGTAATGCTCATCTCTTTTTCGACCTTCCCATGTACACAAAAAGCACTGGTGGGTTGGAAATCCACGCTTAACACCCATGAGTAAGCCGACCACTTTCAGATCGCAGCATATTTTCCAATTATGCTCTTTGTACTTTATCAGCTGTAATATTAATTCCATGCCTTCGTATGTTTCCTTGAGGTTTGTGGCATATGCGATCGGGACAGATGGATGTATGTTACCGATATGAAGCAGCACGACTTTAAGGCTGTTGACCGATGCATCGATGAAAAATCGCCACTCCTCTGAAATATGAGGGTAACCAATTTTTGAAAACATCAAATCAATATCATAACAATAAGCTAGGTTTTTTTCCCGATCTTCGTGCTATTTAAAAAATTCGTCATATGGAATAGTGGTACCTCGACCACGAGCGGCTGTTATTTTAAAATCAGCCGCCACTATATTCCACTGCTTAAAGCGTGATGCAAGGAGTTCTGCTGTTCTCCTCGACAAATTTCCGTCTCGTACGAGGTCATTGAAGTCGGCTTGCGTTATTAAATGCGGCATTGCAGTCCCAATTTCACTGGGTGTTGCCACAAATTCCGATACTTGTGGACTCTCGCATTCGATGCAAGAAAAGTTGATAGCAGTGTTGGTACAACTGTTGATTCTGCATCGCTTATTTCGGGAACATTATCAAAAATCTCCACTGAAGTCGCTACACGCTCTTCTGGTGAGTATAGAACTGCTGGAATTACCGATTCTACATTAGCGTAGCGAATTTCGTTGCGGTGAATGTATTGGTACCCTTTTGTTTGAGCAAAAGTTACACAAAAGTAGCACAATTCATTGCAGTGCTCCGTGCGTGGTAGCCCAATTGTTGGTACAGCGTACTTTATTGTTGACCTTCCATCAGTAAACTTGCACAAATTTCTATAGCAATAGTCGCACACGACTTCCGGAGTATACCACAAGTAAGGAACATAAGCAGTCTTAAATATTTTCTGAAACGAATTCACCACTTTTTTAGTAATATTTTTCAAATTTTTACTAGGTGCGAATAAGCCACAAACGTAACAAAAGTTATTTCGCGTACAAATACGTTTTCGCACAACAGAACTTAAAACAATTTTGCAATTCCTTATTTCATCTGCCAGACCAGTTGTAAGTGTTGTAAAAGTCAAAAACTGTTTAGTGTTAGAAGGTTACTATTGATTAACTACAACTATATCGAGTAGGATGGGTCAAAAAACATTTTTTTTTCGTAACGCTTAAGTAGTTTAAAAATTTGGAGTCCCTTCAAGTTATGCTAAGAAAAGTGAAAAAAATATTTTTTTTTCAAAAATAATAAAAATTGGGGAAAATCTAAGAATTGATAAAAATTGTTTTTAAAAAATTTGACGTGATACAGTCATTTCCACGAGTCTGCCTGCAAAAAATCAGCTCGATTGGATCACTGAAAAAGGGTTAAAAATCGGTCCAAAGGCTTTCACACAGGCCACTACGAGCTTTATACTTCAAACTTAAAAAAAAAAAATTCTGACGTGTTTTTTTCCCTCTTTAAGAATATGTGCATTTGGTTCATAGGACAGAAAGTCGTACTTTTGATATACATCATACATGGGTTATTTTTAATTTGCATTGGATTTTAATTTCAATTATTTTATCTAATGCAAATGCAAAGGAATTACCATTGTACGCAATGGAAATTAAAAAATTTTGATTTTGCATTTGCTCAGGCAATGCAAATGCAGGTTGTGGAATCAGATGCCAATTGTAATGAAATATGAAATACTTTTAGTTGTTTTGAATTTGTTTGACTGCTGGCAATACTGCGTTTAAAATATTTTATATGTACATTTTTTTTATTTGCATTTCGAAAGGTAATTAAAATTAAACATTATAATTGTCATATAATTAATTTGTCCCTTGTATGATATACATATAAAGGAGAAACTCCAAAAAACAACAAGTGACGAAAATTGAAACAGGAGTTTCAGACTTCTGAGTATAAATATTTATAAATATTTTCCCATTACACCCATTTATAATACATACATTATTAATTTGTAGTTTAATTTGAATTACCTTTCGAAATGCAAATTCAAAAAAATTTCAATATCATTGGCAATTTTACATATTTTCAAAGCATTTCCTTCATATCTGGCACTTTTGGTTTTCAAATATTTTAAGATTTATTTAATTTGAAAGTACGAAACAAAACCTATCGCAGCCACAAACCTCTATATAGAAAATACTTTAAAAGCAGTATTGGCAGCAGTCAAACAAATTCAAAACAATTAAAAGAATTTCATATTTCATTACAATTGGCAGCCGATGAGTAAATGCACTTTCAAAATTTTTTAATTGCCATTGCGAACAATGGTAATTATTTTGCCTTTGCATTAGATAAAGTAATGCATATGAAAATCCAATGCAAATTAATAAAAAGTATCAGCAACGGTGATTATATTTAAAAATATTTAGAAAACTGATGTCGCTTCAGTAGCTGAAAGTGAACCACGGGCTTGTCATTCATGAGCATGAGCTTGGTCGATAACTTTTTGTCTGGCTTATGAATTGAAAAAATATTACCAAAAAAATGTATAAACGTGATAGTGATGCGAACAATTTCAAGAAGGGCGGTAAACCGACAATAAACATCAACGATAGCTGATGTTCATGTTCATAAATGACAAGTCTATATGTGGTTTGCTTAAAACTCTGGCCATATATTTGTTGAAAACAGATCATACTAAGACTATTGACATCATGGTTTTGATGTCCTAACGACAAACATTTTCTTTTGACTTCCTTCCCATTGTTTAGGATTCTTTTAATTTTATACCATCATGAGACTTTTGCAATTCAAACTGGCTGCTGAGAAAAAATTTCAACATTAATATTATAGACCAAACGGTATAATTCATTTGCAATTTGCATATGTTTGATCCAATTTGTTTTTCACTTTGTGCTCGAATTTCATTCTGTTCAATTTGTTTTGGCTTAAAAAAACGGATATTTCTAATTTAATCACATCCGTAGAAAATAGAAAAAACACGAGGTTTTGTGAACTATGTCAACAGTCAGACCACTCTCAAATGACAAATAAAAAACTACAAAACCACAAAAATCAGTACGGAAATGTGGAAGTTACAGATGAAATGTAAAAAATTATTTGATATTTCGTTTTCCTTAACATAAATGTAAATGTAAAACATACTGAATTTATGGACTGTATAATTTAAACTGCATACACTAACAAAAAGTTAACTAGCAGTTGGTAGTGGTGCGAAACTATGCTAAGTTCGAATTGTAATAGATTTCTGCTTGAACGGTTCATGGCGTTGCTACAATCCCATGAGAATTTATTAAATAGTTAAAAGATGGTGCATACTTTGGGGTGCTAGGCTTATTAATTCCTCTGTGTGCGGTTTTAAATTAATAGTAGCGCTCCCAGATGCAAAAGTTAAAGCAAAAGTTAAATGAAAATGTTCGTAGAGTTGAGCCAAAATAGCCATTAACATATGTCAACAGTTAGAACATTATAAAATGATACTTATTTAAAGAGTCTGGCTACAAATGTCCAGACTCGAATTTTTGAAATTAACTAGAATACAGTTTTTAGACAAAAGGGTGAAAAACTTCAACTGGGTCAAAGACAGTGCCATGTGATTTATTGCACTAAGTCCAAATCGACCACGAAATAACTTACAGCATTTCAAATTGTATTTGAGAAATACATACATATTGCAATTGAGGAAATTTTAAATGAATATTAATAAAAAGGAAGCATAAATTAATATTAGAAATATTATTTGATATATGCACTTATATGTATACTTAAGGGGTTTCTATTAGAGCTACTTTAAAAATTCACCTAATTCTTATGGACATATTTGTCAAACTTTACCAACCGACTTTATTAAAGATTACCTTAAAGCAGAACAACTCACTTGGATCAGCTTTTGTGAGTCTATGCAAGACGTCACTGACACAACAGGCCTACACCCAGAGATGTAACGGGTTTTTCAACAGAGACGCTACAAAAGTAAATCGATAGGGACAGCAAACGACGCCATATTTTTTCCCGATCTTTTGACATTTCTCTTCAGTCAGGTTTGCCATTTCATCATGGAAAGATATACGAGCCAACAACGAGTCGAAATTAACGGGTCCGCCAAATAACTTTTTTTTTTGAAAATGCTATAAAAAAAACTACTGAATATTTTCTCAAATTTCTTTTTTTATTTGAAAGTACAATCCTTCCGGTTAATAATGGAAAATAATTTCATTCAAATGGCTGCCTCCGGCTGGCCATGCAGTAGCCTACACGATCGTTCCAATTTTTAAGCACATTATCGATTGTGTGCAGCTGTATTTCACCAATGCCTTCACGAATATTGTCCTCTAAAGCGTCAATTGTCTCTGGCTTGTCGGCGTAACACTTATCTTTGAGGGCACCCCACAAATAATAGTCCAACGGTGTCAAATCGCAGCTCCGAGGTGGCCAAACGACATCAGCTCTGCGGCTGATAATGCGATCTTCAAAAACAGGGCGCAAAACATCGAGTGTAGCTTCGGCTGTGTGTAGCGCCGTCCTGTTGAAACCAAATGTTGCCAATATCCTCCTCTTCAATTTTTGTGAACAAAAATTCGTTTAACATGGCCCGATAACGATCGCCATTGGCTGTAACGGGCACTCCTTGCTCATTTTCGAAGAAAAATGCCCCAATTATGCCTCTGGACCAAAATCCGCACCAAACAGTGACTCGTTTTGGGTGCATCGGCTTTTCAATATATGGCGTGCGGGTTTTCTGTGCCGCAACTGCGACAATTTTACTTGTTTACATACCCGCCAAGATCAAAATGAGCTTCATCTGAAAAGATGATTTTTTTGGCAAAATCAATGGCAGTGATTTTTTTGGCAAAAAAAAATTGGACCGATCGTGTAGGCTACTGCATGACCAGCCGAGGCAGCCATTTGAATGAAATTATTTTCCATTATTAACCGGAAGGATTGTACTTTCAAATAAAAAAAGAAATTTGAGAAAATATTCAGTAGTTTTTTTTATAGCATTTTCAAAAAAAAAAGTTATTTGGCGGACCCTTTATTAAAATTTACTACCAAAATTTGGAGTCAGTGGCCTCAACTTTAAGAGCGCTACGTCCAATTTATGGTCTTCAGTGATGAGGCTCATTTCTGGCTGAATGGCTTCGTCAATAAGCAAAATATGCGTTATTGGTCAGACAGCAATCCACACGTAATCCATGAGTCATCATTGCATCCCGAAAAAATTACGGTTTGGTGCGGTTTATGGGCCGGCGGCACATTACTGTGAATGCGAATCGCTACCGTTCAATGATAACCGAATATTTTTGGCCCCAATTGGATAATATGGACTTGGACGGCGCCACAAGCCACACAGCGAATGTCACAATCAATTTATTGGAATCCAAGTTTGGTGAACGTGTTATCTCACGAAATGGCCCAGTCGATTGGGCGCCTCGGTCGTGCGATTTGACGCCGTTAGATTATTTCCTGTGGGGCTACGTCAAGTCTATGGTCTATGCCAACAAGCCAGCGACGATTTATGAACTTCGGACGAATATCGAACGTGAAATTGCAGCAGTATCGGCCGATTTATGCTTGAAAACCGTCGAAAATTGGGTTCAGCGTCTGGACTTCTACAACCGTGCCCGTGGTGGCCATGCAGAAGAAATCGAGCTCCATACATAATGGAATCGAACGTACTTTGACAGGAATAAAGAATTTCATTGGTTTGTAGCGCTCTTATTGAAAAACCCGTTACAAAGCCCTAAAGTTCTTAGTTTCATGAAACAAGCGGATGGCTCATGGAGTGACTGGAGCTGAAACAAAACTCCATGTGGAGACTCACTTACTGAGCTGTATAAACATCGAACCTACTGCTGTAAACCAGTCTTTTCTGTTTCTGATACGTTATGATTGATAATGAGACAAAATTGCTTTATGCTACTCATAGTTTTAAGACCCTTAAACCCGGTCCAGTGGGTATACAGTTCGTTATGCTGTAAATGTGCACCAACTGTATAATACCGTATATTTAGGACATTTATAACTCCTGTCTCAAACATACATGGGACAAATTAATTATATGACATTTATAATTTGTAGTTTAATTTGAATTACCTGTCGAAATGCAAATTCAAAACAAATTTCAATACCATTGGCAATCGTATTTTATACAGTACAGTTTTATAAATTTGAAAGTACGAAGCAATACCTATTGAAACCCCAAACCTCTACAATGTATGTCTACATATAAAACACTTTAAAAACAGAATTGCCACTAGTCAAACAAATTCACAACCAATAAAAACATTCCCATATTTAATTTGCATTGCCAAAGCAAATGGAAATTGGAACTATTTTAATTGCCATTACTAACAGTGTAATTCTTGTGCATTTGTTTTAGATAAAGTAATGCAAATTAAAATCCAATCCGAAGTTTGTGGTGTGTATTTCAACGCAATTTATTACGCCTACAAATAGATTCACCACATATGCTTGATGAATTTGCCTCACTTACTTACTTAGGTGCCCTCAAAGAACCCAGAGGGGTCAAGGGCCTTACAAAATGAGGATAACATGTTTCAACAATCGGCTCGATCTTAAGCTTTTCACCTCCAGTTGGTAAACACCAAGTTTTCGCAGGCAATATTTCTTTCCAGCGATGTCTTGGTCGTCATTTCGATGTCCTTTGTATGTACGTCTTCGAATTCCTTTCACACTGGTTCATTCTGACCCATTCTACTGACATGACCTAGCCAGCGTAAACGTTCTATTTCGATACTCATAACTACGTCGATGTCGGGATACAGATTATATGGTTTATCCGTTGTCGATACTCGCCGTTTTCTATTATAGGACCATATATTTTTCGGAGCATTTTTCTGTCGAAGACTCCCAGTGATGTTTTATTAGCATTCGATATGACACAGGATTATGCTCCTTAAAGGAAGACAGGTTGTATGAGAGTCTGATATACATAGTTGGATCTTCGTTTCTCGAGAGAGGGTTTTATCTCTAAAGTGCTTGCTTAGCCTGAAATAACACCCGTTTGCAAGCACAATTCTCCGTTTGATTTCCAGGCTGACGTTATTGCTTCTGTTCACGATACATCCGGTGTAAATAAATTCGTCCACTACCTCGAAATTATAATGGATATCAACGTTCACCCTTTCAAGCAATCGGATCGATGTTATGCTCGTCGAAACCATTAATTTAGTTTTGTCCTCGTTTACTACCAAACCCACTTGTTCTCAATTCACAAAAATACTGCACTAACTTCTCGCAGATTTCGCCCAATGATGTCTAAATCATCAACATACGCGAGCAGCATGTGACTTTTGCTGTTGCTAGTTTTATTCGTGTGGACTGGAGCTTTTCCAAACATAGGGCAACTTAATTATTTGATAATTATAATTTGTAGTTAAATTTTAATTACCTTTCGAAATGCAAATTCAAAAAAATTTCGATACCATTGGCTATTGTACTACATATTTTCAAAGATTTCCTTCATATCTGGCACTTTTGGTTTTCAAATATTTTATACAGTACAGGTTTATGAATTTGAAAGTATTATGAGGCAATACCTATCAAAGCCACAAACCTCTATATATAAAAAACTTAAAAACACAATTGCCAGCGGTCCAACAAATTCAAAACAATTAAAAGCATTCCCATATTTCATTGCAATTGGCATCCGATTCCACAACATGCATTTGCATTGCCTGAGCAAACGCAAATTAAAAATTTTTTAATTGCCATTGCGTACAATGGTAATTCTTTTGCATTTGCATTAGATAAAGTAATGCAAATTAAAATCCAATGCAAATTAAAAAACCCCATGTATGACTTTTTCCCACGATGATGTCACTTAAAATGCTGAATAGATCGCGTAATAGGGTGTCCCCTTGCCTGAAGCATCGCTTCGTACTAGTTAGTTCGGTGAGATCTTTACAAATCTTTACTGAGAATTTCATGTCGGTCAGTGTCATTCCTCAGATGCGTGTCAGATTAGCAGGAATACCAAGCTCCGCCATATCTTGGTACAATTTTCGCCGTAGCGGGCTATCGAAGGCAGACTTATAATTTACAAAGAGGTTCTCCAGGATTTGTCGTAACGTGAATATCTGGTAGATGTTGACTTTCCAGGCTTAAAGCCACACTGATGAGGTCCGATCAGGTTTACAGCTAACAGCTGTAGTCTTTCCCATATTACGTGCGAGAGGACCTTGTATGCGATGAATAAAATGCTTATTCCACCATAGTTTCTACATACACTCGGGCCACCTTTTTTGAAACAGGACACAGTATGCTAAGACTTCAGTAATAGGGGATGTATAAGTCTAGCCAGATTTTGCATATGAGCAGACGCATGCACCTTTCCAACTTATATCCGCCAGCCTTAAACAGCTCAGGCCGTAGTCCATTAGCACCAGCGGCTTTCTTGTTCTTAAGTCCGGAATTTGCAGTTCAATCTTCACTATGGCTAGTGCTACATTCGCTAACCGGTATAAAATTGTATATCCCAATTATATTTTTTTTAATTCGCATCGGATTTTAATTTGAATTACTTCATCTAATGCTAATGCAAAAGAATTACCATTGTTCGTAATGGCAATTAAAAAATGCTGAAATTGCATTTGCTCAGGCAACGCAAATGCAGGTTGTGGAATAGGATTCAAAATGAAATGTGGGAATACTTTTAATTGTTTTGAATTTGTTCGACTGCTGGCAATTCTGTTTTTAAATTATTTTATATGTAGTGGTTTGTGGCTCCGATAGGTATTGGCTCGTAGTACTTTCAAATTTCTAAACCTGTACTGTATAAAATATTTGAAAACCAAAACTGACAGATATCAGGGAAATGCTTTGTAAATAAGTACAATTGCCAATAGTATTGAAATTTTTTTGAATTGGCATTTGGACAGGTAATTCAAATTAATCTACTAACTATAATTGTCATATAATTAATCTGCCCCATGTATGATCCCAATCAGGGAGTCTAAAATTAGAGGCCACTGTCCCAAATCTTTTCGGGACATTCAATGTCAATTCTGTTTCTTGTCCCACTACAAGACGATTTCATAACAATTAAATCATTTTAATCTTAAATCACGACGCCCCGCAGTAAAACTAATTGTTTTACATAAAACTTCCTGTCAAAAGAAAGTTGTTAACAAATTGACTATTAAATTATTCCAGATATGCACAAATAACATCTTCTTCATTAAAGAAACATGCCATTGAAAGATGTTATATCTTCCAAATGAAACTATTCCACCGCATTTTTCGATTTCATTTCCCACTTTACATATTACAAGTCCCCTTGATGATATCGAGTGGAGTTGTTAAATGCTCCAAATACCGTATAGTTGGCGCCCATGGCATAGCAGGTAGCCAATTGATTGATGGAATCCCTTAGGACAGATTAAATTAATACAAGTTCTACAGCCTCCCAAACGGCACCCCGCCCTCCATAACCACAGTATCATTAACAATAAAGTCATTCGCTATTGAGCGACATTTAACACTCTGTTGTTAATTGACCACCGTTTGTCGTAAAAAAGAGACAAATCGATCGAGTCTGTCTTTAGGTGAATATATAATTAATAAAAATGTTGGGAAAAGTATGAGATTTACATAAATAAGCGTAAAAGATTTAAAATTAGCATTACAAACCCTGACTCAAGAGGGAGGCTACTGGTGCCGAAGCTGCTGCTCCCGCTGCTGTAAATTGAAGGCGGTTACGATAAATACAAATTAGTCACTGTCTCGATCCGAAATGTTTTCAAAAGACGTGTTGAAAATGATTTTCTATTGTGACATGGGCAAAGTGTTTGCATAATTTTGAATAAATTTTGAATTTGTTGAAAATTTGTTATTCAGCTCTCTATAGCTCTCTTTTTGGAACAGTGGTGAAGATGTGAGTATATTCTTCTAAGGTTAAGAGAATGTTGTAGTGAAGTTTCTTTATCTATAAAGACTCGAATTTAGCTCTTATAAAATTTTCGTTCATAAAGAAAATTACACGAACATAAATTTTCACTCATTTTTCATTTGCCTGGTTGTAATGCGAATATTTGGTAAACAAAATCAATTACAGGGTTGTTATGCCAAAGTTATGAATTTCGTATGAAAACAGTTATTTGATTATTGTTTTGGACCAATATTTGGACAGTTCGCTTAGTTTAACAAGTAAAAGCAACAACACATGCATTAAAATTAAAATGGAGTACGGTGAGGAATTAAAATTAAAATGGAGTACGGTGAGGAATTATTGAAGATTTGCAAGGGAAATCAGAGATAGTTCGTAACTGACTGCAACAAATTTTTCCGTGTAGAGATAAATTATAAACTTGCTTCCGATAATTTCGAAAGAGCTGAATACGGGGTTTAAGTGATACCACATAGAATAGCCAGGGATGTGAAACTACAAATGCTGCCAGATTTACTGATTTAGCATTAATTCAAGGAGGTGTTTCCTTTCATAAAACATAAAGCCAAGTGCTAGGATTATTCGCATGAAAAATATTGAGCACCATTAATTTGTTTCGCTGTGAACTCGGCCAGCAACTTACTCGTTTCAATATTGAAGAATATTTTTCCTCTGATTTTAAGTTTTTTTTTTCTAAATTAAAAACTTATTTTTTTAGGGAAATTGAATGAGAGTTGACTATGTTGATCATATGTCTTTCAATGTGATTGGTCATTACATATTTTTTAGAAACATTAAAACGCTGCTCGAACATGTTGCTGATATTTCTAGTGAAATTATTAGTACCACACTGGCGGAATATTCCATCGATATTTGGCAGGGATTTTGTTTGTATGAGATTTTTTAAAATTTCAAGTGAAGTGATATCAAGAATAAATAAATCGTTTCCCATTACATCCCATGAAGGTACCGGGGAGAACTTCTCACAATCACTGAGCTGTGCGCTTTCCAGTTTTCACTCATTGATTGGGACCTACAGTTTTACACCGATTCCGAACGGTATTTTGAGAAGCTTTTTCATGGCTATATACTCGATAGTGTCGCCGTCACTATGCGAGGTGACCGTCGCCGAAAGAAATTTTTTTTTGAAGGTGGTCAGAGCAGGGTTCGAGCCCAGGATCTCATGTACAAGAGCCGCGCACACTAACCATTGCACCACCGACGGCGTGCAACGATATCAAGAATACGGTTGTTTAAGGAACACACATTTCTTTTTAAATATCAAAATATTATTATTCCCATATCTTATTAAAATATGGCAACTCTTTTATAATCTTTATAATATGGTTGTAGCATAAGGTTGTTTTTAAATTACGATAACGACAACAGTTTCTGTATTTTTGTATTGCAGTAAAAATTACACATTACACGTTCGTGGTAACACAGAGCTTCTCGAGCTTTTTCGAAGGTCTTTGTATATCGACTTATTTAAATTAAAATTCAATTATTAAAATTTAAATTATTAAATTTAAAATATTTAAATTTTGTACAGAGAGCTACCACATACAGTGGTGTGCGATGAAATAGAGTCACACACTCGTCAAAACTTTTATTCTCTGCAAATCAGTGGTCCAAGATGTTTCATGTGAAGAAATTTTGAACCTGATTGACCGGTCCTCTGCTGAATATAATGCCATAATTTTGACGTAGAATACGTCTTACCTTACGGTATGAGGAGTCATGTAAGGTTTTTATTGTTGTAATCTTTATCCACGTTTTTTATTTTTTTTTATTTTTTTTAATCTTTATTTCATTGAATTTGAGGAAACGGCTAGATGAATTCTTTTAAATTTTTTTTTGTAGGTAAATGAAGATGTTATCTTTCGTTTGATATACATTTCATATTGGTTGATATCTTCCTAATATTTAAATTTCTCAAATGAAAATTGTTTAAACACATACACTCAAACATACATATGTGTGGTGTTTGGTTGAGTGTTTTTGGTTGCTCAACATTGCTTAGGAACATGGCAACATGTATCTAGTAAAAAGTGAAACAAACAGTAAGCTAACGTAATAAAGCTTTTTTGCGAAAGCTTCAATAAAGCTGCTGTAACATTAATTTTGAATTGTAAAGCGTAAAGCTTTCACACAACGCTCGAATGCTAATGCGAAGACTCGATAAGGTGAACCTTTTTTAATATTAGGGCGGCCCTCTCAACATTCGCAGAACTTATTTCAATAAAAATATTAATTAAAATACATAAATTAAATTAAGTTTAAAAAAATTGAACATAATATTTTTTTTTTAAATGGACTTGAATCAAATGCCGTTGGTAAATATAAAAATTACAGCAGACAGTTGTCCGAGGCCTTCGGCCACGGACTGTCCCTGCAGGCTGTGTCAGAGACACGGCCATTAAGTTTAACGTAGAATACGCCATCCGATAAGACAGAAAACATATATAACAATAATTGATAAATAATATAAGCAAATGAATTTATTGTTATATATGTTTTCTGTCTTATCGGATGGCGTATTCTACGTTAAACTTAATGGCCGTGTCTCTGACACAGCCTGCAGGGACAGTCCGTGGCCGAAGGCCTCGGACAACTGTCTGCTGTAATTTTTTTTAATAAATTTTATACACTACTGTTATCCAGGTCAGTGTCAGTATTTTAAAGGCTATGTAATGACGTGTGCTATAAAAGGGAGTCAATTACAAAATAAATATTTTTTTTTTTAAAATGTTGATGGTAGTTTGGATTTGAATTTGAAAACAAAGTTTAGCTTCTAAATATGATTAATGTTTATTAGTAGCATTAATAAATTGTCATTATTGACGTTCCAAAGTAGGCCGATGTAAATATTGCAATCATGAGCGCCAAGAAAGAATAAAAGAGACGATAAAAGAATTCAGAAGCTATATACAAATTACTGACATAATTGGATGCTCAAAGAAAATGTTGGAGACCGGAATAAAATATAACCCCAATCCAGGAAACAGACGATAAAACCATGAAAATTACACAACATTTGGAACCAAAAATATTGCGCCACGTAGAGTTCGACTTTTGTTACCTCTTCCGCCCTTAAAAGGCAATACAATCGGGATGTTGACACCTCTACATTAAGAAAAATGCTAACTAAAAACAATTTAAAGGCAAAAAGTGTCCGAAAAGTTCCATTTCTATCCAAACGGAACGTTCAAAAAATGTTCCATTTTGCCAAGGAGCATGTGAAATACTCCGTACGCAAATGGCGAAATATTTTGAGGACAGCTGAAACTAAAGTGAGATTGGGTAATTATGATAAGAGTAATCTTGCTGTACGAAGACCTTCCAACACCGAATTCAGGCCCCAGAACACAATCCAAACATTAAACGTGGTAGCGGAAACATAATGTAACGGGGTTGTTACTCTTACATTGGGACAGAACCTTTATTCCAAATTGAACAGACAATGGACGCTGCATATTATACCACTGTATTAAAAAAACATCACGATGCCTTGTGCTAAATGGGAAATGCCGCTTCGATGGGTGTTTTAACATAATATCGACCCCAAACACACATCGAAGCGAGCAAAAGCTGCGTTTGAAAATAATAGTGTCATAGTTTTAAGATGGTCTATGCAGTCGGCGGGCTTAAATCCTATTCAGAATTTGTGGCGGGACATTAAAGTGTCTATCAAAGGAGTAAACCAATTTAATAAAGATGAGCTTATGACACTGGTACAATCGGCGTGGAAAACATGACTTGTGGAGACTTGATGATTCAATGTCAAGGCGTTGCTTAGCTGTGATAAAAAATAATAGTTATTTCATAAAGTACTGAGATAATATAAAGGATTTATGAAACATACATTTTATTTGACACAGCTATTTATTCTAGTTCAGATGATGAATCGCGATGACTCTATTTTAATTCACAGGAAAAACGGGGCATTTTGAAATATTTTGATTTATACCTAATGATTTAATTTTAAATTACGACATTAATGTTCTAAAATGTTATATCTAGTTCTTAGTTGAACAATTAAAAATAAAAGTTATAAACAAAATTTAATTTTTCTACATTTGTGTTTGTTTTGAAAATGTTGATTAGTGTTGACTCTATTTCATCGCACACCACTGTATCTCTGATTTACCTTGCAAATATTTCATTAATAATTCATCTTTGCACTCCATTTTATTTTTAACGCATGTGGCATTACTTTTGTTTACTAAACTAATCGAAATGTCAAAATTTCGGTCCCAAACAATTATCAAACAATTATTTTCGTACGAAATAAGTTTAGTGTAACAACCCTGTACTTGATTTTGCCTACGAAATTTTCGCAAAGAGCTGAGTACCAAGTAGAGTGTCCGAAAACCGGAATTTTTAAAAACCAGTTTTTGGGTTGTTCGAAAAATCAATTTTTCACGAAACCGGTTTTCGGTTTGTCCGAAAAATCAATATTTCATGAAACCGGTTTTTGATTTTTAATTTTGCCAAAAACCGGTGGAAAAAAATTATTTGGTGGAACTGGTTTTTTCGGGATTTTTGCTTTAAATTAAATTACACATGTAGCACTTACAATACAATTGTTTAGCGACCCTTTCACATACATATTCGTATTTAAAACTCAAAATTTCACAACTCTATTAAAATTTTCTTACAAAAAGTACATTTTCTTAAAAAAGTATATTTTTTTTAAATAAATACCTTTTCAATATTTTTGCAAATTTATTGTTTTAATGACAAATAAATAAAATCTCGTTCCTGTGGCTACATTCTAGAGATGAGCGCGTGAGTGAATTTTAAATCGCGTTCACGCACGCTCACGAGTTAAAACAATGTTCACGTTCAATCACGCACGACAATTTCTCAACCTTTCACGTTCACGCACGCTCCCGAAACAATAAAAATAAATCACCCACGTTCACACACGAGCACTCACGACATTTTAATACCAAACGTTATTTCCCAATCGTTTATATTTTTAAACATTTTTCAAATTTATTAAATACTAATTCGTATTCGTACTAATTCGTATATTACAAAACTGATACGTATATTTGCATGTGTACCCGGAAAAACAAAATAATTTTTTTCAAACATACTGGAAAATTTTTTAAGACGGAAAGCTAAATTGTGTAGATTTTTTTGATACAGCTTTCATATTTGAAAGCGTGATTCGTGAGTACGTTTCGGGAGTGTGATTCGTGAGTATAATTCATGTGCGTGAGTACCCAAAATTTCAGTCACTCACGATTGAAATTTTGAATCACGTGCACTCACGATCACTTGATTGTATTTAATGTTAGTCACGTTTACGCGTAAAGCACGCGTGACAGATCACGCACACAACTCTATTACACTCACTTTTGAAAATAGGTTGTAGTAACCGTAAATTCGATTGTTCGAATCGAGGTTGTCTCTAGAAGCCTTTTTTTCCGAAAGCTCTGTATCTCGGCGATTTGACTTTTTTCTACTTCTTTTTTATTGATTCTGAAAGGCCTCTTAAAGACCTTTCCAACAAGCCCAAAATAAATCCGACCACTGGCTCAGATGTTAGCAACTTTACCCTACTACCCTCCGACCGCCAATCCGAAAATTTTGAACCCGCTGCCATTTCGCACCCTTGCATTTTCGGACATGGTCCTAGTGGACTTTCCTTCATGAAATGAGCCACGGAATACGCTGGAGAAATTTGTCCGGAACCTCCTGAATCACCCTGTATGCAGGGGTCATTATTACTTAGGATATATTTTAGTGCACACAACTGAAAGTCCGTTGAAGAAACCTCAATTAGGTTGTGACAACCTCTAATTCGGTTGAAATTACATCTAACGCAGTTGCGACAACCTCTAAATTCGGTTACGGCTAACGCAGTTGTGACAACCTCTAAATTCGGTTACGCCTAATTCGGTTATATTTTCTGTGGGTGTAAAAAATTGGCTAGAATGGCAGAAGCACTACCACTCTACCGAAAATTTTTCTATAGGTTTAGATGGTTTCCAGTTTTGGTCATACCTGTATTTTAGAGTATGGCTTACCAAACCTCTTATCCAAACCACCTTCAAAGTAATCAAAACTGTTATTGTCGCAATCGGACGCATGGTTCCCAAGATAACCTGTCAGCTCCCAGATCGTGACCCGGCTCGGAAATTTCAGCTTGCAACCTGGCTCGCAAACTTGTCTTAGAGCGGCTCGTTCCCGAGTTAATACGAACTCTGGCTGTAGAGCCACCCGGTTCTGCAGAATTTTCGAAGCAAAATAGGCTATTGATGCAGCAGTAATATTCTCGCCTGTGCAACATAAGCAATATTTCTATCATCGAAGTAATTGTTTTTGTTCTGTCATAACAAGAGCGACGACGACCTGCTTGTTTGAATGCTGGCATACAACTGAGTAAAGAGCAATATTTAGCTCACTGAGTAAGTAGCGACAAACAATCACTCTGCACACAATCAATAAATGTCTTCGGTTAGTGACTTATGTAAATACACACCACAGTGGCTTAACGGGCTAGACGCTGCTGAAGATGATGCTTCACAAACATCGAAACGATCGTCCAGCGAATGTGAGTTCGAATCCCACCCGCGGCATTTACATTTTTTTTCACTAACCGGAGAAAACATGATCTCTTATAGCTAGCAATATGTCAAAAACGACTTTTTGCGAAAAAGAACTTTTTTATTGTTGAATATGAATCTTTGGGGACTCAGAAACAATATTTATTCCACGAGTTTTTTAAATTTGGGTTTTCTGAGAAAGTGCCGTTATTTTTATGTTACTCACGATAATCGTTTATTTGACACTTAAAACCTTAAAATTTCATTTGACAATGTTCTGCAATTTTGTCTAAAAATATTAGATGATAATTTTTGTTGAATGTGTCAACTTTGAAAAATTGCAAATAACGGTCAATTTTTATAATTTTTTAACAAACATGTAAATCGCGCCATCTTGCGGCAACATTTTGCAACATTTTTTGAAATATAAGCTCAGAACGCGTCCACAGAGGTATCAGTGATAAAAATCGGGAGTAAAGTACGAAAAATATAGACTAAAGTGTTTAAAAGTAGACGGATTTTTTTTTAAAAATTAGTTGTATTTCAAAATATAACACAGTTTAACCATTTTCGTGGGCTTAAAAATTAAAAAATTAAATTAAAAAAAAAAAAAAACCGGAATTTTTTAATTTTTTACAATAAACTGGGTTAGTAGCCTTTCATTTAAGATGAATATTTCATTCGTACACTGAGAGAAAAAAAAATATTATAATAATAAGTGGTAAAGGTAGATTTACGACTTTTTCATTTAAAATGGCACAAAAACGGCTAAAGATTTTTGGCCAAAATTTTCTATTTCTCGTTTAGAAAGCTAAAAATTTTGGATTTTTTCCATTTTTCTTGAAGTTTTTTCAATTTTTTTTCCAAACGAAACATTGTACTGCGAAGCGCCTTGGTAGAATTTAAGATTTTAAGGTTCTAAACGAGAAATAGAAAATTTTGGGCAAAAATCTTTAGCCGTTTTTGTGCCATTTTAAATGCAAAAGTCGTAAATCTACCTTTACCACTTATTATTATAATAATTTTTTTTCTCTCAGTGTACGAATGAAATATTCATCTTAAATGAAAGGCTACTAACCCAGTTTATTGTAAAAAATTAAAAAATTCCAGTTTTTCGGATATTAATAAAATTACAGGAAAAAATTCGTAATCAGTTGAAAAATCAATGACAACAAGAACACCCATATCATGTAATTGAGGGCCACCCTAATGAGCATTTCAGATAGCCGAATGTATCCCCAAATCAGTACATATAATTTGGTACATATATCTTTAAATTGGAAAAACCACTTTTTTTGACATATTGCTACTTATAGCCTTAAAGGAAATTACAACTTTAATAATTGTTCTTGTTTTGTCATAAACAGAGCGACGATAAAAAGTATTGAATAGTATAGAGAACTTATTGCACTCTTTTTTCGCTCTCATGTAGAAAGTCTGAGTAAAAGAGCATTAACGAGTCTTATTCTCTTTAAAGAATATTTCAATATAAATGCACCATTTCGACAATGTTATTACATAAAATAATACAAAAAGCATAAATGTTTCAAATTTCGTCAATGTTTTACATCAAAATTATGAATGGACCAAGTTATGCCAAAAAGAGAGTAATACGTTGCGAATCATTCGCCAGATGTCGCCATTGCTTCTGAGTTATACAATTCGTTTCATGAGTTCTCTTACTATTCAATACTCTTTGGCGACGACGACCTGATTGTTTGTTCGCAGCCGCTACATCAATACCATCATACTTATTTTCAGGCAGAGACTATTTTTGTACAACAACCATGTATGTGATGCTAACGCTGTGTGTTGTTTGCATGTGTTCACTTTTATAGACTGCCCTACCTGTGTCTAAAGATGTTAACACATCAAAAAGTATATTCGTTCTGTATAAAGCTAGTTTAATGATGTATCTACCATAAATGGCTTAAAAAGCGTTAGTTTAATCTTTTTTACACAAAACCTATTTCCTTTTTCTGGCGAAACATCTGGTTTCAGAACTTTAATATAAGTGGTTACCGTATTCGCTAAATAAATTTATCGGTTAATTATATTTTCATAAACTTTACTAATTTTAATTATTTTTCTTTTTCCTTCAATATTAAAATTAATTTTATTAGTTACAGTAACGAAATTGTTTTGTTTCGTAAACACAAAGACGAATGGTCTAAAAAATCATATACTCGTACATGTAACATGTTTCGGTGCAGCAACGACAGATGTACGTAACTTTGCATTATATGTACGTAAATAGTCTCATGAACATGTTTTTAGTTTGTCTACCAGTGTATGATAATCTAAAAGTGGACACATTTGGGTTCACTATAGAAGAAAGACTTGGCTGAGGTGGAATGAAATGATTGGTTTTTTAGGCAGGTTCAATTTGCTTGTAATCCTTTTATAATTATAACTCATTTTACAACTAAGGATATAATGTTCAAGATATTTCCAGTTTCTTTAATGATTTTTTGGCATTTATAAGCCTTAAGTTCGTCGAAGACACACGAAATTTAGGCCTTAAAATTCACTTTATATTACACCACGCAAACTAATAATTATCCCAGAATCCTTGTAATTGAGTAACATTTCTAAACATTCAATTATCACGTTACAAGATACAAAACCATTTAATACAAAAACTATTTGGTGTTTTTCCGAAAATCCAACAAGAAATATATTAAGTTCAATTACCAGTAAACGAAAAAGAACAACACAAAACAAATACTCTGTAAAATCGCATTAAAATCTAGTTTTATTAATTAAACTTTAATTTCAAGCAAAACGTTAAATTGCTGCCCCTGCCACCTTTTTCACTCTCTACGCAAATAACATCACAGTACATAGGAACTTCATTCATTGAACTCCACAGCTTCCTGATGATCATGGCCATACATACAAATTTATTGAAACATAGATCTGTTGAATTGGATTTATTTTTCTATTTTGTTTCTTCTGCCACAAATCCACTATTTACATTCATATCTACATATACACTGGTATACAAAATTTCAACCAGTTTTTGGTCTTAGAAACTGCAAACAAAAAAAAATAAATGATATGCTTTCAAATGATAGTCATCTTAAAGAGAAAAGTTGGGGCAACAAAAGTGGTGTGGTCAGCTGCTTAGTTAGAGCTCAGTCAGTCAGCCAGTTTAAAATGTGCGGGGGGAAATCACAACGACAGGAAAAGAAATGATGCCGAACTCCTTCCTTACTTGCCAAGAGACATGTAAAGCTAAGACTCCAGCTTCGCGCCTCCTTTACATTTGGTTACTGTTATTGCTGCTGCCGCCGCCGCCGATAGTTGTAAAAAAAGTTTCACCTGCTCATTTTTAATTTTTAGTATTTTATTTTTCCATGATTTTTTTCCACACAACTTGGACGGACGACAACAGAGCTCATTGCTATTGCACATAGTCGTATTGTTGCCACGGAACAGCACAGCATCTTCGCTGTGATCGTCGGTTATAAAAGGAGAAAAGAAGAAGCGTTTTAAGTCTCAGCACGAACGCTAAATGAGGGACCCACAAAACTATGACTGGGAGCAATAATGATGAGGCAAATAAGGAGCAGTGGTCAATGGTCGTGTCTCCCTAGTCGAATGTGTTACTAACAACAACTATACACTCAAAAATTAACGTAGTTAAAATCGAGAGTTATTTTGTTATTGTTATAAATTATTGTGGTTATTGCGCAGAGTTGAATTGAAATCTAGTACTTGCTCAAACTTTAGATACACTTCAGGAGTAATTATTCCATTTTAAATCAAAG
This sequence comes from Phaonia tiefii, assembly GCA_963931995.1. NCBI lineage: Eukaryota > Metazoa > Arthropoda > Insecta > Diptera > Muscidae > Phaonia > Phaonia tiefii. Next base: position 142,980,812 of record OZ008367.1, on the reverse strand, counting down.
TATTTTTTGTCAACGGTTTCTGCTTTTGATGAAAATTTGTCAATGCAAATATCTTGAATATATGACTATTAAAGGAATTACATTCTGTTAAAGTTGATCGCCCCTTTATGATTGGCGTTGCCGTTTTTATATTAACATCACTTCATTTCAACAGCAATGCTATTTTGGTATTTCCGACACTGCCTTTAGGTGATTTCGAGTGTTTATCGATAATTTGTCAAAAAGAATATTTAACAGTCTGAGGGTCATATTCTCAATGTCCGTCTAAAGTGTCAGCTTACTAATCGGTACTTTGCTTTATCGGAATGATATACTGCCTGTTAAGCTTTTTAATTTTCTCATACTCCGGTTAATTTAACAGGATGTTAGATGTTTTAAGCTGGCAACTCTGATGAAAGGTATAACTATAGTCAACACTGTAAGATATCAGCTGTTTATATTATTATTGTTTTTGTGCAAAGTGTAATTTATTTAAATTATGGAGGAAAAGATCAACATTTTAGAAAACCAAATACTTAAATCAGAACAACATGAAAATAAAACTGCTGTTGTCAACCGTTGTCACACGCAAAGAAAAAACTCGTTCCTCCCAAACGAAATCTCAGATAACTGAAGTTCGTTTGGGGACTGTAGTTTCATTTCATTTGGGAGAACCGAAAAATGTTTGCAGCAAACGAGTTATGAAAAATATAAGCTGAAAAAACGTTTCTGAGAAACGAAAAACGATTCCGATAACTGTTGTTTCGGTTACTGCAAACGGGTTGTAGTTGTTCCAAACTAAAAATCGTTCGCGAGAACTGAAAAATGTTTGCAGCAAACGAGTTATGAAAAATATAAACTGAAAAAACGCTTCTGAGAAACGAAAAACGATTCCGATAATTGGTCTTTCGGTTACAGCAACCGATTTGTAGTTACTCTAATCTAAAAAAAAGTTCATTTCGGTTTTACCCATAAAGTTTGTTTTAAAAAATGTTGAAATTTTTTTCTATTTTTTCACTGTCTACTTACACGTCTGTCTCGCCTTGCGTTCAAATAACAACTAAAAGCGCAGCAAACTACAGGTAGAAGCATTAGAGTGTGTGATCACTTTTATGTGTATGCATGAGTGTGTATGCCAAACGAGTGGATAAGACTGAGAGAAATTTACATAATGAGAGAAATTTACGTTCTTCGGAATCTGCGCTCTCATAGAAAAATGGCAAATTTCAGTTATCGCAAACGTTTTTTAAATTTGAGGCAAATGTAACTTTGTACGCGTTTGATGCAAACGCGAAGTCGTTTCTGCTAACCGATATTTTATCATTTTAAAATATAACCCGACATTGAGAAAGTGGCCCTTAATGATTAACAGCAGGAAGATGAATAACATTTTCCACGTCTACTCCTACTATTTTATTTAATTCTGGTAAAAAGTGTTTGAAAGTAGTCAATCTTCGCAATAATAAAGATCCAGAGTTGAATGTTTTGACTCTTGATTCTCTATACTACCGAGGCATTGCTTCAGCGAGGCAAAAATGTTCCTTTAGAAACATTCGGTCAAGTTAATGGATTTTCTCTCCAGTCCATTCATATCTTTACGAGAAATGTTTTCATTTTTCGATTAACTAACATCTATGTCAAAATAACTTTAGTATGCCGAAGAAGATGTGATGATGATACTTGATATTTATTGCACCTAGAAGTATGCCGTGGTTGCAACATGAAAAGCTACCTCATACCAACTCACCACGAATGTTTGATAATATCGCAAGAACAGTCTGACACTATCGAAAACAGACACATTTTGTATTAAAGTTAAAATTCACGACTATTCTATATTCACTCACAATGTATATATTTCATTTTCCACGGCCTGTTCCAAAATCACCAGCTAATCACCTAAGGGGGGTATGTCCCTCCGAGATTTACTCACCTAAGGCTTTCATTCCGTAAAGGAATCATTCACCCTCAGACAATGACCTCCATTTTGTTGCAGTGTGTTGTCAAATACACATATACCAATATGTTACGAATGCCAAATGACAACATATGTTATTGTTGTTTGATGAGACAATTGTCTGCTGCATTTTGTCGCGCCCTAAAAGAGAAACTCTTCGACGAAGTGATAAACATGTTCGTTACATCCAGCAATTTTGTCGGTACTGCAACGAAACATGTCATAAAAGAGTTTTTTTACTGTCCTTGTTTGAGGCATGTTTGAGGAGGACCAAAGTATTAAATGATACTAAATGGTAAGTGACCTTATAAACTACTGAATAATAACTTAGGCGTATTGTTGGCTAGCCTGCCTAGCATATATAATGGTAACAGACGAAGAGTAACTTTCAAACTCTCGTTGGGGGTTGTGAGAAGGGCACAACTGTCAGTCTCTGGCCCTTAGTCAATAGACTCACTATTGGGCGAGCAACTGTTTATATCCAGTAAACTATTTCCAGGTATAGGCTCCATTACCCTGGCAAACCGAGATGCGCAAGATTTATACACTAAATTCTCTGTATTCTCTGGAACATGAACGTTTTTCCTCGAGTGTAATCCCACTGTAGACACATGAGTGTGCAACGCAACGAGTATTACCAATTTATAAATTTTAAGTAGTACTTTGATGCCTGCTACCACAATCACGTCCATGAATGTTTCTGTTTCGTTTCTTCTTTTTGTTACAACAAATTTTACTTTTGCTCCTGTTTTTTTTTCTTTTATTGCAACATGTTGCATTACTTTTATTATTTAATGAAATAGTGGTAATCTAAAGCAATGTTGCTGTTGCCCCGCCGTAGCAACAGTTGTTAATAACTTGGTAGCAGCTACCTATAGAAGAAGTAGGGGCATTTGCAACAGCAACAATAACACTTTTGATTTAATGTAAATTATATTTGATTATTCATACAGAGCAACGGAGTTGAAATCTTGTAACTTGTTTGTTAAAATCGTTAGTAGAATTATAAACAGAACCAGAAATAATAATAACTTCAAATTTAAAAAGGATTCGATTTATAAATATATAATTTATAAGTTTGGTTATCAAAGAATACTCATATTTATTACTGAATCAATTTTAAGTTACAACTTAAAAAAAATAATATTAAATTTATTACCAATGAACCCCAATTGGTTATTGCAAAGTGAAAATTGATGTAAAGGAACCATCTCTTTAATATTGGGAAATGAAAATTGCACTTCACATTACTATTAAGAAATTAAAATTGATATTGAGAAAAGACAAATTGATAATAAGCAAACATTTTTTTTGCTTGTAATTTGTACTATCGATGTTGGGTAATTAATATTCAGAACAACTAATTGTACGTCTTAAACCCAAAATCGATATAGAGAAACACAAACTATAGAACAAAAAATACATTACAGGGATTAAGAAAATCGAATCACAATCCATTTATCGGTATAAATATGTATCTGTCATTATCACTTTAAACGAGTATTATTCCAATACCCATGATTGTTATTCAATATAAATATTCATTTCATAATACAAATTAAAATTTAAATTGAAAAATAATAATACATATTACGATTAATGCTTTACGTGTTTGGCTTATCTAACGTATATGTTAAAATAAAATTAGAATGCCAGCAAATAGTTTGCTGAGTATATTGTAGCTTCATTGGCTAATGTAAATTACGCCTAAAATTATGCCGTCGCTGCAAGTTGATAAAGCTACCACATACCAACTCGCCGCGCATGTTTGACGATATCGCAAAAACAGTCTGGAAGAATGGAGAACAAATAACGTTACTGCGAGATGGTTCTGGAAACGGCCGAACTGGTATAAACAACTCATATGCTGCGAAACTGTGGGTCGGTTTCATTCCAAACGGTCAAAGGCATAAATAGTCGAGAAATAGTGTTATAAAGGGTGTTTTTTCAAGCCCGATAGAACTTCAAATTGTAAAAAAATAACACAAAAAATTAAATTTTAATAAAGTTTTTTTTTTATTCGAAAGATCAATACGTGGCATTAACATCTGAAAATGATTTCGGGCATATGGGCACCGCTGCTGTACTTGACGAAGCGCATTCTGGACGTCCAATTTTTGGCCACTTTTTCGAGCACTGCTGGCCGTATGTCACGAAGAACACGAACAATGATGGCCTCCAAGGCGTCAATTGTTGCTGGTTTATCAGCATAAACCAGTGCCTTTACGTAGCCCCACAGGAAATAATCGAGAGGTGCCAAATCGCACGACCTTGGAGGCCAATTGACAGGTCCATTTCTCGAAATCAACTTATCGCCAAATTTTGATTTCAATAAGTCGATGGTTGCGATCGCCGTATGGCACGTAGTGCCATCCTGTTGAAACCACATCTCGTCTGGATCAATGTCATCCATATTTTCAAACAGAAAATCATTGATCATGGTGCGGTAACGATCTCCATTGACCGTAACGCGAGCTCCGGCCTCATTTTTAAAGAAATAAGGTCCGATGATGCCACCAGCGTGTAAGCCGTACCAAACGGTGCATTTTTCTGGATGTAATGGAGTCTGGAGGGTCTCTTGTGGATTGGTCTCACTCCATATATGGCAATTTTGCTTATTAACAAACCCGTTAAGACAAAAAAATGAGCCTCATCGCCGAACACAATTTGGCGATAAAACAACGGGTCAGTTTCCAACTGAGTTTCAAAGTAAATTTGGATAATTTGGCAGCGTTGTTCAAGCGTGAGTCTATTCATGATGATTTGCCAGAGTATACTGAAACAAATAATAGTAATTTTTTTATTAAAATTAAATTTTTTGTATTATTTTTTACAATTTGAAGTTCTATCGCGCTTGAAAAAACACCCTTTACTTATTGTAAAGTTGTAAATATACAGTGAACAAGTAAAATAAACTGTTGTACTTGTCATAATTGAAAAAGTATATTGTGTTTCTAAGGGAAAAAAAACAGCGCTAAAAAAGGACAATTACAAAACTCATAAAATGATATCATTGAGATATGAGACTTTATGTCGAGAAAATTGAATTATGTAGCGAAAAAATACAAACTGATGATGGGGAAAAATTAATCAATCTTGAGAAAAACAAATATAGTAGTTGCGTTTGTCAGGCTCAAGGCCCAAATAAATAGAAAGTATAAAACTCCAATTTATATTTTCATTTTACTGAAATTTATGCTGCTTCTACTGAAATGTGCATAAAAATTCTGAAATGTACACTTTACAAAAAAAAATGTGGAAAAATTTTAAAATTGCAAAATCTCATGCAAATTCGATAGGAAGTATATCACAAAAAAAAAAAAAAAATGGTGTCCCATAACATCCCATGAAGGGACTGAGGAGAGCTTCTCACAATCAGTGAGATGTGCGCTTTTTAGTTTTTACACTCACTGATTGGGACCTACAGTTGTACACCGATTCCGAACGGTATTTTGAGAAGCTTTTTCATGGCTAAGTACTCGATAGTGTCGCCATCACTAAGCGAGGTGACCGTCGTCGAAAGAAATTTAAGGTGGTCTGAGTAGGGATCGAACCCACGTTATCATGTACAAGAGCCGCACACACTAACCATTGCACCACCGACGGCCAAGTCTGAGCGCAATCTTGATGAGTTATCCATATATTATAGCTCAATATTTGCTTAATAAACTGCAATTGATAGTTTTGAAAGAAGAATGAGATTATTAGTCCGAAAAAAGTGTTCTAAGAAAATTTGACTTTTTTTGACATATTATACTCTCGTGGCCACATTCAAGCGTAGGATGTCTTTTTCTTTTTTTGCCAATCTCGATTTTTGTTTACAAAATTAACAATTTTCGAACGATCCTGGCTGTATCGTCAATATTCCAAGGGTGACCAGAGTTACATTCGACAGAATTCTCAATACCTTATCCTCAAGAAAATGTAATAAACTATTATTATTTCTTAATAAAATTCTAAAATAACAGTAAAAGTTTAATGGTACCTTTTCGTCAAAATTTTGAAATTTTTTGGAGATTTAAAAAAACTTTAACTCTGAGATCTTGACATTCCAAACGGTTTTAAAAATTTTTTAAAGGTGTTCTCACTATGGCGGTGTTTAAGATTTGAAGAAAAATGGACGAGTTATTACCAAAAAACTAAAAAAAAGTGAAAGCGAAAATTTAAATTTTTTATATTTGATTGTCGATATCTTTTAAATGGTGAAAGATAAATAACACACGGTAGTGTATTTTTTCTTAAAAATCGGCCCAAAATTTTAGAAGTTGCAGGTTTTCAAACCATGAACAGCAAACATGTGGTTCGATTTGAAACTCTGTACCAAAGTCTGCGTAACAACAGGGTACCTCCACATGCAACACCATAAAAGCCTGACTCATCCTCTGCATATCTCTAGTACATCCTTAACTGATCCGATACATAGTTTAGAAGTTCTGATATTATTTCTACTTATTTTGCAATCGGCCACACTGTTCTACGCCTACATGTATGCCGTTGCTACCACATATATTTGGTTGAAGAATTCGTTTCACTACCGATTAAAGCCGGTATTCCGTTTTTGTGAAATGTTCGTTGCCAGCAGAAGTAGCTACTCACTTTTCATTTGCTTGGTACTAGTGTCCAAAACCGAAAAACCGGTTACCCGGGTTTTTTGCTATTAACCGTGAGCCGTTTTTTTAAAAATCGGAAACCGCTTATTTGTCGTCGGTTAATCGGTTTTCCTCAATTTGTGTGGCCGTCGGTGGTGCAATGGTTAGTGTGCGCGGCTCTTGTACATGAGATCCTGGGTTCGAACCCTGCTCTGACCACCTTCAAAAAATGTCTTTCGGAGGCGGTCACCTCGCATAGTGACGGCGACACTATCGAGTATATAGCCATGAAAAAGCTTCTCAAAATACCGTTCGGAATCGGTGGAAAACTGTAGGTCCCAATCAGTGAGTGAAAACTGGAAATTTATATTTATTTATCCCTAAAAAATTAACAATGACCGATATGATTTTCGAATTTTAATGAAATTTTTGAATCAAGAAACATGATATCTATTCTCAAATATGATTTTATGCTTCAATAAGTTCTCAATGATACACTCCTGTTCACTTATTTAAAATATGACAATTACGTTTTAATTTGAAATACATTTTTTTTATTAGATTCCAATTTGGAATGCGTGTTTAATATAAAATTTGAAAGTTTAAACTGATTTCAATTAGAAAATCATATTCAAATTTTAAAGAAATTTTCATGTACGAAAATCGTATTACGATTTATTTATAAAATTATTTTATTTTTGAAATTTGGAAAAAATAATGTAAAGCTTAATTAACTCTTAATGTTTAATTAATTTTTATTCGTCATAAAATCACTTTGAAATTGGAATAAAAAACTGGGTGGAAATACATTCCGGTTCACGTATTTAAAGGCACCAAAATACCATATTCAGCAGCCTGTATCTTTTGCAATTTGTAACCGATTGCAGAATTTTAAAATGCAAATGGAAGCTAGACATCTTGGGATATAAAAAATGACAATATGATAATAGTAATGACAATAATAATAATGACAATAGTGGTTTCTTAACTACATAACTTTTTTTGGGCAATTTATAAAAAAAGTCCAAAAATGTGCTATTTTTTTTGGTTCACTTGAATAGAGGCACTTTATTATTTTTTTTATTATTTTTAAAGTAAGTGATGATTTTTTGTAGGGAGCGTTTGTTTATTACAATGGCAAAACAAAAAAAAAATGGCAAAACAAAAAATTTTAAATCTATCGGAAAAACTAAAATCGATGTTTACCGTTCTGAAGGATATTCTAACCACGCAATAGCTAAAAAAATTGGACGGATCCCAACAGTTGTCGACAATTACATCGGAAGGGTTTCATTGTCTTTATCTACGTATGAGAAAAGAAAAATAATCAGAATTGCCTTATCCTTGTCAGAAATAAGAGCTCAAGCTGGAGTGGAAGCGAGAAAGTCATCAGTTAGCAGAGTAATTAAGAGCTGTGAGAATCGTAAACACCTGACATTACAAAAAAGCCGCCAATTAATGCTCCTCGTAAGGAAAAGCGGTTTCAATTCGCAAAAGACTATATGGTATGGGATGTGCGGCCAAGAGGTCATGTAAATGACTGGAGAACCGTTGTATTTACAGATTAGAAGAAGTTTAATTTGGATGGGATTGATGGCTACAACTATTATTTCCATGATCTGCGCAAAGAAAAGCGTTTTTTGAACCGACATCACAGCCGAGAGGGCGGCGTTATGGTGCGGGATGCTATTACGTACTATGGCACCATCGATCTTGAATTTCAAAATCCAAAAATGACTGGTGCAAGCTATAAAACGATATTGGAATCTGCTTTTCCGAAGTTCAGTGAACTATTTGGTCCCATATCTTGGATATTGCAACATGATAATGCCCCTATACCCAACGCCAGAGTAGTAAAGGAGTTAATTGCAAGCCAAAATGTTAATATTCTTGACTGGCCACCCTATTCGCAAGATATAAACATTATCGAAAAGGTCTGGGGTTGGTTATCTCGTAAGGTCTATGAAGACGGTAGACAATTTGATGACAAGCAGTCACTAATTCAGGCCATTAAGGATGCTTGGCATCAAATTTCGTTGGATTACATAAATTCTCTTTATCTCACAATGAAAACCCGTATATTTGAAGTTATTAAAAACAAAGGGGGTTGTACCCATTACTAATAGTTCTTAAATAAAGTAAAATAAATTAAAAAAACAAGAAAAATTGTTTTTCATTCAATTTAGTTAAAGTGCATTTTTTCAAGTGAACCAAAAAAATAGCACATTTGTGGACTTTTTTTTTTATAAATTGCTCAAAAAAATTCTTTAGTTAAGAAACCACTATTGTCATGATTTTCTTATATCTCAAGATCTCTAGCTTCCATTTCCAATTTAAAATTCTGCAATCGGTTTAAAATTACAAAAGATACAGGCTGCTGAAAATGGAATTTTTAGTGCCTTTAACCAAGGTACTTCTTTAAGATAAGGTATTGTTTTTAAGAAAATATACTTTGTATTTTTTTTGAGAAAATTTACTTTTTCGAAGAAAATGCAATTGTTTAATGAAATGTTCTTTTTTTAAACTTCTCTCTAACTTTGGCTTGTCTAAATTTACTTTTTGTTGGGTTCAAAACTACAATATATAAGTATACTAAATATTGGTTACAGGCTCCACCTAGACAACTTGTTATTAAGCAAAAAATTTCCCAACATATGTTAGTTTAGACACAAACCAAAGGAAAAATACCCAATATGGTTGATAATACTTATACTGGGTAGTAGCATAATAGTGTTAAAAAAAAGTTGTTTAATTTTTTTCATTTAGCCCCCATACCGCAATAAGGTATAATAAGGAACTTCGTTCCAAAAAAATCCCCTAAAAATTGGGGTATTAAATAATAGTTAGCGCAATGTCAATTGTATTGAATATGGCTAAGGGTGAATATAGGCTTTTTTTTAACAGGACTGGGACGCAATGGATGACTTAGGGTGAGGGTATGTTGAAGTCCGTTCACCAGACTGAAATTTACGTGCTGTTTTTTTGTGGTGCTTTATCACCATATTTTTCTATGGGCGAACATGGCGAAGTGAAAATTTATATATTTTGATAAATTTGCTGTCCTTTTACTTCTCCTTTCTTTGTTGTCTCTCACGTTTTTGTTTTCAGGACGTTTCAGCTATGCGTTGGTTGATTGCAATGAACAAGTGAAACTGAATATCTGTTGATACACTTTTTCATTGGCAAAATAAGACATAATATGAAAATATTTGAAGTTTGAATATTGTTCTGAAAAGGTATCTTTCTAAAAAAGATTCAAACTAAACACCTTAAAAGCCCCTTCTCCTCAGAGGTTCATTCGTCTACTTTGATTTTGACAAAAATATTTATACGCTCTGTGGGAAAATGCGCATCATAGACGTAAAGAATTCTCCAACTTCAGATCAATCTACCAATTAGATCTGAGTTTTATAGCCAATTGTTAACACCACACCAAATAATTTACGGTATCATTTCAAATAATCTTAAGTTTAACATAAAATCTTAATAAGTCAACATAAATATCATCAAATAAAAAAAGAACCTATGATATGCATCGTAAAGATAGGGGAAAAGATTACATTTATTCCAATTCTAATATACAGAAAGATGCCATGGGAAAACTGGAACAACCAAATAGAGAGATAACCTTAAAACGAATGGGTGTTATGGTCAAAATCAATGTTTTCTCTTTATTGTTGTTGGTGGTGGTACGAGTATTTTTATGCATAACAACTTGTGAACATATCCATGATATAGTTGAAACACAAAACAACAATCACCACCAGCATCAGCGCCACGGCTAAGGCTAATACTCCTCCCCAAACTTAAGATGTTCCGATTTGTTCAAAGATAGCGCCTGCAATAAAAACCGATAAAGAATTGTTTTACATGAACGAACAACAGCATCCAAAAAAAAAAACTTTTTGTAAAAGAAAACTATAGATATCCATAATTCAACGGTGCTTGTAACCCATGGTGCAAGTGGCGCTTCATGTGATAGAAGTGGTATTAGAGCACACACACGATTTGTTTTCTTAACGCACGGTGGCATGCAACTGAATTGATAGTAAACACTGGCACACAACACTAACCCAGACCCACATGTATTCCGCCAGAGTTGAGGAAAGTACGAGGGCCCATGGAAAATTGTATAACCCATCGACAACTACAACAATATTACTATAAACAACAAGATTTTAAAACTGGTAATTTCCTTCAAGGCTAAGAGATCACGTTTTCTACGGTTAGTGGAAAAAATGTAAATGCCGCGAATGGGATTCGAACTCACATTCGCTGGACGATCGTCTCGATGTTTGTGAAGTATCATCTTCAGCAGCATCTAGCCCGTTAAACCACTGCGGTGTGTATTCACACTTGTCACTAACCGATTTTTTTTATTATATCGAGTGCTTGTTTGGCACTATGTACACTTTGCTTTCTGACTTACACGCTCTGATGCCGAAATTTTAAATATAATCGCTGGATAGAATTTTGATCTATCATTTCGGAATATCGTTGATGTTCACGCAAAGATTGAATATATTCTGGCCAAAAACATGCAATCAGAGAAACGTGAGTTCAAATTCTGGTTCCGTCTATTTACATTTTTTGTACTTATATATGCACAAAACCCTGATCTGTTTAGCTTAAGGGAAATTGAAAACAATATTCTTCTAAGAAATAATTTCAGATCGAATCATATATATAAGGAAAGAAAAAACGTTTAGTGCTCGTTTGGCGCAAAATTAAATTTTTTGACCCAATCATATTTCATTTGCTACCTAGTCCCATTATAGACTGCAAAAGTTCATACATTTCCCGTTTGGAACACACTTCAAACATTTATTTGTTTGCAAGTCCCAAACTCAGGTGTATTTAAATGCAAACATTAGCATGTTTACTGACAAATACTTATGCTTTTACGTGGAAACATATGTGTATTTTCTCCCAAACATAATAATATTTAGAAACGATTTATGCTTTCTTTATTTATTTATTATAATTAAAATAAATAATTAATACAAAAAATTAAAATATTTAAAATTAGCCTTTTTACATTTACTTACTGAAAGCATTACGTTTTTTTTTATCAAATGAGAATCTGCTACTCTTTTGCTTCACCTTTCTTTGTTGTTCAGCTATGCCTTGGTTGCGTTGGTACGCAAACAATAGCCTGATATACAAATCTAGTTCATGAAAGCCAAGCGTGTATTAATTACTTGGGTTTTTTTATTATATTTCACATATGGTCCCCCATTCCGATTTTTTCGGCCTCTGTAACATATTCTCCCAAACTCCCAAAATAAGAAACACTGACTTCATCTGCAATTTGCACGCACATTCAGGAATATTTATGAATCACTCACTGAGAGAATAATGCAAAAATATAGATACACACTTACAAGATATACACACTCGTTATTATCTTGCCCTCGAGAGAGCATAAACAGTGCAACAAACGCGGCTGCATTTGTATCACAAACACAGATATATTTGCGACGCGAACACATATGTTATAATGTAGTAATCATTGTGTCTCAAACATATAATATTGACGTTTGGGCACAAGTATATTATATTTGCGACAAGCTCCAAACACATGTTATATTTGCATCCAAACAACAAAAAACTACAGATTTTTCAGCGTGTAAGAAAACTGCAACGACCAATCAAATTGGAGGAAGAAATGATCAATGTTGTCGACTGTCGCTCAATTTCTGAAAAGAACAAATTTTTTATGTACATGAACTTAAAACAGAGAAAACGATTTTCGTCATCGCTGATATGTTGCTGGCTTGTTTGGTGGCGAAACAAATTGATGTTGCTCAAAATTTTTCACGCGAACAATCTTAATACTGGGCTTAATACACAATAAATGTATTCATTGCAGCAACGAAATATGAGTTGTTGTAGCAACTTAACGAGGAATGGTTTAAAAAAATCGTTTATAACATACATATTTCGTTTCAGCAACGTTGGATGTATGAAAAGTTTCTTCACAGCAATACAAACACACCCTTACGAATATGTTTCATCGCAGCAATGAAGTGTTTTTATATTAGTGATGCCTACCATCAGTTTCACTGAAGGTAATATCTCTGTTTTCAAATCGTCTTTAGGTAGTAATCTCAGTCTGTTAACTGCTACATTTTGTAAAAAAATCAAAACCGACCAGTTTCTTAGGATTATTAGTACATATAAACTTTCTAAACGACCTCCGTGTTTGTATTAAAAAACTTTAAAATCATTACAATTTATTACTATTCGGTGTGTTCGTTCCCATGTTGTTGCATTTGTTACCTTTCTTATTGTTGTTGCTGTTAATTTGTGGGCCACATAGACCACACGGCTGTGTTGGGAAAAAGCCTTTGTCGGCACAGACACAAAAGCGCCACACGCTATTTACGTGGCAGCCAGTGTGGCACAGTTAGTTAAACAAATATAATTTCCACTTGGACTTGGACTCTCTATAGTACGATACACGAAATGTTACCTTCCTAGTACCGTCCCTATGCGGGAGTATACAAATGATTTTCAATTCGTAATTTGTTTAGAAATCCATAATTTTGTTAATTAAAAACAATAGCAACCAAATTTAATTGAACCGATTTGAAATTCGACAAGTATTTATTCTGTTTTTCATGTAAACATTTTGCCACATTATAAAACTGTCTTCTCCATTAAGGAGAAGTGTAATAAATTATGTGAGAATGCATTTGCTTCGAATATTTTCTAGCTTTTCCCAAATAATTTATGAGATTTTCTTAAATAGAACAAATTGAATATAGTTGTATATTTATCGTTGTAAAAATGTGTACAAACGAAAAATCTCGTTGCTCAATCATCGCTATGAAATTGTATATTTGCTGGAAAATGTGTAGTTTCATAATATTTAGCTTTTATATACTATGTTGTGTCTGGCTTGGCTAAAATTTTCCGCTACAAGTATTTACCTTCAATCGTAGCTTAGTGGGTGTTAGCTTAGTACTAGTTTGAATACAAATGTAATTTCCTTTGGGCCTGTGATGAATAATGGAGAATTGTAAGAAAGATTCACAGATTTGAAATTGGCTAAAATCTTAATTTATACTAATGTTTTTATGAAGTTACTAAATGAACGACTAAATAAGTTAGAAATGTAAGTCATTTGTTATTTAATACATAGACATAGACTTTTGTTTGCTGTTTGCTTGTCGGAAATATATTCTGCTTGTGTGAAAAAGCACAATGGTTCCAAACATTTTGTGTTTGCAATTCAACATTACATGTTAGAGACTTATGTTATAAGTTTTTGTGACCCAAATGGGGGTTTGTTTGTTGAAAACTGCTGAAAACAAAAACGTGACAGACAACCAAGAAAAAAAAGCAGCAGTTCTCCAATTCATGAAAACAATTCTTGCAAACATGTACATTGTTCCTGCTGGGGTCGTTATTTTTTCAGCGTGTATATAGTGAGAGACACCAAATGATTTTAAAACAGCGATATTGGTAAGCTATATGTGCCGTGTATGAATGTGTCGATAGGCAGCCTTTGATTTAATCACAGCGCCGGGGTTATCTTTTTGGAGTCTACAATGCTGCCCTCTTGAAATGAGGAGAACAACCTAGAATAGTGAAGAGATATCATGGGTGAATTAATAATACTGCTTTGGCGAACTTTTTCTTGATAGCAGCATTGTGAACAACTAATGAGGATATGGGAATAGCTCCGAAATGACTATAGTATTTAACATTCAAGGAAAATATTTCATTCAATTAATTCAATAACACATCTCTTAATACAATGTAAATGGTTTTAGATGTTAGAAAGGAAATTCTGTACCTATAGAACCTATAAATTAGTAATGAAACGTTGCTTTGGCTGAAAATTTGGGAAGAAATTCATTATATTTATGAAAGATGTCGTAATATTAAGGAAAGAAAATTTTGTTGTGTCCTCTGTGTGTTATAAGCCAATAGAGGGAGCCGATCAGTGAGTACATTTAAAAATACAAAGTTTGATGTTTGTGAAAAACTTTCTTGGACGCAAGGAATGCTGCATTCCTCAATGGGTTGTTATACACATTCATTGTTTCCTTTTTAACATCAACGAAAGTTTTCTCTTGTCCATCATACTGTATATTTAGCATGATCCACTTGTTTTTCATAGCAAAAATTCAGCCATCTCAATTTTATAGTCTGTGTATTATTACTCACAAGAAAATGTCTGATTTCTCAAATAGAGGCTGCACGTTGTTTACTATGATAATTATATTCCTCACATTAATTATGCATTGTTAAAACCAACAGATGATCTTCTTGCCTCAATCCATATTGCGGTTGAAATAACAAGAAATTAGATGTTTGAAACCATAATTTAGAAAACCAATCATATGTTAACGAACATGTCAACATTTATAACAATATTATTACAAAGATTGAGTAGTGGAGAGGAAAAAACTTAAAAAAATATCAAATGATACCTACGCCAAGATGATGATGCCATCCATGCCATGCCATATGCTCTTGGTAACACGGCTATTAGACAACACAATGTGTTGCAGCAAATACGCAAAAAATGGCTAATAACAGACTTTGAATGCTCATGAGGTTGAGCAGCGCAAAAAACATCAGTTATAGGCAAGACAAACAAAATTATTGTGCACCACCAGAGAAAAAGCAAGGATACTTGATAATGTAATGCTGCTTTAAATAAAACCAAAATGAAAAGTGCGCCTGGTTTAAGATTCTGTGATGTAGAAGTCGAAAAAAGTCCAAGAAGAGATCGAATGAAAACTTGATCAATAAAATGGTAACAATCGCCTCTAAACTACCACTACCACTACCACCACCAGCAGAAGCACAAAGTCTTCTTGCCACATTGACAGCCAGGCAGCCTACCAACCCACCACCACCACTACCACGATCACGAGCGTACTTGTTGTTACCAATGTGGCAATGAATATGAAATTGATATTATGAAAAGCGTTTTTATTTCAATATGATCACATGCGCCGTTGTGGTGGTGAAAGAGACGCAAAAGAAAATGCACCTGCGCCAAAAGTAAATAATGTTGCAAACAATTTTCCAGTTCTATGGTCATCATAACAAAGTCATTCCGATCATAGGCTCTTCTGCTCTTTCTGTGCCCGTTCAAACATTGAAACATTCATTCATGCATTTATAGCTGGTACGATAGCCCCTAACTCTAAGGCAGCTTATTTGATGATTGTGACTTGATATCGTCTATACAGTCGATTTCATTTGAGACGTAAGCGACGGCGCATGCGTATCATCATCATATCATGCTGCAGCAATTGACCGATTCGACCAGGCCAACAATACTGCACGTCGCAAATGCGGTCCGTATCGAATCAACTCAGCGACTGTTTGTTGTGAGCTGAGTGTAGAATGAAACGAGAATACATACGTAAACTGCAGTCAATAAAACAAATGAAGCGTGCTTTTTTTCAATTTTTCCCATTTTGCTTTTTATTTGCTTGCATACATTTCTTGGTTAAACTGGACCCATGGATGGCAGACAGCCAGTTAACTTAAAATATCCAATGCAACCAATCCCACCTACCTCCCTGCCATCCATTGATCTACCTATGAATATCTAAACAATATTGGAAATTTAAACGTTTCTACATGTGATATGACTTTTGTAACGATATTTTTAACTTGTATGTAGGCTCTTCGATGCATATATGTAGATTGGGTTGGTATGTTAAGTTTGTCGCACAATTATGTGACAATATCCTATCCTATTAGTCGACAATTATGTGACAATATCCTATCCTATTGTCCGTACCAAGACAATTTATCTTTAATACACATTCGAAAGGAGCATTGCTAAGGCCTACAATGACCGTTGGTTTCGCATTTACATTCACATTTTAGTAGTAATTTCGGTATTCACTTTGCTTGCCGTAGGGTACATGTAGATTCGTAACAGCCAACTGAATTCGCTCTACCACACATTCTTAGCAACACTTTTAATGCCTTAACATTTTGGAAATGTTGCAGTATTAATTTAATGGGTTTTATGTTAATATCTCCCAATAGATATGAAACGATACGACGGCGGGTACGTATAGTGCATCAAGTCTACTACTGCCAGTGAGCGAAGAATTGAAAATAAAATTGTTTAGCAATTTAACGCATCATTTGAGACACAAACCAATAACGTCAACAGTGACGTTATAACCATTATTGTTGTTGTTGTTGGTGCTGAGTTGCTGCTGCTGCTGCTGCAATAATAGTCAACAAAGTGAAACAAATTAAAAGGTGCGCATGCGCAACAACAACTTATTATGAAATCGATTTGGAAAAATTATCGTTTTTTTTAGTTTTCCCTCGCATTCAACTGCTCTATTCATCCCTCTTTCTGTCTCTCGCGGCCTGAGTTTTACCCAACCTTTTTGTAATATTTAATGTCCAACTCTTGTGTACTTTTTCTTTATCGTTTATTGCACAAATTGCAAGTCATTTTCCGTCTTTTTCTGTATTTTACTGGACAGTCTGTCTTTCCACTCGTTGGTGTTGAAAATAATTTTCAAATGGGTTTTAATGTCATTTTCTACACTCACTTGACCAATTTGTTATGCATTTGGTTGAGTTAGTTTTTGAATTATCTTAAATTAGATTAGATGCGTTTTGTTTTTTAAGGAACTTTAGATTTTTCGTAGTGTCACCCAAAATAAAAGGCTGAGTTATTTGGAAAAGGAAATTGATATCGTGTCACATCATGGAAGAAGATGATGGACATATGTTAAGTGTTGATGTACTAAACTTGCTTTCTTGATATCAAATTGTTTTACAATTTAGAAAGCAGCAAATCATCATAAACATAAATTACAATATTGTTTTATTAACATTAGTTGAACAATAATCGTAATTTCTCTCCATCATAATTAATGATTCCTTATTTAAATATTTGTTTCCTTCATTTACATCAGACTGGAACAGCGATTAGGTAGAATATTAAAGAGATCGCACAATGAACATCCTTTTATACAAATCGGTTTGGTGAGCTCCTTACCGAGTTTCACTATGCGTTTTGGTGTTAGCTTATGACTCCCTTAGATTATTTAGTCTATTTTGATACCACGGGCTAGCGAGATTTAACGCAGCACAATTTAATTTATTCCAAAAAACTCCAACTAGTGTCAACGCCTAAATAATACAATTATCCCAGGTCAGTAAGTAGTAGCATCCCATATAGACTGCCTCCTTTTGGCTAGTGCTAGTTTGATTTTCAGAAGGTCGGCCGGAATGTCGGTTAGTGTAAGGCAAAACAATGCCCAACACAAAAGTCGGCCTGACTAATTGTCGGCCGCAGGTCTAAGGTCTCCTATACACGTTCAGATAATATTGTTACGAATAAGTAAAAGCTTTTGCTTGCTCTTAATGTTCATACTAACATTATGTAAATAACAGGGCGGTTAGGGCTGCGCCTGAAAGTATGCATTGTAACAACGTACCAGCTCGCTAAACCAGTAGCATGAATTCGCCGCAGTTAAGATAATTCTCCACCATTCGAGATGATTCTACAAAGATAACTAACCACAACGACTAGAAGGTTCTTGAAATCGCTAGAGATACCTAAATTTGAGTATGGTGAGTTGGTATAAATAGTGGAGGTCTTTGGAACGGAGAGTTTAGTTTGTGATTAAACCCCGTAAAGTAAGCAACGCGATTTGATAGTAAAATATAAGACTTATTAAAGTGGTGAAAATAAAGTAAACTGTTGTACTATATAAGTAAAATAAAAGGAAGTTATACCGTTGTAATTATCGTAATTGAAAACGAACCTTGTGTTATTATTGGCAATAAAACAACGCAAAAGGACGAATAACGAAATTCGTAACGATATGTTTAGTGGCTTCAGCCATGGTAGAAATACAAGTTAGTAGCCTTAGCGCAGCTGATTTCCTTGGTTTACATTTCATCGTACCCAGTATATGTCAAAGTTGTGTGTGCGAGTTCTTTTTCTTTTGATTTCATCTATCTATGTCCACAATTGTACACACATGAGTGCATGCATGTCTACGGAAATTACGGAAAATGGAATCGGTAAGGAAATTAGAACAATGCTTATGCTTCTACCTTGTATTTGTGTCATGGCTTCATCCTTAACCTACTCGTTGCAGACTTTACACAAATTATTGGTGCTGAACTTCAGCCTCTTCGCATGTCTGACAATCGGTCGGCTAGGTTTTTCTTGAACGTATGCAGTCTGAAGTCTACGTCCGCCTTTCCCAGTATAAGAGAGTCTTCGCGCGGGAAATGCTATCAAATCGCCAGGCACATGCCCACATGTTCTGATTGCAGTAGTTCCCCAAATTGTCGTTGTGTCTTTGTACCCACATAAAGTGAATCGATCTCGTTGAAAGATCTGTGATGGTCGTGAGCTAATGTTGAGTTCAAGAAGACTGATTCAAGGGACTTGGTACACTCACCGAAAAACTCGGTTGAGACAATGGAATTGGGCGTAAACGAATTTAGAACCGCGTTAGAAAGTCTCACAACCGAATTAGAGGCTGTCACAACCGATTTAGAGGTTGTCACAACCGAATTAATGGTTGTCACTAGTGACGTAGAGTTTGTTCCTACGAAATAGAGTTTGTTACAACCGAATTAGAGGTTGTCACAACCGAATTAGAGGTTGTCACAACTAAATTAGCGGCTGTCACAACCGACTTTAGTAGTTGTGAAAACAGAATTTACAGGGTGCCACGTTCGAATTTAGAGGTTGTCATAAACGAATTAAAGGCTACCACAACCATATTTAGGGGGGTCTCACAACCGATTTTAGAGGTTACCACAGCCTATATAAAAATGATGGCGTGTATATCAGCGTTGATAAATATGGATAAAATAATCCATTTCCGACTACATCCCATAAAGGTATTGAGGGCAGTTTCTCACAAACAGTGAGCTAAGCGCTTTCTAATTTTTCACTCACTGATTGGGAGTTTTACAGTTTTTCACCGGTTCCGAACGCTATTTTGAGAAGCTTTTTCATACTCGATACAGTCGCCATCACTTAGCGAGCCGATCTAATTTTCAAAAAAAAATGGTGTTGTAACCGAATTAACGCCAGATTTGGTTGTTGCAACTGACTTAGAGCTAACATCAACTGTTGCGACCTATTAGATAACAAATTTCACGGTTGTTGCAACTGAATTGATACCACATTCCGTTGCTTATCCCGGATTGGTACAAAATACCGTTGTTGTAACTGAATTGGTACCAAATTCGATTGTTGCAGTCGGATTGATGGATAATTTTGCTGATAGAAGGAATATTATAGGAAGTTCGGTTGTCACAAACGAATAAATTATAAAACTAGTATGTTTCAACCGAATTTCACTTATGAGGTCTAAATTCAGTTGTGACAACCTCAATTCGGTTCCCGTAGAATCTTTCCATGATGAAATGGCAAACCTTACTGAAGAGAAATGTCAAAAGAGCGGGAAAAAATATGGCGTCGTTTGCTGTCCTATCGATTTACTTTTGTAGCGTCTCTATTGAAAACCCCTCTACTTCATGCAATGTAATAAAATTATTTTATTATTTTTGTACTAACGGCTGGAAGAAATATTAAATTATTTGTTCTCACTATCGCCACGCCTTTCAAAGGGCGTTGTTCCCAGCATTGCGCCTTGGGGCAGCTAGCTAAAAGCATCAATACACGCTGGAAAAAACGGCCTCATCAACATATTACAGGAACCATGTACATGTTCGAAGCCATGCATTATTTTCATGAATTGAATATCTGTTGATTTACGTGCTATTTGACGACGTAACACAGGTTTCCAGACACAGAGCGGAAAATCGTATTCAAAGGAATGTAAATGTTCGTCGCCCAACAATTGCCCTCTAACTGGAAATATTTCGTCACTCTGACGAAAGTCGATTGTTGCAGCGATGTATTTGTTGCATTGCTGCAATGAATGCTTGTTAATGTTGCTATCAAAATCTTTCAGTGCTGCGATGCTTATCTTTCTCTGCAGCGATGCGTTTTTAAACTTTGTTCGTCCTGATAATAACAAACTTTATGATAATAATGGTTTTGACATGATACACTTAACAAAAATATTAAGTAAATTAAAGAAAAGTAAAGGAGACATGTGATTATATGGAAAATTCTACCACTGCCATAAACATACAAAGTTGACGTCCTCTCTCTAACACACATTTTAAACAAATTAATTACCACAATCAGTCTTTGTACGTCGGACGCCTGGACAACTGCGGGCATTTTGAATATGACATTTAAAGTGGAAAATGAAGATATCACCGTGATCCGCAACACAAAACTGGAACTGTTATGAAGATGTCCGCAATAAAAATCAAGAAAGATGTTCTTGTCCAGTGGTGGTTGATGGAGATGATAAAGATATGATATGACGGTTTAAATGATTGGTAACGATGATAAACGCAATCCAACGAGAATACACAATTCACAACCTGAATAACAAATCCATTTGTATGTACCTACGTGTATCTATTCTTGGACTCTCATCTGTATGGACTAATACTTATAATGATGAGACAACCATCATCATATTGCCTCAGTACATAGAGTAAGATCAATGAACATGAACACGTAACGTCAAAAGACAGAGAGAGAGATGTGAAAAAACATACATACTTTAAACTGAAACGCAAAATACAAAAGAATAACAAATTAAAGCTTAATACTAGTAGCCAAACAACATCAACAATTGGTCTATATACAGACATCATCCATCCACTCGTTCAACCGTCCACCATCCATCCACTCTGGCATTGGACCTATGAAACACTAAAGTCGAGTAGCTAAAAGAACCATCATCATTATAATAATTATAATGATCAGTAATGGCATAAAAAGCAACAACAACAACACGAAAAGTATTTTAAAACTAAAACTGAAAAGAATCATTAACAAACAGACACTTCACAGTCCAGTCCAGTCCGTCTCGGTGTACCATCAGAATCAGAATCAGCACCAGACTCGATCTCCGACTCAGCCTTAAAATCTGACTCAGCATCAGCTGCAGCTTCATAAACCAAACAGCTGGCATTTCTTGGAGTTGTAGTAGTAGTAATTGATGTTTTTGATTGTGGTAGAATTTACTGTTGTGGTGGTGGTGGTAATCCAACAACAACAAAATCAATGCAAAGGCTGAGGCAATGACCAAGCTTTGCAGTAGTACAGCTATATGGGTCCATCATTATCATTGTCATCATCATCATCATGCTGTCTAGGGAGTGAGGACGACCATACACTTCGTTAAAGCAGATTGATCTAGTCATTACAAACATAAAACATATTTTCGGACAGAAAGTCCTTTGTCACCTAGATGCATATTTTCATCGAAACTGAGCCAACGTTCAGATTCATTGCCTCAGCAAAAAAGGATTCATTTACTGGAAAATTGTTGTCACTCTTGCTTTGCTTAGACTTAGAGATATTAGTCCGTTGTAATAAAACGAGCTAACTAGATTAAGCGTTAACTCCACCGGAGGACCATTTAGTTTGCAGCAAGAAGCTCAGTACCTTGTCTATGCCTATCTGAGACAATTAGCCCAGGTCCCTAAATCGATATGATGCCATAGTAAACATCCTCCTGCCGGCTAGTGCTGGACACGGGCAAAGGAGGTATTCAGATGATCCTTTCTCATCGTTACAGCTTCTACAGAAATCATTTGCCCCGACCTTAAGTCTCGACGCATCTCTACCAATCAGAACTAAAGCAAGCATTGATACCTTGTGTCTGGCTAAATGCATAGACCAGATTTGTCTTCACCGAACACAATCCGTACTCCTCGTTCCTGTAAGGTAGTCCCTAGTATGAACAGTTCATCCACTCTGCAGTTATTTACTATTATTCATCAGCCAGTACGTTACATCCCTAATAGCAAACATGTCTGCCTGATTCACGATACAGTGATCAGCTGGTCTACGCGGAAGAGCCAACCCTAGCTTCCTACACGCTGAAAAAGTTGTATTTTGATTGTTGTTTGGATGTAAATATAACATGTTTGTAGCTTGTCCCAAATATAGTATACTTGTGTCCAAACAAATTGTGTTTGCTATTCAATATTATATGTTGGAGTACACGCAATGATTAATATGTTATAGTATATGTTTTTGTGACCCGAATGTGGCTTTGTTTGTAAATAACTGCTGAAAACAAAGAATAAACAGACAACAAAGAACCAAAAAAGTAGCAGGTCTTCATTTCATGAAAACAATGCTTGCAAACATATACATGGTTCATGCAATATGTTGCTGGTGCCATTTTTTTCAACGTGCACATTAGACCCGTAGCAACCTAGTCATGCATTTTCTAACCATTCGCGTAGAAATTCACATATCCCTCTTTGGTCCAGGAATTCTTTTTCCGATATTAGATTGTGGTATTTGCTGTCGAATAGTGGTTCCGCTTTCGAGTAGTTGACAAATGCACGAATGTTGGGAGTACTTTCCAGCACTGTTCCATGACCAACTCCGACCATGCTCCATTGTGAGATTGGCCTTAGTCTGATGACAGTCATGGAAGCCATCTGCCTGCCTGTATTGCCCACCGGCAAATTCTTAACACCTTACATTTCTCTCGAAGACGGTAACCTTGCTTAGTGCTGGCGACATTATCAGGTAATTTGCCATGAAAAAGCTTCTCAAAAATACCGTTCGGAACCGGTTTAATAATCAATACTCACTCAGAGAGTGTAAAACTAGAAAGGGCACAGTTCACTGGTTGTGATAAGGCCTCTCCAATCCCTTCAGAGGATGCAATTGGAAACCATTTTTCTATTTACTTAAGAGCCCGAAGTCGTCTACTAGCTGGCTAGTAAGTCTTGCGAACCGGAGCGAAGGACAATAATCTCAACCATGGGTCTTGGATGTACTGGCTGGGCCAAACACCTTCAACCAAAGTTGTTTTGCAATATATTTAAAATGATACGACATAATTCCGTAACTTTTTTTTAACTGTTTACATGGACCATTAAACTGTTTTCCAGTAATTTGTTGAGCCATTGTTGATGATCATTTTGATTCTTTTTACCGCGTTTTCAATCGTTCTGGCGAGAAGTTCGGGCGATAGATTCACGCACTCTTGTCGGATATTATATTTGAAATCTTCCACAGTTTGTGGCTTGTTCGCATAGACCAGTGACTTAAAAAACCTCAAAAAAAAGAGGTCTGGACCAGGCAAAACGGGCAACCTTTGCGGCAACTGTAAATCGCCAAATCAAGACATTAGGCGACCTGAAAACGCATCTTTCAGAATGTCATTTGTTGCGCGAGCTGTGTGTGCAGTTGCACCATCCTTTTGGATGGCATTTCCAGTCCCAATCCATAAATTGTCAGCTTTATAAACTCTTCGTATTACCCACGGGGACCTCAAATGAATAATGCCCGATGTCACCTCCGGCATAAATAGCGAACAATGCAGTGACTTTGATTGGCTCTTTGTGAATGATACGTTTGTTTGCGGAAATTTTGTTATTTCACATATCCGGCCTGAAAATGGGCCTTGTTGCTCACGCTAATTTTCGACCGAAAATCGTCCACTGCGTCATTGAGGTTCTGGAGAGCGTGAGTGTAGTTTAAACGCGATTGACGGTCTGCAGCTGATGGACTGCCTGCTCTTTGTAAGGGAACATTTTTAAGTCTCTCACCAAAAACACCCTGCTGAGACTAACGTACCAGCCAACTGCGTGGACAATCGTCTGTTGGATGTTGACGGCTCATCCGTGACAACGTTGTTCAAGTCTCTTCGGGGCGAGCGGCTAAACGCCTTCAGTTGACGTAGGCTGACCTGGAAATCCGCGGCAAAATACGCGTTGCGCCAAAATCACTGACGAATTATTCCATAGAAATATAGTTACGAGTATTTCACGTTCTAGAGGAGTATAGCGTTCCATGGCTTCTCAACGTATATTACATCATCATTTTACATTACATTAGTGTTTATATTATCAAAACAAAACTGGCATTTGTCACCATTCACAAACATTATATTGGGTTGGCAAGAAAGTAATTTCGGGGTTTTTGATCAAAATAATTTTCAATAAATTTATTCACATAATTACACTGTGCAAGTTGAAGAAAAAACGAAGTGCACTCAACGGATTTATAATTTACAATTTTTTGCCCTATAATGATGGTTTTATAAAAAAATTTCATACAGAACTTTCCTCATAAATTTCTTTATAACTGCGTAACTGCCGCTTATCTTGGAAAAAGTGTAGGTATAGATTAAAGGTAACGTAATTGTTAAATTTTCTAAATTTGTTTAAATCAAATCGGATGAGAGGTTCATGGTGACATATGTATAAACTTGCCTCAAAAAATTAAAAACAAATTCTGTATGAAACCATCATTATAGGCCAAAAAACTAATGATGCAGTTCGATTCGTGGGACCCGTTGAGTCCGCATATGTTTTCCAAAATTTTTTTCTAAAACTTCCACCGTGTTATTTTTAATCTATAATGTTGACGTCATTTTGTACAATGACCTTCTGCCATCGTTCAGACAACTTTTTGATCCCAGATTCATAGAATGCCTGGTCCGTCCCACCAATGTACTCGAACAACTCGGTTTGTAGGTCCTCTTCTGTATTGAAGGATTGTCAATTCAAAAAGTTTTGCAGACTCCGGAATAAATGAAACTCCGAAGGTGCCAGACCACAACTATACGGTGGATGTGACATCAATTCCGATCCAAGCCCCAATGTTTTTTGCCCAGTCTGTAAAGATGTGTGAGGCCTAGCGTTGTCGTATTGGAAAACCACGCATTTGCTATTTGCACATTCAGGTTGTATTTCTTCCAGTGCCCCATCAAGGTTCGTCAATTGCGGACAATAGACGTCAGAATTTAGACGTTTGGTTTTTATGGAGCGGTTCAAAATAAATTACTCCCTTACAATCCCACCTTTGATGAAGTTTGAACGCGCTCGTCGTGCTTGGACCAGCATCTCTTCCGGTTGGCATTCATGTAAATAATCTATTTTTCCTCTCCAGTGACAATGTATTTCAAAAATGAATCATTTTTGTTGAAGCTCGTGTGGATCCCAATTAGCAAGCTTTTTGACAAGTCAAAGCCGTTTCAAAAGGTTTTCAACAGCAGTGTGTGCCACCTTCAGCTTCTCTGTAACTTCTAGAACGGAAATGTGTCGTTCAGATTCGATAACGGCTTTGATTTCGTCCTCATCAACCTCATTTGGCATACCGCTCCTGTGGCCAATTTTTATGGTGAAATTTTCAGAACGAAATTTTTTGAACCAGCTTTCCCATGTGCGTTCTGTTAAAGCAAATATCCCGGTGTACTTCCGCGACCCTTTTCCCCTTTCGGAAATAAAGGATCAAAATATGACGAAAATGTTCGTATTTAACATCGATATTCACAACACGATTTAAATGAATACTGACCACTGAAAATAATGTGACTAATTGAAGCTTGCAATGTCAGCTGTGTAACATTATAACAAAGAATTTAGTCGGCTGATCAAAAACATTTCAAAAATAACATAAGCACCATCTATATGAGAAAACCGAAGATACTTTATTGCCAACCCAATATTTATCTGTCTTTTTGTTGTTGTTTGGATGCAAATATAACATGTGGTTTGAGCAAATATACAATACTTGTGATATACTTGTGTCCAAACACATTGTGTTTGCTATTCAATATTACATATTTGAGACACAATGATTAATATGTTATAATATATGTGTTTGCGACCCAAATATATCTGTGTTTGTGATACAAATCCAGCTGGGTTTGTTACACTGCTTACGCTCGAGAGAGCAAGAGAATAAAAGAGAATATATCTTGTAAGTGTTTATCTGTATTTTTCCATTATTCTCCCAGTCAGTGATTCATAAATATTCCGGAATGTGCGACTAAATTGCAGATGAAGTCAGTGTTTCTTAATTTTGCTGATGTATTGCGTTTTAGTTTCATTTCATGTCGCCAATGGTTCTCGGACAGAGGATGTCAAAAGCGCTTGATCAATGAAAAAATAATAAACAAAGGCTCGGACGATTAAAGGGTTTGTGATTTGTTTTGGTTTTAGTGTACGTGTTTCGTATATATGCATGTGTGCCACCAAAGTGGGAAACAATTTTGAGGAAAGAAACTGGAAAGGGCAACAACGAGACGCCCTTTGTCTGCCCGAGCTTTACTAAGAAAATCGGAGCATCGGACCATTTGTGAACTATAATAAAAAACACAAAAGTAATTAATCCGCGCTTGGTTTGCAGGAACTAGAATTGTATAAAAATACTAGCTGACCCGGCAGACGTTGTCATGTATAATATTTCAAGCGAGCAGAAATAATGGATTTTTAATTTGTGGTTTGTATGGGAGGTACCATGCCCCTTTGTCCAATTGAACCGAATACTAAATCTAAACCACCCAAGGCGCCACCCAAACGCATACAAAAAAATTTATTCGAATCGGTCCAGAAGTTTAGGAGGAGTTTAGTCACAAACACACGAGCAGTAGAATTATATATATAACGATATTGTTTGTGTAACTAACAAAAACAAAAACGTGAGAGACAACAAAGAAAGAAAAAGCTAAAGAGCAGCAGATTCTCATTTCATGATAAAAAAACCAAATATGTAATGGATTCAACACAAATAAATCCAAAAAAGGCCCTTTTAAATCTTTAAATTTTTTGTATTAATTATTTATACATGTGATTTTATATTGATAAAATTAATTATAATAAATAATATAATAATATATATATTGAAATCAAAGAATAATTCGTTTTTAAATATTATTATGTTTGCGAGGAAATACGCATATGTTTCCACGTAAGTATATACAGGTTTGGAGGAAACACGCGAATGCTTTCACGTAAATATAAGGATATTTGGGATGAAGAACGCATATGTAAACATGATAAATAACTTGGAACTTGCAAACATATGAATGTTGGAAGTGTGTCCCAAACATATACCTGGTTCCTGCAGAATATGTTTGGGAGAATATGTTAGAGCGGCCGATATTTTTCAGCGTGTATCCTTGTAAAAGCACCATCTGCAATACATGCTGTTATTTTTTCGTAATATTTGTGACATTAGTCTTGTTTTTTTAACTGTGCCATTTGATGTAACTGTGGACGTCATTTGATGTGAATATGATTCGAAACGGTTATGTTTGGTGACGTCATCCAGGGGTAAAACCGTTTTGTTACTTAAAAACCTGCGATTTTCAAATTTAACTTAAGTTCAATGGCAATGCTATGTTTCAACTATATTTTCCTTCTTAAAGTCTGGTAAAATATTTGAGACCAAGAATAAAAATTTCTTTTCTCAAGTCCATATATCCATCTTGTGAAACCCACTGCGCTTGTATATTCGATATTTTATACATATGAATATTGTGTGGCATCAACATTGTCATCCCTATCAACATTACCATCATCTTCATCATCATGACCACACCACCCTTGTCATTATCGCTTACTGAAGATCATCAGTTTGGATGCTGTGCTCCACTAAGTGTGCGTGTGGGAGCGCGAGTATAGGTACGTACATATATGAAGTAATCATACACGTCTGTCGTATGATATTTGCCCCACTACATGATGCTTTGTATGGATGTGTGAGGTACTATAGAATGAACCGTATGAGTATCTACTATGACTACAACTACTACTTTGTTCGTTTGATTTTTCGTAAGTTAAACGCATATTGTTGTAGTGGATGTTGTTGCTTTTTCGGTTAGTAAACCGGATGTTCCTAATCATGGCTAGTTTGCCTCAAATTAAATACTTTTTTTTCGCTTTTCCACAATCTTGCGCGCTTAGCACTTTGTTAAGCTACCTCCTGCCTAGTGTTGCTTACAGCCAGCAGCAGCTTCTCTACTAGGCTATTCATTCATTCATTCATCCCATCCATTCATGCAGCAGAGTATAGATTTTACGTAAAATATCGTCGCGTAGAATTGAGTGGAGGGGAGAGGTCAGGGATTTATTTCCCATTCGAGATTTAATTTTTATTTTTTAATCCACACAACAGTAGTTTTATCGTTTTTTTCTATTCAAATTTACTTAACATTCATTCATTAGTTCTACGATATGTGTGTGTAAATTCGCCCGAGTCTCTAAACATTCGCACATCAAATGTTCATTTGTTGAATTCATAAGTGACTGAATGACGACTGACTTGACTGGACGTTGGATGAATAGATGAATGGAATCTCATACACTTACACATGTCAAGTATGGAATGAAATGTATGTACGTCTGAGTTGGAAATAAAAAAAAGCGCAACACTTTTTCTCAATCTGTTATCGCGGTTGAAAGCCGTTGCAAAAAAAAAACAAAAAATGGAAAAATTCAATGAATTTATTTTTATTGTTACTTTTGTTTCTATTATATTTTTTCTATTAATAATCACACAATTTTTCATTTAAATTTGATGAATGAATCTGTAGATGCTATCGTTTGTTCTCATAGTAAATCTCTTATTTAAACAGTTTATTATTAACTACGCAGATATCGAGTAATTTAACAATAGACCAGGCACAGGTGCTTTGTGAAATATTGCCAAGGTATATATTAAATCATCTTGGGATTTCAACTGAAGTAGTTGAACAAAAGTCTGTGGTAGTTGAACTCAAGAAAGATTCTGTTGAAATAAAATTGGGTGAAGGAGAGTCAAACAGATGTAATGTGTGACAGTCGCGCTTAGGGATCTATAAATCGATTTGCATATGCAAATTGACTCCACATTATAAAAATTTGGAGATTTTAATACTAATCTTGTCATATTTAAAACCTCCTCTTTTATTATCATCACAATAAAGGAGTAATCATCAAGTATTTATAGGCTTCGTACTAAATGTGTATGAGAATATGAAGAAGTTGCAAATTTTTTTCCACATTCCTTTTTGTCGAGTTAGATCAGTTAGACCTCTGAGTAGCAAGGGGTGTCCAATTTGAGTGATATGATTTCTAAGTGACGTTTTTTTGATCAAAATAATCGTTCTCCAATTGCAACTTTTCGTGCGCTTTTGCCATTTTATGGTCGTAATAATCGTGCATCTGTGCTCGCTATTCGTCGAATTGTTGCAAATTACGAGCGTACATTTTCTTTACATAATGTTCAAGTGCCAATAAGACAAAGGACCGCTCGAAGTAATGAAAATATTGCTGCCGTTCAGGCAAGTGTAGCTGAAAACCGCAATTTATCGATTCCAAGACGTTGCCAACAATTGGGACTGTCTCAAACATAGATGTTTTTTTTTTAATTTGCATTGGATTTTAATTTGCATTACTTTATCTAATGCAAATGCAAAAGAATTACCTTTGTTCGCAATGACAATTAAAAACTGTTGAATTTGCATTTGCTCAGGCAATGCAAATGCAGGTTGTGGAATCGGATACCAATTGTAATAAAAAATGGTAATGCTTTTAATTGTTCTGAAGTTGTTTGACTGCTGGCAATACTGCTTTTAAAGTATTTTATATGTATAGGTTTGTGGCTTTGATAGATATTGCCTCGTAGTACTTTCAAATTCATAAACCTGTACTGTATAAAATATTTAAAACCCAAAATTGCAAGAGTTTTGGTTCGGAAATAAGTACAATTGTCAATGGTATTGAAATTTCTTTGAATTTGCATTTGGATCGGTAATTCAAATTAAACTACAAATTATAATTGTCATATAATTAATTTGGCCCATGTATGGTCTCAAACCACAACCTGGTGGATTTTGAGAAAGGATTTGGGCTTGCATCCGTATAAAATTGTTATCACTCAATAACTGAAGCCATTGGACTACCATAAACGTCCTGAATTTGCTGAATTTATCTTGGAACAACTTGAAAACGATAAGATTTTTTTAAGAAAATCATCTTCTCCTATGAGGCTCACTTTCATCTGAGTGGTGCGGTAAATAAACAAAATTGTCGATTCTGGTGCGAAGAAAATCCGCAAATTATTCATGAACCTAAATTGACAGTTTGGTGAGGTTTTTGGTTTGGTGGAATCATCGGTCCGTACTTCCTTCGAAATGAAGCTGGTAACACCGTTACTGTCAATGTAGAGCGGTATAGATCGACGATAAGCAACTTTTTATGGCCAAAATTGGAAAAAGTTGATCTTGACAAGATCTGGTGCCAACAAGACGGGGCTGTGCCACACAGCACGTGCAACAACCGAATTATTGCGAGAAAAGTTTGGAGATTCGATTATTTCAAGAAATTGTGACATTGATGGCCTGAAAGAAATTGTGATTTAATACCATTAGACAATTTCTTGTGGGGTTATTTGAAGTCATTGGTCTTTAGCAATAAACCAGACTCTCTTCAAGCTTTACAAGTCAATATTGAACGTTCTATTCACGACATACGACTAGATTTAGTGGAAAAAGTACTCGAAAATTGGGTTCATCGAAATCGTTCCTGCACAAGAAGACATGGAGGCCGTTTGAAAGACGTTTTATTCAGAACTTAATTGTATCGATTATACTTCACACTAAATAAAAAACATTTAAAGTTGTGTGTTTTTTAAAGATCAATTAATATCACTCAAATTGGAAAACCCTTTATAATGATCAATTAAAAATAATGACATTTCTATTAGTATTAGAAGCAAAGATGTATCATTCAACAATTTTAATACATTTTAGTTCTTTACGAAAACGTTAGTTGTTGACATTATGTTGGGTCGCTCTAGTTCAGGATTTTCAATGGATACATATTTTAGGGATTTTCATAAAACAAAATTGGGTTTTAAATGGATTCTTTTTCTTTCACACACACCGAACCGTCCATCTTAATATACTTATACATACATATGCCTGCATATCACAAATACGAATCGTATCAATAAACGTTGGCAATTAGCAACTCCTTCGAAGAACACCCACATTGTCGTTGGATAATTAATAATTATGCTTTCAATGAGATCGGTTGTCAAGTCTGTTGTGAGTATTAAATTGCTTAAACATGAAATAATTTACAAAATATAGTAAGTATAGCCCCATTATAATCAATACTAACTACATGCAAAAAATACACAAGTTCAGACATAGTAACAATGGCCAGTTTTTCAGTCGGTGGTTATCTTCGTTTCTTAGTTAGTTAAATTGTTAAATCTTAGTTAAATTGTGGTTCAACATCAAATGGTCAATGTTTAACAATGCTTTAACCACACAATTTGGAGTATGACAATCACATACCTGATTGTTAAAAAGAGAAATATAAGAATGTGAAAAATACATGTCGCTGTTTAGAGTATTTTGAATACATATGTATATTTTGTATGTACAGTGACGAGCAAAATTGTAACAAGTTTCTCATAATGGAAATTTAAAACTTTAATTTTTATCGTTTAACCTTAGAACTAAAATATTTTTTTATTATTTTACTTTGATATGGTCTCTTTCATAATAAAGACAAAGAAATTAATAAGAAATAAAGAAATTTACAACAATTATACATTAGGGTGTAGTGAATAAAATACTTTTTAATTTTACAATTTATAATAGCGTGGAAAAGTTGCCTATTGGGATATACACTTAATGACCATGCAAAATTTGAGTTCTGGCAAAAAAATTCTTCTGCCCCCCACGACCTAGAAATTTACCGAAAAAATCTAATATTACAACTTTGGGGATATTATGGGAACACAATACATTTTTAAGTTGTAATAGCGCGAGAAAGTTGCTCATTGTGACCTATATTGACCGAACATATACAATTTGGGTTCTGGTTGTAGCAGATTCACTCCCTGCTTTCATGATACTTCGAAGACCAAATTGCCTGACGTGTGCTCTTTTGTCTGTTAGCATGCATTTCGTTGAATAACTGGATCAACTTCATGTTTCAATGATTCGTGACAGACTGATGGTGCGCCATAAGTAGTGAGCTCGGTTTTCACATGAACGTCTGATTTTTATGTGGAACTCTCATGACATAAGTGACTAGAGTTACCAATTCGTCTGTTGGAATTTCAGTGCTTGTGTACAACCGAAGAAGGCGCTTTGCCGTAGTAACCCACTCGGAATGCGAAATATATCTGGGATCCCGCCTAGCCATATCTATTGAACAGTTACCACTAGCAATGGCTTTGACCATTTGGTACATGTATTTTTGGTCGGTACTTAGGTCTTTGATAATGCGTTCATGAATTTCAGGCAAATTGGAATCATTTGATTTGAACACAATAATAGGTAGAAGAAGTCGGATCACTTCCCCTTTGTAACCGGTATTAACATTTGTCCCATAACACTCAATCAATTTCAGATTTGCAATGTCAATAGAATGTTCTGTTAGAAACTCTGTAATACATTTCGTGATCACCTCTGCTGTACTACTTGCTGGTGAAACGTGTCCAATATATTTCCCTCCCATAGTATTTCTTGCCCTTCTTAATTTGGAGCAGTGTTTTATCTTTACGCCCGTCGAAGTACAGCCCAGTCCCAGCAAGCTTGTTAGAAAAAAGTACAACAAGTCCGTCATCCTGAAGATTGGGCCGGTTTTCCTGGCGTTCTCTTCTAACTTTGCTCCGATCAATAACTTTTGTCTTGTCCTCAGTTGTAACTACACCAATATCCTGCAAAACCGCAGAAGCAATTGCTGCAGCGGATCTATCAGATACACATGGTCTATCAGATACACATTGTCATTATAGGTCACAATGTGCAACTTTTCTGCGCTATTACAAATTAAAAAATAAATGTGTTTATAATTTTCAAAATATCCGGAAAATTGTAATTTTAGACGTTTGTGGAAAATTTTAAAGTCGGTGGGGGCAGAAGAATTTCTTTTTGCCAGAACTCAAATTTTACATTGCCATTATAGGTCACAATATAAATTACCGCACTATTACAAATTAAAATAAAATAATAATTTTTTTCACTCCACCCTATATAAATACATATGTTAAAAGAGCGTAATATGTAAGCAAACTCCAAACAGGGGGTATATCCATGATACACCTGATCGACTAAGTAGTAGGAAAATTGTAGAAAACAGAGCGGATGGGTGAGAGAATGATAAACAACCAAAAGCAAATCTTGCAGCAAACTAAATTTAAATAGTGTTTGATTGACACTAATGACAGATAAAAAGTATTTTTTATGTTGGTTGCATCGAACGTAACAACGCATTCGCTTTTATTGCTGACCGATTTATGTCCAACCAAAGAGTAAAAGACAACAGCAACTCGATATCGATGAAATGGCCTACTACCTCGTTTTCATCGAGAGGACGTAAAAAGAGGGATAGAGACTCTTGTTTATTGATCTGTTCCCCTATGTTACAATTAAGCACTCTCTTCAATGTTACAATATTGCAGGCTCTTCAACTCTTTAAAGATCCAGAAACTCAAATGTAACCATCACGTGGCTCATAAATTTACTGTTATTTTTTTCAATTGCTCATTACTGTCTACGTGCAGATCAAAAACGGCAGAACCTAAACTAGTTGAAATCATGTAATTATTAAAAACAAAATTCTTTTCGGAACGTTGCAAAAAAATGTAATCAGGGGTATAAGTACATGACACAGATGATCGACTAAGTAGTAGGAAACTCATAGAAAACAGAGTGGATGGGCGAGAGAACGATAAACAACCAAAAACAAACCATGCAGCAAACTAAGTTTAAATAGTGTTTGATTGATACTAATGACTAATGATTAAGTTTAAAATACAACACCAACTCGAACTCGATGAAATGGCCTACTACCTCATTGTCATCGAGAGAACGTAAAAAGAGGGATAGAGACTCTTGTCTATTGCTCTGTGTTTTAATGTAAGTCATATGATGATCCAGAGAATAAAACGGAAGAAAAATATTAAAACTTCAGCTGATCCTGGAAGCCCCAGAAAGATTGACGACCGCACTTGTCGTCATTTGGCAAAATTAGTGGAAAGCAAACAATGCAATTACCCCAGCTGCGGCACTAAAAACCTTAAGTATTGACGCCAGTGAATTGAGTGCTCGCCAAAGTCTCAAAAGATTGGTTGTTATGGCTGTAGAGAAGAAACAGAAACCATTTCCATCACAAACGAATTCGCCCAGGTCTGCGCAAACAGGACTGATTGGAAGAAGGTCAAGTATTAAATTCGAATCGATTTAAATAATAAAAATACAATTATTCCTTGTGCTTATTGTTATATGGTCTGATGGGACTAAAATCAATCGATTTGAGTCCGATGGCCGTGCCTGATATTGGACCAAAGATCTATATAATACTACCCCGAATGCAGTATCATAAACTATGAAACATGGTGGTGGATCCATAATGGTATGGGGATTTATTACGAAGAATATATTAGGTCCTCTGGTTAAAATTGAAGGTATTATGAACAAAAAACAATATCTTTCAATTATGCAGAATCATTTGCCAGCTGATACAGAAAAAACGGGTCTTCCTACTGAAAGAGTGATCTTTCGACATGACAGCGACCCAAAAATTTTGGCCAAAATCGTTAAATACGTACTACTGGTTAAATCGTCAACAATTTACAACTATGAAATGGCCAGCACAGTCACCGGACTTAAACCCGATCTAAAAGTTTCATAAAATCTCAGCTCGCCAAGTACCCAGATGCTCCAAAAAGCGTAAACGAGCCGTGGGATAGAGTAAAAGGCCATTGGGATATGATTCCTGCGGATATCACTGCAAAATTTTCCACCAACATGTCGCGGCGTATACAAGCTCTTAAAAAGCCAAAGGCTACTAGACAGAATATTGAATCGGAAAACAAATAAATTAACATATATCCAGAGTGCAAAATTGTAACACATTTGTATATCTTTACAATATTTACTGTTCCCTTTGTATATATCAAAATGGAATTAAAATTGCTTCTGCTTTTATTCACCAGAGAGCAATAAATTTTAAATTTTTAAATAAATTTTTTAAATCAAATATTTAAAATATACAAATTTTTTTTCCTAACTGTTACAATGGTACAATTTTGCTCGTCACTGTACATCGTTACATTATTGCGCCTACATAGTTTTTTTTTATATATTTTTGTTAAAATTACTTAGATTGTATGCATTCCTTTCTTATTTTATATAAGTCCACTTTGGTTTTTTTCGCTGTTATGGTATTTAGCCCAAAAAATATGTTTTTTCCAATAAGAGTACAAGTGTTGCCATATTGCTTAATAATATGAGGGCTTACACTAACTCATCATTGAAAACCACATGAATGGTTAACTCACCACCTAAAAACTGGGCATAAACGTGTAAGTACGTGAGTATACTATAATACTCATACTCGTACTCCCATAAATTTGTATGCATTTCAAAATGGAAAAATTCTTTAATTGTTTGTCATGCGAATAAATTTACAATTAAACAGAAGAAACAAAAGAAAAACAACCAACAACAATAATAATAAAAAAAAAATATAATTTATTGATGTAAATGAATGTGTAATTAGTAATTGATGATGTATTGCGAGACGCTACCGACCACTTAATGTTGATAGCGAATCGATCGGTAATGTATCGGGTGTTATTTTTAAAGTGTCGAAATTGAGCTAACGTACAGTTTCATTCCCGAAACAAAAATGGTGTCATAAACTTCAAAATGCTGTCACTGCATATTCATTGCTTTATTGATTTATATGTTTCATTGTTACGATGAATATGTGACATGGAATGAAGAAAGCAACCTAGTGTGCGAACACCAGGGTTTCTTCAATTCAATTCGTATTTATTCCAAATTATAGACGGTAAATTAAAACTTAAAAGATAACATTATAAATTGTATTTACATTAATTTTCTTATCATTAAAAATATTTTTCAGAACTATCTCTGTAGGTTAATTAATTCAAACTTATATTCTACTAAGAGGCCCCAAAGAGGAATTACAAAAATGGGGAAAAAACACCACGGTTTCTAGAAAACATGGCCTGTCGATTTGTCAGACTTTTCTACGTCAGAATCGGTCAAATCTAGGAATCGATATTTTGACACACTAGGCCAATTTCTTCATTCCAGATTACATATTTGCGATGAATATGTTTCCATGCTGAATTTAATTTGTGTCATTAATGCAGTTATGGTCACTTTCTCAATGCCGGGTTATCTTTTAGTAACGATAAAATACCGGCTAGCAGAATTTAATTTTCACAATGTATACTTAAAATTTATCGGGCCGATATTATTAACTAGAGGTCTAGCGGATGTTAGTAGTTTATCGGACCGATAAATGCATCCAGCTGACAGCTGTTTTGTCTTCATGTTATTATGAAAGTAACGGGTCCGCCAAATAACTTTTTTTTTGAAAATGCTATAAAAAAAACTACTGAATATTTTCTCAAATTTCTTTTTTTATTTGAAAGTTAAATCCTTCCGGTTAATAATGGAAAATAATTTCATTCAAATGGCTGCCTCGGCTGGCCATGCAGTAGCCTACACGATCGGTCCAATTTTTAAGCACATTATCGATATTAAGCGTCACTTGTCTCTGGCTTGTCGGCGTAACACTTATCTTTGAGGGCACCCCACAAATAATAGTCCAACGGTGTCAAATCGCAGCTCCGAGGTGGCCAAACGACATCAGCTCTGCGGCTGATAATGCGATCTTCAAAAACAGGGCGCAAACATCGAGTGTAGCTTCGGCTGTGTGGCACGTAGCGCCGACCTGTTGAAACCAAATGTTGCCAATATCCTCCTCTTCAATTTTTGTGAACAAAAATTCGTTCAACATGGTCCGATAACGATCGCCATTGACTGTAACGGCCACTCCTTGCTCATTTTCGAAGAAAAATGGCCCAATCATTCCTCTGGACCAAAATCCGCACCAAACAGGGACTCGTTTTGGGTGCATCGGCTTTTCAATGTATGCGTGCGGGTTTTCTGTGCCCCAAATGCGACAATTTTGCTTGTTTACATACCCGCCAAGATCAAAATGAGCGTCATCTGAAAAGATGATTTTTTGGCAAAATCTGCATCTTCTGTAAGTCGATGGCTGGCCCACTTAGCGAAGCGAAAACGCATTGGCTGGTCAGTTGGCTTCAACTCCTGAACCAATCGGACTTTGTATGGCGTCATACCATGGTCTTTATGCAAAATTCGTCTCAATGATGTCTCCGAAATGTTCAATTGTTGAGAACGATGGCGAATTGATGTTGATGGCGCTTCACGCACACTTTCTGCCACAGCAGCAATATTCTCGGGTGAACGCACTATTTTTGGCTTTTATCGATGAGGATGCCAATTTCTTTCACTTTTTTCGCAAGATAACGAACATACGGAGCTGACGGTGCTTCTCTTCTACCAATATCCGTACGCAATTTTCGCACACATTCTGCAACATTACCATGATTTTCAAAGTAATGTCGCCATATTTCCCAGCGTTGTTCAAGCGTATACACAACCATATTCGTTCAGCGGAAGGATAAAACTAATTATCTGTCAAATCAGACATGAGCTAAGTGGTACCATTCAGGAAATAAGCACTAGTTGAAAAAAAACGTTAGATGGCGGACCCTTTATTTGGTTTTCCAAAATTGGCTGGCGTTCTTCCACCAGGTCAACAAGTAAATGTTCATCGGCAACTGAGAAGTTCTTACCAAGGGGTCTTTTTGATTGTGTTCCGGCATAATTTTAATACATTACACTGCACAAAAACAGTGATAATGTAAACAGCTGATCTTACAGTGCTGACAACTATTGTCATACATTTCATCAGAGTTGCCAGCGTACAACATCTAACATTCTGTTAAAATAAACTGAGTATGAGAAAATGAAAAACCTTAACAGGCAGGACATCGTTCCGATAAACGAAAAGAAGAGTGTCCGCCGGTGATGAAATGGTAGGGTGTGCGGCTCTTGTACATGAGAAAGTGGGTTCGATCCCAGCTCTGCCCATCTTACATTTCTTTCGACGGCGGTAACCTCGCTTTGTGACGGCCACACTATCGACTATTTTCAGCTTTAAAGCTTCTCAATATGCCGTTCGGAACCGATGTGAAACTGTAGGTCCCAATCAGTAAGTGCAAAACTAAGTAGAAAGCGCACAGTTAACTTGTTTGTGAGAACATCTCCCCAATCTCTTCATGGGATGTAATGGAAAACTATTTTTGTTTTAAATTAAAGTACCGATTATTAAGCAGACACTTTAACCGGATACGGAGAAAATGACCCGTAATGTCTCAGGAAAGCAACGCCACTGTTCCCTTGAAGTATTTACATTATATCTGTTTTTATTTTAAGCTGTCATAAAAAGGCAGCCAGAAAACAGTGTTGCCGATTGCAAAAAAAGTGGTAATAATATCAGAACTTCTAAACTATTGGTCTTATTGTCTTAGACTGTACAAAGTATTTGTAGTTGAAGAGTTATTCTATCAGTATATAGTATTTAGAGGCACCCTGTTTCAAAGTACGTTGTTTACAGGGTGTCGAAGAAGACGACCTTAGTGATGAAACAAAAAATTTTTGAAATTGGCTTACAAGTTTAGAAGTTACATGTCATGACAGTTTGAGCATCACAAAGGTTGTCTATTTTGACAGCCTGTAGCATAACGTATGTTAAAATAGGGTACCTTTAAATATCATATTCTGATAGCCTAACTACTCCCCAAGAAATACCTGGTACAGCAGGGTTCGTATTTCGTGGGTAATGGGTTACCCTGGCTAGTGGGTTAAAGACTACTGTGAAGGTAAAATTTTTATAATTTTTTCGATTGGAAGCACCATTTCCGAGTTATAGCCACTTTTTTATTTTAGCAATTTTATTATTTTGGCGATTTTTCGAAAAAAATTCTTCCATACGAATTGGATCACTTTATGAAAAACCCTTAGAAAACCCTTAGAAACGAGATATAGAGAGATTACGTATATAGAGATTTTCCCAATTTTTGCATATTTTTGATAAGAAATGGGGATGGGTTACCCTGGGTAACCCATTACCCATCGTCGTGGGTAGCTACCCTCAGGGTAATGGGTTATAGTGATGGGTAATTCCCCATTTTCGTGGATAGCTACCCATTGTTTTCCCCATACCCTGTGCGTAATGGGTAAACGTTCGTTACACATTCCCCACGACCATGTG
Source organism: Phaonia tiefii (assembly GCA_963931995.1). Classification (NCBI taxonomy): domain Eukaryota; kingdom Metazoa; phylum Arthropoda; class Insecta; order Diptera; family Muscidae; genus Phaonia; species Phaonia tiefii. Next base: position 142,941,275 of record OZ008367.1, on the reverse strand, counting down.
TATGGTTTAAACATGGGGGGTAAATACGAACTATGCTGGTACATTCTTACAACAAGTAGACAGATGGTTTAGAAGTTCTGAGATTTTGACTTCTTTTTTGCAAACTGTCCCACTGTGCGTCATTAGAAGCAGGTAATTTTAATGTTTGGTACTCTATGACCTGCATGACCTAAGTTCCTAAGAATGTGTTCAGTTTAGTGCATTAAAGATTACAAAATTTCCCCTAAACGGTGAGTGTACTAAATGATACGGCACGGTAATAAAGACAGGCACACAGCTACAGGTATTTCGTTACTAGTTTAATCGAAAGAGAGCTAACGTACAAATTCCTCGCCAGAACGGAAATATTCACTGCAGCAGTGAAAAGTTTCGTACATCTGATTATTTCGTTCTTTTTGGCTTCTTTTCGGCCAATTTATCTTCAGCATGTTGCTACCAAAAGTAATAAGTTTTAAAAACCTTTCATACAATTTTGTTTTCTTTCCATATATCCACCAGTTATTGTAAAAGTGCATGCGTGACGTGTGATGGCTTCAATAAAGAGAATAAGAAAGAAACTAGTTTGTGCGGAAATATATCCTGATTTCTTTGCTTTCCTATTGATACACATATGAATATTCTTTCACTTGTTCACAGAGGCTTAATATCAATATCTATCCGTCTGTCTGTCCTTCTGTCTCGGCGTTTTCTTAACACCATTAACTGTTTCACATGGTTGGGAACTTCCGCACCTTGCAAAAAGCTACAGCTATCGTCATACAAAGTTGAACCAAGACAAATATCAAAGATAGGAAAATACAGCTCCCCAACCTAAACTCATTGACGCTTGGTATTAGCGCCACAGGTTTTTAACATCCTCGGTTTCCTTTTCTAACAGTGTCTAAACATGTGAGTAAGTGAGTGAGTGACTGCTGTTTCATGATGTGGTCGCTAAAACGGATGCAGATTTTTTCCAATTCCTTTAAGCACAAAGAAAAAAAACGTAACTAAACTGGGTTGATGTATTTATCTGTTGGCCAGATGAGACTCTGGCTTTTGTTACATACATACACACACCAACTAGCTTATCGGAGACAATCGATCTTCTTCGACTACACTCCATTCATATCTAAGATACTAGACTTATCTATCGATCTGTAAAAATTGTGGAAAACTACATGGTTGGGGTGCATCTTTTAATAAGACTCGTGAAAACCTGTTAATAGAATCACCACCAGCCGCGTACATTGATAGGAGCAAATGGATTTTCAATTCGGACATCAACCACCACCACCAACCAGCATCTGTAGCGAAAAAACTTGTTGATTCCCGCTTTGCAAAGGTTTTCCTTCTTCTATCCTTTCCTTTAACAGATGTGTTGATCTTATTAGATCGGCAATTGCGGGTTCTTGGGATTATTTGCCAAACCTGTAAGCAACAAGTAGTTAGAAGACGATTCCACGCGTTTGCTTGTTAAGTGGTCACGGTAGTGGGGGGGCAAGTTTTGATTTTGGTTTCTAATTTTGCGTGTTGTGGCCAAGAAGTTTGTTTATTTGTTTGATTTGAATTGTTGGTTGGCCCGTTTGTTTGCTTATTTATTCCCACTGATCGACGTTAATGGCTACGACTACGAGTACGGCGACCGGATGGGGCAGCTGTTTTGCTTGCTTAGAGCTTTGGAAGGATGGAAATGACAAATATACACTCACAGTAGATAGAGCAGTAGTAGAGGTCCAATGTTTTTGCTAACTAATCACTTAGACATACGCACATGTATCAAAGCTGAAACCGCCAACCTTGTCAGGACTATTGCAAATGATATAATACGGTTTCATCACAGTTACGAAAAATTTTCGTTAGGGTGTTTACTTTGGTGCAATGAAAAGTTTTGTACTTGCAAGGATTTTTTAGTTGGCTCAATGAAATACGTCATACAATTATTTTTGACCATTCTTCATTGCATTTCTGCAACAATTAAATTTCCGTTGCTGCTACAAAAATATTTATTGTATATTTTATAGAAAAAAGAAATGATATGAGATTTACACTATATTTCTACCATTTTTTCAATGTTCAATACTTTATTTTTTGTTCTATACTTTATTTATTTGTTATCAGTTTTGTCCACCATTTAAAGCTGTCGAATCGAATGCGTAACAGTCGTTTGTGGCATGAATCTGATTTTTATGAATTTATCGAAGGCAACTCTGCTTTAACTCAACAAAATGCACTTAGTACATTTTTTTGCAACTATGCACAGATACATGGACATCAAAGACAACATAAATACCGTCTTAGTCTCAACATCAAACTATATTAGAATTTTTGTTTAACAACCGAAGCGAAGAAAAATATGGATCGGACAGGGACTTGATGTTGAAATTAAGTGCCAACAGCGCCTTATGAACGCAAATGTGTGACGAAAGTTCGCGGAAAGAAGAAGAACAAATTAATTCACAGAATTTAGAAATGTTAGTGGACAAGAGAACTAGAGGATCGTTTAGAGCCCGCAGACGAGAATATTGGAGTTAATGGACAAGATAATTCGAGGGTCGTTTAGAGCCCGCAGACGAGAATATCGGCGTTGTATTATTTCTTATTTCCGTTACGGGGACTAATCTGTTGGACAGCTTAGTATCGATAAAAATATTTGTATCCATGGGCTGGCTACCTCGTTTCGATATTCGCATCAATTGTGCGTTGGGTTTCAAGTAAGATATACAGATTACAGAGATTTTATTGCAGTCTGACTTTCAGAGTGAATATTGATACCATAGGAGTTCATGGCATTTCGTCCCAGTCGGAGTGAAACTTCTCCGATTGTCGTGAAAGCCTGCCTTAGAAATATTATAATGATCTGGTCTGGTCTCACCTCTTTAAAATATACGTCAAAACCTACCTTTCCATCTAATTTTGAGTTATCAGTGTATAACCATAAATACCTTATATTACATTTCGAAAGTTAACTCCGTTAACCCCGCGCTAACCGAGATAATTACTCATAGAATTTTAGTCTGTAAAAACTGAAGGTTAATTTTTAACCTCATGCTAAACTGTTGTACAATTTGATGCAACACTGCTAAGTATCAAAAAAATGCAACCATAATAAAAAAACATAAAAAATTCAACAGACTGAAGAAGCTCTTATCGGTGTAAACTGTGAAGCGATTTGTCCGAGTGCCCCGATTTGAAAGGTTCATTTAGTTAAAAAGCATAGGGTAATGACGTATAGAGACGCCAAATCACTCAGTAAATTGATGATATTTGGAGTGTTTGCTAATTGGCGGGTGGATGTTGGAAAGTATTCCTTTAGTAATACCAGATAAAGGCAATGGCTCAAACCATCCAACAATAAATGAGGAACAGCATTTCAATTTGTACGTCAAAATTTTTGTGTAAATACACCACATATATATACTATATATACTTTTCATCAAAACGACATGAACAATTTAAAATCAAAAATAATTTACGTCAAATAACTATTTTTCGCACCGATCACACCACAAAGACTGTGAAAGGAAATGTCAGATGAGAACAATGGCAGCTCTATACGTCATTACCCAATGTTAAAAAGCGTCCCAATTTGGTACAAAACTGGCAAAACCAAGGGCCTCCGATTTAAGATTATTTTTCTGCCGCCGCCTTCAATAATTTGGTGTCGGCTTCGTTCGCTGCACGCCATGCCGTCGTTTTTGTTTAAACCCAATAATCACAAAAATTTCTAAAAATCAAATGCTTGAAAATTGTTTGAATTTAAACTTGATTTCAAATTTCGTTTTAAAGTTCTTTGAATTATTGAAAATATTTTTTTTTGTCGAAGGGATAGAAATTGCCTTCATAAAATATATGTCAGCTATAACTAACAATATTTCAATAAGAGAATATAACAGCTCATAAATGTAAAAAATGCCCTTTGGCTTAGCCGAATAAAAATGTTAGTATGTGTTCAAAATCTAAATTAGGACCTCTCAAAATGTTGATATTTTTTTCTCGCAGAACTGAGCAAAATATGTCAGATCTATAGATGTAATAAATTATGTATAAAATATTAATATGATTCTCTATGTATACTATGTCTTAATGCTGTTCCATTTAAATACATCTGAATAGTTTTATGTAATATCAAGTAATCACTGCATTCGTTCGAATTTGCAATTAGACTAGAAATAAGGCTTGAATTGGAGTGTCTTAATACTGTTTTAAAGCTTGAATTCAAACGCAATTTCTTACTTCAATGCATGAATTACACTGTAATTAAACTTTATTGTTCGAATTGAATTCAAGGGTGAATTTTGCTGGAGATTGGTATTTTTTTAAAGTGTAATTCAAGTTGAATTCAACACTTGAAATTGTATAACATTGCTGGAATTACTGTTGAACAAAAATGTTTATTAGGAAGCGGCATTTAGACCTACAAAGATTATCGCATTTTCGGGATTGTCAAGGTTTTTTTCGTCTGAAGTTAGAAAAAGGTTTTTTTTTAATATATTTTCGCATTAAAATTTATTAAAATAGTAGAAATTATATTACATGTTTGCAAAGAAAGCAAAGCACGGAGTTGCCACCTGAAATTGAAATTTAGGGTAGTAATCTAAAAGTCCCGAAAGTGAACGGAAACGCAAAAGCGAACGCGAACGCCAAAGTCAACAAATTGTAGTTTAGATTACATCAGTTCGCGCTTGTGTTCGCTTACGAAAGCTGTCACTGGCATTTGTGGTTTATAGAGTTGCCCAACTAAAGTAATAAATTATAGATTAGAAAAAGGTTAGGTTTTACACATTGTACATGCATTTCGTTAAATATATTCTACAGGGTCATTTAAAAAATAAAGATCTCGTTTGTTGTAATATTTAAGTATAAGATCTCAAACAATGTAAATATATATAAACGAAAAGTTAATAAAGATGATGTTATAAATTGAAAATTGAAAATTTTCTCATGTATTATTTTTTATTTTAGTTGGGCAACTCTATAATTCACAAATGTCAGTGACAGCTGTCGTAAGCGAACGCAAGCGCGAAGTGATGTATAAACTAATATTTTTTGTCCTTGGCGTTCGCGTTAGCTTTTGCTTTTACGTTCACTTTCGGACTTGTGTAATCTGAAAATAGGCGATGTAATCGGCAAAGATTAGAGAATAAGGATATCGCTAACCTATCCGCGATAAACTGCGGTATTAATGCAGCATTATATCGCTCTAGGTTTAGCCAGTTTTGTACGAATTTGGGATGTTTTTGTACTAAATAAAGTCACTTTTTTTTACTTTATTATTCAAGCTCTAGACCGTTTATATCTCTATAAATAGAGATATAGTTTTTTAAAAAAGAAGTTATTTTGCAAATGCATCCTCATGATTCCTGGCAAACTGGTTCTCTGGAGATGGAAAGAATTTGTTTCCAATTATTTTCTAGTGTGTTTTGCTTGCGATATTTTTACACTTGCATAGTGGAAAATTTTCAATTCAGATGAGTTTTCGTTTGCATTTAATTTGATGAATTCTTCAACAGCAGCATTCCAAACAGCCGCTGATTGAGATTTGTGGCTAGATCTGAAATAGCTATACGGTTTGCCAGGAATCATGAGGATGCATTTGCAAAATACCTCCTTTTTTAAAAAACTATATCTCTATGTATAGAGAAATAGACCGTCTTGAGCTTGAATAATAAAATAAAAAGTACCAATAAAATGGCCGAATAAATAAAAAATCCTCCCAAATAAAGGAACCTTTAAAATTGGCTCAGTCGGTAAAATCGAGCCCGTCGATCATATCCGCGGCAGCGTGAGCTTCAACAAAATTTTTGGTGGCGGCAACGCGTCGGAAATTTCCGATCGGCTTCTGTCTTTCAAACAGTTGAGTTTGAGTGTATGTTTTTATTAGGTTGCATTTTTATGGTACTTAGCAGTGTTGCATCAAAATGTACACCAGTTTAAACTGTATGAGTAATCTTCAGGATTAGCATGAGTTAACGGATTTAACTTTGCTCTAATCTTGGTCGTTGTAAATGCCTTATTAGGGTGTACTTTATTATCGTGGTATGTTTTGGGATTTTTAGTATTTTGTTTCATATTTTCCCTATATTTTTAAAACTTGTGAAATTTGAAATTTTGCCTGTTTATATTTAATATTTTTCCAAATTATGAATGAATATTATAAATGTTACTTTAACTATCAGAAGGTAAAGGCGTAAGAATAAAGGCACTTCCAAGAATAAATTCAAATTTTTTAGAAAAAAACATTTGCGTGACAGATATTTTTAAAATTTTGTTTAAAAGAGACTCAGCTCAATGCGCACCCAAAAAATATAGTGGCTACCTTAGGACAAAAACTTGTTTTCAATTTGTTGCTCAGTGTCAACACTAGCTTCTAAGGAAAACACGGCTTTCAACTTCCCTGTGCTTTCGTGTGCCATTTTATTCCCACCTCAGTATCGCAGATAATAGACCCATCTTGTGAACGACCAACAAAAAACCAGTTTCATTGAAAAAAAAATCAGGCAAAATAACTATGAATTAAATTTAAGACAACAACGCACCCATACACTCGCAAATACCCCTAACTAACGTTATCGAAAACCAATACGAGTACAAAGACCTCAATAGTAGTTAACCCAAACGCACCAACCTGGGATCACACCACTACAATTGACCGCGTACACATGTGTATGAGTGAGTACAAGTTGCCTATGAATGATGCCATAGAGACAAACTGTTAAGGAGTTCATTCATTCATACGAGTAGTAAGTACTAAGCCACATTTGGAGGGATACTGTGACGACTACACCACACTAAGCCACTGTCTGTCTATTCATTCAACATGGAAAGGTGGCAGCCGACTTACACAGCTTTTATGAATGAATTTCTCGGTTGGTAGTGGCGGCAGTTGGGTCCGTTCCGATAGGAGGCAGCATTTACGTTAGATGAATTGCTAAAAAGCCATAGAGCAGCGTTATTTCATTCACATAATCCAATAGATTTCCTCGCGGGGAAATGACGAAGAGGGGGCTATAAATCGCTAAGATCTATTATGGATTTGCTTGCTATACGTACGTACGTATGTAGTACGTGTTGACTGATCATATATTTGTTAGGTGGTGTTGAAAAAGCTGGATTGATATTTGGCTTTTTGTCCGTTGTTGGTTGTTTTATAGCGCCAGGGAAACATAATTTTCGGCCATAATTATGTTGATGAAAAAACTGTACATATGTGTACATAGTAATTCGCGATGGCCAGAAGTTGGTATAATGTAAACCTCTTAGGTTTATAATACTCTTATATATGTATGTGGGACCACCTCGCTGCCATCAATGTTGTTTTATTCATTCACCAAAGATTTGGTTTGATTTGATATGATTTGAATTGAATTCCAAACGCCAAATGATGATGCTGGTGGAAATCATGAATGAAAGTTGTTTTTTTTTTCTTCAAATCTGGGATGAAAAACTACTATTCTGCCCATCAGCGATCTGTTGTAAATGGGAATGAATGTTGCCTGTATTTGTAAGTTGGACCGGGAGTATAAACTAAACTTGTTTTGCAAATTATAGATTTATTTGTAAAATGTTGCTGTTGTTGTTGCTGCCGATGCTTTTCTTTTTATGTTCACGTATTATATTTGATTTTATTATAATCAAAGTTGGCGATAAAGATTATAATTAATTATCATTTCCGATAGTCTGTCTGTCTGTCTCCGCCAAACATAGAGATTAATTAAAAACAACGCACGAATACGAGACGTAAAAAACATAGTAACGGCAAAAGTGTGGGAAAGGAAAATGGATATTAGGGATTTAGTATCGTATGTTTATGACCAATCTGTGAAATTATCTGTAAGATGGTGTTAATGAGTTCTTTCGCTTTAAAATTTATCGAATCGAATGTAAGTGAGTGAAACGAATTGATCATATCACTAACGTATTACTGTTGTTGATTAACCGAAAATAAAGGAATCGGAAATGATTTGAAGTAGTTTGATTTGTGTTCAATTCCATTAAAACCCTTAGAAATTGTGTAAGGTTTTTAGTGCAAATTAATAAAATAATTTCATTTCCGTTATATCTGGGATTTGGATGGGCTTCGCTCAAACACACTTGTCATACTAAAAAGATATTTAAAATTAAAGTAGCTAATGAAGTATATTTTCTACCTATAATCCACTGTAGGTTTTCACTTACATTACACAATTCAACACGAATAAATATAACCATATACGGACACCACTACGTGATAAAAGACCAACAAATAAGACCCGTGTCTCCCAGTTTTGCCCAATGTCATGCACTTTTTTTTATGAGCCCCCAAAGATTTGGGCCGTCGGTGCAATTTTTTACAAAAAAGTGATCATTTTGTTAGGCCCATATCTTGCAAACCGTTCGGAATTTTGATTTACTCTCTGAGGGAAAGTTGTAGCTCTTATCATTAAGAATCTAAATAACTTTATCTTCAAGGTCAAAATCGAAAACAACTTTTAAATAAAGTCGATTTATTTGTACCTTTTTTCCCCTGTTCGGGTCCGTAGGTAGCAAACCGTTCAATATTCAAGGAGACAATCAGCAACAAAAATTTACCTAAGATCTCAATAAACAAGAACATATGAACCCTAGGAATGATTCTTAACACTTTTTAGGTAGACGCAAAAGTGAAAAATTTCCCGAAAATTGTTTAATTTCACTGTGTGTAATCTTTTAAGTCATGGAAATATAATCATATACGGACACCACTACGTGATAAAATACAAAAAAATGACCCGTGCCTCCCAGTTTTGCCAAAAGTCATGGACTTTTTTTATGGCCCCCAAAGATTTGGTGCCTCGGTGTAATTTATGCAAAAAAGTGATCATTTTGTCAGTCTCATATCTTGCAATTCGTTCGGAATTTTGATTTACTCTCTGAGGAAAGTTGTAGCTCTTGTTATAAAGATAGAAAATTGTGAACATATAAAATCAAAAAACTTCATCTTCAAGCTCAGCAAAAAACTTTAAAAAAATCGATTTTTTTTCACATTTTTTCCCCTGTTCCATTGGTAGCAAACCGTTCACGATTCAAGAAAAGAATCAACTATAAAAATGTACCTAGAATCTAAATAAACAACTTTCAAGAACATATGAACTTCCTAGGAATGATTCTTATATTGTGTGCTGCGCCCCTTGTTGCGTGTGCTGAGCTTACTGCTTTGCCTGTGCTGCTGCGGTCGGTGAGATAGCATAGTATCTCAATGTTGAAGTAAACGGTGTTAAGAATCATTCCTAGGAAGTTTCTATGTTTTAGAAAGTTGTTTCTTGAGATCTTAGGTAAATTTTTTTTGCGATTTTGACCTTGAAGATGAAGCTTCTTTGCTCTTATATGTTCACAATTTTTGTTCTGTATGACAAGAGCTACAACTTTCCCTCAGAGAGTAAATCAAAATTCCGAACTATTTGCAAGATATGAGCCTCACAAAATGATCACTTTTTTTGCAAGAATGACACCGAGGCCCCTAATCTTTGGCGACCCTTAAAAAAAAGTCCATGACTTTGGCCAAACTGGGAGGTCTTTTTTTTTTGGTCTTTTATCACGTAGTGGTGTCCGTATACGGTTATATTTACATGACTTAAAAAATTACACACAGTGTTATCAGCCTGTTTCTCTGTCACTAATGAAACCTTTCGTTCGTGTTCTAGGCGAAAGAATGTTGATTTGGGTTCCACAATCTTATCGTTTCAAGTCGAACGAAAACAGTACAAATTTTGGTTTCTTAATTTCGAATGAACTGTCAGTTGGAAACAAACATAGAGTCAGACGAACGAAAATTTCGACATAGATAAACCCAATTTGAGTCGAATGCGAGTGACCGATTTTCGTTCGCTTAGCTTTTCGTTCGAGATAGATAAACAGGCTGTATATATTAATTTTTACTACACTCCACGAAATAAATATAACATACAAAAATGTCTTTGGTATTATTGTTAATTTCTCCTCTCTTCCATTACACGGTTCATGGAAGAAGAGTGTACTAGTAGATTCCAAAGATCATTTGAAGTTTCTCTTCTAGATTGTACCGTTACCTTTAAATAACTGGAAGAAATTGTGAATACAGAGCGAAGGAAGTAAAGCGTACAAATGTGATAATTTATGTGTTTTAAGTTTTGAATATGTATTGAACATTTTGTTTGGGTTGAACCTATTTTTAAAGTTGGTTAATTGTTGTAGTCGAATCGCAATCGAAACGGGTTCGAGACGGATCCGCGAAACCACAATTTCACTGAATCTCTTTTTAATGATTTTGCGGACTCGTAACGGGTTCGAAACAGGCCCGCGAAACAACAATTTCACTGATTCTTTTGTTTATGTTTTTACGGTCTCGTAACAGGTTCGAAGCGAGTTCGAGAACTCACATTTTGTTTTTTTATGATTTTACGGACCAGTAACGGGTTCGTAACGGATCCGCATCCGTTTTTGTCCATATTGGGGATGGTATTAATGAAAAAAAACTGCAAATTTATTTAACTTATTTATTACAAATCATCTCATTCAATTCATTGCAAAACTTTTAAAGTAATATATTTTATGTATTTGATTTATTTTGTTTTCTCTTTTTAGGTAAGTCCTGCCAACAACTTATTTCCCTTCACATAATTAGGTAAAGTACAAAAATAAAACATTTCGTTATTTTCTATATTTTTTATATTATACACTAGTTTATAAAACCAGGAAAAATCTCAAAAAAAAAGTCTCATGGCCTTATTCAAAAAAAAAAAAAAGCACTAAGATAGCTCTAAAAGTAACAAGTGCAGTATTGATAAAGTGTATTTTAACTAACGAACAGATAACTGACTGACAGCCCTGTTTTATGTTTTCCCACAGTGTGTGTGTGCTGTAAAGTCCGGTATTCAGTTTTATGCAATTTTCGTTGCCCTAAGAAGTATGTGTATAGAAAATAGCGAAAATTTCATGAACCGAAAATTTCGCGCACTTTTCATGTGCTTGGTACTTGGCTCTTTGTGAAAATCAATTACAGGGTTGTTACGCCAAAGTTATTTCGCGCGAAAACAATTGTTTGATAATTGTTCGGAATGGGAATTTTGACATTTCGATAATTTTATCAACCAAAAGTTACACCACATGCGCTAAAAATAAAATGTAGTGTGTAGAGGAATTATACATTTTAATATTTGCAGGGTAAATCTATGATAGGTGGTAACTCTCCGCAACAAAATTTTCCGTTTAAAGATAAATTACAAAATTTCGTACGAAAATTTCGCAAGAACTGAATACGAGGCTTAAATAGCCGATAAAACGAACTGAAACATTTTTATTTAAGCCACCTATTTTTGATTTACCTTGCATAAATTTAATTTATAATTCCTCTAGGACCTCTAGTTTATTTTTAACGCATATGGTGTTACTATTGGCTGACAAAATTATCAGAATGTCAAAATTCCGGTCCCAAACAATTTGATTGATTTTGCCCACGTAATTTTCGCAAAGAGCTGAGTACCAAGCAAATGAAAAGTAAGCGAAATTTTCGCTTCGAATGTGTAATGAACGTTTACCCTTTATCCAAAGGGTATGGGGAAAATAATGGGTGCTAAACGGGATTCTATTTTTAAAGTTTTTGGGATCAGGTCTATTTTACGGCTTACATTCCAAAAAAGAACCACAAGAGGGGTAGAATACGTTATTCTAAGCAGAAAAGTAAAATAACAAAATCGGGGCAAATGCATAGTTTCGGAGTTATGGGCCCCGAAAATTCGGATATATGAGGGGGTTAGGCGTTGACGTACCGTGTAAACCCATTGATATCAATTTTTTGTATAAAACAATTCAAAATAAGCTCATAAACTAATGTAACACTTTTTGATAAGTCGCTTAGCTATCGAGTTATCGGATGTTGACATTAGAAAAATTATCGATTTTTTACTTTTCTCAAACAAAAATTATTTTAAAAACATCGCGCGATGTTTTGAATTTTTTTTTCAATCTAAAACAAAAAATTATTTTAAAAAATTTTTAAATTTTTGTGTGAGAAAAGTAAACACCCGATAACTCGATAACTAAGTGACTTATCGAAAAATGCTACATTATTTTTTGAGTTTGTTTTGACTTGTTTTCTACCAACAATGGCTTTACACTGTACGTTAGTGGAAAAAGTATCCGAAATGTCGGGGTTCATAACACCGAAACTATGCATTTGCATCGATTTTGTTATTTAACTTTCTTTGCGTAAAATAACATGTACTAGCCGACGCAATAAATTTTTTAATTTTTGGAGAGTAGACATAGATATGCCAAAATAAACTTATGTTAAGATGTGCTTTAAACCTTTTGTAGAGCCGCCATTGGTTTATAAACCCTTTTTGCACAATTTGCATTTTGCTTGAGGTGCACCTTCCGGCTCTTCCAAAAAATAACACCACACTGTCATTGTTTTTAGTTTTATGTTTTTTAAAAATTCCAATTATCCCGGGATTTTAATAAGTAATTCGGAATTCATCAATCCCGAAAAATCCGGGGATTTCGGGATTCGGGATTTCCCGTTTGGCATCCCTAGTAGCTACTCACGAAAATGGGGAATTACCTATCACCATTACCCATTACCCTTGGGAAAATGGAGAAAATAATGGGTAGCTACCCACGACAATGGGGAATTACTCATTACGATTACCCATTACCCTCAGGGAAATGGGGAAAATAATGGGTAGCTACCCACGACAATGAGGAATTACTCATCACGATTACCCATTACCCTCAGGGAAATAGGGAAAATAATGGGTAGCTACCCACGATTTTTGATCGAAATATGAAAAAAATATCTCGGAAACGGAGCGTCCAATCGAAAAAATAACCAATTTTTGCCGGTTTCAAAGGGTTTTTCATAAAGAGGTCCAATCGTATGGAAGGATTTTTTTTAAAAAATCGCCAAAATAAGAAAACCGCTAAAATAAAAAAAGTGGATATAGCTCGGAAACGGTGCGTCTAAATGAAAAAATAATAAAAATGTTACCTCCAACGGAGGCTTTAGCCAATGGGTGTCTTCAATATGGCATCATGGGTTACCCAGGGTAACCCATTACCCACGATATACGAACCCTGATACAGAGCTTTAAATTCGTCAATAAACAAATAAACTTATTGTGTTTACTTGCGGCTAAAATAGCCTTAAAGAATATTTATAAAACTGACAAACTTAGAGGACGTTTAGCAGAGGAATTTTTCGGTTATGAATACAATTTTTGGGCTTTGTCTTCTTAAACCTTTAACAAACCTATGATATCTGTTTATGAATAAGGCCGTTAAGAATCACATTTCCAATGCCACTGACCAATATTAGCATGTTCTCTTCCAAATTAAAGTCTATGATCTCTAATTGTGGATTAACCAGCAAATCAATTGTCTGGCAAAAAGAAAACAAATTTATGTTTATTTTGTAATTAAATTAATTTGTATTTTATTGAAATCGGTTTAATTTAAAAGAAAATTTAGAAGCCACAATTTCAACATTTTGTTTTGAACCCATAAATTCTAAAAACAAATAAACTGTTATTTTATTACGGCCAGAAGATAAGGAAATACCAACAAAAAGAAATTCGTTGCTTTGATATTAAGACCCCGAAAAAGATTTATCAAAATCCCAAAGAAATTTAAAATAAAATTAAGATTATTGCTTTATAAACAACGAGTGGAAAGCAAAGTGATGAGCGAGCGTGACTGATGTGATGCGAAGCAGAGTGACATAAAATCGTTGAAAATTGAAAATTGGGTAAATAATACTAAGTAAATCAATGTGTTTGAAATGTTTTGAAAACTGTTGTGAATAAAATGTGGCGCAATAAAACACGCGGTTTCTCCCAGACATTTACACGGGGTATGGTGAGGCCCAATAGGTTGGCGTAGGTGCTACTATAAAACCGATCATCATAGGGTTAAATGGCAACCAACGATGAACAATTTAATAAGAACTATGAAATATTTTATATTTTTTAAAAAAATTGGACATAAAAAGTTTTGGGGTTTTTGTTTGCTTAAAAATCATTTTGGGGGATATTTCTGGCATATATCCAATGAAATATGTTTGTGTCTTAAAAAATTAAAAAAAAATTGGTTATATTGACGAAGACTAGGTTATAAGCCGAAACGAAGACAAACCCATACAATTTCAAAGGTCAACTTTACATACAACCAACAACACCAGATATTTTTTGCGTTCACTACCTTATTCCTCTTTTATACTATACCATAATCTCCATATCTAATTGATTGATGTTTTACAACTTCATCAGCATTCAGTGTCATTAGGAACTCCGATCATGGTAGCAAATCAATCACACATAAATCAATTGCTGCTTAATAAATTATACAAATTCAACTTAATAGTTTTGGATTCCCAGAGTTTCAATCAAACACGTCTGTCTTAAAGAGTTTATACAATAAAATTCTCACTATAAAACTTTATTATAGTGTAAAAGATAAATAAAAACAGAGCTTTTCGTTCAACCTCAAGATCTTTAAAAATGACATTAAAAATCGCACGTTCGTAAGTAAAAAGGGACTCAAAACACACAAATGCAGTGGTAGAATTGTGAAGAAAAAAGAAACTAAAATAAAAACTGGACCAAGAAAATACAACTACCTAATATGTAAATTTAATGGACATGTTTGTTAAGAAAACACAAGGAGAAACAACAAAATATCACACAAAGAAATTTAAGTTCGTAAACTTAAGTTAACGCCAGATGCGCCAACCAAATGAGAGGAGTAGGGTTATATGTATCTTACCAAATAGGTTACAGAAGCCATTAGGCCATTCATTGAATTGAGTTGTTGTTGGGCCAAGACAAATGGATTTTCAATAGTAAAATAAACTCTTACAAAAACAATCAGCTACAGTAGCCGAAGTAGTGTGAGGTTAAATACAAATCAACAAGACAAGGCTAAAATGTATGCGTGTATGTAGTCTCCAATAACACATTACACATGATGAGCAAATGAACGACTCAATACAATCAACATCAGCCACATCACCATCACCAACATCGTTATTATGATCATCAGCGCCATCATCCGCATCATCATCATGAGCAGCCCCATCACTATTCCCATCACCGGGTCCAATGGAAAACAATAAAATTTGATGATCAAACAAAAATTTACACGATCATAAATAAAACTCAAAACATCGCATCGCATCACATCACATTTCAATATCATTCAATTTCACATGCGATTAGGATTTGAAAACTTTGAATGAGATATGTATATGGAGATTTGATCAGTCAGTCGGTCGATCGATTTAATTCTAAGGCCACAATACAACCACTCTCGCCTTCTCTTTGCATACACAATTTAGTGGCCACAAAATTTAGTGGCCACAAAATTGGGTGTTGTAGAACAACAACATCGAATGATTAGCAAGATCATAATGATGATCATCACGTAAATTTCTTTAGAATTTTTTTGTATCAATTTGTTTTCTAAAATTTAATTAGTTAGGCCCGATTCTGCTGTTTAGAAGATATAATGTGAAGTGATGCGGGAGTGTATTTTGCCTCACGATCGAGCAAGCTCACGAAGTCAATGAATTGTTACGCACGAATTTTTCGAACTCTCACGATTACCCACACTCAAGAGAGGAGAACTACCCAGCGGCTGAAGTTATGACCTGGAAGGCCTGAAATCATGACCAAACAGGCCTTCTTTAAAATACGGAAGGCCTTCCCTACACATTACCTCCTCCTTTCTTTTTAAGGCAAGGTCTTCCTTGCCCATTGCCTAAAGAAGGCCTTAGAAGGCATTTACGTTAATTTATTTTTGTTAAACAAATATAAAATTAAAATAATTTATTTTATCACAAAATCATTATCCACTTCTACATAGTTATTTATATTATGTATGTATCTATCTTAGAAAGT
Organism: Phaonia tiefii; assembly: GCA_963931995.1. Taxonomy (NCBI): domain Eukaryota; kingdom Metazoa; phylum Arthropoda; class Insecta; order Diptera; family Muscidae; genus Phaonia; species Phaonia tiefii. The sequence continues at coordinate 142,925,409 of OZ008367.1, read as the reverse complement.
TTTTCCACGCCCAACTTCAGCTTCAAAATACCCTGAAAAATATTAAATAAACAATATAACTTTAAAATTTGTATGAAATTTTCCAATTAAATTACGGTTAAAAAGAATCGGAAAAGACATTTCTCAACATCTTGTTCTTGGTTATATCTGATGAAAAAATGCATGCATTCCGCAGGCCTTATATTAGGAAGGCATTCGGTGGTGCAATGGGTAGTGTGCGCGCCACCTTAAAAATTTCTTTCGACGGCGGTCACCTCGCATAGTGACGGCGACACTATCGAGTATTTAGCCATGAAAATGCTTCTCAAAAATACCGTTCGGAACCGGTGTAAAACTGTAGGCCCCAATCAGTGAGTACAAAACTAGGAAGTGCACAGCTCACTGGTTGTGAGAAGCTCTCCCCGATTCCTTCATGGAATGTAATACGAAACAATTTTATTTTTATTTTTTATTTTACGAAGGCATTACGAATCATTCCGCATGCCTTAGTTGTGGAAGGCCTTGCGACTTCCTCCGCTGGGTAGTTATCACGAACAATCACTTACGAACACTCACGAAATTTTATTGGCAACTGTTTAGCCAATGGTTTCTATTTTTAAACATTAGACGTGTTTTGGTTAAACCGCTTGCTTACATTGTCGCTTAAGTTTATAATTTTTTAAACATTTTTTTTAAAGTGTTAACATACTTTGCTTGTAACTAAACATGCCTATTATTCATATTTATTGTTAAGCACTGCGAATATTTGGCATGACTTTTTAAACTATTTGGCACCTATTTCTTATGAAGCTCCGTTTTAAATACCACAATACCAAAATTTAGTTTGCCATTGTGACTTCCGAATTGAGGTTGTCACCACTGAGTTTGACCCACCACGACCGAATGTGTGATGGGTTGCGTGGCATGTTGAGCCATCGTACTGAAACCAAATGTCGTCCAAATGAATGACTTGCATATTTGTGCACAAAAAGCCGGTTGTCATGTCTCTTTTGCGCTCCTCGTTGACTAAAAAAGCATTATCAGCACCATTTTCGAAAAAAATGGACCAATGATGCAACACCAATATTCTCGGAGCCGGGACCGCTTGCTTTGCCCCCTAACATTCTACTCCCACGAACTATCTGCACAAATTTGAATACACCAGCCATGGTAAGGGCTTCATGTCAACATCAATGCCAGTGCTTATATGCATGTTTATTGTGTTGTGGAGGAAGCGTGGGTTGGGCATTCCGTGACCGAATTACAAGCAATTTCAAATTTGCTTCCTCAAAAGTATTGCGCTTTTTCATGTTTTTGAGGGCTGGTCAGGGGTTCGAATTTAATCCGCCAAATCTATCAAAGTGAACACATGAAAAACAACACACAGCGTTAGCATCACATACGTGGTTGTTGTACAACAATGTTCTCTGCCTGAAAATTAGTATGATAGTATTGATGTAGCGGCAGCGAAGTAACAAGCAGGTTGTCGTCGCCAAAGTGTATTGAATAGTATAGTATAGAATAGAACCATTTATGCCTTTTGAAACAGTTATGCTTTTTGTATTGTTTTATGTAATAAAATTGTCTAAATGGTGCATTTATATTGAAACATTCTATAAAGAGAATATGACTCGTTTATGCTCTTTTACTCAGACTCTCTACATGAGAGCGTAAAAAGAGTGCAATAAGTTCTCTATACTATTCATGGTAGAAATATTATGGTAGATGCAGTACGACAACAAATACAATAAGCCAAAAACAACAGATATTTTGTTTTTGCTCAGTGCCTGTATTCTGTCAACTCAGCTGATTGAAAAATAATGAAAATGTATACACAATTGGAAAAAGTGCATTTACAAAATGCGTGTGTTTTATTTGAAATTTTGAATTGTAGGCGAACAGTGGTTGTATATACAAACAAAAGTAAACAAACTTTGACATAAGAGAAAAACTCATTTCAGGAAAAAGTTCAAATCAGATGGGCTACTTACTGGTTCTACCATTTGTTTGTACCATGATACTATTCAATACTTTTTGTCGTACCTCTGTTTATGACAAAACAAAAACAATTATTTCATTGAGCTCAATATTGCTTTATTTATTGTAACAATATTACATCTAATGTTAAAGCAGATGTAAGAAAAAAGCAAGTGAGTTTGAACCGTCATTAATTTTTTTTTATGTGTTTTCGAACTCGTAACGGGTTTGAAATTGGCAAATTGGGTTGTTTCTTTGCTTCCACTTTTATGTTCATGTGTTTGCACACATTTGTAACAAAAAGTACTAAAAGAGTTTTGCTTAGTAAAAACAGTGTTGCATACGACCATTCCATTTCTTAATTCCATTATAATTAGATACGTCTGTTAAATCTATATATGTGACAGCGCATAGAGAAAGGGACCTAAGGGTAAAAAAATCAATTTTCACTTTTTTTTTTTTTGATGTGGACAACATCTGAGCATCGAATGAGACCGATCCCATGCCCCAAAAGTGTTCCCTCCCAGAGATATGCGCGTTTTATGAAAGTGAGGTTATGTGAAAAAATTTTCGTAGTAACAGAGTGATATTCACGATTTAAAAGAATTATAAATGAGTATTTATTATAATTCACAATTAATAATTTCAGAAAATAAAGCTGGATTCGAAAAAACGCGAGCAAAATTGATATCAAACTCATGGAAACAGCGCGCTAGGTAGAAAACAGTAAAAACCAACTACACAAAACAAGAGGTAGGGACGACCTACGCGCGTTTTTAAAGTTGACCAACACGTTCCTGACGTCATGAGATGTGTCGCTTTCAAATGAGACCAATACCAACACGCTCAGTGATGGTACACCAAAGATACACGTATTTAAATCTTTAAAATGGCTCTCCTGAACAAAACCGGTTTTTACCCTTAGGTCTCTTTCTATTTTGCGCGTCACATATATAAAAATGGCTGTATGTATGTACATATGTGTGTGTGTATGTTTCGATTGGACTCGAAAACGGCTCGATCGATTTTGAAGAAATTTTCAGACAATATTCAGAATAATCTAGCGGCTGACATAGGCTATACAGCCAGGGTGAAAGTGGGCGGTGCCACGCCCCATTTTCAAAAATCATATATGAATACTTATGTGTGTATTAGGGCGGGCAAAATTGTATGGAACGATTTTTTTTTATGAAGCGTATTTTCAAAAACGTAATCTATAGGTGATTCTGAGAAATTTTGCTCAAGAGACCATAGCTCTAAGTCGGATTTGGAGCCCCCCAAATTTTCAAAAGTGTTTTTTTTGTTGAAACCTTGAAATGTTGATTTTTTCAGATCGATTTTCTTACAAAAAGGAGTTCGAAAACAAAAATATTGATCGTAATAAAAGTTGTTGGAAATTATCTGAACTTTCATAATCTGCAAAAAAAAAACAAAAATCTCGAAAAAAATCGAAGAAAATTCAAAATTTATTATTTAAGTTAATTTTAGGCTATTTTTCGACAAAAAAATCCTAATATCTCTACTAAAAATAAAAAAAAAATATTGGTATCAATACAGATTCTGAAAGGTGATAAAAATACCTTTCAAACAAGCCCACATTGAGAAATCTACTATAATTCTATCCGATTTTATGACGAATTTAATTAAATTATTCTATGTATATATGGAAAAATATCTATTTTGAAATTTTGGGGGGCTCCAAATCCGACTTAGAGCTATGGTCTCTTGAGCAAAATTTCTCAAAATCACCTATAGATTACGTTTTTGCTATACGCTTAATCAAAAATATAAATTAACCTGCCCTAGTGTGTATGTTACGAATGGACTCGAAAACGGCTGTACCGATTTTGATGAAATTTTCAGACATATTCAGAATCGTCTAGCGGGTGACATAGGCTATACACCCAGGGTGAAAGTAATTCCATTCATACATACATAAATACATCCATCCTTAAATATATATGTATATATATATGTCACCCGCTAGATGATTCTGAATATTGTATGGAAATTTCATCAAAATCGGTCCAGCCGTTTTCGAGACCATTCGTAACATACACACATACATATGATTTTTGAAAATGGGTACTGACGACCTGCTGATACTCCTTGGCTATACTTGGTTGTGATTAGATAAAGGGGCGTAGCACCGCCCATACATATAACTTGAAATTTAAAATGGCTATATCTCATGAACTGTCAGAGATATGAAGATGAGATTTGGTATATATGTTGTTGGAACAGTATGAATTACAGCCAGGGTGGAAGAGGGCAGTGCCACGCTCCCTTTGAAAGAAACCGATGTAACTATATAACTATAGTTATAGTTTGAAACGTAATGGAACAAAACCTTTGAAGGCAAAAGGTAGTTTGCGGGGTCCAGCTAGTGGTAAATAAAATCTCATGATAAATAAATAACATATTGCAAAAAGCATCAGATTACCCAAATAACGGTTGTTTAGAGTTCAAACACAAACTATAACAATTTTTTATTATTTCACTTTTCATTCTTCAAAATGCACAATAAACTTTTCCGTGACAGCAATGAAAATTTAATTGTTGCAGCAACACAACGACTATGGTTCAAACAAATCGTGTACAACGTGTTTCGTTGGAACAATGCCAGAATCTTCGGATATACGAAATTGTTTATAGCATATAACATACTAACGAATTTCATTCTTCTGCGCGATGAAGCGTGTTTCAGTCTAAGTGAGCGTCTTTGTTACGTTAGGGTTAGATTAATGTGGATTAGCTAATTAACTAGCAGTTAGAACTTCGTGCCAAGAACGCAACTGTGGGATACGTTATCTTGTTTAAAAACCATCTACATATTTAGTTGTTGTGTAAGAAGCACAAAGTATTTCCACAATGTCCCTTGCATCATATAGTTGGTATTATCAATCCCAAAACCGATTCTTATCTCTATCTGCGTTTTTTCTCTAAACAACCCACACAATTTTGTTAATTTAAATTTTCAGAAGGAAGAGGGAAAGAACGTGCCATCATTTAATTGCTGATTACTTTAAAAATACAACGTTCATTTAACATAAAAGAAGATATTCACATTATTATTATTGTCATTTTTACGATTATGATTAAATCTAATTAAATTCAAGACCATATTCATTCATTTGGTGTAGAAGAGAAACGACGCGAGTACTCAAAAATCCTTAATTACTCGCCGCTAGTCTTATTAAAGACGCATACTCGTATAGTGGCTACTGCTAAAGCGGCATCTGCTACATGTAGTGATGACGATGACCAAGTGCAACAGATTTAAGTTTGTTTTAGTTTTATTTTTGATGTCAATCCCAGTCCCAGCCTAAGCTAAACAACCCTCAATAAAGTATTAAATTCAATAGAAAATTAAATGCAATTACAACACTTAAAACGAAACTAAAGAGAGAAAAGAGATGCAAACAATTACAAAACTCAAACAAGTCATGCGAATCCATCCAACCACATGCTAAACGCCCACTTAAGTGGACAACAATTAAAATCCGCGCTGGCGAGTTCAAAATCATGAATGAATCAATAGTCTCGCCGGAGGCTTGACTTTGCTAGAGCAGTGAAATATTTGCTTAGACAAACTCTCTCAGATTGTTTAACTTTGGATGCATTGTTGCTTACTTGCGCTGTCAGAAAAAAATCGTCTAAATTTTGTGAAAACAGTGACAAAAATCGTTGATTCTTAGTGGAGCAGAATTTCATTCAGAATTCAAAATTACTGCAATTGTCCATGGTACGGAAATATATTTTATGAATAGCTTGCCCAATATTATCCTTGATGGCTGCTAGATTGAAGATTGGCATCGATCGTAATTGGTGATCCATAATAAGAACTGTAACGACTTCCAGCATCAAAACCAGGGAGTGGATTCTGGTTCTGTGAAAACTTTTCAGTGATAATTCTGGTACCTAAAGTAGTACTGGAAATTTTTTTCGTTTCACATAAACAGAATCGACACCCTGGCGACGTAATTAAAAGCGGAGACAGACTACACGATTAATATGATTTATTCGCAAAGGATGGATTGTTGCACGGTTTGAGTGTCATGTAGCGTAACCAGAGCTCGTCTAATTTTAATATCTCTCTTTCTGGCCCAAAAGCCAATGGTTGATTTTCCATAATCAATTGAGCCATTTCGAGCTAATGCTCGTTTTTGACCATTGAGAATGGGCTACACCCACAATAATCTGCATTCTGTTGTTGTTTTGATGCATATATAACGCGTTTGCAGCTTGTCACTAATATAGTATACTTGTGTCCAAACACATTGTGGTTGCTATTCAATATTACATGTTGGAGACACAATGATTAATAGGTTATAATGTACGTTTTTCCTCATCCAAATGTAGTTTTGTTTGTTGAAAAGTGCTGAAAAAAACGTGACAAACAACAAAGAAACAAAAAACAGAATATCTCCAATTCATGAACACAATGCTCGCAAACATATAGTACATGGTTCCTGCAATATGTTGTTGGAACCATTTTTTTCAGCGGCTAGGCGTAAATCCGGAGAAAACCGAGCTCGTACTCTTTACCAGGGAGCAGAAGGTTCCGAATATTCAGCCATTGTCTCTAGGTACCACATAAGAAATATGCCTAAAGGATGCAAGATTTCTAGGTGTGATTCTCGAAAGAAAGCTCAGTTTCAACCCAAATACTATGGTAAGGATAAATAGACCGATAGTGGTCCTAAATTCATCGAAAAGAACCATCAGAGAACGATGGAGCCTCTCCCGAAAACGGTTTCCGCATATGTATATATATATGTACAGCTGTTATCCACCCGATATTGCTCTACGGCATTGACAGTTGGTGGGTGGTACTGGATATAATCGCTGACAACGGTACTTTTATGTTTTTCGGTGTATGGTTCCACTCAAACCCTTGTGAATTCCGATCGAGGTAAATGGCATATCGTTGGAAAGGTAATTGAATGCCCTTTCCGTCGATATGCTGTACATTTCTATCTGATAAGAAATGGCTGAGTTATGGCACCTCAAATTTCAAAATTTGCCTTTTTTACGTTCAAGTCGCTCGCCATTTTAATTGAAATTTTTTGAATTAACGCCTTAATATAATGTTATAATGTTACGCTTAAAATAATGTTAATTAAATAAACTATATGCTAAAAAAATAAAACATTCCAGATCTTCACTATAACGTAGAAAAAAGAACGAAATAAAAATGAAAATTTTTGAAAAAAAAACGTAAAAAAGGCAAATTTTGAACTTTGAGGTACCATAACTCAGCCATTTCTTATTAGATAGAAATTTACAGCATATCGACGGAAAGGGCATTCAATTACCTTTCCAACGATATGCCATTTATCTCCACAAGGGTTTGAGTGGAACCATACACCGAAAAACACAAAAGTACCGTTATCTAACAAACGGTACTCGTAGAAATAAAATACAGCGTTTTTCTTAACTTATCTAGGCATGTGGCGTTCTTGGTATTTTTTGGTTGTAAACCAGTGTTATCTGGGCACGCAAATGACTACCACGTCGGCCATCCGCCTAAGACCTTATGGTCAGTGGACGATTTTAAGGTATATGCGGCAATCCACAATAGAAGTGGTTACTAGACACCAACTTCTATATTTGAGAGAAACTTCTCCACTCATATCCCGGGAAGGCAGGACTGGAAGGGACGAAAAGGGTCATATGTAATTTTTGGAAAAATATTTTATTGCACAATTGAAAACCATTTGTATTTATACATTCACTCACGCAGCTCCTTTCTGATATTTGCATCGGCTTCGAAGTTTATGGTACTGACAAAGACACAGTTGTAGAACAAATGTTCCAAGAAAATTTTAGGTTTTTTGCTTTCCTGACAAATTAATAAGAAACCCATAGCTGTTTTCGTTGTCGCAGCGACGATATGCTTGTAACTGTTCACTCCAAACTAGATGGCGAACTTGTCCGTTTTTAAATACCAAGAAGTTCTTGACAAAGTATTACACAGCACCAAATTTCATTAGGGTCGGTTGTAATTTACGGGAGATATCGGGTCGATCAACCGCCCAACTTTTGTATGGGAGGTAAAAATGGGCGAGGGAAAGACTACTACCGTTAATATCGGTAGTAGTTTAGGGGAGATAGCGTATCAATAAGTAGGAAAACCACACAAATTTTTGTATGGAAGAGCGTGGCAACCTCACCAATTGTCTCGAGTTAAGCAAAATATAACACATTATTACCCGATATCTGAGTTGAAGCTGATCACATATTCCAGAAAAATGTTGTAGTAGAAACACGTTTTTGTACTAAATGTGTCGATTTGTATGGCAGGTACCTGAAGTGGCGTGGTGACAATGCCTAAACTATGTTTGAACAAATAATAGTCACTGACAAATTTTCATTGTGATCGATAAATATTTACGGCAGGTATCGTGTCGACTAGCTAGCCAGACAGATGGACGGACGTAGCTCAATCGTCGTAGAAAGATGTACAACTAATTTCGGCCAAAGATACTGAGGGTATTATATACGCTGAAAAAATTGTCGTTTTTTCTTGTTTGGATGCAAATATATTGTGTTTGTAGCTTATTGCAAATATAGTATACTTGTGTCTAAACACATTGTGCTTGCTATTCAATATAACATGTTTGGGACACAATGATTAATAGGTTGTAATATATGTATTTGTGACCCAAATGTGACTTTGTTTGTTGAAAACTGCTGAAAACAAAAACGTGACAGACAATAAACAAAAAGTAGCAGATCTTCAATTCACGATAACAATGCTTGCAAACATGTACAAGGGGCCGATATTTTTCAGCGTGTATGGTTCCTTCTATGTGTTTCATTTTTTCCGTATTAAATGACCCCCTCGATATGGGTGAGGGTATAATTAAATTATACCCTATGAAATAATCGCAAAGACAATGAAATTGCATCAAAGAGGAAAAAATCATATTTCCAATGAAACACTAACATGCTGAAAAATACGACCTCTGAAACATGTTCTCTCAAACACATTTTGCAGGAACCATGTATATGTTTGGAACACACTCTAAATATTCACATATTTGCGAGGCCTAAACTCACTTACATTTAAATGGAGACATTAGCATGTGGTCTTGCAAAGATGCATACTTTTACGTACGGGCGTGTTTTTAAATCGTAAAAATCACAAATATATTCCTCAAAGTTGACAACAACGTTGGGATGTGGTCACTTAAACCCAAGTGAATGGTGGTGTGTGCGGCTTTGTTGTTGTTGTTGTTGTTTTATAAATCTTGGGTCAATAATGTCAGATTTTTGTCGCTAAACTTTGTTTGACTCTTTCTTGCTATGGCCAAAGAAAGCGCATCTGTGTCATCGTCATCTATTTTGTTTGTCAATTGTCCGGCAATTCAATCGTCCCTTTGCATTCATATTTGTTTGCTTGTTAAGTATATGTAAATATTTGGAAATTGTTCTTGTGGTCCAAATGGTTAGCTGTTGGCCACACCAAAAAATTATCTACCTTTGATAGAATTTTTAGCATTTCCCTTTCTTTATTTTTTGTTGTGTTTGGTTTTGTATCAATAGAAAATCAAGTTTATGACTTTATGACATTTGCGTTACTTCAAAGTCGTATTTGAAAACCTTGAGGCTATGCAACTCTTGTTACTACTACTGCATTGGTAGAGCTACCTAGCATAGTAGTAAGGAGAGACGCGTTTTTTTTCTACCTTTCCGAGTCAGCTACTCTAATTCCGTTCATTGTCAAGTCTAGACTTTTAAGTGAAAAACACAAGAAGACACAAACAATTCTCTCGTTAGAAAAAAAAAAATAAACAAACACACATATAAATAAAGACAACAAACGCTAATTGACTATGCTACGTCTGTCTGTATGCTCGTCTATTTGACGTTCCATCAATAAGTACAAGTATCTTCTATAGAGTTTGTCGCGCATTCAGTTAGCGATGATGCACTTTTTCTTCCTTCTTCTGGTGACATCTAATGGCATTTTGATGGACATGTGGTAGGCATAACATCAACCTCCATCAGCTTTCTACCGCGGTAGTAGGAAGGAAGGAATATGATTGAACGTTGGAAAAAGTCGATAAAAACGCTAAAGAGCAAACTGAATTATGGCTAATATTGTGTTATATTAGCGGAAACAAATTGAAGGGGAAATACGAGTATCAATCTTTTTCTGAATGGTTTTTAGTGAAAATGTTTCCACACAAGAAGTGAGTTATGTATTTTGTAGTGATGTTTAAAACATTCAGGGAAATTGGACATACATCTCCATTGATCGATGCGGTATCTCTTATTGCACCGCAATTCGGTGAATATTGGTGCAAATGCATAAATTGTGCTAGAGCAAATCTAAATGTTAACAAAAGTTTATTAAGATTTCCAAATCCCAAAAAAGGAAAAAACTTGGTAAAAAAAAGGACACTTTTTCTTACAACCCAAATTCTGCATCAAGCAATACACTCACAGAAAAATTCGGTTGCGACAGGCGAATTAGCCGTAACCAAATAAAGGGGTTGTCTCAACCGAGTTAGAGGTTGATACAACCTCATTAGAAGTTGACACAACCTCATTAACGGTTGACACAACCTCATCAGAGGTTGGCACCGCCGAATTAGATTTTGTTACAACCGAATTTAGATAGTCACAAATGAATTATTAAAGTTTTTTTTTAAATTATTAAGTGATGATTTGTTTTCCTCTATTCTTATACATTAGAAAAATTACAAAGCGAGAAACTAAAGTCATGTATATGGGTAAAGTTCCAATTAGTCTTGACGGTTGACGGTAAGCGATCAGCGGTTTGAGTTGGGGTTGCATTTTGCATGTATTAGAGAGAGACAACTAATATTGACGGTTTACGACGGTAGACTTCTGTAGGTTGCCGCCAGCCGTCAAGACCGATCAGCTGTTATTGTTATTGTTTTTACTTTGATTAAAACACAATTACATGGCAACCACAATTTTCTTTATATTTTTCATTTGTTTATTTGACACAATCACTTTTTAACACAAAACTCATGCATGGAAATTATATTTTGTACAAATGCTCTTCGATCAGTTTTTTTGTTTTGTTTTGCCTTTCTACCGTCTAACCGTCATAACTAACCACGCAATATTAAGTAGAACGTCAACCGTCAAGACTAACTGGACCTTTAATCTATGGTGTAATAAATTTGTTTTACATGTCTCTTCCGAACTTTTTTGAAGTCCTGGACATCAAGGGACCCCGCACCAATTCTAACGTGTTGTATCGTTTGATTTAGGTCCTAAACCGTTTTGTATAAAGACGATTGCATCATAACTCACATGACCGACTTTGAAAAACTCCAAAACTGTTGATATCTGCTGGAATAATTTCTGCAAAATAAGACGTTTTAATACAAACCATATTTTACTTTACTATTCTTAATAACCGCAAAAAAATCTTTACGTTCTTCTTAAAATAATATTTGATTATAGAAGTTTAAATGTCAGGATTGAAATACATAGATTTATGTTGTGGGCACCGAATTGAAAATGAATCCGGTATGAGAAATTCGGTTACAGCAACCGAATTGCCGCCAAATTCGCTCGTTGCAACCGAAGTAAGACTAAATTCGGTTATAGCGACCGAATTGATATCAAATTCGATAATTACAACAGAATTGGTGCCAAATTCGGTTACTACAGCCGTACTGATGCCAAATTCGATTACTCCAACCGAATTTGGTACAAACAAAGAAAAAAACGTTTATTGCTCGGTTGCCGCAACAATACTTTGATTGATTTGTATTAATTTATTAATCGCAACCGTTCATGTAGTTCTCCCAAATAAACTCATATATCGCAAATATGTATCATGTTGTTGAAAACGAGTTCTCGTTTGCATCAAACGCGTACAAAATAACATTTGCCGCAAATTAAAAAACGTTTGCGATAATTGAAATAAGCCAATTTTCTAATGAGAGCACAGATTTCGAAGAACGTAAAATTCTCTCACTCTGTCGATTGTATACACAGTCGTATCCACTCGTTTGGCATACACACTCACTCATACACATAAAAGTGATCACACTAATCCTTCTACCTTGTCAATATATCGTGGATGAACAATTGGCACGTTGTAGTTTGCAGCGCGTTAGTTATTATTTGAATGCAAGTCGAGACAGACGTGTACGTAGGCAGTGAAAAAATAGACAAAAATTACAGCTTTTTTTAAAACAAACTTTATGGGTAAAACCAAAATCATAAAAGTTGGAAATTTAAACAAAGAGAGCTTATGGAATAAAAGTTTTAATTACAACTCGCTTGCTGCAACCGAAAGAACAGTTGGTGGAACCGTTCTTCGTTTCTCGCAAATGTTTTTCAGCTCTCATTTTTCAGAACTCGTTTACTGCAAACGTTTTTCAGTTCTCGCAAACGTGTTTTATTTTGAAGTATCTAAAACTCGGTTGCTGCAACCGAAACAACAGTTGGCAGAACTGGGATTCGTTTCTCGCAAACGCTTTTTTCAGCTTATATTTTTCATACCTCGTTTGCTGCGAACAGTTTTCGGTTCTCCCAAACGAAATGAGATGTATGGATTAACAAAAGTTCGTTTCTCCCAACTACAGTCTGAGATTTCGTTTGGGAGGAGTGCATTTTTTCTTTGCGTGTACCAATTCTGTTGTTGCATCCTAATTAATTTCAAATTCGGTTGTTCCAACCGAAATTTTAGACAATTTAGTTGACTGAACGAATATAATTGAAAATTCAGTTGCCACAACCGAATCAGTTATAAAACGAGGTTGCTTCAACCGAATTTCGGTTGTGGGGACTAAATTCGTTCGTAACAAACTCAATTCGGTTGTGGCAACCTCAATTCGTTGGTAACACCCGAATTTACGGTTGCTACAACCTCTTTTCAAACAATTAGTGCTCTGGGTGTATAGATCCACACATCCCACCCCCGTGATAGAAGCCATACAGTCTACCCATATTTTGATGATATTGATTTGTTTTCTAAAAACACCATCTCACTTTGTTATTTAAACACTTCGTAATCACTTCTAAACTCATCCGCAGCACTTGCATTTGTTTCATTTCTTCTGCTGCTACTTCGGCCGATGCAATTTGATTTGATTAGAGTTCCTCTATGCGATTCCTTTGATCTTGAGGAAAATTGCATTAAATTGACTATGAGTTGTTTATGATATTGAGATGTAAAGATACATATGTACGTATGATGCTGCCTCTATTGCTGCTGATGCTGTTGATACCGAGTTGCATTTTTCTTTTCTTTATGTAAATCTGGATGTATATTTTGGATTATGAGTTGTAATTGTTAAGAAAATGCTTTTAAATCTGTTCTTTTGTTGTTGTTGTTGTGTGTTAGAATTTAAGCAGCAAAAAAGTATCCCGTTGTTCCCACTATCAATAAACTATACAATTTTATCGGGATTATCTGTTTTTTGGGATATATGGATGTGAATATTGAAATTGAATGGACTATATCGATTTGATGCATCTTGGGATTTTAAATCTCATTTGAAATTGAAGAAAAGTGTTTACAAGACTCTGTCGTAATTCAATCAAATAATCACACATTTTGATTATTTGATTTGCCGATTTGTTTTCAAAATTGTGCTATAATCTTGTTTATTGATATCAATCACTGGTTCTATATGTATATGGGGAAGACGTTTGATGTTTCTTTTAACAGAGGAAATGGTGATTTGGAATGAATAAGCGGCAAAATGTTATATCCTCACTGAATGCTGCTAATTAACGCCGAGTAAATAAATTTAAGTCCTAAACGATGATAACACTGTGCTAAAGTGAAAAAAACTTCAAAACGCGTAATGTCGCATTTAAACAGCAGTTTATCGCTGCCAGGTTAGCGACAATCTTCTTCACTAAACTTTGGCGTTTACACCACCCAATTTGAGGTTAAATCGACATTTCAGGTGGCAACTTTGTTTAGAGCAACTCTGTGCCGAGAACAAATTATCGAAGACGGCGGAACAACCGAAAAATTACATTAGCGACTCTTGGTGCTGGCAGTTTTGTTCAAATTTGGGATGTTTTTGAAATAACTGAACCCTTAAAATTGGATTAATGGCTCAAATCGGGCCAGTCGGTCAACTCGGCTAACATTTAAACCCATGAGACCCTTATATCAGCGGCGGCGTGAGCTTCAAACAATTTTTAGTGGCGGCGACGCGTCGTAAAATTTTCCCTCGGCTTTCGTTTGTCAAACAGCTGATGTTTTGTGTATATTTTTATTATGGTTGCATTTTTTTGATACTTCGCAGTGTTGCATTAAAATGTACACCAATTTAAAACGAGGTTAACAATTAAACTTCTGTTTTCACAGATTACAATTGTATGATTAAACTTCTGCCCAGCGGCGGAAGTCGCCAGGCCTTCCACAAATAAGGCATGCGGAATGGTTTTTTTGTAATGCCTTCCTAAAATAAGGCCTGCGGAATGCATGATTTTTTTCATCAGATATAACCAAGAAGAAGATTTTTAAAATTTTGAGAAATTTCTTTTCCGATTCTTTTTACCCGTAATTTAATTGGAAAATTTCATACAAATTTTAAAAATATATTTTTTATTTAATATTTTCAGGGTAGTTTTAAGATTTTCAATTTGAAGTTGGGCGTGGTAAAACTTTCTAAGACAGATACATACATACATACTTATAAATAAACATGTAGAAGTGGATAATGATTTTGTGATGAAATACATTTTTTTAATTTTATATTTGTTTAATAAAAATAAATTAAAGTGAATGCCTTCTAAGGCCTTCCTCTTTACATGCATTCTAAGGTCTTCTTTAGGTAATGGGCAAGGAAGGCTTTGACTCCCAATCTCACCCAATGTTAAAAAGAAAGGAGGAGGTAATGTGTAGGGAAGGCCTTCCGTATTTTAAACAACGCCTGTTTGGTCATAATTTCAGGCCTTCCAGGTCATGACTTCCGCCGCTGGGTGGTTTAGCGTCGCTTAGCCTTCGAAATTCGTTAATCTTGGTCGATGTAAATGCTGTTTTACTGTAGGTTACATGCCAACCTTGTTGACTATATCACCAATCAGTTTAAAAAATTTCTGTAACACCCTCAAAAATTGTAATTATTTTAGAAAAATTGATTGTGGGGTGGTTCGAGTAATTATGAACGTGTATCTCTGTTGTTTTTGATTTTTGCTCTGTCCATGAAAGAAGTATAATGGAGCTTTCCAAGCGTGTGCATTTTGTGGAATGTACATCACATATTAATTGTGAGATTCGTAAGAATATATGGAATTTTTTTTCGCGTTTGGCCACTTTTCTTTATAAAATTTTCTATGTAACCATGTATATTTGTTTATTTATTTTAAAAAGACAGTTTTATTTTGGAAAAAATTTTATTATTTTTTCAAATCGGTCGAAAATTTTAAAAGCTGCCCACATTTCTTGAAGTGGTTTCAATATCACTTGATATCACACTTAGAGAGGGCAAACAAATATAATCCAGCCAAATTTTAGTAAGAAATTTTGTCATTTACCTCTAAACGGTTTTTTTTGCAGATTTATCTCAGATTTACATTGGAGATACGCTGAAGAATCTGTCTTTTTTTTGTTGTTGTTTGGATGTAAATATAACGTATTTGTAGCTTCTCGCAAATACAGCATGTTTGTGTCCAAGCACATCGTATTTGCTATTGAATATTACATGTTGGAAACACAATGGTTTTGTGGAACAAATGTGGGGATGTTTGTTGACAACTGCTGAAAACAAAATCGTGCCAGACAGCAAAGGAATAAAAAAGCAACCGATCTTCAATTCAGGAAAACATTACTTGCAAACATATATATGGTTCTTTTTAAATGTTGCAGGAGCCGATTTTTCAGTTTGTAGACATACATATAGTAATGACGTATAGAGCTGCCACTGTTCTCATCTGACATTTCCTTTCACACTATTCGTGGTACGGTCGGTGCGATAGAGGCGTAAATTGACTTACACCAGGTGGAATCATAGACTAATACATACCTAGATAAACTTATTCTCTCATCTGACGTTTCATTTCACACTCTCACCGTAGGTTTGTGGAAATGAGAGCAATTAAATTTAAAACTATCTTACACCAGGTGGAGTTACAAAATATGTTCACTTAACTTTTCCCTGTAGAACTGAACAATTTAAATATATTTTGCACTTTTTTATTGACTTTTATCGTTGGTATACATTTGCATTGTATTTAACACAACTTGTTTGCCACAAAAACACGAAATTCGGTTGTTGTTCCTATGTTGATCGCTGTATACTATTGCCACTATCTGGTATTATTGAACCCATATTTCTACCATCCAATGTTTACCTTCCATCGTACCTATGACGTTTAATTTAATGAGCGAATAAAACCTTCTATGGTATGTGTTATTCTATGGGTGGAATTACAAAAATTTTTGACTCGAATTTGTCATATAGTTTTGATGAAAAACTGTGAAATTTAAACGTATTTTCGACTATTTTGTTATATTTTATTATTAGTATATACTTTTTGGTGTATTTACACAAAAATTTTAACGCATGAATCGAAATGTCCTTCCTGATTTATTGTTGGATGGTTTGAGCCATTGCCTCTATCTGGTATTATTAAAGCAATACTTTCCAACATCCAATCGCTCATCTGCAGCACACCAACTGTCATCAATTTACTGAGAGAGTTGGCGTCTCTATACGACATTACGCTATGATGCATATTTCATGAATAATTTCTCTTCGTACTCTATTTTTATTTTCACGCATGTGGTGTTGGTTTAATGTTAGGTTGACAACTACGTGAATTTTTGAATAAAAAATATTGTTTTCGGCAAAGAAAACGTTTTATTTCCCAACATGGTCTCCTTTTATTTATTTATTTATTCATTTCAATCTATTGGGCTTTTTAGGTCGATACATTAGTTCATCGTTTTTACAATTCTCTTATTACTTCGAAATAATAGGTTTTCTCAACGACCATTTCTTCCAGCTTGGAAAGTGAAAGTTATCAACGAGTTATAAATCCGGAGAATATGACAGATGAGCTAGCAATTATTATCCCAAGTTATGTATTTTTGTCATGGCGACTACATATCTCTGCGCCGATGCGTTTTCACGGTGGAAGAGAAATCAGTGTACAATCTGTCCGATAGTTGTGACTAAAATTCGTCTAAGATCGTTGTACCCCTTTCCAAGGTAATCGTTGTGAATGACTTGGCCGACAGATCACGTTCACCCTAAGAACTCCACTGCTTTAAAAATTCCCGCTAAGTTAATAACTGTTTGTTTATTTGCTTTTTTAAAATGGCCGTTTTCCTAGCAACGTAGCAAGCGATAATCGCTTGCATGAAACCTAAACACGGCTACTATATCTCTATTAATAGAGGTATAGTTTTTAAAACGAAGTTTTTGCAAAATGCATCCTCATGATTCGTGACCCGCCGTATAGTTATTTCAGATCTTCATCAGTGATTCTTTGGAGTAATGCTGTTGGAAAATGCATCAAACTGAATGCAAACGCAAATTCAATCGAATTGAGAATTTCCCACTATGAAAGTGTTCGAAAAATACCGCACGCAATAACACAAAAGAAACCATTCGCTATTATTAATAATATTGATATCTATTCATAGAGATATTGTATGGACTTGAGCTGGAATAATAAATAAATATTTTCCGTGTTCAATTTTTTTTCCACAATAATATCCAAGGATCATTTGTGCTCATTGTAAAAATCTGACATTATTTTCTCTTCCCTGTTATCAAGGAAATCTCGTATAAAAGGCCATTATTACGAGTTTCCATACGTTTTGTACCTTGGCAAAACCCAGTGTTTTGCCTCTACTGAAAATTTGCATATTTAGAGTTCTGGCACTTTTGAAGTTTGAGTGGGATATGTCCTTTACAACTTCTATAACATTTATTTGTTGACCCTAAACTATTTAAGATTTATAATTTTTACTTAATTACAAAATGAATTAAATTCCATATTTGTTAAAATATAACAATTTGATTAAAGAAATTAAGTCTTAAAAATTCCAAAGAATTGAAAAAAATTCTCACGCCTTATTCGACAGCATCAACATTGCCGCCACCGCAATCGCTGCCGTCATCTTTGTCAGCCAACACATGAAATGAAAAAGTCCTTTTGTGTGTCTTCTCTAAGGATTTCAATTGATCTCAATCAAATATGCACACATGTGCTACGTACATCTGTTGAAAGTGAACAAATATACAAACATAAAACAAAATAAACTACTCAAATTACCAACGTAAAGTAATTGTGTAAAATATAATATCAAACAACAACAACACCACCCGCAAAAGCAATCATCCAACAAGTCCTACTACTACTACACACTGTCTCAAAGACAAGGTCTTTCAAGTACCTGAGCCTGAGCCTGATCCTGAACTTCTTAGTTGCGCTACAATCTGCCGCCACCGCCTCTTCCAACATACGAAAACAAATAGAGACGATGGCGATGGCGATGACGACGACGATGACTATCCATGAATACGAGTATCACACGCTCCCTGGTGCTTCTTCGTCTCCTCCACAAATACAATAAAGTTATTCATCCTTGATACGAATCAAAAATATAAAATGAACTAAATCTGAATCTGAATCCAGTCACAGGCAGTAAAAAAATCTGTGTGAACTTATTTTTTTCTGTGTTAAATTTAAAAGAAATTTATTTTCTATATTAAAGAAAAAACCGAGCAAAGAAATATCGCGCAAGTGCTTTAACAATTGCGGTATGAAATATAAAATTAACAACAACCACATTTACGAAACACCATCAATTTTGGAACCCGTTTGTGCTCTAAACAGGCGATTAGTGTTGTAGAAGACGTAATGGGTATATACCGAATATATTCTAACATATGTTAAGAAACAAAACTTTTTAAAAATCATGAAATCTTAAGGCTCTCGAACCCAACAGCAGCTACTTGCCGATGGCGTTTACAAGTTTACTACTATGTTTGTCTTTGATAGTCCTGCAAGCGACTAACTTTTGTGGTCGCGGTGCCTTTAAACTTCAGGCTCAGCAATCTAATAGCGGAAGTTGTTCTTTCTGTCTCTGTTTACTATTAAGCTTCTGCCATTCGGGGTATTTTTACAGACACACAATCGCACAAAGATTTTATTTTACAAGCGAAAAATATGGCCCAGCAACATATTGCAGGAACTATGTGTATGTTTACAAGCATTGTTTTCATGAATTGAAGTTCATCAGCTTTTTTGTGTCTTTGTTGTCTGCCACTTTTTTGGTTTCAGCAGTTTTCATATATTATAATCTATTAGTCATTGTGTTTCCAACATTTAATATCGAATAGCAACCACAATGTGTTTGGACACAAGTATACTATATTTGCGACAAGCTACAAACAGGTTATATTTGCATCCAACCAACAAAGATGACTGATTTTTCAACGTATTTCAAATTCGTTTAGGACCTTTTAAATCGATTGAGCTCATTCCTCGTGTCTGCCAAGCTACTCAACACGATAACTACTGTAAATCTTAAATTTATTCCGCCACTCCCTTTGTGATACCTCCCATATTTAGCAAACAACATCATCTTGTTTACCTGATTACTGTCGACTCTGGCTTTGGTAAATATTCTTTAAAATTTTATTTCACTTAATTCAAAATGGTCGTTTTGGACATATCCATTCTGGTACCTTCCATCCAAAAGTTGGGCGAATATTTGGCTTGACACGATTACTGGCGTAACAAACACACGATCTTAATGAAATTTGTCACCAGGTAATCTCTTGCCAAACATCACTCTGAATTGGATTTTTTTTAAAATTCAGTCTTTTTTATTGTTTTGATGCAAATATAATGTGTTTGTAGCTTGTCGCAAATATAGTATACCTGTGTCCAAACACATTGTGTTTGCTATTCAATATTAAATGTTTTGAGACGAAATGATTAATAGGTTATAATATATGTTTTTGTGACACAAATGTGGCTTTGTTTGTTGAAATCTGTTGAAAACAACAACGTGATAGACAACAAAGGAACAAAAAAGCAGTAGATCTTCAAGTCATGAAAACAAGGTACATACATACATATACATGGTTCCTGCAATATGTTGCTGGGGTCGATTTTAGCAGAGTGTAGCCTTATATTTTTTTTACTGTATGCAAAAAAACAGTAGTTTAATAACTAGTTCCACTTGTTGTGGAATTTTAAATCGATCTGGTCCGCAGGAACTCCAAAGTAGACTAAAGGACTAATATATCCCAAACCAAGGGCTTGGGAATTTGAAGTTTTACCAGCAGATTATACGGAAAAGAATTAATTTTGTAGTACAGATATAGTACTTCCAAACCACCTGCATTCTAGTATTTTTTCATAAACTGAAAAACGTTTTGTTTATTATACTATATCTGAAACATTCTTAATTACAAATTATGCATTACTCCTATGAAGGTTTTTGTAATTTTCATAAATATTATGGAAACCTTTCGTAAAAAGTGTAGGAATTTACGAAATGAGTTCATAAAAAAGTTTCATAAAATATTTTTCATTGATGGGACTGAATTTTTTCTTATTTTTTATCTTGTGTTTGGATGAGAGCATGATTTGTCGAGCAATAGCATACTAAAGAATTCTCATTGCATTTAGAGTTTTCGTTACATACAACATGATGAATTTTTGAATATCATTATTCAGAACAATGTGGCTTGATCTGTAATAACTATACGATTTACCGGAATAATTCGATTTCGAATTCTTTGGAACAAAACAAACAAATTTCATAAATTTCGCTTCAAAGGATCTACGAAATGGCTTCATAAATATTAGTTGTGTTTTGGTTACAAGCAAGCGATTCTCGCTTGCTAAGTTGAAAAGAATTTAGCGATACGTCATTTTATTCAAAAATATGATTAAGGGTTGAAAACGGTAAAAGATGTCCAAAAAAATTTGTTTAAACTTAGCGAAAATGATTTTCGTCGCTAAGTGCTCGGTAAGTCTTCGCTAAGTGCTTCATACAAAACAAGCGAATATATAAGCAAGCGGTGTAACCAAAACACGCTTAATACGAACAAATTTCAGAGATTTCTGTTTATAGAATCTACGAAAATGTTGCAATTTTCTAGATTTCGTTTCATAGAATTTACGAAAATATTTCATAGAACCAATAACTCTTTCATTGTTTGCAACTGTGAAGGACTTCATAATATTTATGAAGATAATAAGCGTGTTTTTTTTTATTTTCCGCTAATCTAATCTTTCGACGAATTTGTATGAGGAGCCGCCTTTGCTCTCCATACAAAGTGGTCGAAGAATTAGATTAGCAGGGACTAAAAAAAACAGGCCTAATATTGTTCAGGGCATTGTGACATTTTCTTGGAGCACTGCAGTGCGGAACCGATGTAAAAGTGTAGGTCATCTCACTGATCGTAGGAGTTATTATATTCTTTTAGTTTAAGCTTGTTAAAGTTCAAAATTCTTAGGGCGAATTTCACACTCGTCATTTAAAAGCTCAATTTAAAAGCTCACAGACAATTTTCATATTAAATGACATCAACATGACAAACATCGGGCATTTAAACTACATTTAAATGTAGAATTTTCAACTGTGAAACTGGCCATTAAAGTTTAAAGTTTGGAACCGGGGAAGGTTTAGAAGTTTTTACTGATTGGGAGCAGTTATCGTATCAAGTTAAGACAAATCGAAGCAAAATCATATGGATAGCAATGCAAAATATTATCGTGTTAGCATTGGTTAATGCGTTTAAATAAAACCGAATACCTTTATCCAATTCAACAACACCATTTTCAAACCAAACAAAGGCGATGTTGCTGGCAGCCAAGTAGAAATGATTTTTTGTCCAGTTTGTGATTTTTTTTTCAGCACTTAACAAAAAAGAAACCCGTTTTAATCCGTTTAAACAGAGAGACAGACTGAACCTTTAAGACATCAAGATCATCATTATCGTCGTCATCATCGTCGTCCTCCGTCGTCATCAACCTCCTCATATGGTGATGGAATCATATGAGTTGCGTTTGCGTCCAACAGTGGCCGGCCAGTCCGCGCAGCCGCAGTAGTAGCCGTGGGAATTTTTTTAGATGCGCCAAAATCGCTGATTTTTTTTGTTTGTTTTACATTTGCTCTTGTCGTTTTCTTAAATGCTCTCCTTTTAACTCCTTTGCTTTGGACAATCGAATCGCTAAGTAAGAGCTTTCAGTGCACACTTTTCAATCTTCGCTTTAGAGAGGTACTTGAACAATTGCCAGCCCCCTTTTTCCCACTTGTTAAGCGCTGCTGATGCGACTGGTGTGTCGCTTGTAAATGCGTTTTTTGTGTTTTTCTCCTTTCAGATGGTCAATACCTGTCCAACAGACAGATGGACGGACGGACGGACGGACGAACGAACTGTGAAACAGCCATTGATGGTGATGGTAGGCAGGAGGGCTTTTCGTTGTTTGATTATCCTTTTGAGGAGGAATTTATTATGTGGTTCCACAATTTGATGTACTTTACGTTGTCATTAATTGATAGCATGACATGGGAATTTTTAACGAATTCACTAAAACGGAATTAAAACCAACACAGTCACGGGGCCCTGTCCTGCTACTTGCCACAACAATCTCAAGAATTGGGGCAGCATTATTAATATGAACAAACCCGAGGGGAGTAATTTTAAATATGAATTTCTGTTTACTACAAAACCCAATTTAATTAAAAATTTATTTTCAATTTCAATAAAGCCTTCTGTCGTATGTGGGTGGTGGCTGGCTGGCTGTTCTCAGCAAAAACGTGATTTTCGTTTGCATTCATTCTACTGTAATTTGTTAAATTTCCATATCATTTCTGTTGTTGTTGTTTTTATTTTTGCGAATTTTTGTTTTTTCTTCTTCTATTTATTTGTTTTTTTTGTCCCAAAAATTAGCACGTCTTGTAACGGATGCTTTGTCGTAAATGTTGTCATCACTACTACGTGTATTATATAATTTAATTTGAAATTTTATTATTATTGCTGCAGCAAAAAATGTGTTGACATGTTCTTGGAGACGAGTTGGGTGGCAAAACAAACAAATATTTCCACCTATAAAATTTAAAAAAAAAAATGGTCCTAAATTTTAACATCTGGTACAGTGTAGAAATTTATATAAATATGTATCAATTTAAATTCTCGACGAGGTCTGTTTAAAAAACCTAAATTGGCTAATTAATATGTAATTTAAATAATATGAATGTTTTCTGTTCAAAGATTCTTGAAAGGACATATTTGAAATTAAAAAACACGCTTCGTCGCAGTGACGAGGCATACTCGTTAATGTCTTTACAATCCTGAAATTAAAAGATTCATAGCCTCGAAGATTTTGTCGCTGCTGTAACTAACCATTTTTTTGCCATTTGGTGACCGTTTGTTGTTTTGTTTTCTGTAACAACTTGATCTTCATGGTTATAATAAATGCTAGCCCATAATAAATGTTAACCCTTAGTACTAAATGTTTACCCATTTTGGTTGCACGCTGAATGCTTTTTATTGTTGTATAGCTTTTTGTAGCTTGTCGCAAATATGGTATACTTGTGTCCAAACACATTGTGTTTGGTATTCAATATTACACGTTTGGGTTATAATGGTTATAATGTATGTATTTGCGACCCAAATGTGGCGTTGTTTGTTGAAAACTGCTGAAAACAAAAACGTGAAAGACAATAAAGAAACAGAAAGCAGCAGATCTTTAATTCACGAAAACAATGCTTGCAAACATGTACATGATTTCCTGCAATATGTTCCTGGGGCTGTTATTTTTCAGCGTGTGCACGTTTTCTATTTTGCTGTAAAAGTATTTAAAATATTTGGCTTTATATTAATACTTATACTATTGTTGGAATTTTATTTTACACCAATCTCCACCCTACCGCTTTCAAATAGTGTTAAGAGAAAGATATTTGTTGCACGCTGGAAAAACTGTATTTTTTGCTGTTTGGATGCATACATGTGTTTGTACGTAGTCGCAAATATAGTATACTTCCCTGCAAACATTTTCCATCGCCTATTGATCGCGCGCGAATCGCCGAAGAGTTGTGTAATATCGCGGCGATACATCGCGTGCGACCATTAAATTATGGTTAGGCGATTCGCCATATCGATCGCCTGTGTGTCTGTCGCGATTCGCGTGTGGCGAATCGCCCGCGAATCGCATTTAGCGAATCGCCCGCGAGTCGCATTTAGCGATTTGCCCGCGAGTCGCATTTAGCGAATCGCCGCGAGTCGCATTTAGCGATTTGCCCGCGAGACGCATTTAGCGAATCGCCCGAGAATCGCAATTAGCGAATCGCCCGCGAATCGCATTTAACGAATCGCCCGCGAGTCGCCTAACCATAATTGAATGATCGCACGCGATGTATTACCACGATTCTACACAACTCCACGACGATTTGCGCGCGATTCATTGGCAGGGTTTGCAGTGTTTCTGTTATGGGATGAAAATAAGGATGACAGAGTATTTGTAACAACAATTTTAAATGCACTTCATTAATTCATATTTCAGTTACATTAAAAAATATAAAGAACTATAACTATTAAAAATACAAATAATTATTAAAAAAATTATTTATTTCTGGTTAGAATTGGGTTGGTCCCTTCGTTTTGCGAGGCGATCGTTAGCATGCACGAAATGTTGCTGCAGAACGTGGTTGACAATGGAATCGTCGGCGCCATTAAACTTTTGTGGCCATACTTCTGTAATATTTAAGAAAAGTTGTTTAAATATATTTTATTTTATAAAATCGTATAAAATACAAACCTCTGAGAAGGGATATGAAATACATATTTTCAATGCTATGCTTTGTTTTCGTCCCTTTCCAAGAACATTTGACCGCCAAGTCATCTGTCATTACCCGTTTAATGGCAGCTCTGACAAAACTAGGAGCATCAGCGCCCCCAACTCTTCTAATGATTCGTTTCTGTAAATAGTACAAGCATTTGTAAAATATTTACACTGTTTCCATCTATACATTACATATGGAAAAATATTTCAACTTACAAACTCCTCAACCGTTAATTCCATATCAAAACTACGAAACTCGTCGAGAGAAGTAAAAGGCAATTTTTTTGAAATATGTCCTTGTTCCACTGGGATGTTTAGTTTTTTTAATTCCCGAACCTCATTTCGGCTAGCCACAATTTCCCCAGTCAATGTAGTTACTAGCTCTTTTAGTGATGTTATCGAACTGCTCTGCTGGGATACTTGCTCCCGTAAGGCATGGAGCTCTAGCAAAACTGCATTGAGTGGTTCGGATTTGTAAAAAAGAATTAAAATAAAAATAAGGAAATAAATCTTTAATATTATTGTAGGTGTAAAAGTGTGTAATATAAATAATTGCACTGCGATCTTACCAGAGTTAATGTTTTGTGATTCTTTGTTTTTTAATTTGTTTTCCAAATCAGTATTTGCTGAGTTTATGGTTTCGGATGTAGAAGCTTCTGCAAATAATTATAGATTGATTATTAAAGAAAATGATTGTAATGTTTGACAAATCTTACCGGTATTCGTTTTATAAGATATTTGTTTGGACATTTTTGATTTATTTAGTGAATTAATGGTATAAAAAAGAATGAATTACTTGTTGAGTCCTCGAGACAAATAATTTTTTTTTTTATTGAAAGAAAATCAAAATTTTTAGGCTCGCCTAGTTGAAGTTCGCTTGCCCAACAAATATTAAATGTATCTGAGGATATTGGTTCGTGAAAGAAAGGTTGAAGATTTTTTATAACGTGACCTTCGAAGAAGGGCATGGATTTTTTTTTTATGATTTTACATATTTGAACAATATTGTTGCCAACAAGACAAAAATTATTTGATTTTTTCAAAGTAAGAGAGAAATGCTCAAGCTTTACACTTTCAACACATCCGTTAACAATTTTACCAAAAGAAAATATAGAATTTGTTTCTGTATGATCCGAATCCAAAATTAAACTTTTCTCGACTTGTCTGTTATACAACTGAGATGCTACATGGTTGCTTTTTTTTACACTTTTCTTTATTTTTTGCAAGTGGTTTTCATGCTTAAAAGCGCTTATACCCTCTAGAGATCCATATAGTTTCGCATCCTCGTGAAGATGTAGCAAGCAATGAAAATTACATGTTAAATAGGCTACGTCGTAAAAGTCTGGTATTTTTTGCACGAAGTTATGAAGTAAATGTAGAGCATACTCATTGTTAACCGAGCAGTCTTCACTATCCAATAAATGATAATTTTACTAAATGATAATTTTGCTAATTGCCCTTGAAACCAAATATTCTTTTTCCCGTTACCTTAACAAAACAACAAGACAAAAAAAAAAATTTCAATCGAAACTTATGAAAAACCACTGATGACTCAACTCAAAACGATAAAAAATGCAAAAAAAAAACTATTGTGAGGAAGATTTCCCGCTACTTGCTCGCATATTCATCGCTTAGTTTCAAGGCGTAGGCGATGGCGCGCGATTCACATCGTAAACGTCATCAAAATTGTTTTCAGATTTAAGTGTTTTTAGAAAAAAATTTGACTTGCTTGTGTACGCTCGCATATTCATCGCTTAGTTGTAAGGCGTAGGCGATGATTGGCGATTTTTATTCCCTGAGAAGGATCGCGTAATCATCGCCAAACAAATCATCGCCAAAAAATTTCAAAAATGTTTGCAGGGTTTACTTGTGTACAAACACATACATGTTGGAGACACAATGATTTATTTGTTATTACATATGAGTTGGTGACCTAAATATATCTTTGTTTATTTTTTGTTTGTTGCTGCTTAAAAGAAAAATGTGACAGACCACAAAGGACAAAAAAAGCATCAGATCTTCAATTCATGCCACAATGTTCCAAACACATACATACATGGTTGCTGCATAATTTTACAAGCGCCGTTTTTGTCAGAGTGTAGTTATATTTTGAGTGATATAAAATAATAGAGCAACTGGGGAAAGTAGCAAAATAAAGAAGTAGTGTTCTTGAAAGGCATTCCAACTTCTATCAACATGCTCTTTTATTCTCGAATTTTCCGCAATGACGTTATTTCCGTTAGTTTTTGAATTTTAATGTACGAGAAGTTCGGCTCAGTGAATAAAGGCCTAACGAACTAACGCCTAATTTTTCCAAATGAAAGAATGCCTAAACAAGAACGCCTAAGAAGAAAGTGAAAGAACGTCTAACTTTAAAAATGAAGGAAAGTCTAATTTTAAAAATGAAAGAAAGTCTAAATTGTTAGGGTTTCTTTCATTATGAATTAACACCTAATGAAAGAAAACCTAACAACTGGAATTAAAATGCTGAAAATATATTTTGAAAGGAAAAAATGTATTTTTAAATTATATTTAACTATAAGTTATGTAAATACAGTTAAATTTTCAACAACTATAGCTCTACATAGCGGACATTTGAAAAAATTTTCACCTGCGTTAGCTTTTAGTTCTATTTTCTATTTAACGGAATGTTTACAAGGTAGTGTATGCATTTTGTAAAAGGGAAAATCAATTGTTTTTATAATTTTAAAAACTAATAATTTTCCCTTTTACAGAATGTTTACAAGATAGTGTATGCATTTTGTAAAAGGGAAAATCAATTGCTTTTATAATTTTAAAAACTAATGATTTTCCCTTTTACAGAATGTTTACAAGATAGTGTATGCATTTTGTAAAAGAGAAAATTAATACCATTATTTTAACATTTTGTAAAAGGGAACTTACCTTTCGTAACCATTGCTTTTCATAATAAATCATGAATGGTGTAAATAATTCTTGCATATTTGTATTCATCAATTCTTCTTTTATGTTCCCAAAAACCGCATTTATTTGTGTAGCTGGTAACAGGGGTAGAGCAAGGATTTTATGGTATATCGTAGAGGCATTTTGATCACACTTTTAGCAAAATGAAAAATCGCCTAACATTAATGAAAGAAAGCCTAACAATCAAAAATGAATAAATATCTAATTAGGCGTTTTTTCATTTTTGATTGTTAGGCTTTCTTTTATTGTGAAAAATCACCTAACAATTTTAATGAAGGAATGCCTAAAATATTAGACATTCTTTCATAATGAACAACCGCCTAATTCCTATATAATTTTTTGTTGCAATTTTTAGGCATTATTTCATTTTTTTTAAGGCGTTAGTTCGTTAGGCCTTTATTCACTGAGCCGAGAAGTTCGTACTACAAACTTTCAAGGTCTGATATATTTTTCTAAGTTAA
The DNA here is from genome assembly GCA_963931995.1 of Phaonia tiefii. NCBI lineage: Eukaryota > Metazoa > Arthropoda > Insecta > Diptera > Muscidae > Phaonia > Phaonia tiefii. The sequence continues at coordinate 142,897,270 of OZ008367.1, read as the reverse complement.
AAATGCTTGGGTTTTTCGTTGGAATAATAAATAATTCAGGAAAGCACACTCACCGGCATAACTATTTTCGAACTCCGTGACAAGTTCATCGCCATATGCATAATGACTGTTCCTGAATTGGTACCATTGGATAGATCATCAATCGTGTATATATCAATTTCATATGCAGTTTGCATATGTGAATTGGTATCGATCGAAAATCCCTTAGAACCAACTCAACCTGGAAATCAATTATTCCAACAATGGCAGAAGGCTTTTTTTCCTCCATGTTCTCTTTTCTTCTTTCATTCTCAAAGGGTTGTAGTTGTTTTGAGGATAGTTTATCTATAACACACAGTTTCTATGTGAGATATTTTTTTGTTTTCAAATGACCGGGGTTAGTGTCAGTTATGTTCGAATTTTCTGCAATGACCTTATTTCCGTTAATTTTTGAACTTTAATGTACGAGAAGTTCGTAACAAGCTTTCAAAGGTCTGATACATTTTTCTAAGTGAAAAATGCTTGGTTTTTCGTTGGAATAATAGTTAATTCAGGAAAGCACACTCACCGGCGTGACTATGCCTGAATTATGGTTGTAAAGGAGACAATCTGGTGGGTTCAAAGTTAGGTCTTCAATTATTCGAGCTGTGAACTATATATGTATATCACAATTTTCAAAAAATGCCACATGACCTGTAACTCGATATTATTAGATTAAACACAGAGTTCGTATTAGCTCTGGTTGAATCTGGCGGCTTTCAACTCTCAAATATCAACATGACGGCTATAGGCTAGGAAGCCGGCTATTCAATTTGGTCGGCCGAGGATCGACAGATTGAAGTTCGCGCTATAACTCGGCAGCAGAACATCCAATAGTCAAAGTAATGTAATTTTTGACCGCTGTTAGACCCATCTGCCAAAACGTGTCTTCAATAGAACACTAAAGATGTTTTTGAAAAAATCGCTAAGATTAAAACGTCGCTAAAATACAAATATGTTTATAACATGCGATCGGAACATTAGTTCTTATACTAAATTTAAAATTACGTTACTTTCACGATTGGATACCAATTTTGCATCATAAACAAATTTTAATTTTAAACCCTTTATAGAAAAAATTTGCGAAATAAAAATTTAAATTTTGAATTGAAATTTAGGTTGAAAAATAGCACAACATTCAAAAATATCAAAAATCACCTCTTCAGGAAATAATTTCCTGCTTTGCAAAGCATGTAATCGCTAATATACAGTTATTGATGGCAACACGTAGTGCCAGAAATACTTTCTCTGTTGTTATATCTCTCTCTCATCAAGAAATCGTGCTCATTATTTGGTTGGGCACTGTGTAATTCCATTGATCAGTAGATAAGAGTCGTCAACCCTCTCTTAACGTTCTCTCGATGACGACGAGATAGTGAGTCATTTCATCGAGTTCGAGTTGCAGTTGTATGTTACTCTTTGGTTGGACATAAAACGAACAGAAATATAAGGAAATGCGTATTTTCGTTCAATGCAACCAACATTAAACATAATTTTAATCGAACACTGTTTAACCTTAGTTTGCTGCATGGTTTCCTTCTGGTTGATTATCGCTGTCTCGCCTATGTACTCTCTTTTCTATCAATTTGCTACTTCATAGTCGATCAGCTGTGTCATGGTCATGAAACATATTTTCATTTCCCACATTTCACAGTTCTACTGCATTTCAGTGAAACAATGAATTTAGCGACCGCGCCAATGAAACATTCTTCTCAGCGGTTAATCACATTCATCGCAGCAATGAAACATATTCGTCGAAGTAGTAAAAAATAGTTTCCGTATCAATGACACATCAACGACTTATATTCATCACAGTAATGACTCGTTTGATAGCAAACAATGATATTCAAATATTCATTGCACTGATGACAATTTTTTGCTTAATGACATTATTTTCGTAACAGGGAGAAATTTGTGATTTTGGTCAATTGCGTTAAAAAAAATTGTTTGATCCGACGAAGAAATTCACTCGTGTGAAACGATTTCCCTTTTAGTTAAGCTCTTTCCGGATTGAATGAAACTTAAAGCAAAAAATGTATGAGTCAGGTTTGTGCAGTTAAGCTGAATGATCGTACGACCTTTTTGAAGAGTACTAAGTTGTTCGCCACATCCTAGAATATCATACGGATTAACGCCCCTTAACCATACCAGCACCGGAATTTAACGAAAAAAATCAGATACTGAATTGAAATTTTTACAAATTTTGACAATTTAACTACCAACTTTTATCGGTAAAAAGTTACAAAATTCCAGTACAGGTCAGTTTAGAAGTTCAACATTGGACTATGTGTGCCACCAATGGCAGTCACGTCTACACTGAAAGAAAACCTTCTTACCATTAATAAATTCTCACATTGCATCAATGAAAAGTGTCATTGTTTTTGAGCCAGTGTCGGGCTTCATTAATGCTATGAACAATGTTACATTAAACGAAAAATGTTTCAGAGACCTGAAATTAATGTAAAATTTCTAACCGGAATTAAACAGTATCATTGTATTAAAGAAATATATTACATTGATATTATAAACCGTTGCATTGATGTAATGAAATATAGTCATATAGTCTATGAACATGTTTCATTGATGCTATGACCATGTTTCATTAATTCAATGAATATGTTTCATTGATGGTATGAACATGTTTCATTGAAGGTCTGAATATGTTTCATTGATTGTATGAACATATTTCATTGATGGTATAACACGTTTCATTTTTCATTCATTTCATGTTTCATTGATGGTATGAACAGGCTTAATTTTTTCGACGATTATTAGGTTTTCTGGGACGAGGCTAGGGAGAGGAATATCTCTGTTGCAAATTTTGGGTTTCGGAATTTTTTCATTTTTTGAAAATTTACCCATACAAAAGTGAACCTGCGTGGACCCGTTTTTTAGACCGGCCGACAAAAAATTTTGGTTTTTGAAATCATACCCATCGGATGTGAAAAGTAATGACACCAATGACATCGAAAGACGATTTCCTTTCATTTGAGTACCAAAACTTACCTGTAAGTTCCGGGACCCGTTTTTTTCGATTTTTTAGGCCTTAGGGGCAATTTCCACCTTTCAGACAACTTGTTCCCGACTCAGGAGCTCAAGTCAAACAAAACGGCATATTCAGTTTATTTCCAGCGCGTGTCCCCAAGGTCGTAAAATTCAGCCAGTAATTCTATACCTGGAGTAACGACTTCCCTCAGTAAATTTAAGAGATATGGCTTGGTTGCACATGGACGTTGCATGTTGAATAATATTGCTTTACTAATAGCAGATAGAGGCAATGGTTCAAAACAACCAACAACAAAACAACAACGGCATTTCGTTTTGTGTTTTAAAATTATTGTCTTAAATATAACAGTGGCCGTCGGTGGTGCAATGGTTATTGTGCGCGGCTCTTGTACATGAGATCCTGGGTTCGAACCCGGCTCTGACCAATTTTCTTTCGGCGGCGGCCACCTCCAATAGTGACGGCGACACTATCGAGTATCTAGCCATGAAAAAGCTTCTCAAATTACCGTTCGGAATCGGTGTAAAACTGTAGGTCCCAATCAGTGAGTGAAAACTGGAAAGCGCACAGGTCAGTGATTGTGAGAAGTTCTCCCCAGTCCCTTCATGGGATGTAATGGGAAACCATTTATATATTTTTTTTATTTTTTTTTTAAATATAATAGATTATATAAACAATAAAAATATCTAAAATACGTTTAAATTTCACAGTTCTTAACCAAAACGACATGACAAATGGAAGTCAACAATTTTTGTAACTCCACCTGGTATAAGTTAATTTTCGTCAAATATCTCTATCGCACCGACCTCATCACGAAGAGTGTAAAATGATACGTCAGATGAGAAAGATGACACTTCTATGTGACATTATGACTATATGATTGCTATTTGTATGAAAATCTTTTTCTGATGTTCTAAATACATATTATGTCTATGTGCTCTTCTGCTTATATATTCTAACTAGATCGTATTTATAATTTACAACTAACGAATATGTATGTGGCTGTCAATTCACTTCAAAATTTCTAAATGGCAGGTGTTTTTGTGTTTTTTTTTTGCTGTCTAAAGATGTGGTTTTTGCCTCATGAAATGCTCTCTATGAGGCAGCAGAAGCAACAACATGTGTAAGAACATTAAAATGCACAAGGAAGAAATGTTATACTACATTTGAGCTACTCAGATGTCAATTGATCTAACTCCACATTTTAACAATTTTGAGATTTCAATAGTATTACCACACGATAAAAAATTTGTCGTTTTTCTTGTTTGGATGCAAATGTAACGTGTGCTTGGAGCTTGTCGCAAATATTGTATACTTGTTCCCAAATACATTATGTTTGCTTTTCAATAGTACATGTTTGAGACACAATGATTAATAGGTTATAATATGTGTTTGTGATCCAAATGCAGCTTTGTTTGTGATACAATTACAGCTGCGTTTGATGCACTGTTTATTTAATTTTTTATCGGTATGGTCTGTCGATAGCAATATAATAAACGAGGGACAACGAAAGATTGTCTCAGCCTAAGTTAATAGTATTGCAAGTCTATAACTATATTTTTTCATTATTCATGCAGTCGGTGATTCATAAATATTCCTGTATGCGTGCGTAAATGAATTGAGGGTTTTTGTTATGTTGACTGTTGTGTTGCATTTTTGTTGCATGCGTTCAGTCTTCAATCGTTTGTTTGGGGCAAACACACGAATGCTTCGGCCTAAGTATATGGATGTTTGGGACGAAACCCGCATATAGATCCGCGTAAAAGTATAACTTTTGCAAGTGAAGATGCTAATGATTGCATTTAAATATAAGTGAGTTTGGGACTTGCAAATATATGAATATTTGGAGTGTGTTTCAAACATATACATGGTTCCTACATAATGTGTTTGAGGAAATATGTCACATAGGCTGTTTGTACAGTGTGCACATTTTAACCTTCTCATATAAGAAACCCCCTTGTTTATAATCATCAAAATGAATGAGTAGACATGAAGTATTTTTGGCCTCGCCCTAGTTTAATATGAGAATACGCAGAGGCTCTACGAAATAACCCCCGAGTGAAATAGCCCCCAAACGAGGAATGATATAACCCCTAAATATTTGGTTATTTTTTCATTTCCCTTCTACATTCGGGGTTATTTCATTATTTTGTTAGGGGTTATTTTGTATGACATAACTCACAAATGATGGGGGTTATTTCGTTATTGATTTGGAGTTTATTTCATTTTTATTTGGTTGTTATTTCATTGGGAGTTATTTCATCTTCTTGGGGGCTTATTTCATTGGGGATTATTTCATTTCTCGTTTGGGGGTTATTTCACTCGTGGGTTATTTCGTAGAGCCTACGCAGAAGTCTTAAACTTCTTTTCCATTTTGCACTACGTTTTGTTTTGTGGAGTTAGATCTATTGACCTCTGTGTAGCTCATATGTATATAGACCTCCTAGTTATAACTGCTGATTTAAAATTTTCCCTCTTCTTCATCCTTTTTGACTTGTATCTTTTTTCACAAGTATTCAATTAAATATCAATTAATATTTCAAAATGTCATAAATACTTTAATAGTGTCACACATTTATTGCTGACGCTGAAAGCAGCCGAGCCACTAGCTCCATGTAGAAGCTAAAAAAAGTGGAAAAAGACGCAATCATGGACTGACTGACGGACAGAGAGAATTTACATTACATGTAATGTAATGTTGTTGTCAAATGCTCGTAATAATAAACCTCTGCATATATATGGATGTGGCTGGATGGGGGATGAAGTTAGCGAGGTCGAGGATGAGGATGCGACTGCAGTGATAATGCCGCAAATGGCAACAGCAAAACAACGACACCATAAATGACACAGCAACAACAATAGCAACAAGTGCAACAATCATTCATTAAACATGCAACATACAAACAAGTAACCAACATATGCAGTGCATTGCAATGCAATGCATTGCAATTTGATGTGTGATATGATGATGTACTTGTGTTGGTGGTGGTGGTGGCGATGATGATGGTGTTGCTGAGGCAAGTGGTACTGCTTGTATGACTGCGACATTCAGATGAGGCAGAAGTGACTCTACTTCTCATATGATCATGTAGCAGCTGTGGATGTATATGTGAATCTGCTGTAAATTTATCGTGCAACATAATAATGTTCAATCAATATTTCTCGTACGATTGTTTCTCCACCATCTGTATGTGTGTGTTTGTTTATTCATTCATTTGTTTTACGTTTCCAGTGGTACAATTTAAAAGGCTCTTTTCACAGGGGGCCCGTCAAGGAATGTGAATTAGAGGGTTACGCCGATTGTTTCTGCTACGGCGGCAGCGTCTTGATCGGCTAACCTGGCGGCGGCAAGACCAGAGTTTCCACTAGAGTCCAGCACTATACAATAGGTTAAGTATGAAAATCTCATGATGCCTTCTTTTGGTTTACTATTCCTAATTTTTGGGAAATTAACCCGGCTGCTGCTGTGCAGAGTTCAATTCTTAGGAATTTTGACCTGATGTTTTTCTAGTTGTTGTACAGCAACCACGTATGTGATGCTAACGCTGTGTGTTGTTTTCATGTGTTCACTTTGATAGATTGCCCTACCCGTGCCTATGGATGTTAACACATCAAAAAAATAAAAACACTACCACAACTACAATTTAAGAAAAAAATAATTTTGCATTTATTTCTACAATTTCCATAGCAACCTAGCAAAAAATTTTAGACGCGTTGGAGAACAGCTTGCTTTGTAATTTTATATATTTATTTATTTACTCAGCTAAAACCAGCTGGAAAAATATAATTTTACATATCTTCAGTTACAAACTAAATACAAAACTAAAGTATATTAATTAAATTAAAACAGTAATCAGGAGCAAAATTAAAAAAACTAATAGTAATCAATTCATGCAGGAGATAATAGATTGAACATGGACGATATTAGCAGAATTATTATATAAGTACAAAAAGACTACTATGTTGATAAGAATGATATGAATGGAATAGGAATGCAAAAAAACAGTAACAAATAAAGTTGCAACAGATGCAGCAGGATAGAAAGAGTAGGCACTGGTGATGTATGTGGAGCAGGAACAAATGAAGTAAAAACATATGACACAGGAACAGTTAAAGCAGGCACAGATGGAGCTGGAACAGTTGTTGCAGGACTGAGGAAGCAGGAACTGATGAGGCAGGAGCAGATGAAGCAGGAACAGATGACACGGAAACAGATTAAGCAGGAACAGAAGAAGAAGGACAAATGAAGCAGGAACTGATGAAGCAGGAACAGATGAAGGTGGAATAGATAGAGTAAGAACATATGAAGCAGGAATATGATGCAGGAGAAACAGGAACAGGTGAAGCAAGAACAGATGACACATGAACAGATAAAGCAGGGACAGATGGAGCAGGAACAGATGTAGCAGGACAGATAAAGTAGGACCTGATGAGGCAGGAACAAATGAAGCGGGAGCAGATGATACAGAAACACAATTAGCAGGAACAGATGAATAAGGATAGAATAAGCAGGATCTGATGAAACGGTTGAAGCAGGAACAGATAAAGTAAGAACAGTGTCACAGGAACAGATGAAGCAGGAACAGATGAAGCAGGAACAGATACAGCAGGATGACAATGAAGTAGGAACACATGCAGCAGGACATATGAAGGAGAAACTGATGATTTAGATGGAGCAAGAACAGATGAAGCAAGAACAGATGATAAAGGAACAGATAAAGCCGGAACAGATGGAGCAGGAACATATGTAGCAGGACAGATGAAGTAAGAGCTGATGAAGCAGGATCAGATGAAACGAGAACAGACCTGCCATTCCCTCTACTGGTTCTGCGAAACACAAAGCAAATGTGTTCGCTCTTTGTCAAAATTCATGTCACTAACGTCGTTATTGTTGGTGTAAACGCAAGGGCTTTCATAGCTCAATGCATAGACGCGTGGCTGAATGTGACTGGTTTCGTATCCAGATCGGTGGAAATTTGATAATCGAGGTATAACTATGTATGTATCCTATATGGGACAAATTAATTATGTGACATTCATGATTTGTAGTTTAATATGAATTACCTCTATAAATGCAAATACAAAAAAATGTAAATACGAGTACAATTGGCAATTGGACTTATTTTCAAAGCATTTCCTGCATATTGGCAGTTTTGGTTTTGGTACTACGAGGCAACACCAATCGAAGCCGCAAACCTAGATAATAGTTGAAAAATAAAATTGCCAGCAGTCAGGCATACTGAAAATAAGTAAAAGCATTCCCATATATCATGAAATTTGGGAATGCTTTTCATTATTTTAAATTTGTTTAGCTGCTGGCAATTCTGTTTTGCAGGCATCCGATTCCACAACCTGCAGAACTGAATTACCAGCAGCCAAACAAATTGAAAATAATTAAAAGCATTCCCATATTTCATTACAATTGGCATCCGATTCCAGAATCTGCAGAAAATTGCCAGCAGTCAAGCAAATTGAAAATAATTGAAAGTATTCCCATATTTCATCGCAATTGGCATCCGATTCCACAACCTGCGTAAATGAAAATTGAAAATATTTTAATTGCCATTGGGAACAATGGTAATTCGTTTGCATTTGCTTTAAATAAAATAATGCAAATTAAACTCCCATGAAAATTAAAAAATACAATTCAATTTTGATGAATTTCCCCACAATCCCTGCAATTCAACGGCAGTAATTGGATATTTATGTTAACTGTTGTCTTGTAAGGGATGTTTGGTACATAACTCTGGCAAATGAACTCCGATTAGTATAAAAAATACCAAAATGAGAAATAGAATTGAAGAAATTGGAAAACAGCTTAGTCTTTCCAACGGTGTGTCATTGAAGGCTTTTGACACAAAAGAGTTATGGCGGTCCAAAGCCGAAATGTATTCGGTCTAAACTACACTTATGCGCCATATTAAAGTCACCCAATGACTCTACAGTTCAAGAAATTCGAAAAAGAGATCAACATTTTTCGATTTTGAAAATTCGAAAAAAGCGAATATATGTAATACGATCAAAATTAATTTTTTTGTGCGCATTATGAACAATTACATGTGTCAAAATATGTTAAAAAGTATTTGACATATACATGTTTGTTTTCTTGGAAATTGAAAAAAAAAACAAAAAATAGTAAATTTTTCTGAAATATAACCCACAGTGCGATTTTCAATGTTGATGTATCACAATAATCCCTGACTCGTTGTCTACAGTCGTTTTCTTACATAACTTACATATGTTTACTAGATCAAAAGATATTGAATTTTGGCCGATGTAAATCGATTCAGAACCACTTCTACGACGCGCCATGCTTAATCTGTCCAACTGGTTGTGGGCAAAAAGCGGGACATCATGCGTAAAAGAGCGAATTTTTTGGTTTTAAATAAACATTAGATATGTATACATATATTTAGTTAAAATCAGACAAAATATATGAAATTAAACGGATTATTTTGTAGATAACCATGTTATTGTTTTAGATTTAAGTGGGGATGAGACACCTAAACGAAGGCGAAAAATGAGAATGCCGAAGAGGACGGTTTTACCTTAATTCGGGTACGAGGAATCGAACTGTATTATAAGTTTCATACAAAATATATGTAGGCTTGCCTGACTTACTTCGTTGTACTTATTTCTGCGTACGTAACCCATAAAAAAGTAGGGGAAAGATCTTTTTTTAAATCATTGTACTTTTTTTTTTGTATTTTTTTTATGTTTTTCTTGGTTAAAACCCAATTAAACAAAGTTTTTTATCCAAAAAATCTTTTCAGTGAAGGGAAAAGTAAAATTATGTGAAATTGATAATTAAGTGGAATTTGGTAATTGTAAATGATGATGAGTAAATAAATATAGATCAATAGTCGATGTTCTGAATCAAAGAGCCCGAAAAACCTTGTTTTAGAGGTAAGCTGTGTTCCCTAAAGTTGAAGCTCAAAACGTTTGGAACAACTTTGTTGAAGAAAGTTTAGCTATACAACCAACCAAATAGAAGTTAGTGGATGTCAAAAGTGAGTCAAAATCAAAAAAAATCCACTCTGATAGTATAACAAAAAAATTTTGTGTGAAACCGTAATTGTAACACAAAAAACTAACGATGCAGTTCGATTCCTCGTACCCGAGTTAGGGTAAAACCGCCCCCTCCGGTCTTGTCTTAAAATAATTTTACCAAACACTATCACAGGTCTTCAATTCAATTCAATTTTATTATCTTCATAGCGTTTACAGAATTGTTTATTTACATACATTCGACAGAGCATTATTTTTTGTTCATGGTGGCAATTTGAAGTCTTGAGCACATTTTTCCCAATTTTTCTGAGATTTCTCAATGTATTTCGTGAATACGCTTTTAATTATATTTATTGAAGTATTTTCAGGTAAAATATAAAAAAAATTATATTTAAAATGTAATTGAAATATTGGGAGGCAAAAGTACGTTGGATCAAGATTCCAAAATGCTGCCTTTGAAAAATTAAATAATTTTCTATTTATTCTTATTGTGACACGTTGTTTGAGGCCCATATTGACCAAGAAAACATTTTTTTGTTTCTCAAAATATACTAGGAATCGACACTTCAACTGCCGGTATGGGACTATAAGTACCATCGTATAAAAGAAGATTTGATGTTCCCGTAATTAGCTCTTCAATACCCATCTGTTGAAACCCCCAAAGTTTGAAATTCCAAAAAACCCGGTTTTCACTACATCCTACTATGCAGGCCCTCAAGAAGGCCTCGCCATTACCCGTGGTTTGTAATATGTTGCTGGAGTTTCTTCGGCTCAACTTCAAGTTTACAGCTGATGTGTTTGTTAATGTTTCATAAACACACACACAACGACATGTACACACATTTCAAGTGTTGAGTGTGTAATTTTATATTTCCGGTGTAAAAATACATACCAACAACAACAACAACAATAGCAACTGGCAAACAACCAGCAAACATTTGACTTTAACTATGTATGCTTTTGCCGCTTAGGATAAAGTAACAGTTGTGGTTATTTTATTAGCACACATGACTAGCTGTGGTTTTTGTGTTTATTCAACATTCGAACTACTGAGAGGCCAATTGATCTAACTCCATATTTTAAAAATAAGCGTGTTTTTTTATTTTTCGCTAAACTAATTTTTGGACGACTTTGTATGGGGAGCTGCTTAAAATCGCTTAATATCGGTTAGCTCCCCATACAAAGTGGTCGAAAAATTAATTTATCAGGGAATAAAGAAACAGGCCAAAACTTGAGATTCTAATGCTGTCAATCTTGTTATATTTGAAATTCCCTTGATTACAACACAGTGCAATACGGAAAAATATAACCATATACGGACACCACTACGTGATAAAAGACCAAATCACTCATTCATTCCTAGGAAGTGCATATGTTTCAGAAAGTTGTTTATTGAGATCTTAGGTAAATTTTTGTAGTTGGCTGTTTCCTTGAATTGTAAACGGTTTGCTACCTATGGACCTGAAGAGGGGAAAAAAGGTTAAAAAAATCGAATTTTTTAAAGTTTTTTTTTGTTGCGATTTGACCTTGAAGATGAAGTTGTTTTGATTTTACATGTTCACAATTGTTGTTTTTAATGATAAAAGCTACAACTTTCCCTCAGAAAGTAAATAAAAATTCCGAACGGTTTGCAAGATATGAGCCTGACAAAATGATCACTTTTTTGCAAACATGACACCGAGGCCGCAAATCTTCGTGCATGACTTTGGGAAAAACTGGAAGACACGGGTCTTTTTGTTATCTTTTATCACGTAGTGGTGTCCGTATATGGTTATATTTTCATGACTTAAAACAATAAACAAATCGAAGGAGTAGGCATGAAGTATTTTGTTGACCTCGCTGTAATTTATATGATAATAGAAAAAAGTTCGAAACTTCCTCTTTTATTTTCTCCACTTTTTGTTTTGTGGAGTTAGATCAATTGGCCTCTAAGTAGCTCGTTTAATGATCACAAAAAGTCGTGTACATTAAAAACCTTGCAACGATTTCGCGTATGGCTTAAAGTACGATAAACTACGATTTCGCGTACAGCTTAAAGTATTGAAGTTATAATGAAATCCGATTGTACTTTATTTGTTACAAAGTGTAATACATTTATTTTCCTAATGTATTACTGTTTCTATTGCTAGTAAATTACAATTTAGTTAATATATTTAGCGAACATCTGGTTTATTTGAATCTTAACGTTTCCGAACTTTTTCCAACTTTAACTGATGGGACAAGAAACAAACAGCAGTGATATTTACCTTTCTTGAGAGATAATTCAATGAACTAAATTTTCTAGTAAAATCACTAAGAAGGTACGTCGTATTTCTCAGCGCTAAGTACTATTTTGAGGAAAAAATTTATCAAGTTTGAAATTTACTTTAGATTTTTGTCATGATCCACGTAAAGTTTTAGATAACTTGATGGCCCAGAAGGCGGCATTACCGTAGAAGTTCGTTTCATATGCTTGAGTGCATGATTTTTTTAGTACATGGGTCGACGAACCATAATTCGCGGGTCAAATCTAGCCCTGAGGTTGTTTCAAGGTGGCCCGCTGGGTAATTTTCTCTCGAAACTATTGTAATTTAGCATACGTACGACTCGGGAAAAACACTGAAGAGTGTTTTCAAAGTTAACATTTTGCAAATGTCCTCAAATATAAATACGGAATATTTAGAAACTTTGTCTGGTGTTCATATAACCAAAACATACTATACTGGTGACAGGGGAGCATAATGATTGAGTCCTATATCTGAAAATTAAGTTTAAGATTAGAGTAATTTACTCCAATTCTTTTTTCGGTAGGGACTTAATAATTTTATAATATTTTCAATTATCGGACAATATATGGCCCTCGCGCTTGTCTGATATTAAAATGAAGAGTTGGCTAATATCGCTGGTTGCATTGTAATATGTCTGCGTCGTACTGCTAGAAATTTTTGCATATATAAGTACAATATAAAAATAACAATATATGGTAATCGTTCGTATTTTATAATTTGAAGCCGTTCGTCTTGTACAGTGAGTGATTGAATATGTTTATATTTGGGCAGTGTTGCAGTGTATCACGGTATTAGGCAGTGTTACAGTGTATCACGGTAAAGTGTTTAATGGACTTAGTTTATTTTTCCCATTAATTCTTTAATCGGGCTATCCATTTGCTGTACTTTTGCGTACGTACTTGCTGATGTGACCTCGATTAAGCCAGAGGGGTCAAGGGCCTTACAAAATCAGGATAACATGTTTTTCCAATCGTCTCGATCTTAAGCTTTTCTCGTCCAGTTGGTAACACCGAGCTCTCGCAGGCAATATTTCACCAGGTTGTTCCAGCCAAGTCTTGGTCGTCCTGTTTTCCGATATCCTTCGGGTAAGTCTTCGAATATTTTTCGCAATGGCTTCACTCTGATCCATTCTACTGAAATGACCTAGCCAGCGTATAATGACCTATATACGCATAACTACGCCGATGTCGGGATACAGATTATGCAGCTCGTAGTTTATCCGTCGTCGATACTCGCCGTTTTATTTTATAGTACCATATATTTTTCGGAGCATTTTTCTCTCGAAGACTGCTGATAGTTGTATTTATATTGACTACAGCTTTTCTCACAATGATGTCAATTAATATGTTGAAGAGATCGCATGATAGGGTGACGCCTTGCCTGAGGTCTTGCGTCGTACTAAATGTTTCGGTAAGATCTTTACCAAGCTTCACTGAGAATTTCGTGTCGCCCAACGCCATTATATAAAGGCGTATCAGCTGAGTAGGAATACCAGACTCCGACAAAGCTTGGTACTGTTTTCCTCGTATCGGGCTAGCGAAGGCAACCTTATAATCTAAAAAATGTGGTAGGTGTCGATTAGTTTTTCGTGGATTTACTGCAGGATTTGTCGTAATGTGAATATCTGGATTTTGCATATGAATTAGTGCATCCACCTTTCCAATTCATAGCCACCAGTCTTAAACACCTCAGCCGGTAGTCCATCAGCACTAGCTGCTTTGGAGTTCTTAAGCCGGTTCTAACTTCGCTTCGGCTAGGAGGAGTCATTCGACGCAATCGTCCTGTATGTGGTCAACACTCTCATCTATAGTGAACTGTCCTGAGACAAGTATTCCATAATCCATGTTCCCATAATACTCCGCACATCTGTGACAAGTTTTATACAAAAGAGGAGCCATGGCTCTACTTCCATCGGTTTAACTTTGTACTTTACGGGTCTCATTCTTCCTTCTGTAAGATTCAATTTGCTCACTCTCGCGCTTTCTCCACAACCGTTTGTTCTTCTTTAACTCCTCTCTCCTTATACCGCTCCGTCCTTATACCGCTCACGTTGCAACTGACTGGAGCATTACCATACGCGCAGCGTTCTTTACATCACTTGTCACGCGACACTCTTCATCGTACCATGGTTTGTCTTTTGCGGACACTATGTGTAATTTTGTGGACACTTATTGTACTTTTGTTTGCAATTTGTATACTTTGATGGACACTTTTTGTACTTCTCTGTACATTTGTTGTACCATTCTGTTAACATTTTGTACTTTTGTTTACACTTTTGTGTTGTACGCTGCACATTCTCTTGTGCAGACGTATGGTTCTTTTGTGTACAATTCTTATACTTTTATCAGGGTTCGTATTTCGTGGGTAATGAGTTACCCTGGGTTACCCAGGGTAACCCATTATTATTGCCGTGAGGAATGAGTAGCGATCGTTTACCCATTATCCGCAGGGTATGACATTCCCCACGACAATGGGGAATTACTCATCACGATTTCCCATTACCCTCAGGGAAATGGGGAAAATAATGGGTAGCTACCCACGACGATGGGTAATGGGTTACCCAGGGTAACTCATCCCCATTTTTGATCGATAATATGAAAAAATTAGAAAAAATGTCTATATCTCGGAAACGGAGCGTCCAATTGAAAAAATAACCAATTTTTGTGGGTTTCTAAGGGGTTTTCATAAACTGGCCCAATTCGTATGAAAGAATTATTTTCGAAAAATCGCCAAAATAAAAAAATCGCTAAAATAAAAAAGTGGATATAACTCGAAAAAATAATACAAATTTTAACTCCAAAAGAGGCTTTAACCAATGGGTGTCTCCAATATGGCATCACTTTTTTTTCGATTTATAACCACCTTTTTATTTTAGCGATTTTTTTATTTTTGGCGATTTTTCGAAAAACAATTCAATGGAAAGTTTCTGATTGCCATTCACTTGGGAGTGGCCAGAAATGATTCCTTCATTGGACAGTCCAAGCAGCTCACTAATTCCACGCCGTATGTCCTGGGCAATGGCTTTTCGGAAACCTCCGTTAGCTAGCTAGGGTGAGAAGGCGAAACAAATGAGCATCAAATCAGGTTTAGTAGGTGACTGATGTCACTGAAGCTCATCAAACAATCGGGCATATTCTTTTGTCCGTAGAAGGCGGATGAGCCAAACATACGGGCCAACGACGGATAGAAACTAAAAGAAGAAAATCCAGGTTCGACATATTGCATCCTGGTCAGGGTCTGATCCATAATGGGCGGCTGCAATCAAATATCCTGGCAGTAGGTAAAATGCAAAAACCCGGTGGACTGGGTTTTCCTCCCGCCACCGTTCATAATGGCAGTGAAAATACAAAAACGAAACAGAAAACATAAAAAACTACTGAATCTAAAAATCCGTCGTAACTCATAATTTCAGTTTTAGACTTAGGCCTTTTTTTGATTTATAAATACTGCGAAATTTATTTCATTACTTCTAAAATGCATATTTTTTTTAATTTTTCTCTATTTTTGTTTTTCTGACATCGTAGTAATGGCACTCGCAAGTCATTTTAAATTGATTTATTTGTGTGCTTATTATTTCCCCACGACTGCCCTTCAATAAACGTACAATATTTATTTTACCCATAATTTGTTTCTTCTCGTACATTTCATATGATTTTGTGTTTGGTTTTTGATTTGCCATTTTGGCTCAGGCAGAATGGCAGCATATTGAACATTGTAGCCTGTTGCTGCTGCCGCTGCTGATTCAGCTGTATTTGCCAGCCACTTACAAACTTGTACCTTTCTGCCATCACCAGAACCACCCTCTTATAGCCCACCTGTCGCTTGTGGCGATATGAACCTCGATATCCCTCTTCTTGTTGTTGCCTTTGTCAGGCTGTCGTAAAGTATCTTTGGAAATGTCATACCCAAGGAAAATTATTGTATTCTTGTATTGCAGCACCTGATCTCTTCTCGTGTTATTCCCTTTGCATTTGTTGTGATATTCTGTCGAATATGTCGATGTTTTTCGACACTCTCTCTCTCTTTCGACGTTGATTTGTTAATCATTAAGATTGTGTTTTATTCATTTCAAAATGATTTATTTATCTTTCATTGTTTCTCTTCTATCGCATTTCTTTCTTTGGTTTTTTTTTCTGCTGAAATGTAAAAAAGATATACAAATTTCAATTCGTAGAAATTGTTTTAATTTTTTTCCCTTAAACAAAATAATTAGCTGAATTTAGTTATTTTAGCTTTTTTTTATTGAAGAACTATTCAATTCAATTTCTGGTGTGGTAGTATTTAAATTTTCTTGGAATTGGAAAGCCATTCAATTTTCAATTTTGTAAGATTTATTTATTTCTATTTGATTTTCAAATAGTCACAATTTGTTTTAAAAAGATTTTTCCAAATTAAAATTGACAGTCATAAAAATGTCAACAGAAATTTACTATTTCTTATAGACAGTGAGTCACAGTGAAATTCATAGAGTAATGCCATCTAGAGCTGCCATCTTACTCATCGGACGTTTCGTTTCATACTCTTCGTGGAGCGGTCGGTGCGATAAAGAGATATTTGACGTAAATTGTTGTTATTTGATATTGGTTTGATGAAAAATTGGAAATGTAATTGTATTTTGGACTTTTTTGTTAACTTTTTTGTTACTCTATGTTTTTGGCGTATTTACACAAAAATTTTAACGCTGCTTTATTTCTGGTTGGTTTGAGCCTTTTCCTCTATCTGCAGCAATACTTTCCATCATGCAACGTCCATATGCACCACACCAAACCTCGTAAATTTACTGAGTCACATCGCTTCTCTATATGCCATTTCTCTATGGTGAAAATGGTTGACCTCCGAAACAATACAAATGATTTTAAAATTTCGTGGAATTGAAATTTCATTTTCAGTTTTACATTTTCAATAAGTTACATTACATTACATTTTCAATAAGTTAATAACATGTAAAAAATTTAAGAAACTAATGCTTAATGTGGAATAATTAGTGTCAAATTATCATTTTTTTTAGATTTGGAAATGGTGCCTTTAACATTTTGAAGAATTTAGTCTCCATTTGAGTCTACTTCTGCAATTGTAAAATTGTTGGTGAAAAACTCGTTTCTTTACATTTTTAGATTCTGGGGTTTCCACGAATTTTTTGTTAAACAGATTATTATGATATTCTACTACTGTTGTAAGTTTCTTGAAGCTACTCGTCTATAATTCTTCATCACAATGATTACTTTATTGGGATAAAATGTTACCTGTAGTACCGAGTTTTTTACACATATTATAAGATTTTTGTTTGAATGGATCAAATACATGTTTTCATCCCTAGTTTCCTAAATAAAATGTCTACATAAGGACGGTTGCCACCTCCTACTGCCGGCCAACCATTATAATCTGTTACACGTCACTTTCATTGGCAGACTGTGCAGTGTAAAAGATTTAGAATGGACCATTTTACAGCCCAAAAATATAGTTTATACTACTAGACATATTACTTTAAAATTGCCAGGTCTTAATCCAATTATAAAGGTCAAGGGAATCGACAAAGTAAGATCGAACTGATAAGAACGCCCCAGGGTCAATGTGGGTGGTCACAAAACAACGATTAAGAAAACATGCTCGGTATCTGAAACGGGTACTTCTTATTTCTTTGATATTTTATTGAGGAAAATATGGTCATGAATTTTTGAATAGTAAATAAAATACAATATTATAACAGACAGCAAATATTTTTTCAATATTTTTATACATTTGTAAAAAATTTCCATACCGTAATTTGTTTACCAAGTGTGGAACATTTTCACTGTGACTCACTGTAGTATACGGTGGCTCAAAATTGAAATGGGACACCTATTAATATTACTTATGTTCCCTATATTCTACCGAACTAACTAACTTAAGAAACAAATTTATGTAACGTTTTAATGCTAATGCGATGAGTTTATTGAAAATATAAACAGAAGTCATTTGCATTAGTACAAAAAGTAAGAAACAAAAAAAAGTAAAGTAATTCATAGTATTAGGGTCAAAGTAATAAAGGGACACAAATTAAAAAAATAAGTAAATAAGGTATCATATTTAAAACTTCAATATTTTGTTGGGAGGCCCTTTTGTTGTATTACCGCTTTCAAACGTTGCGGCATCGATTCAACCAGCTGTCTGCAATAGTTAGGTGATAGTTTTTCCCATTCGTCCTTAAGAGCAAGTGTAAGTGTGTTTTTGTTGTTAATGTGGTGATTTTTTAATTTTTGTTCCAAATAACTCCACACGTACTCAATCGGGTTTAAATCCGGCGATTGTGGTGGTGTTTCGAGTACATGTGGGAAATTATAGAGCAACCAATTCCGAACATAATAAGCCTTATGCTTTGGATCATTGTCCTGGTAGAAATAGTACTCGTTGGAAAAGCCAAATTTTTCGGATGTTTCTGAAAGGTTACATCGCAAAATGTTTAGGTAGTACTTGTGGTCCATAATTCCTTCAATAATATGAAAATCCCCAGGACCAGCTGCCGAAATCGCACCCCATACCATTGCTGAGCCTGACCCGTGCTTCACAGACGGTCGTAAATTTCTTTCGCGCAGCTCTTCGTTTGGCTTTCTCCATACGTATGACTGCCCATCTGACCGGAAAATATTAAATTTACTTTAATCAGTAAAAATCACTTTGCTCCAAAACGAAAAATTTTTTCCTCTGTGCTCTTTTGCAAATGATAGTCGTTTCAGCTTGTTGACTTTACTGATATGAGGCTTCTTCCTAGCTACTCGACCGTTGTATGGATGCTTTCGTAAAATATTTCTTATGGTTTCGGGATTATCATTTTTCCCCAAAAATATTTCTGCTTCAGCCGCCAGTTTAGGTGCGCTAAGATGAGGGCGTTTCTTTATTTGCTGTAAGAGCCAACGTTCGTCTAAATCCGAAAATATTTTTCGCTTGCTCGGTTTCCCAATGTTTTCAAAATTTTCTGAGTTTATATATCTTTTAATAATATTAAACACTGTAGATTTTGGTCGGTTTACTATTTCGGCGATATCTCGCACAGATTTTCCAGATTTTGAGTGGGTAATTATTAATCTCCTCAGCTCTGGCGATGTTTGGGAACGACGTGGCGCCATGATGGATATTTATAACACAACTGACTGAAATATTCTATATAGAGTTCTCTTAATAGTGCCAGTCAAAAAAAAAATAAACATTTGGTACCGTTATCTAAAGCTAAACTGAAAATGGTTACCATCTGTCCCATTATTACTTTGAGGGTCGTGATCTGTATTATTGTGAATGAATGTTTATAAATTTATTTCAATTGAATATAAGGCAGCAATTATTTCCTTAAATAATAAACACTAACGTGGCAATATGAAATCATAAAAATAAAATCAAAATTCCGTTACCATATTTTAAAAATAATATATATTTTATTATGTGGGTTAGTGTCCCATTATAATCTTGAGCCACTGTATTTATTCCCGTCGTTCGCGTTTTACCTACAATTCAATACCGCGGGAACATTACGTTCTAAACAGGACAAAATGGATGCCAAACCTTTTCTTTTGACAAGGACATCATTGTTTTATAGATAATCTTTTTTATTGATGTGTTAACATCTATAGGCACGGGTAGGGCAATCTATCAAAGTGAACACATGCAAACAACACACAGCGTTAGCATCACATACGTGGTTGTTGTACAACAATAGTCTCTGCCTGAAAATAAGTATGATGGTATTGATGTAGCGGCAGTTGACAAACAATCAGGTCGAATGATTCAAAACGTATTACTCTCTCTTTGTCATAACTTGGTCCATTCATAATTTTGATGTGAAACATTGATGCCTTTTGTAAAATTTAGGTATTTTTAAATTGTTTTATGTAATAACATTGTCGAAAGGGTGCATTTATATTGAAATATTCTCTAAAGAGAATAATACTCGTTTATGCTCTTTTACTCTGACTCTCTACATGAGAGCGGAAAAAGAGTGCAATAAGTTCTCTATACTATTCAATACTTTTTGTCGTCGCTCTGCACAGAAAAATATATTGTCCTGTAAATTTCAATTAAAAATATAATTGAATTTTTTAAAAAAATTCAATTAAAATTTAATTGAATCAATTAAATTTTTAATCATGTTTGCAATTTATTTTTTGTGTTTACAACAGAACTTGGAGTTGGCAAGGCGCAAATCTACGGTGCTAAAAATGGTTAATTTTTGAGTGCATTATCTAATTTTTGCTGTGAATCTTTCTAAATTGATATACATATGCATGATGTGTTCCCAACAAAACTTAATATAAACAATTTTTGTAAAGAAAAATTTTTGTGATAGAGTATTTTACAGAAAGTTGAATTTTACAGCGCCGTCGGGAGGCAATATGTGTGGCGGCTGAGTCACCACCCGTAGTCGTCACTTTTCGTACGGCTCTAGTCTTTGATATAAGTACAACACTGTTGTTATTTATAATTCGTTTATTGTTGATTGAAAGATTTTATTTTGTGAACTTAAAGAATAATAGTTTTAAATAGTCATGTTTCGGGATTAAAACTGCGTTTTTTTGTAATTGTGTTTAATTGGCAAGTGTTTTTGAATAAATTTTATTGGAAATGAGTGCTTGCGTTGAGTGTTTCGTTTGCAATGAAAAATGTGGCAATTTTTTTCACTTGAAAAGGCACAATTTGCCGACTTATGACACATACAATTGTTTTTACACGAAAATTGTTTTGAAAAATTTCACGTAAAAAGAAACTTTAAGGCGCACCTTCTTAGACATTTTGAACGTGTAAAACAAGTTCCCTAAATTGGATACTAAGCTGTGAATATGCAGAAGAGATGGAATGCGACAATGGAGTGACAGTTGCTGTGGATGGAGCAGATAAATTGAATGTTTGTCCAGAACCTATTTTTTTTGTATTTAATACAAATCGTTTAAACATTAAGGGCGAGTTTCACACTCTTTATTTAAAAGCTCAATAGAAATGTTCACAGACAATTTTCATATTAATTGACATTTAAATGACAAACATCGGGCATTTAAATTTAGAATTTTCAACTGTGAATTTTCAACTGTAATATATAATAATAGTTTAAGAAACCCGGGCGTTAGTTCCAATTATGAATCCAAATTCTAAAACATTTAATTTTTTATAGATATAAATAAGTACATGCGTATCTGCGATAAATAATATTTCAGTATTTTTAGCGTCGTCGCAGGGGGTGGGGATTTCATGCTGAAAAAAAGCAATAACGGTTTTAATTGATTCAATTCAAAATTTAGTCCAAAATCGCAAAAAAAATCAATAATTTTTTTAATTAACTTGATTACATACTTAATCAATATTTTTGAAAAAAAATAATAAATGTTTTAATCAAATTTACAAATTTTTTAATTTAAGTTTTTTTTGACAAATTTACAAATTCCTTTAATTAATATTATCATTTTCGTGATTACACCAAAATCAATTAAAAAATTAATCAAATAAACAAATTTTTTAATTGAAATTGATTTTTATTTTTTTATGTGTCTTTATGACAAAACAAAAACAATTATTTCAGTGAGCTAAATATTGCTATATTTATTGTAACAATATTACGTCTAATGTTAAAGCAGATATAAGAAAAAAGAAAGTGGAATAGCAAAAGAGCCTTCAGTACAAAAAAAAAAACATTTACATCAGAAAAATTTGCGTACTAAATGTTTACAATTGGTTATTTTTGAAGAATTTTCCTGAAACAAGGATGTAAGAGGACATGTTTTGGACGCGTCATAAAATACCCTTTCATATGATACAAATATTGTATACAAACTCTTTATCTAAAGTACAAATTTCTTTGAAAAACTAAAATAAATACCGGGTTTAAAAACGGTCCAGCTAACGGCATCGTAATGATAGATACGAAATATTTTGGGTATCATCATAAAACGAACCAAGGTACATTTTTAGAGTTGGACAATAACCACAGTACAACGTGATTCGGTCCAATACACACATAATAAGTAAATATGAAGCCTGCATGGAAAGAAACAACTCGGTTAGAGGTTGTTTGCGGCAAAAAAATACTTTTGTTGCACAAATATTTGGTTTACTACGTATGCCCAGCGTTGACCACAAAAGTTGAAACGTTTCCCCCAAATAAAAATTAGTTAAGGTGTCAGGGGACACCCGGTTGGAATGAAGTCCCTTTCGCTATATATTATGTATTAGTTAGTTCCAACACGCCTAAGGCGTCCGTTGAAAAGTACGATAATTTAAATGGATCTTTAAGAAAATATACTTTTTGTAAAATGATTAACTTTTTTTAAGAAAATTTTTTTTATAGAATGTATTTTTTTTAAAGAAAAAGTATATTTTTAAGTCGTTTCTGTAATAATATGTATTATATTTTCCCGAAATGGCTCTTTATTAATAAGAGGTACTTCTTTTATTAGAATTTTTTTTTAAAAAAAGGTACTATTTTTAAGATGAACTACTTTCTGTAAGAAAAGGCCATAAGAGTATACATTTTTTTTACAAAGAAGTACTTTTTTAAGAACAGGAACGTTTTAAAGAAGTGGAACTCTTTTTAGGAAAAGGTTATTTTTTCAAGAAAATATACTTATTTTCAGAAAGGCTAGCTATCTCAAGCAAAGAAAAGGTATTATTTTATTTTTAAGAAAAAGTACTTTTAAGAAAAGGAATTTTTGTAAGAATAGGTATTTGTATTAAGAGAAGGTATTTTTTGAAGAAAAGGTTTTTTTTAAGAAATGGGAATTTTTTAGAATTGGTCCTTTTTTTTAAGAATAGATACATGTTTCACAAAAAAGGTACTCTTTAAAGAAAATGTAGTTTTTTAAGAAAAGGCAATTTGTTGCAAGAAAATGTACTTTTTTAAGAAAAGGTAATTATTTAAAAAAAATACGGTTTTTAAGTAAATTTCCTTTTTTTTAAAGCAAATGTACTTCGTTAAGATATTGTACTTTGGTACTTTGTTTAAGAATATGAACAGGTATTTTTTTTTTTGAGAAAATTTACTTTTTTTACGAAAAGACACTTAGTTAAGAAAATTTTATTTTTTTAAACTTCTTTCAGTTTGGTTTTTCTAAATTTACTTTTAATTGGGTTCAAAATTGCAATATATACTAAATATTGGTTACAGGCTCCACCTAGAAATCTTCCCATTAAACAAGAAATTTCCCAACATATGTTAGTCTAGACACAAACCAAAGAAAAAGTACCCAATATAGTTGATAATACGGGGTTGTAGCATCCAAACTAACGTTTATCGTAAAAACGATGTACTCGTAGTGTGTTGAGACCACAAACAATACCATTGTTTGAGAATTATTGGTACTGCCTTTTGGCATAAACAAAAATCATGTATATATATTGCGAAACAATCTTGGGTTGGCTAGAAAGTAATTTCAAGGTTTTGTGAAAGTAATTTTCAATTATTTTATTCATGTAATTAGGTTTTATTCTTTAATTAATTTATGATCTTTGTCGAGAGACCTTCTGTTATCGTTCAGGCAACTTTTTGATCCCAGATTCATAGTCCCACAAATACACTCGAATAACTTGGTTTGTAGGTCCTCTTGTGTTTTGAAGGAGTTTCCATTTAAAAAGTTTTGCAGGCTCCGGAATAAATGCAAATCCGAAGGTACCAGATCACGACTATCAGATGGATGAGGCATCACTTCCCATCCAAACTTTAATATTTTTTTGCCGACTCTGCAAATATGTGTGACAGACCCAGTGTTGTCGTTATGGAAAACCACGCCTTTGAGAATTTCCAATTCAGGTCGTGTATATTAATTACAGTGCTCGTACGAACGTTCGGCAGTTGCTGACAATAGACGTCAGAATTTATAATTTGGTTTTTAGGAAGCAGTTCAAAATAAATTAAAAAAAAAATGGACAACATAACCTTTTTGTGGTGCTGATCAGCCTTTGATGAAGTTTGATCTCGTTCATCGTGCTCGTATCAGGATCTCTTTCGGTTGACATTGTTGTAAAGAACTCGTCTTTATCTCCAATGACAATGCGTTTTAAAAATGGATCATTATACCCTCACCCATAGAATCACTTAATACGGAAAAAATTTAACGCTAGAAGGAGCCATTTTAGGCTCTTAGTATCTTTGGACCAAATTCGTTTTATGACTTTTTAAGTCGATTGAACCATGTCGGTCTGTCTGTCTGGCTGGTCAACACGATAATTGCCGTAAATCTTTACACATCACAATGAAATTTTGTCAGTGACTTTAATTTGTTGAAAGTTAGTTTGGAATTGAAAATGGGTGTTTTGACCACGCCCCTTTTGGTACCTCCCATACAAATCGACACATTTAGGACAAAATCATATATCTTCCAAACCTTTCTTCTGGTAGCTGTGAATAACTTCAACTCACACATTGGTCAATAATCTGTAAATGTCTACTTAACTGGAGGGAATGGGCGAAATTGTCACGCCGATTCTGGTACCTCCCATACAAAACTGGGTTTTCGTCCGAGTTGTCAATCCGATAAATCGCGTGAAACACTTCCGACATTTATTAAATTAGGTTCATGTCATCAAACCGCGAATCATAGATTAAAACAATGGTGATTTTGCCACGCCCATTTTGGTATCTCCCATTCAAAAGTTGTTTGACCGTCTGGTTGTTTGACGCGAGAAGTTCCGCAAAACCGAATCAATCTTTATGAAAGTTTGTATAAGTCAATATTTAGTCAAATACCACTCTCCTATAGAAAATGAGCGGTTTTGCCACATCCATTTTTGTACCTCCCATACAAAAGATTGGCGGATGACCGGTTGATCGACACTATAACTCTCGCAAACTGCATCCGATCTAAATAAAATTCGGTACTAGACAATAGTTTGCTAAAAGCTACTGTGTAATTAATAACTGACTACTGTGCCATGCCCAGTTTCGTACCTCCCATACAAAAGTTGGGCGTATTTCCGATTTGCCGACTCAATATCTCCAATAAATCACAACCGATCTTAATATTATTTGGTGCTCATCAAAATTTTGGCATCAACTTGCCATGCCCATTTTTGTACCGCCAATATAAATATTGGGAGGGCAATTGGTTGGTAGCCAAAAAATTCCCCAAAAATCACTTAGGATCCTATCTAATTTGGGTGTTAAATAATGTCAATGTCCTGCTGCAATGTCATGCTGCTTTTGAATACATATAGTCACTTTTGAATATAGGCGTTTTTTAACAGAACTACCACGCAATGGATGACTTAGGGTGAGGGTATGATTAAGTCGGTTCACCCGACTGAAATTTATGTACTGGTTTTTGTTGCGTTTGAGCTGTAAACCGCAAGTGCTTATCCGCTTTGTTAAGTGGATTTCCTTAAGCTCGTGCGGAACCCATGACTATCTTTTTGACAAGTCCAAGCCGTTTCAAATAGGTTTCATTGGTTGTGTGCGACACCTTCAGCTTAACTGCAAGCTCTCGAACAGAATCGTGTGGGTTAGATTCGATAACGGCTTTGATTTCGCCCTCATCAACCTCATTTGACCTACCGCTCCTGTGGCCAATTTTGATCGTGAAATTTCCAGATGAAAATTTTTTGAACTAGTTTTGGAATGTGCATTCTGTTAAAGCATCCAAAGCATACACGTCTCAATTATCACGGTGTGCTTCAGCGGCTTTTTTGCCATTTCGGAAATAAAAAGCAAAAAATCATATTTAACATCCCTATTCACAACACGATTTAAATGAAAACTGACCACTGAAAATAATGTGACATATCACAAATTGAAGCTTGAAATTAAACAAGGAATTTGGTCAGCTGATCAAAAGCAAAAATAACAAAAGCCCTCTCTATTCGATAAACCAGAAGTTACTTTCGCGCCAACCCAATATCTGTAAAATCAACATACAAAACGTGCTAGTCAGTCAATCTGCTGCCTTCAACTTGGTCTATCTGCAATTCATGTAATTTCTACAGAACACATATGTATGCAAGCTTTCTCCATTTAAAAATTAGGGCCACTTGAATTCCTCACATAGAATGGACAGTCAGCCGTATGAATCTAGCTACATTTTCCGTTAGCTGCTTTTTTCTCAGGTGTAGAGTGATGGCTAAAAGTTACTCCTTTACATTTCCAATCATTCCACATTAAATGATGTAAACTAATAAAATCTAATTTTTTACAATGGGTAAATTTGTTAACTTTTAACAATTTAGCAACATTATGCTGGAATCAGAAAGAAAAAAACAAACAAACAACCAAACAGGAGGGGGAATGGGAGAAATCGAAGTAAACGAATAACTTCCGGTTAACAATAATTGCTCATCTATAAATTACAACAGTCTCGCACACATTCGTTCCTAGGCAACGGTCGGAGAAGAAAAGAGTTTGGATACATGTTTCTCTGGACACATGGAATTCTCGTACTCTCGCATCGAAATGCGTGTGGTTATGTTGTGTGGAGTGGTGTCATTATGGTCATTATTGTCAGTTAGAGGGAACAAATATAAAAATAGAAGGAATAAACGCGTTGCGGTGTATGGAGTCTGATAGGTAACCATCATTAGGTCTTAAATATTATATAGTAGAAAATATAATTAGGGTTTCTACCTATGAAGTGGCTGTAATATGGATATTTTTCTAAAGCCTCAATTATGATGAACTATCACTAGAAAAAGGAGTGAAAAAAATATCAAAGGAAAGGGGTGTTTATTCTCAATGTCATTTCAAAAGCAGCCGCTTGCAATTGTTTTGTTATCCTTCGATGATATACTGATTGATTTTTGATTATTGGTGGAAATAATTATAGAGCTGCGTAGCTACTGTATTTTTTTGATAAGACTGAGGCGATTTTAGTAAAATATTTGTGTTACTTTAATCTTTAAGCGGCTCCAGTTTCTAGGCGGTACAAGAAAGAGAATAAGACCAGAAAGAACGAAAGCGTTTTTGTTTTTCTAAAGGTAACAAATTGTTCTTTAATTGTTTGTAGGAATAAAGGAGGATTTAAAGTGTTTAATTTTCCCAAACCATACAAATGTTGTACTTGGAATGGTAAAATGAAGCTACGTGGTTGTGATGCAAATATAATTTTGTTTGTGATACAAATACAGCTTCGTTTGGCGTGCTCCGCCGAGAGCAAAATCGTCAATGAGGGACAAAAAGAGATTGTTCTCAGCATAAGTAAATGAATTGCGTGCTTCTTATGTTGACTGATCTGTTGGGTTTTAGTTTCGTGCATTCAGTCGTCGTTCGTTTGGGAGAAAACACACGAATTCTTCGACGTAAGTATATGGATGTGTGGCAAAAAACCCATGTAGTTCCACGTAAAAGTATATATATTTGCAAGTAAACGTGTTAGTATTAGCATTTAAATATGGGTTTTCCAAATTGAGTGATATGATTTGAGTGAAAACACTAATTGTTAAGGAAATTCAAATGTTTTTTATTTAATGTGAAGCACAATCGATACAATTAAGTTCTGAATAAAACGTCTTTCAAATGGCCTCCACGTCGTCTTTTGCAGGAACGAATTCGATGAGCCCAATTTTCGAGCACTTTTTCCACTAAATCAAGTCGTATGGCATGAATAGCACGTTCAATATTGACGTGTAAAGCTTGAAGAGAGTCTGGTTTATTGCTAAAGACCAATGACTTCAAATAACCCCATGCTGGTCTAATGGTGTTCTTCTTCTTGGAGGCCTTTCAATGTCAGAATTTCTTGAAATAATCGAATCGCCTAACTTTTCCCACAATAATTCGGTTGCTGCATGTGCTGTGTGGCACGTAGCGTGGTCTTGTTGGAACCAGATGTTGTCAAGATCAACTTCTTCCAATTTCGGCCATAAAAAGTTGGTTATCGTCGATCTATACCGCTCTCCATTGACAATAACGGTGTTACAAGCTTCATTTCGAAAGAAGTACGGACTGATGACCAGACCAAAAACCACACC
Source organism: Phaonia tiefii (assembly GCA_963931995.1). NCBI lineage: Eukaryota > Metazoa > Arthropoda > Insecta > Diptera > Muscidae > Phaonia > Phaonia tiefii. The sequence continues at coordinate 142,869,070 of OZ008367.1, read as the reverse complement.
AAACTGCCAATTTAGGAGAACTGCCAATTTATGAATAATTTCATGAATAATTTGTTGATTTTCTCCGCATCAGAATCGAAAGATTTGTTTATTTACCGCACCACTCAGATGAAAGAGAGCCTCATCAGAGAAGATGATTTTTTTTTAAAAAAATCGTTATCGTTTTCATGTTGCTCCAAGACAAAATCAGCAAATTCATGACGTCTTGGGGGTCAAATGGCTTCAGTTCTCTTCATGATGAAAATGTAAACATTACTGAATACAGTGAAAAAAAATGGCAGATCATGACACTCAACAAATAGCCGAAACGTCACTAAGAAATCATATCACTCAAATTGGAAAACCCTATATAAGTGAATTTAGAACTTATGAATATTTGGAATGTCTTTCAATTGAATTTGCATGGTTCCTGCAGATTTTGTTTGAGAGAATATGTTATAATAATAGAGAGAATAATAGAGATACAGTTTTCAAAAGGAAGTCTTGCATAATGCATCCTCATGATTCCTTGCAAACCGTATAGCTGTTTCAGATCTAGCAACAGATCTTCATCAGCGGTTGGTTAGAATGATGCTATGGTAGAACTCAGCTAAAAAAAATCAAGTCTAATTGGAACCGATGATTCTCTGGAAGTGCAAAGAAAAAAATAATAAATAAATGGTTTCCCATTACATCCCATGGCGGAATTGGGGAAAGCTTCTAACAAACAGTGAACTGTTAGCTTTCTAGTTTTATACTCACTAATTGGGACCTACAGTTTTTTCACCGATTCTGAACAGTATTTTGAGAAGCTTGGCTTATATATTTTCATGGCGAAATACTCCATATTGTCGCCTTCAGTATGCGACGTTACCGCCGCCGAAAGAAATTTAAGGTGATCAGAGCTGGGATCGAACCAGGACCTCATGTACAAGAGGCGCGCACACTAACCATTGGACCACAGACGAAAGTGCAAAGAAGCGTTTTCGAGTATTTTCTTGTATGTTTGTAATTGCGAACACTTGCATAGTGAGGAATTCTCAATTCAATTGAGTTTTCGTTTGCGTGTAGGCATAAAATAGACTTCAAATAATAAGGTGCATTAAAAACAAATAACTTGCATACACCCTATTATTTTTAAACAAAGCTTTCACCTCGGATGAAGTACCGTTACATTTACTTATATGTAACAGTGGGCATGGGCCGATTAATTTAAGTTAGGAATGAGATTTAACAGTGGACTGTGGCATTATTAATATGGCCTCAGCCGCACCGTGAAAGGCTACCCGGAATTATAATGTCACGCTGAAAAATCTGTCTTTTTTCGTTTTGCAGGCAAGTATAACACGTTTGTATCTTATCGCACATATAGTAGACTTGCGTCCAAACACATTGTGTTTGCTATTCAATATTACATGTTGGAGACATAAAACTTAATAGGTTGTAGTAAATGCTGTTGTGTCCCAAATGTGGATTTGGTTTTTTTTAAAACCGCTACAAACTAAAACGAGACGGACATCAAACAAAGAAAAAAGCAGCAGATCTTCAATTCATGAAAATAATGCTTGCATACATATGTATGTATACAGGGTTCTTGCAACATTTTGATGGGCCTGTAACATATTCTCCCAAAAATTTTCCGCAGGAACCATGTATATGTTTGGACCGCACTTCAAACATTCATATGTTTTCAAGTCCCAAACACACATGTATTTAAATGCTAACAGTAGCATGTTTACTGGCAAACATGTATGCTTTTACGTAGACATATATGCGTTCTTCATCCCAAACATCCACATACTTACATGGAAGCATTCGAGCATTTCCCCCAAACCTCCACATACTTACGTGGAAACAAGTTCGTATTTCCTCCAAAACATAATAATATTTCGAAACGAATTATTCTTTGAATTCAATATATTTGTATTATTTATTATAATTAATTTTAGTAATATGAATACACATTTATAAATACTATAATTAATACAAAATATTAATTGATTTTAAACGGCCCTTTTTACAGTTACTTGCATTGAATGCATTAGTTGAATTTGCTGCTCTTTTGCTTCTCCTTTCCTTGTTTTCTCTCACGTTTTTTGTTTTCGAGGCCTTCAATTATGCGTTGGTTATCACTATGCGTTGGTAAACCAACAATATATTTATGTACAAATCTAGTTCATGAAAGCCAAGCGTGTATTAATTTCTCGTGTTATTTTTTACTATATTTCACAAATGGTCCGCCGTTCCGATTTTCTCTGTAAAGGTTCGAACAGACAAAGGGCTTCACGTCGTTGCCCTTTCCAGTTTCGTTCCTCAAAATACAGAAACCACAGCAACATCACAAACTATTTAACCGTCCGAGCCTTTGTTGATTCTTTTTTCACTGATCAAGCGCTTTTGATATCCTCTGTCCAATGAACCATTGACGAAACTGCATCTGCAATTTAATATTTATGAATCACTGACTGGGAGAATAATGCAATAACACCGACACACTTACAAGATAGACTCTCTCGTTGTCTCTCTTTTATTCTCTTGCTCTCGACTGTATTTGTATCAAAAACCCACATATATTTGGGCCGCAAACACATATATTATATCCTATTAATCATAGTTTCCCAAACATGATATATTCAATAGCAAACACAATGTGTTTGCACACAAGTATATTATGTTCCCGACGAGCTCCAAACACTCGCTATATTTCCATACAAACAACAAAAAAACGACAGATTTTTCAGCGTGCAGAATTTTGATCAATTCTGCAACAGTTTTGGGAAAAGTTTTTTAGTTTTAGTTATTGCGACTTCAAGCATTTAATCCAAAACAGTACAGAACAGTACAGTACAGAATAGTACAGAACACCATTAGTATTGTCGGATGCTTAATATTTTTTTACAATTATCTATAAAAGTAGAAATCAAGTTAGAAATACCTTAATTAATAAAGTTTAATTACATTTCCTAGAACTTAGTGAATGACTCATTTGCCATAACTTGTGGTGATACCCCAAGTAGTTTTCTATTAACTAGCAAATGTTGTCAATACTTAAGAGCTACTTCAGTGGTTTCATGCGACAAATTAAGAGGACACTTCATATTTTAGAGTATGATTTCCAAGAAGTTAAATTTCACTTGCGATCAAATACTCGTCTCTCAATTTTAAGCACACAAATATAATTCAATATAAAAAATTATGATTGGAGACAAAATATGGTGATAAGAGAACTAGTAAAATATGTAATTTACAGAAATTTATATCAAGTCGAAAATCGGTTCTTACATCGAAAGACCTCAAATATGGGAATTTTGTTGGTCTAAAGTAGGCCGAATGGTCAAGACTACAAGTAGGTACTCTCCAGTTGGGAAATTCGTAGCTGATCCAAACCGAATTTATAACTGTTTATAAATTTATATACCTATGTACCCGAATCGTTCGACATCGCAGTAAATACAGAGTTGCGTACGACACTTTCATGGCTTAATTTTTTATATATGTAAGTCAATCTCGTTCCGTAAACAATTGCTTCGTTGTAGCAACGAATACGTTTCATCCACTTTAAATGTTTGAGAGAACACATTAATACATAAATTACACTGTTCGACAGTTCAAAATCCCTGGGACGTGATACTATTTTTCTCGTAGCTGTTGTCGAGTAAAACAGGAATCCATTTGTGAATTTGCCCAAACACCCCCAAACCCGGTTTCTCGTACCGTTAGCGGTTATAAGGCGGTAACTTAGTAATTATTAATCGATTTTCAGTATTTCAACGGATTTAAAAAAAGGGAATTCGGACCTTTCGAACGATATACACCTTATTTAAATTTAAATATATAAAATTTTTTTAAAAAATTTTTTTTTCGAAAATTTTCGAATTTTGAAATTTTTATCGAAATTTTTGAGCTTTGGTGATATTTTTACCCATTATTTTATATGGAACTATGGTACTACTTGTGAACTTATTAAAAAAACAAAAGTTAGTTTTAGTTTTTAAAAATCCATTTGTAATTGACTGAGTTACTGAAGTTTTCGTTAAAACTATTTGTTTTTGTTGCAAAAATACAAGTTTTGGTCATTCAACTCATAAATGTTAGCTTGAGCGTTTTCTTTTTATTTCAGCATCATTAGTTTGTCTTTGAAGTGAACAGCAATATTCTGAAATCATTGTTTTATATTTTCCTACAAAACGGTTTTGAATTTTACATATTTCTTGGTGAAAATTTTCACCTTGTTTATAGCCGAGGTTGTCTGGGACGACGTGCCAATGCGAGTGCAGAAAATTAATTGTTATGCACATGTTGTATCCCTTTTCAGCAAACGCACCTAAAACTTCACTAACAGCCGTGACATAGTTGTCACTTCTGTGATTTCCAAGGAAATTGTCGCATGGCGTAACAAAGCTCTTCCATGCGCGTTTTTCAACAGACCTAAGTTTCTTCTTTCCAAATCGTCAAGAAACTGAAAATCGGTTGATAATTACCTAAGTTACAGCCTGGTTTGTTACCCGTAAGTTAAGATTTTAGGGATGTTTGGCAAATTTCACATATGGATTTTTGTTTTACTCGACAAAAACGAGAAAAATAGTATCACTTCCCAGGTACTTCCCAGGTGTAATATTTATTACTGTGTTTTGCCAAATATCTGAAGTTGACGAAGCGAATGCGTTCCTACAACGAAGCAATTGTTTATGAAACGAGATTGATGTATATAAAAGTAAGCCATGAAATTGCCGTATGCAACTCTGTTTTTTCTGTGATTCAACCGCTTAGTACTTTTTTTACAGGCGTGCAAAACGCATAGACGTAATATTTACTGAATCATCCATCGAAATATAAATAAAAAAAATAATATTACTACCAAAATGTAAAATTTCCATGTTCATTCGTAATTCAAATATAGATGCTTCAGTTTCCAACCCAGTTTTTTAACGCATCAATGGAATATATTCATTGCAAAAAATAATACCCGAGAAAAAAATGGAATCGTTTCCTAAAGAATCAATTTTCCAGCAATTCCAAAGGCACATAGTTTGCCCATTAACCGCTTCCATAGAATCATTTCTGTACCACTATACAAATCTGTTCAATATTTGAGTTCCTCAATAGATACATACGTTTCGATATACTCCCCAGACAAATGTCCTAACCAGGCTTAGAAATACCGTCCCCCAGGGTTACATGAATTATTGACTTTTCAGTGTGTGTTGGTACTTAGGGATCTTCGATCTATACTAATTCACATATGCAATTTCATATTAGAGTTTCAGTAGTTAGACATCTGATGATGAACTTGTCACGGAGTTCGATACTAGTCATGCCAGTGAGTGTCCTTAACTGAATTGTCTATTATTCCAACAAAAACCAACCATGAGATTACGCGCCACACCACACCAGAGAACCATTTAGATTACTTCAAGAAGCCCAATAGTTTAAGTTGAAATAGTTCTGCCAGGTTCCAGGTCCTATACTAGACATCCTCTTGCCGGCTAGTGCTGGTCACGTGCAGAGAAGATGTTAAGTGCGCTACAGCTTTCACAAAAGTAATTTCAACTAACAGTGTCCCGCCAAAATGTTAACCTCCTTTTATACCATGGTACTGGATAGAAAGAAACAGAAGTTTCATTGATCTCCTGCTATCCACTATCGCCCAGATTTGTCTTGCGCGTACGCAATCTGTTATCCTCGTAACAGCTTTTACAGAAGACATTTGCACTGACAGTGTTCCCCCTCCAAAATTTAAACCACCATTGACACATTGGGCCTCACAGATTTGTCTTGCGTGTACATAATCTGTGCTCCTCATCCACTACTAATTCATCATCATACAGAAGCGTTATTACAGGATATGCTTACAAGTCGCTAGGGGCATTCCAACACGTTGCAAATTCCTTTGGAACCTGAAAGGTGGTCCCTAGCCTTGCCAGCCCATCCGTACAGTAGTGGCCCGGCACCCACGCCCTGGCACCCATATAAGGTCAACATGCTGAGACACTGTTAGAGCAAATGACTTCTGTAAAAGCTGCAGCGCACTGAACATATTCTCTACACGTGTTCAGCACTAGCCGGCAGGAGGATGTCTGGGCCATCTCCTTAAGAGATCTGTGGCAGTCTTGGGCACATGTTGAGTTCAGGAATACTAATTCCAGGAACTTACTGACCGCCTGACTATCAGAGAAAACATTAACCCCAATGACTGGTGGACTATTGTCCCTCAGCCAGGCGGCCACTTCCGTAATAGCCAACATTTCCAAAAGATACACGCTACAGTGATCAGGTAGTCGACGAGAAAGAGACAACTCTAGTTCCCTAGAGTAGACTTGGTACCCCATCTGATCGCTCATTATCGGCCCAGTCATATGGAAATTCAGATATCCGTCTAAAAAAACGGTTTCCCATTACATCCCATGAAGGGATTGGGTGAGAGCTTCTCACATTCAGTGAGCCGTGCGCTTTCTAGTTTTACCCTTACTGATTGGGAACTACAGTTGTATACCGGTTCCGAATGGTATTTTGAGAAGCTTTTTCATGGCTAAGTACTCGATAGTGTCGCCATCACTAAGCGAGCAGAGCAGTTATCGAAGTCACGTTCTCATGTGCAAGAGCCGCGCATACTACCCATTGCACCACCGACGGCCACATATCCGACTATAAACTGTCTTCTATAGGGTTTTTCAATAAGAGCGCTACAAAAGTATTTTTAAATAAAACAAAACCGGTTTTAGATACCAATGAAATTCTTTATTCCTGTGAAAGTACGTTCGATGCCATTATGTATGGGACTCGATTTCTTTTGCATGGCCACCACGGGCACGCTTGCAGAAGTCCACACGCTGAACCCAATTTTCGACGGTTTTCAAGCATAAATCGGCCGATACTGCTGCAATTTCACGTTCGATATTCGTACGAAGTTCATCAATCGTCGCTGGCTTGTTGGCATAGACCATAGACTTGATATAGCCCCACAGTAAATAATCTAAAGGCGTCAAATCGCACGACCGAGGCGGCCAATCGACTGGGCCATTTCGTGAGATAACATGTTCACCAAACTTGGTTTCCAATAAATTGATTGTGGCATACGCTGTGTGGCTTGTGGCGCCGTCCTGTTGGAACCACATGTCCTCCAAGTCCATATTTTCCAATTGGGGCCAAAAATATTCGGTTATCATTGAACGGTAGCGATTCGCATTCACAGTAATGTGCCAGTCTTGATCATCACGGAAGAAGTACGGCACAATGACGCCGCCGGCCCATAAACCGCACCAAACCGTAATTTGTTCGGGATGCAATGATGACTCATGGATTACGTGTGGATTGCTGTCTGACCAATAACGCATATTTTGCGTATTGACGAAGCCATTCAGCCAGAAATGAGCCTCATCGCTGACGACCATAAATTGTCTGTCTGTCTTTTTTTTATTGTTGTTTGGATGCAACTATAACGTGTTTGTAACTTGTCTCAAATATAGTATACTTGTTGCCAAACATATTGTGTTTGCAATTCAATGATTAATAGGTTATAATATATGTTTTTGTGACCCAAATCTGGCTTTGTGTATTGAAAACTGCTGAAAAAAGCGTGACAGACAGCAAAGAATGAAAAAAGCACAAGATCTTCAATTCATGAACACAATGCTTGCAAACATATACACGGTTCCGGCAATATCTTGCTAAGGCCGTTTTTTTTCACAGCTTGTACTAAGAACTTATTGGTTCCAGGAATACCTTTGGCAGGACTTATTAACAATATGTCCATCGGCTAACAAATAGGACATTACATTCAGGACATCGGTGGGATTGGTGTGCAGAGCACACGTGATGCATATCGCTAGCCTTGTCACTGAACCCTAGTCAGTACTGCACAATAGGAGGGTGTCTCAAACACCTGCTACCATACGAAAAGCTACGGGTTTTAATCGAATTTCCATAGCTTAAGGTGGAATGAGTTATAAGTACTCTGAGGATATAATGAATGCATATCTTTCAGCATCAATGGCAAAGTGTGTCAACAAATTATTTTAATTTTCACTGGGTCAGGAAGCATCATTAAAAACTGAAACCTTTCTGCGGCAACGCATATAAATTTCGCCAGTGATTATACAGAAGTTCAATGCTTTTGCTGAGTTCTTGCTTACTTGGATGCATTATTTTTCCTGGGTATATTGAACATAACAATGAATATATTCAGTTACTGGAACCATGTTTGTTGCGGTGATACATCTGTACGTCAGCTTGCTTTTGATGAAAATATTGGTTGAGACAACGTACAGATTAACTCGTGCGACGAATATCTTCGTTTTGCTGTTCGTGCGAAAGCAAATGCAGGACATTAATGAGATGAGTCCGATTTAACCGAAACAGGTTTCCTTGTCGCGTTCTGGGTGTAAGGTCATGCAGCTGTTTTGTATCGTAATGTATAGTTTTAAATTGTGATAAGAAATTTGCCCCAAATAGTTTGCAAGATGCATTTTTTTGCACATTTTTTTTTATCGATTTTTTATCGGTCGAAACCAGCCTTGAACCAATGTTCTCTGCGTACGAACAAATACGTTAACATTATTGATGTTTAATTTGGTGGATGCAAAAGCGCCTAAAAATTTAAAATTTAGTTTTCTGCCCATAAACTGGTCCTTCCTTCTCAATATTGCCGAGATGTTGCATGCCTTCAATTTTGTTTTTTGTTTCATCTTCTTCAAAGTTATAATGATGATGTTGGGAGTGATTTTGCCGCTTCATCATCTACTGTTACTACTAAAGGAGTTAATGCTACATCTTCTTCTGGTTACGTTGTTGTTGTTGCTATTGCTGCTGCTGTGGTTCTTGTATTGGTAATTATTATTGGTCATTTCCTTATGGGCCAAGTTTAAGACACGTAACATGATTTCATTCATTAAAGATACGACGAAACACTCACAAGATACGATATTTTCATTCATAAAAATAAAAAAAGTCGATATTCCACCTCTTGTCTGTCTGGCTTTAGCTACCTGGGTTATCTAGTTATAGTAGAGTTTTTAGCTGTAACATCACCTCACCCCTGGTTGTCCTCTACTAGATTTCTGACTTGCCGCAACAACTCGAACATCTTTTGTTGTTATCAGTTCCTAACTGGTAGAAGATCTTACGCTTAGGAATGTATGACTGCGGCGGTAAAGTAAGTGGAAGAAATATCAGTAAACAAACAAAAACCGAATGAACAAAAAAAAACAACAAATCAATAGAAGAAGACAACGACAAGATTCCCTCGCAATTGTTTAAAAGCCTCCATCGATGATAATGATGATGATTGTTATGATGTTGATGGGGTTAGTGATGGCATGTCTAAACGGAAGCAACGGAAGCAGCAGCAACAACAACAACCAGATACCATGATGAGTAGAATAACCACAATATTGGGCATCAAGTATCTTGTGGATGCGAACAGCCAGCCAGCACCATTACCACCACGACCATCATCATCATCATCATCATCGTCGTCATTGTGATGATTATGATGATCATCCCAACCTCAATCTCATGATTGGAGACGATTTCAGCGTGAGTATCATATGAAGTACGGACCCCATCCATTCCTACTCGTACATATGGTTTCATATGAATGTTGTTATTATGCTTGTTTGTTGTCGTATGTTGTACAACACGAAAAATCGTACAAAAGCAACATGAGAAATTCATTCATAAAATCCTCTTTGATTTTTTTGTTGTTGTTTGTTCGTTCGTCTTCTATACTACTACCGCTTTGCGCTGTTTGCTGTCGTAGTTTGCCATTCATTCCTTCATTCATAAATTCATTCAACACGATCACTTTAGTGTGTTGCTGTTGTTGTTGATGTTGTTGCCCGCAAAACCAGCAGAAGATACATTTCATTGTTGTTGCTTTATAATTTAACACAACAACATTAGCAACAATTTGTATCTATCTAAGTCCGTCCCTTCATACTAACATATGTATGTGGTTTATGCACTCTGAGAGTTACGATGACGACTACAAGGATGATGACGAAGATGTTACCTCCTCCTCCCCTATCACACATGTCCGCAATAAATTAAGGTAGACGCCGTAATCTGAGTATATCGTGTGTTTTACAAGACGGATTTGAGTTTTTCGGTAGGTAATCCGAATCTCTTTCCCGGCATGGTGTCGGATACATAATGCATATACGATATCGTGGTAATATCCATCTATCTGCCTGTCACTCACAAATCGAGCATGAATTTACTCATCAAATTTCGTTTAGTTTCAAGTTATGCGAATATACAAGTTTCGCGACATTTGTGTGTTTGAAAAAAAAAGTTGGACAAAATGCATAATATCCAGAGATTACAACTCCCTCTCTTTATGAAGCTTCGTCACTTGGACAAACAAACATACAAATATTTTGCCATTACATCCCTCGGTAGGTCAAGGGAGAGCTTCTCACACTCAGTGCGTTGTTTAATTTAATACCCGTTGAATGTCGCATTCAAATACCCAGCGGCGGAAGTCATGACCTGGAAGCCCTGAAATCATGAACTAACTCGCATTCTTTGAAAAACGGTAGGCATCCCTACACATTACCTCCTCCTTTCTTTTTAACATTGCGTGAGATTGAGAGGCAAGGCCTTCCTTGCCCATTGCCTAAAGAAGGCCTTAGAAGGCATGCCAAGAAGAAGGCCTTAGAAGGCATTTACTTTAATTTATTTTTGTTAAACAAAAATAAAATTAAAGTAATTTATTTTATCACAAAGTCATTATCCACTTCTACATATTTATTTATAAGTCTGTATGTATCTATCATATAAAGTTTTACCACACCCAACTTCAAATTGAAAATTTTAAAAATACCCTGAAAAATATTAAATAAACAATATAATTTTGAAATTTGTATGCAATTTTCCAAATAAATTACGGTTAAAAAGAATCGGAAAGGAAATTTATCAAAACTGTAAAGATCTTCTTCTTGGTTATATCTGATGAAAAAAATCATGCATTCCCCATGCCTTATTTTAGGAAGGCATTACAAAAGAACCATTCCGCATGCCTTATTTGTGGAAGGCCTTGCGACTTCCGCCGCTGGGTAGTTTCATTAATATTGAGCAAACGTCCGTATTAATTCCAGCAACTACAAAATCGTCGAATGTACGAAAGTTTTAATTTTGCAATATCAACACACTAACGAACGAGTTTCATCCTTGTGACGTAGAGTTTTGTTTGTCAGTTGCTTTACGTTTCACTAAATAAATATTTTCCCATAACATTCCTTGAAGGGACTGGGGAGAGCTTCTCACAACCAGTGAACTGTGTTCTTTCTAGTTTTACACTCATTAATTGAGATCTACAGTTTTACACCGGTTCCGAACGGTATTTTGAGAAGCTTTTTCATGAAGAAGCTTTCAAGTACTCGATAGTGTCGCCATCACTTAGCGAGATGACTGTCATCGAAAGAAATGCAAGGTGATCAGAGCAGGGATCGAACCCACATTCTCATGCACAATAGCCGCGCACACTAACCATTACACCACCGATGGCAACGTTTCATTTACGGTTCATAATATGGTGAGTCTCTACTATAGAATAATTTTCGACCAACACTCAACAAAAAATTGGGATATATTTAGTAACCCGGTTCAAAAGTTTACCTATTGGGATTACATCTTTTCCAATTGTAATTCAGAAAATATCAATTGAAATTTAGAAAAGCTCAATTTACTATTCTAATTCAAATTCAGCAAAATATGAATTAAAGTTCAGAATTTTCATTTTAAAATCCGAAAATATCATTTCAAATTCGGAAAATATCAATTGAAATTCAGAAAACATCAATTGAAGTTCAGAAAATATCAATTGAAATTTAGAAAACATCAAGCGAAATTAAGGAATTGGGAATTGAAATATTCGGAAAATATCAATTGAAATTCAGAAAACATCAATTGAAGTTCAGAAAATATCAATTGAAATTTAGAAAACATCAAGCGAAATTAAGGAATTGGGAATTGAAATTCAAAAATCATTAAATAGAATTCAGAAAATAACTAAACTAACTGGTTTCCATTACATCCCATGAAGGAATAGGGGAGAGCTTCTCACAACCAGTGAGCTGTGCGTTTTCTAGTTTTATATTCACTGATAGGGACCTTCAGTTTTACACCGGTTCCGAACGGTATTTTTAGAAGCTTTTTCATGGCTAAATACTAGATAGTGTCGTCGTCACTATGCGAGGTGAGCGCTGCTGAAAGAAATTTATAGGTGGTCAGAGCAGGGATCGAACCCACGTTCTCCTGTGAAACAGGCTCCCACTCTACCATTGCACCAAAAATATCAATTGAAATTCCGAATTTCCAAAAGAAATTAAGAAGCGATCAAATGAAATTCAGAAATTTCAGTTTTCCAAATTTCGACTGATATTTTCCGAATTTTAAATGACTTTTTCTGAATTTTAATTGCTATTTTCTGAATTTCAACTTGAGTTTACTGAATTTCGGTTGAGTTTTTCTGAAGTTCAATTGATATTTTCTGATTTCCAAATAAAAATTTTAAATTTTAGTTGCTAGTAAAAATTCTGAATTTCGTTTAATCGTTTCTTAATTTCAATTGGAAATTCAGAATATCAATTGATATTTTCGGAATTACAATTGAAAAGGTGTAGTGTCAAATTAGAGAATTGGCATTTGTTTTCATTATTTAATACTCTCGTTTCAGAAAACATCAAACAGTCAACACGAATTGTGAATTGAAATTCAGGAAACATCAATTAGAATTCAGAAAATATTTATTGAAAGTCATTTTATATTAAATGATATTCAGAAAATACCAATTGAAATTCACACAAATGTATACAACGAGATGAAACTTTAATAGATAGTTTCTGAATTACAATTAATAAGTTCTGAATACCAATTGATGTTTTCCGAATTTCAATTGATATTTTTCGAATTTATAATTATTTGTTTCTGAATTTCAATTGAAATTTTCTGAATTTCAACTTGAGTTTTCTAAATTTCAGTTGAGTTTTTCTGAAGTTCAATTGATATTTTCTGATTTCCAAATAGAAATTTTAAATTTTAGTTGGTATTTTCTGAATTTTAACTGAAAATTCTGAACTTTATTTGATCGTTTCTTAATTTCTATTGGAAATTCGGAAATTCAATTGATATTTTCTGAATTACAATTGAAAACGGTGTAGTGTCAAATTACAGTTATTGGCATTTGTTTTTATTGTTTAATACTCTTGTCGCCAAAAAAATTTTTCAGAAATTCAAATTCGTGCAAGAACTTCCACGAATTTCTTGGAAACAGTTCGTTATAACTGTCCTGTCTGGAAGAAGTATTATTGTGAACAAAACTCATTTAAACACATGTACTTATATATTCAATAATGGGAACGTCGCAGTGTTGTCCTTTCATACAACCTGTGGCAAAAAATACAAATCTTGCACAAAATAATATATCGGTAAAAGATAAAAAGGTCAATTTCGGTGGGAATCCTTCCAAGGATTCAGGTACCTCACATATATCCTCAAATTGAAATTAGTGATAAAATAGAGAAATAATTCCCACCCATTTATGAGTCAGAAAAACAATCAAAATTTGAAAAAACAACACATTAAATAAATATTTACGGTTCTATTCGTATCTACTTGGATATTCCCTGATCAGCAGACGAAGAACCAGATTGATCTCCTGGTAATTGATGGAAGGCACTCTACTAGTGTAATGGATGTACATCTGATTCGAGGAGCTAATATCGATTCGGATCACTACCTGGTTGCAGCAAAGATTCGCACATAGTTAAGCAGAGCGAAAGTCGTATGAAACCAGACATATTGAAGCTGAACATCGGAAAGCTACAATTACTAGAGACTTCCACGATCTATGCCGAGAAGCTCACTCAGATAGTGGTGCAGTACCCACCCCCGCCTCAAGACGGGGGGATTGTTGTCGCTACTTACACATTGCTTTCCTACTTACACGCACCGCAGTGGCTTAACGGGCTAGACGCTGCTGAAGATGATGCTTCACAAACATCGAAACGATCGTCCAGCGAATGTGAGTTCGAATCCCACCCGCGGCATTTTTTTCATTAACCGGAGAAAACATGATCTCTTACAGCCTTAAAGGAAATTACAACTTTAAACATATATTTACTGTTTTAGAAAGAAATAAAAAAAAAATGTACAAAAAAAATCGCGAATTTTTTGGGGAAATTTTTTATTCCTGCGGCGCTTCAGCACACGATCAACAAAAATGTTAATCTTTATCTTTTTATATATAATTCTACTGCACGTGTATTTGTGACTGAACTCCTCCTAAACTTCTGGACCGATTTGAATAAATTTTTTTGTATGCGTTTCTGTGGCGCCCTGGGTGGCTTAGATTTACTATTCGGTCCAATTGGACAAATGGGTGTGGTACCTCCCATACAAATCGCTTGAAATATTACGCAGGACAACGTCTGCCGGGTCAGCTAGTATACATTTATAATTCTACTGCACGCGTGTTTGTGACTGAACTCCTCCTAAACTTCTGGACCTATTTGAATAAATTTTTTTGTATGCGTTTGGGTGGCGCCCTGGGTGGTTTAGATTTACTATTCGGTCCAATTTGACAAAGGGTCGTGGTACCTCCCATACAAACCACAAATTAAAAATCCATTATTTCTGCTCCTGCTAACGGTATTTGAACAAAATTTGGAGGACAACGTCTGCCGGGTCAGCTAGTAAACTATATTTTATTGGTTTATTTATTGTTTTATTGTTGGAAGACAAATATTTGAAATAACTAGTCTATTCTATCTTATTTTTTTTTAATGTTTTATGGAATATGTTTATGTGTGTATTGTATATCCATTCTGGAATTAATCAAAACGACGGATAAAACAAAACCAATTTGTTTCTATTGGGGACGATTTTCCTGGGGTACAATATCTATTCTTTAAAATTACATGTCAATAAAATACACCCCAAAGAGTCAATGAAATCTGGCCCCAAATTTTATCAGTATACAACAAATAATTATTTTGGGGTCCTCTTGCGCTTATTGGGGCCTTATTTTTTAACGGTTTAAATAAAAAAATTAAAGCAGCGCCCACTAAAATATTTGGGGTCGTGCTTCGCAATTCTTTGGGGACCTTCATCATTGCTTGGGAGGCTATTTCATTTTGAAATTTGGGGCATCCATAGATTCCCAAAAACTAAAGTGCATCTAAAAAGTGGCTTTATTGACAATTATTTAAGTTCTGTTTAGACAAATCTATGATTTAATTCTCGAGAAATATAACAAAAACTGAATGTACATTTTTGAAAAAAGAAAAATGATAGAGAAAAGTTTATATTCTGCAATTCACGTTCAGGTTAAGAATCCAAATAAAATCAAAAAGTAGTAGCAGTTCTGGATGAAAATTGGTGTTGCTACTGTTAGCAACGTCTTCAAAACTAGGCCTCAGTAAAAATTTTTGTTGATGCCCTAAACTTTTACAACTCGCAACCAATTGAACTGCAACAAAGGATCTGTTAAACTCGAACTCTTATTCAGTTTTTTCTTCACCTTTATAGCCGCTATACTGAACTCGTATTATGATGGTTAACTAATTCATGGCCTCACCACTCCAGAAGTGTAAAATTGTGAAAGATCTGTGAACGATATGAATTGTTTTGTTTCATTGCATCTTCCTTTCTCACAACTTTGCCACTTTTTCTTCTATTCCACTTGTATGACGTTATTCCTCTTTTAAAAAAGATACAAGCAACAAATTGCCTTTGTGCGAGAGGGGGAGGGTAAAACGTAACAAAACGCTGATGCGTGAGTAAAATGCATTATAAGCGTGAAGAAAAAATATTGTTATTGTATCGGGTATACAACATCCTAACCAGCAATCCAGCCAGCCATCCCAGACATTAACATTAACATCACATAACGAATCCAAAAGTACTAACCATTTGACCAAGCGACCAACTGACTGAAAGTCACCAGCAACAGTCACTAGCCACTCGCAGTAGCATCAGCAGCATTTGTTGCCACTTTGTTGAGGTATAAAATTCAACAAAGATAATTATGTTGTCAGTACAACGATAATAATAATAAAATACAACAACAAAAAACGATAATCATACTTCTTCCAATTTCATTCATAAGAAAGGTAAATGCGTTGGTACCCTACTTACTCGGCTACAAAATTCAGTTACTGATTAGAGGTTTTCCAAGGCAGTATAATTAACTTGAATTTCGGCGCCTTTTTCTTTGCTTTTGTTAAGGTTGTGTTTTCTACTTTTGGCGCCCCCTCCCAAAAAGCCCAGAACACCTCCCTCTTTCACGCTCTCTTTGGTTGTGTATTCTATGGAATTTTTAACAATTTTTTTAATTATCCATATAAATATTCATTAGATCGTCGAGGAGGCAGTAACAAGTGTCGATTTTAACATTAGTGAACAAATTAAAATGGTAGAGAGTAATTGATGGCGACACGTTTTTAAAAATAATTTTGTCAAATTAAATACTATAAGTAGATATATGAATGCAGTTTAATAGGATGTCAAGTCATTGCCATGCGCCACGAAATATCCAAAGATTTAAAATGTAGAAAGATTTTTGTGTTACCAGGTCTGTCGTGTCTGCTGTTCCCGAAGCCACAAACACTTTTTAGATTTTTTTAGTATAAATTTATTATTTTTACATATTTAGAAAATTTTGACGAGTTAAGGTACAAGTCAATAACTCCATATCCAAAAAAGTAGCGATTGTTTGATTGAACATGGTCTGAGACTGGCTGAGATAGCCTTTTGTATAAACCGGTCTTACCTTATGGAGCAGAAATTCCCCAAACGGAATAAATTGTTTCAAAGAGTTTAAAAAGAAAACAAACAAACATTTTGTGAAATCCTATGGAGATTGTTAGTCTCAAAAATATTTACATTGACCCAAAAGTATTTCGTTTGTTACTAAGCCTCCGCAAAAGTTGATATCTATTAAGAGGGATATAGAATGGTCTTGAGCTTGAATAATATCGATTAATTATTAGTTCTAAAAAACACACGGAATAAATAAAAATCGAACACAAGTTTCCTAGAAATCAAACACAACTTTCCTATTTTTCCTAGAAATGTTAAACTTTTATCCCAAACTTTTATCTTTTGATGTAAACGAAATTTCAGTTACTTTTACATAGTTCACTTTTGCGGAAAATAAAGCAACCCGTTCTTGCAAACAAAAAAATGTGCACATACACCCCATGACTTTCCAATAGAACTTTTCCCGAATACTTCGGAAAGTATATCGAGATAGTGTTTAAGAAAAAAATACAACTCCACATATCTTCGCATACTTTGTAAAGGGTTTTTCAACAGAGACGCTACAAAAGTAAATCGATAGGGACAGCAAACGACGCCATATTTTTTCCCGCTCTTTTGACATTTCTCTTCAGTAAGGTGTGCCATTTCATCATGGAAAGATATACGAGCCAACAACGAGTCGAAATTATTAAAATTTACTACCGAAATTTGGAGTCAGAACTGTGAATGCGAATCGCTACCGTTCAATGATAACCGAATATTTTTGGCCCCAATTGGATAATATGGATTTGGAGGACATGTGGTTCCAACAGGACGGCGCCACAAGCCACACCACGAATGCCACAATCAATTTATTGGAAACCAAGTTTGGTGAACGTGTTATCTCACGAAATGGCCCAGTCGATTGGCCGCCTCGGTCGTGCGATTTGACGCCTTTAGATTATTTACTGTGGGGCTACGTCAAGTCTATGGTCTATGCCAACAGGCCGGCGACGATTGATGAACTTCGTACGAATATCGAACGTGGAATTGCTGCAGTATCGGCCGATTTATGCTCGAAAACCGTCGAGAATTCGGTTCAGGGTCTGGATTTCTGCAAGCGTGCCCGTGGTGGCCATGCAAAAGAAATCGAGTCCCATATATAATGGCATCGAACGTACTTTCACAGGAATAAAGACTTTCATTGGTATCTAAAACCGGTTTTGTTTTATTTAAAAAAAACTTTTGTAGCGCTCTTATTGAAAAACCCGTTATATAGAGTGTGTATGCAGTTAAGAAGATAACAAATTTGTGTACATTGACGAAGTTTAACATTTTGGATTCGATTTCATGATAATTTTGATTGGATATTATACTTGTTAGAGGGCGGGTCAATAAGTCGGTGACTTTTTGAATGAAACACGGTTTTTTTGCAAAAACATTTATTTTTCAACATAATCTCCTTTTAGCTCAATACACTTAGTCCAACGTTTCTCCAATTTTTGTATCACTTGCAGACAGCTTTCTTAAACCCAACTGATCATTTACAATTGAAACCACACTACCATATGAAATGACATCAATCTCACGCACTTTTACTCTTCGATCGGCCAACACCATATCGTAGAATTTTTTACATTTTCGGGTGTATTGACCTCAATTGGCCGTCCAGAACGTTCTGCGTCATTTATACTTGTGCGACCACAACGAAAGTCAGAAACCCACCTTTTTCCCATTGAAATCGATGGTGCAGAGTCCCCATTGTATTTATCAAGCTTTTACTTGGTTAGATAGAAGGATTTTTTCGCAAAAAATTATGTTTAATGAGAACTCGAAATTCACTTTTTTCGATTTTTAAAAAAATGCACGAGGTTGTATGTTTTGAACAGCTGTTAAACGCTAAGTAAATGACGGAACTTTCTAAAATTTGACAGTAGTCTATTAATAGGAGGTACTTGATCGATTGTTGCATTTCATATAACTACGAGGGACGTTCGAAAAGACACGGACTTATTAATCCGCCCTCTAGCAGACATTGTTTATTGAAAACGTGAGCAGTGATAATGTAAATAATAGTATAAATAATAATGTAATACTGTAAACAATGTATAAAAATATGTAAATACAATTTAAATTTTAATGTTCATAAATATTAAAAGTTATTAATAAGAAATCCAAAACTTATATTTTGTTTTACTAAATTGAGCCTCGGAATACTTGGTATATACAGTGGTATGGGGGTTGTAGACAGTTCTTTATATTTTCTCTTCAGCATTGAGCACTACACTACAAACATTTCTATATATAAACGTTTCTGATTGTATACCACTGCCATACATTTTGATCAGAATTGTATTGAAATTGTAAACATTACAATATATGTATATCAGATTGTATATCAGATACGAAGACAAAACACGAAGAATATTTGTAAACATTTCCATATACTTTGTATGCTATATTGTTTGTACCCACACAAGCGGCCATTCCTTAATAAACGTGTATTAGAGAGGTATAGTGAAGATCACAGTACACCTGCCTAGTTGGTACACTATACGAATGCGAACACGTATAGTATACTGGTCCTCCTGCGTTGCTTGCTTCTTTGATGCACACACTCTCTCTCTAGAATCTTCTTTCAACAAAATCAAACAAGCAAACCCCACTATTAAGTTTTTGTACTCAACCGAAGTTGTTTTGCTATATGTATCTTTAAAACTAAACGACAAATTTCATTTTTTTTAAAAAGTTTGTTTGGACCTTATTGTTTTTTCCATTACTTTTTGAAGATTATATCGGTCAAGTGGGTGCCGCCATTTTTAAAGGCCATTTGGGCTATTTTTAACGCATTTTCAATCGTTCTGTTGAGAAATTCGGGCTATAAGTATTCGCACTCTTGTCGCATATTCTCTTTGGGAGCTTTTGGAATCTGAGGCGTACAAATATAGACCCGATACTTCCCAATGAAAGAAAGAAATTTGGAGGTGCAAAATCGGGGAATCTTGCCGGTCACTTCAAATCAACAAAACGAAGCACTAAGATACCTCGAAACGCATCATTCAAATACCCATTGTTGCTGTCCTCCAGTCCACATTCGTCAATTTGTGGCAATAAAACTCGTTAATCATGCACGTTGGAAAAAACAGGTCCCTGTAACATATTCTCGACAAAAACATGCCGCAGGAACCATATGTATGTTTGGACCACACTTCAAATACTCATATATTTGCAAGTCCTAAACTTTCTCCTACATATTTAAATGCTAACATTAGCATGCTTACTTGCGAAGATATCTACTCTTACGTGCAGCCATATGAGTTTCATCCCAAACATCCATATACTTACGTCAAAGCATTCGTGTGTTTCCTTGCAAATAAACTATTAACGACTGAATGCAATAACTAAAACGCAACAGATCAGTCAACATAACATTTTTAACATTTAGTCATTTACACACGCATTTGGGAGTATTTACGAATCACTGGCTGAAAGAACAATGCAGCAAAAATTAAGTTCTACACTGGTAATATCATTAACTTAGGCTGAGAACAATCTCTCTTTGTCCCTCTTTTATTGTTTTGTTCTCGACAGAGAATCAAGACAAAAAAGAAGTGAACATTGCACCAAACATAGCTGTATTTGTATCACAATCATATCTGTATTTGGATCACAAACACATATATTATAACATATTAATTATTGTGTCCCAAACATGTAATATTGAATAGCAAACACAATGTGTTTGGACAAAAGTATATTATGTTTGCGACCAACTACAAACACGCTATACTTGCATCCCAAAAACAATAAGACAGAGATTTGTAGATTGGCCGATGTTGGTGCAATGGCTAATCGGTTCTTGTACATGAGAACGTGGGTGCGATCCCTGCTCTGACCACCTTAAATTTGATTCGATGATTGTCACCTCGCTCAGTGGTGGCGACACTATCAAAGTACTAAGCCATGAAAATGCTTCTCAAAATATCGTTCGGAACCGGAGTAAAACTGTAGGTCCCAATCAGTGAGTTTGAAACTAGCCCACTGGTTGTGAGAAGTTCTCCTCAGTTTCAATATATTGCATTTCAAAGACTGATCGTGCTTTATGGTTCAGAATCATTTTTTTGGGGAAAGAATTATATTTTTTAGATTTCCCCCTAATAAAAACCACATTATTACCCTTCAATGACTTTATCGGTTTGGCACCAGTCATAGTGTTATTAAGCATCTGTTGTAATTTCACATAAATCCTGTCTCCGCTATGGTACAATATGTTGGCAACACTGTTGTCACAAGATGACATTATTAACAGGTGTGTTAAATTGTGTGTCTTACTTTTCTGCCTTGGTTTGAGGAGAACATATGGTAGTATATTTTGCCAAATGCGTATATTTCTAAGGATAAGACGTATTCAGTCTTATCTATCTCAACTTGAAGAGAATCTTCAAGATTAATATTTCCATTCTCTTCTTTATAGATAAACAAAACTAAAACTCTCTTTTGATTGAATTGAGGTTGTAGGTGCATCGAAATAACCAGAGTAATCCAATTTATTCGAAATTTTCCATGATTCACTGTTATCTTTGGTAGACCGATATAACACGAATGGAATTATTTAGAACCATTTGTATTGTCAGCCAACAAGAATCAACCGAAGATTATGCAATAAAATTGGTAAATTTTTATCAGGTTTTAAGATTCCCCGCATTGCTGCTTGCAATCGGGCTAAAACTTTTGGTCTCCAGTATTTTGCTATTATACCACTTTAAAGGATTCAAGAGAGATTTTCACAATCAGTGACCTGTGTGATTTCTTTTTTAGGCTCACTAATCGTAACAGATCATTTTACACCGATTCCGAACGGTTTGCTATGAGAAGTCATGCTATCGCTAACCGAAAGATGTTTTAGGTGGTCCTTGCTGGAGTATTGAAACTGCAACCTTATGAACAAGAATCGCGCACGCTAATCAATACACCACCATGTTATCAGTTGTTATGTTTAGAGAATAAAAATCACAAAATCTTTAAACCATGAAATTTAAAATTTTTCTTTTAGAATATATAATTCTTTTTAAATTTTTATATAATATTTAATTATACTTTATAATATAAAATTTTAAAAAAGTTATTTCCTCTTAGCCAAAGAAAAATGCAGTTTTTTAAATTTTATTCATTCATTGTATACAAAATTTGATTTTTTTCCAACGAAAATTTTGTTTATTTATAAAAAGTTAAAATATCTTTCGTACAAACCATACTTTTTAAATATAATACACATTGCGATAAATCCTTTTTCTATAGAAATATCTTCAATACTTTGAGAACTAAAAAACTTTAAAATTTAGAGGTTTATGTGAAAAAGAATTTAAAGTTTATAACTTGAATTTTTCTTTTCCTAAAAAATAATATTAATTTCCCTGTATAAAAATGCATTTTCAATTATGCATTCTATGGAAAAATAAAAATTTGAATTTACAATTCAACTTTTTACCATTGAATACCATTGGCTGAATTCCCGAACTACGGGCGTTGTTCCAACAAAAAAAAACCCCGAAAATCGGCCTAAATTTTATACCCAAAAAAATATGTTATATTGAATAGCAAACACAATATGTTTGGACACACGTATACTTATTTGCGTCAAGCTACAAATACGTTATGTTTGCATCCAATTAACAAAAAACGGCAACATTTTTCAGGGTACATATATTGCTGGCGTATGCCGACAGAAATAGACATCATTGCGCGGAATTTGCGAGATGTTACTGAAGTTTTTTCAAGAATCGAGAGAGAATCAGCGAAGGTGGGTCTTGCTGTTAATGAGAGCAAGAGAACATTGATGATTCCAACGGCTAGACAAACCTCTCAGCTTGTTCCGTACTTAAACGGCGACAAGGGATTTAATTTTGAAGTGGTAGATGAATTTATCTACATTGGATCCGCCGTGAACAAGGACAACAACGTCAGCCTGTAGATAAATAGGAGAATTGTGCTTGCAAATAGATGCTACTGTGGGCTCAGCAAGCAGTTTAAGAACAAATCCCTCTCTCGACAGACAAAAGTCCAGCTGTAACAGACTCTCATTTCACCTGTCCTATCATATGGCTCTGAAACTTGGGTCATACCGCAAGCGGATGAAAAACACTGGGAGTATTCGAGAGAAAAAGTCTCCGTAAAATACATGGTTCTGTTGAAGAAAACGGCAAGTACCGACGTCGTTAGAACCAGGAGCTATATCATTTGTATTCTGACGTGGACATAGCTTGGCGAATCAAATTAAGCCAATTGCGTTGGCTTTGCCTTGTTATCTAAATGGATGATGATGAACCAGCGCGAAAAGTTTACCATAACGTACCCGATGGAAGCAGGAAAAGAGGACGCCCAAGACTCCGCTGGAAAAACCAGGCCGAAGAATTCCTCCTTATCCTTGGTGTTACCAACTGGTGAGAAAAGGTGAAGGACACAAGCAGTTGCAGAAATATGTTAAAATTTGTTTATTTTTTTTTTAATTTTTCCTTTATATCTTTTTTTATATACATAGAAATTCAATGAAAAATTATTTTCTATGAATCAGTCGGATATTTTGTAAATTTATTCACGCTGAAAAATCTGTATTTTTGTTGTTTGGATGCAAATATAAAGTGTGTTTGGAGCTTGTCGCTAATATAGTATACTTGTGTCCAAACATATTGTGTTTGCTGTTCAAGATTACATGTCTGAGACACAATGATTAATATGTTAGAATATATGTGTTTGCGACCCAAAAATATGTATGTTTGTGATACAAATACAGCAGTGTTTGTTGCACTGTCTATGCTCTCTCGAAAGCAAGAGAATAAAGGAGGGACAACGAGAGAGTCTATCTTGTACCCAGCAGGAAAAGGGAATGAATAGGAAGCGAGAAGCTAATGTGTAGCGTGTATTAAACGTTGATTCCAGAATGCATTATTCTTAACACAGGGATGTCCTAGGAAAAGAATGAATTATTTTAATGTGTTCAGAGAATGCGTTATATAATTCGTTCTTTTTAATGCATTATTTAACATGTTATCAGGAATGAATAATATAATGCATTATTTATAATTATTTTCGAGAATGGACGAATGCAAGATTTAAAAATACAATGTTAAGCCTTCAGAAAAAAATCCCGTTAGATGAGGTATTTTGATAAACTTCAAAAAGAACTGGATTGCCAACTCTGTGTCTGCCTACTATTACTTAAGATAGGTAAGATTTCATGTGAAAAAATGTGTGTTTTACAGCAAGCTAGCAACCCTGTAATTGAAATCACTTTGACAAAATTGTCAAGAAATAATTTGAACGCGCTATGAAGTAGGCGACAGATAACGGCATTCCGAATGAAAGAAGAATCGTCACACTCAGAAACAACACATTCCATCTTCGCAGATGTGGGAATGCACTGGGGAATCAATGTGCAATTTTGTCAAATGACATTACCCTTTCGATTCTTTGGTATGTCTTATATAATGTAATTATTATAATGCATTATAGAATTCATTCTCAATGTAATGCATTCTTCACTTTCCTTCTGGGTAGGTGTGCATCTGCGTTTTTGCACTATTCATAAATATTAATGAATGTGCATGCAAATTGCAGATGAAGTCAGTGTTTCTTATTTTGGCTGATGTATTGCGTTTTAGTTTCATGTATTCAGTCGTCAATGCTTCATCAGACAGAGGATATCGAAAGCACTTGATCAGTGAAAAAAGAATAATCGGAGGCTCGCACGCTTAAATGGTGTATTTGACGTTACTTTGGTTTTTGTGTATGCGCTTTGTATAGACATACATATACATGTGTGCCACCATAGTGAGAAACAATTTTGAGGAAATAATCTGGAAAGGGCAACAACGTCAAGCCCTTTTTCTGTCCGAGCCTTTAGTGAGAAGATCGGAAGGGCGGGCCATTTGTGAAATAAACACTTGGCTTGCATGAGCTAAATTTTTATATAAATAAATTTTTTGTGTACCAAGGCATAGCGATAACCAACGCATTGCTGAAACCTTCTCAAAGCAAAAACGTGAGAGACAACAAAGAAAGGAGAAGCAAAAGAGCGGCAGATTCTCATTTCATGAAAAAAAAACAAATAATGCATTCAATGCAAGAAATTGTAAAAAGGGTCATTTTGAATCTTTTAATTTTTTTTAAAATTATTTATAAATGTGGATTTCTATTGATAAAATTAATTATAATAATTAATCCATACATATATATTAAAATCAAAGAATAATTCGTTTTGAAATATTATTATGTTTGTGGGGAAGTACACATATGTTTCCACGTAAAAGCATACATGTTTGCCAGTAAACATGATGCTATTTACATTTAAACACAAGTGAGTTTGGGACTTGCAAACATATTAATGTTTGAAGTGTGTTCCAAGCATATACATGGTTCCTACAGAATATGTTTGGGAGAATATGTTAGAGAGGCCGTTATTTTTCAGCGTGTATTTTGGGTATGACATATTTTTTCAAAATTATGCTTTTGTGCTAAGAAAATTACAGTTTATTTTTCGTTATTATGTATTTGGTTACAATTATTCATTCTATAGAATATTGATTTTTGTCTCTGAAATATTAAATGTTTTTTTAGAGGAAAATGCAATTATGTTCTGTAAGAAACCTTGCCTTCATATAGAAAAATAAATTTAAAAGAAAATCATTTTCTATAGAAAAAAAAGTTCAGCATTTTGAGATGAGAAAACTTGAATGTTAAGCAGTTGGGGTTGTCTGTATTCTATAGAGCGCAGCGGATACAGGTATTACGGAAATTAGTACCCAGTTGAGTGCTGATTGAAATGATCTTGTCATGGCGGTCTTCTACATATGTATATGTGAAGTAAAATCTTTTGTTTCCAAGGAATGTAAATAAATAAATACCTTTGCAACTCATTGATGGTTCCGCTCACTAACTAGAAAATTATCTGAGATTTGCATATTTAGCTTTAGCAGGCGATTTCTCTTAACACACCCTGTTTTTCAATTGTTGTTGTTGTTATTTTGTAAAAAACTTATATGTAAAAATCAAAAGAAACAAAGTAAAAATCAACAACAACAAACCAAACAAAATAAACAACATGTTGTATGTGTGTAGTATGTCGACAATGATGATGGCCGTTTCCGTTTTAGTTGGAGTTTTTTTTCACATTTTTTAGTTTTCGCTTGTTCCGATTAGCCCCATCGGACGATCGATGGATGAGATTCTCTTAAAATTACACTGGTATGATATCTAAAATAACAACAATTGAGGTTTCCCACAGTCCCAACACCACCACCATCGGCCGACTGCCCAGAATATGCGCCAGCGATCTGTGGAAACAAGAAATATTGGCGCTCTCATCTCTTACGAAATCGAGTGCAACACAATTTTGTGAATGAAATTTGTATGAAGGCAATTAAGAGCAAACTGGTCAAGGGTTTAAGAGCAGTTGCACTTACACTCTCCATTAAGAAAACCAGAACAGAGAGTACTCACGGCAAAGTATCTGTGGACAACACACAGATACTGTATCTTATACTTTTTTTGTAAAGGTTTTTTAGTTTTGTTTGGGTAGTATTTGTGTTCAAACGCGACCCATGGGTTAGTGAGAGAGAGAGCGTGCACGAGAGCGCGTCCAAGAGAGTAATCGTGTGTGCATTTTGGTGTATATGTATTTTTAGGATACTTTTGATGATGATGATCGTAACGACAACCATTATTCCACTCACATTCAGTTCATATTTTACGAATCCAATAGATACACAACCATATACCCAACACAGAGGTACCACACGATCGACAACCAACCAAAACAAAAAGAAGAAGAAAACAAAAATAAAAAAATACAATAATTTCCACAGATTTTTTAACTAAAAACCCCTGGGTTAAGCGGATATTGTGAATACGAAAAAGAAAAAACCTTGTGTTTTTAGTGAAAACAGCCTAGAAATAAATTAAATTTAAACTAAAACCGAGTGAAGTTTGTGTGAATTGTCTAACTAACATCTTATAGATAAATTGTAGTTACCCGAAATAAATTTCAAAAACACCTGCGAATATAAATAAAGCTGATTTAATATTTTATCAGCGATTTGCTGTATATAATTAATAATAACAACAACAACAACAAAAAATAGTAATAATAAAAATGAAATTCTCAAATTTAAATTAATTTCTGTGGAATTCTGATAAAAAGCGACGCTCGTTGTTTAATCTTTAAATATAAATTTCAAAATGTTATCACAAGTACTTGAAACACAACAAAAATAAATAAACACAAGAAAACTGTGCAAAATGTACCCTCACGTAGTTAATCACTAACACAGAGTTGATAAAAATATTACTGAAGTACGTGTTTTTGGTACTATTTTACAACCAATGTTTAGTACTTTTGGAACAATATTCAGGAAAAGAGTGATATGATACAATAGCAATTATTATTTGGACTCAAAGGGATTTTGCACATTTTCTACATCAAGATTAATGTAATTCCTACATGCTAAAAAGTCTGACGTTTATTGTTGTTTGTATGCAAATATAACGTGTTTGTAGCTTGTCGCAATCATAGTATACTTGTATCCAAACACATTGTGGTTGCTATTCAATATTATATGTTGGAGACACAATGATTAATAGGTTACAATTTATGTTTTTGTGAACCAAATTTAAGTTTTTGTGAACCAAATGTGTGGTGACAGACAACAAATGAAACAAAAAAGCAGCAGATCTTCAATTCATGAAAACAATGCTTGCAAATATATACATGGTTCCTGCAATATGTTGCTAAGCCGTTTATTTCAGCGTATGTACCCACTGATAAATCTGTGTTTTTTCTTGTTTGGATGCAAAAATAACTCGCCGCAAACATAGTATACTTGCGCCCAAACACCTTGTATTTGCAAATCAATGTTACACGTTTGTGTGTTTGTGATCCAAATACAGCTTTGCTTATGATGCAACTACAGCTGTTTTTTGGTTCACTGTTTACTTCATTTTTTTGTCGCTATGCTCTGCCGAGAGCAAAATAATAAAAGAGTGACACAGAGAGATTGTTCTCAGCCTAAGTTAATGTTATTGCAAGTGTATAACAAGTATTTGTGACTTATCTTTTCAGTCAGTGATTCATAAATATTCCTGAATGCGTGTGTGAATGAATTGAGTGTTTATTATGTTGACTGATCTGTTGTGTTTTAGTTGCATGCATTCAGTCGTCAATCATTCGTGTGAGAGGAAGGACACGAATGCTTTTACATGAAACACGCATATGACTCCGTGTAAAAGTATTAATCTTTGCAAGTAAACATGCTAATGTTTGCATTTAAATATAAGTGTTATGGGACTTGCAAATATATGAATATTTGGAGTGTGTTCCAAACACACACATGGTTCCTGCAGAATGTGTTTGAGAGAAAATGTTACAGAGGCCGTTTTTACCCACTGTGTAGAATAGATGAGATGAAATTATCTTTCTGTAAGAAAGAGTATATTTTTTTTTTGAAAATTCATTTTGTTAAATAGAGTTTTGTATTTCGGTTGGAGAAGATGCAAATTTCCATATAATTTTGTTTGAAAAAGTATTCCATTGCAAAGGGTCAAGCTTTTCCTGTTCTAAAGGCTGAATTTTTCTACGTACCTAGGCCCAACTTGGTACATTTCAGAGCGGAAGTTTTCCATACATTGCTACAGTTCTGGTCGAGAGGAACGACATGGTAAAAGTTGATTGGTACCAAGTTCCATACTCATCGGGATGAATCGTTAAAAATAATTCATGTCAACCCGAAATTATTACGGCGGACAATCTGGTGAGAAGAGTTTATTGGGAGTTGAGAACATTTTGAGGGAAGACTATTTCCGATTCCGATTCAACTCCGATTCCTAAACTCCGTCTATTATACTCCGACTACTATACTCCGACTACTAAACTCCGACTCCAGAACATTGCTGACACAAATAATTACAAACAACCATCTTCGAGACAGTATTGTATTCCGTCATCTGCTTCCATTTGCACATTTCTCAAATTTTTAGTTATTTTATTAACACGGAGTCGGAAGTCAAAACTCTTCTCCAACTCAGCAAATTTCCCTGAACTCGGACTCATAAACTCCGACTCCTAAACTCTGACTCCTAAACTCCGACTCCTAAACTCCAACTCCTAATCTCCAATTCCGAATCCTAAACACCGACTACTAAGCTCCTACTCCAAAACATTCCTGTCGCAAGTAATGCAAAACAACAGACATCTTCTAGACAGTATTGTATTCCTCCATCAGCTTCTATTTGCTCTGCTCCTTCTCAGCAAATTTTCCTGAACTCGGACTCATAAACTTCAACTCCTAAACTCTGACTCCTTAAGTACGACTCCTAAACTCCAACTCGTAAACTATAACACCTAAATTCCGACTCCTAAAATCCAACTCCTAAACTCCCAACTCCTAAACTCAGAATCCTAAACTTCCGTTCCTGATCTCCGACTACTAAACTCCGACTACCAAACTCCGACTCCTAAGCACAGGCTCCTAAACATTGGTGTCACAAATAATGCCAAACAACAGCCATCTTCGAGACAGTATTGTATTAATTCATCTTCTTCTATTCGCATATTTTTAAAATTTTTAGTAATTTTATTAACACGGAGTCGAGCTGTCAAAAATCTTTTCCGACTCAGCTAATTTTCCTGAACTCGGACTCATAAACTCCTACT
Source organism: Phaonia tiefii (assembly GCA_963931995.1). Classification (NCBI taxonomy): domain Eukaryota; kingdom Metazoa; phylum Arthropoda; class Insecta; order Diptera; family Muscidae; genus Phaonia; species Phaonia tiefii. The sequence goes on along the minus strand of OZ008367.1, from coordinate 142,839,648 downwards.
TCTTAACTCCGACTCCTTAAGTACGACTCCTAAACTCCAACTCGTAAACTACGACACCTAAATTCCGACTGCAAAAATCCAACTCCTAAACTCCCAACTCCTAAACTCCGAATACTAAACTCCCATTCTTAATCACCGACTACAAATCTCCGACTACTAAACTCCGACTACTAAACTTCGACTCCTAAGCACCGACTCCTAACCATTGGTGCCACAAATAATGTCAAACAACAGCCATCTTCGAGACAGTATTGTATTCCGTCATCTGCTTCCATTTGCACATTTCTCAAATTTTTAGTTATTTTATTAACACGGAGTCGGAAGTCAAAAATTTCCTGAACTCGGACTCATAAACTCCGAATCCTTAACTCCGACTCCTAAACTCCAATTCGTAAACTCCGGCTCCTAAATTCCGACTCCTTAACTCCAGCTTGTAAATTCCATTTAGGTACAATTTTGGTAGCAGTTTATGAACATTCAGTTCCGTTACCCGTTACTAATTTTGAGTCCTACTCTCTCCTGGTGCTACACTGCTTAATACTCTCTTCTCTGTTCTCTTTTCGTTTCCCTTCTCATCACTAGCTTATGTTCTCTGTGCAACATTTGTTGCAATCACTTACATATGTATTGTGAAAAACAATTCAATTCAATTTAACTAACTGTATAGAAAATAAAATTTTCTATTACCCCTCTCCCACAATTGAGGACTACAAATGATTAAAAACTGTGCACCCACTCTTTACAATTGACCCTTGTCTGTCCACCCGTGTGTTCGTCCGATCATACAAAGAAAGTCCACACTATCTTAAGCAGAAATTTCACCCACCCTACAAATAACCACTTGGGTGTTTGTGGACAGAGGGAGGCAGCTTCATCTCCATACGATTTCAATCATATGCAACGCGTGCTATAAATCAACACTTGTTGGTTTGTACTCGTACTCGAGCAGTGTGTCTGGCATCATAATCTTGGAACAATACGCTCGCTCCTCAACTACACTATTTGTCGCTGCTACTATTGTTTGGGTTCTTTTTTATCACAAATCGTAATAAAACTGAAGAAAAGAAAAGAAATCGAGAAAGAAAGGGTCATGACACCCAGTATTCAGTATTTACTCAAATCCCCCTCAGCGCTGTCGGCTGGCTTTTCCAAATAAACAACAAGCAATCATTTAGAGTTGAACAAGAAGGTCAATAAGTTTAAATAGTGAATGGAATTGATTTGTTACACATATCACAATGTGTAACATCATGTATCACCACTCAGTTTGCTATATCATCATACGAGTATGATGGGATATTGTAGCTCAAATATGCGTGTGATATTAAATTATGTTATAAAAACAATTGAATTAAAACGGCTTGTAAAATTCGATCAAATCTCTATTTAACCCTTGGACAAGAAGGCGATTTAATAATAATTCCATTGAATCGTGTGCGCTCATTGGGGAATTGGCCGCTCCCACCCTTTTTTCGCTGTTAATTTTTGGTAGTAATTGAGATTTGTTATCGATCAGAGTTTTGGAAAAAGTATCACCAGCGGAGTTTGTGTTTATATGGAAGGAATATCACAACAAATCATTTTGAAGATTATGAATTGCATTCCAAGTAACTTGGAATATTCAAAGTATAACAACATTTATTGTGTTCCAAGATAACGTAATGTGTGTTAAACAGATTCTACTCAGATATGTCTGCACGCGATACATGAGCGGGAATAAATTATTATTTTTGGAATGTCCAAACCTTCCACTTTTTAGAAAGGGGAATTGAATTAAGTTTTGACTTGTAACAGTTGTTGTTTTGTGGCCATTCGGGTGTCCCAATAAAATTTCGCAATTGAATTTATAAATAAAACGCATATATTTTGACAGAGTGGTGATATGTTTAAATGTTCCGTTTCAGTATGGAATAAAATATCCGTTAAATGTCCCGCGGTCGTGATCACGGGCCCTTGGTTGGTTGGTTGGTTGAAAAGACCAAGGCTATCCTGTAGGGCTACGGTGGTAACTAAATGTGTTCCGAATATCTTACTTCTCAGTCCTGCCAGAGCAGGGCAATCCAAGAGAAGATGTTTCCTCGTCCTCTTCCATGCAGTATCTACAGAGAGTTGAGTTTCTATGTCCCAATCTTAGGGCGTGTTTTCCTACAAGACAATGTCCCGTAAGTGTTACTATCATTGTGGATATCCTGCCTCTCGGCAAGTTAAGTAGTTGGCTAGTCCTCTTCCTGTCCACCTGTGGCCAGAAGACCCTGGCTTGTTTGCAAGTTGAAGTAAGTCTCCACTTGTCCTTGAACATATTATCGGCCCAATGCCTGATCTGCAAACGGCAGGTAGAGATTGACATACTAACACCTTCTTTTGCCGGAAGAACCTGTGTCGTAGTACCCCGTCCAGATGAGCCTGATGTCAAAATACTCTGCCATCACCCTAAGTGATGAGTGGCATTCTTTCACCGTCAGGGACGTAGCAAACATGGCTTCCAGGGATTTTATAGCAGCCTGACTGTGTGTGTAGATACTTATTCTCCGGAGGGTTGTGACACTACTTTTCAGTAGTTCAGCCACCTCCAGTATGGGAGTAATTTCCGCCTGATATACACTATAGTGATCAGGCAGCTTGAAGTAGATATTTACATTTAGGTCTGGTGAATGGACCCCATATCCTACTTGCTCGTCCAACTTTGATCCATCCCTGAAAAATCTGATACTACTGGTGTCCCCTTCCACTGACTTTTCCCAGGTATTCCCCTTCGGAATAGAAGTCATTAGATTTGTCGTTGGTAGAAGGTAGGGGATACTGTAGTCCGTTTTTACGGGAATAGAGTTGATCCGGTGTAGTAATTCAGCGTGTCCGGAATGCCCATCATGACATCACAATCTCTGATTCTCACCAAGGATGTAGCGGCTGCCAATTCGGCCATGATACCAGGAGTACAGATGTTTAGGATAGCACTAAGTGCAGTACCTGACGTCGTGTCCATTGCACCACTAACGCTAATCAGTGCTGATCTCTGAATTTTCATCAAGGAATTCAAAATATATATTTTTAGAGGGACATCCACCAAACTACGGTGCCATAGAGAAGTATTGGTCTGACTATTACCGTATAAATCCACATGGTGATCTTAGCAGACAGTCTTCAGCGCTTTTATATCGCCCCTTTACAGTAGTAAAGACAAACAGACGCCTTTTTAACCCTCTCCTCCACATTCGGTTACCAAGACAGTTTTCTGGCGAGAATTATTCCGAGATACTTGACCTTTTCCGTCAACTGTAATTGCACCCCATTAACTGACGGCAGTTCAAAAGCGGGTATTTTATATTTCAGAGAGAACAAGATAAGCTCGGTTTGAAGTGGGTTAAGTGACAGTCCGTTGTTAGCGGTCCAGTTCGAAATCAGACTAAGTAGGCTGGTTGTACGATTGCTAAGTAAATTGAGGTTTCTACCCGTACAGATGATAACAATATCATCGGCATAGGCAAAGACCTGGCATTCCGCTCTGCCCAATTCAAGAAGCAGTTCATTGACAGAAGTTAACCATAATAGTGGGGACAGAACTCCCCCTGCGGTGTCCCCCCGTTAACGTTCCTAGCAATTGTAACACCACCCCATTCAGCTCTGACGGATCTAACCACCAGAAGCTTCCCAATTAGGCATGTGACTAAGCCTTCGACTCCTAGATTCTGTAACGACCTAAGAATCGCCGAAGGTTGAATGTTATTGAAGGCTCCCTCGATGTCCAGGAAGGTCCCCAGAGCGAAGACCTTATTCTCAACAGAGTTTTCTACTATGCTGACTATAGAGTGCAGAGACGTCTCCGTTGACCTGCCCTTGATATAGGCATGCTGAGGACTCGATAGTAGATTCTGTGGAAGATTACTTCGAACATGAATGTCCAGTAACCTTTCAAATGTCTTAAGAACAAAGGATTATAGACTGATTGGTCTAAAGTCCTTTGGTTTGACATGAGAGCATTTACCCGCTTTCGGGACGAAAACCACTTTGGTTTGCTTCGAAATGCTAGGAATCACTCCCAGCATAAGGCAGCCCTTGAAGATTGCCTCCAACCAACTATAAGATAGGTATAGTGCCTCCTGTAATTGCGCGGCAATTATCCCGTCAGGTCTGGCTGATTTATAGGGCTTAAAGCATCTAATGGTCCGTATCAGATTCTTTCTGCTCACTATTGCACGAACTTTTTCTATGCTAGGTGAGTTTCCGCCTAACTCTTCTGGGTGATGACCAACATTCCTGGCATCGTTGGGAAAGTGGGTATCCAAGAGAATCCCAAGAGACTCTTTAGACGAATACGTCCACGTTCCATAATTTTTCATTAAGAACCCCGCACACGGTGGGTTTTTAGCGAGCACGCATCTTAAGCGTGCAGTCTGGTTGATTCCCTCAATGGATTCACAGATGTTTCGCCAGGATTTTCGTTTGACCTTCTTGATTTCACCTTTATATAGATTAAGACTAATCTTGTAAACGTCCCAATCCCTTTGGTCGCCGCTCTTTTTGGTCTTGTTGAAAAGCCGCCTAATGGACGATCTTAGATCCTGAAGCTCAGCGTTCCACCAATGAGGTTTTTTGTTACCCTTGGCAGCATTATAACCAGGTCTTACAGGACTCATTGAGCGCGTTTCTGCACGCATCAGTAAATTTGCCAACTAGTACTTCCAGCTCTGGCACATTAGTCGGAATATGCGGATGGTTACCCAAGAGTTTCCTTAGGCGCCCACGATAGCCGTTCCAGTCCGTTTTCCTATAATTTTTAAAAACTTCCTTTTTCAGAGGTTCGATATGTATGTGGAACTGTAGATATCTATGATCAGAAAATGAGTGATCAGAAAGTACGCTACAATCGGATACAGTTACATAGTCGTACCCAAGTAGTAAAGTTAGGTCTAGTACTTCCCTCCTAACCGACGTTATGAAGGCCGGTTCCTCGTCTCTATTTCGCTTATAATGAAATTAAAAAGAGACTCACCTCGATCATTGGTGCCGGTACTCGCCCATATTGTGTGGTGCGCGTTGGCATCGGCATCTTTAATGACGCTACAGTTCCGTCTTTTTGCCTGCGATGCAATATCCCTGACGCACTTCGGAGGGGGTGATTCAGTATTGTCGTGCGCCATGTACGATGATACTAGCCAGAATTTGTTTTTCATGAGTATGCAAGATCTTGGCCTACCTGGGATTGATAGGACGAAGGTCCTGTATCCATTGCACCTGATATCACATATACGATCATTGACCGTCCATGGTTCTTGTATCAGGGCCACATCGGCTCCACCCATCGCAAGATGGAGAATGATCTTGGCAGATGCTGCCCTACTGCGATGAGGATTTATCTGCAGGACTTCCATCATCTACAGGATCTTCAACTCCGGGTATCTCGATCACGGTTGTCTCGTGAACACCCTCGCTAGTGATGGACCCATCTCGGAGCCAGGCAGAGCTGCCCCACAGGTCGATGATGCTGCCACTGTCCTCATCCAGTAGTGCTTCTTCAGCATCCACTGCCGTTACAGAATGCTTTCCAGCATTTACATCTGTGACTTCCGACTTCGACTCGGCCAGTTTGCCACTCAGCGTATCCACTTTGTATACCCTGCAGGGTACACTTATGATCCCAAACCGAATTTGGCCTTTGGACTCCTGGTTCAGGACCAAAACTACCTGCCGGGAGGTTCCTACAGGGTCCTCAACCTTGACCACCTTCCAATCCTTTGCAGGAATGGAGGGATTGCAGTTGTTGATTATCAGTGGGTTAGTAGGTGAGTTTAACGGGACCCAGACCCTAGCCCTTGGTCTAGAAGATATATCCTTCCTATCCACAGCTTTGAGTTTGGCCCCCGGCCAAACCTCACCTACCCGACTTATGGCGGACTTATACAATCGCGCTGCTCGTTCATCAGAGCAGCCGATAAGTTTAATGCTTCCCTGGAACCATCCCGTGTCCTCGCAGATTCGCACAGGACCAGGGTTGTCGTTGACGATGTCCATGAACACCGTATGAAGGGCTTCTTCTACGAGACGCCATTTATCCTTGGGGATACGTCCATCCTGGGACCTTCATCCAAGACGCTAATGATTAGGCTGCCCTTCGCGACATTACTAAAGGACCTGCCGAGCACTGGGTGGCTTTTATGCCTCTTAGATGAGGGACCAGGTTTTGTATCCTCCTCCACTGAACGTTGTCTTTTAGTAACAGCCGGCGGAAGCTTTGTCCCTACAGACTTGGACCCTTAGCCCACTCCAAGGTGATTACCTGCGCATGAGTGAGTGCGGCGACTGGCCGTGGGGAGAGTTGACTAACCAATCTAGTGGCCAGTCGAAGTTCAGCTCCTATCATCAAGACACGGGGGAGGATGTTGCCCGATAATTTGGCTCACAATCTGTCTTTTTGTCTTTCTACCTCTTGTGTGGGACGCTGAGCAAATTTAAGCGGCTTCAGTTAAAATCGCTTACCTTCTTATCCAAAGTGGTTGAAACATTAAGCGTGTTTTGGTTACACCGCTTGCTTATATATTCGCTTGTTTTGTATGATGCACTTCGCGAAGACTTAGCGACAAGAACAATTTTCGCTAAGTTTAAAAAAAAAATTTTTGCATTTTTTACCGTTTCCAACCCTTTCTTATGTTTTTGAATAAAATGATTTATCGCTAAATAGCCGGTTTCTTTGCAACTTAGCAAGCGATAATCGCTTGCTTATAACCAAACACGACTATTAGTTAAGCGGGAATAACAAAAAATACCATTAGTACTGGGACTTTGTCGACAAGTTTGTATGAAAAGTCGCTTAAAATTAAAGCACCATTAGGCTTGGTGGAGAATTCCCTTAATTTGGTTAGAAATTCAAATAGTAAAATAGTAAAACATTTCAATAATCATGATCATTTCCATTGATAATTTATTTCGAAGTGAAACTCATACAGAATAAAAATAAACAAGTGAATCACTTCAACTGCATACATTACGTGCAATGGCACCGGCGACATCATAGCTACTGTTATCTTTTATCTTCAGTATCTCAAGCGAAATTTATTTTTTGTTGAATAAACTGCCAAATTTAATGAAAATAATAAATAAATAGATATATTAAACGTTTTAGCTTGGAAACTTTTTAATGACTTCATTAAACCATCAGTAGGCTCAAAAAAATATACTAATAAATATAGCAGAAAATGTTGCTGAAAAGGGGAAAGCGAGCATACTTGCTATTTCAAGAATAAATATGTTTGTAGTTTAAGTAATCATGTGCTTGGTCATTTATATTTATATGTCAGTTGTTTTAGAAAATATTTTATTCTATCAACAGCGCAGTTTGAAACATATTGCAGGAACCATGTGTATGTTTATAAGGTTTGTTTTCATGAATTGGAGATCTGAAGATTGTGTGTTTTGTTTCTTTGTTGTCTGCCACATTTTTGTTTTCAGCAGTTTTCAACAAACAAAGCCACATTTGAGACACGAAAATATATATTATAACCTATTAATCAGTGTCTGTAATATAAAGGTTTTTTCAACAGAGGCGCTACAAAAGTAAATCGATAGGGACAGCAAACGACGCCATATTTTTTCCCGCTCTTTTGAAATTTCTCTTCAGTAAGGTTTGCCATTTCATCATGGATAGATATACGAGCCAACAACGAGTCGAAATTATTAAAATTTACTAACGAAATTTGGAGTCAGTGGCCTTAACTTTAAGAGCGCTACGTCCAATTTATGGTCGGCTCATTTCTGGCTGAATGGTTTCGTCAATAAGCAAAATAGACGTTATTGGTCGAAATGCAATCCACACGTAATCCATGAGTCATCATTGCATTCCGAAAAAATTACGGTTTGGTGCGGTTTATGGGCCGGCGGCGTCATTGGGCCGTACTTCTTCCGTGATGATCAAGACCGGCACATTAATGTGAATGCGAATCGCTACCGTTCAATGATAACCGAATATTTTTGGCCCCAATTGGATAATATGGACTTGGAGGACATGTGGTTCCAACAGGACGGCGCCACAAGCCACACAGCGAATGCCACAATCAATTTATTGGAAACCAAGTTTGGTGAACGTGTTATCTCACGAAATGGCCCAGTCGATTGGCCGCCTCGGTCGTGCGATTTGACGCCGTTAGATTATTTCCTGTGGGGCTACGTCAAGTCTATGGTCTATGCCAACAATCCAGCGACGATAGATGAACTTCGTACGAATATCGAACGTGAAATTGCAGCAGTATCGGACGATTTATGCTTGAAAACCGTCGAAAATTGGGTTCAGGGTCTGGACTTCTGCAAGCGTGCCCGTGGTGGACATGCAAAAGAAATCGAGTTCCATACATAATGGCATCGAACGTACTTTCACAGGAATAAATAATTTCATTGGTATCTAAAACCGGGTTTGTTTTATTTAAAAAAAATTTTGTAGCGCTCTTATTGAAAAACCCGATATAATATTGAATGTCAAACACTATGTGTTTGAACACAAGTATACTATATTTACTAGCTACAAACACGTTATAGTTGCATCCAAACAACAACAAAAATACAGATTTTTCAGCGTGTGCAAACAGCTTGTTGTTACGACGGTACATTTGCAGTAATGGTAGACAAATTACCTGCTGATAAGTAGCAAACATTTTCTACTTTTAATAGCAAATTGTATTTTTGAGTATATACTCGTACCAAAAAATTAGGGTAATACCAAAGTCGGGGAAATATAACAGTTCTTTCAAAATTCAAATCCTTTATACCACTTAAATTCATCTTAACATATTTCTGTCACTTGAGAAAGAAAATGTTAAAATTAATACAATGATGAAAAAGAGTTCACGGCACATTTGAAAATGAAATGTTCATCGCCTTTATGAACATTTTCAGCGGAAGTAGGCTAATATACAGATTCATCATCACAACAAAAATGGGTTAATTAACTAGAAAAGTTTCAGCACTATAATTGCGATGCTTAATTATATACAAGAATAAATTTCATTATTACGATGAATACGTTTAATTGCTACGATGAAGAAGTTACATTGCTGCGGGGAATAAACTTCAATAATGCGATGAATATAATGCGTTGCTGTTATGAATGTGTTTTATTGCTGCGATGAATATGTTTCATCACAGTAATTTAAATATTTAATTGCTACGACAAATTTGCATCAATGCTGCGATTTGTACGTTTAATTGCTATGATGAATATGTGTAAATATTGCAACGAAAATGTTTCACTGCTGCGATCAATATCTTTAACTGTTGACAGTTGAAGTACGATATTGTTTTTTATGTATGTAAATGGCGGAATAGGTTCTAATTTCACATTAAATGCTAAAAAAAATCTGCGATGAGCCATGAGGGAAAAAAATTTAAAAAAAGCATGACCTGTTAGTGTAAAGGGAATTATAATTTTCTAAAAATAACTCTGATTAAATAAAATTGGTATTTTGTTGTATTAATTTTAGCGTTTTATCGACAGTAACAATTTTTTCCATGAATGACGGAAATGTCGGCCGTCTGTGGTGCAATGGTAGTGTGCGCGGCTCTTGTGCATGAGGGCGTGGGTTCGATCCCTACTCTGACAACCTTAAATTTCTTTCGACAGCGATCACCTCGCTTAGTGACGGCGATATTTCGGCTGTCATTTTTAGATGCAGATATTTTACTCACGTAAATAAAGGGTTTTCCAATAAGGTCTTGACAACTTTTTTTTAAATAAAACGCAAACCATTTGAGATATTTCCAAAAATTTATGATCGAACTCGACTTCGTTCATATGGCCCCCGCGGGGACGTCAGCAGCGGTCGATTCGTCGAACCCAATTTTCGATGACTCGGTCACACATTTCGGCCGTAACGGGGTCTATTTCGCGTTCAATGTTGGCTCTGAGTTCTTCCAACGTCGCGGCTTGTTGACATAGACCAATGGTTTGACGTAGCCCCAAAGAAAAAAGTCCAGAGGGGTTAAATCGCACGAACGAGGCGGCCAATTGACTGGTCCATTTCTTGAGATAACCCGCTCATCAAACTTACTCTTCAATAAATCGATTGTAACGTGTGCTGTGTGGCTTTGTGGCACCGTCCTGTTGAAACCACATGTCGTCCAAGTCCATATTTTCCAATTCGGGCCAAAAATAATCGGTAATCATGGCGCGATAACGATCGCCATTCACAGTAACGTGACGATCGTTATTGTCGACGAAAAATATGGCCCAATGACGCCGCCGGCATGCAAACTGCACCAAGTGGTGATTCATGAAGCACATGGGGATTTTCGCCAAACCAATAACGCATATTTTGCTTATTGACGAACCCATTGAGCCAAAAATGAGCTTCGTCACTGAAGATGATTTTGCGATGAAATTCATCATCTTGTCGCATCTTCTCCAGAGCCCAATCGGAGAACTTACATTGCGTCAAATGGTCTATCGGCTTCAATTCTTTAGTCAGCACGATCTTGTATGGGTGTGGTCTTGGTGATGCCCAGTTCTTGAGATCGCCGCTGAATCGACTGATTTGGATCGTTTGCTACGGACGCCTAAATGGCGGCGATATTTTCGTCACTCCGACCAACCCGTTGTCTCACTGGCACGGCAGCATCACACAATGAATATTTTGACTCACAGTTTTGCACTTAACTTGTTATTGCTCGTCTACTCGGGCGAGAATAATGACCGAAAATTAGAGTTAACGCTCGTAAAGTTGCAGTCACCGACTCCGAATTTCGGTAGTATATTTTTTTAATTTGCATACGTTCGTGTACTTTACCATTGATGAAAATGTTGAATTTACTGAAAAAAAGGAAAGTAACAGTTAGATGATCAGTGAAATAAATTAAATTCAAAGTTGTCAAGTACCTATTGGAAAACCCATTATAAACAACATATTTGAAACTGGAAGATATTCACCGCACCAATGAAATATATTCAGTGTAACAATAAAACATATTTATCACAAAAGAAAATAAAATGTTTTCCTCATTAAATCCCGTTAGGAATTGGGGAGAGCTTCTCATAACCAGTGAGCTGCGTGATTTCTAGTTTTATGTCCACTGATTAGGATCTACAGTTTTATACCAATTTTGAACTGTAATTTGAGAAACTTTTTCATGGCTTAATACTCGATAGCGTCGCCGTCCCTAAGCGAGATGGCCGTTGTCGAAATAAATGTAAGGTGGTCAGAGTAGGGATCAAACCCACGATCTCAAGTACCATGGCACAACCGACGGCCACAATAATGAAACCTATTGTTAGCTGCAGGGATGAGTCTGTGCGTGGGATCACGTACAATGAAATTTATGGAGACGACGAGAAATTGAACTTGTGTGACGAAGCTTTTCCTTACAGTCTCACTTCGTTGTCGTGGATCAATCAAGTGATCAGGACTATAATGTTCATAAAATCAATACCTTTCGAAATGGATTTTGTGTGATAGATCCCTTGTAGTGGGTTAAATATTAAAGGCAGACAACACCTTTATGGCGCGTCATTATTTATCTGTTGATTTATGCATTGACAGTTCTATTTTAAATATGATGTATTATTAATCATTCAAAGGCGAATTACTTCTAATTCAAAAAAGAAAAAAACTATAACATGCGAGGTATTAATAGAGGTCTTTGACATTGTCACACCCTAATACTATAATAATTCGAGCTGAAAACAAATGTACAAATCTGTTTAAATGTTTGAACTAAAAACAAAAATATTGAATTCAACACAGTTGTTTTAATGTTTAATCAAGAAAATATTTAAAATTAATCTCATAATATATGGAAATTTTTAAACAATGAAATGTCTCGACTTTGGGTTATCTAATAAACAAATACTCTATCTATCATGAACCATAACATATTGTTTATCTATAAACAACAAAATATACGTATTGTACGATAATAAATAATTAAAATAGCTCCAAAATATATCATTGAAAACAACAAATAAAGAACGCACAACAACTAAATAGTGACAATAGCAAAAAAAAAAAAATGACTAACGAATGGATCGATTGGTCGGATAGCCGTTTACGCGTTCCCTTGCGTATGGCCGGGTACCCTTATCCACACGCCTATTATCTGGCAGCCAGTGCTGCCAACACTGGGAATCAAAGCATTAACATTGCTGCTACTACGGCTACGGCGACTGGCACATGTGGCACAATTAACAGAAATTTATCATGTTTCACGTCGCATAAATTTCACTTGAAGGCGCACAAACTTCAGCAATTGTATATGACAAGTGGTAGATTAAAAGGTAATTAATATCGATGTGAATGTGGTGCAGTTGTAATTGAGATACTAAAATTGTATTACTTGAGTTTTTAAAAAATTGTAATGTAACTAAATTTAATACATAATACATTGTTACGCCAATAGGGTGTCTCCATTGAACGTTTATTTGGAAATTGAATAGTTTTGTCTGCATCAGCTGTTTTTCACATACAACCAAAACAAAATCAGCTGGTTTTAACCTAAATAATTTAATTTCTCAGTTAACGCCTAGTGAGGACCTTGTATCTTTTTGTTGTACGGCTATAGCTGTCAGTTTATATGACACTTGAAAAGTATAAATAACTATTGGTTAGCTGTAAACAGTCATGGTGATAATGATACTAAATCTATAACAGAGTTAACATTTCGTAAATAGTTTGATATTATTTAATTCACATTTTTAGTTAAAATATTTAACTAATATTCTCAATGTTTTCGTTATATTTTCAGATGTACCTAATCAAATACCACCTCTAACGCCGGGTACAAATCGTAAAGTCGCCGAGGTGCTGAAAGCCTCATTCGCGTCATGGGAGAAAGAGGTACAAAATTCCAATATTACCAAAGGTAAGACAACACTTAGACAATTAAATCATAATCTAATTTAAATAATAATACTGCGACCAAGAATTTGCGATGGGACCATTAACGACTATAAACTCAATTTTTAAAGTTCAAATTTTAATTTTGAATAATTTTAATAATGTGAAATGTCGCACCCGTTACGAGTCCGTAAAACCATAAAAATTCGAATCTATGAAATTGCGATTTGGCGGAGCCATTTCGAACCCATTCCGAGTCCTTAAAAACATAAAACATTTAATCACTGAAATTCCGAGTTGGCTGATTAGTTTCGAACTCATTACATAAAGAAAGTGAGTCAGTGGAATTACAATTTCAGCACGAATCCGTTTCGAATTCTTAAAAATTGATAAAAGGATTTTTTATCTCGAATTCTTTTTATTCAAAAAAAAAAACTAAACCAATACGGATTCGAATAAAAGGTCCGTTGCGAGTTTGAGACGGATTCGAAAAAATACACGCTGGGGGAAAAACGGTTCCAGCAACATATAGCAGGAACCATGTGTATGTTTGCAAGCATTGTTTCATTGAATTAATGATGTGTTGCGTTTTTGTTTCTTTGTTGTCTGTCACGTTTTTGTTTTCAGCTTTTTCAGCACAATCAAAACCACATTTGGCTCATAAAAACATATATTATAACTTATTAATCATTGTGTCTCCAACATGCAATATTGTATAGCAATCACAATATATTTGGACACAAGTTTACTATTGTTGCGACAAGCTACACATACGTTATATTTGCATCCAAACAACAACAAAAATACTGATTTTTCAGCGATCTGCTCTTTGAAGAGGAATTTCAAATGCAATGGGATTCGCTAGGTTTCCGAATCTAATTTCCGTTTCGGACTAAATGTACGAAAATGCGAGTCCGTCTCGAATTCGAAACGGATTCATAACAACATTTTGATCTCTTTGCGACAACACATAAATTGAGATCCTATTAACACCCCTATTCTGTGTCTGTGGTAATAATCAAATTGTAACCACAGAATTGTTACAAAGTTGTCACCATTGTTTGTATCTGGTATTCTGGCAACACGGTGACAACGAAAAATTCACCTCGTAACAAATAATTCACCTCAGGGACAACAAAACAACAAAATATGGTTTTCTGCACAAAATGAACGCGGTAAAAAAAGGAAAATTAAGTATTTAATGTATTTATGATTTATTGAATTAAAATGAATACATTATTATTAGGGAAATTTGAGCGCACCGCAAACGCACAGCTGGAATGCTATATTGCCTTCCTCAAGGAACATCCAGAGATGCTAAGCGGAAAGAATACACCTGCGCATCCGCGCCAAATAGAAGAAAAAATTTACTTTAGCGCCAACTCTCTGATCTACATCAAAATTTCACCACCGACGAAAGCTTCTGCACTGAGTTCAAAAAGTTGGTTTTCCCCCCGGGGTATCTCCGTTATTTATAATCCGATCTGGTTGAAATGGGAATCATTACAAAGGTCTTTCTAAGCTCTATAAATCAGTGCATAAACATATTTATTTTTATTAACCCATTGGGGAGCTAATTAAAAAAAGTTTTTTAACCTCACTTTTCTGCTAAAAATTATTATTTTTTTCAACAAAATTACCCATTATACTTATTTTTTGGCAGGTCCGATAAAATACAAGACCTAAGGCTCTTTTAAAGGTACATACATATATTACTCACCAATATCCCTTCAAAGACCGGAGATATTTACGTTAAAATTTTGTAATACATTTCGCGCTTTTTCACTCTTTGTAACACAAAAGCAAATTCTTTCATCTTTCTGCTGCATTTCCATAGCACAAAGTAACAAAAGTCCTTCCTCCATTTAATTATGCCCTCTTGTCGTTTTGGTACAAAATATATTATTAATTTTTCCCGTATACAGTTTTATTTTTTTCTTTCAGAATTTATAAAATGTTTTGTATCAACTTTCGGGCAAATAAAACAGCTGTTACGCGCTGGTACCTCCTCTTTGGCAGGTAACAGTTTTTGTTACTTTTGTCACCAAAAAAATGTGTCAGAATACCAATTTGTGACAATTGTCACATTGCTATCAAATAGTAACCGTGGTGACTTTTGTAACCCTGCCAGAATAGGCCTATAAGAGTCAACTCAGCGAGGGGTAGAAAATGGAGCAACACCGTTTCCAGAGACTCGACATAAAGAGTGTACTGAGTTGTTAAGTTTTAAAGATTCGTTGAAACGCTGATTTAAGTATCTGTTGTATATTTCAAAAGCTTACCACTACATGCCACCAAAGTACTGGTAATCGTAGGGTTTTCTTTATTTTTTCTTATTCCATTAACCCTTTGACGACCATACATTTTCGGCCAAAGCGATATGAAGTTTTTCATTACTTTCGTGATCTCTGATTTAAAAATAACTACCCCGCAAAAAACATTTAAGGCACACATATTTTCCAAACATATACTTGGGTCATGCCAGCGCGGTGAAATTCGACCTTGAATTGATGATAATTTTTACATCAAACTTTATCATTGGAATTTAGAAATAATTAGTGGGATCGATACAAAATATGGACGTAGTATTGACAAAAAATATAGAGAAAACCGAAAAAAGTTAGTAGAAAACTGAAAATAAATACATAATAGAAAATAGTGCAATGGACAGAAAAAAATACCCACGCTATTAGCATTTTCTATGTGGTCGCCTTCCCTGTTCTTGTGAATTTTTTAAAATGAAAAATATCCCAAAGAGTTCACCTACACATTAACAACCAATTTACATCAAAATGATGACAAATTTACATCAAATTGATGACACCCTTACATCTAATTGACGCAAAATGTGCAACTAATTCATGAACAATTTATATCAAAATTGTGAAAAATTTACTTCAATTTGATGACAAACTTACATCAAATTGATGACAAATTTACATCAACTTGATGTAACTATTGATGCAATTTGGATGAAAGATGTTCTTCATGAATTCAATAAAATGTGTCGTTGGTTGGAAAATGAGGAAATGTTTCATCAAATTGATGAAGGAATTCATATATTTGATGAAGCTTTTCTTTCAGTGTAGTTAAGGTATGGACTCAAAACTTACCGCACGGCCCTTTTTCAACCCGTTGGATTCTTCTTTAGTAAGACCAGTTTTTGACCCAATTTGGGTCAAATCAGATCAGTTAAAGAACTGACGCCTATTACACAATTGTGGCCCCTACCGTCTTCTATAAATCACCCGTGGATACATTTGCTCTATCTCATACCTGTATAAATAGGTAATAAAAATGGTGTCCCATTACATCCCATGAAGGGATCGGGGAGAGCTTCTCATAATTAGTGAGTTGGTGCGCTTTCTAGTTTTATCCTCACTGATTGCGCCCTAGAGTTTTATACCGGTTCCTAAGGTATTTTGAGAAGCTTTTTCTTGGCTTAGCACTCGATAGTGTCGCCTTAGTGATAGCGAGGTGATCGTCATGAAAGAAATGTAAGGTGGTCATGACAGAATATTTTGCAATACTCTGATACATTCCATTGTTGTGATAAATATCCTTCATTACTGCGGGGATAAATTGCATTGCTGTCATTCACGACGAATACGTCAGGTTTAGGTTTCTGTGTTGGTCGTGGCTTAGGTTTCAACGGTGGAATCACGGGTAGGATTGGCAATACCATTATGACACAGCGGCTTCGTGTTCTGAAAAGATCCAGAAGGATAATTAATGTTATACAGGCTTATAGGCTGTTGTTTAGATTTAGAAATGTCTACTTTTCAAACTCAAGATCCTTTGTACAGGCATATACCAAGTTGTATGTTATACAAAGAGCAATGATATCAGATATTCCTTAACTTAACAATAAACTTTATTATTAAGGTTGCTAACTTTCATTACTCCAAGGGCACTTTAGTTACATCTCGCAACATGTCCTTCATCCCACCGCAAGATGGGTTACGGATAATGATATTGAAGTGAACTCAATCAAGACGGTACTGGTGGGAGGTATTGAAATTCCCTTCTCTAAAAGCTCAAAATACTTAGGTATTTTACCCCATCGGATGTTCAACTTCAAACCCAACATTTAAGAAACAGAACACAGAATATGAGACTACGTTTACCTAGGAAAACTGAAACCTAGGAAACTGTCACTTTGGCCAGAAAATGACTTCAGACGCAGTGACATTCTCAACACAATGTCTGAAATTCCAGATATTGTCGATTACACTTTTGCCGAACCACTCTTTGACCAGAAGTAACACACTCTAACACCTGATCCCTGGACATAGGATATTCGTCAGAAACTTGACGATAAAAAAGGGCGATAAAAAAGGCAGATAAAAAATGGCAGAAATCTAAGCTATTAGGGAAGTAGTAGAATGACTGAGAAATAATATTCTGCCTCAGGTCGAAATCAATATTTTCCATCCCTGGAAACTGTCTTCCTGAATTCAAGAACTGTCCTCAACTGTCACAGATCTCTTATTGAGATGGCTGAACAGTTTAATATTCACCTTACATGCTCCAGGGGAACTGGAACAAGTGGACATGCCTCTAGCAACTTGCAAGCTCTTCCTGAGGAATTGTTTACTTACGGCAACTAACGGTACGTGATCACTAGTAGAGAACAATGTACATTCCAAGCTGATGTGGCCCAGCCTAAATTTGAAACGCACTATTGCCCTGCTGTTGTTTTAGATGCCGGATGTCTTACTTATTGTATCTGTTATGACGGGTCATTTTCTCATTAGACGGCACGCAAAGACTAAAAGTCTTGAGAAATGACTTTTCCAGAAGTTGTGGTGACAAAGAGGAGGTGGATACATAGAATACCTTCTGTGTATGTACCCGCTCTTTCCAGAAGACATCAGGCTACACTAGGCTCACATTTCTTTGGGGAGTTTACAAATCTGGCTGATGTTTACATCCGGCAACTCGTAAACATTTTTAAGCAATCACACTCGTTCGACGGGTGGGACTAGGAAAACATAATTTTTTTTGTCCCTTTTGTATCACAATGTACCACAAGATCTGAGTCTGATATGAAGGCAGCCACTCCAACCCAACTTAACTTATCACTCCAAACAAAAATTTAGTAGTTGTACTACTTGTATAAAGTCAACTACTTGTATAAAAGTGACTATGAAGTAAATGAGAATTGGGAAGATACTTTACAAAAATACTTAACACTGAATAGCGAAATTAATAGTACTGCTACGTGAACTCGGACAGGGATGAGAGTGTATGTCACAATGATTAATATGTTATAACATGTGTGTTTGTGATCCAAAGATAGTTTCGTTTGTGATCCAAGTACAGCTGTGTTTGTAGCACTGTTTACTGATTTTTATTGTCGCTGTGCTCTGTCGAGAGCAAAAGAATAAAAGAAGGGCACAGAGAGATTGTTCTCAGCCTAAGTTAATGATATTGCTAGTGTATAAGAGTATTTTTGCATTAATCTTTCAGTCAGCGATTCATAAATAATCCTGAATGTGTGAGTAAATGAATTGTGAGTTTCTCTTGTTTATTGATTTGTTGCGTTATAGTTTCGCTCGTCAATGACTCGTTGGTGAAGTCACGAATGCTTCGTCGGTAGTATATGGATGTTTAGGATGCAACACGCATATGGCTCCACGTAAATGCAGACATCTTTGCAAGTAAACATGCTAATGTTTGCATATAAATATAAGTGAGTTTAGGACTTGCAAATATATGAATATTTGGTGTGTTCCAAACACATACATGGTTCCTGCAGAACGTGTTTGGGAGAATATGTTACAGAGACCGTTTTCTTTAACGTGTAGTTAGCGCCAATCCTAACATTTCTTGGCGTAGCCCAATGGCTGAACGTGCGATTGGCAGGCTAAGGAAACTCGGGGTATATTTATATCATCTTCTCCACATCACACTTCAATGGTTTTGTTAATTTTGCAGCAATTATTTGGTTGAATATATTACAATTCCCACTGATAGGCCTAATAAAAATTGTACATGCTGCCTAATACAAAAACTGTAACTCCCCATCGGTAGAAAACACTCTCACGTGTATCCAAAATTTTTCCCATAATAGTGACCAGAATTATTCCCATAATTATAGTGATTATGACCGTTTGCCTTGAAGTAATATTCCCAGAGACTATTTAATCACTTTTCTCCAAACACGGATAATTTTATTTAAATATCAAAAAACCTTGTCGTCTCAGCCCATTATCCTTACAAACTTTACCGACTGTTTGTGTTTCTTTTTTAAATTTAAATTTTTATTTTTTTTTTAATTTTCTTTACAGATCCCCGCGAATGGACGGAGGAACATGTTATATATTGGCTTAATTGGGCAATAAAAGAATTCTCACTAGTCTCAATGACGCTTGAGCCGTTCTTAAATATGAAAGGACGTGATATGATTGAATTGGGAAAAGATAAATTCTTGGCAATAACACCGGCCTTTACGGGTGATATACTATGGGAACATTTAGATATTTTACAAAAAGGTAAGTACCCCCGTTCTCCGTACAATTACACGTATCTAATTATAACCTTCTTAATGTATGTCCCATCAATTACATGTGTACAAACATTGACAATTATCAATTTGTAACCATTTGTAGTCAGAGAATACAAATAATTTTTTAACAAAATTGATAATTTTTTACGTCGCTGTTTTCCAATGCGAGCTGCCCCCTGCCCTACCTCTAGAATTACTATTTAGCTGAAATTGTCTTAGGTTAAGTATGGGGAAGTTAGTGTAGGCTTCTGCTGTGCTGTGCGTTGGACAAGACAGAGAAGCGCGGCATGGCGTGTTACCCCTCTTACAAGCGTGTAATCATATGTAGTGTAGAT
This sequence comes from Phaonia tiefii, assembly GCA_963931995.1. Classification (NCBI taxonomy): domain Eukaryota; kingdom Metazoa; phylum Arthropoda; class Insecta; order Diptera; family Muscidae; genus Phaonia; species Phaonia tiefii. The sequence continues at coordinate 142,819,993 of OZ008367.1, read as the reverse complement.
CGCGCTGGATGTAGTAATAAGTGTGGAAACGTTTTCGGCATATTAACAAGCTGTAGGCGCCACACGCTTGATGGACAGGCAATAAATGACAATAACGCTGACAAAGAACAAGTGTAAATGTTCACGATGATGATGATGATGACGACGACGACAATGATCATTTGTAATCACCAAGTTTCCTCTAGTATAATCGGATGATAATGATAATAAAATATCTATCTTAACTAAATGATTTTTTATTGTGTTCACAATGAAGAAGAAAAAACAACATTACCAGGACTTGTTCGTTTCTTCTCTAAAAATTCAAAGGAATTCATTGTATTTTAATAAAGTTATTGTGAAGAATCTGAAGATTGAAAGGGTACAAGTACGTATAGATTTTATAACTATTCCGTGTTTTTCATTAAGAATTCGTATTGTGTTTCCTAATTGCTTGTTTTTTTTTTGTTTAGTAATTGAATTTTCCTTTTTGTTATGAAAATCCAAATTTTTATGCTTTTATGTTTTTTTTCTATAACTTTACCCTTTTTGCCCCTCGACAAAATTGTATTAGATGCAGTCAATCAGCTCAACTCAGCGCCTTTTTGAAATGTTGAAACAACAAAAAGTTGTTAGAGAAAATTCGATTTAGTTGCTTAATAAATTTGATTAACCTGTTGTATTTACATCCATGGGTATTTTGTTGTTGTTGGTATCGACATGTATTTTATAAGTTTATTTAGTATAAATCAGGTATGTCCAAACTGGGCATAAATGGCCGGAAGTGGGAGAAAACGTACAAATATGTGAGCGGACAAAACTAGTAAAGCCCTTGTTACACTGTTACAGAAATCGTTGGATAAATCAACATTTTCATTTGCGGAGAGCAGAAAATTTCCCGAAAAATTTTACAGATCTGTTAGATTTGTTTCATGATTTGATTTCAATCTAAAATGATACGATGCAATAAAACGAAAAAAAACAAGGAATAAGAGAATAGCATTATTCAATGCTTTCAAGTTAAACTGAATTCAATTCCATTTATATCTTCGCAAATCGGCCCACTTGATGTGGTAGTATAACCTTTATCTTAAGAATATTTTGATAACAATGAATTCTACTTATGTAGCTCCATCTTCCTGCGCCAACATTTTTGTAAATTGATTTTCTAACATTAAATGGTGACAGCATAAAATAACGTACGTTAGTTTTGGGCAATCGAAGTATTTAGTTCATGATCCATTTCTGGCCATACAACTAAAGATCATATTAAACAAATATTAGAAAAAATTTCGGAGGACGAATGAGAAATTTTTATAAGCTAAACTACGGCAGGGATCATCAAAGAGTTCTTAACAAATGAGGCACTAAAGTAATTCTTCATACTTTTGCACTTGTAACACCGACAATACATACCGACACTTATTTGTGGTGTTGTGTTTACTATGTAGCTATTTTATATAAGTACTTTAACTTAACACACAAATTTCATTTTGTTTCATACATGTACATTTGTATACTCACCACAATCTGCACGAAATACTCAACATACTCAAACTGTGCCGGCTTGTTTGTCGCAGCATCCAACAATCGGCAATGAAGCACAGATCAGTTCATCTATATTTATGATAGTGTTTAGAAGTTTGAACACATATTTTGATTTAGTACTCAGAGCACTCTAAGTATAGGGTGTTTTTTATGTTCCAGGCCGAGGTTTTTTGACTGTAATTTCTGTTTGGTTGCCTTTTGCCACTTTGTATTTGACAGCTGTGCAGAGCAGTCGATAATAATTTATTATGGAGCATCTAACGCACAAACAACGTGTTGAAGTTATTAAAACATTTTATCTAAATAACCGTTCAATTATAAAAAAGCGAAGCATTTCGCGGGATATTTTGGTTTAAATAATGTGCCGAGCAATTCAACCATTCAGCGGATTGTAAAGAATTTTGAAAATTTGTATACACTGGGAGACAGAGTGAAATCTGGCCGAACTCGCAGCGTACGTACGGCACAAAATATTGCTGCGATGAGAGACAATGTTGATGAAAGCCCAGATACGTCAGTCAAATGTCATCGTCAACTTTGTTCAAAATACTCAAAAACGATTTGCATGTTCACCCGTATAAAATTCAACTGGCTTAACAACCAATGGAAAATTACCATATAGGCAGACGGGAGTGGATTGAAACGGTTCAAAAAAACATCGGTGTGGATCATGAAAAACACCCTGTATGTACCCATACAAATGTAAATTTTTGTATACGTACGCGAAAATTACTTAGTAACGGGTCCGCCAAATAACTTTTTTTTTTGAAAATGCTATAAAAAAAACTACTGAATATTTTCTCAAATTTCTTTTTTATTTGAAAGTACAATCCTTCCGGTTAATAATGGAAAATAATTTCATTCAAATGGCTACCTCGGCTGGCCATGCAGTAGCCTACACGATCGGTCCAATTTTTAAGCACATTATCGATTGTGTGCAGCTGTATTTACCAAAGGCTTCACGAATATTGTCCTTTAAAGCATCAATTGTCTCTGGCTTGTCGGCGTAACACTTATCTTTGAGGGCACCCCACAAATAATAGTCCAACGGTGTCAAATCGCAGCTCCGACGTGGCCAAACGAAATCAGCTCTGCGGCTGATAATGCGATCTTCAAAAACAGGGCGCAAAACATCGAGTGTAGCTTTGGCTGTGTGGCACGTAGCGCTGTCCTGTTGAAACCAAATGTTGCCAATATCCTCCTCTTCAATTTTTGTGAACAAAAATTCGTTCAACATGGTCCGATAACGATCGCCATTGACTGTAACGGCCACTCCTTGCTCATTTTCGAAGAAAAATGGCCCAATTTCTGTGCCCCAAATGCGACAATTTTGCTTGTTTACATACCCGCCAAGATCAAAATGAGCTTCATCTGAAAATATGATTTTTTTTGGCAAAATGGGCATCTTCTGTAAGTCGATCGCAGGCCCACTTTCCATGATTTTCAAAGTAATGTCGCAATATTTCCCAGCGTTGTTCAAGCGTATACACAACCGTATTCGTTCAGCGGAAGGATAAAACTAATTATCTGCCAAATCAGACATGAGCTAAGTATTACCATTCACGAAATAAGCACTAGTTGAAAAAAACGTTAGATGGCGGACCCTTTATAAGACGATTACTTTCCAGCTGCGTAAACGCCGAGGCATTTTCAAAATATGCCTGCACATATGCCTTCTGAGGCAGTCTGTTGGCATTCAACTATGCCTTCTCCAAGCCCGCATGCATACAAGCACTCTTCTCATAGACTGGTAAACAACATTTACATTTCGTTTCGTGAAGGAGGCCTGAAAAGAGGCCTCAGCTAAAGGTACAAAAAGATCCGAGAGACAGTCTTGTTTCCCTTCCGAATACTTTCCTGACGGGAGGCCCACTTTATACCTTCGAAAATATCCCATAGGCATGCTCACTTCTCTTCTTTAAGCAGGTCTGCTAGCAGGCATGATAGTGAAAGGCAGAACTTCCCTTCTCCAAGCTGGCCTGTTGGCCTGCAAAGGTAATGCAAGATGGATGTCTAAAAAAATTCGTCTAAAAAAATTACAACATGCGGTAACCGAGTCGGTAACGCAACCAGCTGCAAGTGCTGAGGTCTTGTGTTCGAATCCTGAGGCTGCAGATTTAAAAAAAAAAAAACTTTATAATGTTGAAAGATAGTGTTAATAATTTAGCTAGGAGACATAGAAACATCTGAACTTTATAAATATGGAAATTATTCGCATATATTTTTTATTTACTCCTGACTCGTACTAAAGATTCTCTTTTGCAGGAGTCCTAGCAGGTAGTCTTCTTAGAAAGCCTTCCATTAGCAGGCTTACCAAAGGGCTGAAAGGGAAGGCCTTCTACGACACCGTATCTCTCAAGAGAAGCGAAATGTGCAGACCTGTTCTTCCAACTATGTTAATTTAAAATGAAGCATTTGTAGGTTGGGGTTTCTGATCGCCATAATATGCCTGCTAGGAGGCATGCACGCCACCTCTTTTCGCTGCTGGGTTAGTAAAACTTTAACCAACAAAAAACACTATTTACAACCTCTTACATATGTATCATATTTTTACGAGTAACGAATATTCGATGGAAACTATTACACTCTCATAATGAATAGGGATTCCTGGAACAAATGAGTTACTGGTGTAAACAGATATGGGAATTTCTGCACGGATGGTTCGAAACTGAATGATTAGTTTATCTATTCTAGGGTTGTCCCTTTGATGAGGATTTCGTCATCATTGTAGCTTCTATCAGGCGAAAATTTAGACAATTGAGAAAGTGAGCAGATGGCTGAAGGATAGTATTGCAGCAGGGTTGGGGGACATGTCTTCCCTGACAGTCATGCGGCTTTTACGACCCTGGAGTATTTTAATGAGTTGGTTCAGTTGTACGATATTCACCTTATATTATAAGTGCCAGCCCGAAGATATATTCCGCGGGAACTGTAGAGCATATGAGCTGGAAAGAATAGGGACTACCCTACAGGATCTACAGGATAACGACTTCTAAGTATGTATATCGTGCGTAATCGCTCATATGAAATAATGCAGACTGCATTGGCAAGAGACACATATTGTGCATACACAAGACAAATCTGGCCGCCATTGCACACGAGGAGATCTATTAATCATCTATCTCTATCTAGGACCAAACTCTCAATGCTTGACTGAACAATGTTTGAATTACAGGGACACGCTGAAAAAATAGCCCCAGCAACATATTGCAGGAACCATGTATATGTTTGCAAGCATGATTTCATGAATTGGAGATCTGCTGCTTTTTTATTTTTGTTGTCTGTCACGTTTTTGTTTTCAGCAGTTTTCACAAAATCATAGATTATAATATGTTAACCATACTGTCTCCAACATGTAACATTCAATACAAACACAATGTGTTTGGACACAAGTATACTATATTTGTGACAAGCTACAAACACCTTATATTTGCATCCAAACAACAAATAGTATAGATTTTATATGGCGAGACTAGGGGTCCTGATAACTGACTCTTGCAGAAGGTATAACGACATGGAATATCAAAATTCACTGCACATCTTATCTGTACCTGTCGAGCACTAGCCAACAGGAAGCTATCTACTAAGAGATTCTACTTCTTTAGGAAACTGGGAGAATTGGATAGGGCTCAATGTTACTTAATGTTGTTAGCCCGTGGTATCGCACTGTAGTAACAACTTTTAGTGAGTCGTTCATGAACTGCCGCACAGAGGAAATTATTGTTCAATATATATCTATTAAGAATTTATTTAAAAATAAAAATTAGATCCAACTGAATAAAGTCAATTACCCGTGTACCTCACTGAACAAATATATGCAAATAATCGTCAAATAAATAAATGCAAATGGTACCAACTACTATTTCACTTGGGCCAAGTATTTGTGTACACGAATTTGCAAGACTCAATAGACTTTAAATCAAATTTAATAGGAAAGTATTGTTTTGAAGGTTTTCATACTCGTATGTGTTGAAACAATTCTCATTGAGTTGGATTCTGTTTAGCCCCATTACGTGTGATCATATACCCAAAGCGAAACCATAAAGCCCACGAAACAGGTTAACCTGTTCAATTCTTTTCAATCCAATTCAATTCATTCAATATCATTCAATTCAATGCAATACACTTCAGTTCAATTCAACACAAATTAGTTCAATTCTATTCAATTCATTTCAAGCCAATTCAATTCTTTCCATTTCAATTCAGTTCAGTTCAGGGGGTTCGATGAAACAGCTGTTCGACCTCCTAGTTGTAAATTTCATACAGGACTGAATGTGAAGGAGAATAGAGAATTATATTTAATTCAATGCAGTTCAATTCAATTCAATGTACTCTAGTTAATCAAATTCAATTCAATTCTTCACATCTTTATAATGAAAATATCATTTCAATTCAGTTCACTTCAGGGGGTTCGATGAAACACGTGTTCGACCTCTTAGCTGAAAAATAATTTGATACAGGATAGAATGTGCGGGAGAATGACTGATTGACGAATTGAAAACACTGACATTAAATATTATTTTATTATCACTTGTGACTTTTAAAATAACTTTATGTGCAATAAATGAGATTTGATTCGAACAAACACAACAATTTTATTTTATTTGTATTTGAATTGCGTCCAAATTCTGGCATAACTAAAAACTGTACCAAAACTGTTCTTAACCCAGTGACTTTCGACGAGAAATTGGTGGTACTGAACCACTCATGCTCTATGCTCTCATACTCTATGGGAAATATTAACAGATGTGTTTGTGTTTTAAATTAAAATGGTATAACGGATCTAATTAATGGGGTTCTGTTTTCTGAATAATGATGATCCCTTTTACGGGCAAATAGAAAAAATCAAAAATATTATTGTCGGGTTATTGGGGATATTCTAAATTGTCGGGGTTTTTTAACACTAGCATTGAGATAGAAAAATATCCAACCTTTCTTACTCAAATTGATTACGAATGTAATTCAAATAAAACACGAGTATTAGATGTTAATTAACTTCGTTCGTTAACTTCTGTTAATTAACATACGTAATTGAAAAACTAAATAAATTGTTAACTTTGTCGTAAACAAAAGTATACAGTTAATTACAAGTATTATGAAAGATTGATACACTTTTTATTCCAGCTGATTACAAGTTGAATCAAATGAATTCAATTACGGCCTACAATTTGTGATACAAAAACTTCCGATGTTTTTTGGCTGTAATTTAAAAAAAAATAAAAACTTTGATTCTTCTTGTGGATTATTTTTATTTAGTCTTTTAATTTTTTTTACATCAAGTCGAGAATATGATGTCATGTAAATGGCCGCCGCCACAGTTGATTGTCATTTGAGCCCTTTTTATGGCATTTTCCATCACTTTGGCCAAAACTTCCGGCGATAGGTCCTCACATTCATGACGGATATTGTCTTTAAGAGCTGCAAGAGTCTGAGGCTTGTTGGCATAAACCCGCGACTTCAAAAAGCCCCACAAAAAGAAGTCTGGAGCGGTCAAATCAGGCGATCTTGCTGGCCAGTGCAAATCGCCAAAACGGGAGATTAGGCGCCCGGGAAATGCATCCTTCAGCATATCGGTTGTGGCACGTGCAGTGTGTGCCGTTGCACCGTCCTGTTGGAACCACATGTTTTCCAATCCCAATTCATCACCCAAAAAGAACTCGTTGATCATTGCTCTGTAGCGCTCACCATTCACAGTAACCGTTTGGCCCGCGACGTCTTCGAAGAAAAAAGGTCCGATGACTCCTCTAGCGAAAACAGCACACCATACAGTGACTTTGAGCGGGTGTAATGGCTCTTCGTGGGTTACACGCGGATTTTCAGTGCCCCAGAAGCGAAAATTTTGCTTATTTAAGTACCCGCTAAGATGGAAATGGGCCTCATCACTCATGATTATTTTTGATGAAAAATCATCACCGATTATTGGTCAAATAAATAGTCAGCAATATTCCGCGTTCTGGAGCAGTGCAGCGTAACATTGTTTATTAACGTGTATTTCGCATGTGTTTACTACACAAATGTCAAAACAGAACTGACATTAGGGGCCAATCGCAAAATTTATATCATTTTCTGATAGGAGGATTACTTTTGCGCCACCTTGTATAAGTAATTGACAAATTTCGTGTTTGATTTGAGTTTTAATTTTTCCCTCTGTGCGACTGATACCAACACCTAACCTAGACTTTACTAGTAATATTAATTTTAATCCAAGTCAAATATCGGAAACGGATTCTTGGTCTGGCAAATCTATGGATTACCTTCTGAGTTGTGCAATAAAATTTTATTGAAAGATTTTACATTGTTTTTTTTTACAAACCCAGCGATGGCATATAATTGGCCCCCTTTTTTTAAAGAGGTCTCCCAACGCTGCTGCCAATGTTATTAGCCCCTTTTTGTGCTTTATAGTACTTGTTGTATTGACCATATAATAAGCTCTTGCGAAAAAATCATAACACATAAACAACAACAACAAATGTAAACTGATAAATAGAACGGAAAATCAGCTTAGAAACGGATGTCTTCGAGGTAACAAAATCACCATCAAATAAAATGTCTACTGCAAAGGCTGCTGCGGCAGCTGATGCTACGGCCACCACCATTACTAAATCTGTCGGCCAGTGGTGCTAGTGTTTCCACTGGCCCCCAATGAATTGCATAGCGAACGCGTTCACTTCATATTCTCCATATGCACACACAATGTTTGGGGGTTCAGTGTGGAAAACAACCTTAAAGTCAAGCTGACCGAACATATTACCTTTTCTGACTGGGGCTTTGCTGCCAATCATGGACAGCAACTGGCATCTGAAAACCCTCTCATTGAACGGTGTTTAACGGTGTTCTTGTTACACTCAACACAGCAAGGGGGTGTTATGGAAAATTCGTTTATGATTGTGCGAATGAAGGAAAATAATCATAATAAAAAAAACTAACCCAATGTCCGTTTTCCTGCAACAGTTTGCCTTTGTAAACCCGTTCTTAGGGTTCTTTCATGTTGAGTCTATGGAGTGTTGGGATATGCAAAAAAAAACTCGCTATATTTAGCCAAACACTAGAAGTCAATAAAACGACGCGTGGCCACTGACTCGATGTCTACTTTCGAAAATTATGATTCTATTCTCTGTTCCATGGATTCGTCCACCATCGATCGAGAGAGTGCCGAACACCTTTAATATGATTTATTCTTATGGGCTGTAGTTGGGAGGCTGATTGTCTGTCCATCTGACTGTTTGCTGCTGCTTCTTCGTGCATACCATCATATGAATGTTTAGTTTCTTGGGCATTATTGTAGTTGGCCAAAGCAGGAAGTTTATAATATGTATTTACAATCAATTTTTCTTTAAAGCAAAATGTTATCCATTACTTACAGAACGTGGCAGGGGGTGGAAAGAGAGTTGTGGTATATCAAAAAAAAAATATATAAAAATATTAATGCCACTTAAGATCCAGAGAGAAGAAATTAACATCATGTCTAGGTTAGGTCGGAGAAGGTACTTCCGAGGCCTCAAAACTAAGGGAAATATTACAACACGGCGAGAGAGTAGTTTAAGAACTCTTCTAGGGACTGGACTTCCAGCCGATGGGATTAGCTCCATTTGCCTGACTACTCGCTGAACGAGGACAGCGATTTCAGTGAAGATACCTCACATAGATCAAAAGTTTACCAGAGAAGTTATTGCTCAATCGTGTATTAAGCGAGGTTTCGGCAACTTATCTCAGTCCCCATATGCTATCACCATCGGACCTTCAAGCTGTGGCCAATATCATCTCCTGGTCGATAAGTGTTTATAACGCTTGTATAGGTTTCAGATATATGTATTACTAAGGGTTGGAGGGATAGAAAGGTCGCATTTATCTAATATGCGGGAAATTCCAGCAGAGTTCGTATTTACCCCTCAATGGGTAACCCACACATATCGCCTTGGGAACGATGACGACGTTTACCCACTACCCACGGCATATGGGAAAATAATGGGGGGCGACATATGGGAAAATAATGGGGGGCGACAATGAGGAAGTACCCATCACGATTACACATTACACATAAGGAATGGGTATGCGGCATTTACCCATTACCCACGGCGATGGGTATTGGGCAACCTAGGGTAACCCATACCCATTTTTGATCGAAAATATGAAAAATTAGAAAAATGTCTATCTCTCGGCAACGGATCATCGAATCGAAAAAAGAACGATTTTTTAGAGTTTCTAAGGGTTTTTCATAAAGTAGTGCAATACGTGTGGAAGATTTTTTTCTTGCAAAAAATTACTAAAAATAGAAAATCGATCAAATAAAAAAAATGGTTATAACTCGGAAAGGGTGAGTCCAATCGCAAATATACTATTCTGTTTACCTCCAAGTGAGGCTTTAACCAATGGAAGTTTTTAATACGGCATCACTTTTTTTTAAATAGTAATGGGGAATGCCCCTTTATCGTGGGTTGCTACCCAGGGTACCCAGGGGTTACCCAGGGTAACCCATTACCCACGAAATACGAACCTTTAAAACCACACACATAGCTCCCAATGACTTTTGGTCTAGAAGTTTATCATCGTCCTTAATGAAACCTTTGGAACTACGTATAGATGGACACCTACAGGCAGGTATTAATCTGAGATGGCTGACACAGCTGCGTGGGTAAATCTTTGGCTGCTAAGATCACACAATGGGAGCCTTTCTTGACAATGAGGGCGAGTAGTGCGAAAAGTTGGCGATATCGAGCCTTGGAATGAACTTTGGAATGCCTGATCGATCGACACTTACAGGCGACAATTGATCTGAGATTGCTGACAGATCTGCGTTTGTCTGATAAGGAATACACGATGGTAGCATATATTGACATTGAGGGCGCATTCAATAGTGTCACGTCTATGCGATAAAGTCGGCGCTTTCAAGCGTTTGGATGGACGTGCATCTTAATACGCTAATATATGTAACGTCCACCACACGCTGAAAAAAATGGCCTCTGTAACATATTTTCTCCGAAACATATTCTGCAGGAAACATGTATATGTTTGGAACACACTTCAAACATTTATATGTTTGCAAGTCCCAAACTCAGGTGTATTTTAATGCAAACATTAGCATGTTTACTGACAAATATCTATGCTTTTACGTGAAAACATATGCGTGCTTCATCCACAACATCCATATACTTACGTGGAAGCATTCGCGTGTTTCCCCCAAACCTCCATATACCTACATGGAAACATATGCGTATTTTCTCCCAAACGAATTATTCTTTTTTCTTTATTTATTATAATTAAAATAAATAATTAATACAAAAAATTAAAATATTTAAAACTACCCCTCTTACAATTGAAGACACGAGAATGAAAAGTAGATATGAACCATTTTGGGCTAAAATGAGTTTTATGAAGTTTACTATTCCCTGCTACTTTACGCATCGTTAGGTATGAAAACTGTACATAGTCGCGTCGTATTATTTGCGCTAGATGTCAATAGCTATACGAAAAAATCAAAAATAAATCTTAATCAATTAGATATAAACAGTTTTTTTGTTCTCCTGTAAATTACCTTTCTGGTTCATATCCACTTTTCATTCTCACGTCTTCAATTACTTGCTGAATGCATTACTTTTTATATGAAATGAGAATCTGGTGCTCTTTTGCTTCTCCTTTCTTTGCAGTCTCTCACGTTTTTGTTTTCAGAAGGTTTCAACTATTAGTTGGTTATCACTATGCGTTGGTACACAAACAGTATCCTTAGATACAAATCTAGTTCATGCAAGACAATAATGTATAAATTGCTGGTGTTTTTTTACTATATTTCGCCGTTCCAGTTTTCTCAGTAAAGGCTCGGACACACAAAGGGCTTCACGTTGTTGCCTTTTCCAGTTTATTTCCTCAAAATCGTTTCTCATTCTGATAGCACACATACATATATACGAAACACACACACCTAAGCAACATCACACTCCATTTAACCGTCGAGCGCTTATTTATTCTTTTTTCACTGATCAAGCGCTTTTGATATCCTCTGTCCGATGGAGCATTGACGACTGAATACATGAAATTTAAACGCAATACATTAGCCAAAATAAGAAACACTGACTTTATCTGCAATTTGCACGCACATTCAGGAATATTTATGAATCACTCTCTGAGAGAAGAATGCAAAAATACAGATACACTTACAAGATATACACACTCATTGCCCCTCTTATATTCTCTTGATCTCAAGAGACCATAAACAGTTCAACAAACACGCCTGTATTTATATCACAAACACAAATATATTTGGGTCGCAAACACATATGTTATAACACATTAATCATTGTGTCTCAAACATGTAATATTGAATAGCAAACACAATGTGTTTGGATACAAGTATATTATATTTGCGACAACCTCCAAACACATGTTATATTTGCTTCCAAACAACAAAAAACTACAGATTTCTAAGCGTGCAGGAGCCGAGCCGAATTGGAAACCTCGAATTCTACCAGTTATGTAAACAAAAAAACACATCCACTTCTGCGGAAACTGGCGCTTAATGGAATACTGGCCACTTGAAAATGCAGGTAGAAAAATTGTTGTGTAGGGCAATATCCAAGAATGTCAGAATAACAAAGTATTTGAAAAAACTCCCGTTAGTTCCCGAGAAATAGGCCTCGGTTGGGCAGCACAATTAAGTGTAAGTTTTCAACACTCAATAAAACGAATTGAAGACAAAAATTCTGTGTTGTTGCTATTTTGAAGCCAGTACCCATGTTCTGTAACTTATTTGAAAACTTCTCACATCGAGAAAGTGTGAAACAAATAACATGTGATTAAAAACTGTCTCTGTAACACAAATCGCGAAACAGCACCAATGATTTCGTTTGAGATGGAATATTCCAGTCCAGCATCAAGCATCAAGCCAAGATGTAACTAGTACAGGTGGAAGCGTTAGAACAACTGATTTAATTCTTTCCTTGTCTTAGTGGTCCGACGGAACACCTATTTTAGGTCCCACTCGCGTAAAAAACATACGATTTTAAGCACAAAATACTAAATAGACATATTTGAGAAAATCCTATTTTATGAGTTATGAGGCTCCAAATTTCTATGTATTAGAAACCGTGTAAAGGGACTTGCTGGGCAGCGTTTTTGTATATGATGCAAAAACAAAACAAAAAATGTAAATGACAATTTTCGATAACTCGCTTAGTTATCGAAATATCGAATGTAAAACATATCGAATATATTTTTTTTAATTTTACGCAAAGAAATTACTTTTTCTAATAGTAAATCAGAAGATAATCATGTACAATTAGATAACTTCATTCGATAACTAGATTAGTTATCGAACGTTGATTCTTCAAGATATATATACAAACAAATTTGTTGTTTTCCCAAAACATCACTTTTTTGGTAGGTGATCAATAAATTAGCGAAAAAATCTCCTCTGGAGCAGGTCAATCACCGACGTCAGCATAGTATTTTTGTGTTATAAAGTCTTCCGCGTGGACGGCCTTTGGCTTTTATTCTCTGGGGTAGGCCCAACACCGGCTTCGGAATAATATATTTGTGATATAAATAAAGCTTTCTGCTATTTTTTGTGGCTAAAAATTATTTTTAAAAAATCGTGAGATTTTTAAAATAGTTTTATTTTGTTCGATAATGTTGTTAAATTTTATACGTGCACATATGTTTGCGGCAAATGTAAAAAATATTTTCGATAACCTTTGAAAATTTCGATAACTAAGAGAGATATCGACAATTTTCATTTAATTTTTTTTTTTGATTTACTTTGCATCATATTATACAAAAATGCTTCCAGACAAGTCCCTTTACATGGTTTTGAATAGTATACAGGGTGAGTCAGGAAGTTCCGGACAAATTTCTCCAGCGTATTCCTTGGAATGGGCCCATGACAATCCCCACAACAAGAAAGAACCACCATTTCAACACCGATTTGCCGTCAACCTTTGGGCTGGCATCATGGACAACACCTTGATTGGGCCAAAATTACTTCCGCCCAGGTTAAATTCGCAAAATTATTTCACTTTTTTGCAAGAAGTCATGCCAGAAATTCTAGAGGAAGTACCACTTGCGGTACGAAATCATGTTTTCTACCAACAAGATGGTGCTCCAGCGCATTACGGGCTTATTGTGCGGGATTGGCTTAACACCAATTTCCCTCGACGTTGGATTGGACGAACTGGACCAATCGCCTGGCCGCCACGATCTCCAGCTCTCACACCACTTGATTTCTTTTTGTGGGGCTACATGAAAGATTGTGTGTATTCTGTGCAGATCCACAATCGTGAGCAGTTACTTGCACGCATTGAGGAAGCTGCGGTGAAAGTTCGTGAAAAGATGAGTGAACTAAACGTGGTGAATGTGGTTCGCAAACGGCTGCAATTGTGTTTTGTAGAAAATGGGAACCACATTGAAAACTTCCTTTAACATCAAATGTTTTTTTTTCCTTATGTGTTTGATTCTTCAGCCAAAAATTTCAATAAAATAAAATCTTAAACGTGTTAATTTACAAAAACAAATAAATGTGTGCTGTTATTTCCATAGAGTAAATATGGGTAGAGAAAATCTTTCACTCACCAAATTTCTGACATTTGTCCTCGTGTGATGTATACGTTTGAAAGAATTGCTTTACTAATACCAGATAGAGGCAATGGTTCAAAACAACGAACAAAATAACAACAACGGCATTTCGTTTTGTGTGTTAAAATTATTGTGTTAAATACAACACAAATGTATGCTAACAATAACAGTCAATAAAAGAGTTTAAAACACATTTAAATTTCACAGTTTTTCACCAAAATGGCATGAAAAATTAAAGCAAGAAGTTATTGTAATTCCACCTGGTGTATGTCACTTTTCGTCAAACATCTCTCTATCACACCGACCGCATCACGAAGAGTGTGAAAGGAAACGTCAGATGAGACAAATGGCGGCTCTACTATAAATTTACTCTATGGTTATTTCGCTTCCAAAAACAAAAACAAACATTTTTGCATTTCAGTAAAATGGTCATAACTTTGGAACGGTTAGACCTCTGGGCTTCGTTTAGGTCATTTTGGAAAGGCTATCTTTCAAAACATAAGTTACCTGCCATCTGGCTGAGCAAATTGAGGTTATGTGAATTTTTTTTCCATTTTTTCCGAAAACTCTGTATCTCGGCGATTTGACTTTTTTCTACTTCTTTTTTAATTAATTCTGAAAGGGCTCTTAAAGACCTTTCCAACAAGCCCAAAAACAAAAAAATCCGACCACTGGCTCAGAAGTTAGCAACTTTACCCTACTACGCTCTGACCGCCAATCCGAAAATTTTGAACCCGCTGCCATTTCGCACCCTTGTATTTTCGGATATGGTCCTAGTGGACTTTTCTTCATGAAATGAGCCAAGGAATACGCTGGAGAAATTTGTCCGGAACTTCTTGAATCACCCTGTATAGTACCGAGAGTATTCAAAAAACGCCGTTTCCAGTTGTTTCGAAAAGGGACGTTTTTGAAAATCGGTGCAACCGGGTTTTTTTTGAAGTTAAAACCTGGTTTAAACCGGTTGCGGTTTATATAACCTAAATTTTTTATTATAAAATGTAATCAATAAACTTTAATTCCCACAGAAAAAACAAATGTTGTTAAACTTTAAAATGTTTCTTGAGATTCCTTAAAAAATACTCCATAATACTATAAATTTAATATTTATTAGAAAAACTCTCATCTAACATCACTTTTGTATTGGCAACACTTAAATAATTTTAACTTTCTACACAGAATTCTTCAATTATTTCAACATAACATTATTGTGAGGCGAGAAAAATTGACAGATGACAGAAAGTTCTCATATAATAAAGTTACAGACACAGTTCAATGTGAGAAACGGGGTTTTGTGCTAATTCACCATGTTTCTGTTTCATTTCACATGTTCCATGCGAGAATTTTCTCGATGTGAGAGTTACAGAACATGGGTACAGCATTCCAATCATTGAGAATAATATTTAAAATAAAATTTTTTTTTTTGTATATCGCTCAAAGAAATAATATCCCCATTTTGGTAATCGTCTCTAGAATTTCGACTCCACTATCGAAGTGCCTTTTGAATACTTAAACTTGATTAATATTGAAATTTCTTATTTATTCCTTCTTAATTTTTTTTCTTTCTAGATTGTGAAAGACCCTTAGATGAAAGTGTAAATACAAATAATTCATATGACTCGGCGACAACTGCATCTGTCTGTGGATCGGACCATCATGTAGGCTATAGTAATTCTAGTAATAATAATCACAATTCAACCAGCAACAGCAACAACAACACAAATACCACCAACACAATAACAGCAACAAACAACAGTCGTCTAACACCACAGGATTTTAATACATCAACAACAACATCGTCATCTTCTTCGTCGTCGTCGTCATCATCGTCGTCAGCTTCTTCGACGTCGTCGTCGTCTTCATCGCCCTCACCTTCAGGGTCCAGTGATAAAACATCGTCAGCAACATGTCATGCAGCTACAGTGGGATCAGGATCAGCAACACCGGGAAGAATACAACATCACAGTGGTGGTAAGTAAAGCAACAAAAATTGATTATATTTCATTCACACTTTGGTAATTTTGTTAAGTTTTTCCTTTATTTGTTTGTATTTTGCTAAAATTATATGAGTTGCCAATACCACCGGATATTGAGACAAAAAGGGAAGTTGAAGAAACAGTACTTCTTCTTCTTAGCCAGTTTTTAGGTTATTCTTGTTCATTTGTTCGAAGGAACTTTATACGTTTTGTTTTTTTGGTGAATATGAGTAATTTGTTTGTTTCTTTATAATGCAAACACAAAATGCATTTTTAATTTCATATATGAAATATTTATTTTGTTTTTTGACACGGGTCTCTTGGTGTTTTTCTTATTCATGTTCCCTTTGCTATAATCATAAATTTGTTGCATTGATTCAACGGTTTTTTTTTCTCTCTCTTCTTGTTTTCTTCTTCGTCGATTTTGGTCATATCCGGCGTGTGTCAAAATGTTTAGGTTTTACAAATTAATTGTATTTGTTATAATCAGTGGTGTTGCTTTTATAGAAATCAAATAACATATAAACATTTATTTATTCATACATATGTATGTACCGTCGTATAAGTTAAGTTTCAAATTTACATATGCATCATTAGTTGATTTGATAATAATAATAAAATAAATAATTGATAATAATTAATAAAATATAAAGAAATATACAAGTGCCACCAGTGTAAAGTTTTGATTTAGATGTATCTTGTAATGTTTTTGTGGGTGGTTTATGGTGACCAAGAGAGCTGCTACTTTGTTTTTGGAATTAAATAGAAGTCAACTCATCTGAACTCCTATCGTATGTAGACAATAATTTTACAATAGGCGTGATTTCGTTACAAGCTAGCGATCATCGTGCACGAAGATTTTCTCGCTACTAACAACATAGAGTTCAAGAGATCGTAAAGAAAATATGTTTTTTTTTTAAATTTAATATCTTATTGTTTAGGCAAGATAATCGAGAAAACTAAAGTACCGCAAAAACAAAATTTTCAACGTTGGACCCATCCACTTATTTACTTACTTAGTTGACCACAAACAACCCAGAGGAGGGGTCAAGGACCTTACCAAATGCGGATAACATGTTCCTCCAACCGCCTCGATCTTCAGCTGTGCTCCTCTTTCAAGATAAGTCTTGGTCGTGTTATTTTGCGATGTCCTTCGAGTACTTCTTCGAATACCCTTCGCAATGGTTCATTGTGATCCTAGCGTAGCCATTTTGATACGCATAACTACATCGATATCGGGATACGGACTATACAGCTCGTGGTTCATCCGTCGTCGATACTCGCCATTTTCTATTATAGGGCCATATATTTTTCGGACTCTTTTTCTCTGAGAGACTCCCGGTGATGCATGCGATATGACCCAGGATTCTGCGCCATAAATCAAGACAGGTGGTATAAAAATCTGATATAGTTGGATCTTCGTTTCTTGAGATAGGGTGATATCTCCGAAGTGGTAGCCCGAAAACCATGGTGAATCGTATGTGGTATCTCTAACCGTTACAAAGTTATTTGGAATCAAAAGACATTGGCCCATAATTTTTTCGGACTATTTTTCTATCAAAGAGTCCCAGTGATGCTTCATCAGCATGCGATATGACCCAGTATTTTGCGCCATAAATCAAGACAGGTTGGATAAAAATCTGATACAGTTGGATCTTCGTTTCTCGAGATGGGGTGTTATCTCCGAAGTGGTAGCCCGAAAACCATGGTCAGTCGTATGCAGTATCTCTAACCGTTACAAAGTTATTTGGAATCAAAAGTTTAAAATGTAAATTTTTGCAGAGACTGTTTTTAGTTATTTTTGTAATAACTTGGCCTTTTTAAATAAAAATGTAGTTCTAAACACAGAGCTACGTTGACAAGACGTAAACAAACTGTAGGTTAATTAATTAAAGTTTGTAAATTATTTCAATTCGTTCGCGCTGAAAAATCTGTCTTTTTTTGTTGTTTGGATACAAATATAACGTGTTTGTAGCTTGTCGCAAATATACTATGCTTGTGCCCAAACACATTGTGTTTGCTATTCAATATAACATGTTTGAGACACAATGATCAGCAGGTTCTAATATGTGTTTTGGAGACCCAAAAGTGAATTTGTTTGTTGAAAACCGCTAAAAACAAAGACGACACAGACAAAGAAGAAACAAACTGGCAGTAGATATTCAATTCATGAAATCAATGCTTGCAGACATATACATGTTTCCTGTAATATGTTGCTGGGGCCGATATTTTTCAGAGTGTTTGGACGAAAATTTTGTTACACTTAATTTTTTTTTAAACTAACAAACAAAAAACATTTTTTCATAAAGGTACCATCATTCTTTCATTTCATTTCATTTATTTATTCAGTCTATGGATAATAGTTGCTTACAGACTAGCAGCTTAAAGTATAAATAGTTACTTAATTAAATTATTAAGAAGTAGTTTAAACTTATATATATGTAGGAATAGTAAAATCTGGTACTCTGGTGTCATGTTTTTTACCAGCAGTTTTCAACAAACAAAGTCACATTTAGGTCAGAACAACATATATTATAACCTATTAATCATTGTGTCTTAAACATGTAATATTGAATAGCAAACAAAATGTGTTTGGATACAAGCATATTTGAATCCAAACAACAAGAAATGACAAATTTTTCAGCGTGTAGAGGCACCACATACGTCTCAGCAAGCTTTTTGTTTGTGCTCCTTAGTAGAATCTCAAAAACAAAAAATCTTTGAAATCGGGTTACAAGTTAAGGAGTTGCCTAACATGAAAGCCCTCCAAGGTGTTCTTCTTTGATATCCTTTAAATACACACTGAAAAAACGGCGCCAGAAACATATTGCAGGAAGCGTGTACATCATTGCAAGCATTGTTCTCATGAATTGAAGATCTGCTGCTGCTTATTTTTTCTTTGTTGTCTGTCACGTTTTTGTTTTCAGCTGTTTTCAACAAACAAAGACACCTTAGGGCCACAAAATCATATGTTATAACCTATTAATCATTGGGTCTCAAACATGTAATGTTGAATAGCAAACACATTGTGTACTATACACGATAGTTTTCCATTCAAAGCTCTAAGTACTATATTCTGAAAGCCGGACTCCTCCTCTACATATACCTAGTACATTCTAAAACAATCAGACCAATAATTTAAAAGTGCTGATATTATTACTAGGTTTTTGCAATCGGCCCCCACTGTGCAACATATGCTCACATGGACATGAGCGAATATATTTTATGGAAACGAACCCAATCACTAGTTTTTTTACTGCACGTTTTGCGAACCTACTTCATAATTTGTACGTATACACGCTAAAAAATCGGCTCCAGCAACACATTGCAGTAAACATGTATGTGTTTGCAAGCACTATTTTCATGAACGTTCCTTTGTTGTCTGTCGCGTTTTTGTTTTCAGTAGTTGTCAACAAACAAAACCAAATTTGGGCCACAAATATGTAATATTGAATAGCAAACAGAATGTGTTTGGACACAAGTATACTATAGCTACAAATACGTTATGTTTACATCCAAACAATAACAAAAGAAAAATTTCACAGCGTGTAACACCAACGACTTACGAAATATGAGACTCGAATCTCGCGAGATGTATTGTGAGCAATGAGATGGATTTCTAAACACGGTCGCATGCGATTGTGATGCCTGAATTAGACACAATAAATTCTGTGCCCCACCCACAAGGCACAACAGCTTATGTCTATTTTTGTAACTTTTCAGGAGTTCATTTTAAAGGTTCAAATTCCATTTGTAATGTGCAAATAAATCTTATCTAATATTTCGGGAACTAGGATTATCCAGAAAAGTAGGTCAGTGCACGGTTGCCACAACAATACTTTGATTGATTTGTATTAATTTATTAATCGCAACCGTTCACGTAGTTCTCCCAAATAAACTCATATATCGCAAATGTGTATAATGTTGTTGCAAACGAATTCTCGTTTGCATCAAACGCTTATAAAATTACATTTGCCGCAAATTTAAAAAACGTTTGCGATAACTGAAATTAGTCATTTTTCTAATGAGAGCACAGATTACGAAGAATGTAAATTTCTCTCATTCTGTCGACTGTATACACAGTCTTATCCACTCGTTTGGCATACACACTCAGGTATACACATTAAAGTGATCACACACACTAATGCTTCTACCTTGTGAATATGTCATGGATGAACAATTGACGCGTTGTAGTTTGCAGCGCGTTTAGTTGTTATTTGAATGCAAGGCGAGACAGACGTGTACGTAGACAGTGAAAAAATAGACAAAAATGACAAAACCAAAATCATAAAAGATGGAAATTTATACAATAAAGAGCTATGGAAGCCATAAATAAAAGTTTTAATTACAACTCGCTTGCTGTAACCGAAAGCGCAGTTGGTGGTACCGTTTATCGTTTCTCGCAAACGTTTTTTCAATTGGCGGAACCGTTTTTCGTTTCTGGCAAACGTTATTTTCAGCTTATGTTTTTCATAACTCGTTTGCTGCAAACATTTTTGTTCTCCCAAACGAAATGACATGTATGGCTTAACAGAAGTTCGTTTCTCCCAACTACAGTGCCCAAACGAACTTCAGTTATCTGAGATTTCGTTTGGGAGGAACGAGTTTTTTCTTTGCGTGTGTATAATGCGATATGGACAGATCGAGTCTATTATAAACCCAATATGATCATAACTCGAGTTATGGCTTGCCTTTCCCCAGAGGCAAATCATTAATAAAACCTGAACTTTATGCAGTTACAAAGTGGAGGAAACACTCCCCTACGATATATAGTCAAAGTCCTTGACTTCCCCATTAAAACCTACCTAATGTACCCAACTAAAATACCTACCATAGCGTGTATAAATTACATTCTCTTCATAACTGCATCATTAGCATATGCAACAAACTTGTTTGTTTTACTGGCAGAAAAGATGTATTGACTTTGTTTGGATAAACAATTAAATTAATTTGATTTTTATTTTATTTATGTTATTGATATTGAAACGGAAATTAATTTCCAATAGAAGAGAAAATAAAAAATTAAAACGGCAGCATTAGCAGCAGCACCACGCCGTGGTTAACATCTCAAGATTTATATTCCTCCCTCTAAAATGCAGGCTGACAAGATGAACGCGCATAGCCATCGAAAGCAAGTGGCGCCAGCGTAGGTTTCATAGGGGGGGCAAAGGAAACTCCATGCACATGATATCTACAATTCCTAATTAGTACAGACAACCACACAAAGTTCCATCTCTGGTGCTGTCACAAGCTGTGGATTAGCTTCAAATGAATATTGGTTGAAACGAATCTTCTAGTCTAAATTAATTATAAATTAGTTTCGCTTATGGCCTTAACATTTTAATATCGACCACAAAATGTTTCCTATGTGTCTTCCCCCAGAAAAACAAACACTGACATTTACTATTTCAAATATGTGAGTTTGAACATTTGATTGTCTGTTTGTTCAGTTTAGTTTTTATATTTTGACTTAATTAAGGTGGTGGTCATCACGGTTTTTAGATTTGAAAATACATATTTAAATTAATCTCATAATTTAAATGATAACTCCTCTTTGTTTCCTCCTCCTCCTCCATCTACCCGGTGGCCTCTTAAGCTTCCATGTGGTGAATAGTCTCCAGTTGTATCTTTTCAAACTAAGCGTGTTTGTTATTGGGTTTTTTGCTTTATTAACTTTTGTAGACTGTTGGTTTTAATTCGCTGTTGTTGTTGTTGACATTTTTGTAATAAATTAATTGAATTTATGGTTTCTTGGCACATTATTGTGATGATATGTGATGTGGTGTAAAACACCATTAATATCACAATCAATTTGGTAGTTTTCGAAATGTCTCATTTGACATCAAAGTGAAATTAATTGTTGTATTTTGGGACAGGGAGACCTGCTGGATTGTTGGAAGATGCTGCTCTTTAGATACCATAATTTGTTACTAAAAATGCTCCCTCCCATTTGTGTTTGAACGTACCGACATAAATGTTAGGTACAACGTTTTAAAATGTAGTAGCGATGTCCTCAATTAAGATAATTTTTTCTGAGAGCCGAAAACAGTAGGCATTCAAAATAAACCCACCTCAAAGTTGGCATTTCTATGAGAATTATTTCATCACAATTAAACATCAATTGCACACTCAAAATAAAAGGTACATATTATTAATGAAAGAGATAATGAATTTTTTCATGAAAAAGAAACCAACGAATAAATTCACTAATATTACGAATCATGTTTCATAAAACCTAACATTTATGAAAATTATTCATTAGGATATAAAAAAAATTTTCATAAATCTTAATGGAAACATTCATTTACTTAAAGAAACTGTTCTTTGGTTGCTTTTTCGTGAAATCGTACGGTAACGAAACTGTTCCTAATTTTAATGAATTTTTTCATTGGTTTATGAAAACGTTCAAAAACTACGAAGTGGTTACTAATAGAATTAACTTTATCTTAATTTAATATTTTAAGAAAAAGTTCCTGAAATTTCTTTAATAATTTTTCCGGTTCAAGATCAATTTCTATCAAAAAATACTTTTATAACGAAAATTACATTTTCATAGAATATATTATTAAAAGAATGTTATTGATTATTATGGTGGATGGTTGGGAATACAGCAGCTATTTCAATGCCCACCAAGGCATATCATCAGCTCCCTTCTTCACAAGTATTTAGGTATATCATCACACATTATAGAGATAAAAACATTTCAACTAAGCGAGAATTGTGTAAACTCCTACTTGTGCGAAAACATCCACAACAATACTTTGCCATTACCATCAATATTCACAACATTTCTTTCCTATGCAGGCTGTCATCAACAGCCATTGCATAGATGTTGTTGTTTACAAAAAGAAACAACTATTGCCGTCTGCATATTCCTGAAATTTAATGAATTACCCCATTTAGGATTTATCCCATTTAGGACAACCCTCATGAGCCGTTGTTCGCAGTGATACTATTGAAATAATCATTTAGTTTTATTTAAGGAAAACTCTAAATGCAATGAGAATTCTTTAGTACGCAAATGATCAGACAAATTTGCAAATCTGTAACCCAGGAAAAACAGTTGTGTTTGTGTAAACAAATTTATTAAAAAATTTATGAACTTTTTCAATGAATCGATTATTATATAGGGTTTTCCAATAAGAACTTGACAACTTTTTTTTTAAATAAAACGCAAACAATTTGAGATATTTCCATAACTTTATGATCGACTTGAAATACAATCAAAACATTTATGAATGGAACTCGACTTCGATCATATAGCCACCGCGGGCACGTCGGCAGCAGTCGATTCGTTGGACCCAATTTTCGATGGCTCAGTCACACATTTCAGCCGTAACGGCCGCTTTTCGCGTTCAATGTTGGCTATGACCTCTTCCAACGTCGTTGGCTTATTGGTATAGACCAATGATTTGACGTAGACCCAAAGAAAAAAGTCTAGAGGGATTAAATCGCACGAACGAGGCGGCCAATTGACTGGTCCATTTCTTGAGATAGCACGCTCAGCGAACTTACTTTTCAATAAATCGAATGTAAAGTGAGCTGTGTGGCTTGTGCACCACATGTCGTCCAAGTCCATGTTTTCCAATCCGGCCAAAAATAATCGGTAATCATGGCGCGATAACGATCGCTATTCACAGTAACGTGACGATCGTTATTGTCGACGAAAAAATATGGCCCAATGACGCCGCCTATATGCAAACCGCACCAAGCAGTTATATTCCTGAAACACATATGGATTTTCACCAAACCAATAACGCATATTTTGACGAACCCATTGAGCCAAAAACGAGCTTCGTCACTGAAGATGATTTTGCGATGAAATGCATCATCTTGGCGCATCTTCTCCAGAGCCCAATCGGAGAACGTACGTCGCGTCAAATGGTCCATCGGCTTTAATTCTTGAGTCAGCTTGAACTTGTATAGGTGTAAACCAACATCTTCCCATTTAAGTGAAAAATTCCCATTAAAGTGGTCTTGGCGATGCCCAGTTCTTGAGAATTCCGCGGAATCGTCTGATTTGGATCGCCCAGTTCGTCACTTCGACCAACCCGTTGTCTCACTGGCACGGAAGCATCACACAATGAATATGTAGACTCAAATTTTTGCAATAAACTTGTTATTCCCTGTCTACTAGGGCGAGAATAATGACCGAAAATTTGAGTTAACGATTTTAAAGTTGCGGTCACCGATTCCGAATTTCGGTATACATTTTTATAATTTGCATGCGTTGTTTGCTCGTGTACTTCACGGTGAGTTTACTGAAAAAAAAGGAAAGTAACAGTTAGATGATCAGTGAAATAGTGCTTTCACAAATTAAATTCAAAGTTGTGAAGTACCTATTGGAAAACCCGTTATAATTGTGAACATATTCATTAAATCTACAGAACTATTCAGAAGTTCATAAAATTAATGAAAACAAGTTTATGAACAGATAATATGAACTTTTATGAATTTTATTTTTTCAGTGCAAGCACAATCCCTGTAAAGAATCAGGGACAGCGAGACTATGAGACTATAATATAACAATTCAATTAAATGTCGCAGTAATTTTAGCCTCAAAGAAATATTTCATTGGATCAATGAAAGGAAATCAGTGATTTTGTTAAACATGGAAAACGAGAAATGCATTATTGAATCAATGAAACGAAATCATTGATTGAAGAAATTGTATCTTAACGCCAAACTTCATTGGATCAGTGAAATGTTTAATTGAAGCTAGAAGCGTCTGTTCGTATTGTACGGCTATCTTGTCACCGTCTAACGTACATGTAAAGGTGCGGCTGGTTATCACAATAGTGGTTCTGCCAGCGGGTATCCATACCACAGCTGATCGAAATGGTAGTTTGAGTTTGATAGAGAACAGAGTGGATGGCAGAATAAGAGATATGCAACTAGAACCAAGAAGCAAATTGCATTTAAATATTATTTGATTGATACTAATGACAGCTAAATTATGTTTAATGCTGGTTGAATCGAACAAATATACGCATTCTCTATTATTTCTCTTCCTTTTATATACATTTGTTTTATAACATACAACTCTATAAAATTTCCAACTAACTCGGTGACCGCAAGATAACTTTAAGAGAGGGTTAGAAATTCGAATCCACACTAATACACCTACTGCGACTATAAATAAATGAATGGTTTCCCATTACATCCCATGAAGGAATCAGGGAGAGATTCTCACTACCAGTGAACTGTGCGCTTTCTAGTTTTACTTTCACTGATTGGGTATTGGGTATTTTTGAGAAGCATTTTCATGGCTAAATACTCGATAGTGTCGCCGTCACTATGCGAGGTGACCGTCGTCGAAAGAAATTGTAAGGTGGTCAGAGCAGGGATCGAACCCAGGATCTCAAGTACAAGATGCGCGCACACTACCCATTGCACCACCGACGGCCACACCTACTGCGACTACTTCCATTATTTTTTTATTATTTTATCTATTATTTTATTTAAGTATTACTCTATGGTTCTAGGTGGTAAATAGGTGAAAGAGCGGTAAGCAACCAGAATCAAACCATGCAGCTAACTAAATTTAAATATGTGGCTTTGCTTGTTGTAAAATGCTGAAAAAACACGTGATAAACAACAAAGAAACAAACAAGCCGCAGATCTCCAATTCATGCAATAAAAAAATGGCTTTAATTTATGCATGTCTTTAATACGGAATCACTTTTTAAAAAAAAAACCCTTAGAATCCCCTAAAAATCACTAATTTTTCCGAGTCCGCACCGTTTCTGATATCTAGAATTGTTGGCTTATTTTCGATCAAAAATGTGGATGGGTAACCCATTATCCATCGCCGGGAGTAGTGTAGTAGTAGTAGCCGCATATCTTTTAAACCGAATAATTTAAATGGCATATGATAGATAATTGTTCAGCCTATGAAATGAGTGTGTGGAAAGGGTGCTACACCTTGTAGGTACTTACCAAAATTAAAATTTTTTGAAAAATGAATTTTATGGTATCTAAAAAAATTACTTTTACCAATTTTAGATTTTTTAGTTATTTTTTAAGGTTTTTGTGTTTTAAAATTATTACCCAACAAATTAAAAAAATATTTTTTTTAAATGTATTTTTTCAATTTTCTGTAAAATATTCATCACAAATCGTAAGAGAAGGTATATCTTCTAAAATACTAATCATTTCTAACCTATAATTATTTTATAAGTCTATTCGTGACTTCACATGCCGCGGGGAAGAAATAAGTGGATCGGAAGATCTTCTGACTCTTTTTGCAAATCGGGCATGACAATGTTGAGGTTGTTCCTGCCAGTTCTTTTACGACTTTTGCGTCAACCATGGTCAGGTGGAACTCGTAACTACATTCAATATATTTTCCTTCTCGAATTTTGAATCTCGAATCTTTGTGGTCTTAATCTTGCTTATTTGTTCTTCAATGTCCTTCACCGTGGTCCTTATGAGTTCTGCCGATTCTCTTGCAAACTGAAACATTACAGGTCGGCAATTGTCAGCCCCGTGTCGAATTAAAGATGCCCGTAGCATCTCATATTTCTCTTTGGAAAGTTCTAAGTCCATAAACAAGGCCAAGGGCGTGGTAATGTTTCTTTAATCCAAGCGTGGGGACGTGGTAATGATTTCCTTAATCCATTTTAGTCACAGTAGGCTTGCATCAGCAACAGATTTTGTAATCTGCGACCTAACTTTTTCATCATACTTTGTATATTTAATAAACACCGCTTCCGATAAATGCTTCGTGGTCAAATCATTGGTGGCACCGAAAAGTTTCCTCTTTCTTGTGTACATTGAACACTCCTCCATACTTTTTTTTTGCCTTCCCTTTTCTCCTCCGGTTGATGTGGTGGGTTTATCTTCTGCTAATTTATCCAGGATGGTGTCGCCATTAAGCCCGTCCTCGTATTTGGAGTTTAATTTCCCCTATGGTTCAATTGAATTGTATCCATTTTACCTTAATATTTGCATATATCAGATAAAGATTATTTTTTATACTTTCGCTTCTCTCAATATTTCCGTATAAGCTATCGAGTTCCTCTAAAGCAGCTTCCGCGAAAAACGTTAGTGTGGTTGACTTTCTGAACAGGTCAAATAATTTTAAATTGTTTAACACCAAGTGTTCATTACTTGTTGCGCCAACTTCCAGTCGTAGATTAATCCATGGATTATGCTTATTTTGCAATATCGTATATAGTCTAATCTATTACCTGATAGGTACCCTTTTTATTAAAGGTTTATAAAAAGGGTTATGCTATCATGCCTAAAAATGTACCTGTTACCTGCATATTGAATTGTTGAATTGTGCAATTTTGATATTAAACACGTGTCCGAATAAGATTTGTGCGTACATGTAGGGGCCATAAGTCAATAGTGTTCTGTGAATAGATTGACTATTTGTACGCCAAAGTAATTTTTAAGTGAGGTGCGTACCTGGTAATTTCAATGAGTAGTGTTTGATGCATCCTGTGTCTATAATAGAATATTGTAAGCAAACTTTGACAGAGGCCCTCAAGTAAGCAGCCGACTTAAAATGCAATTTGCAAACTATTAGATCAAACTAATTGTTAATCAAAACATTACAGAATGAAAAATATAAATCATATAACAAAAAAAAAAACAATAACGTAGCAATGGGTTTCCACGGCTATATGTCTTGAATATGCAAGGGATGCTCGCCATACAATTTCTGGAACCATGTCTTTTTTACCTTTTTTTACCTCTAGAAGCCAAAGTGGCGCTCAGAGGCAGATAAAACCTTTTGAATTATGTAAAGGTACAATCAGACAACATATTTCGAAAATATGTCAAATATATATTTTTTTATTTTCCGTCAAAGTTGAAAAATGGTGGAAAAATGGATAGTTTTTAAATAGTGATTTACCTGGAGAAAAACAAAGCACACAATATTTTTTTTTTATTATTGTACACTAAATAAATGCATCAATCAATAGAAACAAAAAAAATCCAATGAGTGTTCGAACTCACGGGCGATGTGTTAACATCTTTTTGCTACACGGTACCTGTTCGATTTCTATAACACATTCGTAAATGTTACATTGGAAAATAAAAAACAGCGTTCAATCATATGATGACGTTACAGTTAAATAATATTAATACTTAAAATTACACTGTGATAGTCGAAAAAATGAACTTCGTTGAATCCTTTTCGAACTATTAGGGGGGAGTCCCCTGAGTGCGAAAGTACATTTGGAAGTGTCAGATTGGCTCCAGTTTTTGAGAAATCGGTATATATGGATATAGCTAAGTCTGCGCTATTTAAACAAATTTTACCGGCCATAGGCCAATTTTTTTTTTGGCCTAAAAGGGCTTAAAAAGCTTATTAAAATAGAAAAAACAAATGTTTGCGCTCGGTCCAACTTCTTGAGATATGGGCCTTTAAAGCTTGAGTATATAATTGGCCATATCTCACATATTTATGGTCCGATCTGGTTCCTGTGAATATCATTACAAAGACCATTAAAAACTCTTTAAATCTGCATATAAATATATTACATTTTTTAACCCATTGGGGACAAATTTAAAAAATACGATTTTTTAACCTCACCTTTCTGCTAAAAATCTGATTTTCTCACAAAACAGCCCTAGTAAACCTATTTTCTACCTAGACTCAGGTTGTAGGCCACACTTCAGGCTTTGTTTTAAGGTATAATACTTCGCATTAACCCTTCTAAGACCGGAGATATTTATGTTCAAAGTTTGAAATACAAGAAAAAATTAAAGTTTTTTTACGTTTTTCCAAAATTTTATTTATTTTCCTAGCATAGGCCTCAAGTTAAGCTTCAAAATCAAAATTGATTTTGGGGAGTACCTAAATGAAAAACTGTTAAGGGAATGCAAAGAGTGGAGAGTGTAAATTGTCATGGTGGAGGGTATATAAGCGTCGGCCCGGCCGAACTTAACACCGTTTCTACTTTTTTTTGTATACACCGGGCAATGCTGAACATCAAATGACTCGCTTTGTTTGGCCATAGCAACAACAACGAAACAACCAAACACACAACATCACACATACTTTAACCGCATGTTTTTAGCATATCAACAGCAACGAAACAGCCAAACACACAACATCACACATATTTTGTACGAAGTAGCTGACGTATTAGTGTGCCACCATAACGTCGCTTGAAAATGTTTGCAACCTCGTGAAATTAAATTTTGCGTGGCTATGCTTTATATCTCCGTTCAACAACAGCCACATGTACATACATACATTATTATGTTAATACATACGCTATAGCCACAATTTCCTTTGCCTCAACCCTGCCACACCACTCTTTCATCTCTTGCTCGCTCATTTTTGTTTAACACGTCATTATTCTCTTTCACACTCGTAGAAAATCTGGTTTTAGCAGCAGCATAAAATCTGGTTTTAGCAGCAGCAGCATGTGTTGACTTTGATAGATTTAGTCCCTATATGCCGCTATAGATGTTTACACATCAAAAAAGAAGACGATTCGTTACCTAATTTTCGTGATATTACACCTGAAATCGGACCAAGTTTCCTAAATATGGTGTGTTTTTTTGAAAACCGAAAATCGGTCAACTTTGAACGGCTATATCTTCTAAACTAAAAGTCTGATATTATTAAGGGTACCATAATTTTAAATCGTTGAAATATTATGAGTTTATTCAAAATTTCGTAGGCGCAAATGAAAATGTTTGCAACCTCCTTTGCTCGCCTGGCGCCACTGTGCGTCGTGGGTAACTACCCATTACTTTCCCCATTACCCTGTGGGTAATTCTCCATTGTCGTGGGTAGCTACCCACTATTTACGCCATACCCTGTGGATAATGGGTAAACGTTCATTACCCACGGCGTAATAATGAATCCCCACCCAATCCCCAATACGAACTCTGATTGTAGGTAAGAACCCTTTGTAGTTAAATTTCTACAAATTGAGTTGAAAGATGTTCATGCATAGAGTTGAAATTAAAAATGTTGCGCACTTATTTTCGGAGCCGGTGTACAATTGTAGGTCCCAATCTGTGAGTGTAAAACTAGAAAGCGCACAGCTCACTGTTTGCAAGAAGCTCTCTCCAGTCTCATCATGGGATGTTTTGAGGAAAATAATTATTTATTAATTAACATTTATTTTATTAGAGATTCGACGAAAAAAAATCCTCTTATATTAGAAGATATAGTAGGTTGATATTTATCTGATTTATCTTTAACTAAAATTTCTCCTTAGTTATACAAATTTCCCTTATTTTAGATTATTCAATATTATTATCATTTCGTCTGTAATATATCGAGTATTTGTGAATTTGGTTATCATTGTATTTTTCATTTTGCGTGCAAATATCTAAGATATAGAGACGTACTAGCCCAGATATGCTTTCAACCGAAACAGCCAAAGACCCTGGCTTAATCGTTCTTTCTGTTTTCAGGTTTTTGTTTTTTTTTTTATTTGTTTAACCGTTTTTTTGTTTATTTTTATTTTTTTGCGAATAATTAAGTTACAAATGATTTATATAAAGGTTAAAGGAGGGAGGGGTGAATGACTAACTGAGGGGGAGTGTGTTTTATACGCCACGGTTGGATGGAATTGATGCGCCGCCGATGAACGACTGACTCCACATTTCAGTTGAGAGGGTATTCAAAAGGTGATGAGTAACGAACGTATTCATTCATACGATGCATGAGCAAACGACCAACAAATCAAAAAAAAACAAAAACTTAACATAGAAATCGTGAAACAAATCGTTAAAGAAAATCTCCAGGTTTAAAATACATATACCTAATATACCTACCTATACTAAATACGTAAAATATACTGATAATAATATTCGCCGAAGTACAAAACTTTTGTTAAACAAATAGTTAACTTGAATTTTAAAACATTTCGGAAACCCAATGCAAACTCAAAATTCATGTTCAACAGAGGGTATTTTAGAAAACTTAACGCAAACGCGAGAAGAGCAAACAATAGTGATTAACTAGGACATTTAGAATCTTTCCGCAAATCGTGAAATTGTGTAGACTACTTTAGGGAAAGTTGTTGAAATATATTTATTCCACTTAGAAAAATTACTAAAAATATTGAAAGCAAATCTTGTATACTTTACATCCAAATTTCTCGTTCCACGAAGAAAACTATACATATTTGTTTGGAGTTTCAAGCCTTGCTAATCCAGTCAATGGAAGCAACAAAAAAGTAAACTTATTGAACACCTGTAAACAGTGTTAGATTTCCATCACACGCGGTGTTTAATAAAATAACACCCTCTCACTCATCTCTTAGACGTTTACAACAAACATGCGTTTTATTGTATTATATCTCTTCTAATGTTAGTTTCGATATGTTTCGTTTGATGTTTTACAAATTATGCAAGACTGTGAATGTAGAATTTTTTTTTATTATTTCGGTTTTATTTGTGTTGTTTTTGTATTTTTGCCAACTTGAATTCATTGTTGATTTTTCTTTTGGTACATAAGTTGTTTTGTTATGTACGATATATTGTTTTTAACTGGAATGAAAATGAAAAATGAATAAAAACCAACAAAAAAATCACTCAACTTTAAAATGATGAAATACCATTTTCGACTTTTCATGGTTGGTTGGCATTAAAATTAAAATAAGAAGAAGATAAAATTAACACAAATAGAAAAACAAACACCAACATTTGTGTTAACAAAAAAAAGAAGATTGAATTATAAGTCAACCACGACGAACACGTTTAACCCTACGTAAAGTCATACATTGGTGTTTTGAAGATATTTCGAATATAAAACTTCAAATTTCGAATATAAATCCTCAAATGCACAGAATAAAATAGTGGCCAAAAAATATTATTTAACACTTTGCTTAAATACTACACGCTGAAAAATAACGGCCCCAGCAACATATTGCAGGAACCATGTACATGTTTACAAGCATTGTTTTCATGAATTGAAGAATTGAATGAATTCAATTGTTGTCTGCCACGTTTTAGTTTTCAGCTGTTTTTTAAATAAAAAATCACATTTCGGTTACAAAAACATTTATTGTAACCAATTAATCATTGGGTCTCAAACATGTAATATTGAATGGCAAACACAGTGTGTTTGGACACAAGTATACAATATTTGCGACAAGCTACAAACATATTATATTTGCATATTTATTTATTTTTCAGCGTGTAGAATACGATCGAATTACTTTTTAATTGAGTCAATTACTCGTGTATTTGATTGAGCAAATTCATGGAAATAATCGGCAAATGAATAAATGCAAATAACACTAATTAACATTATTTCACGTGAACCAATTATTTGTGTACTTCAAATTTCAAAATTCTTGATTCAATAGACTTTACATCAAATTTAGTAGGAAAGTAGTATTTTGGATGTTTTCGTACTAGTAACAATTCTCATTCAGTTGAGTTTTGTTTATCCCTATTAGTTTGATAATATACTTAAATGCTTGTGGAGAAGGGATCTGAGGAGATAGATACACACAAAAAAAACGTTTATTGCTCGGTTGCCACAACAATACTTTGATTGATTTGTATTAATTTATTAATCGCAACCGTTCATGTAGTTCTCCCAAATAAACTCATATATCGAAAATGTGTACCGCGTTGTTGCCGAACGAGAACGCGTACAAAACTACTATGCCGAAAATTTTAAAAACGTTGGCGATACCTGAATTTTGCCATTTTTCTAATGAGAGCGCAGATTACGAAGAACGTAAATTTCTGTCATTCTGTTGACACAATCTTATCCACTCGTTTGGAAAACACACTCACGCATACACATAACAGTGATCACGCACTCTAATGCTTCTTTCTTGTCAATATATCTTGGATGGACAATTGACGCGTTGTAGTTTGCTGCGCTTTTAGATGTTATTTGAATGCAAGGCTCTGTCTCGTAGAGAGTGAAAATATAGACAAACATTTCAGCTTTTTTTAAAACAAACTTTGGAAAAAACCAAAAAAAGAGCTTATGGAAGCCATAAATAAAAGTTTTAATGTACAAGATAATGTACATGTAATGTTTCTCGCAAACGTTTTTTCAGCTCTAATTTTTCATAACTCGTTTACTGCAAACGATTTTAAAATCTCGCAAACCTATTATTTTTATTTTGGAGTAACTAGAACTCGGTTGCTGTAACCGAAACATCAGTTGGCGGAACTGTTTCATTTCTCGCAAACGTTTTTTCAGCTTATATTATTCATAACCTTGTTTGCTGGAAACATTTTTCGGTTCTCCCAAACGAAACGACATGTATGGCTTAACAGAAGTTCGTTTCTCCCAACTACAGTTCGCAAACGAACTTCAGTTATATGAGATTTTGTTTCGGAGTAACAAGTTTTTTCTTTGCGTGTACATAAATGTTTTTGTGGGCAACGAAATAGTTCAAGTCATATACGCTGAAAAAACGGTACAGCAATATATTGCAGAAACATGCATGTCTTTGCAAACATTGTGTCCGTTAATTGAAGATACGCAGCTTTTTTGTTGCTTAGTGGAATGTGGAACCGGCTCGGGTGTCTTCTCCGGAGAGGCAAGCCTCAATTTATCATTCAAACTCCCAAACAAGTGCAGCGTTTTCCAAGCGGACTTACTGGCCATCAAGGAAGCCTGCGCAGAACTTATACTACAACGGAGAACAGAGCGCATTGGATTATTTGTTGATAGCCAGGCGGCTCTCCTATCACTTAGATCTAACAACACTGCGTCTTAACATGTTAGTGAATGTAGGGAAAAACTTGTCGAGCTAGGTCGACTGGCCAATGTGGTTCTTACTTGGATACCAGGCTACAAGGGTCTCCTAGGGAACGAAAGGGCAGACGAACTAGCCAGGGCAGGATCCTCTTCCACCGAACTCCAGATGGTGTCAGTCGCAACGCCTATAGCGTCGGACAAAAGTGGCATTTTCCTGCATTATCTTGAACGAGCTAAGGCCAGATGGGATACGACGGAAACGTGCCGCATATCCAGAAACACATGGCAAGAATATAACACTCACTGGACTAACTCCCTGATTAGAACATATCAAGGCTAAGTTCCGTGCTGACCGGGCACTGGCCAATCGGTAATCACGCAAGACGGCTGAATCTTTCATACAATAAACACTGCCGTGCCTGCGAAGACG
Organism: Phaonia tiefii; assembly: GCA_963931995.1. Classification (NCBI taxonomy): domain Eukaryota; kingdom Metazoa; phylum Arthropoda; class Insecta; order Diptera; family Muscidae; genus Phaonia; species Phaonia tiefii. The sequence goes on along the minus strand of OZ008367.1, from coordinate 142,785,846 downwards.
TAGATAAGGAGGAGGCGGTGGAAAATCTCATCTGCAGTTGTCCGGCTCTAATGAATAGACGCCTGAAGACTATGGGCCTTATTCATAATAAGTTGTGAGCGATTTGAGAGACGTTTTTTGTACGACAAATCGCCTCTCAAACCTCTCCTAAATTTTTATGACTATGGCCCTATATAACCTCACTGAGATACACGAGATAGATCTAGGGAATCTAATTTAACAGGTTGGATATAGACACAGTACATTAGTCTGTCCGGAGTGATGCAAAACGGTGTCCGAAGACACTTATTGATGCTAAATAGTATCTTTAGCAACCACGTGAACCAACCAACCAACCATAACCTATTAATCATTGTGTCTCCAACATGTAATATTGAGTAGCAAACACACTGTGTTTGGACACAAGTATACTATATATGCAACAACCTACAAACACATTATTTTTGCATCCAAACAACAAATAAACAAGACAGATTGTTCAGCCTGTATTTCTCTGCATCACTTGTCTCAGGAGAATCCAATCCAGATGATTTGTTTTATCCAGATGATAGAGTTGAGCAAATAGAAGGCGCATTTGTCGATAGACCCGAAGATCTACCGTAATTTATCAGCTTAAAAACAACAAAGACGAGGGCGCTGGTGGACTACTGGCTGAGCTGTTCAACTCTAGCGGCGATCATTTGGAAAGGTGCATTCTGCAGCATGTATGCAAAATCTGGTTCGATAAATCCATGGCCGACAATTCGATAATCAAAAATGTGACCCGAGTATATGTATGTGCCAACTACCGTGGAATAAGCCTCTTGTGCTTTGCGGACAAGGTTCTCTCAAGCCAGGTACGTACGCAGGATTTTCTTTCCAACTTGAAACTTAGGTTGGAAAATAGCACTACTAATAATTTCGGGCGGCTCGAGCTCCCGGCACCCTCTGCGTACGTGCCTATCTCAAGCGTAATGTTTAAAAGACAGCAGCCAATTGTTGTACACATTATCGAACCTTATCAGTGTGGCTTTAGAGCTGCAAAATCCACAATTGACCAAATATTGACATTTTGCCAAATCTCGGAGTAACCCCACGAAAAGTAAATCGACACCTTCCATCTAGATGCAGTGAAATAGTGCGTAATCACTGCTATGTACGAGTCGGAGCAAGAAGTCCGTGACTTTTCGAACTTCCCTCGTAGTTATATGAAATGCAACACTGCTCCCATTAAGTACCACCTGTTAGTAGACTACTGTCAAAGATGAAAAAAGATGAAAGTGTTTTTAGAGGCATCGGTAGTTCTGAATTTCTATAGCGGTCGAATAAGCATTTTAACCGCTTCCACAGAAGCAGTTATATAACACCATCAAATCCGAGCAAAATACCTAAATATCATATTTACCATTTTAATATCGCTGGTGATTACGCACTATTTCACTGCTTCTTGCTATGATTTCCTGGTGATTTTCTGCTTCCTTGGATGCAGATTTTTGCTATGTATTCGTATCTTTTTTTTTCTTCTGCAGCTGTTGGTATCTTTTTTAAACACACCAGACTACAACCGCCGTTTACTGACTATAGGGTACAACTTCTTTTAAAACAAAGCCCCATACTCAAATGTGTTTTAAAAAATACGATCATGACACTGTTGTTGATTTAATAACGCATTAAAAGCGATTATATCTCTCGACTCTACTCAATTCACAATTTAACTGTTTCTATGATTTCGAAATTCAAAACAACGCAAATTAAAGTGGAATAGAATAGAACGAACCCTTTTTGAAATTGCCCCCTCCTAAATGTAACGAACACCTGGACATTTGTTGCCTGGTTGGAATTTTATTATAATTGAATTGCAAATGTCATGACTCCCAACCACCAACGCCACCACCACTAACACCGGCGAACGAATCTGGAATCTCGCCAAAAGGGCAATGTCGCCTCATAAAAGTATTATGCTAAACCTGGACATTTCAAATCACACTTTTATCTGACACTATAATTTGAAAATTGGACAATTCCCACCAGACATATCACTATGACGATTTTAGATTCAGTTCCTCTATAAAGTATAAACAATATTTTCTCAGTTATGCTAATTATGTGAGTGCTCGGAAAAGAACAAGGCTCTAACTTACTATATTGAATCTCTGGTAGATTTCTGTGCGGTTGCGGTGGCGATGGCGATGGTGGTCTGTGTCGTTCCAGAGTTATGCAAATGTGTTGTATTTTATTTCATAGTCAACATTAATATTGTAATATGTTAATTCTCGAAGGGAGCAGAAAGGAGAAGTATGATCACATATATTAGAGACATTAGCATTTTCTCGCTCCCTATGACGCAGCAGTGGCGGTCGCCATCGCTATGGCCATTAATGATTCGACTGTCGAAATAACAATCGTAAGCAATTAAAAGAATACCACACAATAGCATTGCATGGTCACTACTCACTCCACATGATGATACACCACGTAGTCAATATCAGGGCTCCTTACTACGCATGTATGCCTGTGGTTCCATCTTTTTGGCTTTTCACTGTGGTCACATTCACATTTCGATGCTGCTTGCTGTCCCCGTTGAAATGAGATCAACTAATCAAATCATAGGGGCTGTCACATGTTGACAATTATCGCTTGCGATAATCTCTTGTACGACAACAGGCGAAATCTGATAACGATCTCGTCGTCTTGTTGTTGATTCAAAGTTATGATGGTGTGTTCAAAATGTGATGCTCCTACCCAGGGTTAACATTAATATTTGGCTGCTCATAAATTATAAAATGAAATCTGTTGATTTTTTTATATACTTTACTTCAATGTTTTATAAAAATTAAATAGAAATTTTCATACAGTTTTCGATATTAAATAATTCAAATTAAAACATAATTTTTGAATTAGGTAAATTAAGAATATTTTTTGAAATACTATAAGCTGTTAATAGTAATTTTAGTAGAATGCATCGATGGCTTAATATAAAAAGGCCCTAACACGATTTTTTGTTACTTGACGGGAGAAGGAAAAAACATAATAAAATCTGTAAAATTTTAGATACAACAAAAAGTTTTAATGCAATTTCCAAAAATGTGTTGCCTCTTTTTAGTAAAAATTGCATTAACACATTTTTTATTTCTAAAATTTTACGTATTTTATTAAGTTTTTTTCCTTCTCCTGTTAAGTAACAAAAAATCGAGTTAGGGCCTTTTTATATTAAGCCATCGGTATAAAATAAATTTATGGTTTCCCATTACATAAATTTATGGTTTCCCATTACATCCCATCCCATGAAGGGGAGAACTTCTCACAATCACTGAGCTTTCACTCACTGATTTGGGACCTACAGTTTTACACCGATTCCGAACGGTAATTTGAGAAGCTTTATCATGGCTAGATACTCGATAGTGTCGCCGTCACTATGCGAGGTGACCGCCGCCGAAAGAAAATTTGAAGGTGGTCAGAGCCGGGTTCGAACCCAGGATCTCATGTACAAGAGTCGCGCACACTAACCATTGCACCACCGACGGCCACCGGCCATCGGTATAATAATTCTAAATCATGTTCTGGTTGATGGCCATTATTTGATATTAAAAATAATTTGCAATAGAAAATAGTTATACCATTAGAAGTGCACCCTGAAAAAAACGGCCCCTGTAACAATATGCAAGAACCATGTATATGTTTGTAACATCCATATACTCACGTGCAAGATTGAAAATATGCTGCTTTTTTGTTTCTTTGTTTTCTGACACGTTTTTATTTGAGCAGGTTTCAAAAAACAAAGCGAAATTTGGATCACAAAAATCATTGTGTCTCCAACATGTAATATTGAATAGCATATACAATATGTTTGGACACAAGTATACTATATTTGCGACAAGCTAAAACCACGTTATTTTTTGCATCCAAACAACAAAAATAGACAGATTTTTCAGCGTCAGTGATTATATCGGTGGGTGGTTGGAAATAAACATATACATAAAGGGTCCGCCATCTAACGTTTTTTTTTCAACTAGTGCTTATTTCGTGAATGGTAACACTTAGCTCATGTCTGATTTGACAGATAATTAGTTTTATCCTTCCGCTGAACGAATATGGTTGTGTATATGCTTGAATAACGCTGGGAAATATTGCGACATTACTTTGAAAATCATGGTAATGTTGCAGAATGTGTTCGAAAATTGCGTACGGATTTTGGAAGAAGAGAAGCACCGTCAGCTCCGTATGTTCGTTATCTTGTGAAAAAAGTGAAAGAAACTCCTCGGAGCTGCGATTTGACACCGTTGGACTACTATTTGTGGGGTGCCCTCAAAGATAAGTGTTACGCCGACAAGCCAGAGACAATTGACGCTTTAAAGGACAATATTCGTGAAGCCATTGGTGAAATACAGCTGCACTCAATCGACAATGTGCTTAAAAATTTGACCGATCGTGTAGGCTACTGCATGGCCAGCCGAGGCAGCCATTTGAATGAAATTATTTTCCATTATTAACCGGAAGGATTGTACTTTCAAATAAAAAATAAATTTGAGAAAATATTCAGTAGTTTTCTTTTATAGCATTTTCAAAAAAAAAAAAGTTATTTGGCGGACCCGTTATATTTTTTTTGTATTTTTATACAACTTTATTAATAGCTCTCTTCTCCACAAGTACGAGGGCGGATCAATAAGTCCGTGACTTTTTGAATGAAACACAGTTTTTGGTTGCAAAAAAAAATATTTATTTTTCAACATAATGTCCTTTTAGCTCAATACACTTAGTCCAACGTTTCTCCAATTTTTGTATCCCTTCCAAAAAAATAGGATTTTTCGAGGTCCATAAAATAGGCATTTGTTTGATCAATAATTCCATTGTTGGAGCTAAATCTCATTCCACCGAGCCATTTCTTTAGGTTTGGAAATAGGAAATAGTCGCTGGGGGCTAAATCCGAAGAATATGGCGGATGAGGTACCAATTCGTAACCCAATTAAACAACTCCAAACAATCCTTTGAAGTTGTCACACGATTACGTTTATGGTCAATTGAGAGCAAAGCTTGCAGACAGCTTTCTTAAACCCAACTGATCATTTAAAATCGGAACCACACTGCCATATGAAATGCTTATCGCATCAACAATCTCGCGGACTTTTACTCTTGGATCGGCCAACACTATAGCGTGGATTTTTTCGCCATTTTCGGGTGTATTGACCTCAATTGGCCGTCCAGAACGTTCCGCGTCATTTGCCTTTGAAATTGATGGTGCAGAGTCCCCCACCAAATGCAACACTCCTCCCATCAAGTGCTACCTGTTAGTAGACTACTGTCAAATTTTAATCAGGTTCCGTCATTTACTTTGCGTTTAACAGCTGTTCAAAACATACAACCTCGTGCATTTTTTAAAAATGGAGAAGTGAATTTCGAGTGTTCATTAAAAATTAATTTTTGTGAAAAAAAACCATCAATCAGAACAACGAAAAGCTTGATAAATGAACTATGGGGACTCTGCACCATCGATTTCAATGGTAAAAAAGTGGTTTACTGACTTTCGTTGTGGTCGCACAAGTACAAATGACGCTGAACGTTCTGGACGGCCAATTGAGGTCAATACACCCGAAAATGTCGAAAAATCCACGACATGGTGTTGGCCGATCGAAGAGTAAAAGTGCATGATATTGTTGATGCCATAGGCATTTCATATGGCACTGTGGTTTTGATTTTAAATGATTAGTTGGGTTTAATAAAGCTGTCTGCAAGATGGGTGCCGCGTTTGCTCTCAATTGACCATAAACGTAATCGTGTGACAAGTTCAAAGGTTTGTTTGTAGTTGTTTAACCGCACTTCAAAGAAGTTTATGCGGCGTTTTGTAACTGTGGATGAAACATGGATCCATTACAACACCCGGAGACCAGGCAGCAGTCTAAACAGTGGATTTCTCCAGGTGAACCGGCTCCGAAGAAGGCCAAGGTAAGTTTGTCGGCCAATAAGGTGATAGCAACAGTTTTTTGGGATGCACGCGGGATAATCCACATCGGTTACCATAAAAGGGAAAAACAAGAAACGGCGAACTTATTGAACCGATTTAACGAGGATTTAAAAAAACGACTCAATATGGCCAAGAAAAATGTTATTTTTCATCAAGATAATGCACGGGTGCACACGTGTGCAGTCTCAGTGGCAAAATTCCATGAATTGGACTACGATTTGGTACCTCATCCGCCATACTCGAATTCTCCGGATTTAACTCCCAGTGATTATTTCCTATTTCTAAACCTAAGGTAATGCAAGAGGGATCCTGATGTTCGTCATAACCCGTCTTTCCATATGTTCGCAATTCGTTGTAATAAAATCACAACATGCGTTAGCCGAGTAGGTAAAACATCCAGCTGCAAATGCTGAGGTCGTGTGTTCGAATCCTGAGGTTGTAGATTTGAAAAAAAAATTATAATGTTCAAACGCAGCGAGCAGGCCTGAAAGGAAATGTGCCGGTCTACTCATCCTATGGCCCCCTATGTTAATTTGAAAGGACGATAGCGTTTGTAGGGTGGGGCTTCTGACAGCCTTAATAGGCCTGCTAGGAGGCATGCAAGCCACCTCTTTTCGCTACTGGGATACATTATAAAGTATACATGCGAACAAATATTCGAAGTCGTTGGCCAAAAAATTAAAATCAAAAAATTATTTCAGCTAAATACATGACGTTTTATGAGTTCAGGCTAAAATTTTTTACAAAATGTACAATAAATATATTCGTAGCAGTCATGGAATTGTAATTCTTGTTGCAATGTAAAGACGATCGTTAAACAAAAATTGTGTGTGACCTGTTTCAGTGCAGCACCTACAATCGTATTCAAACAGCTGTACACTTTCTATGTTTTGGCTCAATGATACTTTTACACCGATTCCGGATGATTCTATGCAGCTTTTTCCTAACTAGTTTCTTGATAGTGTCGCCGTCGAGGTGAGAAGCGAAGTTATACTACATTTTTACATACTTACAGTCATATCCAATAACTCTGAACTCTAACTGCCTTATTCATAAAAAAACAATAATGTAGCTATAAAGCATTCATCAGTTATTGAGAGCTTTGAGATTTGGCGAAAGTTTTATTAGATCCGTATTCATAATGAGTATTTTAACTAGGGAACAGATAATTGACTGACAACCCTGTTTTAAGTATTCTCACAGTGCTTGTGATGTAAAAACAAGATGAACAATAACAGATAGACCGAATTAAATTTTTTTATTTAAACGGGTCAGTGCATTTTTTTGCAAAATTTTAAACATTAATGGAAAGAAGTATTCAATAAAAAGATGCGGATAAAATGGCCTTAAAGAAGGGTTAAACGTTCAACAAAATGGCGACGTTAGAGAACTCTTAACAGAGGAATTTTTCGATTATGAATACAATTTTTAGGCTTTACCTACTTATATCTTCAACAAACTCATGACAACTTTTTTATGAATAAGGCCGTAAATGTTTAACGCAACAGATATGAGAATTTTCTATATCGTTGCAAAAAACTGCAATCTGTCATTATGTTCGACGTAAGTTTGCGATGTTCTTTAACGACATACGCAGTGTACACATTAGTTTTTCGATTCTTTGTTATTTCTCTAAATAAAACTACTCTTATACATGTACAATAGTACATATATACTATTTATCGTACATAAAATTCTTTTGTTTTCATGATGAACTCGACCGTAACGTTTTTTCTATGGCGTAATATTATTTTGTTGAATTTTTCATCAGAAAATCGTACCTACTACACACAGCCACATTGAAAAATCCTAAAACTATACAAAAAAAAAATAATACACGGCTACGTACCGGGCAGCTCTTGTGCGGCGGCATTCATTCATTCAGTTAAGCTCTTTTCAGTTCAATTCAATTCAGTTTAGCCCAGCTCAGTTTTATTCTCGCCACCGGTTAAGCTGAGTTTAAACCACTGTAAATTGTGACCGAACAGAAAACAAATTTGAATCTACGAAATATAAAATGTACAGCGAACTTTGTGTGAACGGCAGATACTCGTACTCATACTCGCATTCGCATAGGGTAGATTGTAAATAAATGTTGTTGACGGTGCTGATGTTGATGTTGATTTTTTTGTATAAGTTTAAGTTTTGGTTGATATCAGAATTTTATCGCAGCCTTTTCAAATGCAAAGAGAGAGTGAGAGAGCGCGCAAAACAGAACAACACAATCCCTACTACTAACACCATTGGAACCTACTATTTTAAATAATTCAACGATGTTGTCCCGTCGTTCCTGTAGCTTGATCTACAGTTTTAAATTAAATCTAGACGCGAGACAAATTCTCAACAACAAAAAAATACAACTGAACAAAAATCGCTAAAAGCGTTTACACTCGTTCGAGTTTAATTCGTATATATACTCGTACCATACACTCCATTTTACATGAGTACGACCACACAAAATTCACTACTAAATCCACAGTTTTTACTTACTACGTTTATACGAGAGCTCTTATTGTGATGTCATACCGCGATGTGTCCATAAAGTACGTGCAAGTAACACATACTTGTTTGAAACATCGCGATATTATATCACAATATAAGCTCTCATATAAACGTAGTAACTGATTAAACTATTCATTTCATTTGAATATCATTTTTGTGTTTTACCTTCTTAAACCTTTAACAAACCTATGACAACTTTTTATGAATAAAACCTTTAGTGTTTAGCGACTTAATAAGCGACTTGCACTTATTAAGCGAGTTCGCTTAACTTCGCAATTCAGCAGGGAAAAATAACACCCGTTAAGCGGGTATACAATTTTTTAAGCGAGGTGGCTTAACCTAAGTTTTCAGAAAGTTCGAAACTAAATGTTATCCCAAAATTTTATTCTATGTCACTTTTTCACTTTCTTCCGCTTTTCTATTTCACTTCACTTCACAACGTGTTCACGATGCTGATTAAACTATTCAACGGTATACGTGTTTTTTATAAGCTAATACCCAGCGGCGGAAGTCGCAAGGCCTTTCACAAATAAGGCATGCGGAATGGTTCTTTTGTAATGCCTTCCTGAAATAAGGCATGCGGAATGCATGATTTTTTTCATCAGATATAACCAATTTTAAAATTTTGAGAAATTTTTTTTCCGATTCTTTTTAACCGTAATTTAATTGGAAAAATTCATACAAATTTTAAAATTATTTTTTTTTGTTTAATATTTTTCAGGGTATTTTTAAAATTGTCAATTTGAAGTTGGGCGTGGTACAACTTTCTAAGATTTCTAATAGATGTAGAAGTGGATAATGATTTTGTAATAAAATAAATTATTTTAATTTTATTTTTGCTTAACAAAAGTAAATTAAAGTAAATCCCTTCTAAGGCCATCCTCTTTGCATGCCTCCTAAGGCCTTCTTTAGGCAATGGGTAAGGAAGGGCTTGCCACCCAATCTCACGCAATGTTAAAAAGAAAGGAGGAGGTAATGAGAAGGGAAGGCTTTCCTTATTTTAGAGAAGGCCTTCCAGGTCATGACTTCCGCCGCTGGGTAGTTAACAACTAGCTGCATTTGTATGACGAAGGAGGCTTAGCTGTAGGGACTAACTTTATCGAAGGCAGACAAGCTGGCATTGAAATTTTGTAGTATTGTCATATCAATATATCACAATGTAACATAAGCTCCATCTGTATGTGAGAAAGTAAATTGTTGTAAAAGGTTTCCTTTAAGTATATACTTTTAGTATGGCAACACTGTTTTCACTGGCAGCCATTTTGATATCTGGAATGTGATTTATGCTTGGTTTGGTACTATTTCATCTTCAACACCGCTTGCAAAATTATGCAGATTTATATTGCAAATATGGTACTGTTCGTGAAACGCATCGCACACTACGTCCATTTTATGGACGACATAATAGTCCATCAGAGCAATTAATAATGATGAACCGTATACTCTAATAGATAACACGCATACTACGACAGGTCGTACAGGGCCTACCATGGTAGAATGAGAAGGTAAACTCAGTAGACAGCTGATTTAAACTTTTTCTTCTTGTTTAGTTGGCCGCTTCTGTCACATTCAAAGGTTTTGTTTTTGTACTTCGCTGTTTACATTTATTTGTTGGTACACGTATGTGTTGACTTTGACATGAGGAGAGCCTAAACAAAAACAAAATATCTGTTGTTGTTGCCCACAAGTATCTACTGCGACTAGTTGGTATTTTTACTATGGGGCCTACTGAAGAAACTATTCCTGATTTGTTAACCCTATCACTGGCAAGAAATAGTAGTGAATGGAGTCGAGCATTCTAAGCTAACTTCTGTATATATATGACAGTTCTGGCACTAATAATGCTACACGCTGAAAATTTGTCTTTTTTTGTTGTTTGGATGGAAAAATTACGTTTTTGTAGCTTGTCGTAAATATAGTATACTTGTGTCCAAACACATTGTGTTTGCTATTCAATATAACATGTTTGGGACACAATAATTAATAGGTTATAATATATCGTTAGCTAAAATGCAAAAAGACGTGAATAACACAAATAGAATTTTACAGGAGAAGCAAAAAACTTTGTAAAATGAAAAGTATAAATATTTTTAACGATGTTTTTTTCTAATTTCACTTTAAGCACACAGACAGATTTTTGATCGAAGAAGTGTAACATTTTTACAAGACATGTAGTTGAATGGCATTCATAACAAACAACCAAAAGCTCGATTTTGAATTTTTGGTTAATTAAGCCTTTTTGCATTTTAGCTAACGATATGTATTTGTGACCCAAATGTGTCTTTGTTTGTTTAAAACTGCTAAAAACACAGATGTCCGTCACAATAAAGAAACAAAAGCAGCAGTTCTTCAATTCACGAAAACATTGGTTGCAAACATGTACATGGTTCCTGCAATATGTTGCTGGGGCCCTTATTTTTCAGCGTGTAAAAGATTAAAATCTTCCAGGTAGTATTGTGTTCTCTCAACTGCTTCCATTTTACTATTTCTCATGCTTTTATAAATTTTATTAGGACGCAGTCGTACCGAAAAACTCGATAACAACTCCAACTGAGACTCTAGGCAAATTTTCTGAACTCCGACTCCTAAACTTCAGCTCCGACTCCTACTCCACAACTCTGGTGTAATGTAATAATGGCTTTACATTTATAGGAGATTGAGAGCTTGAACGAAACAAAGTCAATCCCGCTTTGAAGCATTTGCATCGCGGGAATAAAGCATTACAGCAATGAAATATAATCTTTGCAACAATTAAACATATTTATGAGAATAATAAACTATATTCATCACAGTGATGACACTTATTTAGATATTAAAAATATTTACTTTGTGATAGTACACGCTGAAAAAGCTGACTTTTTGTTATTGTTTGGATACATATATCACGTGTTTGTAGCTTGTCTCAAATATACTATACTTGTGTCCAATCACATTGTGTTTGGTATTCAATATTACATGTTGGAGGCACAATGATTAATAGGTTATAATATACATTTTTGCTTTGTTTGTTGAAATCTGCTAAAAACAAAATAGCGTGACAGACAACAAACAACCAAAACGCAGCAGATTTTCAATTCATGAACACAATACTTGCAAACATGTACATGTTTCCTGCAATATGTTGTGGGGCCGTTTCTTCAGCTTTTATGTACGCAAATGATGTATCACTTTCAATAAAAATATTAGTCGAGGCGGCAAACAATTGTGGCAGTCGGTGGTGCAATGGTGATGTGCGCCGCCCTTGTTCGCTCCCTGCTCTGACCACGTTACATTTCTCTCGACGACGGTCAACACGTTTTATGATGGCGACACTATCGAGTACTTAGCCATGAAAATGCTTTTCAAAATATCGTTCGGAATCGGTTTAAAGTTGTAGGCCCCAATCAGTGGATGTAAAATTAGAAAGCGTACAACGCACTGATAGTGAGAATCTCTCCCTATTCATTTCATGGGATGTAATGGGAAACTATTTATTTTATTTATTTGACAAACAATTTCACTCCTATTAAAAACCTTTCCTTTTCATTCTATGGGATTCTTTATAGAATGAACATTTAAATTATATCAAATTTGAATTGTTTGTGGCCATCCATATTCATTTGAAACGAAGTGTATACATATATACTTCATATACATATCTATACTTACTATATAGTATATAAGTATTATAAATATATAGTGGTGTGTTTATATAGTTTTATTTATGAGGGTGTTTAATTCTCATTTAAATATTCAAACAACAATCAACTATGAGGTGGAAAGAGGGGAAATTCACACTGATGTGAAATCAGCGTTAACTAAGGTTACACCGCTTTTCTCTTGAACCGCTCTTTAGACAGATAGCGATGGTGAGTGAACGTTAAAGAATGTCAGTGCAGATTCAAATTTAATTTACATTTGAATTGGTAGAATGCGAATTTCGTTTTTCTGTCAACAATAAAATTAACATTGCTCATTTCGAGTTTGTAAGGCTTCAAAATTCCTATGAGACCTGTTCTACTGACTTATAACTTTCAGTGTTCCAAAGGATGTCGGCGGGATAATTTTCTCCTGGTCCTTGCTATGTAGTTTTAGAGGTAGTTTTTGGGATGTAAAGGGTTTTTCAAGAGAGACGCTACAAAAGTAAATCTTTTGACATTTCTCTTCAGTAAGGTTTGCCATTTCATCATGGAAAGTTATTCGAGCCAACAACGAGTCGAAATTATTAAAATTTACTACCGAAATTTGGAGTCAGTGGCCTCAACATTAACAGCGGAAAATCATCGGAAATCATCTTCAGCGATGAGGCGCATTTCTGGCTGAATGGCTTCGTCAATAAGCAAAATATGCGTTATTGGTCAGACAGCAATCCACACGTAATCCATGAGTCATCATTGCGTCCCGAAAAAATTACGGTTTGGTGCGGTTTATGGGCCGGCGGCGTCATTGGGCCGTACTTCTTCCGTGATGATCAAGACCGGCACATTACTGTGAATGCGAATCGCTACCGTTCAATGATAACCGAATATTTTTGGCCCCAATTGGATAATATGGGCTTAGAGGACATGTGGTTCCAACAGGATGGCGCCACAAGCCACACAGCGAATGCCACAATCAATTAATTGGAAACCAAGTTTGGTGAACGTGTTATCTCACGAAATGGCCCAGTCGATTGGCCGCCTCGGTCGTGCGATTTGACGCCGTTAGATTATTTCCTGTGAGGCTACGTCAAGTCTATGGCCTATGCCAATAAGCCAGCGACGATTGATGAACTTCGTACGAATATCGAACCTGAATTTATGCTTGAAAACCGTCGAAAATTGGGTTCAGCGTCTGGACTTCTGCAAGCGTGCCCGTGGTGGTCATGCAAAAGAAATCGATTTCCATACTAAAACCGGGTTTGTTTTATTTAAAAAACTTTTGTAGCGCTCTTATTGAAAACCCTGTTAGTTCGACGCTTTTTGTTGATTAAACGTCATTTAAACTAAGAGGGCTGGTATTGAGCCATGATTTATTTTATTTTAGTTAATATGTACGTATAAATAACTAAAAATGGTCAGTTAACCTGAGGTTAATATTTAAGAAACAGACTATTTACCTAACTTTAACTAACAACCCAAAAACTGGCTCCAGTCCCCTTTTCTGGAATTCTGTGTATTCAATGTTAGTGATTGAAATAATCCCTGGTCTGACCATCTTTCATTTCTTTTGACGACTGTCACATCGCTTAATGACACCAACAATATCGAGTAATTAACCCTGAAAAGGCTATTGAAAAAACCATTCGGAACCGGTGTAACACTGTCCATGGTGCCACTCAATGAGTGTAAAACTATAAACTCACTGATAGTGATAATCGCTCTCCTGTTCCTTCGGGATATATAATGGCAAAATATTAATTTCTTAATTTCTAATTAACCATGAACGTTGAATAATCAAAATGTAAATTATTCAATTATTCGATTTAATAGGGATGTTGATTAATACAGTTGCCTGATCCATCAATTAAATTATACATACATATAAGATGTGGTAATATACCACAATCGTTTGTGGAGGAGGCAACTGATGAGATGCTTGGAGAATATCGAAATACCTGTATTCCCAACCGAGCACCGAAATAATCAATTTCATATAACAACCAGATTACACCTACTCCACCAACACTGAAAAAGTTTATTCACAAATTTTATGAAATCCTTCATAGTTTCTACGATTTCCTTTATTAATTGTTAACCAAAGAAACATTACATTCGATCTATGAACCATTTTCATAGATTCTATGAAATTAAATGTATGGAATTTTCTCATAAGTTCTACGAAGCTTTTTCATAGATTCAATGAAACGAAATCTATGACGTTTGTACATAACATCTATTTAGATATCATATCTGCAATAGAGGACCTGTATGGGATGATGAAGGATTGGAATATTCTTGAATATAACTCGTTTTCTGATCATAAATACATCTGTATATAAAATAATAAATAATAAAAAATGCCAGTTGGATAGGAACACCCCCCAGCCTAAAGTAGTTCGTCGTAATGTGAGGAGGACAGACTGGTCCCTCCATGAAACTACCTGCAAGAGTTTCTTGCGATCAGAACCATCTGTTTAGAAAGAGAATTTAGCGGACAGGGCCAGAGTGCTGTCAACAAGTCGCTACAAATCGTTTGTCCAAAAACAAAGCCTTGGGGGAAAAGAAGCCTCCCGGGTGGAAAGGATATCTTATGTATATCATGAAGTCATGCCGACAATAATTCCAAGCCTTCGAGAACACAAGGTGGGCAAGGAAGTACAAGGAATACAAAGTTGAATTAAGGCGATATAAGAATGCACTTAGATGGGCAAAGAAAAACTAGTTAATACTCTTCTCCAAATCAATAGAAAATACATCCGAGGCACTGAGGCTAAGAGAAATACTGGCATCAGGCAATACAACGATAGGGTCCCTAAAGGATTATCCTGGGCGGTGCACACCCTGCAGTAGAGATTCGCGCAATTTCCTTTTGGACACCCAATTCCCTGGTAACTCGAAGAACGAGGTGAACTTACTCCTCATAGATCATAAGTTGCTATTGAAATTTCTACTAAATCCGGAATTTAAAGGGCTATCGAATGCTTCAAACATGTATTAACTACACGCTCAAAAATATCGGTCTCTCTAACATATTTTCCCAAACATATTCGGCATGACCAATGTATATGTTTGGAACACACTTCAAACATTCATATGTTTGCCCAAAGTCCCAAACTTACTTGTATTTAAATGCAAACAGTATCATGTTTACCGACAAACATGTATGCTTTAACGCGGAAACATATGCGTTCTTCATCCCAAACATCCATAAACTTACGTGGAAACATTCGCTTGTTTCCCCCAAACCTACATATACTTACGTGGAAACATATGCGAATTTCCGCCCAAATATAATAATATTTAGAAATGAATTATTCTTCGATTTCAATATATATGTATTATTTATTATAATTAATTTTAACAACATAAATCCACATTTATAAATAATTAATACAAAAAATTAGTAGATTTAAAACAGCCCTTTTTACATTCAGTGAATGCATTATTTGTCTTTTTTTATGAAATGAGAATCTGCTGTTCTTTTGCTTCTCCTTTCTTTGTTGTCTCTGACATTTTTGTTTTCAGAAGGTTTCAGCTATACGTTGGTTATCTCTATGTATTGGTACACAAAGAAGATATTTATACACAAACAAGATATTTAAGTTCATGCAATCAAAGCGTGGATTAATTACTTGTCTGTTTTTTATTGCACTTATGTCACAAATGGTCCGGCGTTCAGATTTTCTCAGTAAAGGCTCGGCCAGACAAAGGGCTTCACGTTGTTGCCCTTTCCAGTTTATTTCCTAGAAATCGTTTATCACTTTGGTAGCACACATACATATATACGAAACACATACACAAAACCCAAAGTAACATCACAAACCATTTAACCTTCCGAGCCTTCGTTTATTTTTTTTCACTGATCAAGCGCTGTTGATATCCTCTGTCCGATGAACCCTTGACAACTGCATACATTAAACTAAAACGCAAGACATCAGGCAAAATAAAAAATACTTCGTCTGCAATTTACTCGCACATTCAGGAATATTTATGACTCACTGACTGCGAAAATAATGCAAAAATACAGATACACACTTACAAGATAGACTCTCTCGTTGTCCCTCTTCTATTCTCTTGTTCTCGAGAGAGAATAGACACACAAACACAGCTGTATTTGTATCACAAACCTAAATATATGTGAGTCGCAAACACATATATTATAACATATTAATTATTGTATCTCAAACATATAATATTGAATAGCAAACACAATATGTTTGGACACAAGTATATTATATTTGCGACAAGCTCCAAACACATGTAATATTTGCATCCAAACAACAAAAAAGACAGAGTTTTCAGCGTGTAGCAGATCTACAATCTGTGGCAGATCTATTCCTTTCCCGACTGATAAAATGTGTGCAAACTTCTGACAAATACCTAGAGGACATCCTCCTCATAGATCAGCAATTGCCATTTGCAATTTCTACTCTACTCTAAATCCAACAACAAGCTTGTTTTTTATTCCCTGCTAAACTAATATTTCGACGACATAGTATGGAATGCCGCTTAAAATCGCTTAGTTCCCCGTACAAAGTCGTCGAAAAATTAGGTTAGCATGGAATAAAAAACAGGCTTAATATCACGCCTAGTGCAATAGAATTGAGGCTATCAATCTTTAAGGCGAATGTGGATCTTATGGGTTTTGTATACGAATTGTTTAGCAAGGGACGTGTCATGGCCCACCTCTACCAGGTATGTTGACACAGGCACATCTCAAGGAGGGGCATTGTCTCCACTTCTAAGGCGTCTTGCGCTGAGTGCTATATATATATAAGTGATGTAGCGTCTGCAGGAATCATAAAGATGTAGTCTAATTGGCAGGTTTCATGAAATCTGTGGAAATGTTTGGTAGATTTTATGAATAAGTTTCATTAATTTCGCTTCATAGAATCTATGAAATAGATGTTAGGAATAAATTTCGTAGATCCTATGAATTTTTTTCTATGGCTGAAAATCAATGAAGAAATTTATAGAATTATTTTTGAATATATGTGAAGAATATTGGTTCATTGTATATTAAAACTATGAATTGTTCTTTATGACAAAGTGCATCCGTCACCTGCCTGACAGTGTATGGTATCCAACTAAAATTCAGTTGGAAAATAACTAAAACGAAAATCATATTCGGACCATAAATCAACAAAACTTTTCCCTATAACAAAACCAACTTTCTACTGATATACGAGTATTTATTATATGAGGAATGGCTAACAATTTTCCAACACAATGTGAATATACTAGCGATCACTTGGGGGACCCCTTCATTTTCCATCCATGAATATAATTCAGTTCTGAACATTTTCAACAGTTTAACATTAAAAAAAAGTTATATTGTTAATGTAAAACAGCAAAAAGGGTATTTGACCTATAAGTCGTTGAGTTGTTTTGTGAATTTGTTTGTTTTTTTATTTTTATTTTTTTTTTTTGAGCTGCCACTGTGCTCGGCTGTTGCGGCCAATACATTTTTATATTCTATTCTGCATTTTTGACCAACAGAGCGCTGCAAAATTTGTATGTTAATTAGTTGAAACGAAACGAGAGAGTGAAAAAGCTTTACAGTCATCGTACCTGGTATTCAAATACAACAGCTCAGTCAGACCTTCATCATCTACTACATGATTTGTATATAACATTTTATTACCGAGTTCTCTATGGACGAGTGTATGATGATGGTGCTACCCTCGAAATGTGAATAATTTTATGGGGTTTTTCATTCATTCATTCATTCAGTTATACATTTTGTTGTTTCTTGGGCTTGTGAAGGCGTAGTGTTAATGATTAATTTCAAAATGAAGATGAAATCGTTGGAACCATCATCATTGTTGTCTCCGTCTTAGTTGTTGTTGCTAGACGTTGATGGGTTCTGGTATTGTCTTCTCTGGTCTCGTCTTGGTTTGACTTGACTTGTCTTACCAGCCAAGCGGGTCAGATATTTCTACCGTCGACCATCATCATTTAAAACCGCTAAATGCCATAATAATAGTGTGTATGCTTGAATTTCATTTTTATTTGCTGGAAAATCGTAAGAAAACTCTTTAACACGGTTGGTCAGAAAACAGTTATAAGGGGAAAATAACCCTTAACAAAATGTTATAAAACAAATTTTAATTTTCAATTATTGTGATAAAAATACATAAATTGACTAAAGTTAATGCAAAAACTATTGCATCCATTAATTCGTTAGCGGCAGTAAACCCGATTTTATGTAGAATTTTTTCAAAAAAAAAGTTGACTTTTATATTGCAGAACCCCTATGGCCGTCGCGCACTGGGGTATTTGGTGCTAAAACTGTGGATTAAATATCAGGCCCCTTAAACCGATAGTTCCTTTTAGAAACCCTCCAACTAAGTCGAAAAAATGAAATAAAAATTATCGATAACTCGCTTAGTTATCGAGATATCTGAGGATGAAGTTTTAAATAATCGATAACTTTTTAACGTTTTTGGTTTTTTTAGAACACCTCAAAATAAGTCGAAAACATTTAATAAAAATTATCGATAACTCGCTTAGTTACCGAGATATCTGAGGTTGAAGTTTTAAAAAATCGATAACTTTTACCGTTTTATTTTTTATACCACCTCAAAATATAATATATAACTCGCTTAGTTATCGAGGTATCGACGAAGCAGGTTTTTCTGTCTAATCCCCTAAAATAAGCAAAAAAAACTTAAAGCGAACCACAGACTAGTCATTCATGAGCATGAGCTTGGTCGATAACTTTTTATCTGGCTGATGCATTTGAAAAAATATTACCAAATAGTGATGGGAACAACTTCGATTACATTCTTATTTAGTGATGGTAACAACTTCGATTACATTCTTATTTAGTGTAGGACGGAGGACGGTTTTACCCTAATTCAGGTACCAGGAATCATTAGTTTTTTGAGTTACAATTACGGTTTCATACAAAATATTTGTAGGCTTGCCCGACTTACTGTTTTCAACAGTACGATCACTTTTCTTGTTCGTTGTACAGTCTTCTGCACAACCCATAAAAATGTTGGCGGAAGTACTTTTTTTAAACCATTGTACTTTTTTATGTTTTTCTTTGGTTCAAACCCCAATTAATTAAACAAAGTGTTTTTATCCCTAAAATCTCTTCTGTGTAGAAAAAAGTAAAATTATGTGAAATTGATAATGAAGTGGACTACGATATTGAAAATGAAGATGAGTAAATAAATATAGTTATATAGTGAAAGGTTTTCTCTTATTTGGCGAAAGAATCTGATTACTGGCAATTTGTGAATGGAAAACTCAAAGAAAGTCGGAAAATTATATTTCTGCCGATGTTCTGAATCAAAGAGTTCCTAAAACCTGGTTTTAGAGGTAAGTTGTGTTACCTAAAGTTAAAGTCCAAAACGTTTGGAACAACTTTGTTGAAGAAAGTTTACCGGTACAACCAACCAAATAGAAGTTAGTGGAAAAATTGAATCAAAATCGAAAAATCAAAAAAAAAATCATCCACTCTGATAATCACAATAAAAAAAATATTTTGTATGAAACCGTAATTATAACTCAAAAAACTAATGATGCAGTGCGATCCTCGTACTCGAATTAGGGTAAAACCGCCCTCACCAGCCTTGTCTTATAATTTGTTGCCAAAAACTATCACAGTGTTATCAATCAATAAATTATTCATCATCATTACTATCATTGTCTTCATCAGTATATTCATTATGGACATCTTCCTCGTCGGAGCACTATTTTTTTCTCCGACATAAGCTTTTGCCAAATTTCAGGATGGAGATTGTAACAGATCCATTGTCATGTTTGGTAGACTTTGCAATTTTTTTCAGGCAATTTTCCTCTGCTTGATATTATTGGATCAGAGCTAATCAGCATCATATTAAAAACGTCTTGAATCGATTTTTCTCGACTCTTTTTTCTACAATAAACCTCTCGATATTTTTTGAAAACTTTTTTGCGAACTTCCTGCGCTTCTTCTGATAATTCGCCAATCGGTAACTATGTGTTTGCTATTATCTCAGGTCCGTTTGGTTTTATTTGGTTTATAATTTAAATTATATAAATATAAATTAGAATAATGAAAACAGTTCTCGCAACTGACGTTTCATTTCACACTCTTCGTCATGGGTTTGTGCAAATGCGAGATGTTCGACAAACATTGACTTACACCAGGTGGGTTTCCAAGAACTGTTGACTTAACTTTTTCATGTCGTTTTATTACAGAACTGTGAAATTTAAATGTATTTTGCACATTTTTGTCGACTTTTATTTGTTGGTATACATTTATGTTATATTTAACACAACTATTTTACCACACAAATACGAAATGCCGTTGGTGTCGTCTTGTTGGATGTTTAGTACCAATGCCTCTATCTGATATTATTGAACTTATGCATTCTACCATCTAACGTTTACATGCTACCATACCTATGAAGTTAAAATTATTGAGAGAATAAACATCTCTACTATGTTTTACTCTATGTATGAATCCTGCATGTTTCATTATTTCATCTCTCTGTTTATCAAAAATTAACAATTAATTTTTTAGTTGCAACAATTAAAAATGAAACACAGATCTTGAACCGAATTATGATGAAAAAATAGAAATGACAACATTTTAGGGGTTCTTAAAATATTCTTTATTCTAAATTCATCTTCAATTGCGTTTTTCATATGTTGCAACTGCAAACATTTCAATTCCAATACCTTCCTTGTGTATAGAATTTTATCCCAAGCTTCTAGGTCTAACCACCCGTGTTTTAGGTTTTTCTCTTTTCTGTTGTCTTGCTTTAGTCAACCTAAGAATATGGCTTAAACGCACTTGTTTAAATTAGGGGCTACTACTACTACTTCTTTGTCAATCTCCGTATTCTTTAGGTGTTTTTATTTAGTTTCTGTTCTTGTGTTTCTTTTACACTTTAATTTTCTTTTAATCTTAATGATCTAAGCAAATTAGCAACAGTAGAGTAATTTATTGTAATAGAAAGAAAAGTAAATTAACGCCTTAATTCCCATTTCTACGATCAGTTTTGAGAGATATGAGTCGTCGGAATTTTCAGAGTACATTTCATTAAATAGGGAAACCTTTTAATGACCTCAACATTTTAACTTGACCGCAAATGACATTTAATTGTTCAAACAATGAAAATTCATATTTAATATTGTGAAAATGTGAAAATATTGTTGTAATGTAGGCCTAATTATTTTCACAAATCATTAAAATGTTCGCACCTATTTTGGTGACAACGTCAAAAATGTCAAATTTGCTAATTTGACCACCTTAATCGTTTGACGTAAGGTTGTTTTAAATGTGTAGTTGTTGTAAATTACACGTTATTCACACAAAAAAAGTGATTTAATTTAATCGTGCTACACACTGTGGGGCTTTTGTCCAGAAGCTGTAGCGAAAATCAAAAATTTGATAAAGGTTTTTGGTAGAGAACTTACTATTTATCAAGAATCCGAAAACCGTTTCAAAATCGGATAAACAGTGCGACTTATATGGCCGCTCAAAGTTGTTTATTTTCTTCAGTGTACAAGAAAAAACACAAAGTGAAGGAAATTACAAGTTTTACAATTGATTTACAGCGAAACTATAGAACCAATCATTCGCCCTTATTCCCGATGTCGTCGTCGACGTCAATACAATATCGGCACCATTTTTATTGGCGCCTTGAAGGCATTTGGACAAAAAAAATTTTGCGTGATGTTTTAAGAGGGTTGTTTTTGGATCATAGACATCAAAAAAGTTGTTGTTGTCGATGTGACAATACATTTATAACGTTCTAAAGTTGACAAAAATCTGATGACGACGCCGATGACGACAACGGGCCGATTATGTTTTATGTGTTGATGGAAAGGCACGTTAGATTTAAATCAAATAAAATATTTTTTTTGTTTTCCAAAACTTAGTTACCAAAATATCACGGTTATAAGAAAATACTATTTTTGGATCGTTTTCGTTATTTGGTAGAATAGAACTAAAAAGGTTTCGATTAGTTTCATTACTCTACGATATTCAATTAAAGTTGGCTGCATGTCATTGCCCATTTACATGTTATTACAATAAATGTGCGGCAACCTTGCAATACTGAACAGTCTAGGCGCACAGAAACAAAATACAGCCAAAATTTGCAAATGTTTTGTTGTGTTTTTACAAGTATTTTATGCCGTTATTTTTCAATGCATCTGTAAAAACAAACCCAGCGGCGGAAGTCATGACGTGGAAGGCCTGAAATCATGACCAAACAGGCATTCTTTAAAATACAGAAGGCCTTCCTTACACATTACCACCTACTTTCTTTTTAACATTGCGTGAGATTGGGAGGCAAGGCCTTCCTAAAGAAGTCCTTAGCAGGCATACATAACGGAAGGCCTTAGAAGGCCTATCTTAGAAAATTTTACCACGCTTAACTTCAAATTAAAAGTCGGTTTCTTCTAAAATTTTAAAAATATCCTGAAAAATATTAACAGCCTAAGTCACGATGTCGAACGTTAACGTTCGCATTCTTTCTATGCGACAAACAGCTGATTTGGTAGCCACTAACAAGGGAACGAAAACATAAACAATTCAGTACAAAATCGAACCCCACTCACACCCTCTCCCTCAAAATCCAAGCGAACGAAGCCAGTCAGTCACTCACTTTCGTTTCAAAAAGCGACTCACTAGCTTTCGACTTGTCGTTCGCATGGTTTTACGTGGGTTTGTGTGGTTGTTGTTCAAAGCAACAACATGAAGTTGACGTTCGCCATTTAATTTCGGAGCGAGAGAGAAGAGTACGAGCAACCAGTATCTGTAGGTGCTGCAAATTTGTCGTTTTTATGCTGAAATGGAAATATATTTTAATAACAAATTTATTATAATGACATTATTTTCTGTCCCTTGTGTTTCTTCCATTGAATTCTATTTAAATTGTTTTTGTTTCAAGCTTTTATTTGATTTCCAGCTATGCGACAACCAAAAGACAAGTGACTGGTTTTGACATTTTCGTTGGCCTAGCCGACAGCGAGAATAGTTAGTGGCTTCCGATTTTGTAAACACAAAACCACATAATAATATTTAAAGCCAGAGATAAGAACGAAACTGAGTGACTGGCTTTCGTTCGCTTAGGTTTTCTTTCGATATCGTGACTTTGGCTGTAAATAAAAAATATCATTTCAAAATTTGTATGAAATTTTCCAATTAAATTACGGATCAAAAGAATCGGCAAAGAAAATTCTCAAAATTATAAAAATCTTTATGTTGCTTATATCTGATAGAAAAATGCATGCATTCCATTCCGCAGGCCTTATTTTAGAAAGGCATTACAAAAGAAGCATTCCGCATGCCTTATTTGTGGAAGGTCTTGCGGATTCCGCCGCTGGGAAGTGTGCTTTGACTAACACTATTGTTTTTGCATTTGAATTTTGCATTATTTATTATTATCTTCAATGAAAATACATCGATTAAGGATAAGGAAAAGATCAGAAAGGAGCAAATACAGGATGCTTTTTTTAAACAAGTTGGACTAAAAGTAGATTGTCCCAAGTACGGATACGAAAACTCAAACGATGGAAACACTTCTAGGAGATTTTTTTGAAAATTATGAGGCAGTAACCGGAATCACTGAAATTGACAATCAAATCATGAAAAGATTGGGAATGATCCTGCATGTTTTAAACTGCAAAGGAAACATAAATTCTACAAAATATAGAGAATATGCATCGAAAACTGCATCACCTTTAGCGGAAATGTATCCACAGAAGAAGTTGACCCCGACAGTCCATAAAATATTGGCATATGGCAAAGATATAACTGAATACCAGTCTTTGCCAATTCGAGAGCTTTCTGAAGAAGCGCAGGAGTCTCTTAATAAATTGTGTAAAAACTATAGATAGCGGAACACGTTCAAAGCATCAAGGGTCACGCAAAATGAGGCCCTCTTTAACATGTTGACTCATCATCCGATTCACTTATTTCTTTCCTGTGGCATGTGAAGTCACGAATAGAGTTAGACAATAATTATGGTTTACAAATGATTAGTCTTCTAGATATACCCTCTTTTACGAATTGTGATAAATATTTTACAGAAAATTTAAAAAACAAATTTACAAAAAAAATTATTTTTTTTAAATTTATTGGGTAATAATTTTAAACCATAATAACCTTAAAAAGGAACGCAAAAAAATCTAAAATTGGTAAAAATATCTTGTTTAGTTACCGTAAAATTGATTTTTCTAAAAATTTTAACTTTGATAGCCCATAAGTAAGCACCTAGAAGGCGCAGCATCCTTTCAAAACACTCATTTCATAGGCTGAACACTTATCTATCATATGACATTTAAATTATTCTATTATCTCTTTCGGTTCAAAAGATATAATTTTTGCAACGAAAAAACTCAAATGGCACCACTGTGCGACTTTGCGTTTTGATATCGTTACCCTTTAGTCCGTTACAAAATATTGTTTGTAGCTTTCTTCCTACACGTTGAAAAGCGGTCCCAGCAACATACTGCAGGAGTCATGTATATGTGTGTGAGTATTATTTTCATAAATTGAAGATCTGTTGCTTTTTTTCATTTTGTTGTCTGTCGCGTTTTTGTTTTCAGCAGTTTTCATCAAACAACCCCACATTCGGGTCAAAAAAAACATATTAGAACCTATAAATCGTTGTGTCTCCATCATGAAATATTGAATAGCAAACACACTGTGTTTGGACACAAGTATACTTTATTTGCGACAAGTTACAAACACGTTATTTTTGCATCTAAACAACAACAAAAAGGAAGATATTTCAACGTGTAGTAATGAAAACGCAGAACAAACGATCATTTGGATCTATATAAAGGGTAGTAGGCCATGTAAAATTTGGATTTTAATTTAATTTCGATTAAAAAAAAATACTAATAGAAATTTTTTCTAAATTATGATTTTATTGGTAAAGCATTTTTTAATAAAACACAACATCGTTCAAATGGACTTCACGAGTTGCTTTACAGTACCTCATTCGATCTACGCAATTTTTCACTCCACTTTTGATTGTTTTTGGGTCTCTTTAGCGAACTACAGACTTGTCATTCATGAGCATGAGCTTGGTCGACAACTTTTTATCTGGCTGGTGAATTGGAAAAAATATTACCAACAAATTTTGCAAACATGATAGTGATGCAAACAACTTCGATTACATTCTTATTAGGCATCAAGAACCAACAATAAACATCAACGATGACTGATATTAATGATCATCAATGACAAGTCTGTGGTTCGCTCATAAACGAATTTAGTATAGACGAATAATTCTCTCATCTGTCGTAGGTTCGTGCAAATGAGAGAAATTCGAAGCAAATTAACTTATAGCAGGTGGAGTAACAAGAACTGTTGACTTAACTTTTTCATTTCGTTTTCGTGTAGAACTGTGAAATTTAAATGTATTTTGCACTTTTTTGTTGACATTTATTTCACGAAATGCGGTTGTTGTTGCTTTGTTGGACTTTGTGTACTATTGCCTCTATCTGGTATTATTGAACCCATCCATGCTTTCTACCATCCAATGTGCACTTGCAACCATACCTATGACGTTTAATTTATTGAGAGAATTAATGTGTCTATACTAAATTCGTCTATGGGCACACAGTGGTTCAGAATCGATTTCCATCGGCCAAAATTCAATGTTCGAGTAAACATTTTTTACTTCTGTAAAAAAATCGATTGTAGGCAAAGAGTCGGGGATTATTTAGTCATACTAAAAGTAAAAATCGGAAAATCGGGAATATTTTAGAAAATATTTTAAAGTTGAGTAAACATTTTTTACTTCTGTAAACATTTTTTACTTCTGTAAAAAAATTGATTGTAGGCAAAGAGTCGGGGATTATTTTGTCATACTAAAAGTAAAAATCGGAAAATCGGGAATATTTTAGAAAATATTTTAAAGTTGACTACTTTTCTTATTTTTCGATTTTGAAGAAAATGAATTATCAGTTTTTTCTTGTTTTTTAAACATATTTTGACTTATTTGCTCATAATGCGTACAAAACGAATGGATTTTTTTTCCTATTACAGATATTCGCTTTATTCGGATATTAAAGTTCCAAAAAAATTAATTTGTTTTTATCTCTGTATCTGAACTGTATCTCAAACAGTTTTGAAGATACTTTCTTACTTACTTAGGTGGCCTCAAACAAAACAGGGCGGTCAAGGGCCTCACAAAATTAGGATAACATGTTTCTCCAACTGGTTCGATTTTCAGCGTTTCTCCTCCAGTTGGTAACACCAAGCTCTCGCAGGCAATATTCCACCTGTTCTTTCCAGCGAAGTCTTGGTCGTCCTATTTTCCGATGTCCTTCGAGTAAGTCGTCGAATATCTTTCGCACTGGTTCATTCTGATCCATTCTAGTAACACGGTCTAGTAATCTATTTGGATACGCATAACTACGACGATTTCGGGATATAGATTATACAGCTCGTGTTTCATCCGTCGTCGATACTCGCCGTTTTCTATTATAGGACCATATATTTTTCGGAGCATTTTTTTCTCGAAAACTTTCTGTGAGGTCCCTTCAACAAGTGCTATGACCCAGGATTCTGCGTCATAACGCAAGGCACGTTTTTTTGGAGCCTGATGCAGTTGGATCTTCGTTTCTCGAGAGAGGGTCTTATCTCTGAAGTGCTTGCCTAGCCCGAAATACCAGCTGTTTGCAAGCACAATTTTTCGTTTGATTACTAGGCTGACGTTGTTGCTTCTGTTTATGACAGATCCGAGGTATATCAATTCGTCAACTACCTCGAAATTATAACAGTTGTCAAAGTTCACCCTTTCATTCAAGTGGGTGAATGTTCTGCTTGTCATAACTATTAATTTTGTCTTATTCTCGTTTACTGCCAAACCCACTTTTGCTGATTCCTTCTGAATTTCGATGACGTCTAAATCATCAGCATACGCGAGAAACATATGAGTTTTGCTGCTGACCGTTTTATTCGTTTTGACTGCAGCGTTTCTCACGATGATTTCAATCATTATGTTGAAGAGATCGCGTTTCGAAGGTGTACACAGCCGTTTATCGCGGTCAGGTTAGCGATAACCTTGTTCTATAATCTTTGCCGTTTACACCACCCAATTTAAGATTAAATTTACATTTCAGTTGGCAACTCCGTGCTTAGATAAACTCCGCGCCGAAAGAAAATTATCCAAGACGGCGGCACAACAGAAAAATTAAGTCGGCGGCTATTGGTTTTGCCAGTTCTGTAAAAAATTGGGATGTTTTTGAAATAATTGAACCCTTAAAATTCGATCAGTAAGTCAAATCGGGACAGTCAATATAATCGGCTGACAGTTTAAACCAATAAGAGCCATTTATATCGGCGACGGCGTGAGCTACAAAAAAGTTTTGGTGGCGGCGACGCGTCGGAAAATTTTCAATCGGCTTCCATCTGTCAAACAGTTGATTTATTGTGTATGTTTTTATTATGGTTGCAGTTTTTTTGTAACTACCAGTGTTGCATCAAAATGTACACCAGTTTAAAATGAGGTTAAAAATTAAACTTCAGTTTCTACAGATTAAAATTGTTTGAGTAATCTTCAGGGTTAGCGTGGGTTAACGGAGTTAGGCTTCGAAATCCGTTAATCTTGGTTGGTGTAAATGTCGTATAATACTCTACAAAGAGATGGTAGATGTCGATTTGTTTTCAATGGGTTTTCTCCAGCATTTATCTATACGTGAATATCTGGTCGATAGTTGACTTTCCAGGCCTAAAGCCACACTGAGAAGGTCCGATCACGTCTGCAACAAACAGCTTTAGTCTTTGGCACTTTACGCTCGAGCGGGCCTTGCATGCGATGGATATATGGGCATTATTCCCCGATAGTTTGTACATATACTTGTGTCGCCTTTTTTGAAAACATGATACAGTATGATAAGACTCCAATCATCGGTCATGCATTCGTCTAGCCAAATTTTGCATATAAGCTGATGCATGTATCATTCCACCTCATAGCCGGTTTTCTTGTTCTTAAGCCGGGAAATTGCTGTTCTACCATTACTTGGAATAGGAGGGAGCAGTCAACGCCATCGTGCATTAATGGCGCATACTTTCAAAGAACGGTTCCACCTAAGGACGCGTCGGAACAGACAAGTGAGGGCACTCATATTAAAGGTATTTTTCTCACGGGTTTAATGGGTTTACTTTTGTGGTGCGACATCTGTGGGCATTCATGGGTTTTTTTAATTTGCATTGGATTTTAATTTGAATTACTTTATCTAATGCAAATGCAAAAGAATTACCATTGTTCGCAATGGGAATTAAAAAATGCTGAAATTTCATTTGCTCAGGCAATGCAAATGCTGGTTGTGGAATCAGATGCCAATTCTAATGAAATATGGGAATGCTTTTAATTGTTTTCAACTTGTTTGACTGCTGGGAATTCTGTTTTTAAAGTATTTTATATGTAGAGGTTTGTGGCTTTGATAGGTATTGCCTCATAGTACTTTCAAATTCATAAACCTGTATTGTACAAAATATTTGAAAACCAAAAGTGTCAATATGAAGTAAATGCTTTGAAAATAAGTACAATTGCCAATGGTAGTGAATTTTTTTTTTTGAATTTGCATTTCGAAAGGTGGTTCAAATTAAACTACAAATTATAATTGTCATATAATTAATTTGCCTCCATGTATGTGTGTGGGTCAACATAATTAAATTTATTCCGAGTTATAGGGGTATTGAGAATCGGAAAACGCAAAGAACTAAGTGTAGGTACTGAAGAAGTAACGCGATTTTTTTTTAAAAAAAATATTCTATTTGTTGTTATATTTTACAAATCTGCAATTAATAAAGTACGTTCATCATTCCCTCTGATTTGAGTACATATACTTATTTCTTTTGCGTTTTCCGATTTTCACGACCCCTTTAATATGGTATAAATTTGATTATCTTGACCAACAGATGTCGTGACGCAAAACTAAACCCGCTAAAATAATTCATTTAATTGACTTTTCCTACGCGTTCTTACGTGGAGCCGGTTTTTAAAACCTATGAGCCCCATGTGCCCGACCGAAAATGATTTCTGTTTTTCGTGCTTTTATATTTCTCTTTAATTTCGCATTTGGTCAAAAATTGCTCATAGCTTTTGGAAAAATATCTGTACTTCCTCCACTCTAATGTGTCTGTTTAAATAAAGTGCGTTTTCACACCTTCGCACCTTTGCATCTTCTGTCATTGTTAGCATGAGTACCCCTATTAATGCACTCACCGTTTACACTCAAAGAAATATTGTCTTCCACATTCAACTGAAAGTAAAAACTAACCTTCAATTGTCATGGTTTACTTATCGTAAACACATTCTTAACTGTTTCTCAACTAATTGCCATGTACCTACCAATTGCTTAACGAAAATTCATTTTCAAAATCATCAAAGTGTAACAAACATAGAAAGATGAACGAACCAGCGAACTAACGAACATGAACAACAAATGTGACATAATTTTGTGTTGACTTCTTGATGTATATGAAAGAAAAAAAAACTAAACACGCAATTTTGTGGAACACATTAAAGCGAACATGAATAAATTGTGCATTCGAAATTTACCACCTCCACAATTATTTGAAATTACAATAAAAACAAACATGAACGCATTTTCAAATAAAAAAACTGACACAGATATTCATACTACATATTCTATAGAAACGATCAGTTTAATGTTCATATCTCTAAAAATGTATGACTGACTGACTACCACCACCTCTTGCAGTTTATCACAAAATAAGAATGAATGAATGAATGAATGATTTGTGGCATTTTCTATTAAATACATTTACAGTACACGAGTGTTTTTTTTTGTACCACTACATTCATACTTGCACATTTTTGTATCTATGTGACCTAACAAATACACGAATATTATTACAATCCGTCAGGCTTGGACAAACATTTTACGCATCATGCATTTTATTATACAACTGCGACGAGTGGCTGAATTCTAATAAAAAATATTAAAAACAAACAAAACAACAATGAATAATTATAATGAAATATTTGAGCATAATCGTAACGAAATGAAATACGAATTGGCAAAAATTATGACTAAAAACGAAACAAGAGAGGTTCATCCGAATAGGGAACGATGCAACGATCCAAGATTTAAGTTTCTAAATATGTACATAAGTTAAAACATAAAAAAAAACAATTTACGCCCAATTTCATCAAACAAAGTTAAAGCTAACTGACAGTTAAAAATTATAAATTCCTTACAAACTGACAGCTAAAACTGTTCGTTAGCACAACCTGAAAGATAACTGAACATGGTAAATTCGGCCGTTAAAGTTGTATACAATAAGTCTTAGTTAAAAGCTACCAATTTTGGCAAAATCACAAATTTGCTTCTTTTTATGTGAAAAGTGTTATGGTTCTCATTAAGAACAGAATAATTCAGATCTTTGCGAGGGCTTAAAACTAAAAATAGGTAAATTCACTCAGTTGCGAATAACTCCAAAATCTATCTTAAGACTTTCTTCGTTAATGCCTTTGTGAAAGTCTCCTCCAATCGCAAAATTTAAGAACAAATTTTTATATTGACGTTTTGTATTTTTCCACGACGATAAATGGAATTTTCGAATTTTATTTTCGACAAAAAAGAACTTTAAATTTTGTATACATTTATGTCCATAGAATTTCAATGTTAGAAGCGATTATTGTATAGTCGACAAGCTGTAATTCGCTGCTAGACATCTGCACAGACGTCTTGAATGACCATTCAAGTCATTTTTTTTTTCAAGGCATATACTGTAGTGAAGCTGCGGCAACCAAATACTTCTGTGTTCTGGGTAAAAAGCATTCATGTGTGTGTGAAGTTGCAGAGAACAAAAACACAATACTAATACTTTGTCTTAGCTTCACATCGTATTACGCTTTGAACATGTCTTGAAAAAAAGGCTAATGTCTTGAACCTAGAATGTGAAAAAACCGGTGAAACCGGTTAACCGGTTTTTTTGTTATTAACCGTATGCCGGTTTTTTAAAAAACGTAATTTTTTAACAAACCGGAAACCGGTTATTTGACTTCGTCTAACCGGGTTTTTTCAATTTGTGTTAATATACTTAAAAAAATTAATAAATGATATGAATTTCGAATTTTAACAAAATGTTGGAATTAATAACATGATTTATATTTTCAAATTTGATTTTATGCTTCAATAAGTACGAAATGATAATTCCAAAAATTTTTTTATTCCAAATTTCAAATGATTTAATTAATTAAGAATTTAAACTGTTTCCAAATTTCAAAAATAAATTATAGTTATAAATAATTTTACAACTGAGTGATTCAAACTTAATAATATTTTCATACATGAAAATCTCTTCCAAATTTCAATATGATTTTCGAATTGAATTCAGTTTAATGTGAGTTTGAAAAAAACTTTTTAATTTTATATTAAAACGCATTCCAAATTGGAGTATTAATGTACATTTTTCCACTGCTTTTTGTCGAAATTAAAAACCGAAAACCGGTTTCTTGAAAAATTGATTTTTCGAACATACCGAAAACTGGTTTCTTGTAAAATTGATTTTTTGGACACTCTACTGAACCGCCATTCAATAGTCTTGTACATTTCCAATTCGATACTAATCGCCCTCCAATCTACAGTATATACAGTATACTGCGTTACGGTGTCTATGACAACAAATCTAACGCCATAATATCTCCCCTATCCATTCAACAATTATTTTTCTCGAGCTAAGTGGATTGATCATAAAACTTACAAAAATTATAGCATTGAGTACACAGTGTGGCTATAAAATAGTATAATCGAGTATAAACTTGAAATGAACAAAAATATTAAATTCGATATGAATTTATTTATCAAGTCCATTACTTCATTCAATTCACTTACATCAAATAATTTCAATTGTATTCTATTCTATTCTATTCTATTCTATTCTATTCTATTCTACTCTATTCTATTATATTCTATTCTTTCTATTCTATTCTATTCTATTCTATTCTATTCTATTCTATTCTATTCTATTCTATTCTATTCTATTCTATTCTATTCTATTCTATTCTATTCTATTCTATTCTATTCTATTCTATTCTATTCTATTCTATTCTATTCTATTCTATTCTATTCTATTCTATTCTATTCTATTCTATTCTATTCTATTCTATTCTATTCTATTCTATTCCATTCTATTATATTCTATTCTATTCTATTCTATTCTATTCTATTCTATTCTATTCTATTCTATTCTATTCTATTCCATTCTATTATATTCTATTCTATTCTATTCTATTCTATTCTATTCTATTCTATTCTATTCTATTCTATTCTATTCTCTTCTATTCTATTCTATTCTATTCTATTCTATTCTATTCTATTCTATTCTATTCTATTCTATTCTATTCTATTCTATTCTATTCTATTCTATTCTATTCTATTCTATTCTATTCTATTCTATTCTATTCTATTCTATTCTATTCTATTCTATTCTATTCTATTCTATTCTATTCTATTCTATTCTATTCTATTCTATTCTATTCTATTCTATTCTATTCTATTCTATTCTATTCTATTCTATTCTATTCTATTCTATTCTATTCTATTCTATTCTATTCTATTCTATTCTATTCTATTCTATTCTATTCTATTCTATTCTATTCTATTCTATTCTATTCTATTCTATTCTATTCTATTCTATTCTATTCTATTCTATTCTATTCTATTCTATTCTATTCTATTCTATTCTATTCTATTCTATTCTATTCTATTCTATTCTATTCTATTCTATTCTATTCTATTCTATTCTATTCTATTCTATTCTATTCTATTCTATTCTATTCTATTCTATTCTATTCTATTCTATTCTATTCTATTCTATTCTATTCTATTCTATTCTATTCTATTCTATTCTATTCTATTCTATTCTATTCTATTCTATTCTATTCTATTCTATTCTATTCTATTCTATTCTATTCTATTCTATTCTATTCTATTCTATTCTATTCTATTCTATTCTATTCTATTCTATTCTATTCTATTCTATTCTATTCTATTCTATTCTATTCTATTCTATTCTATTCTATTCTATTCTATTCTATTCTATTCTATTCTATTCTATTCTATTCTATTCTATTCTATTCTATTCTATTCTATTCTATTCTATTCTATTCTATTCTATTCTATTCTATTCTATTCTATTCTATTCTATTCTATTCTATTCTATTCTATTCTATTCTATTCTAGTCTATTCTATTCTATTCTATTCTATTCTATTCTATTCTATTCTATTCTATTCTATTCTATTCTATTCTATTCTATTCTATTCTATTATATTCTATTCTTTTCTATTCTATTATATTCTATTTAATTCAAGCCAAGCAAATTCAAGTCAATTCACCTCAATTCAAGCCATTTCAATTCAATGCAATTCAAGTCAATTCAATTCAAATAAAATCAGTTTAATTCACTCCAATTCAAATAAAAGCCGTTCAATTCAATCCAATTCAATTAAATTCTACTCAATTCACTTCAATTCAATTCAATACGATTATTTTTTTTTTTTTTGAATTTGAAATGTATGACCGATTTTTGTTAGTTTTAGGTAATATATGAAAAGCTTACAAGATCAGGACAATTTTTCTAATTGAAAAATCATAGGATTTTGTTGGAATAATAGACAATTCAGTTAAGCTCACTTCACTGGCATGACCAGTTTCGACATGCGTGACAAGTTCATCATTAGATGCCTAACTGCTGTGCCTGAATTTATACCATCGGTAGATAATCAATCATATGTATACAATCCAAAACATGCAATTTACATATGCGAATTAGTATCGATCGAAGATCCCTAAGTACCAACATAAGCCAAGAAAGCCTTTTTCCTCCATGTTCTTCTTTTCCTCCTTCGTACGTGCTTTGAGATGAGTTTTTACTATATCACAGAGTTGCATTTTTCTGTGGAATACATTGTTTGATGACTGGGCTAATGTCAGTTATGTTTTTGAATTTGAATTTTATGAGAATTACTAATTTAGGCCCTAGGCCTATGCTCGTCAAAGGGAAGTGGAGAAAACTAGAAAAAAAGAAATAAGACACATAAAATCATATTCAAATCGAAATTCAGTGTTACCAGATTTCGTGCAGCCAAAACATCGGTTTCCTCTACAAAAGTCAGCTGTTCTTTACCTTGAAAACTAGTTATTCGTGACGTTGGCAGCAATTGTTAATTGAGTTTTAATTCCAGCATCCTGAAGACAGTTTTGTGGTAATTTTTCAATAGTTTCTTCACAAAATTCTAGTATGTTCCCTTAGCAATAGATGGATGACGTACCAGAGTGAGGGCCACTTATATTTTAAATATTTAATATTTTTCATATAATATTGATTATCTAATTTTTGCTTTTAAGTTCAATCAGTTTACACGCTGCACAAAGCGTTAATGTGGAATAATTAACTATAAATATTTATAAGTATGACAGATTTATAATAACTAAATCGTTTTATAGTTTAATTACATTGATTACATGTTCTATAAATATCATGTCTTGTCTTAAGAAATTCTATATTTTTCTATTTGCGCGTGTTGACATGCTGCATTTTAAAGGACTTTGGAGTTGGAGGTAAAATTTTGAATTCATTTTCCAATATCATCATTGATGTGCCACTTCATATATTTAAGTTGACAACAGACTCCAGTTTCCATCATATCTTTGGGAATCCTGTGTTCGTTATCCTTGTGTTTGGTTTATTCAATTATGATGGCATTGGATGGTTTCCACTTTGCTGCAATACATCGATGTTTGGTTTTTTTACTTTTCTTTTTATTGAAAAGTTATCCTTGTTCATAGTATTTTTAATTTCCTTTTATATTTCCGATTTGTTTATCACATTTTATTTTTTCGCTTACTCTGTTGTTCGTTTGTGTTAGTTGTACTAGAGGTTTCGCTACCATTTTAGCGGTGTAGAATTTAATTTTCTAGACCATAATTGAACTTTTATTAACTCATAATTTCATTAAGTCTGGGGTTAACCATAAACTTGGGTTTCCAGTCGATTATATTTTTGGGGGACATTTCTAAAATTGCAGAGAAATGCGAGACATTATGAAGAGTTACTTATAAACAAAATAGGGTGTGTCTGAGGGAAATTGTTAAATAATTTTTGTATGGTGGCCGATAATAGGTAAATAAATAAATAAATTTAATTTATATAGTTTTGTTGCATTTTTGAAACAGTTACTTATGGAATGTCTATTGGTTGTTACGAAGAAAAATAGTAAATTATTCCAATCAAAATGTTAAAGTTCCCGCACGCTGAAAAATAATGGCCCCAGAAACATATTGCAGGAAACATGTACATTAGGGTGGCAATGAAAAACAACTTCGGAATTTTAATAAACCCTTAGACGGATTCTTGTTCCTTATGGTCTAAAACTGACTTGGTGAAAATTTGAGCCGAATCGGACAATTCTAAGCCGTGCCGCATTTTAGTCAATGTTTTCGGAATTTGGCATTTTGGGTGAAAATTCGTATACACTAGAAAATATTCACTCCTCTGTGCATTTGAAAAAAAATTTGCACATTGATTTAGTTTAACCTGAATATAAACTGGATGAAGTTTGAGTAAAATCCGACCACTTTAAGGGTTCCAATTTTTAATTTGAAAAAATTCTAAATTTTTAACAAAAATTAAAATTTGGCTTTTTCGGTTTTTTTTCCAAAAATTGTATCTAAATGAAAAAAATATTTAACTTGGATTCCAATACCTTCTTGCAGAAGTCTATACGCTTCCAATAAGCTATAACGCGATATATTCATGCAATGATTTCATGGTGTTATCGAGCGGCAAAGTAGGGTATCTCGAGGAAAAATCGCCAAGATGGCCTTATAAGGGAACCACATTATAATAATTTCAAATTATAAGTTAGAAACATAAGCTATGTGCCCAAACCGGTTCTATTAAATCTGATGTGACAGCTGGTTACAAAAACCGGTTTTAAAAACCGAGTTAAACACTCGGGTTTAACAACCCAGGTTTAAAAAACCTGGGGTTTATTAAAATTCTAAAATATATTTTCCTCCATACATTTCATTGCACACATTATTTTCGTGAATTGATGGTCTGTTGCTGTTTGTTTCTTTATTGTCTGTCACGTTTTTGTTTTCAGCAGTTTTAAACAAATAAATCCTCATTTGGGTCACAAATACACATATTATAACCTATTAATCATTGTGTCCCAAACATTTTATATTGAATAGCAAATACAATGTGTTTAAGACACAATTTGACTATATTTGCGACAAGGTACAAACACGTTATATTTGCGACCAAACAATTCAGATTTTCAGTTACAATTTTCAGCGTGTGCGTACAAAAAACATATTGAAATGAAATGCTTCGCTATAGGTATACAAATTTTCGCCACCCCTTCGAATATTTGCAGTGAAGTGGGATTCATTCCCGCAACGAAAATGGGTTCATTTGTTGAAAAATGTTCGTTACTGAGCGCTGAAGAACGACCCCACCAACATATTGCAGGCACCATATATATGTTTGCAAGCATTGTTTTCATGAATTGAAGATCTGCTGTTTCTTTGTTTCTTTGTTGTCTATCACGTTTTTGTTTTCAGCAGTTTTCAACAAACATAGCCACATTTGGGTCACAAAAACATATATTATAACCTATTAATCATTGTGTCTCCAACACGTAATTCTGAATAGCAAACAATATAGCAAATTCTGAATATTTGCGACAATCTACAAACACGTTATATGCATGTGCATCCAAAGAACAAAAAAAGACAGATTTTTCAGCGTGTGCAAGAAATGGTTTAATTATTGTGATAAATAAGTTTCACTGCTGTAATGATTAAGGGTCATTGCTGCGATGTACACGTTTCATTGCTGTGACGAATATTTTTTATTGCTTCAACGAATATGTGATATTATGTTTTCTAGTTAAATTAAAAGGGGGTTAATTTTTAAGTTTTAGTCAAAGTTTTGCGTGTGGCTGTCGGTGGTAAAATGGCTAGTGTGCGCGCCATGAGAACATGAGATCCTGGGTTCGATCCATGCTCTGACCACCTTAAAATATCTTTCGGCGGCAGTCACCTCGCATAGTGACGGCGACTCTATCGGGTATTTAGCCATGAAAAAGCTTCTCAAAATCCATTCAGAACCGGTGTAAAACTGTAGGTCCCAATCGGTGATTATAAAGCTAGAAAGCGCACAGCTCTCTGGTTGTGAGAAAAAAAATAAATATTTTGCCATAACATCCCTTGAATGGAGTGGGTAGAGCTTCTCACAACCAGTGAGTTGTGCGCGTTCTACACCCCGTGAAATAAATATAATTTTTTGTTCTTTCCAAATGTTGTGGGGAATATTCAAGTTTTTATTTTATATTGTATTAGTCTAATCAAAACTAAATACTTTTCGGCAAAAGTACTTTGATACGACTTCTTCAAGGTGAATCAATAGAAATAAACTAATTACTAGTGCGAAATATTTATAAAGGCAAAAGGTTTATTTAAATATTTTAACAAGTTTCGTAAGACGTATGATCTCCATTAACGCTGATAACTTCTACTAAGCATCTTGGCATTGAGTTTATCAACGAATGAATATGCGCAGGATCAGTTATCTTCCAATTTCTTGTATTGCTATTCTTCGATCCTTGACATTCTTCAACTGGTGTCCTTGGTGGTAAACTTGGGTAGGTAAAATAGACCAGAGGTTCTCGATCGGATAGAGATCAGAACTAAGTGCAGGCCAGTCGAGAGTTGGTATTATTTCTGGACTCCAGAAACTTTGGAGTTTTCTTAGACCGATGTTTTGCTGCGTTGTCCTGATGGATGATAAATTCTGGGACCCAAATTTCCTCTCCATAATTAACTAAGATGACATCCAATAGTCGAATATAATACACGGAGTCCCTTTTTGTGAAAATTAGACATATTGGAGTGGTTCCTGCCCAAACCGTAAGGGACCCACCGCCAAAATTTCGCCGCTGACGCATAATTTTGCAAAAATCTCTGGAACGCCAATATTTGTCCGATTCATCAGGTCCATCAAAATTTAATTTTTTCCATCGGTAAATATTACTCCTCATGCAAAAATCTGTATATTTCAGCGAATATAAATCTAGCTAATTCGTGTCTTAGTTTGAGACCAAGTTTTGCATGCTTTTTCCCATATTACAGTTTCAAGTCGCATTTCGTTATTTGTTGAACACGACCCAACCCTGCTCTCACGCTCAATTCAACAATAATTTCCTTATCACCGCAGTTTTCTTTAACAGCAACCCTCTTGATCTCTCTTTTGGCGCTTTCACTGATCTGCGGTGTCCTTCCTGGTCGTTTTGTGTTTCCATATTGACCATCCTATTTTATAAAATTGTCAATGACACAGCTAGATCTTTTCAATCGCCTCGAAATTTCCTGAGTGGAAAGCCCTTCATCATGATATTCTTAAAATTTTTTTTTATTTCGATGGGTGTATAAAACACTAGTTTGAAAAAATAGCATTTAGTTCTTCAAAATCGAAAAAATGTCGAGAAGTTCTCAATTGTCCTCACACAAAGGGTGAAAACGAAATTACGGTATTGCATCAGGACGTTAAAGCTAGTACATTTAGAAATCTCTTTCAGATTTTATAAAAAATGTTTTTCACGTAGTCCAGTTGAAAAATACGGAGTATTTATAAGTGTCCATTCATCCACTTTTTGTCATTCAACAAGTGTTTACGAAAGTAAAATCGATTCGGATTGCAAAAGTCATACAAAACGTAAAATATCTATATATTTTAATGATCCATGATTTGTTTTATGCATTAGATATATAATATTATGCTATAGGAAGAAATTTCAAACACTTTTTCCCGTTTCGATTGTTCATGATATTTTAAAGAAAGTAGAAATCATATTTTAGCGAAAAAAGTTATTTGTTTGTCACATTTTTTTTGATAACTCTGAAACTATTGATCAAATTAAAATGTTGTATAGGCATAAGATAATGATAATGTAAACTTACATTTCTTCAAATTTGGTTCAACAAAATCGAAGAAGTCGTTTTCGAGTTATGATAAATTATGTGGAGAAATTTACAATTTTGGGATTTTGAAGCACTAGCTGCAGGTTTTTCCAACCAGTTTGTTTCATGAATTGGGGCAAATCCAGAAAAAACCCCAAAGTTTCGATAGAACTTTCAGAAACTTAAGTCGAATCGGAGAGCACATTTTATGTGTTCCATTGTGTAATCAAAGAAAACTGTAGCTTAGGGTGCCACTGCATAAAAAAAATTAAGATGTGGAATTTGGATTTTCATTCATTTTAATATTATTCTATTTCAGTACTTAATATGAATAGCATTTCCCGTAGATATGTTTAGCGTTTATTCTCCAAAAGTTATGGGCTCCCAGATTAAAATTTCAGGACATACTACTAAAAAGTGTAGCTACACTACACAAAACCAAGATGTAAAGGGTCCTAAAAATCATAGCCCAGAAAATTCTGATAAATCATTGAAACTTTTTGAAACAACTAATTTTTTTATGTTAATATTTTCATGAAATTTTTTGAATCAAAAATACACACCTCTGATTTTAAACGGGGTTTTCTGTGTTTATAAAAGTTATATGAATTCATGCTTAAAAATGCGTAAAACTGTGTTATATACGTATAGTACGTACTAAATAATATATACAATAGCAAATATATACAAAAAATAGTTTGTTTTAATTTTAGCATAGCTTTTTTGCGTTTTGCACAATTTGTTTAGTGTTTTTTGCATAATTTCTTTCCATTTTGCACAATTTTTTTGGTCATTTGGCATTATTTTTTTGACGGCTTCTGGCAACACTGACCCATATATAATAACAAAAAAAGGAGAAAAATTAATTTAAAAAAACTTATTTCAAATACATTTTAAATTTTTTTTCCAAAATAAGAAGTACTTTACTGCAGCAACGAGAATTAAGTAGCTGCAACAACCCAGGTGACAAACAGTGAAAAATAAAGTGTATGACGGGTTTCGTGGAAGCAGCGACAAGGTCGTCGGTCGAACAAAATATTACATTGCTGCAATTTTAACATACTAACGAATATTATGTTATGCATCTCTGAGGCTTTGTGATCTATATCGGAGTACGTAAATTCTAATATGTAGGACTCAATAATATTAACATTTTCAAATCTGGTTAGTTATTGCCGAAACCCAAACTCCGAATATGAGTTTCCCTCAGTTCCTACGATCCTCTTAAACATTCTGTAGTATCACAAATGGCAGATGATGCTTGACAAATGTCATTTGCAGTTTAAGGCAGCTATAACGCCTCCTGCTCCCTAAGAACTAGATACGAGTATAAATATTCCACAGCAACAACTTTAAATATTTTGTATTTCAACAATTTCTTTGTCCAAGCTGAATGGTGTCTCCCTCTCTCGATTATCTTAAAAGTACAGTTGTTATTTATCTCTCGAAAACGTGAGAATTTTAAATCAATTCTACAATTACTAATGCAACGATATGATCTCACTCTGCCTCTCGCTCCTTAAACGGGGTGTTGCATTTTATTTATAGCCCTTATTTTGAATGTTAAACCCCGACATCATGGCCAGCATAACAATCGTTACTCTCGTAGTCCACACAACAAGTGCATTCATTACTGGCTGTGTGTTTAGAAATTTGTCAACATTTATAAAAAATATCCTTGTGGACTGTTCGAGTAATGGTGGTTGGATGTTTGGTTGTTCGATGATTGTATGGTGTCCTTTCGTGCATAACAAAACGCCTACAATGCACCAGCTCTGTGCACTGGCTGTCATGTGGGTACGGGTACATAGAATATAATTTTACCCAGTTTAAACTTTTCGCTTGCTAGTTAACTAGGCAGCAACCACTATGTTTCGTTATCTTGTTTCAAACTATATTTTGTAGTTTATCACCACCACCATCATCAATCTATCTACTATGTGTTTTTACGCAAACCTAAAGAAAATTACGATACTAAAGATATCAAAGGCAGACAGACAGATACGGAGAATGGATAAAGTGCTAGGAAAGGAGAACGAACGAAACTGAGAGGAAAAAAACACGCGCATAACACAACATAATGACAATTTATTAAAATACTTGTAATTTAAGGCTGGTTTGCACCTGAGTTAATGGGTATTTTTCTTCGTGTACTCACTCAGACGTTTGGTTGTCGCACAGACAGTGAACACTTTATACTCGTACTGCACATATGTTTGTGTGTTCAAATGGTTGGTTGTTAGCAATTTGCCAGCATTTTCTTTGCATTTTCATGAACGTGGGAAAATAATTTGTGTCGCCGCCGTCTTACATTACATTACTTTTATTGTGATCAAGTTGGAAATTTGAAAATATTAAGTGAAAAACGTTTTAATAACTGCCTTTATCTCAAACTAATGATAGCAATTTGAATTTGCATCACTGGGCTTTGTTAGCAAAAAATATTAAAATTTCACACAGACACAAAAGCAATAAAAAAAACTTGTTATGTTATAAATATATTTTATCACAGATTTTTAACACAAAAATCTACAATAACACATGTTTTACTTAAATATAAAACAATTAAATATAATTCAATACCAATTATTTCACCTGCATAATTTTCTACTAACACTATACCTACTTTTCTGGATCTTTATGTGTTTTCTCACCAAAACCGCATATTTTTAACAGCTTGACAACATTGATTTCTTACTCCTATGACTTGATTGGTCGCTACTTAAATCGTAGATACATTAAAATGTTGCCAGATTCATGTTGATGATATTTCGCGGAAACAACTTAAGCGAAACTATCAGGTCAAATCCAACGAGTCGCATACCAGTAAATACAAAGAAAACCTCTTTAACTTGAGGGAAATCGTACCCACATGACGTATGCTAGATTTCAACCATCTTTACAATTTTGTAAATGTCATCAACTCATATTCACACGCTGAAAAGTCTGTATTTTTTGATGTTTGTATGCAAATATAACGTGTTTGTAGCTTGTCGCAAATATAGTATACTTGTATCCAAACACATTGTGTTTATTACACAATACTACATGTTGGAGACAATGATTTATAGGTTATAATATATGTTTTGCGACACAAATGTAGCTATGTTTGTTGAAACGGCTGAAAACAAAATCGTGACAGACAACAAACAAATAAAAAAGCAGCAGATCTTCAATTCATGAAAACAAAGCTTGCAAACATATATATGGTTCCTGCAATATGTTGCTGGGCCCGTTTTTCAGCGTGCAAGTATTCCACAACATAAAATTGCATCTCCTTTTTATTTCAAGTCCGTTGCGGGAGGGTATAGGATTAATAGAGCGCGATAGAGCGCCCATAGAGCGAATATTTTGGTAAACAAATCCTGAAGCTTCAACTTTCTTGTATTCGGCCCGGCATACTACACCCGCTGTGGGAATGAAGAGGAGGATGAGAGTGTCGACCACTTCAATTGAAACCACTTCGAATCTCTCACAAAAAGGTAGAAACATTAGCTTAGCATGGGCAAAATATACTTACCAAATGACAGAAAGTCATCCGTATTATCGGTCAACGTTCACCCACGTGACCCACGTAGAGAGGGCAGAAAATTGAACTATTGACAAACTATACACAAAAACACAGTTATTAGTATAGATGTATACCGGAAAAGAGAACTGTCAGAGTTATCAACTCGTCGTTTTGTGCTATTTATTTTAAATCAATCAAGTTAGATCTACTATGTTTTTATTTTTTGATACAAAATAGTAAATCTTTTTTATATTATATATTTTTTATTAAATTTATTTGTTTTTCTCTGTCTCTCTTTCTAGGTAAGCAACACATTCAGTTTGTTTAAAATTCCTTGACATAATTGGGTAACGTATACAACTATCGGAATATGTTTTTGATTAATATAATGTAAACACGGTAATCAAATCATAATAACCCTTGAAGTAACAGAGTGAGCCTCATATACAGAATTTACTATGATAAACGCGTTCCTTCATTTACGTGGTGTGGCAACAGGAGTATTTGCCGTCGCAAGAACAAGAATAAGGTGTGCGTTACAATTCTAAATGA
Organism: Phaonia tiefii; assembly: GCA_963931995.1. Lineage (NCBI taxonomy): Eukaryota > Metazoa > Arthropoda > Insecta > Diptera > Muscidae > Phaonia > Phaonia tiefii. Next base: position 142,742,754 of record OZ008367.1, on the reverse strand, counting down.
AAACTCAGGTTCTTCATACCCACCGAAGAACACCTTTTATTTATTATGTCGACGAACATATTGTATTCCTAACGTCGTCTGTCACTTTCTGCCGTTATGCCGCAAGCGAGGTACAAAAATCCCCATTAAACTGCTGACTAGAGCAAAATTCTATTTTTCATTCACTGAGATTCAACAAATCTTCAAATAGCTTATCCCGCTTTTGCACGAGACAAGACAGTGAGCATACGTATTAGTTGTCAAAGAAGACATCCAGACAATTATAACATAATGTGTAACATAGGCATCCAGACAATTATATAGACAATACACCCGTAAGCAACCGCCGTCAGTGCCGTTTCGTGTAAACTCAACATCGTTTACCAAAATCTAGGAATAGAAGTACATTTTTCCAAATAGTGCGGTCTTTTGCCATTATGATTTGCTTCTTTTTCGCTAATTACAACGAAACTTCACCGAATTTGCCGCTTACATTAAATCATTTGCCTGAATTTACTGTCTTTGAAAAATCTGGGACAGTGACAAAAGCAAAAACAATGTTTAACGGCCGTATTCATAAAAAGTTATGAGAGGTTTAAAAGACGATTTATCATACAAAAAACGACTTTTTATGAATAAGGGCCTAAATGTATTGCTATTGTCTGCGCAAAACTGCTTCGGGTAAACGACAAGTCACTAATAGGGCAACAAAATTGCTGTCTAGCAACAATACATTTCCCAGTTGAAGTGCGGGAAATAAAGTTTGCTGTTAATATCGTCCTATTTTGTATACAATAAAGAGAAAAGGTAGTGCAAGTTTGACTGTTATATGTTATATATAATGCATTTTACATGGTCTTATCATTGGACGGAAGCATACAGGGTTTTTTTTAATTTGCATTGGATTTAAATTTGCATTACTTTATCTAATGCAAATGTAAAAGAATTACCATTGTTCGCAATGACAATTAAACAATTTTGATTTTGCATTTGCTCAGGCAATGCAAATGCAGGTTGTGGAATCGGATGCCAATTGTAATGAAATATGGGAATGCTTACAATTGTTTTGAATTTGTTTGACTGCTGGCAATTCTACTTTTTAATTATTTTATATGTAGAGGTTTGTGGCTTTGATAGGTATTGCCTCATAGAAGGGCGGATCAATAAGTCTGTGACTTTTCAAACTTCCCTCGTAGTTATAGGAAATGCAACACTGCTCCCATCAAGTACCACCTCTTAATATACTACTGTCAAATTTTGAGCAAGTTCTGTCATTTACTCGGCGTTTAACAGCTGTTGAAAACATACAACCTCGTGCATTTTTTTTAAATGGAAAAAAGTGAATTTCGAGTGCTAATTAAACATTATTTTTTGCGAAAAACCTCGTCAATCAAACCAAGGAAAAGCTTGATAAATAGTATGGGGACTCTGCACCATCGATTTCAATGGTATAAAAGTGGTTTACTGTCTTTCGTTGTGGTCGCACAAGTAGAAATAACGCTGAACGTTCTGGACAGCCAATTGAGGTCAATACACCCGAAAATGTCGAAAAAATCCACGATATGGTGTTGGCCGATCGAAGAGTAAAAGTGCGTGAGATTGTTGATGCCATAGGCATTTCATATGGCAGTGCGGTTTTGATTTTAAATGATCAGTTGGATTTAAGAAAGCTGTCTGCAAGATGGGTGCCGCGTTTGCTTTCAATTGACCATTAACGTAATCGTGTGACAACTTCAAAGGATTGTTTGAAATTGGTTTAACCGCAATTCGAAGGAGATGAAACATGGATCCATTGCAATACTCCGGAGACCAAGCACCAGGGTTTCTCCGGGTGAACCGGCTCCAAAGAAGGCCAAGGTAAGTTTGTCGGCCAATAAGGTGATGGCAACTGGTTTTTGGGATGCACGCGGGATAATCCACATCGATTACCTTCAAAAGGGAAAACAATAAACGGTGAATATTATTCCAACTTATTGGACCGATTTAAAGAGGATTTAAAAAAAAGAACGAGCCCATATGGCCAAGATAAAAGTATTTTTTTCATCAAGATCATGCACGGGTGCACACGTGTGTAGTCTCAATGGCAAAATTCCATGAATTGGGCTATTATTTCCTAGTCCAATTTCCAATCCTAAAGAAATGGCTCGGTGTAAAGAGATTTAGCTCCAACGATGAAATTATTGATCAAACAAATAGCTATTTTATGGACCTCGAAAAATCCTATTTTTTGGATGGGAAACAAAAACTGAAGAAACGTTGGATTAAGTGTATTTAGCTAAAAGGAGATTATGTTGAAAAATGATTTTTTTTGCAACAAAAAAACTGTGTGATTTCGTATTCGTATTATATTCAAAAATTAAATTGTTCGACCGTTTGGTGGTATTTTTAATTAATTTTATTCTTCGATATTTCGCTACCCATTGGGTAGCATCATCAGGAAGATAAACACAACTATTAATTAGAAACGAAAGAATTGAAAATAATTCTTTTCGTTTTTAATTAATAATTGTGTTTATTCTTTTCTTTTCAATGCTTTTCGTTTCTAATTAATAATTGTGTTTATCTTCCTGATGATGCTACCCAAAGGGTTGCGAAATATCGTAGAATAAAATTAATTAAAAATACGACCAAACGCTCGAACAATTTAATTTTTGAAAAAAAACTGTATTTCATTCAAAAAGTCACGGACTTATTGATCCGCCCGTAGTACTTCCAAATTCATTAACCTGTACTATAAAAATATTTAAAAACCAAAGGTGCCAGATATGAAGGAAATGCTTTGAAAATAAGTACAATTGCCAATGGTATTGACATTTTTTTCAATTTGAATTTCGAAAGGTAATTCAAATTAAACTACAAATTATAAAAATTAGATAATTAAATTTTGTTTTCGACTTTGAATTTTTTGACCTACTTTGTAAGTTGTAATTAACCAAGCGGCGAAATTTGCGAGACCTTCCACGAATAAGACATGCGGAATCCTTCTTTGGTAATGCCTTCTTTCATCAAGCCTGCGTAAGGCCTGGTTTTGTAAGGCTTCCTCAGGCCTGTAAAAAGATTGAATGAACACGCTGCTGCTAATGAAAACTTGCCGTTCCATATGTTCGCAATTCGTCATTGCGAAATCCAGTACCCAGTACATAAAGCCTCCGAGTATAAGTACTAAGTTCATGGGTTCGATTCCTGTTGCTACAAATTTTCAAAAAAAAAAAATTATTTATAAGTAGTAAATCTGGCAAATTGTATCGTAACTATCTCAAATAATCTTAACTATGAATATCGCAAATATATTTTTTTTTGTTTAAGTGTGGTTGACGAACAACTCGATTTAGAGTTGTTGCTTGCGGGTACGAGGGATTTTATGTTTCGGGATTAGAGAACAAAAACAAATATTAATCATCGAAAATCACTTTATTGTTTTTCAAAATATTCCCCATGAAGATTTATACACTTTTGAATGCATTTGAACTAATTGTCGAAACACTTCTGCCACTCTGATTGAGGTAACTTGCCTTCTGAATGCAGCAACCGCTTCTTCAGGTGTCGAAAAACGTTGACCTCTCAGTTTGTTTTTTACGTACTGGAATAAAAAGAAGTCATTTGGTGCCAAGTCAGGACTATACGGCGGATGACCCATCAAATCGATGTTTTGGGTGCTCAAAAATGCAGTTGTTTCAGCCGATGTGTGAGAGCTCGCATTGTCGTGGTGACGAGTAATCCGTCTTCGGCGGTTGGTTTTCCTGATTTCTTGGAAGACAACTGGAAAGCAAATGGTTGTGTACCACTCAGAATTCACTGTTCTGCGTTGTTCTAGTGGTACGGTTGCAACATGTCCGGTTTTTCCGAATAAACAGCCGACCATTTGGTTGGAAGTGCTTCGGGCGCGAACAACTTTTGTTGGATTTGGTTCATATTGAAACACCCATACAGTTGCTGCTGTTTACTTTCGGGCTCATACGCCTAAATCCAGAATTCATCACTTGTCACGATTTCATAGACGTGTTTCGAAGCATCGCAATCGTATTTTTACAGTGTTTTATTTAACTTGCTTTGTTGTCTGTCAGTCTGTATTGTTCAAATCTACTATCTCATTTTTAACACAGTTGCAGTTGACCAATCGAACTAAAATTTTGCACACTTGTCAGATTTGGATGACAATACATGAATATGAAAAAAACAATTAAAACATTAAAAATGTATTTACTAAAAAATTAAAAATAAAAAAATAATTTAAAAAAAAATCAAGTTACAGTGATTTATTTATAAATGCACTAAAAACTAGAAAATAATTTTTCTCTTAGCCTCAATAAGTATATTCATCTTCATGATGGGGTTGTAGAATGGTCCGCCTATTTGGCACTTCAACAACAATGGTCTAGATACTTTCAATAAAGAGCGTAATTAAAATGAATTAGTTAATTAATTTTCTAGGGACCTCTTATATAAAACGCTTGCATTTAAATTAAAAATGGTGACAAAATTAAATGTCAAATTAAGTTTCAAAATTAAATTTCAAATAAGTGTAAAAATTAAGTGTAAAAATCAAATATCAAATTAAGTGTCAAAATTAAATGTCAAAATTAAATGTCAAATAAAGTGTCAAAATTAGATGTCAAAGTTAAAGTCAAAATTAAATGTCAAAGTTAAATGTCAAAAATAAATGTCAAATTAAGTGTCAAAGTTAAATGTCAAAATTAAATGTCAAATAAAGTGTCAAAATTAAATGTCAAAGTTAAATGTCAAAATTAAATGTCAAATTAAGTGTCAAATTAAGTGTCAAATTAAGTGTAAAAATTAAATGTCACATAAAGTGTCAAAATTAAATGTCAAAAGTTAAATGTCAAAATTAAATGTCAAATTAAGTGTCAAATTAAGTGTCAAAATTAAATGTCAAAGTTAAATGTCAATATTAAATGTCAAAGTTAAATGTCAAAATTAAATGTCAAATTAAGTGACAAAATTAAATGTCACCATTTTTAATTTAAATGCAAGCGTTTTATTTGAGAGATCCCTAGAAAATTAAGTAACTAATTCATTTTAATTACGCTCTTTATTGAAAGTATCTAGACCATTGTTGTTGAAGTGCTAAGTAGGCGGACCATTGTACAACCCCATCATGAAGAAGAATATACTTATTGAGGCTAAGAGAAAAAATATTTTCTAGTTTTTAGTGCATTTATAAATAAAACACTGTAACTTAATTTATTTTTAATTATTTTTTTTGAGCATTTCTTTGATTGACAAATTGTGTGGGATCCAACGCGAACAAATTTTTTTGACAGTCAAATGTTTATGCAATATTGAATGTATGCTGGTCCCACTAATGCCTAAGGTTGTCTCAATCTCACGATAGGTAACATGACGATCTTGCAAAATCAGTTCGTGCACAGCATCAATGGTTTTCGGAACAACAGCTGATTTTGGACGACCTTCACGAAATTCGTCTTGGAGAGAACTACGACCACGATTGAATTCACCATACCATCGATAAACACTGGTCCTTGATGGAGCTTCATCGCCAAAAATTGGATTAAGTTCATCCATGCACTGTTGCTGAGTTAATCCACGTCGAAAGTTGTAAAAAATAATCGCACGAAAATGTTCACGATTTAATTCCATTTTTGGGCCGAGATGAATCTTTTAAGTTACTGTAAACAACACAAATAGCGCTCGTATGTCAAAACGTTCTGAGTACGCATAATAGAGCTGAGTACAAGAGAGCTGTCAGTTGCCAGATTGCAACACTAGGGTTGCCAAATCCCGAAACATAAAATTCACCCGTCGTACTTCGTGAATAGAGTCCATTCGTTTATCTAACTCTTGTGTCGTTGTGTTCGTCGCGACACTTGTTAGGCGTACAAAACGTGTTGAATCGAGAGTTTAAGAGACTCTTTGATCGCTAGAAACGTCTGCTGAATATAGGGAATCAAATTCGGTTGCTCTTTTAGCAAACATATATCTAGTGTTTTAGCAAACATGTTATCAGGTATTTTATCAAATCAGCAAGCAGTTTATTGTAATGCCAGTACATTTCCTGTAATAACAGATAAATTGCCTGCTGATAAGCAGCAAATAGTATTCGCTGTTTATAGTACATTTCATTTTTGAGTGTACCACAATTGTTTCACAATTAAATTTTTAATTTCATATTTTCCTTTTATATTTTTATTCAAAATATTACACCGGCCTTTTTCAAAACAAAATTTCAAAAATCTTTCAAGTTTTACCGACCTCCTATTTTTCATATTTACTTTTCTCTCCTCGTTTATTGATGTTGATGGTGTTGTTGTTGTTGTTGCTGTTACTGTTGCTGATGTGTCGCTATTCTGTTACTTCCACTTTGTACGGAAAGAAAATAAAAGATCAGTCAGTCCCTGGTCGGTCCTTTTGTTTGACCAAAATGTTAAAAGAGACCGCGCTGAGCCGCGTTGCGCTCTGCCGTGTTAATTTTTATGTAAATTCTAAATGTTTGTGCGTGTGTGTGTGGATTGGATTTTGGAGTTTGTATCGCCAGATTGGATTGGATTGTGGTGGATATTTGTTTGATTGTGGTTTGACGTTGTTACTCTTGTTGGACTTGTTGTTGAAGAGGTGCTCGTGGTGGCCCATTATCATCCGCATGTCTATATGATTTTTTACACTTTTCCAAATCAATTGTTCCGATTTTTTTTCCTCGTGATTGTTTGTTTGGTGTGGGGGCTTTTTGTTTTTGGTTGTGATGTTCCGTTTGTTGACATTTGTTAATTGTTTGTTGACCAGGTCTTTTTGTTGTCTGGTATTTCTGGTTTAGCCGTGTTTTTATCATCTCTGCGCGGCTCATTTGCCAGGTGTTTTTGTTGTGGTCCACTTAAAATTGAACGTGTGGAATTGTTTGCTTGTTGCTGTTGTTGTTGTTCATCATAATATTATTGACAAATTTTAGTTTAAATAGTGGGAGTGGGAGAGAGAGAGAGGGAACAAAGTGCACTGACAAAGTAGAGGTAATCACTTAATTTTTTTTGATAATTATAAAAAATTCAACAGTTATTTGCAAAAATAGATCAGTCACAACAAGGGAGTTACTTATTTTTGAACATCCGTTAATGATCTCCATGTTAATTTTTAGCTTCCCAAAATGCACATTTTCATTACAACTGATATGTTGTTTGTCAGAAGAAAATTAATTGTGTTATCATGTCATGAGCGATATTGTATTTTGTCCAAACACAACATGAACTCGTGGAAATACCATTCTGAGACTAATAGGGATCCCATGATAGAATCCCGCAAGACGTACGTACTGTTTCCTTTACCTAGTTACATTCGGACATGCTTGTTCTTCTTAGTTTCCCATTAAATGCTATGGAGGAATAAAGAAGGCCTTCTCCCAATTAGTGAGGTGTGAGCTTACTAATTTTTGAACTCACTGATCAGGACCTACAGTTTTACCCCGTATCTGAACGATTATCCATGGAGGGGGTTTTTTATGCACAATTACTCCATAATGTGGTCAATACTTAGAGAGATAGATGGCTGTCGACGAATGGAATGCAAGTCAGGTTTGGTTAGATAGAAGTGACTGTCAATGTTGACACACTTAGGTCAATGAGGGCCGTTGTCAAACCACGCGTGGCACCGCCCTATTCCATCTTGGATGTAATTCATACTGTACGATCAACATATATACCAAATCTCATCTTCATACCTCTGATAGTTCATGAGATATATCCGTTCTAAGTTCCAGGTTATATGGGCGGTGCCACGCCCCTTTATCCATTCATAATCAAGTATAGCCAAGGACTATTAGCAGGTCAACAGTACAACATTGGGAAAGTTCCATGATAATCGGTCTATTATAATGGCCGCTGGAGCGATTTTTAATAGGGGGAGTGGCCCTGCCCACTTTTCCAAAAGATGTGTAGCCTATGTCACTCAGTGATAACGTAGCATTCTAATAGTGAAAGAAGTTTTAAAATCGGATAAGTTGTTTAATTAATCTCCATTTTTTGAGATTTCAACCCACTGTGCGACGTCATATTCCGCCCCATCGTAGAATCCGTGGAATTGCATGGTATTGTTAAGGGGCCTTCAATCCATATCATACCTCATCTCGATATTCCAAGATGTCGCTGAAAAAGATACGTAGAAGATACTCTGCTAAAATCATTTAGCTTAACTCCCTGGATGTCTGTTGGATCCAACGTGTAGTAAGATCTTAGATTTGGTTACTTACTCGCAACTAAGGCCGAACAGTGGCATAGCAGATGTTCAAAGCTCTCGTCCTTCTCTTCAGCACCACAGCTTCTGCAGTAATTATGAGCTGAGATTCGAAGTCTAGAAGCCTGCCTGCCACTTAAGCAGTGGTCAGTAATCCGAGCCTCACAAAATAGCTTCTCAAAATAACGTTCGGAACCGGTGTAAAACTGTAGGTCCCAATCAGTGAGTGTAAAATAGGGAAGCGCACAAGTCACTGGAGGGGAGAAGCTCCCCAATGCCTTCATGTGACGTAAGGACAGCGTTCGTGTTTACCCTTCCCCCCCTGTGTAACATCGCCATGGAGAATGGGTAATGAACGATTACCCATTACCCTCAGGGCAATGGGGAAAATATTGGGTAGTTACCCACGATAATGGAGAAAATATTTGGTAGTTTCCCACGATAATGGAGACAAGAGTGGTAGTTACTCACGACCATGGGGAATTACCCATACTGATTACCCATTACACATGAGGAATGGGTAAGCGGTCTTTACCCATTAACCACGGCGATGAGTAATGGGTCAGCCAGGGTAACCTATACCCATTTTGGACTGAAAATATGAAAAAATTAGAAAAAAAAAATTACAGCAGACAGTTGTCCGAGGCCTTCGGCCATGGACTGTCCCTGCAGGCTGTGTCAGAGACACGGCCATTAAGTTTAACGTAGAATACGCCATCCGATAAGACAGAAAACATATATAACAATAAATTCATTTGCTTATATTATTTATCATTTATTGTTATATATGTTTTCTGTCTTATCGGATGGCGTATTCTACGTTAAACTTAATGGCCGTGTCTCTGACACAGCCTGCTGTAATTTTTATATTTACCAACGGCATTTGATTCAAGTCCGTTTAAAAAAAAATATTATGTTCAATTTTTTTAAACTTAATTTAATTTAAGTATTTTAATTAATATTTTTATTGAAATAAGTTCTGCGAATGTTGAGAGGGCCGCCCTAATATTAAAAAAGGTTTACCTTATCGAGTCTTCGCATTAGCATTCGAGCGTTGTGTGAAAGCTTTACGCTTTACAATTCAAAATTAATGTTACAACAGCTTTATTGAAGCTTTCGCAAAAAAGCTTTATTACGTTAGCTTACTGTTTGTTTCACTTTTTACTAGATACATGTTGCCAAGCAACATTAGCTTGCTGTTCGTTTCACTTTTTACTAGATACATGTTCCTAAGCAATGTTGAGCAACCAAAAACACTCAACCAAACACCAAACATATGTTTGAGTGTATGTCTTTAAACAATTTTCATTTGAAAAATTAAAATACTAGAAATATATCAACCAATATGAAATGTATATCAAACGAAAGATAACATCTTCATTTACCTACAAAAAAAATTTTAAAAAAATTCATCTAGCCGTTTCCTCAAATTCAATGAAATAAAGATTACAACAATAAAAACCTGACATGACTCCTCATACCGTAAGGTAAGACGTATTCTACGTCAAAAAATTCTATATCTCGGAAACGAGGCGTCCAATCGAAAAAATAACTTAATTTTGCGGGTTCATAAGGTTTTTCATAAAGTTGTTCAATTCGTATGGAAGATTTTTTTAAAGAATCGCCAAAATGAGAAAATGGCTAAACTAAAAAATGGGTATTGTTTAATACGGCATCACTTTTTTAACTAAAATTCGCCAAAACTGAAATTTTTCAAATAAACAATCGTTTAATAAAAGTGATGCCATATTAAAGACATCCAACCATTGCTTAAAATCTCCTACGGAGGTAAAAAATTGAGTATTTTTCCGATTGAACGCATCGTTTCCGAGTCATAGGCATTTTTATAGTTTAACGATTTTCTTATTTTGGCGGTTTTTAAAAAAACTCTTCCATACGAATTGGACCACTTTATGAAAAATCGTTAGAAACCCTTAAAAATTAGGTAGTTTTCGAATCGACGATCCGTTTCCGTGGGTAATGGGTAAACGATTGTTAAACATTCCCCAAGGGCAATGGGTAATGTTGATGGGTAATTCACCATAGTTGTGGGTAACTACCCATTATTATCCCCATTACCCTGTGGGTAATGGGTAATCATGCTGGGTATTTCCACATTGTCGTGGGTAACTACTAGAGTGGCATTTTTTCCCTTACTTTTGAAATTCAAGGATTGCCGGGCCGCATATTATGCCACTTGATGAAAAAATGTTATGCTATAAATTTGGGGAAAATTGGACAATGTTAACACGTCGCGCCCGAAGGTCAAAGTTCAAAAATTTTGAAATTATGTTTTTCTAAGTGACAGATTGTTGCAATATATTTATTTTTCGGCAGATTTTTGCGAAACTTGGTGGGTTTGCAACACAGAAGTTACTTTGTATCTGGTAAAAATGTAGGCAACATGGGGCAACGTTAACACGTAGCGCCTTTAGGTCAAAGTTTTTTTTTTTTTTTTTTTTTTTATTTTTTTTTTATTTTTACCAGATAAACAACAAGTTCATAGTTACAATTCTACGAAGTTTGTGGTAAAAATCTGGTAAAAAATGAGTATGTTGCTCGAAGCTGACTATTGGAAATACATAATTCATCAATTTTTGAACTTTGACCTTGAGGAGGTAAGTGTTAACGTCGCCCAATTTTGTCCTAATTTTTACCAGATTAAGAGGAACTTCACTGTTACATTTGTACCGAGTTTCATAAAAATCCGAATAAAAATTAGTATGTTTCTGCAAGTTGTCTATTGGAAATAGATAAATTAAAAATGTTTCAACTTTGACCTAAAGGCGCTACGTGTTAACGTTGCCCCATGTTGCCTAAATTTTTACCAGATACAACGTAACTTCTGTGTTGCAAACCCACCAAGTTTCGCAAAAATCTGCCGAAAAATAAGTATATTGCAACAATCTGTCACTTAGAAAAACATAATTTCAAAATTTTTGAACTTTTACCTTCGGGCGCGACGTGTTAACATTGTCCAATTTTCCCCAAATTTATAGCATAACATTTTTTCATCAAGTGGCATAATATGCGGCCCGGCAATCCTTGAGTAGAAAGAAAAAAAAATTTTCATACAAAAAAATGCCACTCTAGTAACTACTCACTATTTATTACTCGTGAGGGGTAGTTCCCCATGATTGTGGCTGGCTACCCATTATTTTCCCAATAATCTGTGGGTATGGGTATTCCCCATTGTTACCCAGGGCAACCCATTTCCGTAATGTGAAGCCATTTTTCAGTAATCAGACATTTTAGCGTAGATATATCTTGTCTAGAACTGGATATCAAGCTAAGCGCACGAAAAGGGCAACTTCTCCGATTGCGAGAAAGACACTACAATGGTCTGGTAGAATTTGTGCAAGAGTTAGAACAACCTCTTCAGAATAGACTTCCAACCCTGCTTTGCCGCCTAGTTTGGAGTCTCGGTCTAGAAGCCTAAATACCTTCTATTACCTACTATGCATCTCTTTCAGTCCTGCCAGTTAGGGATATGAGTGAGAAGTTTCTTTTAAATGTAGGAGAGGGTTGCATATACTCCGCTTCTATTGTTGATTGCTGTAGATCTCTTAAAATCGTCCAATGGCCATATGGGCTGGTGATCCATCGCTAGGAAGCGGAGAGTGAAACCAAGTTTTCATGTGCAACAATTACGTAGACTAACCATTGCACCATCGATTTTATACGCTCGGAAGTGCTACTATGAGACGATGAAATAGTACTGGAAAGTCGTGTTGATGAACAGCTGAACTTTTACACAAAAGTGTTCAGATCGGAATTACTACCGTTCAGGGCCAACACTACTAAGTAAACTGCATTGATCTAGGACCAATATTTTTTGCCCTATTCTGCACGCAGAAAAATCTGTATTTTTTGTTGTTTGGATGCAAATAAATATAACACGTTTGTCGCCCGTCGTAAATATATAGTATACTTGCGTCCAAACACATTGAGTTTGTTATTCAATGTTACATGTTGGAGACCCAATGATTAATAGGTTATAATATATGTTTTTGTGGCCCAAATATGGGGATTTTTTATTGAACATGGCTGAAAACAAAAACGTAGCAGACAACTAAAAAACAAAAAAAGCAGCAGATCTTCAATTAGTGAATACTTGCTCGTAAGTATACGGGTGTTCCAAACATATATATGGTTGCTGCATAATGTTACAGGGGCTGTTTTTTCAGCATGTGGTGATTGATGCGCAAACTCTCGAACTACACTCTAAATCGGTATAGATCAGCCGCAAAAAGATTTACCCTGTTCCTCGAGTTCGAACGAAAGCCAGTCACTGCAGTTCGTCTGAGATTGGATTGCTACAGGCTGGAAAATCTGTATTTTGTTGTTGGTTTGATGCAAATATAACGTGTTTGTTGCTTGTCGCAAATATAATATACGTGGTGTTTGCTATTCAATATTACATGTTGGAAACACAATGATTGATAGGTTATAATATATGTTTTTGTGGCCCAAATATGGCTTTGTTTGCTGAAAACTACTGAAAACAAAATCGTGGCAGACAACAATGAAACAAAAAGCAGCAGATTTTCAATTCACGAAAACAAAGCTTATAAATATATACATGGTTTCTGCAATATGTTGCTGGGAACGTTTTTTTCTGCGTCCTGTTTTCGTTCGACTGCCTTTATCTTTGGTCGCAAATGACAGCACTTTCGAAGTAATTTACCATATTCGTTCGATTTGAAATGACAAGATTATGGAACCCAAATCAAAATTCTGTCGACTTGAATACGAACGAAAACTTTTATTCGACTTCGAGGAACAGGCAGTACATACGTACGACAGAATACGGATCAATTTGCATAACAACAAAAATCTAAGTTTTTGATTGAATAATTAATAAATTTAAAAAAAATCACAAGTTAAAATTAGGATTTGACTCCACTTAAGTTAATCCTAAAACATTTTAGAATTAAGTTTTGCTTTTAAAATCTTTCCCGTCTCTCAGCTATTACACCCAAAGATTAGAGTCCCGATGTCCTAAATCTATAAAGTGCACATATGTCTTTAAAGAAGGGATTGTTTGACTTGTTCACCTCCATTTTTTCAAAGAATGATTTAAAAAAAAAATTTAAATTGTTGTCTTAGTTCCTTTGATTTTCTTCACTTTAAATATGATTTATGATCCAATGATATCATTATCCAATTTGACAAGGTGATTTCTTTAATTCAATTTCTTATTGATTGGTCAATTTGTCATGGAAGGATGAATCGACCGACCACACACATGCGATCGGCAAAGGTCTTTAGCAAAAAGAAAAAGAAACAGTAGGGGACTCGAAACACCTTTTATCCTTTGAAACTAATAAAGTGTATAATTGTATAATAAAATATCAACTAAATGCGTGTAGTTTGTGTCTTTTTCTTTGAAGGATTACAATTAAATATTTCAAGGATTACACATAAAGGACACTCGCTTTAGAAAACAAACATATATCCGTTTCTGCTTGAGACTCAAGATGCGTCTTGTGTCTGTCCAACTATTTTTTTTTCTTTCAAAAACTATAAAAAAAAACATCAATAATTTTTGCTCGAAATTCATTCATAAATTTTTCAAAATTCATTCATAAACATTTTGGATATTCATTCACAAACAATTTGTCAATGAAAAGTAAATGAATGATGGACGGGCGAGCATGGGCTGATTGGCCATACCACCTCAGTCGGACACACTTGCACCAAAAAAAAACAACAAAGGCTGCATTGCACAAACGTTCCTTTAAAAATGTTCTTTATTGATGTTTTCTATAAAACGGACACTAAACAACAAAAGGACTTTTAGGGGAACAATAAAAATCAAAAGAACAACAGGCAAATGAGAAAATCACATCCGGTAATTTACTTCCTTAGCCTAAAGATGTGGTAGTTGTTATATTTGTTTTTCAGTCGGTGTGTGTTGAGGAGATTCCTTAACACATCTTAAGGGATGAGCGAGCGTAAAGGACGCTTGCAGCACCTTGTGTTGTTGGTGCAGCAGGTTTGTATTAGAAATACAAGTTGTATTGTTAACAAGATAAATTGATCTTAAGATTTCATTTCATTTTCTCAATGAAATTTAACGCCCGCACAAGAAAATTAGGCAAACTCTGATCAAGATCATAACGTAAAAGGGACCAAAACTATGGAAACAACATAAAAAGTGCAAGAGGGATTGATCTTGATCCGTTCTATGCAGAAACTCTTAGTCAGGGACATTTATACATGAGCAGTATCTATGACGTTAACATCTATACCAAAACCATCTAGATAAAACACTCTCACAAAGGCTGTGTGTATTGTGAAACTACTCTCAGTGACTGAATCTCTCTCTCTCTCTATACAACAAATCTCTTGTAAGCGGATCCTTGGGTATCCATACTTTTACCTTATGTCATGCTTGAAGTCTTTTTCCTTATGCACCTTACTTGAGGAAAAGAAAAGAAAACAAAATATTCTCATAGGATATTTGAGAACGGAACCAAATAGTGTGTAAGGAAAAACTAAATTTAAAACATCGTTATAATGAGAAAGTAATATTGAACATAAGAGGTGGGTATGCACAGGTTGGTAGAATAAAAAAAATTGTTTCCCATTACATCCCATGAAGTGATATGGGAGAGCTTCTCACAATCAGCAATCAGTGAGCTATGCGCTTTATAGTTTTACACTCATTGATTGGGACCTACAGTTTGACACAGGTTCCGAACGGTATTGTAAAAAGCTTTTTCATAGCAATTTGATGTGAAACAGTGATGACTTTTGAAAAATGTATGCTTTTTGTATTGATTTATGTAACAACATTGTCGAAATGGTGCATTTATATTGAAATATTCTATAAAGAGAATAAGACTCGTTTATGCTCTTTTACTCAGACTCTCAACATGAGAGCGGAATAAGACTGCAATAAGTTCTCTATACTATTCAATACTTTTCGTGGTCGCTCTGTTTATGACACAACAACAACAATTATTTCATTGAACTAATTATTGCTTTATTTATTTTAACAGTATTACATCTAATGTTAAAGCAGATGTAGGGAAAAAAAAGAAAGTGCAGTAGCAAAAGAGCCTTCAGCATAAAAACTATACTTATTTTATTTTCCACTGTAACATTTACTAATGTGTTCATAGAAAACGATCAGGTACCGTGTAATAAAAAGGTGCTAACATTTTTTTAATTTGCCTTCGATTCAAATTAGAAATTTAAAATATTTTAATTCCAATTTGTGCACACTCAAAAACATCATCATAAATGTTATGAAATACTTCATAGATTCTATGAATTTCTTCATTAATTTGCACCCACATGAATATTTCATAAGATTTCCAAAAATTTTCGAAATCTCAGAAATTTGTTCATAACATTCATGAAGCATTTTCATAGATTACACTGTGCAACAGTGGGTTTCGGGTCTCAACCAATCCAAAAAATTGTGAAAGTACTTGAATGTGGTATCATGAGGCTCAGCCTTGACCCTATACGTAACATTTTTTTTTACAGGCCGAAGAAAATTTTGGAGGTGGGTCAGGGTCCTATTTCAGATTTTACTTCAATAAGTGGTTAGTGTGCGCGGCTCTTGTACATGAGATCCTGGGTTCGAACCCTGCTCTGACCACCTTCAAATTTCTTTCGGCGGCGGTCACCTCGCATAGTGACGGCAACACTATCGAGTATATAGCCATGAAAAAGCTTCTCAAAATACCGTTCGGAATCGGTGTAAAATTGTAGGTCCCAATCAGTGAGTGAAAAACTTTAAAGCGCACAGCTCAGTGATTGTGAGAAGTTCTCCCCGGTCCCTTCATGGGATGTAATGGGAAACCATTTATTTTTTTTATTTTTTTAAATCCTAAACAGCTTGAAATATTGCATTACAACCTTATAGGGGCAAAACCGAGCGGGATTTTGTGATACCACGACCAAGTACTTTCACAATTTTTTGGTTTGGTTGAGGCCCGAAACAAATTCTCATAATTTGTATAAAAAATTTTCATAGATTTTATGAAATCTGTCATATACTTAATTATAATGCAACTTTCTGATTTCCTGGCGAACCGTGTAGCTGTTTTAGATCAAGCCACAGCTCTTCATCAGCGATTGCTCTGAAGTTGGCTATCGAAAACTAGAATCTGCTATATGTTACGAAAACTGTACATGCAATGAGAATTCTTTAGTATATAATTCAATCAATGGGTAATATTTTATGAAGAAGTTTCGTAAATTGGTACACTTTTTAATAAATGCATCTTTAGGTTTCCTGACAAACCGTATTGATATCTCAGATCAAGCTACGATTGTTCCGAATGATGCCATTAAAAACTTCATCCTGCTATACATATGTAACAAAAACTCTAAATACTATGAGAATTCTTTAGGATACAAAAATATTTCTGGCACCCAAACGCAAGATGACAAAAATTTTAAAATTTCCATTCACTCAAAGAAGAATATTTTTTGAAATACGGTTTATAAATTCGTATAACTTTTTTAAACATTTATCATAATACTGGTAATGGCTGCTTGCCTAGCCCTTAAAACACCTGTTTGCAAGCACCATTCTCCATTTGTTTCGATCCCTGCTCTGACCATCTTAAACTTATTTCGACGGCGACATGATCGAATATTTAGCCATGAAAAAGCTTCTTACGATACCTTTCGGAACCGGTGTAAAACTGTATACAAAACTAGAAAGCACACAGCTCGCTGGTTCTGAGAGGCTCTCTCCAATCTCTTCATGGGACGTAATGGGAAACCCTTCATAATATTAATGAAGATTTTTAATAAAGAATATTTCATAAATATCACAAATTCTTCAGTGTTTCTGAAAATTACAATTGCTGCGTAATTGTTTCCATTTAATTAATAAAATTATAATTTCCCGAACTTTTCACGATTCTTTTACGACAATCCAATTGTCAACCGAGCAAAGTAAATTCCTATAGTTAAATCATTCAGCTAAAAGTTTTGAAAACAAATAATTGTCCCCGAACTTCCTGAACTGCCGGCAACACATCCTTGTGAACCGTCAAACACATATTATTATAATGTGCGACGAAATAGGAAAGAAACTACAGCAAAAAACTGCACAATCTTTTAAATATCCTTAAACATAAATGCTCACATACCAATACATAGAGGGGAGAAAACACACACACACACACAACATGCATGTGAACAAGGACAATTATCATTAACAAACACAGCAAAAGGCAAATCGAGTTGGTGTTGGGTGCGCATTTGATGAAACTAATGCAAGTGGGTTCTCGTACTCAGCGATCGTATCAAGGGAAATCTTATACTCGGTAACCGCCGCCTTCAAACAGAACACCAACAACAACTCTGGCTGCAAAAAAAGAAGTGAACAACTGTTGTGAGTCAGTGTTTTCGGGGCGCACACATATGTTCACTTCAGTTCAGTTCAGCTCGGTTCGTTTTGGTTCCAATCCATCCAATTCATACACTTGGCCGGCCTAAGCTTCGATCCTACGTATGCGGGGAAGGACAGACAGATTGGATGGATGGTTGAACGGCTGGCAGGCTGTTTGACTGTTAGGCTGACACTGTCGGTGCTCGTTTATACTGTGGGTTATGGAATGAGTATGATACTTGTCGTTGACGCTGTGTGT
The DNA here is from genome assembly GCA_963931995.1 of Phaonia tiefii. Classification (NCBI taxonomy): domain Eukaryota; kingdom Metazoa; phylum Arthropoda; class Insecta; order Diptera; family Muscidae; genus Phaonia; species Phaonia tiefii. The sequence goes on along the minus strand of OZ008367.1, from coordinate 142,724,956 downwards.
TGTTGTGTAGTCATGGTGATTGTTGGACAGGTGCACTTCCATAAACACCAGCAGTAACAACAACAACAACGACAGCACCACCAGCAGCAGCAACAGTCGTTACTCATTTTGTTACCCAAAACATTTTTTGTTGTTGGTGCTGTTACTTTTCCTGCTTTTACGTTTTGTATGATATTTTCTCTGGCGTTTTTTTTTTTTGGTTTCGTTCTTGTTTTGTTCTTTTTCACATCATTGTCGTTGGCGTTGTAGATTTTTATTTTACGCTCCTGCTGCTGCGTCTGGTGTCTGATAATGATGGCCTGATTCCATTTAGCACCGCGCACCACGGGCAGCCCCCTCATTTAACTTTTATTTAGTTTCATTTTAGTTGGTGGACTGTCCGACGACTCCCTTTGGTGTTATTGTTTATTAGGACACTCATTTAGTATTCATTCCTTTGCAATTCATTCATTCACAAAATCCCAGCCACAGCGTCTGTGTAACTTGCAGACTGCATGCAGTTTGCATTCTGTGCCCTGCATTCAACAGTCTCCTCACCTTGGCACAACAACTCTCTACCCTTTATACGAAAGTGATTGAAGCTGGTTCTTTGTTGGTTGGAATCGTCTTTTTCTGGCTTTTACAACAATGATTTGTTTGTTGTGATTTCTTTGGAAATCCATCAACCACTTTGGCCCTTATTAGGGTTCATGAATTTCGTTTATTTTCTTTATGGCCTCAAGGTTTAATTAGATTAAAAAAATGATATAAACAAGATTATTATACTTTATGCAGTTGTTGGGTAAAACACAAAGGTTTCAAAGGAAAATCCTCGGAAATCCTTAGATACTAGTTTGGGGTTGGGTAAAGCGTGGCAGAGGTTAATAGTAGCGAATCTTTACGGAACGAAAGTTATACAACACTTACATGAAGACGCATGTCACAGGTTCGTTAGGATGTTTACATTGCACCAATGAAAAGATTCGTAAAACCCAGGGATTTCTCGTTGCTGCAAAGTAACAAGACTAGTAAGACTTCTTTGGACGTTTGTCGTCGTTGCAATGACGAATACTTTTGTTCCTGGCGATAAAGCACAACGAAACAATTTTCATTGCAGCAACGAATAAGTTTACTTGCCCAGAAGGGTCAAGGGCCTTTAAAAATGAGGATAACATGTTTCTCCAACCGCCTCCATATTCAGCTTTTCTACTCCATTTGGTAACACAAAGCTCTCGTAGGCAAATATTCCACCTAGTGTTTCCAGCGAAGTCGTGGTCGTCCTATTTTTCAATATCGTTCGAGTACGTCTTCGAATACTTTTCGCACTGGTTCATTCTGATCTATTCTACTGACAGGCCCAGGATTCTGAGCCATAAAACAATACAGGTTGCATGAGAGTCTGATATAGTCAAATCTTTGTTTCTCGAGAGAGGGTCTTTTCTCTGAGGTGCTTGCTTAGTGGCGAAAAAGCACCTGTTTGCAAGCACAATTCTCCGTTTGATTTCTAGGTTGACATTTTTGCTTCTGTTCTTGGTAAATAAATTCGTCAACTACCTCGGAATTATAATGGTTATCAACGTTCACCCTTTCATCCAATCGGGTGGATGTTCTGCTGGGAAGCCGGGAAATTGTAGTTGTAACTTCGCTTTGGCTAGGAGGTGGCAATCGACGCCTCGTCATGTACGTGCTCAATACTCTCATCTATGTTGAAGTGTCCTGTAACAAGTATAGCACTGAAGTGATCTCTCCATATTCCAAACATACCCTGCACATATGTGTCTGGATTCCCGTCCTTATATCTACAATGGAGCCCTGATCCATTCCAGTTTGGGTTTGTACTTTTCGGTAGAATTTACGGATCTCATTCTTCCTTCTGTAAGATTAAATTTTGTCACTCTCGCGCATTCCCCACATCCGTCGACAGAAAGTGTGTATTTTTATCAACTGTTATATTTTTATAAGATATTTCACTTAAGCCTCTTTGGGGCAGCAATTTGCTGAGAACAGGAACCGGTCTAAATTCGCGGTTCTTCTCGGAAGCGCACACGACAGATCCGATTCTTAAACTACGCGATCACATCGCACATCGCTAATTGCCATACGTGCAGCATTCTTTTCAATACTTGCCTTGCGACACTCTTCATCGTACCATGATTTGCCTTTAAGCTTTTTCTCATCACCAAGTACAGGCCTGCAGCAGTTTTCATTGAATGAGAATGTACTTCCACTGCGCTTCAGGATCATGAGGCGGGGGTGGGTACTGCGCCAGTATCTGAGTGAGCTTCTCTGCATAGATCGTGGGAATCTCTAGCAATTGCCGCTTTCCGACGTCCAGCTTTCTATATGTCGGGTTTCGTACAACTTTCGCTGTGCTTAAACCTGTGCGAACCTTTTCTGTAAACAGGTAGTGATCCCAATCAATATTAGCTCCTCGAATCATAGTACATACGTCCATTACTCTAGTAGAGTGTGTTCCGTCAATTACCGGGTGATCAATCTGGTTCTTCGTCTGTCGATCAGGGGATATCAAAGTAGGGTTATATTGTAGTCGAGAATATTAGTGCTACAATATTACCCTATATTTTCCTCGAAGCGTATGCTGGGAACGTAATTTCGGTTGATGGGTAGCGCTATAGCGGCATTATGTACAACTTATTATGGCCACAAATTGATATCACAAACTTGAAGGACTTTTTGTCTCAGCAGGATGGCGGAGCGTGCAACACAGTCTATCAAGCAATTGATTATTGGCAGTTCAAGTTCGATAATCGTGATATTAATCCTTTTGCATCCATGGAACTACGGTTTGACGTCTTTGGGTTATAGGGCGTAGGGTGCTATTACAGATCAATATTATTCGGACAATCCACAAACATTGTGGGCACAATTGTGATCGACGTATTCGGGGGATAGAGCCCGAAACCATTGGTAATATACTGAATGATTACATTGAGAAGATGTACTTCTGCAATCACCGTCAGAACCACAGAAAAATTCGGTTGAGACAATGGAATTATCCGTAACCGAATGTAGAGGTTGCCTCAACCGAATTTGTAGGTTGTCACAACCATACTACAGGTCGTCACAACCGAATTATCGGTTGTCACAACCGAATATAAAGGTTGTCCCAACCGAATTAAAGGTTGGCACAACCGAATTTAAAGGTTGTCACAACCGAATTAGAAGCTGACACAACCGAATTTAAAGGTTGGCCCAACCGAATTAGATGTTGTCACAACCGCATTAGAGATTGTTACAAATTATTGTTAAAAAAAATGGTTAAACCCGCAACAACAATAATGCAACAATTGTTATTAGATTTTTAAACGTCTGGTTTGAAGTATAGAATTATATTGTGGTAACCGAATTGAAAAAGAAACTTCTTTGTACCAGGATAATTCATGAGAAATTCGGTAGCAGAATCTTCATTTTTCATAACTACGGTTGTTGCAACCGACTTAAAGTCAAACTCGATTGCAACGGCCGAATTGATACCACATTCGATGGTTGCAACCGAAATTATCGAAAATTTGCCGCACAGAACAAATGTAATTGGAAATTTCGTTGTCACAACCGATTCAATTACGCGCCGAAGTGGTTTCGACCGAATTTCGGTTGTGGGGACTAAATTCGAATTTTCGTTGTGGGGAATAAATTCGGTCGAGGCAACCTCAATTCGGTAGTGGCCACCACAATTCGGTGGCAACAGCCGATTTTACGGTTGCTACAACATCTTTTCAAATAATAATTGCTGAATCAGGCAGTCTACGAGAAAGATGCAACTCTAGTTCCTTAGTTATGGCATAGATAACTAACCATATAGTTTAAACCCAGCCGTGTAAAAATATACATGTATCTTTACACAAGGAACTCCTTTATTACTGGAAGTCCATTCTGGTATGAGAGAATGATATTTTCGAAAAAACACACTCAAAAAAACTTGGTAACACCGCGACAGCAAATACTTTGTTTTTTAAATAATAAATATTTTGTAGATTCGTAAACGTCTCTGGTTTCAAATAAAAGTCAATTTCAAATAAAAGTCAATTTTAGAATTTACAATAACCCCAAAGAAACAATCCACAGGTGTGATATCACATGATCTCCTCACCGAAATGATTTATGAATAAAGCCATTGTTTGGTGCGATGTATGTGTCGAAGCACTATATTGCTGCAATCAAATATCGCCAGCAAGAAGGGCTTCAATTTCAGTCAAGAAAAGGCGGTATTGTGGAGCGGTAGCGCTGGACATTGATGGTTATGTTCTGTTCAGCTTCATTTTTAAAGAAAGGTCCTATTATTCCACCATCCCATAAACCACACCAAACAATGAATTTTTGTGGATATACTGGAGTTTGAAAATCTCTTCGGGTAGGTCATCAGCCCACATGCGTCAATTTTGTTTATTTACGTACGCATTTATCCGGAAATTTGTGTGGTCACTGAACAAAATTCGTCACGAAAACAGCGGATCTTCATTGAGCTGTTGCAGAGCCCATTGACTGAAATTAAAGTGTAAATGATGATTGTCTCGTCACTGAACACAATTCGTCACGAAAACAGCGGATCTTCATTGAGCTGTTGCAGAGCCCATTGACTGAAATTAAAGCGTAAATTCAAGTCTGGCATCTTCAGATCTTCAACAAGTTAGAATTTGTAAGCCTTTAAACCAAGATCCTGGCATACAATTTCCGTAGTTGTTCCATACGCGATGCCAAGATGCAGCGCACGGCGTCGAATCGATTGGTCACGGTCTTCACCCACACTCTCCGCTACAGCCGCAATATTCCCCTCATTACGGGCTGAATGTGGTCTATTCGGTCGCGTATCATTCACACGCTGAAAACAAACAGCCCCGCAACATATTTCAGGAAACATATAAATGTTTGCAATCATTCTTTTCATAAATTGAAGATCTGGTGATTGGTTGATTCAATGTTGTCTGTCACATTTTTGTGTTCAGCAGTTTTCAACAAACAAAAACACATTTGAGTCACAAAACCCAATATTATTATAACCTATTAATCAGTGTGTCTCAAACATATAATATTGAATAACAAACACAATTTGTTTGCACACAACTACAATATATTTGCGACAAGCTACAAACACGCAATAATATACACTAAGACTAAGATTTGCGGCCGGTATTGGCAATAGTCCATGATGCTCACCATATGTTGCTTGAAGTGCACGGAAAACTTTTTTCACAAAAAGCTGATTTTCGTAATACAGCTGAATATTTTGGAGACGTTGTTGCGGTGTGAGTTTTTCCATGATGAATTGTCAAATAATGTTGAATAAAAATAAGATGGCAATGTGACACCAGTCACCCTTGATCTGCACAAAAAAAGCAAAAGATAAATAACTCTAAATGAATCACACGTTGTATAAAATTATATTATTTAAAATCAATTCGGTTGTGCCAACAGAATTATTAATAAATTCGGTTGCTCACGCTGAAAAATGTGTCTTTTTTTGTTGTTTGGATGCGACTATAACGTATTTGTAGCTTGTCGCAAATATAGTATACTTGTGTCCAAACACATTGTGTTTGCTATTCAATACAACATGTTTGGGACACAATGATTAATAGGTTATAATTTATGTATTTGTGATGTATTGTAATGTGATTTTTTTTTGTTGAAAACTGCTGATAACACTGCTGTCTGTCACAATAAAGGAACAAAAAGCAGTAGATCTTCAATTCACGGAAACAATGCTTGCAAACATGTACATGGTTCCTGCAATATGTTGCTGGGGTCATTATTTTTCAGCGTGCAGCAACCTAATTTTAAACAAATGCGGTTTTTTGTAATACAATTAAAGCCAGATCCAGTTGTTGAGCCAAAATTATAGAAAATTTAATTGGCAGAGCGAATATAATTTGAAATTCAATTGTCATAACCGAATCAATCATAAAACGAGTTTGTTTCAACCGAATTTCAGTTGCGGGGACTAAATTTAGTCATGATGACCTCAAGTCGGTTGTGGCAACCGCCATTGAGTGGCAACAACCGAATTTACCGCTGCTACAGCCTCTTCTCAAACAATTAGTTCTGTGAATTTTATCGATCTTAACAATAAAGCCTTGATGTTTTTATTTTATAGGGTGTATAAACACTAAAAAATGGGCCACCCTTTCATATCGACATCGAAATGATACACATTCCTTACGAATGGTTAATACTAATACCCCACATTTTTAACACTTCAAATATAATTGATTTCCTGTGTTTTCCATATCCTAACCCCGTAATATTCATGACTTCTGACTGACTGACCTCTTGGGCTAGTCAATAACTAATAATATTGAAAATTAAGTTTTAAACAAATTTAGTTTCCTTCAACTTCATACATCATTAACTACCAAAGCAATTTGTTTATTTTTTTTAACGACGTTATAACAAATTTTTAAATATAATTTATTTTTATCAAATAAGTTAAAGGTTTTCCCTATTTTAGCAGCGACCAATCAACCCTCCCTCCGTCGTATATCTATTGTATACGTTTGTAAATTGTTCCCACGCAAGAGTTGCAAACCTCCGCCGCCACGTTAAACCTGACTGTCATGTGAGCATTTATTATCTCTCGTAATTAACAAGGACTCTGCTAGGTGCGCAGTTAAAGGACCAAAAGTAAAAGTACTCGTACGATACTTAAAATGTTGCCTTGTACTTTATGCCTCATTGAATGTTAATATTTTTCACTGCATCTGAAGGATTGGGTTGCTGGGACTCTCTTTCTGTCTTTATCTGGGTCTGGTTTAGTTGTATGTCCTTTTTGTTGGAAACTATTTAAAGTGGTTGTTAATAGTTGTTTAGAGTGTAGAACCCTCGTGATTGCAATGACGTGGGACGTTGGTTTTTATAAGAATATTTCAATAAATGTTGGGAAGTAAAGGGGTTTGTATTTATTTTAATATTTATTTCCCATAAAATCCAATTTTTCTTATTCAAATGCAAGTGTTTTTCTCAAGAGAACATTTAACTAGCAGATAATGTATCGCTTTGTTTTCACAGAGTTTGAAAGGATATTAGGACATAAAGTTATGATTGCATGCCAGTCATGACATGGGAAATTAGTTTCAAATTGGGGGAGTCAAAATTATGTGATGATGAAGGAGTAGGGGGAGAGACAGTTAAGTGAGCATTAATTGATTTGGGAAAGACATTTGGTATTTAGTGTTGTATATTTTCAAACTGATTTAAAAACCAAATTTTGCAAACTGAAACAAAACAGTTTAAATTTCTTTCAATCGAAATTTTAAGATTCGGTGATGTTAAATACGAAGACACTCCGAGCACCCAGTGCTCTGGCTCATTTGGAATATCATTGGGAATACTGTCACCGAAAAACCTCATCGTATTCTCTCAACTTTTGCAGTGCTCGTACCACGGCCCAGTTAATATGTACGTCATTAACTTGAAGTACGTCAACCTGTAGATAATTGCATTGACTATCAACTCTTTTCTTTAAAATTTCATTTTCAAAATCGTGGCCGAATATTAAATAAACAATGATAAGATAGAAAGAGGAGAGAATCCCCGACGACGACAACAGCAATTAGTGACAATGTCAACAAGACGGTCACTGGCGTAGAACGCAAAGGTGCTGATGAGAAGAGTCACAAAGTTCGAAACAATCGTCCGCCAACGTCAGTTCAAATCCTAATTCCGACTGTTTACATTTTTCTAATTGCAGGAAAAACAAACAAAACCCCTGATCTGAATAGCTCGAAGGAAATCGACAAGTATTCTGCATAGTTTCAAGTTACTTGTGTTAATTTCCCGATTTTAAATGACTATAACTTTTTAAAAATTAGGACTTTATGGTCTAATCAGCGTTTTTAGTTATTGCCGAGCAGAACCTGCCAGCCGTTTTTATAGGCAGCTGAAATAAATCTTGTGATTTCCCCACTGAATTTTTAACGGAAGTACGTGTCAAATATCACCGTCATTCAGTTTATATCACTGCCTAGAATGACTTCAATTATCACTTATCTGCTAAAGGTTTTGTTTTTTGTGTACCCGATATTTCACTGGAATTGAGGTGGCAAATGCAACCGTTTTTATTGTTCGTAAGGTGACCAGACTATTATCAATATAAATTTCTTTTTAATGATTTTCAAACTTATGACAATATTAATAGTTGTGTCCAAAATTTCAATATCTAATAACGCATTTACACCGCCGTTTATCGGGGACAGGTTGGCGATAACCTTGTTCTCTAATCTTTGCCGTTTACACCACCCAATTTGAGATTAAATTTACATTTCAGGTGGCAACTCCGTGCTTAGACAAACTTCGCGCCGAGACATAAATATCGAAGACGGCGGCACAACAGAAAATTTAAGTTGGCGGCTATTACGACCCGAAAGAACAATGTCTGACACACTGACAGAAAAATTCGGTTGAGGCAACCGAATTAGCCGTAACCAAAGTTAGAGGTTGTCATAACCAGGTTGTCTCAACCGAATTAGAAGTTGTCACCGCCGAATTAGAGATTGTTACAGCCGAATTTAGATAGTTCCACAATTGAGTTTTTGAAATTTTTGTGTATTAATTTAGTGATGATTTATTTTCTTGTGTTCTCATAAATAATTTATATGGGATAATTTTTAAGGTAACAAATTCATTTTACATCGGTTTTTGAAATCCCGACCATCAGGCCGCCGCACCAATTCTGACGAGTTGTGTCTGTCGACTTAGGTATTAAAACTTGTCTATAAATAGACGGTGACAGAACTTCTTAAGCTACCGACCTTGGAAAATTGAACTGTTAATATCTGGATGCTGATAAATGTGAGCATTTTCTGCAAAATTGGACGTTTTAATCATAGTGCGGAAAGCTTCACCCCGATCGCGATTTCAAAGACGATCAAGATGTAGACAACCAAACTTTGTGCGGTACAAGAGAACCAAAACTTCGGCACAATTCACTCAAGCGCATTTCTCTCCCACGTTATATCTTGATTATTTCTGCTCCTGTATTGAAATATTCAGTGAAGAGAGTAGAGAGAGAGAGAGAGAGCGAGCGAGAAACGTAGCGCTTCGCTCGTTTTCTTTATTGTCATTCGAGTGGAGAGCAACTTTGACTGTTTACTTTAGTACATAATTGTTGGTGATTTTAAAAAGTAAAAATATAAATATATATATATATATCTCACTCACGAGCGCTCCCAAAATATATTCGGCTCTCTCTCGATCAAGCGCAACGAAGTAAAAAAATTTAGAAATAATTAAAGTAAAAAACAAGAAATAAAAATCTTTTTTGCGAGTTCGAATCTGTTTAACTCGAATTTCGAGTTTTTAAACGAGCGAGTTAAGCGAGTCAAGTTTTTCCCTACCTTGGGTTTAATACAGAAATGACAGTTACAATATTTGTACCAAAGAAATTTAACACTTCGATTTGAATTTTAAAATACATCAATTCGAATTTAAAAATTCTATTTGAAATACATCAATTGAAATTTGAAAGATATCAATTGAAAATTAAAAGACATTAATTCAAATGTAAAATGCATCAATTGAATTTTCTTATATATTTCTACTGATATATTTCAAAATTATATTTATATATTTTAAAGTTCAATTGGAAATGGTGTAGAATTTTAAACGTCAGTTATTTTTTGGTAACCGAATTAAAAATTAATTCGCTTGTCCCAACAGAATTCATGAGAAATTCAGCTACAGCAACCGAATTGACGCCAAATTGAATTAATACAAAAGTTGATAGTAGCAACCGAATTAATGCCCAATTCGGTTGTTGCACCTGAATTGATGCCACTTTCGGTTTCTGCAACCGAATTTGATTCCAATTTCGGTTGTTGCATCCGAAGTAAGTCCAAATTCGGTTGTTGCAACCGAAGTTATTAAAAATTTAGTTGACATTACGAATATAATTATAATTGAAGATTCAGTTGTCACAACCGAATTAGTTATGATATGAAGTTCCTTCAACCGAATTTCTAACTAAAATAACTACTAAATTCAGTCGTGACAACCTCAATTCGGTTGTGGCAACTGAAATTCTGTAGCAATAACCGAATTTACGGTTGCTACAACCTCTTTTCAAACAATTAGTTCTCTGAGTGCTTTTACTTTTTAAAGACAATTTCATTCAAATCTTGGCCCCAACTTTGCTGTATGTGGTCCATTCGAAAGGTCCAATTTTCGGTCACTCTCCCCAGCATTTCCAACTGTATCTCGCGAATTACGCGAAGACTTTTGACTTCACATAATTCCAAAGGAAAGAAATGCAGAGGTGTAATATCACATGATCTACGCGGGCAGAACGCCAAATTAGCTGCTCACCAAAATGGTTTCGCAATAAAGCCATTGTTTCGAGAGCTTTGTGCACTAGCACCGTCTTGTTCAGGCAACACAAAGTCCGTTATAATGGTGCGGTAGCGCCCGCCATTAACGGCTATGTCCTGCCCGGCCTCATTTTTAAAGAATTTTTAAAGAAATGCGGACCGATAATTCCACCGGCTCATAAACCACATCAAACAGTGCATTTTTGTAGATGTAACGGTAGTTCGAGAATCTCTTCAGGTGGCTCATCAGCCCAAATGCGGCAATTTTGTTTAGTTGCATATCCATTTAGCCGGAAATATGTCACGTCACTGAAAACAGTCGTCACAGAAACAGCGGATCTTCATTGAGCTGTTGCAGAGTCCATTGGCTGAAATTAAAGCGTAACTCCAAGTCTGACGGCTTAAATTCTTGAACTAGTTGCATTTTGTACGCCTTTAAACCATGATCCGGGGGTGAATTTCGCCAAATTGTTTATTATGGGAGACCATGATGCTGTGCACGGCGTCGAATCGATAGGGCACGGTCTTCACCCACACTCTCCGCCACAGCTGCAATATTCTCCTCACTATGGGCTGGATGTGGTCTATTCGGTCGCGTATCATCCAATAACGTATACTGGCAATCAAATTTGCGAATGGTATTGACAATAGTAGGCTCGGAAGGTCGATGATGTACACCATTTGCTGCTCGAAGTGCGCACGCTGAAAAATCTGTATTTTTTGTTATTGGGATGCAAATATATCGTGTTTGTAGCTCGTCGCAAATATAGAATACTTGTGTCCAAACACATTGTGTTTGCTATTCAATATTACATGTTGGAGACACAATGATTAATATGTTATAATATATGTTTTTGTGACTCAACTATGGCTTTGTTTGAGAAGCAAAATATCGGCAGATCTTCAATTCATGAAAACAATGCTTGCAAACAAATTCATGGTTTTTGCAATATATTGCTGGGGCAGTATTTTTCACAGAACGCTGATTTTCGTAATAAAGCTGAATTTGGAGCTGAATTGAGGACGTTATTGTGGTGTTAGTCTTTCCATGATGAATTATCAAACAATACTGAACAAAAATAAAAGTATGACACCAGTCAGGCGTGATCTGTGAAATCCCCAAATGGAAAAACCTCAAAATTAATCGCTTGTTATAAGAAACTTTTTGTCGCATCTTGGAATTGCGTTAGATTCGCTCGGGAACCACGTTACTGTTTCAAAGCGTAAAACTTCTGATATTAGGGGAGTGACTTTATTACCCCGTGTCTTTATCTAATTGCTCAGTGTCAAATAATTCAGTTGGTAGAAACCAAATTTACAACAGAAACTCTTAAGCTGATTTACTAAAACGATAACGATTGCTACCGTCCATTGTGAATATAATCACTTTCAAATCCGGTTTGCAACACCTCTAACTAAATCAATAGTTACATTCATTGGAAACTATGTAAACTCATTCTCTTTATAAACACCTGGTCACTCATATCTGGCAACTGTTGGAACACCTTCCCCTCCGCAGCGTGTACATTGTTGTCTGCACTCTATATAATAGTTGTGAGCAAAAAAGAAAACACCCAAAGTTTACTTGAAAATTTCTTGGAATTTCTTTAAAAGTCAAGTATAACTGCAGTATTTTTTATTTCAATATTTTTTGGTCGTAGCAAAACTTGTGAATATTCTTGAGTACTGCTGCTATATAAAAACTCATCAGTTTTATTTTATGTGATTAAGAAAGAATAAAAATACACGTTTTTCCAGGAAAATTGATAAATTCCATAGCGTTTTTATTTACAAAATATATAAGCGAAAAGTTGAAATGCAATAAAAAAAAATAACCTGCATATCACCAATGATATCAACAAGGGCAGTGAACAATGTTATGGCCAATATTAAATAGATCGGGGTCTTCAGTTTTGTTTTAAATAAATTTTTCACGAAGAAGACAAAATGTTACGATAGGGATTAAAACGTCAAGGTTGGCAGAAAAGTTTAGACCCTTTTGTTGTGTCATAAGTCTATGTACATACATATGTAGGTACGTATGTCTATATTAACAAAATATTTAGATATAATCCTGAGACGTCGTTCGAGACTGAGTTTTAGAAATCAACGGATTCTGGATCTAGAAATTAGGGATCCTGGTTTTATTCAGGATTCCCCAATTTGTCGAGATTTTTCGGAATTTTGTTGGATTTTCTTCCACATTAAACCTTATCTCAAATAAAATACGTAAATACATTTATTTCTAACATAATACATATATATGTCCCATATTTATATAAACATAATATAAAAATATAAAACAATATTTCAATACAAAGTTTAATTAAAAGGTACACGAAGAACATAGGGCGTCAACGAATTCACTCCATCAGTTTGTGTGTCTGGAAGTTGATTTAATTTGGTTCCATTACTTTATTCACTATTATATAACCTCATGAGGTCAGATGTCTTACACATATTAATTAAACAAACAAATAAACAAATTAAATAAATTTTTACATATTTCTCCAACTGGTTCTATCCTTCGCCTTTTCACGCCAGTTGGTAACACCAAGGATACGGAGTGATTCTTATCGTTATCGAAAACCTCTTCATTCTTTCTGATAACATGGCCTACCAACCGCAACTGGTCTAATTTGATTTGCCTAGAGATGTCCACGTCAGAATATAAATAATGTAGCTCTTGGTTCCAGCGACGTCGGTACTCACCGTTTTCTCTACCAGGACCATATATTTTACGGAGAATTTTCCTCTCGAATACTCCCAGGTGTTTTTCATCCGCTTGCCATATGTCAAGACAGGTAAAATGAGAGTCTGATATAGCTGGACTTTTGTCCGTCGAGAGAGGGCTTTGTTCCTAAACTACTTGCTGAGCCCAAAATAGCATCTATTTGCAAGCACAATTCTCCTATTTATCTCCAGGCTGATGTTGAAGTCCGTGTTCACGGCGGATCCAAGGTAGACAAATTCATCTACCACTTCAAAATTACATCGGTTGTCAACGTTCAAGTGCGGACCAAATCGAGAGGTTTGACTGGTCGTTGACACCATCAATTTTGTCTTGCGCTCGTTAACAACAAGACCATTCTATTTCGATTCTTGCAAATACTGCAGCAACCCCTCGTAAAATTCGCCCAATAATGTCCATGTCGTCAGCATACGCCAGCAACATATGGCTTTTCGTGTTAATGGTCTGGTTCGTATTTACTGCAACTTTTCTCATTATTATCCCCATTAAGATGTTGAAGAGATAATCCTCAATCCTCGCTTGGTACAGAACGGTTCGTTGAGGTCTTTTCCCACCTTCACTGCTGATGTGGTGTTGGTCAGCGTCATTCTACAGAGACGGATCAGTTTTGTCGGAATCCCAAGTTCAGACATACATAGCTTCGTACAGTTTTCCCCATATGGGGCTATCGAAAGCAGCTTTGTAATCGACAAAAAGGTGGTATGTATCGATTTGCTTTTCGTGGGTATTTTCCAGGATTTGGCGAAACGTGAATATTTGGTCAGTCGTGGACTTGTCTGGTCTAAAACCACACTGATAAGGTCCAATCAGGTTTTCAGCATAATACGCTCGACAGGACTTTATACGCGATGGATAAAAGACTGATACAGACAGACGGATCACCCTTTTTGAATACAGGACATAATACAATGAAACTCCTATCGTCAGGCATAGATTCCCCGAGTCATATACCACATATAAGTCGATGCAGTCCTTCGCCACCGGCCTTAAAAACCTCGGCGGATAGCCCATCAACATTCTTAATCCGGGAGACTGCACAATCATTACCTCCTGATCTTCTGTTGAAGAATCTGAGCGGAGTAGTGTGGAAAGTGGTCTCTCTATATTCTGAGTACACACTATTTATCAGTCACCAGATTCCCATTCGCGTCTTTGCAGGAGGGCAGCCCATTATTCAGCCTGTTATTCGATTGTCTTACCCTCTGGGGTAATTGTTCATTTGGGGTTCATTGTTCATCCTGCGCATTTCGGTCTTCGCACTCTCTCTCTGCTCCCCCTTCCTGTTTTCCCCCTAAATAGTTGGTTTTCCTCCCTTCTCAGCCTCTTGTACCGCTCACTCGTAGCACGCGTTGTAACTGACTGTTTCGTTGCCATACGTGCAGCGCCTTTTTCATCAGTTGCAATGCGACATTCTTCGTCACACCATGGCTTATCCTTCTGCGGTTTTTGATAGCCATCTTCAGTTCTTGAAGCGGTTTCCAAAGAATGGGAAATGTTCTTCCACTGCGCTTCTGAGTCCTCGGGAGGGGGAGTATTCTGATGTCTCCGGTGTTTGCAGCTAGCTTTTCCATTTTTAGCTTTTCCCGTGTTCGGCTTCGTACGTTTTTTTGTAGACGAGTTTGTTTGTATTCCTTCTCCAGCCACCGCTTCCTAATATTAGGTGGTCTTCCTGGCCTTCGACACCCCTGCGGGTGTTGTTGGGCGCCTAAATATATAGCCGATGCAAGTTAGTTTACTTCTACGTATATCCAATTTAATAGGACTGTTACATGTAAGTTGCCAGAGTACTTCATTAGAAATTGTCCTGGGCCAAAAGATACGGAGTAATTGTCTCAGATAACGATTGACAAACGTTTGGACCTTCTCCATTGTCAGCTTGGACAAGCTGCAAGTAGTACAACAGTACACGCTGAAAAATTTGTCTTTTTTATTGTTTGGATGCAAATATAACGTGTTTGTAGCTTGACGCAAATATAGTATACTTGCGTCCAAACACATTGTGTTTGCTATTCAATATAACAAGTTGGGGACACCATGACTAATAGGTTATGTATATGTATTTGTGACCCAAATGTGGATTTGTTTGTTGAAAACTGCTGAAAACACTGATCTCTGTCACAATAAAGAAACAAAACGCAGCAGATCTTCAATTCACGAAAACAAACAAGTACATGGTTCCTGCAATATGTTGCTGGGGCCGTTATTTTTCAGCGTGTACAGACTTCACATGGCAATTGAATATTCGCAGTTTTGTCTTTCGAGACTTATTTATTCAATCACCTATATCCGCCGCGGAGCCACCATCCTTGGTAATCTTGCATCCTACATAGTTGACTGAATTCAAGTCTTCAATTAACGAACCATCAACTGTTAGTGGAGTATTCCGTTCTGTTCGAATACGCCTTAGCTTTGTCTTCTTTATATTTATTCCCAATCCAACTTTTCCACATTTTCGGAGAGTCTGTTTATATTGACCTCAATGTCATCAAATATGTGGGCCATAAAACTTAAGTCATCTGCGTAGTCAATGTTATGTAGATGTTTACACATACTCCACTGAATGCCTCATACTCCACGTAATGATACATTGGTTCCATCATTACCTCGTCCTTAAGTAGAAGATATAATGTGGGGGACAAGACATATCCTTGTCTAACTCCCGCAGATGTGGTGTAAGATTGACTTTCTTTTCCATTAAAACGGGCTTTATATGGTGCATCTTCACGGATGGTGCAGTTCACGGATCAAGGACACTATCTTGTTTGGTATTTCCTTTTTTCTCAAAGTGGACTACATCAAACGATGTGCACAATCAAACGCTTGTTCAAAGTCTAGTTACAGTGGCGATTTTGAATTTGAATTTTGTGACCGATTTCGTTACTACATGCTTGCAAGGTCAGGAACATTTTTCTAATTAAAAAATGGTTGGGTTTATATTGGAATAATAGACAATTCAGTTAATCACCAGTTTCGAACTCCGTGACAAGTTCATCATCAGAAGCCTAACAAAGTAAATAAATAAATGAATAGATTCCCATTACATCCCACGAAGGGATAGGGGAGAGCTGTCACAATCAGTGAGCTGTGCGCTTTATAGGTTTACGATCACTGATTGGGACCTACAGTTTTACACCGGTTCCGAACGGTATTTTGAGAAACTTTTTGATGGCTAACTACTCTATCGTCGCCGTTGAAAGAACTGGAAGGTGGTTAGAGCAGGGAGCGAACTCACGTTCTCAAGTACAAGAGTCGCGCACACTGATCATTGCACCACCGAAGGACCAAGATGACTAACATACTTACTTAGTTACTTATCCGGTCTCGAACAACCCCGAGGGGTCAGGGACCTTACAAAACGAAGATAACATATTTCACCAACCAGTTCGATCTTTTACCTTATCTCTCCAGTACGCAGAGATTCGTCAACTTGATCCCTCCAGCGGAGTCTTAGTCTTCCTATTTTTCGTCTTCCTTCGAGTTCGGTATCGAAAACCCTTCGTGCTGGTTCGTCTTCCTCCATTCTACTGACATGGCCTAGCCAGCGCAATCGCGTTATTTTGATCCGCTTAACTATGTCAATGTCGGATATAGCTCAAACAGCTCATGATTCATGCGTCGCCGATACTCGCCGTTGGGCACTATAGGGCAATACATTTTTCAGAGTACTTTTCTCTCGAAGACTCCGACAGATGTTTCGTCTACTTGCGATAAGACCCAGGATTCTGCGCCATAAAGCAAGACAGGTTGTATGAGATTCTGGTATAGTTGGACTTTTGTTACTCGAGTGAGGGTTTTATCTCTAAAGTACTTGCTTAGCCCAAAATAACATATATTCGCAAACGCAATTCTCCGTTTGATCTCAAGGCTGACGTTGTATCTCTAAAGTACTTGCTTAGCCCAAAATAACACGTATTCGCAAACACAATTCTCCGTTTGATCTCAAGGCTGACGTTGTTTTTGTTCACGGCGGATCCGAGGTAAATAAATTCGTCCACCACCTCGAAATTATGGTCTAATCGCGTTGAAACCCTTAATTTTGTCTTGTCCTCATTTACCGTCAGACCCACTTTTGCTGACTCCTTCTCAATTCTCGAAAACACCGCAGTAACTTCTCTAATTGTGCGCCCAATGATATCTATATCATCAGCATACGCGAGCAGCATGTGACTTTTGCGGCTGATGGTTTTATTCATGGTGACTGCAGCTTTTCTCATAATGATCTCCATTATGATGTCAAAGAGGTCGCACGATAGGGTATCACTATGTCTGAGGCCTCGCTTAGTTTCAAAAGGTTCGGTAAGATCCTTACACACTTTCACTGCGGATTTGGTGTTCGTCAAGGTCATCCTGCAAAGGCGTATGAGTTTTGCAGGAATACCAAGCTCAGACATTGCTTCATAGAGTTTCTGCCGTATCGGACTATCGAAGGCCGCTTTATAATCGATAAATAGATGATAGGTGTCGATTTGTTTTTCGTGGGTCTTCTCCAGGATTTGGCGTAGCGTGAAAGTCTGGTCGGTTGTCGATTTTCCACATTGGTATGATCCAATCAGGTCAGCGATAATTGGTGATGCCTAACTACTGTGCCTGAATTGATACCGTAGGTTGAACTACTTTGCCTGAATTGATACCGTAGGTTGATCATCAATCGTATACTTATATATAACGGGTTTTTCAACAGAGACGCTTCAAAAGTAAATCGATAGGGACAGCAAACGACGCCATATTTTTTCCCGCTCTTTTGACATTTCTCTTCAGTAAGGTTTGCCATCATCCTACCAGATCAACAATTGAGCGTCTAGTGGAAAAATTTGAATCCACAGGCACAGTACAAAATGTTGCCGTGCCAGTGAGCCAAAGAAGTGCCCGTAGTGTCGAGAATATTGCTGCCGCTGAGGCTTCAGTTCAAGAAAGCCCAAATGTGTCTCTCACACGTCGTTCTCAAGCGTTGGGCATCTCTGTGACGTCGTTGTGGCGAATTTTGCGAAAAGATCTCGGCCTACATCCTTACAAGATCAAATTGACGCAAGAACTAAAGCCGCTTGACCACCATAAGCGTCGTATGTTCGTGAATTGGGCTGAGCAACAACTTGGATATGATTCGGAATTTCATCGGAAAATCATCTTCAGCGATGAGGCTCATTTCTGGCTGAATGGCTTCGTCAATAAGCAAAATATGCGTTATTGGTCAGACAGAAATCCACACGTAATTCATGAGTCATCATTGCATCCCGAAAAAATTACGGTTTGGTGCGCTTTATGGGCCGGCGGCGTCATTGGGCCGTACTTCTTCCGTGATGATCAAGACCGGCACATTACTGTGAATGCGAACCGCTACCGTTCAATGATAATATTTTTTTTTTTTGGCCCCAATTGGATAATATGGACTTGGGGGACATGTGGTTCCAACAGGACGGCGCCACAAGCCACACAGAGAATGCCACAATCAATTTATTGGAAACCAAGTTTGGTGAACGTGTTTGTTATCTCAAGAAATGGCTCAGTCGATTGGCCGCCGCGGTCGCGCGATTTGACGCCGTTAGATTATTTCCTGTGGGGCTACGTCAAGTCTATGGTCTATGCCAACAAGCCGAACACAATTGCAGCAGTATCGGCCGATTTATGCTTGAAAACCGTCGAAAATTGGGTTCAGCGTCTAGACTTCTGCAAGCGTGTCCGTGGTGCCCATGCAAAAGAAATTGAGTTCTATACATAATGGCATAATGACTTTCATAGGAATAAAGAATTTCATTGGTATCTAAAACCTGTTTTGTTTTATTTAAAAAAACTTTTGTAGCGCTCTTATTGAAACCCCCTTTACAATCTGAATTATACAATTTTTTTTTGGCGAGTGTAGTTCAGCTGATTGCCTATGAGTATATGTACGTGGTTTACGTGGTCAGCGCATGGACAACCAGACCTGAAACCCGCCTACTTCCTCGACACAATTTGCTCTAACATCCGCTGAATTATAAGGGTATAAGGCATTCAAAAACATTTTTATAATTCTGTAAAAAACACATTTAAAAAATTTTATAAATTCTAATAAAAATGTTTCGTAGATCATAGAAAACAAATTTAAAATACTTACGGCCTTATTTATAAAAAGCTTAGGTTTGGTTTGAGAGACAAGACGGTTTATCATACAAAAAACGTTTCTCAAACCTCTCACAAATTTTTATGAATAAGGCGGTTAAAATTTTATACTTTAATTCCAATAGATTTTAGAATATAGAATATCACTTGAACACTTCAAACCCAAAATAAATAAAATATATTTATAATATTAAATATCATGTTCCTTCAGGACCCCATCCATCTGTAGTTCTTTCTAAATACAACCAACTGCTCTCTCCCTCTCTCAGATAGGTTGGCTGCTATGGATGATTGATTAAATGAGAATGGTTTTGAAATAAACCTATCAAAATACAACCTTTAGAAATTTTAATAAACCACTTTACTTCCATTATAATTATTTGTATTAAAATGTTGTTGGTGTTTATTATAATATTTTGTACGCCAGAGACACATCAGAGAATCTTCCTTCCCAACCCATAAGGATATCTGGTTTCATTTCCGGTCTTTATATGCTTCTTACTACACTCTATATAAAGATCAATAATATAGAAGATGAGGACACTAAGCCCCAACGAATAAATGAATGAATGAATAAGAAGACATGAATGAACGTACGAGTATCGTATAGTTTTATGTTTACACATACGAGAGTGTGTAAACAATAGGAATACGATCGATTCGATCTACTACTTACTACTCGCACTCCATACAAGACAAGTAAACAACAATCGTGTATACAAATGTTGCGCATGCCCAGATTCTTCGCATACGAGAGTAGCTAGTGGTGTAGTGGTGTGTATGATATCTTGTTCATCATCTTGTCTATTGTTGCACAACTAAACTCATATCATCTGTACTTACTGGTGTTTTTGTTGTTGTTGTTGTTCTGATATGTTTTAAATCTCAAATCTGCAAGATTAAGTCAAGCAGAAGAAGTGTATCTTTTTTGATTAAGGTTATATTTTGCAATCTTATGTATATTTTACACATATTATGGCATTTGAAATGGTGGTGGTGTAGGTGTTTGTGTTTGTGTGTATCCTTAATATTGATTTATTTATTTATCGAACAAACAAACATCAATACACCCTATACACTATTGTTTTATTTAGATGTTGTTTACACGAAAACAATGAAATGCGTTGGAAATAAATGAATGAATGTTGATCCTTATACTTTTAGTTAGTATTGAGCAACACATCATCACTATCCAAAAACTAGACATTTTTCTATTTTACGTTAAATCCTTAACATTTATATGATAGCGATGACAGTTTGATAGAAACAAGGAATACGTTTGTTTGTCAAAGGATATCATTACATTTCCTAACGATGGGATTTTACCAGTCAGAATTATATTTACATATATTTACAGAAACCATGTGATAGCCATTTGGGGTCATCGTTTAGTAGTGGATATTCCAGATGATAGTCTAGGATTTTGGTTAGTTATATATTTGAGATTGATAGTTAATTGTCAGTTAATTGCCAGTTAGAAATATGAGTAAAAGAAAAGTAAACCTTCGGATTAGTTATGGAAAATAGAGTCATTCAGATGACTTCCTTGGGTTGCTTGAGAGTAGACTGTAAATGCAACTGAATGTAAAGTTTCCTTTGGTTTGGACCTCTATTTATCGAAAAACTGAAAAAATATTCGTGAGTCGACACTTGTAAATGATAATATAGTTTCGATCCCTGCGCTGACTACCCTACATTTTTTTTCGACGACGTACAGAACTATTTCGTCGTCGACACAGAACGTCTACATCCAAAACTTCCAAATCAGAGTCCAAATGGTTACGAAAATTTACCACGTTTTAGGAACTTGTATAACTTTTACCAAATTAGATAAAATAATAGAAGTAGAATTGTAAAATATTCTTCTTCCTGCTTCCATTCACTACGATTGACAACTTTGTTTATGTTTTTAATAAGTTATCGATAAATAGTCGTCGTCGTCACAAGACAGTTACAGAATACCAAACTAGCCTTGATGTGACGACGATGTTGACACGAAGTGATGTTGACATAAAAACGACAACGACGGTGGCGACGATAACCGTAATAAGGGCGAATGATCTAGTAAACATTTTTAGTTATGTAAAAACACAATTGGGATTGTTTTGATATACATAGGTTAGGTTTATTATAGGTCGATGAACGATTCACTTAGACTTATTACTCCATTATAACACCACGGGCAAAATAGATTAAGCGTTAGCCCCACCGGAGAACCATTTAGCTTGCACCAAGAAGCTCAAGATCTGGTCTATCTGCGATAATATTCCACGTCCTTAAATTGGTAGGATCCCATATTAGACATCCTCCTGCGACTAGTGCTGGGCACGTGCAAGGAAGATCTTCAGTGGATACTTCCTCTTCCTCTTCCGTTGAAACTAAAATAAGCATTGATACGCTGGGCCTGGCTAAAGACAGAAGCTTTCTGGATCTCCTGCGATCCGCTATGTCCCAGATTTGTCTTGAGCGTCTCTTCCTATTTCTCTTCCATTATCATATTGCAGCCTTCTTGCAGGTTATGCTTACACGTCGCTAGGGGCATCCAATTCCTGTGGAACCTGTAAGGTAGCCCCTAGTCTGGCCAGTTCAACTGCTATGATGTTCTCCGGAATGCTCCTGTGCTCAGGCACCAACCTACGACACAATTCATAGAATTGAACATTTCATCAATCTCTCATCCATATTTCATCAATAGTTTATGTTGATTCAACATCAAGTTGATGTAAATTTTTCATTTTTCATGGATGATTCCACGTGCGATATCCCCATTTCACATTTGTCATCCGCCATTTTTTATGCTAAAAAATCAAAACCACTGAAGCAGAAACAGTTTTCGTAACCATTTTAAACAAACCATGGTAATGAGACGCACTGCCTATAACTGCGGTGCATCTCCAAATGAGATGTCCAAGCAGTTCGATATCCAGCTTATCTGGGTGTCGGTGCACAGGAACATTGCAGGGAATCTTAAAACGGATATGGAGCATGTGGAGCTGTCTGTATGCAAGTTCATGCTTCAAACCATCAAATAAAATCATAGATAGGGTGGCGGTACACGATCACTTGGCAAGTACGGCCAAGTTATTGCTGAATCAAACGATAAAATTTATACCCATTCCTAGACACGCGTCTAGACTTGGAATCTCAGCTCATGTTTACTGCAGAGGCTACGCACGCAGCAAAAAACATATTTATATAATGAATTATACAATATCATCACCCTAAGCAAGGGGTGACACCGAAGCTGACCTTAAAGAAATCCGAGTTTTTGCTATATTCGGGACATTAAAACATCGCTGCATATTCATTGAAATGTCAACCTCATTTCAACGGACGATATCTCAGAGAATAAAAATAGTATCTAAAAAATTTCTAAAACATTTTTAATAGAAAAAGAACGACTTTCAGAAAGAACTTTCACTAAAAGGACTTTCAGTAAAAGAAATACAAAATTTAGGAAAAAATCGATTTTTTGCATTAATAGCGAAATAGCAAACAAAAGAATTTCAAAGAACGACTTCTCAAAGAAGGAATAGGAAATTGTAAATATTGAAGCTGAATTATGTCAGATGATCTAATAAATTTGGGGAATAAACCTTAATATGCAATATTATAACATCCCGAATATATCGCAATCCTATTTTTTTTGGGAACTTTAGGTTACTAAGTTGCAAAATGTGATGAGGAAATTCTGAGTTTATATACGGTTTATGCGCAACTCAAACCCTTACAAAAGTGTACTGCAGTCTCGCGGTTAAGCAGTTTGTTGGCCTATGTAATGAAAGTTAAAAACTGTCATTATTTCATCATCAGTCCTGTGAAATTTTACCTAGAGATACATTTGTTAAATGTAATGATTTTGTATCACTGTTCCAACAAAATTTTACTTTGTAGAAATATTTATAAAACATTTCATTGGATCAATGAATAAATTCATTACATTTATGCTGAAAATTCTCTCAGTGTGTATTCAGTAATTGTATGTCACGACGATAATAACACCCACATATCAAAACTCGTGCATATTTATGTAGACATCAAATCTGTATTAACTCATTTCCTTATAGTTTTCTTGTAAACATTAATATTTTAAGCTTTTTCCCAGCTTTCTTACCAACTACATGAAGGGGGATCACTTGTCCCCCAATGCGTTTGGTAAGAAGCCTGTCTGTTCTCCTTCCGCTTTGAAATACTTTTAATAATTCTCAACAGGTTCTTGCGTATGCACCAGGAGGAGGGGAATAACTGTATATGTATTTAGATTTTGACGTGATGTTCAAAACTTAAAAAAAAGTCTATATATGTTACCTAGATTGCAATGGTGCTATCTGTCGTGTGTGTAATTTAATTTCCTATTTTGTCTTTTTGTGTTTTTTTTACAACATTAATGTTATAATAATTATTATTAGTAAAGTGAAGTTTTTCTTTCGTTATTCATTGATGATTGCAACAGGTTTTTTATGATTTCCTTCCGTTTTTGGTAAATTGAAGAAGGAAAAAGAGGCAACACGACGGCAGCTTAAAAACGTACAAGACGGACGACAAAAGGAAAAAAAAAGTTTTACATGTAACTAACTGTAGCTTTTCCTCTTGGCCTGGTCAATGCGGAACGAAGAACACCAAAGAGAACAATTAATAAATAATATTTTCATACTTTATACAAAAGTAACAGGTTCTTTTTTCAATTGCAAGTGCGTGTGAGGTGTAGAGGTACGTTTTTTTAATCTTTGTTTTTTTGTTGTACTGGTTCTACAAGTATTGATCTTCCTTTTTTAGTGGGAAATACAATGGCAACAATATAATAATACTGTTCAAATAAACTTGTAATAAATTTGTATGCATCATGCGTAGCATAGATACGACGAGTGCCTCAGCCAACCTGCCTGCATGCCTGCCTGCCCGGCTGACTGATGCGCGCAAGTGTGCTAGTGCGCAAGTGCGTGTACGATTTAGTATAGACAGATGCATATTCATGCATTCTGTTAGTCAGTCAGTCAGCGACGACTTAGTACGCTCTGCTGCCGATACGTTAGTTAGTTAGTAACTGCAGTCGGCCAAGTGACAACAGCAACAGCACAACATTTGACATCCGATTTACATTAACACATACGATCACTCAGAAAGCGTCACATAGACAGACAGGCGTACGTGGTACAGTGGTTTGGAAAAGCTAAATAATGATCTTAAAAGGCAATAGTCGAGTCCCCTCGCTACGGTGTACAATTGTAGGTCCAAAACACTGGGTCTAAAACTAGAAGGCGCACAGCTGAGTGCTTGTGAGAAGCTCTCCCCAGTCCTCCTTTTCATGGAATGCAAGGGGAACTATTTATTTATTTAAGCGAACAAATTATTTTGATGTAATAAGAAACTTGTAAGAATTCATTTTTAGTCAATGCCATTGAAATTAATTTGACAAGTATAATACGTAATTTACACCGACCAAGATTATCGCATTTCGAAGGTTAACTCCGTTAACCCGCGCTAAGCCAGAAGATTACTCATACAATTTTAATCTGTAGAAACTGAAGTTTAATTTTTAACCTCAATTTAAGCTGGTGTACATTTTCATGCAACACTGTTAGTTACTACAAAAAAATGCAACCATAATAGAAACATACACAAAAAATCAACTGTTTGACAGATGGAACCCGATCGGAAATTTTCGTCGGCGCCCCCATATCTTTTTTGAAGCCCATGCCGCCGCCGATATAAAAGTCACTTTTTGGTTTCAACTGTGAGCCGATTTTATCGACTAACCCAATTCAAGGTTCAGTTATTTCAAAAACATCCCAAATTTGTACAAAACTAGCAAAACCAATGGCCGCCAACTTAATTTTTTTATTGTGCCGCCGTCTTCGAAAATTGTGTGTCGGTGCGAAGTTTGTCTAAACACGGAGTTGCCAACTAAAATTTCAATTTAATCTCAAATTGGGTGGTGTAAACAAAGACGGTCTTGAATTAGACAACCAGAAGATGTGCGCAATTTGGCAACCCTGGTAAAAGAGAACCAAAAAGTGATCACAATTCACACAAACGCATTTCTCTCTCGCGTCATATCTTGATTATTTCATACTTTTTGCATAGTTTAAGTAATCTTACTCCAACATGGTTGGAATTTGTATAGTTATATACAATAACACTATCAAAAAGCTGCTCGTGTATTGAAATATTCAATGAAGAGAGTAAGAGAGAGAACAAAGAATGACTAGGGTTTCACTCGTTGTGTTTGTTGGCATTTGAGTGAAGAGAAATTTTGACTGTCTACTTGTACATCGATTTTGGTGTAAACGCCAACGATTAGCGAACAAGATTATCGCTAACCTGGCCACGATAAACGGCTGTGTAAATGCGTTATAACGAACATGTTTCATTTCTGGGTTTTGGTTTATTTGTGGTGCTGAAATCGGTGTAGGAGTCGGCCTTCAGAACTCTGTAATTGTAGAGTTGGAGTTTTAAAGTTTCACACGCCACTATTTACCACTGTTCGTTGTGCCTGTTTCACGACGGACCCTGCCGTCCAACACTTTGGTCTATTGCCTGCATTTTTATAAACCCTGGTCTCCTATGCACGTCACTATTTATATTTATATATATATATATATACTATTTATTACGATGTGTGGTATCTGATTAGTTGTCGTATTATTTGTTGTTTCAGTGTTAGTGTGCATTGAAGTGGAGAAGATCCCAGTTTAGAGTGTGTGGATGAATGAATGAATGAATGGATGGATTAACCGGAAGTTCATATACAACAATACATAGTACTAACGATCATGTTGCGGTCGTTGTTGTTGTTTTTGTTGTTGTTGTTGCTGTTGCTATGGTTGTTGTTGTTGCTGCTGCTGCTGATATCGTCTGCCAGTTACTAATACAATAAGAAATCTTTTACGCAAGCGCCTGTCTCGATCAATTCATTTTTCAATCTATAATTTCATTTCATTTGTTTCAATATAAAAAACAATCTTGAACTGTTTCCATTGTCTTCCATTGGAGTTCCTTTGAATTTCTTTTTTTTTTAGTTTTCCATTTTTCCCAAGACACGTGTTACTTAAGATGATATAAATTTTGGATTACTTTTGTTGTTGTTGGATAATGGAATGAGCTTAACTTAATTGTAATCAAAATGTGATATAAACAACCCTCTAGAGAAGAGAATGTTGGGCTCTCCATTGTTTAGTGGCAAACAGCTGTTGAAATGAAATCCTTTTTTTACTTACGATATATCAAATGTAAAAAAGACAACAGGTTTTCAAGTTTTTCTTGTGTGTATTTCTTTAGCCTATAGGCGCTTCCTGTTTGTCTTGAACTACAGTAGAAGCAGAAAAAAAGCAAAGGACCTCCTACTTTTTGTCTCGTGTTTCTCTATATTATCAGGGAAAGGGTAGAAATCACCCTCTTTGTGAGGCTTTCACCATCCAAGTGTTGAGAAAGAGAAAAGTGGTTTTTCTTTGCTGCTTAAGTGTTAGAGCGCGCGCATTAACAAATAACTCCTATTGTCCTCAATAGGGTTTACAATTTCATCATTGACTATTAATTGTTCGCTTTGTCGAAATCTTTGTTGGGTTGGGTGTGCCAATAATATGCTGGGGTACGAGTATGTGTGATTGTATGGCACACACCACATACATCCATCCATCCATCCATCCACCATCCATGGCCATGGCCAATGTCGTCTTGCATTCATCACCACCATCTCTCGTTTAAATCATTTTACCCTTCACATTCATTCCATTATGATTTACTGGATAATTATGTTGATATGTTAATAACTTCTTTACGAGACGTGAATCTTTTTGGCAATCGCTTTTAATTCCATTACATAAAACTTGGAGTGTGTATTCTATGTTTGTTTTTGTTCTTGTTCTTTCAATCACTATCCTTGCCAGAGATGGTGCAGTTGGTAAAATGTGTACTGCTTTAGTATTTAAACATAATTTCCAAGATTTGAAGGGGCGTCGTTATAAAATATAGGAAATATTCAATAATCAAATATTTCATACAAAAATCGTTTAACAAACCTTTCATATATATGAATATGGCCCTAAGTTTTCTATGGGTAAGTCACGTCTTAATACACGCTGAAAAATGTTTCTTTTTTGATGTTTGGATGCAAATATAACGTGTTTGTAGCTTGTCGCAAATATAGTATACATGTGTACAAACACATTGTGTTTGATATTCAATATTAGATGTTGAAGACACAATGATTAATATGTTATAATGTATGTTTTTGTAACCCAAACGTAGATTTGTTTGTTGAAAACCACTGAAAACTAAATCGTTGCAGACAACTAAGAAACAAAAATGCAACAGATCTATCAATTCATGAAAACAATGCTTGCGCGTAAGAACATGGATGTTCCAAAGAAATAAATGGTTCATGTACTACATACAATAGAAACCGCCATTTGATCCTTTTTTCTTTTATGCTACTGAAAAGACATTGACCTGGTAAACGAGATATTCAACGCAGATTAAAAATTTTCACACATGTTTCCTCATTATCACTATTATTGTAAAGGGTTAGGTCTATTAAATATAAAAAACGTTCTAAATTTCAAGCTATCGTCAAAAGTAAGGGTCACTAAGTGTCGTTTTAATAAAATGTTTAAAACTCCGACTCGCCAATTACAAAATTCTGAACTCCGACTCTTACACCGACTCCAGCTACATCGACTCCAACACAGCAAATGAACCAAACATAGTAAAATGGTGTTTTTGTTTTTTTCTTCAATGGCACCGATAATAACGAAGCACGTGAATACACAAATTATTCGAAATCTACTAAGATAATAAATAATATTTCACAAATCTACATAAAACGCTTCAATTTTCTTCTAAGGGTCATTACACAATAGCTAGTTAGAGCAATGGGATGATTTGTTTTATTTGGCCTTTTTATTGGTACTTTTTTATTTTATTATTCAAGCTCAATGCAATACTATATCTCTATAAATAGAGAATTCATAAAAGAAATTTTTGCAAATGCCTCCTCATGATGCCTGGCAAGCCGTATAGCTATTTCAGATATAGCCACAGATCTTCATCAGCAGTTGTTTGGAATGCTGCTTTTGAAAAATTCATCAAACTAAATGCAAACGAAAACTCATCTCAATTGAGAATTTTCCACTATGCAAATGTTCGAAAAATATCGCAAGCAAAACACAAGAAAAAATTTACAAAAAAATTTGTTCCCATCTCCAGAGAACCATCGGCCTCCATTAGAAATGATTTTGTTGTTGTAATAGAGGCTTTCAATTTCTCAATCGTAACCTTAATGTAGCCCCAAAGGAAATAGTGTATATGTCGCTCTATTCATACAATACCGTCACAACTCAAAATTTACTGACTTTAAACTGAGTACTACAAATTTGTCTCCTGGAAGTGTTCTTTCGGATAAATTAATTCCAATACATGTACATAATGTTTATAATTCCGGTGTGAAATTTGTTTACAATCTTCTACAACTTGAAACTTTCAAAGAGTTGTGTAGTTCACGAACGAACTAGTTCAATTGAACGATTCCCTCTTGTGAACTATATGAAGTAGTGTACAATGTTCCATTCTTTTGTGTCAATAGTTCATTTAAGCAGCAGTTTTTTTTTTATTTCAGTTGTGCAGTTATGTCATTTCATCTCCTCGTAAGTTTATATCAAATAGTGCCTTAAATGTCCCAATTTATTATAAAAAATTATCAGAACATCCAAAACATCATATACAAGGTGGCGCAAAAGTAATCCTCCTATCAGAAAATGCTATAAATTTTGCGATTGGCCCCTAATGTCAGTTCTGTTTTGACATTTGTGTGGTAAACACATGCGAAATACACGTTAATAATCAATGTTACGCTACACTGCTCCAGAACGCGGAATATTGCTGACTATTTATTTGACCAATAATCGGTCGGTGACTTTGGCACAACGTGAGTTTCGTCGCAGATTTCCTGGCCGTCCAACGCCTACTGGTGAAACACTGCGACGTTTAGCCGCTCGCCTCGAAGAGACTGGCACAACACGAGATGCTGCCAGGCGTGGCAGACCCGGAGTAGCCGTTCTGCAGAGAATATTGCTGCTGTAGCCGAGGATGTCATGGATGCGCCGTCGACATCGACCAGACGACGTGCCACGCAAATGGGTATCAGTCGACGGTCTTTACAGCGAATTTTGGTACAAGATTTGAAGATGTTTCCGTACAAAGTCCGGACGGTGCATCAGCTGTTAGCTGCTGACCGCCAATCGCGTCTAACATACGCTCAAGCCATCCTTAATCAATGAGTGATGAGGCCCATTTCCATTTACGCTTCTGGGGCATTGAAAATCCGCGTGCAACCCACGAAGAGCCATTACACCCGCTCAAAGTCACTGTATTGTGTGCTGTTTTCGCTGGAGGAGTCATCGGACCTTTTTTCTTCGAAGACGTCGCGGGCCAAACGGTTACTGTGAATGGTGAGCGCTACAGAGCAATGATCAACGAGTTCTTTTTGCCGCAACTTGATGAATTGGGATTGGAAAACATGTGGTTCCAACAGGACGGTGCAACGGCACACACTGCACGTGCCACAACCGATATGCTGAAGGATGCATTTCCCGGGCGCCTAATCTCCCGTTTTGGCGATTTGCACTGGCCAGCAAGATCGCCTGATTTGACTGCTCCAGACTTCTTTTTGTGGGGCTTTTTGAAGTCGCGGGTTTATGTCAACAAGCCTCAGACTCTTGCAGCTCTTAAAGACAAAATCCGTCAAGAATGTGAGGACTAATCGCCGGAAGTTTTGGCCAAAGTGATGGAAAATGCCATAAAAAGGGCTCAAATGACAATCAACTGTGGCGGCGGCCATTTACATGACATCATATTCTCGACTTGATGTAAAAAAAATTAAAAGACCAAATAAAAATAATCCACAAGAAGAATCAAAGTTTTTCATTTATTTTTTAAATTACAGCCAAAAAACATCGGAAGTTTACTTTTGCGCCACCTTGTATATTAAACTAATACTACAAATTGAACTGAAATCGGTTCTTTAGTTCACAGCTCATATGAACTGTTGAACTTAAATGATACAATGAACTAAATTGAACTAGTGAACTGAATGAACGAACAAGTTCATGCTGCTGAGCTGAACTAAAAAAAGCGCTCGCTTGAATGAACTAAAATACACAACTCTAATCGAAACTATGTTTTTTCAGTTGTGACTATCTTGCACGAAACGGACGATGTGTGAAATGACAGTATTTAGTTGGTCAATTCACCGGTTCTAAACATAAAATTAACTGTTCTCGCAATAATGTCACTGGTTTCACGGGCTGTGTGGCAAGTAGCGCCTTCTTGTTGGAACCTATTTTCGTCGAGATCATGAGCTTCAATTTAAGGAGGAAAATAGTACGTTATCATTGTACGACAACGGGTGCGATTTATAGTTACATTCCGGCCGGCTTATTTTTTGAAAAATTTAGAGCAATGATTCCATCAACCCATAAATCCCACTAAACCGTTGCGTTGTGTGGGTATAATTGCAGCTCTTGAAACTCTTCGGGTTGCTCTTCCGCCCAAATACAACAATTTGGCATATTGACGTAGCCATTAAGCCAGAAATGGGACTTATCACTGACCAATATTTTGATCGAAATCAGTGGATCTTCTCTAAGATTTTCAAGAGTTAAAGACTGAAATGATGACGCACTAAGTATTTTCATGATGAAATGTCAAATAATAAATATTTCCCATAACATCCCATGAAGGGACTGGGGAGAACTTCTTACAACCAGTGAGCTATGCTCTTTTTAGTTTTACTCTCACTGATTGGGACCTACAGTTTTACACCGGTTCCGAACGGTATTTTGAGAAGCTTTTTCATGGCTAAGTACTCGATAGTGTCGCCATCACTAAGTGAGGATACCGTCGTCGAATATCACTGCACCACCACAATATCAAATAATACTAAGCAAAGTAACCATGACAGTTTGATTTGTTATAAAATCGCTACTAAAAAGTGCACCTTTAAATGAAACACCCATTACAAATATTCATAATTCATTTATTTTGTTGTTAAACATTTTTGGTTCGGTCTTGATTTAATCACAGACCGAATCGCCCGTGTATAAGCTTGATTGCCTTTGGTGGTTAATCCTGATCATGAGTAAGAAGTCATTGACCGAAGTCATTTCTCCTTTCAAAAGATTTCATTAAACTGAAAAATTACTCAAAACAGAAACTAAAACACTGTTTGGCGATCTAGCTTTCGGCATTCTCACGGAGTTTAGAGTAGATTTAAAAATGGCACACAAAATGGGCCCTTTACTGAAAATTTTTTTATTTAAAAAAAAAGTAATGTAAATATGCATTGCAACAAAAATGAAATAGTTGGATGTACGAAACTATTCATTAAATAAATAAACATATTTTTCCATTACATCCCATGAATAGACAGGTGGAAGTTTCTCACAATCAGTGAGCTGTGCGCTTTGTAGTTTTTACACTGATTGGAATCGACAGTTTCACACCGATTTCGAACGGTTTTACGAGAAGGCTTTTTAGAAAATAGTGTATCCATCACTAAGCGGATCGCCGCCGTCGCACAGTGGTTCAGAATCTCTTTCCATCGGCTAAAATTCAATATCTTTTGATCTAGTGAACATTATTAAGTTCTGTAAAAAGCCGATTGTAGGCAAGTAGTCAACGACTATTACGACGTATAGACATTGAAAATCGCACAGTGGGGTATATCTCAGAAATATTTTCAATGTTGACTACTTTCTGCTTTTATTTTGATTTCCAATAAAACAGTAATATTGTTTTTTTTATGATTTATAACATACTTTGATATGATTTTCATAATGCGCACAAATAATTAAAAAAAATTCGTATTACAGATATTCACTTTTCGAATTTTGAAAATCGAAAAATTTTGATCTCTTTCTTGATCTGTATCTCATTTTCTCTTGATCTGTAGTTTTAGAGGTATTGCACTCAGTTTTTCTTTATTAAAAAAAGTGATTAGGTGGCTTTAATATAGCAGCTAAGTTTTTATACAGTTCGGTTGTACTAAATATTTAAAAAAATATCGTTTTTGGGAAAAAATTTGATTTTGAACCAACCTAACTTCTTAGCTTCAAAAGCTTTCAATGAATATCATACACAGTTGGAAGGGCTGCTCTTTTCCCCATTTTTTTTTTGCTGCCGTCCGATTGAGCACATAGAAGATGGTGCTATTTTGATGAAAAAGTCTATTTTTTAGTGCCTAAATGTGAATAACTACTTCTTTTTTCTTGACAACTTCCATTACGACAACTTCCATTACTTCCATTACGTTCTTGTTTGGTATCAAGAAGAGCGGTAAACTGACAATAAACACCAACGATAGCTGATGATTGACAAGTGTGTGGTTCGCTTTACAGCACAATATTTATCATATAAATCGAATTGAATACAGGTGGTACTGAAATTCATCAAAAAGAAAACATTGGCATTATTATGATGTTTTTATATCTGAATTCTAATAAAATTTGCCTCAATAACAGCGGTGAACAAATTTTATTGTCACTGATTTAATTTTATACAGGTATAAAAATATTATAATAATGCTAATTTTGATTTTTGATGAATTTCAGTACCACCTACATGCACACTAACCTTTGCACCAACGACGATCACGGTTCGTTGCTGCAATGATTTTTTTGCGTTGTGGCGATGAATTGTGTACGTTAGTTTTCTACGTGTTGTAGTACCTTTTTGACAAACTTTACCATTTTACCATCTTCGTTAATCCTCTTAGTAAGAAGAGATACAACCCTCTAAATCATAAATCGTTGAATAGTCGAGATGTTATAGGCTGTAACTTTTAATTCGTGTTATGATTATTCTTTCTTTCATTTGTTCTCCTTTACACTATGAACCCCCGATCATCATCGTCAACGTCAGTAGGAGGAGATGATGCCTCTTTGAGAGCGATATGTTGTGGTTACTTATTGTTGGTGTTCGGGTGGATTTTTCAATCCCTAACAATTCAACCAAATCATTTGGGTCCCAAATGTTGAATATTGTAGCGCGCACGTGCTTTAACCGGAAACGCCATATATGCTTGATAAGTTTTTTTTACGGATTTTTCTGTTGTTGTTGTTGTTGTAATGGTAAATGCTAATGTTGTTGTATTGCTTTTGTTTTTGTCAAAATTATAAAAAATATTGTCAAATAATGTTTTTTATTGTTTTTGTTTAGTACTATATCAGATACCTCTACACTACCTAACTCTGGTAACAGACAGTCTTCTTCTTCCATTTCTTTGTTGGTAGAGGGGGGGTCCTACAGTTGGTTCTGTTTGTTTTTTATGTGTTGCCCAAATTACCACTTTGTCTCTCTCCGTTTTCTTTGATTATATCGTTGGTTTTTGTTTGTGTTTTATTTTTTATTTTTTGGCTAAATATAAGCGCTCACTATGTTTGATTTCCGTTTTTGAAATATGATGACACTTCTTGTCCAAAAAAAAAAGCCACTACACTTGGACAGATGGACGATCGTACAGATGGACAGACGAACGGGCAGACAGACGGGCGTTCAAAGCCACTCATTCATAATAATTCCATTATGTGTTTTAACCAACAAAATTTATGATTTAATTGTTATGATTGAAGAATTTTAATTTTAGTGTTTTGAGTTGTGGTCACTCTTAGTTTGATTATGTTATAAATTAAATATTATTATTTATTTTTTTTTTGCTATCAAAAGGATTTACCTTTTATGGTGGAGTAAAAGAAAAAAACGACAAGAGGTTAATAAACGTTGTGATTGATTTCTTGAGGAAAGACACTTGTAAACAATAAATATTTATTGCAAGCAGGTGGTAGCTGAAATGTATGTTTTTTATACATTTTCGGATTTTCCTGTTAGACGCACTTAAAGGTACCAAAGTCCGCCTCTATGTAAAAAGGAAGGACAGATCATCAAATACGACGACAAAAGTGTTGTACTACTTGGACCATAAAGTTAATGAGGAGCATTAGTTGTTGGCCAGCTCAAGCTTAATGCCAAGAGCCGGGACTTAATCCCATAATTTTGAAATTAAACTTTTTGCTAATACTTGCAAATCTACTGTCAAACAATACAAACTCAGATACAACTCTGAATTAACTAATTGAACAGCGATAATATAAGAGGTCAACAATCAACATCATAAAAATTAAAAAATTAAAATATCTGGAAGAACAAATTCACACTCATACAAGAAACTAATTAATTAGATGACAACCATAGAGTAATGTCATACAGAGCTGCTATCTTTCTGATCTGACGTTTCGTTTCACACTCTACGTGGTGCGGTCGGTGCGATAGAGAGTTATTTGACGCAAGTTCACTTACACCAGGTGGAATTACAAAAATTGTCGTTTTGATGAAAAACTGTGAAATATAAACGTATTTTTGACTTTTTTTGTTATCTTTTATAGTTAGCACACATTTGTGATGTATTTAACACAATAATTTTAGCACACAAAACGAAATGACGGTGCTGTTTTTTTGTTGTTCGGTTTGAGCCATTGCCTCTATCTGGTATTATTAAAACAATACTTTTCAACATGCAAAGTCCATATGCAACACACCAAACTTCGTAAATTTACTGAGCCAAATCGCTTCTCTACCTACATGCCAGTTCTCTATGATGACAACTATTATTTGTGTATTAATTTTAAATTGTTCACGTACAAACGGGAACTATTTCAAAATCAAAATAAAATATCAAAATAATGTTATTATTAGTTATTTTATACGATTGGCTTTGAGAGAATAGTGTAGACCACGCAGCGATCAAAGCCTTTACACTCTACACTCTCGTCTTCCTCTTCATCCGAAAAACTTCTGCTGTAATCATGAGCTGATATTCCAAGTCTAGACGCGTGTCTGCTTATTAAACAGTGTCGAGTGCTCACAACTAACGTGTTTTTTTAAGGTTCATAAATTGGAGTTGGCAACACTGCTTTATTTGACAACCAATATAACAGCTGTTTGTGGCGTTTTGTTTAGTTTAGTTTGCCATTTCATGGTGGATTGGCTTACACGAGAGCAACGCTTGCAAATTGTTGACAGTTTCTATCAAAATAATGATTCTGTTCGTCAAATTTATCGCGCACTTCGTCCATTTAATGGAAGTCAGAATCGTTCATCAGAGCGGCAAATCCGAATATCTCTGGATCGTCTTCGCACCACGTTTACTCTTAATGATAATGTGCATCCCGTAAGATGCCAAACTGTAGGCACCGAACAAGCTACATATGTATAGCGGCTGTACACAAAGTATTGAAGAAGATCCACAACAATCAATTCGGCGCCGCTCTCAGCAAATGGTAATATGTCCATCCACTTTATCGAATATGTCACGAAAGGATCTTGTGTCACCAGCTTTTAAGATTCAACTTGTGCATGAATTAAAGCCAAACGACCATCATACGCGCCACCAATTAGGTCAATGGGCTAAAGCACAAATGGATATTGATTTTGATTTTCCATACAAAATATTTTTCATTTTTGTATTTTTTTTGAATGGGTACGTAAAAAATAATCAAAATTTTCGCATTCGGAGTGAAGCTAATCAACAAGATTTTGTCCAAACACCATTACGTCCATAGAAAATACTGTTTGGTGCGATTTATGGTCCGTCGGAGTCATTGGGCCATATGTCTTCAAAAACGATGATGGGCACAACGGCATAGAGAAAGGTGTGTGAAAATTTGAGATCCAGTTTAATTGTTATTAAAATTGTTTTTTGACTCTATTTTAATTTAAAGTTCTATAACTCTAAAAAAAAACACCCTTACTAGCATAGAGTTATCTTGTCTAGCAATGGATATCAAATTTAGCGTACAATTCAGGTATTATCTTGGCCGTACTTGCCTGGTAATCCTGTACCTACACTAGCATATCTGAGAGCTTCGGTTTTAAGCATGAACTTGCATACAGACAGGGACATACCCACATGCTCCATATCTAGTGGGACAAGTAGGGTAGTTCCTAGTCTTGCCAGGTCATATTCTCTGTGGTTCCCTAATATTCCTGCACCCCTACACAAATATAAGGTAAATATAAATCCGTTTGGTCATCTCATTTAGAGATGTGCGGCAGTTATAAGCAGTTTTTGAACTCCTGAATACAGATTGCAGAGATTTTATAGCTGCCTGACTGTCAGAGTATTGTGCAAGGTATAGACTCCGCTCTTTAGAATAGATTCCAAAACCTACTTTGCCAACTAATTTGGAGCCATTACTGTAGAAGCCTAAATACATTCTACAACCTGGTATGCGTCTCTTCCAGTCCTACCTGCCCGGGATACGAGCGAAGAAGTTGCTCTCAAAGGCTATAAATAAAGAAATGGTTTCCCATTACTTCTTACAACCAGTGCGCTTTCTAGTTTTATACTCACTAATTAGGACCTACAGTTTTACTCCGGTTCCGAACGGTATTTTGAGAAGCTTTTTCATGGCTAAATACTCGATAGTGTCGCCGTCACTATGCAAGGAAGAAGAAAAGAAAGAAAGGTGGTCGTAGCAGGGATGGATCCCAGAAATTTTAACGTGGTCGTAGCAGGGGTGGATCTCATGTACAAGAGGCGCACACACTAACCATTGCAACACCGACGGCTAAAAGGCTCCCATGACCATAAGGGTTTGTGATCCATAGCCAGACATGTCTTAGATAGATTGCCGACATTGCAACCATTTTGTTGTAGTATAACCCCCAAAGCCTCGGTAGGGGTTGTGCGAAGGGCATCCGTGGTACACACCATTGCCATACTGTGGACTTTTGTCAACAGACTTAGGTATAAGTAAGTGAATTTTTCCAGTACCGGCTACCAACCGACAATGCCGTAAAGCAATATCGGGTGGATAACAGCTGTATATATCCAGTAAACTGTTTTCGGGGATATGCCCCATTGACCAGAGTATACGTTTCAAATTTTGTCGGTCTGTGTTATTTTCAATCTATGCAATAATTTGTAAAAAGATAAATTTTTTTGATGACCTTTTATTAAGTTTTGGAAATTAAAATCTACTCTAAAGTAAAAAAACCATGTAAGATCCAGGGTGGTGGAGGCTGACTTTGACTCCAACTCCAGCATTTTGAAAATGTGCGACTCCACCCTGACTCCGACTCAAACACTTAGAAAAAACACGACTCCACTCCGATACCATCATTAAGACGACTCTAACATCAACAATTAAATAATTATTTTAGAAGCGGATATCGTAGGCATAAACTCTACTACCACAATATATATCAATTGAAATTCAGAAAAGATCAATTTAATTTAAGAATTTCTAATTCAAATTCAGAAAATATAAATTAGAATTCAGTATTTTCAGTTAAAAATCAGAAAATATTGATTGAAAATCAGAAAATATCAATTGAAAGTCAGAAAACATCAAATGAAATTCAGAAAATGTGAAGTGAAATTAAGAAAACATAATTTAAAATTCAAAAATATCAACAGAAATTCAGAAAATATCAAAAAAATATCACAAAATATCAATTGAAATTCAAAAATCATCAAATAAAATTCAGAAATTGCGAATTGAAATTCGGGAAACAACAATTAACATTCAAAAACATATCAATTGAAATTCAGAAAACAAACAAGATTATAATTCAAATTCAGTCAAATGTATGTAAAGAGATGAAACTTCAATAAACATTTTATATTTGTTATATACATATATAATTATATTTTTATTCTGTTGTTCGACCTTTTCCTTATCAATAAATAATCAATATTCTTCGAGCTTGAGGTCAGATTTGCTGTTGTTATATTTATTTTCCTCGATATTTCGCTACTCCTTTGTGTAGCATCATCAGGAGATTTAAACAATATTTAACAATTAAAACAAAACTAAAATAACAATTGTGAAAAAATTATGTCAATTCAAAAATATTCAAACAAATTTTCCCGCCTTTTTTCAAAATTTTCTGAAGTTATTTTTGTTTGTGTAACTTCAGAAAATTTTGAAAAAAGGCGGGAAAATTTGTTTGAATATTTTTGAATTGACATAATTTTTTCACAATTGTTATTTTTGTTTTGTTTTAATTGTTAAATATTGTTTAAATCTCCTGATGATGCTACACAAAGGAGTAGCGAAATATCGAGGAAAATAAATATAACAACAGCAAATCTGACCTCAAGCTCGAAGAATATTGATTATTTATTCATATATAATTATTATATTTATATATTTATTTATATTTTACTACATTTTATTTTCTTATATTTTTTTATTTTTATTTTTTTTAATATTTTCTGAATTTGAATTGATATTTTCTGTATTTCAGTTGATGTTTTCCGAAGCCCAATTGATATTTTCCGCAGATGTAAATGATTTGTTTCTGAATTTCAATTGATATTTTTGAATTTCAACTTGAGTTTACTGACTTTCAATTGAATTTATCTTAATTTCAATTGATATTTTCTGATTTACAAATATAAATTCTAAATTTCAATTGATATTTTATGAATTTCTATTGGAATTTCTGAATTTAATTTGTTCATTTCTTAATTTCAATTGGATATTCAGAATTTCAATTGATATTTTATGAATTACTATTGAGAAAGGTGTAATTCAAATTCAGAAAGTATAAATTATAATTCAGAATTTCCATTTATAGAAAAAATATCAATAGAAAATCAGAAAATATCAATTGAAATTCGAAAATCATCGAATAAAATTCAGAAATTGCGAATTGAAATTCGGGAAACATTTTTCTTATATTTGCTCAAATTTTTATATTTTTAATTTTTATTTTTATATTTTTTTATTTTTTTTATATTTTCTGAATTTGAATTGATATTTTCTGTATTTCAATTGATGTTTTCCAAAGCTCAGTTGATATTTTCCAAGATGTAAATGATTTGTTTCTGAATTTCCGTTGATATTTTTGAAGTTCAACTTGAGTTTACTGAATTTCAATTCAATTGATATTTTCTGATTTTGAAATAGAAATTCTAAATTTTAATTGATATTTTCTGAATTTCAATTGGAAGTTCTGAATTTAATTTGCTCATTTCTTAATTTCAATTGGATATTCAGAATGTCAATTGATAATTTCTGAATTATTATTGAGAAAGGTGTAATTCAAATTCAAAGGGTATAAATTAAAATTCAGGATTTCCATTTGAAATTTGAAAATCAGAAAATAGTAATTGAAATTCATTTCATAAAATTCAGAAATTGTGAATTAAAATTCACCAAAACACCAATTAAAACTCATAAAATATCAATTGGAATTCAGAAAAAATCAAATGATATTCATAAAATATTAGATCAAATGATATTCATTAACTATTAAATGTATATAGCTAGATTAAATTTTTGCTGAATTTCCATTTACATTTTCTGAATTTCTATTGATATTTTCTGAATTTCAGTTGTTTTTTTGAATTTTAGTTGATATTTTTGGAATTTTAAATGGTTTGTGTCTAAATTTCAATTGATATTTTACAAATTTCAACTTAAGTTTACAGAATTTCAATTGATTGTGTTTTTTTTTTTGATTTTTTACTCATATATCAAACGTTTATAATTTCTGAATTTCAATTGACATTTTCTAAATTTCAACAAGTTTTTTTTTTTAATTTTGATTGATAATTTTGGAATTTCAAATGATTTGTGTCTGAATTTCAATTGATATTTTCCAAATTTCAACTTGAGTTTACTGAATTTCAATTGATTGTGATTTTTTTTGATTTTTTATTCAAACATCAATAAAAATGAAGACAAGTTTAGAAATAGAAATATATCCGGCAAAACGAACTTTAGGCGTTTCTTATCGCTTTTTCAGCAACTCAAAAGACGTATAATATAAATATTAAACACTTCCATAGAGGCATTTCTATAACACAATCAAATCCGAGCAAAGAATGTAGTTCTCAAGTTTTTAATCGTTCAACGTTTTTAATCAAAGTTTCGTAGGTTCCTGTGAAATTAATTATACACGCTGAAAAATTTTCTTTTTTTGTTGTTTGGATGCAAACATAACGTGTTTGTAGCTTGTCGCAAATATACTATACTTGTGCCCAAACACATTGTGTTTACTATTCAATATAATATGTTTGATACACAATGACTAATATGTCATAATATATGTTTTTGAGATCGAAATGTGGCTTCGTTTGTTGAAAACCGCTACAATCAAAAACGAGACAGACAATAAAGAAAGAAAAAAGCAGCGGATCTTCAATTCAGGAAAATAATGCTTGCAAACATGTATATGTTTCCTGCCATATGTTGCTGGGGCCGATACTCGTGTACTCGTAACTACCCATAAGAATCAATAAATATTTATGTTTCTTTCAGCGTCAATTTCGAAAGTGTAACAAAATATTTACTTGTTATTTTCCAGGGATGAAAAAGTGTATCAAAATGAATTTTCACTCGCTCATATGCAAGTGTAAAAATATGGGGAGTGAGCGTTACAACAAGTGACTCTGCGACAACCCATATTAATTTCAATAATGATTACGCACTATTTCACTGCTTCGACCTGTGACATCTTGGTGATTTTGTGCTTCTTTGGATGCATTCTTT
Source organism: Phaonia tiefii (assembly GCA_963931995.1). NCBI lineage: Eukaryota > Metazoa > Arthropoda > Insecta > Diptera > Muscidae > Phaonia > Phaonia tiefii. Next base: position 142,684,256 of record OZ008367.1, on the reverse strand, counting down.
TTACTGGGATATTGTTCAAGTATTGTTGATTGTACGGGATATTTGGGTATTTATTAATATATTCATTTGTATTTTTTCAACCACTTTTAGCGATCATTGTAATTTAAATAAATTTTATTGGAATGAAATATTTTTTTGTATAACACATAACTCCCACAGTGTTCTGACAACGACAGTTATGTGGGCTGACCGCCATCACCAACAACCCACTAAAAATCTTGAGACCACAAATATCCAACCTCATCTCATCATCGTTGGCATCATTAACGCCAGCTCTTCATTGCCATCGCAGCAGCATTGGCGTATAAAACGCATTAGCCGACAACAAATGGCCGAAACGTTTTTTTTTTGTTTTTGTTAATTTTAACAATTTTGTAGCTCCAACCAAAAGATGTCGTTTTTATGTTACGTGTGAATAACGACGACGTAGACAAAACCAAAGCTAAAAGAATAAATCTCAGATATGTTCCATGGAGATATGTACATATGTACGTGCATGTGGTTAATGGATCTCAAACCATACACATGTATGCATGTGTCATTTTTAAAATACATTCATAAATATCCATATATGTATATATAACTACATATTTATATATAATAAATACAGCCCGTTTGGGATTGGCTAATGATATTTGAAAGAAAATCATAATGAAACAAACTCTCAAAATCTCTTAAAAGCTTTAGTCAAGCAGAAAAGTATTAAGACCTGCACCAAAACTCATTAATATCGTATAATACTCACAAGAAATGACCAGACCGACCAGTCCGCCCGCCACTCAATCCACCATGCATGGCTCTTTCTCTCCGAGGCAAATGTTTAGGTTATACATTTTACTTGTTGATCTTCGTTTATGGGTTTGGTTATTGCCTATGGTCGAGCGGTCGGTATTTTGTCTGTGGGTTTCATTTTATTTCGTTTCGTCGTTTTGCTTATGAATATTAGTGATTTGTTAATGATTTCTCGTTTTTTTTTTCTCAATTCGCTGCGACATTTGAATATAACTGCCGGTTGTGAGTGGGGTGAGGGACTGTTTAATATTTTAACGTTGGCGTTTTCAAAAATGGCGTTTGTCGAAAGATATTAACAAAATAGTTTATGTATATTAACAACTATTTTGTTGTTGTTTTCTGATTCAGTTTATTTAATTAGTGACAACATTTGTAATCAAATCAGACAGAACAAATTAATTTGGACATAAAAAAGTATTAAATTGTATCAAAATGCTTAAAAATGTGTGTGGAAAATGTCGAAAAATGTTGCAAAATACCAATAAAATTGAAGTCGAATTTCCCTTCGGGATTTTGCAACATCCTTTTTTGTTTAGAAATATTTATACCCAAAATATTTTTAAGGAAATCCTTTTGCAAATTAAAGAAAATGTAAACACTCAAAAATGATTATGTTGAAGCACTTTTCTGTTAAATTTTGCTTTCTCCAGTGGATATGAGTATATTACATTTTAGAAATATTACTTGGAGTTGTGGACCCGTATAGAATAAATGTTAGCCTGTCTTTACATTTTTGGTAAAACCCTCTAATTTGTAAATGCAATCTAATTAATAATTGGAACGAAGTTCCTATATGAAAAAAAATCAAACTACTTTTTTTTAACAACTTTATTACAACCATAGATATATAAAAAACCATAGATGGTGAAACATAAGTGGTGAATTTGAACGTAAAGGGAAATTTTCTAGATACCGCCGGAGTGGTGGATATGGGCAAATTTTCCTGGAAACTATTTGGAAAACTATTGAAAAAACTATATAACCATGGTTTTTTGCATTTTGTATTCTGAACAAATATCAAAAGCGATATGCTTTTCTATTATTTATGTTCTATTTTCTAATTTAAACAAAAGAATCGAAATAAAAATTATGTTTGAGTGCTTTTTCGTCGCATCCGAGTGAAAAATGGTCGTACGGAAACAGCATGTGCCCTCTGGTGAAAATGGTGATTAAGCAAATGAATCATCTATGGTTTTTATTTATCTATGTTACACCTCAGTATTATCAACTATATTGGGTACTTTTGCTTTGGTTTGTATCTAGACTAACACATGTTGAGAAATTTCTAGTTTAATGGGAAGTTTTCTAGATGGAGCCTGTAACCAATATTCAGTATATATTATAGTTTTGAATTTAATAAAAAGTAAATTTAGAAAAGCCAAATTGAAAGAAGTTTAAAAAAATAAAATTTTCTTAAATAAGTGTCTTTCTTTTCTTAAAAAAGTAATTTTTAAAAAAACAAAAAAACAAAGTACCTTTTCTTAAAAAAAAAATACAAAGTACCTTTTCTTAAAAAAAAAATACATAGTACCTTTTCTTAAAAAAAATACCTTATCTTAAAAAAGTACCATTGCTTAAAAAAAGAACATTTTCTTACAAAAAGTACCTTTTCTTAAAAAAGTACTTTTTTAAATACGTACATTTTCTTAAAAAAGTAAATTTTCTTACAACAAATTGCATTTTCTTAAAAAACTAGCTTTTCTTTAAAGAGTACCTTGTTTGTGAAACAAAATAACTATTCTTGAGATAATTACCTAATCTTTAAAATGTGCATATTCTTGAAAAGGCGCCAATTCTAAAAAAGCCCATTTCATAAAAAAAAACCTTTTCTTAAAAAAACTACCTTCTCTTAAAAACAAATAGCTTTACTTACAAAAATTCCTTTTCTTAGAAGTGAATTTTCTTAAAAATAAAATAATACCTTTTCTTTCTTTTCTTGCGAAAAATAGCCTTTCTGCAAATAAGTAAATTTACTTGAAGAATAACCTTTTATTAAAAAGAGTACCACTTCTTTAAAAAGTACCTGTTCCTAAAAAAAGTACTTATTTTTTAAAAAAATCACACTTTATGGCTTTTCTTACAAAAAGTACTTCTTAAAAATAGTACCTTTTGTTAAAAAAAACATTAGCTTTTAATAAAAGAAGTACCTCTCTTTAAAAAATTACCTTTTCGGGAAAATATAATATATATTCTTACAAAAAGCACCTAAAAATATACTTTTTTTTAAAATATAAAAATCCAATAAAAAGAATTTTTCTTAAAAAATGTTTATCATTTTACAAAAAGTATCTATTCTTAAAGATCCATTTAAATTATAGTATTTTTCAACGGGCACCTTAGACGTGTTGGAACTAAATAGTACATAATATACTAAATAGTATATAATATAAGCGAAAGCAACTTCGTTCCAACCGGGTGTCCCCTGACACCTCATGTAATTTTTTTTTACCTATATTGCATGTGATGACTTTGGAAATAGATTTAATATCTCTCTAAGTACTAATATCACTGTGGAAGTTGAAAAATGAGACAAGGCGCGAGAGGACGGTTTTACCCATCAGGTACGAGGAATCGAACTGCATCATTAGTTTTTTAAGTTACAATTACGGTTTCATGCAAAATATATTTAGGTTTGTCATGCGTACTGTTTTCAACAGTACGCGTACTTTTTTATTCGTTGTACTGTTTTAAAGTAGGCGAGTGTACTTTTTGTTCAACCATTGTACTTTTTTTTGTAGTTTTATATGGTTTTCTTTGATTTAAACCCCAATAAAACAAAGTGGTTTTTATCCAACATTTTTTTCAGTGTAGAGAAAGGAAATTGATAATTAAGTGGAATTTGATATAGAAAATGAAGATGAGTAAATAAATATAATTATATAGAGAAAGGCTTTCTCTTACTTGGTGAAAGAATCTGATTACTGGCAATCTGTGAACGGAAAACTCAAAGAAAGTCGGAAAGTTAGTTTTCTGCCGATGTTGTGAATCAAAGACCCCCAAAAACCCTGGTTTTAGAGGTAAGCTTTGTTCCCCAAGGTTGAAGTCCAATACATTTGGAACAACTTTGTTAAAGAAAGTTTACGGGTACAACCACCCAAATAGAAGTTAGTGGCTGTCAAATTGAGTCAAAATCGAAAAATCAACAAAAATCCACTCTATTAGTCAAAATAGAAAAAACAAATTTTTACGAAACCGTAATGCTAACTCAAAAAACTAATGATGCAGTTCGATTCCTCGTACCCGAATTAGGGTAAAACCGTTCTCTCCGGCCTTTTGCCAAAAACTATCGCAGTGTATTCTAAATAAGAAAATCATAAAATGAACAAAATTTCATTCACGACGTAGTCGAAGTTTCCCTTATTCCTGCGTAATTGGAATTGTCTGGTTGATGATAAATAACTACGTTCATGAAGAAACTAAACAAACCATTAGTCAATTTTACACTACTAAAAAATGGTTTCTCTTTATATCCATTGGGGAGAGCTTCTCACTATCAGTGAGGTGTGCGCCTTCTACACCTTTTCCAATTATAATTCAGAAAATATCAATTGGAAATCAGAAACCATCAATTTAATTTAAGATTTTCTAATCTAAATTCAGATAATATCAATTTAAAATTCAGAATTTTCATTTGAAAATCAGAAAATATCATTTGGAAATCAGAAAATATCAAACGAAATTCTGAAAACATCAATTGAAGTTCAGAAAATATCAATTGAAATTCAGAAAACATTAAATAAAATTCAGAAATTGGGAATAAAAATTCAGAAAACATTAATTAAAATTCAGCAAGTATCAGTTGAAATTCAGAAAGCAGAAAATGATATTCAGAAAACATCAAATGAAATTCAAATAAATGATATCACGGGATGAAAGTTCAATTGAAATTGTTCTGTATTTCAATGTAACATCAATTGAAATTCAGAAAACATCAATTGAAATACAGAACAATTTCAATGGAAGTTTCATCTCCTGATATACAATTACTCGAATTTCAAATGATGTTTTCTCAGACATCAATTGAAATTCAAAAAAAAAAACAATAAATTCAGCAAATATAAATTGAATTTCAGAAAAATTTCAACTGAAGTTTCATCTCGATATATCCATTTGAATTGAAATTAAGAATTTCTATTTGAAATCAGAATATATAAATTGAAATTCAGAAAAACATCAATTAAATTTCAGAAAGAAATCATTAGAAATTCGGAAAATATTAATTGTAATTCGGAAAACATCAATTGAAATTCAGAAAATATCAATTGAAATTCAGAAAATATAAATTGAATTTCAGAAAAATTTTAATTAAAGTTTCATCTCGATATATGATGTTTTCTGAATTTCCATTCCCAATTTCTGAATTTCATTTGATAATTTCTGAATTTCAAGTGATATTTTCTGATCTCCAATTGATGTTTTCTGTATATCAATTGATTCTTTCTGATTTTCAATTGATATTTCCTAATTTTCAAATCGAAATTTTCAGTTTTTTTTGACATTTTCTGAATTTGAATTCGAAATTCTTAAATTAAAATGATATGTTCTCAATTTGCATTGATATTTTCGGAATTGCAATTCGGAAAGGCGTAGTCTGTATGCACTTTTTTGGATGCTTTACTTTTGCTGGGTTTAAGTCAAAGTTTTGCTATATTTTTGAAAATCAGAATAATTCCAGACCCTAGTGGGACCAGGTGTTAACTCGCTTTTTTAAAAAGAAAAAAAACAATATTTTCCTTCTTTTAATGTTTCCATGGTATAAGAATTTGTCTTAGTTGAGAAAAAAGTCAACATCTATTATTTAAATTAAAAAAATTAAATTTAAAAATATTTTTTTTCTAATTTTTTTTAAAATCAGATACCATGGAGACATTAAAAGAAGGAATATATTGTTTATGGAAACAAATTGAGTTAATACCTTCCACCAAGGGCTTCATTTTTTTTTATAAAAAAAAAACAATTTGGTCGCTAAGTTTTAAATTTTAAACATTATCAGCCTGTTTCTGTATCTCGATCGAAAGCTTTCGTTCGTGTTCTAGACGAAAGAACGTTGATTTGGGTTCCACAATCTTGTCGTTTCAAGTCGGCTGTAAACATAAATATTTTTCAAAACTTTTCAGTACAAATTTTGGTTTGCCTATTTCGAATGTGTTGTCTGTTGTGAACAAACATAGAGTCAGGCGAATGAAAATTTCGAATTTGAGCAACCCAACTGGAGTCGAATGTGAGTGACTGTTTTTTGTTCGCTTATCGTTCCAGATAGAAAAAAAGGCTGTATATTAGGGTGGGTGAATTTGTATGAGACCAAACAACCTGCTAAAGAGTATAGCAGAAACGTAATCTACCGCAAATTCTAAGAAAATGTTCCCCAGAAACCATGGTTCTAAAATCAAAATCGAGCCCGCTATTTTTCACTTGAAAATATGTTTATTATCGTAAAAAATCTACCCAAAAGCCATACTTTTGAAACTTGATACTCTTCGATTTTCGGTATATTCTACTCATTGCTGCCATTACAATGACGATTATTTTAGATCGAAACTCCTCACGATTCATGTTTTATAGCTGTGTAAAGTTGGTCATCTGCAGCATTTTTGTGAAGAGATACCATGTGTTAATGTTAGAATAACTTTTGAATGCGATATCAGATCTGCCATTTGTATTTTTTATTCATAAAGAGAAGGTTAAAGCCTATGAGGTGATATCTTGATCTTTACACTCTGATATCGCATTCAAAAGTTATTCTAACATTAAAATTTCATCGAAATCGAAGGGTATCAAGTTTCAAAAGTATGGATTTTGGGTCGATTTATTACGTTAATATACAAATTTTCGAGTGAAAAATCGCGGGCTTGATTTTGATTTTAGAACCATGTTTCTTGGGACTAGTTTCGTAGAATTTTTACGTAAATTTTTTTTAATTACGTTTCTGTTATACTCCTGGTCGGCAACCAAATTGATCCACCCTTTTGTATTTTTTTCTGCTTTTTTTTGTATTATTGGTTTTTATATTTTAATTTAAGAAACAAAGTGTATTGATATATTTACAAAATCCACTGATTAAAACTGAATTTAAATTATTGTGTAGCAAGGAGCTGATGAGATTTCTTTATGGACATCGAAATACTCGTAGCTATACATATGGCCAACCTCCCACCGAAATAATCAATTTCACTTCTTTTTTTGTTAACTTTTTACTAAATATTAAAAATAATTTTTAATGGACACAAAATTGGTCTTGAACCGGAGCTTGATTGAAAAATTTAAACATTTAAAAAGCTTAATGAACCAAAAAGAACATCTGAAATTATTATTTTATTTAGATCTTAGGTTCTTAGATACTTAGGCTCGATGTCATTACGATATTTAAAAATTAAGATCTAACTATTCAAAAAGGTCGAATAGAAACCGAAAAATAATAACATTAGATTATTTTAAAATTAAATTTCCGTAATTTATAATTTATTTATTTATTATTTTTTATTATTTATATATTTATTATTTATTTATTTATTATTAAAATATTTAAACTTGTCTAAGCAATAGAGAAATTGTCGACTTTCTATTAATTTCTAATTATCGAAATGATTTATTAATATTGTTTAAATTATATACAAAATTTTTAATCAATTAAAAAAACCCAAAATTTTGCAGTTTTGTTAATAAAATTTTAAAAAAAAATTAATAAACAAAAAACTAAATAAATAAAACTCACTAGATGTTGCCGATGACAGACGACGACGCCACCAACTACCAAATCCCACATACAGAAGCTGGCAATATTCGATAAAATAACTACACTGTCTGTCCGACCCCTACAATATCCACCAGATACAAGACTTTTTGTTTAGTTAGTTCGTATCGACTGAGTTGATTCTCCAATTCAACAGCCACACAGCCTAGTGACGACCAGATGTGCGAGGAGTAGTAACAAATTCAAATCAAATGTAAAATGAAATAACGATACACTACCACCACACACACACACACATGCACGCAAACACACACACACACAGACAATACTAAGGCAAAGCTACAGCAAATTCCACCACATGCAGTCATATGCACAAACACCTCAACGAGCTCCGTGGTGCTCTCTCACACTACTACCGTGGTAAAATTATCTAAACACTGTTTGATGTGTGCGGTGGCACAAACAACTCACATAGATACTAAACACCACTACCACCACTACAATGATCACTGCCAACCGGCACCATTAACTTGCACCATCAATGAACTAACGAATGATGTTAATGAATCAAGGGGTACAGAGTGTTGCGGCTGTGTGCGTGTGACTGCATGAGTGTAAGTGAGTGGCGACCACAGCAAACAAGACGAACAAAAAAAAAGAAAGAAAAACAACTTCAAACATTGGTTAGTTGTGAGTTCAGTTCATAAACGGATGTCAAAGGTGCAAGAGGTACGGACGGATATACACACTACGCGCGTCACTTGTATTTCATACAAACATCGTCGTCATTGTCGTTTGCGATACGATTTTCATTCAATAAAATATAATTTCATTAAAAAACAACCCAACAAACATTATCATAGCAAAACAAAAAGACTTTATTTAATGTACTTCATAATTTTGTTAAAAATGCAATCAAATGACAGATTTTAAAACAAAAAGTGAATTGGAAAGATTTGATTGAAAAACGTTAAGTCTAAAAAGGATTTCCAACAAACAATTGTTTAACAACAACATGTGATTAATGAAAAACTATTCGAGATTAACAAACTAAATGTGGGATTGAAACGAAAGGATTGATTTTAAAAAAAGACAAGTGGTTTTGTGCACCCATCCAGAGATTATTCGGAAAAATAAGAGGAATTAAAGAAAGGATTTTTATGCCAACAATCTTAAGATCAATTCAAATAATTATGATAAAAAGGATTTTTACGCAGAATACTATAAAACGTTATAACGGAAATTATAAGCCATCTCAAGATCAATCAAAATAATTATGATCAAAGGGATTTTTATGCAAAATACTTCCAAAGATTTCAATGGAAATTATAAAAGATCTCAAGATCAATTGAAATAATTATGATAAATGAAAATGAATTAATAAATAATGAATACAACATTCATGATTATGATTAACTAAGAAACACAATCTACAACTTGTTTCAAATCAATTTATATTGATGATAAAATAGTAAATTTTTAAACAATCCTACTTTAAAATCGCGTTCGAGAAATTGAAATATTTTAAAAATCTCTCATCAAAAAAAAATCACCGTAAAACATTCACAATATTTATATTAAAAGATTTTTTATCAAAAAGATTAAATAAATATCACATAAATTTGAGAAACATCACTCAAATTTTGTGTTTATAAATCAAAAGATTTTTATTTAAAAAAGAAGTTCGCCGAATTAGACTTCATTCTATTCAAAATTGATGAAAATTAATTGTGAGAATTCAATTACAAAATCTAAAATATTAAAGTGTAACCCGCATTTGGGTCAAAATATCATTGAATTCAAAACTAAATGTAGAACAACATTAAGTGATTTTGCAAAATCCCTAACAAGGCTGCATATACACAACGACATCAACGGCGCGACAATTTAACACGACACCCTCGTTTAAACATCAACGTTGTACAGTGTAAAACACAACAATTTTAAAGATAAAACTTTGTGCAAGTAGTACCAGCATCATTGGCAATAAAAAGTCATTCATTCGTATATTTTTGGGAAATGATTTCAATATTCGACAAGTGACAATACTAAGCAGCAAATGCTCGAACAAAGAATTAATAATTAAAATACCCTTGAATCTGGCGACCGACCACTTAATAAGAAACCCGCCGAACTACTTAACAACGTCCCCCATAATTTTGGGATCAAAACCACAAGAGAAAAACAAAAACACAAAATAAATCCCAAAACCACTGTAATCAATAATATTCAAATTCTTATTATACTCAAGTCAATGACGGTTATTATTAGTTTAAACGTTGAAAATTATTGCTGCCAAAGTATAGAAATTATTGTAGACTACGTTGTTGCTGTTGTGACCCCCAGAAGCCAGAAGACATGCCGCCCTCTGCGTTTTTAGTTGGTTCTACCATTATAACAACACCCACTACACCAGCCTCGGAAGCGTCTTCTTCTTCACCCACAAAACAACAAATTGCCGCACGCCAAAGTCCTCCCATACATCATATCAAAACGGAATATAATCTCAATAATAATTGTCACTCGCTGCAGAATTTCAATTATCTGTCACAGAGCACGAGTCCAGATCTTGGTGGTAAGTTGGCAGCCACAACGAACATGGTTCTACAGTCGTACAATAGCTATGAGCAATATCATTTGCCACAGCAACATCATGCACAAACTGCAGCGGCGATATCACAGCAACATTCCCCGCAATATACAGCCACCACCAACACGGTTGCGGCGGCAGTCCAGCAGCAGCAACAGCAACAACATCAATTGCAACAGCAACATCAACAAAATACTAACAACATATCACCCTATCATCATCAATTGTACAATAGCCCGCCGCAACAGACACAAACTCATCATATAACACAGCAACACACTCAACTACCGCATCATCAACAACAGCAACACCAGACCCAGTCCCAGCATCATCAACAACAGCCACAGCAACAACAGCACCAGCACCATCATCATCACCAGCAACAACAACAACAACAGCAGGCGCATCAACATCACCCGCAACATCTGCTTCAGCATCAACAACAACAGCAGCAGCAGCCTCAACCACAGCCACTGCCGCTGTCCCAGCATCATCACCAGCAGCAACGTTTATCCGGCGGCAGTACAAGCAGTGCGGCCTCTAATTCATCATTAACCTCAGCTAATCCTGCCTCTGTTTCATCAGCCTCCCCTTCAGCTACCTCTTCCGCCTCCTCCTCTGCGTCATCCTCCTCCGCGATAGTCATTGCCGCATCCACCACCACCTCCTCCTCCTCCACGTCTACCTCATCACTGGTCAATTCCTTGGCGTCCTCCTCGTCCTCAACGGCTGGTCCGTTCCTTACAGGCATTGGTAGCGCAGCGACAGCCGCTTCTCTAGGCATCAATTATTTCAATGACTCCATACCCTATGTGGGTGACTACACAGCAGCGACGGGCCATCTTTACACCGATATAGATGCGAATTTCTTTAGTCAAGGTAAATGTTCATCCGAAAAATACAACACAATAATTTGGAACCAATCATCATTGTTATCCTGAATTTGTGTGGGAAATCCCTTTAAGGGTTAGTTTTATACGTTAAATGTGCAATTTCCGTGTAAGACTTTTGACTCCTGGCACCACCACCATGTGGCTGATGAGTTGAACGTTTTTCATCGAGGGGGGTTATTAACTTTGTTGTTTATATTGTTGCTTCTCTTCAAAGACCCAATGTTTACTTATGTCGGTCGGGGTTAATAATGTGTGTGTGTGGCCGGTCGACCGACATTGAAGCAACATGTTGCCAATTGCCTAATAGGTAGAAGGGTAATACTTGATGTAATACCTTTAATTCACACCAGAAAGTGGGGATTGTATTCGAAATTAAAATTGAAATTGTTGCTGAGAGTAAATTAAAATTTACTCAATATAAATTAAAATATACTTTACTTGAAAATTAATAGATTTTTTTTAAGAAAATTTAATTATTTTTTTATTTTGATGTTTATCTTTGTATCTTGAAGCAGTATTACGCTCTATGTTATCTAAAATGTTAATAACATTTTAAAATATATACTTTTCTAAACTAAAGCATAGAGTTCCTTCAAGATCAATTACACAGGACGACAACATTTTCAAAAGACAAGACCTCAGAATTTCTCCATCATGTTAACAGCCTGTTTCTCTATCTCGAACGAAAAGCTAAGCGAACGAAACTCCATCACTCACACTCTACTCCTGACTCTATGTTTGTTCACAAATGACTGCACATTCGAAATAGAGAAGCCAAAATTTGTACTGAAAATTTTTGAAAAAATTTTGTTCTCATTCGACTGGAAACGACAAGATTGTGGAACCCAGATCAACTTTCTTTCGTCTAGAAAATGGATGAAAGCTTTCGTTCGAGATAGAGAAACCGGCTGTTTTCGAGATATATTAAGCTACAGTTTAAATAACCCCCATGTTTCGTTATAACATCTCGCATTAAGCTTTCTTCTCAAAATATTTTATGTCAACTGATAATCATACCTGTTACCGTCAAAATGCATGTTTAACCTTTCTCAAAATCTCAATCCTTGTTTGAGAAATCGTCCATTGAAATTCATTGACCTGGTATTTTCGTTATTAATGCAAAAACTTCGGTTTTCGCTACATTTTGCCATTTTTTTACTGCGAATTCATTGGAATCCAAACAGTATTTCAACGGACGATATCTCGGAGAATAAACAAGTTATCTAAAAACAAAATTAATAAAGCATTTTTAATGCAAAACGTAGTATTTTATTTTTATATTTTTACATCTTGTACCTCACTTTTAGTACCAAGTGCATTTTACAAAGTTCTCAATAATATTGTGAACCACAATTCTGCAAAAGATAATAATAGTATTTTCGGGAAAATGTAGAAGATATTCACAATCATTACGGGTGTCGTAATCGAAATACGACTACACCATTTCCAATTGAAATTTGAAAAACATCAATTTAATTTTGAAAAATATCAATTGAAATTTGAAAATTATATTTGAAATACATCAATTGAAATTTAAAAAATCTATTTGAAATTTGATATACATCAATTTAAATTTAAAAAACATCAATTGAAATTTGAAAGACATCAATTGAAATTTGAAACACATCAATTGAAATTTAAAATTCGTCACTTGAAATTTAAAAATTATTAACCGATTTTATCTATTAGATTTTTAAATTTCAATTGTATTTTAAATTTCAATTGACGTGTTTTAAATTTCAATTGATGTCTTTTAAATTTTAATTGATATGTTTTAAATTCCAATGGATGTCTTTTAAATTACAATTGATGTTTTTCAAATTTCAATTAATGTATTTCAAATTTCAAATATAATTTTCAAATTTCAATTGATGCATTTAAAATTTCAAATCGAATTTTTAAATTTCAATTGATATTTTTCCAATTTCAATTGATTTTTTTCAAATTTCAATTGGAAATGGTGTAGTATTAATTTCGTCACATTTCGACAAAATTAACACTACACAATTTCCAATTGAAATTTGAAAAATATCAATTTCAGTTTGAAAAATATCAATTGAAATTTGAAAATTATATTTGAAATACATCAATTGAAAGTTAAAAATTCTATTCAAAATTCTAAATACATCATTTGGAATTTGAAAGACATCAATTGAAATTTAAAACTCATCAGTTGAAATTTAAAACACATCAATTGAAATTTGAAACACATCAGTTGAAATTTGAAAGACATCAATTGAGATTTGAGAGACATCAATTGAAAATTAAAATTCGTCACATGAAATTTAAAAACTATTAACCGATTTTATATATTAGATTTTTAAATTTCAATTGGTGTATTTTAAATTTCAATTGATGTGATTTAAATTTCAATTGATGTGTTTTAAATTTCAATTGATGTATTTAAAATTTCAATTGCTTTTTTAAATTCAATTGATGTGTTTTAAATTTCAGTTGATGTATTTCAAATTTCAATTGATGTATTTCAAATTTCATTTGATCTGTTTTAAATTTCAATTGATGTATTTCGAATTTGAATTGAAGTGTTTTAAATTTCAGTTGATATATTTCAAATCGAATTTTCGAATTTCAATTGATGTCTTTCAAATTTAAAAGAGAATTTTCAAATTTCAATTGATGTCTTTCAAATTTAAAATAGAATTTTTAAATTTCAATTGGAAATGATGTACATAGTCGTATTTTGACAGCGACAATTGTAATCAGGGGGATTGGCAATTCATGAATTCTCGCTCCCACTTTTAGTACCAAGTATATTTTACAACATTTTCAACAATATTTGCAAGCTGCAATCTTGGAGAATCTGCGGGTTTTCCAGCCATTTGAAATTTACATAAATCTATTAATAAAAATCGGCGCAATATGTTTTTGTTTCAATATTATAAAAATTGTCACATTCTTATATCTCACTTTTTGGTACTGAGTGTATTTTACACAAATTTCAACAATATTGTGGGTTAGAACTTTGCAGCAGACAATATTTGAAGATATGACAGTTACATATATGCTAAAAAGCAAAAAAAAATATATTTTTTTCGCAACCTTCCTTCCATTGATTTTTCCATCACTGGTTTACGTTTTTTATTTCAGTCTTTTAGAAAGTTCTCAAGCTTTCTAAGACCTATAATATTACCAAAGACTGTAATACAAATTAACTTGTGGTTTAGGAAATATGGACCTGAAATTAAAGGGGACAATTCAAATTCAGAAGTGGGATGTTAAGGGTGTTTTTTTTTTGAAGTATAGAAATTTAAATTACAATAAAATAATGAAATTACATAATTTCAAACTGAAAATTGACTTTATTAGAAATATAATTTTATGCCATTGATGTGGGAGTATAACTAGGGAACGTGGGCGCTGCGGCTGGCTCGGATGTGGCGCATACTGGATGTCCAATTTCACTCTGTCAAACAATGGGGCCGTATCTCAGCAGTTGTTCGCACAATGTTGTCTTCCAAGGCGTTCAAAGTTTCCAATTTTTTTAGATAAACCAATTACTTCACATGACCCCAGAGAAGCAAATCTATAGGCGTTAAATCGCTCGATCACAGTGGTCAATTGACTGGCCCATTTTGAGAAATAACGCATTCACCAAATATTTCCTTCAATAAGGCGATTATTTGACGTATTGTATGGCATATGGCGCTGCCCTGTTGGAAAAACTGGCCTTCAGTCAAAATTCCATTCAATTGGGGCACGAAATAATCGGCAATCATGGCTCAATAGTTGTTCGATGTTCACAACATTTTCTGGTAATATTTTTACAAATTCATCAGTCAGTTAAAAAGTTATCGACCAAACTCATGCTCATGAGTGACAAGTCCGTGGTTCGCTTTAACGATAAGGTTCTCGCCGTTCTCATTTTTAAAGAAGTAAGAACCAACGATCCCACCGGCCCATAAAACATGCCAATCAATGAGTTTTTGTGAATGTAGCAAGGGTGCCCTGTAAATCTCTCGTAAATTCTCTTCACTCCATTATTAACGTATCCATTGAACCAAAAATAAGCCTAATCACTGAACAGAATATTGGGATAAAACAGTGGATTGACTGTGGATTGTACCCATTTCTCGAACGTACGGCGTAAATAATGGTCATTCGGTCTATTCATGATAAAATGGCAAACCAAACTGAGCAAAATTGATAATAGCGTTGAAAGATCTGACCAATTTGTAACCGTTTAATCGGTATCGGAAATAGAACCTCAAAAACATTATTATTAACAACATTTTGCTGAGGTAGATCAAAACTTAGCGCGGTAACTTCAGTGGTTGTCACACCCGAGTTTTGAAATTTTTCCAATCAACTTTTGACGTTGACACAACTGGCTTAAGAGGTTATCACAACTAAATTTTGATGCTGATAGAACCGACTTTGGATGTTGTCACTGCTGACTTTATATATCAAGTGAAATTATAGACCATCAGTAGCACAACTGCGTACTCAGTTTTGTAAAGAGTGGGACATGTAAAATTTGGAATTCGAACCCCCCACCCCGTTATTTCGAAGCAGATGACCAATTTGACATTTATAAAATGACAGATTGTTAGTTTAAGGTTAGAAATTTACGAAATGGATCGCTTAACGCTTGAAGAAAATTGGGAAATATTAAAAAGTTGCATCTAAAATTCGGAGTCATTAACTCAAACTGTAAGAAATCTTCGAAATAAATTCGATAGAAATACATTGCAATCAATGCAGGCTGTGGATCAATTTGTGAAGCGAGTTCATCAATCCTGGTCCTTATTGGAGAAAAGAACTCGTGTACAGACTTGCCCAGTGCAGTCAGAGGAAAATATTGCTTCTGTAACTGAAAGTGTGCTGGAACAGCCATCAACATCAACTTGACACCTTTCGCAGCAATTGCACATTTCTTGCACTTCTTTGCGCAGAATTTTGCTTAAAGACCTCGGTTTGAAAGCTTATAAAGGTCAATTAGTCCAAGAACTGAAGCCCCGCGACCTGATGGGGTTTCGCTTCGCTGAATGACCTGAAGATCGCTTGGCTGAAGACCAGCATTTGTATCGAAAAATCATCTTTTTCTACACGCTGAAAAATTTTTATTTTTTTGTCGTTTGGATGCAAATATAATGTTTTCGCAAATATATTATACTTGTGCCCAAACAAATTGTTTTGCTATTCAATATAATATGTTTGATGCACAATGATTAATAGGTTATAATATATGTTTTTGTGACCCAAATGAGGCTTTGTTTGTTGAAAACTGCTGGAATCATAAACGTGCAAAAAGCTGCAGATATTCAATTCACGAAAACTATGCTTGCAACCATGCACATGGTTCCTACAATATGTTGCTGGGCCGTTATTTTTCAACGTGTATGATGCATCCATAACGAGTGACTGTTTGGTGCGATTTTTCGCATGGTGGTAACATGAGCCCATTTTTCTTCGAAATTGAGCAAGTAGCCGCTGTTACCGTCAATAGTGAGCGGTTACCGTTCCATGCTCAGCGATTTGATGTGACAGTACCAGCTCATTAACACAACTTTCTGTTTGAGATTTTTACATGCAAAACTTTTAAGGATATTCACGGAGAAAATTACATTATTTTGCATCCGTGATTCTTGAAAAATTAAATAAAAATCTATAGGAAATCTTTCATTTGATTTGAATATTGATGCTATTCGCATTGTCACATAAGTCAAGAAAATTATGTTCAAATGAATAGCCTTGGGATTGTCCTTAAAAGTCCTGTGAAAAGGACAAACGGTCACAAAACAGAAAATTGCGTACGCTGTTTTGCTATTGGTGTTCCGCAGTTTCACTTGTATATAGTCTCGTTGTTAGGAGGAAAAACGTGTCGCACGATGTTATCTTTCGTGCACCCTCTAGAAACTGAATCTGCATAAATATTGAGAGTCAAGGGAAAGTTTGTTGAAACTCGCCTCAGCCTTAAAAATGTTGCCTTCCAATCACCTAAATTTCCACCACAACTACTCGTCAAGAAGTAGTGTTCTTAATCTTGGATGTTAAGTACGTCCAATTGTACCACTTTTAAGTAGAATTTAAGCTGATATTTAGCATAACTTTCCGGTACAACTTCAGTTTTACATTAGCACAATAGAAGAATATCCGATTAGAAAGCAAAAACTGGAATTCGAATTTTAGGACACATTTTTAAAATTTGCCCAGTAATTAGTCAGTGGGAAACTAATTGTTCCAGGCTTGAATAGCGCGACATAATTTTTTTTAACTCCCACTAACGTTATATTCACGTAACTAAATGGAATGTTGTGGCCGCCGGTGATGCAATAGCAGTTTGCGCGGCTCTCGTACACGGGAACGTGGATTCGATTCCTGCTCTGACCACATTGCATTCCCTTCAACGGTGGTCAACTCGCTTAGTGACTGCGACACTATCGAGTATTTTGCAATGAAAAAGGTTCTCAACATACCGTTCGGAACCGGTGTAAAACTGTAGTTCCCAATCAGTGAGTGTAAAACCAGAAAGCGCACAACTCACTGGATGTGAGAAGCTCTACCCAATCCCTTCATGTGATGTAAAGGGAACAATTTTTTTAAGAGAATTTCACTCACAAGCACGCGTGACTCACCCAAATTTGTCTCCCAAATATAATGTGTTCACCTAGAATTTTAACACGCTGAAAAATCTTTATTTTTTCCTTGTTTGGATGCAAATATAATATGTGGTTGGAGCTTATCGCTTATATAGTATACATGTGTTCAAACACATTGTGTTTGCTATTCAATATTACATGTGAAAGACTGAATGATTAATATGTTATAATATGTGTGGTTGTGATCCAAACACAGTTTTATTTGTGATACAAATATAGATGTCTTTGTTGCACTGTTTACTTACGATTTTTGCCGCTATGATCTGTTGAGAACAAAATAATAAAAGAGGGACAAAGAGAGATTGTTCTCAACCTAAGTTAATGTTATTGTAAGTGTATAACAGCATGTTTGCATTATTCCTTCAGTCATTGAGTCATATATATTCCTGAATGCATATGTAAATGGATTCACTGTTTCTTATGTTTACTGATCTGTTGCGTTTTAGTTTCAGGCATTCAGTCGTTTATTTTGGAGGAAACACACGAATGCTTCGGCGTAAGCATAGGGATGTTTGGGATGAACCACTCATACGCTCCACGTAAAAGTATACATCTTTGCAAGTAAACATAATAATGTTTGCATTTCAATATCAGTGTGTTTAGGTTTTTCAAACATATGAATATTTGGATATAAATATATAAATGGTTCCTGCAGAATGTGTTTGAGAGAATATGTTACAGAGGCCGTTTTTACTGCGCAAATTGATGTAAAATTTTATTTTTAACCTTTTTCCTCGTTTTTTTATTTATTGTAACATTATATATAAATTACACTAAAACATAAAATGTACATTAATTACAAGTGGTTTTAAAATTTAAAATTGCAATTTGTTTTTGACTCTCATTTATACCGTGTTCGGGTTCCACAATCTTATCAGTTCAAGGCAAAAGAAAATATTATATTTTTCAAACCTTTTCGAAATAAATTTCAATCACGCGTGTTGCACGCGAATTTCGTATCACGCGTCCATCTCTAAAATGCTTACATTTATGTTATTTAACGCTGAATCATGAGTTGTCTTCTTAAATCGTAAACATTGTTAAAATGTCTTCTGTGCGGTGCAAAATATATTAAATTAAATTAAAAAAATTTTACTTGAAATTGGAGAAAAGTTATATACACGCTGAAAAGGCAATTTTTTTTTGTTTGTATGCAAATGTAACGTGTTTGTAGCTGGTCACAAATATACACGCTGAAAAATAACGGCCCCAGCAACACATTACAAGAACCATGTACATGTTTTCGTGAATTGAAGATGTGCTGCTTTTTGTTTCTTGTCTATGACAGATATCAGTGTTTTCAGCAGTTTTCAGCAAACAAATCCACATTTGGGTTACAAATACATATATTACAACCTATTTTTCATTGTCTCCCAAACATGTTATATTGAATAGCAAACACAATGTCTTTGGACAGAAGTATACTATATTTGCAGCAAGCTACAAACACGTTATATTTGCGTCCAAACAATAAAACCAGACAAATTTTTCAATGTGTAGTATACTTGTGCCCAAACACATTGTGGTTGCTATTCAATATTACATGGTTGAGACACAATGATTAATAGGTTTAATATATGTTTTTTGATAAGAAGTTTTCAACAAATAAAGCCACAGTTGGGTCACCAACACATATAATATAGCCTATTAATCATTGTGCCTCAAACATCTAATACTGAATAGCAAACACAATGCGTTTGGACACTACATACATACTATATTTTTGAAAAACTTGTAACTATATAATATTGTAATTAATTAATTTGAGATAGAAATCCCTGCACTATAATCATAAGACAACATGTCTTGTTGTGCAGATTTACCAATAAATAAATACAAATACAAATACACAAGTATACTATATTTGCGACAATCTAAAACCATGTTATATTTGCAGCCAAACAACAATAAAAATACCGATTTTTCTTCTATTCGTATTCTAAAGAAATAAAATTGAGTTGTTTAACACAATTTTTTCAATTCAAACCGAAAGAAATTGTAAAATTCGTCGAATTGGTTCAGTAAACATTTTAATTCCTCTATTTCGAAAGTGCTGTTATTTTTTTCACCAAAAGAAGAGCCAATCGAACGAAATTTTTCACTTAGAGGAATTATATTTGAGTTGCATTCGAGTGAAGGACTGACTTAGCTTTACGTTCGTGATCGATTAGCTTTTCTTTCGAGATTGGGGAACGGCCATTAAAACTTGGCCTTTACAATTTTTGAAATTCCTTAAACTTTTTGCAAACCCCTTACAAATCTTTCACAAAAACTTGAATTTATATCACAAAATCACAACTGTAGCACTGACGTTATCTCACAACAAGCACAATTTATCACTTCAACGAACTTTTGGATATTTTTTTTTTCGTTCATTCTTTTAAAGTTCTTGCGCTTATATTAATTATCATACATATAATATCTGTTTCTGGTAGAGTTTTATTAAAAATGTCTTGATATTTACATGGCAAATTCTCACTGATTAAATATTTGCCAGCCAAGAAAAAGGCATTCATTACCAGGCTAACTATCAACCGCCGACGAACCATTTCAAATGAAACATTGTTCGTTTTTGGTCTTTTTGGGAACTTTTGTATTGTGCAGTTCAGAGGAGTGGGAAGGGAGGGAGCCCAAGAACTTTATTTTAATTACATTCACACGATATAAATAAAAAAAAACATTTAAATTTGTATTGTGCTTGTATATACTCGTACTATACATACAAATACTCACTCAGCTATAGTACATTTTGTACACCGAGTAAATAAATAATTATCACATCAACACCCTCAACATCAACAGAAATTAAACAAAAAAAAAAAAGAAAACGGCGACCAGATTTAAATGAAAGTATACTAAACAGTGTTATAACTTCGTATTCGTACATACTATCACGAGTAATGTGAAAACTGCAAATTTGTAGAATTTAACCGTAAACTCACAACCGACTGTTGAGGTTCTCACAACCGAATTTAGAGGTTATCAGAACCAGCTTTAGAGGTTGTCTCAATCGGCTTTTAAGGTTTATCAACCGGCTTTAAAGGCTGTCATATCCTTCATATATTGTCATAGTTACGGCCCACTTGAAAGGTTATCACAGTTGACTTTGAGGTTGTCACAACCGGCTTTTATGTTTTTGCATCCGCCTTTAGAGGTTGTTCCAACCGACTTTTGACTTCTTAACAACCGAATTTTGAGATTGTACCAAACGACTTTTGAGGTTGTCACAACCTGCTTTTCAGGTTTTTAAGAGGTTGTCTCAATCATATTAAAAGGTTGTCTCAATCAACTTTTGAGGTTTCTACAACCGGCTTGTAAGGATGCTATATCCTTTAAAGGTTGTCATAGCGGGGTTTAGATGTAGTTACAGCCGACTTTAGAGGTTGTCATAGTTGACTTTTGAGGCTGCCACAACCAAGTTTTAGGTTTTTACAACCGAATTTTGAGACTATGTCAAACGACTTTTAAGGTTGTCTCAGCCAACTTTTGAGGTTGTCACAACCGACTTTTAGCCTTTTACAGCCGCCTATAGAATTTGTCTCAACCGACTGCAGAGGATTTTTAAACCTATATTTGAGGTTGTCCCAAACAACTTTTAAGGTTTTTACAGCCGACTTTTGAGGTTGTCACAACCGACTTTAGAGATTGTCCCTACCGAGTTTAAAGATTGTCACAACCGACTTAAGAGGTTTTCCCAGCCGACTTATGAGGTCGGTTGTGACAGTCGACTTTTGAGATTGTCACAACTGTCTTTTGTGATTCTTATAAAAAACTATTAATGTTTCAAAACCGGCTTTAGAGGTTGTCACAGCCGACTTCAGAGGTTGTCACTGCCTCCTTTTGGGGTTCCCACATCCAACTATTATTGTTGTCACATCCGACTTTAGAGGTTTTCAAACCGGCTTTGCAAATTGTTACAGCCGACATTTGAAGTTGTCACAGCCGACATTTGAAGTTGTCACAGCCGTCTTTTGTGGTTGTTACAAAAAAACTATTGATGTCGACGCAACCGAGTTTAGAGTTTGCTACAGCCGACTTTTGACGTTCACACTGCCGCCTTTTGCGGTTGCCACAACCAACTCTTGATGTTGCCACAGCCGCCTTTTGAGGTTGTCACAACCAACTATCTATATTGTTACAGCTGAGTTTAGAGGTTGCCAGAACAGGGTGTAGAGATTGTCACAACCGGCTTTAGAAGTTGTGACAGCCGACTACAGAGTTTGTCACAGCCGACTTTTGAGGTTCACACTGTCGCCTTTTGCGGTTGCCACAACCAACTCTTGAAGTTGCCACAGCCGCCTTTTGAGGTTGTCAAAATCAACTATCGATATTGTCACAGCTGACTTTAGGGGTTGCCAGAAACGGTTTTAGAGATTGTCACAACCGGCTTTAGAGGTTGTCACAGGCGAGTTTAGAGGTTGTTACAGCCGCTTTTTGACGATGTCACAGCTGCCTGTTGAGGCTGCCACAACCAACTATTGATGTTATCACAGCCACCTTATGAGGTTGTCAAAATCAACTATCGTTATTGTCACAGCTGACTTTAGGGGTTGCCAGAAAAGGTTTTAGAGATTGTCACAACCGGCTTTAGAGGTTGTCACAGGCGAGTAAAAGTTGTTACAACCACTTTTTGAGGATGTCACAGCTGCCTGTTGGGGCTGCCACAACTAACTTAATTTTTTTACGTCCGTCTTTAGAGTTTGTCACAACAGACTTCAACGGTTGTCAGTACCGACTTTAAATACATTTTTATCGCAGTTTTGCATTTTTCAATTTTTTTAATTTTTATAGTTGAATTCATAATTCAATTCTCCAAATTCGATTACTGCAACCGGATCAATGCACAATTCGGTTCTTAGATGCGAAATAATGGAAAACTCTGTAGATGCAACGTATATAAGTGGAAATTTGGTTGTCACAACCAATTCAAATCCGAAGTGAGTTTACATCAACCGAATGTCAGTTGTGGCAACATAAATAATTTAAAATAAGATCTCTGCAACTGATTCAAACTCGAAATAAATCGAAGTGGAGTTGTGGTGAGTGAATGCTTCTTTGCCGGCCTCAATTTGGTTATGACAAACGCAATTCGTTTGCAGTAATCGAATTTTTAGTTGATACAGCAACTTTTGTAAACAAATGTTTCGGTAGGAATATGCAAATTTGTGTCATTCTTTTATAAATTTTACCATTTCTTATCACAACACACCTTTCTAAAAGGCAATTTCTTTCATTTCGTTGTATGAATTGTGTGTATGCTGAATATTAGTTGTGTATACCGTAGTAACATCAAAGTGTTGCAGTGAGGGATTGGTGGTGGGTAACTTTCTCAAATATCCCACAATCTTAAATACACAAATCACTAAACGTAGTTGATGGTTTCTTTGCATCGTAAGTACTACTACAGCAGGAGGGGAGGGGGTCCGATTTGTTTCACCGATTTTAATTAAATTGTAATTAATTTTGAAATCCTTTGAATGCCGCTAATGTCGTGTCACTCGTCGTCAACCTACCCCTGTATAAATTCCAAATAATCCCAACAGATTCTTTGTTGACTTTATGCAAACAACCTGAGGGGTTGTCCTTACAGTTGGCACTCATTGAATTGTAAAACATTCAACAAGTTGTACAGAATTAGCTCTAACTTATACAAAAGTACTGGCTGCATAAACATGGATGTGTGAAACTTTAACCCAGCGGGTGCAATCAACCATAGCATTGCAATAAATCTCAAATTATCTTTGGAGAAACATCTAAGATGCCAGTAGCAGTCACAAAATAAAGGGGAGGAGTATAGATAATTTTGGGGGCAACACATTGCATAGCAATCTCCACGATTTGAAGGAAAAACAAAGAAACTAAATCATCCAATCTCTTTGCTATAAAATCTCTTCGGACTGCGCAAAATCTTGTCCAGATTTCGCATCGGTTTCTATTAATGGACATTTGGAAAAGCAAATAAATGGACCAACTGTTTGCTGTATTGGACCGCTCTGCAAACAACCTGTTTCTTTATACAGGTTTTTCTTGACGATGCCAAATCTCACTTCTCTCCGAAACTTGTTTGCTTTAAACATCAAGAGTGTGATTTTTCTAATAGCACTTCACTCTCCTAAGTTTTTTGGTTTATCTTCTTCTCAGCTAGATTTTGTTTAATTTGTTGGCCTTTTCATTGCACGATTTCTTTATTGTCTTGTCTTTGTGCAGCAACTCTCTCTCCGTCTTGGTGGGTAGTAAGTATCTCGCGAGTATCTATGAGCTTAAACGCGATTTGTAATCATAATATTTCACAGATATGTCGAATGTGTATTTGTGAGTTGCGCTGGTATGTTGGTGTTAGTAATTCATTGGATTTTGATTGGTTTTCGAATGATATCAAATCATCATCGCCTTATGCGCATGATGATAACGTTGGAAAGGGGGCAAGCACGTAATCATATCTCGCTAGCACCACCGTCAAAATAAAAGGGGTTACAATGAATAGCGGAGTGGTGGCTAGCGATGGTGCTCAGGAGGGTTACGTGTTACGGGTCCGCCTCTTTTTTTTTAATGCTGCTACCTAAGATGCTGGGATTTAGGGGAATGTTTAGAGATTTTTTATACAAGATTAGTGAAATAATAAAAATATAAAAATAGAACAGGACAGGAGACGACAGTTTTTATTGTCTTTATAAACAAGTTTTTATTGCAATGCTAGGATTTATTTAAGTCGAGTCCTTTGTCAAATATTAATTATGTGTATTGTACAGAATACCGAAGCAGATGGTTTAAACTCATCATTGTGACATTAAACAAATTGAGTTTGAATAAAATCCGTGCTGTGGACAAATAGACAATATTACTTTGAAATTTTTCAGTTTTTTAAATCGCTATTGGGGTAAAATTTCAAAAATTACTTTGGGTCGATACAACTTATTATTGGAAATTTAAGAAACATCAATTGAAATTCAAAAATTCCACTTGAAATTTAAAAGACATCAATTATAATTTAAATTACATAAATTGAAATTTAAAACACATCAATTGAAATTTGAAACACATCAATTGCAATTTGAAAGGCATCAATTGAAATCAATTGTATATTAAATGGCATCACTTAAAATGTAAAAGACCACAACTGAAATTTAAAATCTCGGTTCAAGGTTTATGAATTTAAGCCGACAAACTTCAAATTGCAATTGTTGTCCTTTAAATGTCAATTGACGTCTTTTAAAATTCAATTCATATGTTTTAAATTTCATTCGACAAATTTTAAATTTAAATTTATAAGTCTTTTTTAAATTTCTAAGATGTTTTGAAAGGTAAAATAGAATTTACAAATTTCAATTTACATTTTTTTTTTAAATTAAAGTGATAGTTTTTGAATTTCAATTCAAAATGGTGTAGTACAAGGCTCAAAAATACTACATGCTTACTCCTTCATTTTTATAAAAATTACTTTGGATCAAGACCACTTTTGAGTTTAATAACATTTATCAGGATCACAAGTAATCTACTACATCATTTCCAATTGAAATTTGAAAAATATCAATTTAATTTTGAAAATATAACTTGAAATTTGAAAATTATATTTGAAATTTGAAATACATCAATTGAAATTTAAAAATTTTATTTGAATTTTGAAATACATCAATTGAAATTTAAAAAACATCAATTGAAATTTGAAAGACATCAATTGAAATGTAAAACACATCAATTGAAATTTGAAACACATCAATTGAAATTTGAAACACATCAATTGAAATTTGAAAGACATCAATTGAAATTTAAAATTCGTCCCTTGAAATTTAAAAATTATTAACCGATTTTATGTATCAGATTTTTAAAGTTCAATTGATGTATTTTAAATTTCAATTGCTGTCTTTTAAATTTCAGTTGATGCGTTTCAAATTTCAATTGATGTATTTTAAAATTCAATTGATGTTTTCAAATTTCAATTGATGTATTTCAAATTTCAAATATAATTTTCAAATTTCAATTGATGTATTTCAAATAGAATTTTTAAATTTCAATTAATTTTTTTTTCAAATTTCAATTGGAAATGGTGTAATTTATGTAAATGCTAGAATAGCTTATTTATATCCAGACTTTGTACCAGTTCGCGAGGTTAAACTTTGGATCCCGACTCGTGAGCCGATTCCCAAATTTCAGATCCAGATCGCGAATCTAAAACCGACAGATTGAACTTTGTTTCGCCAGCAGCTCCAAGTCAGCTTCAACTAAAATGAAAGAAAAATTTACAAACACAGATAAATAATCGGAAAATTTCAAAACTCCAAAATGTAAAAATTAGACTAAATTAATAAATCGTTTTATTTTGGCGGTTTTATTTGTTTCAACGATTTGTCGGATATGGAAAAAAAGAATAAAATACAAATATCTCGGAAACGGGGTGCGTCCGATTTCGAACATATCCGAATTTTTGCGATATTTTAATGGGTTTGAATAAAATGGTGCTTCTAACAGTGTGACAATTTTTTTTTGGAAAAATAGCAAAAATTTTAATATGACCATAACTCGGAAAATAAGTATCCCTTAATCGTCGAAATAACGTAAATTTTAAACTCAAAAACTAAATTGTTCGAGCGTTTGGTCGTATTTTTAATT
Organism: Phaonia tiefii; assembly: GCA_963931995.1. Taxonomy (NCBI): domain Eukaryota; kingdom Metazoa; phylum Arthropoda; class Insecta; order Diptera; family Muscidae; genus Phaonia; species Phaonia tiefii. The sequence continues at coordinate 142,658,063 of OZ008367.1, read as the reverse complement.
AATTTTATTCTTCGATATTTCGCTACCCTTTGGGTAGCATCGTCAGGAATATAAACACAATTCTTAATTAGAAACGAAAACAATTGGTAAACAAAATTTGTTTCCTTGTCATTTGAAAAAACAACAACAACAACAACAAATTAAACAATTGAAGAAATTTTCTTGTCATATAAAAAATCTTTTAAGTTACAGCCAGAAAAATTTTTGTTTGAAATTTACAGCCAGAAAAACACTGGCCTGCCTCTGTTAGAGGCATTTACCAACACAGTACTTCAACATGAAAACTAATTATTGGAACGAAGTTCCTTATCGCACGTTGCGGGATGGGGGCTAAATGAAGAAAAATAAACAACTTTTGTTTTAACACTATTATGCTACAACCCAGTATTATCAACTATATTGTTTACTTTTGCTTTGGTTTGTGTCTAGACTAACGGCTTGGATCATAGAGAAAAACAATAAACTAGATGTCTCACATATGTTGGCAAATTTCTTGTTTAATCGGAAGTTTTCTAGGTGGAGCCTGTAACCAATATTTAGTACGAGTATACATTGCAGGTTTGAACCCAATAAAAATTAAATTTAGAAAAGCCAAAGTGAAAGAGGTTTTAAAAAGGAAAATTTTCGTAAATAAGTGCCTCTTCTTAAAAAAAGTGAATTATCCCAAAAAAAATACCTATTCATATTCTTAAACAAAGTACCTTTTCTTAAAACAATACCTTATGTTAAGGAAGTACCTTTGTTTAAAAAAAGTAAATGTCCTTACAAAAAGTACCTTTTCTTAAAAAAGTAAAAAAATTTCGGTTGGTTCCGTCGAAGACGACGACACAACAGAAATATTAATTTGGCGCCTATTGGTTTTGCCAGTTTTGTACAAATTTGGGATGTTTTTGAAATAACTGAACATATGAAATTGAATCAGTGGGTCAAATAGGGTCAGTCAATAAAATCGGCTCACAGTTTAAACCAATAAGAGCCATTTATATCGGCGGCGGCTTGAGCTTCAAAAAGGTATTGGTGGCGGCGACGCGTCGGAAAATTTTCGATCGGATTCCGTCTGTCAAACAGTTGATTTTTTGTGTATGTTTTTATTCTGGTTGCATTTTTTAGTAACTAACAGTGTTGCATCAAAATTTACACCAGTTTAAAATGAGAATAAAAATTAAACTTCAATATCTACAGATTAAAATTGTTTGAGTAATCTTCTGGGTTAGCGCGGATTTATGGAGTTAACCTTCGAAATGCGTTAATCTTGTTGGGTGTATATGCCATATTAGGCTCGTCTACTAATTACACAGTGTCCTATCAAAACTGGAACAAAACAGGTTTGATATCTTGAACCTGTATAGAGACAGAAGTTTTATGGATCTCCTACTATACACAAACATTTCTCCTCCATCATCACTTAGGAGCGTACTTGAAGGATGTGGGGGCATGCTAGGCACTAGGGGCATGCCAACTCGTTCTAATTCTTGTGGAGCCTTTAACTTAATCCCTACTCCCGCCAGACCCGTTAGTCTGGAAAAGACAATCTAACCAAGCGGCGCAACCAAAACACAATTAGTTTTCAAATTAAAATTAATATTAAAAATTATAGCTCAAGTAAAGAGTAAGATATAAAGAGTGTGCATATGTTCCACCAAATGTTCGTCGAAAGTCACTGGGCTAACGACAGTTTTATAACAGTTATTTTATGCCAAATTTTTCTGCCAGAATTTGGACGTAATACAGATAAAACTAAAAGAAAATTATTGTGTTCTTCAAATATAAAACTATTTTAAAACTCACAAGTGTCAATAAAATCAAATTTAAAGTCAGTTTGTTTTACACTTAAGATGGAATATTTGAAATTAGTTTCATTGAAGTTAGTTTTAATTCTTTTTATATTATTATTATTATTTTTTAATTTTAATTTTCGTTTAAATTTTAAATTTCTTATTTTCAAAAATTCTAACAGCACTTCTCAAATCTTCACTCTAATTCCAGGATATCCATCAGCACATGATCGCAATAACAGCCCGCCACCCCAGCAACAAAATGCTAACAATACCGCATCAATGCTGCCACCCACTCAAACACAAAATGCCACAACTGCATCATCGGCCGTCTCTGTAGCCGCCAGCGCCAATAACGCCGGCAGTCTCTCTCCCAACAGTGCTAATAGTAATAATAGCAACAACAATAACAATAATAATAATAATAACAATAACAATGGTGCCAATCTCAATTACATGCAAATGGCTATGCGAAATTCGGCGGCCGCCGCTGCTGCCTTCTATAGCCAACATCAAATGAAAGAAGAACCCGGTACCCAATCAGCCTATGGCAATTTGGGTGCCACCAACTCGTCGAATCCCAACGATCCCACTGATCTCTCATTTGGTTTACCCGCACACTTGGCCAGTGCTGCTGCAGCAGCCGCCGCCGCGGCTGGTTACGATGACAGTGACTATCATAGTACTATGTCTACGCAGGATCATCAGGGGCAATCGAATTATCTGGACGGTAGTCCTGCGGATTTTTATGGCTTAAATCCATCCACAGTGGAGCAGAAATACAATGCTTATGGTCGTTCAAGATTTCATGATGCCTACTCACCAGAATTTTCACCCTACGATGCGCCACAATTTCCCTCGATGGGTGGTCAAAGTGATCAGTGGGGACCACATCATGGTAGCCAACATCCGGCTGCTTATTTGTCCTCCATGTGTTTGGATAAGGCATTGCTGGGTGGATATCCCTCACAGGGGGGAGTGCCATGTTTCCAAGGTTCCGGACCCATACAATTGTGGCAATTTCTGTTGGAACTATTAATGGACAAGACGTGTCAGGGTTTTATTTCATGGACCGGTGATGGTTGGGAATTCAAATTAACCGACCCGGATGAAGTAAGTTTTGAATCGTGGGGACGTTAAAAAAATTAGCGAAATTTTCACTTTTTCCTTCTTTTAATTCTAGGTTGCCCGCCGTTGGGGTATTCGTAAAAATAAACCAAAAATGAATTATGAAAAGCTAAGCCGTGGACTACGTTATTATTATGACAAGAATATTATCCACAAAACTGCTGGAAAACGATATGTCTATCGTTTTGTGTGTGATCTTCAAAATCTTATTGGGTAAGTTTAATTTGTATTATAAATTTACTAGGGGTACTAAGGTCCGCACATTCTATCAAACGAATGGTGGAAAGAATCCACCGAACAACAATAATATTATAGTAGTACCTTTCGTTCAATTCCCCATATTTAATGTCAATTGAAATTTAAATCTCTGTAAAAATGTAAACCGTTAGGTCTCAACCAATTTGCGCACTTGTGTTAGTTGCTGAAAAACGTTAAAGTATATTCGTCTCCTTCTGTCTTCCATAATGTTAGGATGTTTTCGAAATAACTGACCTTTAAAATTGGATCAGTGGATCAAATCGGCACACAAATTAAACCGATGAGAGCCAGTTATATCGGTAGCGGCGTGAGCTTCAAAAATATTTGGCGGCGGCGATGCGCCGGAAAATTTTCGATCGGCTTCCGTCTGTCTAACAGTTGATTTTTTGTGTATGTTTTCATTATGGATGCATTTTTTGGTACTTAGCACAGTTTCATCAAATTGTAGACTAGATTATAATGAGGTTACAAATCAAACTTCATTTTTTACAAATTATGCGCCTTATTCATAAAAGGTTGTGAGAGATTTGGGGGACGTTTTTTGTATGATAAATCGCCTCTAAAATGTTTCCTCACTTTTTATGAATAAGGTCGTAAAATTGTATAACTAATCTTCTGGGTCAACGTGGATTTAAGGAGTTAACCTTCGAAATGCACTAATCGCGGTCGGCGTAAATGCCGTACAACATTGTTTTAAAAGCCATAAGTGCAAGGAAAATTCCATTTAAATTCAGTTTTTTTCACTCGCTCAATTCCAGTTCATCATGTATGATTCCAACTGGCAGGACAATCAGCTGTTTCAGCGGACCTCCTGATTTAAATCAACAAAGATATAAATTGAAACTCAAAACCAATACAGAAATGTCAATCGGGTGAATCGACTTATTCATACCCTCACCTCGAGTCATCGATTGGGTCAGATTTTTATTTAAATTTTAAGAATAAACAAAACGACGATTTTTGCAGGTTCCTCATTGAGCTTGGCAATTTCGTGCAAAATATTGTCTAACACCAAATGTAATGATTATGTTAGATCGATGTTTCGCACCGACCAGCCAATTATTTGCCCAACATTTAAATGGGAGGTACCAAAATGGTCAGTGCAAAATCATAAATTTTCAATTATGGAGCGGAGTTTGACAAATTAATGTCCAGCACTGAATTGCATATGATCGGTTGAGTTATGCGGAAGTTATTGTGTCGATCAGTCAGCCATTAACACAGCTTTTGTACAGAGTGCCCCAAAATGTATAACCCTAACGGAGGATTCTATAACTTTTGCAAATGGCGGCCACTGTCAGTTTTGTTTTGATATTTGTGAAGTAAGCAAATACAGAATACACGTCGACAAGCCATGGAACGCTCTACACCTCAGATCCGGGAATACTTGTAACTATTTTACGTAATAAATCGTCATTGAGTTAATTTCGCCGCGGATATCCTGGCCGCCCTATGACAAGTGGTCAAATACTATGGAGTTTAGCCACTCGCCTCAAAGGGACTGGAACAGCCTCATAGTTTTGTGTCCAACGAGAATACCTCCGTTGTGGCTGAACATGTCGCTGATGATCCGACAACGTCGACCAGACCATCTTCCACGCAATTGGTCATTACACGTTGGTCTCTACAGTGAATTTTGGTGAATGACTTGCAGGTGCTCCTTTACAAAGTGCAGGCAGTGAAGATATCCTGGGCGCTAAGGGCCTTAATTTTTCGAGGACTCCATATGTAACACGACTACTTAGACTGATGAGCGGTACAGAACCATAATCAATGAGTTTTTATTGTCGAAAATTGATGAATTGTAACTAGAGGGCATGTAGTTCCAACAGGACGGTGCAACAGCACACACAGATCGCGCGACATTGGGTATTTTGAAGGAAGCTTTTCCCGGTCACCTAATGTCACATCTAACCGATTTGCAATGGTGACAAGATCGGCCGATTTGAGTCACAAGTCAAGTTTGTGATACTTGCACTTGACATATCACAATATGACTCTGGAAGCTCTCAATGAGAATATCTAGTAAGGATCAATTGCGTGTAACGTTTCTGGCTCGTTTCTCGACATCATGATACAATAATATCTACATCGTAATAGCCGCAGTGGTGTTCTTGTAGTTGTAGCCAGCAACAACAGGCATTTTGTTTCATTAGTTTCAGTTGTCAAACTCTACATGGTACAGCGACACGGTAGTACCAGGAGGCGCTGTTGTAATTGTTTCGTTGTTGCGCGATTGACTTCTGCCAAAAATTCACCACAAATATATACGAACAACAATAGTAATAAACATCGAAGTATAGAAACAAAATTCGTATAAATTAGTCAGTTGCCAAGTGTCACGGCATGAAAAAAATTAAATCAACACAACCTTGACTAGTTCAATCACGGATGTATACAAACAGGACAAAAAAGCACAAAAACAAAATTCATAAAAGTTTGACAACAAAAGCGAAAAATGACATGAAAAAACTTAAATCAGCTGTTGAAACGACTTTACCTGATAGATAATTTTGCCATGCTCAACATCTTCAGCTATGTACGTCGGCGATATTCTCATCGGAACGAGCAGTTCACGTTGCGCCGATATCATTGACCAATTATTCAATAAACAAATAGTCACGGGTATCCCGCGTTCTTGAGAAGTATAGCGTTCCATGGTATGTACATATTTATTGTATTGTGAATCTTTTTCATGGCTAAATACTCGATGGTGCCGCCGTTACTAAGTGAGGTCATCGCTGTCAAAAGAAATGTAAGGTGGGCAGAGCTGGGATCGAACCCACGTTCTCTTGATCAAGAGCCGCGCTACCATTGCACCACCGAAGGCCACATTTTGTTGTTGTTACAATAACATAATTCTCTGCGATTTGGGGTTCGACACGACTCCCGCACTATAGCCGTATTGGTTTGGGCAGTGCTTAAATTGTAGTTTGGCGTTTCGTCACCAGTCGTTACGAAACTTCCACAAAGAAATGTTATCTGCATAAGAAATACATGTAAAGAAGTCTATGGACAATTGCAAAAAGAATGTACAAGTAGAGAAGAAAAAACCACCGCAATTTGGCAACCCTAGTAGAAGAGAACCAAAAAAGTCGAGGCGATTCACTCAAACGCATTTCTTTCCCGAGTCATAACTTGTTTATTTCATACTTTTTACATACTTTATGTAATTTTATTTAAATGCGGTTGGAATTTCTATAGTTAGATACAATAACATCATCAGAAAACTGCTCGTGTTTTGAAATATTCAACGAAGAGAGTAAGAGAGAGCGAAGATCATTCTGCTTTCTGTTTACATTGAGGCTGTTTTTTATTCCATTAAGCTATGGCCACTTACTCGCCACTTAAAACGATCCACACTTAATATTACGAAATGTGGCAACATTTGCTGTCATGGGTGAAAAAAATGCGATATGGCAACACGTTTGTAACCAGTGCCAACAAATACATGTAGGGAATTCACATTGTCTCCTAAAGTCATAAGTCGTAAAGTCATATTTAACAAATTAGTACATATGACTTATGCATGTGAGCAGCATGTTGTGCTAAATCATAAGTCATAAAAACGTCAAATAAACGTCAAGCAACAAAAGAAAATTATTAAAAAAAAAATAAAAAATGCCAACAAGAAGCGAAAAATATAACATTTTTACGGTTTTGTGTGAAAAGTTTGTGCACAAAAACTTACCGAAGTAGTTTCTTCTCCTTCCATTTGTCCAATTTCCTTTATTTTATTATTTTATCAATTAAAATTAATTCTTGAGTTAATGTTGTAGAAAAATGCAAAATTTCTTCAAAACACAACAATATATCTGATTAAATAGTAAACAAAAAACAGCTGACACTGAACATACAACATAGTACACTGGAAAAACAGACATGCTCAGGTTGTATAGTCGTAAAATATATGTATTTACATAAAGAATACCAACAACATATTTACAACTGTTGTATTATTTTAGCATATACGATAAATACAACACAATAGTACACCATGTGAACTCCCTAATGGTTGCAACAGATGTTGTAATTACAAGCAGTAACAACAGACATTTTATTTTCGTTCATTCGTTTCAGTTGACAAACTACACAAATACATATATACCAACAATACGAGAATATAAAAAGTATAAAAACGAAATACATATGATTTTGGCAAGTAAAACGAAAAACGACATGGAAAAAATTTCAGCACCTGTTTAAACGATTATACCTGATAGATTATTCTACCATGATCAATATGTATAACATTTACCGCGCGTTGTTGTGAACAATTTAGTTCCAATTTTATTTTCAATCGCAAATAAAAATCTATCCTTCAAATTTAGAAATATAAAAGTATACGTGGTCGTACATTAAATAAAATCATTTTAATGAATTTAAAATGTGTAAGCCATTTTGCATATTTCTGGTTTTTCATTCGCATATTTCTGGTTTTTCATTCACAAGAAATGATAACAAAATAACTTTTTGTTGCCATTTCTTGAAATTGAACATGTGGCAACATTGTCAATGCTCAAGTCGGAATTTAAGTGAGAAATTGAAATCCCACTTAATATCGTTTAAGGCCCTGACTCACTATCCTAGATGGTGGTGCGATTTATTCAATAAATAATCTGACAGAATCTTATCACACATGAAAAAAATCGCCTCACACTTGAAAAAATCCGATCCAAGTGTGTTGTGGATGCCAGACCATCACACAAAAATTATGCAAAACCATATGTTTTCACATAATGTAAGGTTGGATGCCAATACATCACGTTGGTTCTTTGGATTGCTTTTGACCATATTTTGATTTCGTTTGTATTTACAACATACTGACTTTAATATTTTTGAACATATTCATTTATTTATTCTTTTGCACAACTATTATTTATTCTTTTGCACAACTACCTCACGAAAACTGAAATAATTTTAACAGAGTAATAGCGCGTCTATTTTTGTATCAGCTGGCATTGTTGTTCCCCAAAACTCAACCCTGATCGCAGAGACAAAAATATTAATTGTTTGCAACTTTTCAAAACATGAGCAAATCTAACAGACCTGTCAAAATTATTTTCGTTCCTCTTTCATACTTATTCGCATACAATCCAGACTATCCTATTTTTTCAGCACACATACGATTTTTGACAGATCCATAGACTAAATCTGATAGTGAGTCATGGCCTTTAGCTGTCCCGTACAAATTAATCTATAATTAACTTTAGAGGGGTAAAAAAAAACGCACTTATTATCAGTTTTGGAAAATGCAAGAAAATATTAAGGAAGAATGTTGTGGAAACATATTTTTGAAAACTGACAAACAAACCAGCTGTTGGGAAATAATAATGAACAGACAATAAAAAGGTTGTAAACCAAAATTATGTATAGGAAAAACGCAACGAAATAAAAGTTATTATTGCCGTTTTCTTTGTTTTTGTTCGTTTCATTCCAAATGCAACCCTGATCGCATAATTTTTAATTTTACACTTAATTTTACACTACTCCAAAATATTGGCATCTCCAACGATTTCTCTAGTAGTATAATATCGCATTTGTGGCCGTCGGTGGTGCAACGGTTAGTGTGCGCGACTGTTGTGCGAGATAACGTGGGTTTTATCCCTACTCTGACCTTTAGACTTAGACCTCTTTCGACGACGGCGACCTCGTTTACTGACGGCGACACCATCGAGTAATATGCCATGAAATAGCTTCTCAAAAAACCGTTCGGAATCGTTGTAATAGTGTAGGTCCCAATCAGTGAGTGAAAACTGGAAAGCGCACTGCTCAGTGAGTGTGGGAAGCTCTCTCATTATTATTTATTTATAATGTGGCATTTAGACCGCAGTTTATCGCGACCAGGTTAGCGATAACCTTGTTATCTAATATTTGCCGTTTACACCACCCAATTTGAGATAAAATGTACATTTCAGGTGGCAACTTTGTAGTTAGACCAATTTAGAGAAACACCATGCCGAGACCAAATTATCGAAGACGGGAGCACAACAGAAAAATTAAATTGGCGGCTCTTAGTTTCACCAGTTTTTTACGAATTTGCAATGTATTTTAAAAAACTGAACCTTTGAAATTGGATTAGTCGGTCAAATCGGGGTAGTTGGCCAAATCGGGCCAGTTGGTCAAATCGTCTCACATTTTAAGCCGATGAGAGCCAATTACATAGGCGGCGGAGTGAGCTTCCAAAAATTTTTGTTGAATGTGACGCGTCGGGAAATTTTCGATCAACTTCTGTTCAACAGTTGATTTTTTGTGTATAATTTTATTATGTTTGCATTTTTTTGTTACTTAGCAGTGTTGCATCAAATTGTACACCAGTTTAAAATGAGGTTAATAATTCTACTTCAGTTTTTACAGACTAAAATTGTACGAGTAATCTTATGGGATAGCGTGGGCTAAGAGAACCTTCGAAAAGAGCTAATGTTGGTCGGTGTAAATGTCGTATAAGGCTACGTTTACACTGAACGTGTTTAACATGCTTAAAATGTCTGGAGGCCAAAATCAGCTGATTTTTCGTTAAAGTAGCAGCTGATTTCGGTCCCAAAACATTTTAAACGTGTTGAATATGTTAAATGGGTACAGTGTTTAACATGTCCTTTAGCTGTATTTTATCTTTGTTAATTTTAATGTTAATTTTATTTTATTTTATTTTTAATTTTACTAATTTTTTTATTTTTTTTTACTTTAGTTGCTCACCCGAAGAATTGTGTGCTAAATATGACCTCAAAACCGAAAAGAAGGATGATGATTAATTGCATCAAGGAAAACAACTAATGGATAACAAAATGGTGGATTCTTCCAAATGTGCTTAAAAATTAACAAAATGTAACAATTTGTATGCAACACTTTTATTGTAAATTTAGGCGCACAATCCCCCCACTATTGAACCACAACTTTTGCTATAACTCATATACATACATATATATATATATATAAAATATATATATAATTTAAAAATAATTTAGTAGATTTATATTTTTAATATTATAATTTATTTTTTTATAAAATAAAAAGAAATATGTTTAATACAAATCATAATTTTGAAATAACAACTAGTTGCTTGTTAGGATATTAAAATATAATTTTTCAAACTTAGATTTTATTCAAAGAAAAAAGAAACACAACAAAAAAATTATTAATTTGAAATTAATTAATTTTATTTCCCACCCCTTATTTTTTCTGAAAACATACATCTACATATATTTTGCTATACATTTAGTTGAAAACAAAAAAAAAGTAAACGCAATGTTCTCGTTAATTTATTAAGTTTTATATTAAAATTAAAATAAAATAAAACCTCTTATATATCGGTAGTAAAACCACAAAAGCTCATAACATTCAATTAAATTGTGCAATTTTAAATTGAAATCTTTTAAAAATATAAACAAAAAAATTGCAAAAACTTTATTAAAAAAAAACAGAAAATATAACAAAATATGCCATAAAAATTTAAATAATTAAAATTTAAATAACACAAATTTCTACTGAGCATCCAAAGTTAAGTGATATTAAATATGGAATTCATCTAAATAGAAAACATTAATTTTGTTCACTGTAAATAAAATCCTGCAATTATAATTATTATTAAAAGTTACAAAAAAAACAAACACAAAACCTTCCTTTGTTTCTTTAAGTGTCTTAGACTACAAGTTCATTTTATATTTCACAAGTCTTTTTTTTAAATTAATTTTTTAATATTATTTTATATTTACAATATTATGTGCATATTTTACCTTTTTAACTTTATTTTTTATAAACCAATTAATTTCTCAGTGCATGAGTGCTTCCGTGAGACTCGAGTGTTTTTTTAATATTTAAAGTTAAACGAAAAAAATTTAATTTTAACAAAGAAAAATTTAAACTACTGACACTTTATAAAATACAATTTGTTGTATAATTCAAACAAGAAAAACAGTAGGAAAACTATATAAAAAAATTAAGCAACAGATGTTTGTAAAATTCATCTTTCGTAATTAAAAATTATCATAATTGTTTTAATTAGTTTTAAGTCAGAAAAAATCTATAAACTAATTTGTAAGTAGGTGTAAAATATTTAAACAATAATTATTACAAATTTAAAAAATAATTATTAATTAAAAAATTATATCAAAAAACAAGAAAATCTACATACATACATATGATAAATTATATTTATAATGAAATTTTAATTAGTTATTATGTTTAATTAAGTCATAAACAACAACAGAAAAATGCTCAACAAAATTTTGCATAAATTAAATAAATAAACATATTTGTTAAAAATAATTTAAACACAAAAAATTTACAAATAATAAATGTTTTATTTTGGGAAGTTTCAATGCAGCTCAGTTAGTAAAAATATAGGAAATGCTTAAAATTCTAATAGTGCATTGAGGCTTTAATAGCGTTGAAGGTATTCAATCAACTTAACGTCACATCTCTTGGACAACTCAGACAACAAATCATTGCTACCAGTATTATCGTATTGTTTAAGCCACAATATTCCAACAGTCATGATCTTGATTAGCCACATATCGTAGTCAACAACTGTATATTTCTGAGAAAATCTAGCACATCTGTCAAAACTTTGTCTGTAAATCGTTCTCAAGTCATATCCAATGATTTCTGTAACAGTCTAACACGGCATTTAGCTCTCCATACAAAATGGTCGAAAATTGGTTTAGGAGTAAATAAAAAACAGGCCCAATATGCATTTTAACAAATGGCCAACTATCGTGACTTGTCAACATCACATTTTCATATAATGGTTGTGGACTCCGCTATGATAGTATTTAGTCAAGACTTCAACCAATATAGGTAAATATCACTAATTGACCAATCACAATAGTTAAGCATCCCGCCAAATGAAAATTCATAGAGTTTCAAACCCGATTTTGGTTTGCTATATCTTTAAAACGAATGCACATAATTTCATAATTTTTTTTTTAAATGTTTATATGGATCCTTAAGTTATTTTCTATTACCTTTTGCACATGATATCGGTTATGTAGGCGCCGCCATTGGTGGTTAAAATTTGTGCTGTTTTACCACATTTTCAATTGTTCTGGCGAGAACTTCAAGTGATAAGTTATCGCACTCTTGTCGGATCTTATCTTTGAGAGCTTCAAGAGTCTATGGCTTGTTCTCATAGACGCGTGAATTCAAACAGCCCGAAAAAATAAGTCTGGTGAAGACAAATCGGGCGATCTTGTCGGCCATTGCAAATTACCAAAAAAAAGGCATTAGACGAACGGAAACGCATTCATCAAAATGCCCACTGTAGCGCGATCTATGTGCAGTCCCACCTGGCCTGGTGGAACCACATGCATTCCACTCACAGTTCATTAATTGGCTACAATAAAAGCTCGTTGATCATGGCTATGTATCGCTCAGCAGTCAAAGTAACCGTGTTGCCCACGGCATCCTGGAATGACTAATGCCCGATGACACGTCCGGCGTAAATGGCGCACCATGCAGTGACTTTGAATAGATATAACGACACATCGTGAATGATACGTGGATACTCAGTTCCCTTCATGCCCATATTTTAATTTCAGATGAAAATGGGCCTAATCGCTTATGATAAATCTGGACCGAAAATCGTCGACTGGGTCGTTAGGTTCAGGAGAAGGTGAGCGTAGTTTAGATGTGCTTGCTGGTATGCAGGCACTAGCTGTTGAACTGTCTGCATTTTGTAGGGAGCATCTTCAAGTAATGGGTGATTCATCGTGAGGTTTGATTTAAAATGTAAAATAAAACAAATAAATTTGAAAGTGATCTTAAAATTGTTATTATTGATTAAGAGAAAAATGTATGGCATTTAATGTTTGAAAATGATACCGCGTAAATGTTGGCCATGACTACGTGTGCGGTGGTCCAATTTTGGGCGACTCGTTCGAGCATAACGACTGGTATCTCGCGAATAACACGAGTAATGTTGGCTTCCAAAGCGTCAATCGTAGCTGGCTTATTCCTGAAAACCTCAGACTTTACATATCCCCAGAAAAAATAGTCCAAAGGTCTGAATCGCATGATCTAGGCGTCCAATTTACCGTAGCAAAACGTAAAATTATGTGTCACCAAAATGATTTCTCAACAAGTCCATTGTTTCACGCGCGGTATGGCTCGTAGCGCCGTCTTGTTGAAACCAGAGCTCACCGAATCACATCGCCCGTTAACATAGTGCGATAACGGTTACCATTGACAGAAACATTCTGATTTACCTAATTTTTGAAGAAATATGGACCAATGATTCCACCAGCCCATAAACCACACCATACCGTTGTTTTACGTTTAATGTAGTCTAACTGGTCGAGTATCATCCAATAGTTGTTTCAGTAGGTTCATTATGCGCACCGTAAGATCCTCGAATCGCACGAAAAACATTTCTCACAGAACGCCGATTTTCGTAATACAGCTGGACAATTGGGAGACGCTGTTGCAGGAGACAAAGCAGTTTGATATGATTGATCTGTCAAAAAAAGCAGTTTGATATGAGTGACGCGTGATCTGTCAAAAAAAAGCCTATTGAAAATCTAACCTCACGATGAATCAACCGATATTTCACTAAAAAGCGCTGCAGAAACGAAGATGTAATAGTCAATTGAGTGGAACATCGTCAGGTTGACTTTAATGGCTCATCCGCAGAATCGTCAGCCGCAGGGGCGATATTCTCGTCGGAACGAAGTATTAAGGCGCCTCTTCTGTCACATGTTGTTCCAGTCTCTTCAAAGCGAACGGCTAAACGCCTTAGTGTTTGGTCAGTTGTCGTAAGACAATCGGGAAATCTACCCTACGCCAAAATCACTGACGAATTATTCCGTAAAAATATCATGAGCATTCCGCGTCCTTGAGGAGTATATCTTTCCATGGCTTGTCGACGTGTATTATTGTATTGTGCAAACTGACAGTGGGCGACTCCGTACATAAAGAACCACGGGTTTTGGGAGTTATCCTAGCAGACAAATGGCTGTAACGTCTTCAATCTGCCTAACAAATTCGTCGCGTTGGATCACCACCCCATATGGTCTATTTTTATTTCGATTCGTTTGATTGAGTTTGAAAATAAAAAATAGCTATCGCTTTTATATTTTTTGACAATGCAAATGGCAAAACCCATGATTACATAGATTTTTTAACAGTTTTGGTTTTCAGGGAAATTTTACCATTTCCACTACTTCAGCTCGATCTAGAAAATCTCCCTTGGATTTGAAACCCACCACTTATATTTCACCATGTAGGGTTTTCTATTATATTTACTCAGGATTTCAAGAAATGCCCACAACCAACCAGTTTGAAATGCGGCTTATATTGATGCCCGGGCACAGGAACATTCCAGAAAAACATAGGGTGTATGAGCTGGTGTTATTAGCGTCAATCTTACCAGTTCCACCGTACGCTAAACTTGATATACAGTAGGGTGTCCCATCAATAATTTTTTTTTTGCTCAAGCTTTAATTGAAAGCTCATAGTGTAAAGTATTTGTGAGAATTTTTTCAGATTTTTCGGAAGTGGTTTAGAGGTCGCGCAAGTCGAATTTCCCCCAAAAATCGGGCATTCCGGGCGTTTTTTGAATTTTTCTTAAAACTCGGTCAATAACCACGATTTTCTTAGTTTGTAAGTCAGCATTTTAGAATATAAACGTCCAAACTTTTATTGTATATGCGCAAACCACCAGTTTTGGCAATGATTTTCCTCAATAAGGTACAACGTATTAATTTTTTTGTAAATTTTGCGTAAATTTGATATATTTTAAAATTCCTATGAAAATTTAAAAAACTAATGATGCAGTTTAAAAGACTTGTAAATTCCAAGCAATTTTGTAAAAAGTATAGATTATAGATTTTGAATTTGCGGTTACTGTTCCAGAGTTTTACCATTTTAAAGCCTTTTACCCATTGTATGAAACTAGTAATATTATAAGCTGTTTGCTATTTTTGCATCCGGTTTGCTTTAAATTTCTATGAAAATTTAAAATAATGATGATGCACTTTAAAAGATGGGTAAATTCGGAGCAATTTTGGAAAAAAAATAAAATTTGCAGTTACTGTTCCAGAGTTATGGCGCTTTAAAACTCTTTACCCATTGTATGAACCTAATAATATTATAAACTGTTTGTATTTTTCCATCAGATTTGCTTTAAACATGCTATTATTGAAAAAATCTATATGCGCTGAGTAACGACAAAGAATTACACGTAGCAAAAAATGGCCCCGGCAACATATTGCGGGAAACATATATATGATTGCTTGAAAATCCAATGAAAAATGGCAAATAGTTGATAGTATTATTAGTTTCATACAATGGGTAAAGATTTTTAAAACGGCATAACTCTGGAACAGCAACTCCGAATTCAAAATTTTTTCTACAAAATTGCTTGGCATTTATCCGTCTTTTAAAGTGCATCATTAGTGTTTTAAATTCTCATAGAAATTTAAAGCAAATCCGATGCAAAAACGGCAAACAGTTTATAATATTTTTAGGGTCATACAATGGGTAAAATGCTTTAAAATGGTGTAACTCTGGAACAGTAACAGCAAATTAAAAATTTTATTCTACAAAATTACTTGGAATTTGTCCGTCTTTTAGAATGCATCATTAGTTTTTTAAATTTATCCAAAATTTACGAAAAAAAAGTAATACGTTGTACCTTATTGAGCAAAATCATTACCAAACTGGTGGTTAATGCATATACAATAAAAGTTTGAATGTTTTACTTTAAAAAAGTTGACTTACAAACTAAGAAAATAGTGGTTATTGACCGAGATTTAAGTAAAATTCAAAAAACGTCCAGAATACTCGATTATTGGGGGAAATTCGACTTATGCGACCTCTAAACCTCTTCCGAAAAATCTGAAGAAAATCTCAAAAATACTTTACCCTATATGCTTTCCAATCAAGCTTGAGCAACCATGAAAATCGAAAAAGAAAAAATTTTTGGGACACCCTAATATACAGTCAATACACAATCCGCCTTATTCATAAAAAGTTGGAAGAGGTTTGAGAGACGTTTTGTTGTATGATAAACTGTCTCTCAAACCTCTCACAACTTTTTATGAATAAGGTCGAATATACAGGGTGATTCAGGAAGTTCCGGACAAATTTCTCCAGCGTATTCCTTGGCTCATTTCATGAAGAAAAGTCCACTAGGACCATGTCCGAAAATGCAAGGGTGCAAAATGGCAGCGGGTTCAACATTTTCGGATTGGCGGTCGGAGGGTAGTAGGGTGAAGTTGCTAACTTCTGAGCCAGTGGTCGGTTTTTTGGGCTTGTTGGAAAGGTCTTTAAGAGGCCTTTCAGAATCAATAAAAGTCAAATCGCCGAGATACAGAGCTTTCGGAAACAATACAATACACGCTAGGAGCTGTGATCACTGGGCACTGTTGAATAGACAGCCACAGATCTAAACTTGGTATCACGTTTCCTGATTACTGCAGAAGCTGTGATGATGAAGAAGAGGACCAGAGGGTCGACCATCTCATGTGCTATTACCCGGCCTTTTGTGTATATAATATATAGGATCTTACTTCATGTTGGGTTCAGCAGAGATTAAGGGTGTTAAACTAAATGATCTTTGGACCTTTTGACAGTGCACTAATTGGTTCGCCAGGGACGAATACGCGACTCGTCATCAGCCATTTACTGAAATATCGGCATGGGTTATCACATGGTTTGAACGCCCCTTAACCATACCAGGTCAATTTACAGGTTCAACGAAGGGAACGGAATATGATGTCCCGCAGTATCCGCAGTAAATCTTGGAAATTTGACCAATATGAATCAAACTAGCACGAACGAAGTAAAATAGTTTGGATTAATAGATAAATTAATGGGGTTAATGGCCAGTTTCACAGTTGAAAATTCTCCATTTAAATGTAGTTTAAATGCCCTACGCTTGTCATTTAACCCTGCTGTTAGATTAGAAAAAACTTACGAATCTTAGATTGAGGGACCATTTGGTCCATACTGCAATTTTCATCCAAAATAATAATTTTATCTTATTCTTTGTAACTATTTTGGTTCAAAAATTTCTAAAGCAAGTATTTGACATATCAAAAACATCCGCTAACATATCAAAAACATCTTCTAAATATTTGACATGAATTTACATTCGCTTGGTAATGAAAAAATTTACGAATCTTAGGTTGAGGGACCATTTGGTCCATACTGGAATTTTCATCCAAAATAATAATTTTATCTTATCCTTTGTAACTATTTTGGTTCAATAATTTCTAAAGCAAGTATTTGACATATCAAAAACATCTTCTAAATATTTGACATGAATTTACATTCGCTTGGTAATGAAAAAATGTACTATTGACCAAATGGTCCTCTAACCTAAGATTCGTCATTTTGTATTTTTCTCAGTCCTGAATAAAGTTAGAAAATTTAATTTTCGCACATAACATTGTTTTATTAAAAGACCCCATTAGCAGAAAAATTTAGTCAGTATATATCACCGTTCCAAAGTTACAAGGGAAAACAGAAAAAATTTGGACCAAATGGTCCTAATCTAACAGCAGGGTTAAACGCCACTTAATCAGCCCAATTCTCAATAGCAATTCCCGGGGAGTTTTCTCCCTATTCCCTGTTCCCCTATTCTAAATAAAATCTCCCTGGGAGTTTTTTCCCTATTCCCTTTTCCCTTATTCTAAACGAACTTCGAAAAAGGGAAATATTTCCCCGGGAAAAAAGTAGGTATTCTAAATGTCAATAAAATGGAGAATGTGAAAACAACTTTTGGGAGTAATTCCCCCAACAAATTGCTAGGGAGTACTGCGCAAAAATGTAAGTATTTAATATTTTCTATAAAAAATTAAATAATTACTTTTATTTTCATCAATATTATGGCATTATTCTTCGGAATAAATTTAGTTTAGCACCAACTCTCAGATCTACACCAAAATGTCACCACCGAGAAAAGCGTCTGCACTGAGTTCAAAAGTTTTAAAAGAGGTTATCAAAGTTAGTAGAAATGAGTATCATTACAGAGGTCTTTCTATATTCTATAAATCTGTGTATGCACATATTTATTTTTATTAATCCATTGGGCGTTAATTAAAAAACAATATTTGTTAACCTCCCATTTTTAATAAAAATTTATTATTTCAAAAAATTTGTAGTTTTTTGGTAGACTCCGATAATAGACAAGACTTTTGCCTTTTTTGATGTATAATTCTCACCAATAACCCTTCAAGGACCGGAGACATTTAAGTTGAAAGTTTTGAATACATTTGCCACTTTTTGCACCAAAATTAAAAAATTATTTACAAAAAATCACGCGATTTAACACAAAAATACTTATGCCAAAGCCACGAATCGGGTGTTGGACTCGCACTCGCACCAACTGGTTAATATAGATAAAAATGTTTATACACAGATTTATAGGGTTTAAAAAGGCCTTTGTAATGGTACTGATCGGATAATAAATGGCTGACTTATGCCCGATTATATATTCAAGCTATGGAGGTCTATATTTCGGAAAATATGGACCAGCGCCCTTTTTTTAATCTCTTCCGTAACGTTGAAATGGAAATAAATTTTTGAAACTCGTTAAATTTATATTTCACCTTGGCTCAGGCAGGGGGTACAAATTTCCTCTGAACCTTAAGACGATGTGTGGCAAAATCAGTAAAATCGCGCGATTGTTTTAAAATAATTTTTGATATTTTTATGAAAACAGTTCCTCATATTATCTTGAAAGTTTGATAACAAAACTTGAACTTTTTATATCCCCGGTCTTTCAAGGGCTACTGAGCCGTATTATACCTTGAAAGAAAGCCTGAAATCTTCTCTATTACCGGTATGTAGAAAAAAACGTAGCAACACTACGGTTTTTTTTGAAAAAGAATGATTTTAAAGAAAAAAGTGAGGTTATAAAATCTTTTTTTTTAAATTATTCCACAATGGGTTAATAAAAAGTAAAATATTTTTAACCGCGTTTGTGGATTTTAAAAAGGCCTTTCTAATGACATAAATTTCAGCAACGTCGGAAAAGTAGTTTCAGAGATATAGCCGACTATACACTCAAGCTTTGCAAGCCCATATCTCAAGAAGATGGGCCGATCGTACAAAAAAGTATATATATTTCAGCTCATCTTAAAAATCTACTTTAAGTAAATATGTACGATCCCATATTTACTTACAAAGTTTGCGGCAGCTCCAGTGAATTCGTCGCATCGCGTAACTATCTCCTTGCAAACGTTTGTTTGTTGCGGAGCCTCCATGTGAAAGGGAGAATTGCGTGGAATTTCCCCCCCCCCCCAGCACTGAACTCGGAAAACGAAATTCCCTTTGCTGTCTTCTTGTTGGTTGTTTTGAACCTTTGCATCTATTCAGTACTAACTAATCAATACTGTCAAAGATGCAACCATACCCAACTTTATAAATTACCGGAGCGAAATCATTGCTCTAGGTATACGCATTACCCTATGGTTATATTGTTGGTTAGTGTTGTTTTTTTTTGTTTTGTTAGTGATGATCATAGAATGATACATACGTAGATAACTTATTCTCTCATATGATGTTTCCTTTCACTCTTCATCGTAGGTTGGTGGAAAGGAGCAATTAAATTTAAAATTATCTTACAACCGGTGGAGTTACAAAAAAGTTCACTTAACTTTTTCCGGTCGTTTTGGTGTAGAACTGAAAAATTTAAATATGTATTGCACTTTTTTTTGTTGACTTTTAGCGTTGGCACACATTTGTGTTGTATTTAACACAACTAGTTTGTCACAAAAACACGGAATTCGGTTGTGGTTCCTGTGTGGATCGCTGTATACTATTGCCACCATCTGGGATTATTGAACCCATATTTTCCACCATCCAATGTTTACTTCCCATCGTACCTATGACGTTTAATTTATTGAGCGAATAAAAGTTTCTATAGTATGTATTATTCTATGGTTATGCTTTTTTAGTATTATAAGTCGTGTTTTGGTTACAAGCAAGCGATTGCTAAGTTGCAAAGAAAACGGGTGTTTAGCGGTCATGTTAAAAGCTAAAAAATTATAAACTTGGCGAAAATGAATCGCGTCGCCAAGTCTCCGCTAAGTGCTTCATGCAAAGCAAGCGATGTAACCAAAACACGCCTTATGTTCCCCTTGTGCATTGCTGTGGGGAACATTCTTAATTTTGTTGTTGTATATCATAGTCCACATGTGTATGGGGGATGGCCAGTCCGCCGTGGACTATGTTTTTGTACTTGTATGTGGCGGCTGGAAAAACTTTTGCTATGCAGCCGGGTTGTACTGCGGCTTTTCCAGAACCCTACAGGAATGCGTCTACCGCATTCGTCTGGTCGAGGCATCGAATAAATGTGGGTGCTTGCAGCCGAAATATCAATTCCGCCGAGGCAGAAGAAAATGTTGGCAACCGCAACACCCACGAATTCGATGTACCGGCCACAGGAATGGGGTAGTTGTTCCTGGGTTTCTCCCAAGCAGCTTCAAGGAAAACCTGCAATAAAAGAAAAAAAACTAGTTAATAAAGAAAATTTTAACTAAAAACCTGAAAGAAAAGAATAATTAGAAAGGAAAATGAAAATTTGATGTAGTTTACTTACCTTCAGCGGATGGAATGTCAGCTGAGAGAGCGGCTGACACAGTCATAAAAAATAGTATTGATAATTGGGGGTTGCCAAGAGTTAACGACACAATTAATAGTTAGCACTTATTGTTGGTGTACTGAGAGAAATTTTGTTAGTGTACTGAGAGAAATTTTGAATATGTACTGAGAGAAATTGTGAATATGTATTGAGGGAAATTGTTAGTATATTTGTAAAAAGGGGAAATAATTCCCGTAACTAGGAAAAAACTAAGGAAAGGAGAAAATAAAGAATTACACGGGAAAATTTGCGGGATGTATGTGAGGATAAATATTTAAATATTTTCTATGTAAAATGACAAAAAAGACGGCAAATTTAGTAAAAGCCATTCCTGCCTAATTTATTATCAAGTGAAGCGTCAGCATAATAAGTTTGAATCGTGTATACCCTGTGTGTCGTCCAAATTATAAGGTGTTAGTGTTATTGTGTGAAGTTGTTAACATTTGCAGTGTGAATCCAGTTTATGGTACTGAATTCAAATAAAGACCGAGGTTTCAAATTCAAACTCGAGGTAAAATAATGAGAAAAAAATTGATATTCAGAATAAACAAGAATGTAGTGAAAATTATAAAATTTTTAAGGCAAGGGAAGGCGATCGTTGCTAGTGGCCATTGGTGTCGAAATCAACATAATATTAAATATATATTTGACCCGAAAAACAAACCAAGTAAGTAGAGAGTCTAGTGAGGATAATAAGGGAAAATACTGGAAAGTGAAAATATTTTTGTTCTAAATTTTAAGGATTCGGAGAGACCTCAATCTGATAGGGGATGACAATTTTAAATACCGTGTCATCAAAAGAGGCGAAATTAATTTGTGGATCACACCAACAACAAGTGGAGGCTGACGAAACAACCGACTACCCTAAATATCATCAAGGTATCTCTAAATTAAAAAAGGATATCAAGGTCAGTTTACCAATTAAGAAAATTGTGCCCAAAGTTCATGCCAGCCTAATGCTGACGCTACAACTTCCGTAACCACCAAAATAATTGGATAGTCTTCTCAATGTATGAGAGAACAATTTCGATCTATGTACATTTATTTTTTTTTGTGTTGATAATGAAACTTATGAAGAAAGCTGAAATTACGGAAAATCGAAACCTGTAAACCGAATCTAAACCGTTAACGACACCCTTAACTTATATGGAAAATTTAACCTAAGAGAATTCTTAACCTATGAAAAATTTTTAACATTGAGGAAAATCACAATCTTAGGGGAAAAAAATAGGAAATATTAATTTTAATAAAGACACAAAAAAATATAGTTTTTTTTTGATATATGTAGTTTATTTAGGTATTGTAATCTTAAGAGGCAGTTTTTAAAGTGTAGGCGTAGTATGAAATAAAATTTGAAATTCAACAATAAAATAAAGTCGCATTAAAAAACAAAAAAATAGTACTCATCGGTCAAAGATCTTCAGGGAGCTCCTTTAAGGTTAGGGACCTGGAAGAAAAAGTAAATTTAAATTATTTCATTGTCGCGACTACAACAGAAAATGATGTGAAGCATGAAAGCGACGCCTAACATCGTCTCAACGCCTCATAAGAATTAGAGTTTTTGTATTTTTGTTCTAAGTGTGTGTTCTTTTATATATTTATTTTTATACATTTAGTTTGATAAGAAATTTGTAACATTGACAATAGTCCTGTTTTACCTTCCTACATCCTAGGGTTCGATTTATTTAAAAAAAACCTTGATTTGGTCAAAAGACCGTTTTAAAACTGTTAAAGCCGTTTAACGGTTCATATGGAAACAACGTTTTTTTTTTATTTTAAGTGTTTGTTTAGAAATATTTTTTTGATGTATTTAATAGAATTAAGTTTAGATTAGAAACCATTAATAAAATTATAATGATTTATTTTTTGAAATTTTAATATTTTTTTATAATGGACGGCTAGTACATCATAGTAGAGGGGGAAGTGAAGTGAGGTAAGTGATGAAGTGAGCGGATTAAAGGGATCATAAGAAAACTGAGGCGGCCAGCCGTATGATCAATGGTAGGGTAGGGCGGTTGGAGACCAAATCCTGTCTCTCACTCGGAGAAATGTAATTGTTGAAATGTAGTTTTTTTTTTGGTATTTATAACTAAACTAAATTAGTTGATGCGTACCTTAGGGCCAGGATGGCGGGATGGAACCTCCCAGAGAGGGTCGACTGAGCCAGCCGGTGTTGCCAGTCATCCTCAGGCCGCCTAGTAAGGACACGTAACAATATGGCGCCCAAACGAAAGAAGATCGTCATCATAGATGCCGATTTGGTAAAAGAAAGTGTAAGACATCAAAACACTGTGCAATAGACAAATAGTTTGAAAAGTAATAGATAAACATGGACTTTGAAATCAAAAGTAGAAAAGTTTTAGTACCTTTGTATCCGTTCTGGAAACATTTCAGCAGTCAGATGTATAAAGGACTAAAACTTAGAAGCTGGAGATGAAGAAGAAAGTGATCAATGCCCTCTAGTAAATATGGTGACATACATGTATTTTGATCATGTTAATACATTATTAGCACACATTGCACTAGTTTGAATAATGTAGAGTAAAGACAGCTTAAAGTTCGATGTGAAGCCAAATCATATTGAACCGATATCCGCTCTAAATGTGGTTTAGAGGTCTGTTGTATCGGGGAAATATGAAATGACTCTTGATAGATTCTACGGGAATATCAAAGCCTACAGCGAATAGATGAAAAGTTATACCTCGACAAGTAGCGTTTGTTTTATTACATTTCAAAGAGTGCTCTTTATGAGAGCCAATAAAAAAGTATATATATAATCCGCACACATCACACTTCACAATCACTACCCCTCTCAAAAGGTTGAATAATTGATTTTAGATATTTACATTTTTGTTTTTTTGGTGAAATATTATAGTTTAATGAAAAATATAACCTAATCATACATTTATAGTTAGCAAAATTTGAATGATTGAAATTAATGGTTATGAATTTTAATTTTATGTTACAAAAATAGAGTTTTAGAATAGCGTATTGATTTGTAAAGGATAAAGTAGATACCTATATTGAAGTGAATTAAGGTAGACAGTCTGGGATAAATTCTGGTTGTTTGCAGCCTCAAATCACGTGTTGCTGGAATGAATGTAGAGACACGGTCACAATCTAGAAATAGGAAAAGAAGTAGACCAGAAATATTCGATTTAAACAGCTCTACTCACTTAGTTGATCAGAAAAGGACAAAAACAAAGTCAAATATGGCTGAACCCCACGATGATAATTTGCAAATCCGAGATCTCTCTCAAACTATTCTAACCAGAAGTACTTCTATGACTACTTTGGGTCCAGTAATTCTGCAAGCGACGTCTCACCAGCATAGTTCAATGGAAAAGGCAGGGACTGCGGGAGGTGATTTAGAACAGGCGGGTGTCGAGAATGGTCTCCAGTCCGTACAAAATGAAATTGTCGATATTCGCAAAACGCTTGCCGATTTGACCAAGGCGGTTAAAGACCTCGCGAATATCTCATCAGCAAGCAGATCGATGGATGCACATGTGACAAATAATAGAATGATGGGGGAATTGGCCGAACCATGCCCACAAAACGAAGGCATTCCAACCACTTTCGAGCAAAATCCTCGTGCCAAACAGGGTTCATCAAATGGGTATACGGATAGACCAGTAATGCGGGCTGAAAATGTGTTTAGAATTAGAGTAGACAAATTAGGCCTTGTTTTTGATGGCAATTCACCAAGTATGGATGTAGACGATTTTATATTTCGATTAGAGCATTTGCAGGCTCAGTATTGTATTCCGTGGGGAGAAATTGTCAGAGATTTTCACCTTTTAGTCTCGGGAGCAGCCTGGAAATGGTACTGGTTGTTTTTGCACGATAATCGTGATTGCGAGTGGCCAGCGTTAAGACACGCGTTAGTAAGTAGATTCCAATCGCTCAGATCCAATTTTGAAGTAATGAGAGACCTGGTGGAGAAAAAACAGCTGTCAAATGAATCAATAGATAGTTTTTTTCACAATATGTGCCAAATAAGATCAAAATTGATACCACCGATAACCGACTATGAGATGATCAAGATCCTTAAGAAAAATGTTAGGGAAAACATAGCCCGTATAGTTTATGCGATGCCAGTGTCATCTGTAGAGCAGTTGCGCATTGAATGTAATGAGGCTGAAAGAAATTTCCCCAGGCGTGATCATCGGGTGTTGCCCCCACCTCCTCGCCCCATTAGACAGGTTAATGAGACGTATATTGGGGAAAACGAGTCATCATCCGATATAGAAATGGAAACCCCAGATGATGAAATGGTATCCGAAGTGCAAATGAATCGACCCAAACCAAAGTTGACATGCTGGAATTGTCGTAAACCGGGTCATACGTTTATGGAGTGCGACTCAGCAGAAAGAGCACTATTCTGCTATCGATGTGGCCAACCAAATACGATAACCCCAAAATGCTCAAGCTGTCAGTCGGGAAACCGGAACAGGGGCGCGGAGAAAACGGGGGGCCCGCGTTCGACCGAAACCCCTGTGGGAAATTGAAAATTTATAATGCTGGACCTGTAGAAAAGAGTAGAGAAAGTATGAAAATGCCAGATATGCCAAATTTTGAACCGGAAATGCGTCACTACATACCTATAGAAGTTAGACAACAAAATTATGAGCAAATTAGAGCTCGAATATTTAGCCAAGAAATCCCGAAATCAGTCTCAAAATCCATTTTAAAAGTTCGTAAAAAGTTTTCTGAAAAGAAGAAGAAGAGAACAATTATTATTGACTCTATCGGAAAAGCTAGTATGTATAAAGACCCAAGAGTTTTTGCAGATGTTGATGTCCAAGGTGTGAAAATGCGAGGCCTTTTAGATACCGGAGCGTCTGTAAGCTTGCTTGGATCTGGGTGTAGGGAACTAGTCGACGATTTAGAATGTGCAGTAATGGAAATCTTCTCAAATGTAACTACAGCCAGTGGTCAGAAGCATAGGATGCTAGGAAAAGTAAGGTTAGAGATAAGATATGAAGATAAAGTTAAGGAAATAGAATTATATTTGTGTCCCGATTTAGAACAGCCATTATATTTAGGAGTAGACTTTTGGCGGCTATTCGAATTGGCACCCGAAGTAATAAGTATTGAAGAGATTAATATGGAGAGGATTCAAAAGGATATGGTGGATGAAAATATCGATTATAAATTGAATCCCCATAAGCTAAATAACGAACAACAGGAAAAGTTACAGAACGTCATCAAGCAGTTCGCTACGTTTGAAGAAAAGGGATTAGGCCGTACAAATTTGGAAAAGCATGTCATTAAGTTAGTCGAAGGCACGGTCCCGGTTAAAGATCGCCATTATCCTATCTCTCCCGCAGTTCAGTCAGTCGTGTATGAAGAAATAGACAAAATGTTGGAATTAAAAGTGATAGAAGTTAGCGATAGTCCTTGGAGCAATCGGACAACAGTTGTTAGAAAGCCAGGGAAAAATCGATTCTGCTTAGATGCCCGTAAATTGAATAAAGTCACAATAAAGGATGCGTATCCACTGCAAAATATTGATGGCATCTTAAGCAGAATCGATGAAACTTATTACATAAGTAGTGTCGATTTAAAGTACGCCTTCTGGCAAATTGAACTAGATCAAGATAGCAAACCCTACACGGCGTTTACGGTGCCTGGGCGCCCACTATATCAATTTCGTGTTATGCCCTTTGGGCTATGTAACGCGGCCCAACGCTTATGTAGATTGATGGACCGAGTAGTGCCGCAACATTTGAAGGAAAATGTTTTTATATATTTAGACGATTTACTGGTGATATCGAGTGATTTTGATGAGCACATCAGGCTATTAGGCGAAGTTGCTAAATGTCTCCGAGATGCTAACCTAACCATTGGAATTAAAAAATCACAATTTTGTTTCCAAGAGCTGAAGTATTTAGGGTTTATAATAGGAAATGGGATGTTAAAGACCGATCCCGAAAAGGTGTTAGCTATTAAAAATATAAAGATACCTAGGAGCCCTCGCGAAGTCCGTAGCTTTCTAGGAACTGCCGGCTGGTATCGCCGTTTTATAAAAGATTTTGCGACTATATCGGCACCTTTAACGGATACTCTGAAAAAATCAAAAAAATTTGAAATAAGTCATGCGGCTATTAAAGCGTTTGGGAATTTGAAGAAAGCATTAACTTCAGCCCCCGTTTTGCGACACGCAGATTTTAGGAAGCGGTTCTATATACAATGCGATGCTTCAGACTATGGTATAGGAGCGGTGTTATACCAATTAAACGGGGAAAATGAAGAACACCCTGTAGCTTTCTATTCACAAAAATTAAATGCGTGTCAACGAAACTACAGCGTTACGGAAAAAGAGTGTTTGGCGGCCGTTATGGCAGTGAAGAAATTTAGGCCGTACGTTGAGATGATGCCCTTCACGGTGATTACGGACCATGCTAGTTTGAAGTGGCTGATGACCCTAAAAGATTTGAGTGGGAGGTTAGCGCGTTGGTCACTGCAACTTCAAGCGTATGATTTTGAAATAGAACATCGCAAAGGATCGGAAAATGTTGTAGCCGACATGCTTTCTAGGTCGCCCATAGATGTCGCCATCGCAGAGATTACGAGAGATGACATCCTAGATTTTGAGACAACAGAGTTTGAGAGTGATGAATATCTCGAACTGATTGAGAATATAACGGCAAATAAGGACAAATTGCCGGATATTACGGTCAAAGATGGTTTGATTTTTAAAAGAACTATCTTTGATCAGGAAGAGGTTGAAGAATTGAAATGGAAGTTATGGGTGCCTTCGAACATCACTCAAGCACTTATTGAAAAGGCTCACAACTCTTTGACTTCAGCACATGGAGGTATGGCTAAAACCATGGAACGAGTAAAGAGATTCTTCTATTGGCCCCGAATGAATGATCAAATTAAACAGTATGTCCGGAACTGTAGGGTATGTAAAGAATCTAAACCCTCTAATCAGAATTTGATGCCCGGGATCGGCCAAGAAGTGGTCACCGATAGACCATTCCAAAAACTATATGTAGACTTTCTAGGGAAATATCCTCGCTCTAAGAATGGAAATTGCTATATATTTATCGTTGTGGATCATTTCACTAAATTTACATTCCTTAAGGCAATGAAAGAGGCAACAACAGGAAATGTAATACGATTTCTTGTTAATGAAATTTTTCATAAATTTGGGGTACCCGAGGTGATCCACAGCGATAATGGAGCACAATTCAAATCGAAAAGTTTCCAGGACATGATCGACACATACAAAATCACACATATGAAAACTGCGGTATACTCACCTCAGTCTAACGCCTCAGAGCGAGTTAATCAATCTGTGATAGCGGCTATTAGGGCGTATTTGGACAAAGATCATAGAGATTGGGACATGTATTTAACCGAAATCGAGTGCGCTCTTAGAACGTCAGTTCATTCGGCTACTGGCGTATCCCCATTCTTTGCGCTTTTCGGATACCACATGTTCTCCAATGGAGCTGATTACAGATTAGCCCGAAGACTGATGTCCATTTGTGATCATGAAGTCAAAGGCCTGCAAAGATTCGAAAAATTAGAAGTAATTAGAGAAAAAATTAGGAAAAATATTCATGAGGCATATGAGAAAAGTTCTGAACGGTACAATAGGAGAGCAAGAATGGTAAAATTTGTCCCAGGACAGGAGGTGTATAGGCGAAATGTGGTACTCTCCGACTTTGCTAGAAATATTAACGCAAAATTTTGCAAAAAGTTTTTAAAATGCCGGATAGTACGTCCTATAGGGAGCAATATGTACGAGCTTGAGGCGCTAAATGGAAAATCTTTGGGAATATACCACGTCAAAGATATTAAACAATAGTGCAATGTAGACTTAGTCTGAGAATGACACTCGTGCAATATAAGGCTAGAACAACACCGATTATTTTTATAAGTATATGTGTCCGTTGTAGATTCGTCTTAATATAGCATCGAAGTCTATAGTGCAATAAAATGTTAACGTCTGTGATAACACCCAAAGTACCTGGCTTTAGTTTTAAATTATGACGAGTGTATAAACATACCCTAGTAAGAATACACCATTCCGACTTATACACACGACATAATGGTAAACCTACCGCCCAAATTGTATACATCGACTCCAAAGAATACCCTTGCTTTCGCGATTATTCATCCTAGCCTTAAGTGAGATTGATATTTAAGAACCCCTAGACTGACTGAATCTGTGCCTATTGTAGGGCATCAACATCATGCGTATTCAATCCAGCATATGTCTAATATGTACATGTCCAATCGGATCTGAAAGAGAAAATAAATAACACAAAGTAAGGCAATCATAAATTTAAAATACATAAGTTTAGCATACTTCCCTAATACTCGCGAATAATGCCCGGCTTTATCTCAGGGTGTGAGAGTTCCCCACGTTGGTGCGGTCCTGCATCTAAACAACTCCGCACACCGCTCCTGTCCACGCTGCACTCGACAGCATCGGAGTTTTGTTGCGGAGCCTCCATGTGAAAGGGAGAATTGCGTGGAATTTCCCCCCCCCCCCAGCACTGAACTCGGAAAACGAAATTCCCTTTGCTGTCTTCTTGTTGGTTGTTTTGAACCTTTGCATCTATTCAGTACTAACTAATCAATACTGTCAAAGATGCAACCATACCCAACTTTATAAATTACCGGAGCGAAATCATTGCTCTAGGTATACGCATTACCCTATGGTTATATTGTTGGTTAGTGTTGTTTTTTTTTGTTTTGTTAGTGATGATCATAGAATGATACATACGTAGATAACTTATTCTCTCATATGATGTTTCCTTTCACTCTTCATCGTAGGTTGGTGGAAAGGAGCAATTAAATTTAAAATTATCTTACAACCGGTGGAGTTACAAAAAAGTTCACTTAACTTTTTCCGGTCGTTTTGGTGTAGAACTGAAAAATTTAAATATGTATTGCACTTTTTTTTGTTGACTTTTAGCGTTGGCACACATTTGTGTTGTATTTAACACAACTAGTTTGTCACAAAAACACGGAATTCGGTTGTGGTTCCTGTGTGGATCGCTGTATACTATTGCCACCATCTGGGATTATTGAACCCATATTTTCCACCATCCAATGTTTACTTCCCATCGTACCTATGACGTTTAATTTATTGAGCGAATAAAAGTTTCTATAGTATGTATTATTCTATGGTTATGCTTTTTTAGTATTATAAGTCGTGTTTTGGTTACAAGCAAGCGATTGCTAAGTTGCAAAGAAAACGGGTGTTTAGCGGTCATGTTAAAAGCTAAAAAATTATAAACTTGGCGAAAATGAATCGCGTCGCCAAGTCTCCGCTAAGTGCTTCATGCAAAGCAAGCGATGTAACCAAAACACGCCTTATGTTCCCCTTGTGCATTGCTGTGGGGAACATTCTTAATTTTGTTGTTGTATATCATAGTCCACATGTGTATGGGGGATGGCCAGTCCGCCGTGGACTATGTTTTTGTACTTGTATGTGGCGGCTGGAAAAACTTTTGCTATGCAGCCGGGTTGTACTGCGGCTTTTCCAGAACCCTACAGGAATGCGTCTACCGCATTCGTCTGGTCGAGGCATCGAATAAATGTGGGTGCTTGCAGCCGAAATATCAATTCCGCCGAGGCAGAAGAAAATGTTGGCAACCGCAACACCCACGAATTCGATGTACCGGCCACAGGAATGGGGTAGTTGTTCCTGGGTTTCTCCCAAGCAGCTTCAAGGAAAACCTGCAATAAAAGAAAAAAAACTAGTTAATAAAGAAAATTTTAACTAAAAACCTGAAAGAAAAGAATAATTAGAAAGGAAAATGAAAATTTGATGTAGTTTACTTACCTTCAGCGGATGGAATGTCAGCTGAGAGAGCGGCTGACACAGTCATAAAAAATAGTATTGATAATTGGGGGTTGCCAAGAGTTAACGACACAATTAATAGTTAGCACTTATTGTTGGTGTACTGAGAGAAATTTTGTTAGTGTACTGAGAGAAATTTTGAATATGTACTGAGAGAAATTGTGAATATGTATTGAGGGAAATTGTTAGTATATTTGTAAAAAGGGGAAATAATTCCCGTAACTAGGAAAAAACTAAGGAAAGGAGAAAATAAAGAATTACACGGGAAAATTTGCGGGATGTATGTGAGGATAAATATTTAAATATTTTCTATGTAAAATGACAAAAAAGACGGCAAATTTAGTAAAAGCCATTCCTGCCTAATTTATTATCAAGTGAAGCGTCAGCATAATAAGTTTGAATCGTGTATACCCTGTGTGTCGTCCAAATTATAAGGTGTTAGTGTTATTGTGTGAAGTTGTTAACATTTGCAGTGTGAATCCAGTTTATGGTACTGAATTCAAATAAAGACCGAGGTTTCAAACTCGAGGTAAAATAATGAGAAAAAAATTGATATTCAGAATAAACAAGAATGTAGTGAAAATTATAAAATTTTTAAGGCAAGGGAAGGCGATCGTTGCTAGTGGCCATTGGTGTCGAAATCAACATAATATTAAATATATATTTGACCCGAAAAACAAACCAAGTAAGTAGAGAGTCTAGTGAGGATAATAAGGGAAAATACTGGAAAGTGAAAATATTTTTGTTCTAAATTTTAAGGATTCGGAGAGACCTCAATCTGATAGGGGATGACAATTTTAAATACCGTGTCATCAAAAGAGGCGAAATTAATTTGTGGATCACACCAACAACAAGTGGAGGCTGACGAAACAACCGACTACCCTAAATATCATCAAGGTATCTCTAAATTAAAAAAGGATATCAAGGTCAGTTTACCAATTAAGAAAATTGTGCCCAAAGTTCATGCCAGCCTAATGCTGACGCTACAACTTCCGTAACCACCAAAATAATTGGATAGTCTTCTCAATGTATGAGAGAACAATTTCGATCTATGTACATTTATTTTTTTTTGTGTTGATAATGAAACTTATGAAGAAAGCTGAAATTACGGAAAATCGAAACCTGTAAACCGAATCTAAACCGTTAACGACACCCTTAACTTATATGGAAAATTTAACCTAAGAGAATTCTTAACCTATGAAAAATTTTTAACATTGAGGAAAATCACAATCTTAGGGGAAAAAAATAGGAAATATTAATTTTAATAAAGACACAAAAAAATATAGTTTTTTTTTGATATATGTAGTTTATTTAGGTATTGTAATCTTAAGAGGCAGTTTTTAAAGTGTAGGCGTAGTATGAAATAAAATTTGAAATTCAACAATAAAATAAAGTCGCATTAAAAAACAAAAAAATAGTACTCATCGGTCAAAGATCTTCAGGGAGCTCCTTTAAGGTTAGGGACCTGGAAGAAAAAGTAAATTTAAATTATTTCATTGTCGCGACTACAACAGAAAATGATGTGAAGCATGAAAGCGACGCCTAACATCGTCTCAACGCCTCATAAGAATTAGAGTTTTTGTATTTTTGTTCTAAGTGTTTGTTCTTTTATATATTTATTTTTATACATTTAGTTTGATAAGAAATTTGTAACATTGACAATAGTCCTGTTTTACCTTCCTACATCCTAGGGTTCGATTTATTTAAAAAAAACCTTGATTTGGTCAAAAGACCGTTTTAAAACTGTTAAAGCCGTTTAACGGTTCATATGGAAACAACGTTTTTTTTTTATTTTAAGTGTTTGTTTAGAAATATTTTTTTGATGTATTTAATAGAATTAAGTTTAGATTAGAAACCATTAATAAAATTATAATGATTTATTTTTTGAAATTTTAATATTTTTTTATAATGGACGGCTAGTACATCATAGTAGAGGGGGAAGTGAAGTGAGGTAAGTGATGAAGTGAGCGGATTAAAGGGATCATAAGAAAACTGAGGCGGCCAGCCGTATGATCAATGGTAGGGTAGGGCGGTTGGAGACCAAATCCTGTCTCTCACTCGGAGAAATGTAATTGTTGAAATGTAGTTTTTTTTTTGGTATTTATAACTAAACTAAATTAGTTGATGCGTACCTTAGGGCCAGGATGGCGGGATGGAACCTCCCAGAGAGGGTCGACTGAGCCAGCCGGTGTTGCCAGTCATCCTCAGGCCGCCTAGTAAGGACACGTAACATGTTGTTGCTTCTCCTGCTCCCGGTCGTTCTTCTGCTGCCATTCTAAAGGCTGTGGTGTACATTTTCACTTATTTTGATTGTTAATTAAGTTTTATTTGCTTAAAATGATTTGCATTTAACAACCAAAACCAAACGTCATAAAGCAAAACAGCTGACTTCGAAAATTCGCAATTCTCTCTCCCTTATTATTCTATTCCCCGTCTGTTTAGAATAGGAGGATTTTATTCCCGGGAAAAAATAATTCCCCGGGAATTATCTCCCGGGGAGTATTCAGAATCGGGCTGAATATGAAAAATGTCTGTGAGTTTTTAAATGACGAGTGTGAAACTCCCCCTAAGACTTGTTTGTCAAAGCTATATTAAAAGTATTTAAGTTTGTAACCGTAATTCTACATGAGTTTCAAGTACCAGAGTGGAATACACTGAACAAAATCAGTAGAAGTTAAATTTTTTGTTTGTTTTTATTTGTCATAATACAAACCATAAAACAAGCAGGGTTAATTGAGTTAGTGGGGTATTTTTGTAGCGTTTTACTTACCTAAGACCTGCTTGAATTTACCAACAATGAGGATACCGGCAGTCCCCTAAAATTATAACCGAAATAAATAATGAGTTTATTAAGAGTAGCATTCCAAAAGTCCCGAAAGTGAACATAAACGAAAAGCCAACATGAACGCCAAAGTCAAAATATGGTAGTTTATACATCACTTCATACGTGCGTTCGCTTACGAAAGCTGTCACTGACATTTGTGGTTTATAGAGTTGCCCAACTAAAATAAATCATTATAAAATAATGAAAAATATTAAAAAAAGTTAGCTCTATTTCAATGACTCAACAGATTTTAAGAATGCAATTGTTTATAATAGTCCAGATACAAGCAATATTTAAGACGTTATTAACCAAAAAACCAATATATTTTGCATATGGTCAAATGGCACGTGTTTTTTGCTAAGATAAATAATTTAATATAGATTGGAAAATTTATCCGACCATTTAATAATCAAACTTTTTTTCATACCCATTCTATGTGAATTTCCTTAATGAAATTTGGTACTCGGCAATGTTTTCCTACAAATTTGAGATTAACTACTGTACCACGCCCATTTTCGTACCTCCCATACAAAAGATGGGTTGGGCGACTCGATATCTCCCATATACCACAACAGATCGTAACAAAATGTGGTACTGATCAATATTTTGTGTAATACTGTGTAATGGCAACTGAACAAGTCAATATACCAATTTTTGTACCTCCCATATAAATGTTGGGCGGACAATTGGCTGATAGTCACGATAACTACCCATAATCACTTAGGATCGTATTTAAGTTGGGTATTGAATAGTATTTAGCGGAATACACTCTGCTATTGAATATAGACACATTTGCCACCCTCATTTGTTCAAAGGTAGGGGTGAATATGTGTTTTTTTTTTAAAGAACTCAGTCGCAATGGATGACTTCGGGTGAGGGTATGTTTAAGTCGGTTAAAATTTCTGTACTGGTTCAAAGAATTTAGTAAAGGATGAAACCTAAATAGCACTACAAGAGAGATAAGAAGTCGACACTATTAATTCAACAAACTTCGCATATTTCATGAATCGAGCTTCACGGACCACACTTTCTTTATCATAATTACACTGTGTGACACCAAAAAAAATGGGGTTCTGTCAACGGATTCTGGTAGGTCTAAAAAAAAATACGTGTATCGGCGTTTTGCCAGATCTGATCAGAATTTTTTTTAGGGCGGGTCAAAGTTTCCGCCCCACGGAACTTTCTTGCAACATATCGGCATGCAATATTGTGTGTTCGTTACTTCGGAGGTACAAAATATGTTCAGAAGTTTTATAGAAAAGATTCAGATAAACATTTTTGTGGAACAAATTAACCCTGTAACTGTCACGTATAACCATAATTTTTCCTTTTTTTTTTGAAAACTCACAAAAAACTGCTCCAAAACGACGGGGGGTGTGGTCAAATTTTCTACAAAAATGATCGCGATAAAAGTTTACTATGTGTCCGAACACTCCAAAACACAAATCTTATCCCAAGTGGTAGATAATGAGCAACAACTAACTGCCTTCTAAGGGTTAATAATGGATTGTCATTTTGCTGTTTCCATTAATGAATTTTGTCATATTTCATCTTTTATCTAGCACTTGGGCTAAGATTTATGCTTTGGAGTGTTCGGACACATATAGTGAAATTTTATGGCGATTGTAGAACATATTGGCCACGCCTCCCGTCATTTTGGAGCAGTTTTTTGTGAGTTTTCAAAAAAAAAAAGGAAAAATTATAGTTATAAGTGACAGTTAGAGGGTTAATTTGTTCCACAAAAATGTTTATCTGAATCTTTTCTATAAAACTTCTTAACATCTTTTGTACCTCAGAAGTAACGAACACACAATTTTACATGCCGATATGTTGCAGGAAAGTTCCGAGGGGCGGAAACTTTGACCCGCTCTAAAAAAATTCTGATGAGATCTGGCAAAACGCCGATACACGTATATTTTTTTTTAGATCTTTCTTCCAGAATCCGTTTAGAGAACCCCATCATTTTGAAAAAAATCTAATTTTATCTCACAGTGTTATTGATTCAAGTTTTTGGTGGTGTTTGATTTTGTTCCAGTTTCTTGTCTGGATTCAGGATTCTGATTATTCTAATATAGTCACAGATTCCTCTCCGCCTCTAAAAGAAGTCCACAAAATAATAGGTTCAGTGTCGCCGCCATTAAACGAGGTGACCGTCGTCAAAAGAAATGTGAGATGGTCAAAGTAGGAACACAAATCCCCGTTCTCATGCACGAGAGTCGCACACAATTAATATTGCAACACCGACTCTCTGTCCAATTAATTAAAAAAATTTAAGTTACAATATTCCAAATTAAAAACATATATTTGTATCTGTCAATGTATCACACCCATCATACAATACTCTCTTTCATGCGTTTCTCTTCGCAGCCAAAACGCGCGAACGTGGCAAACGACATTGACTTATGCTGTGCAGACGATATTGCATTTCCGGCTGGTTAACCTTCTCGTGCAATTTCTTCTTGGCATCATCCACGTTGTGGACCACAACGCCACCATCGCCTGCTTCATCCATATTGAAAGCATCACCCTCTGCACATTCGGGACACTGTTGTGTCAATACGATGTCATTTATTTCCGTTGGCCACTCACAGATCTTTTCAATTTGTCTAACCACATAGTCCCCGAATGCTTTGGTATCATCGCGACGTTCCATGACATAAACACTGGCAGTGATATCGAATATTCGACGTTCCAATATCTTAAGGAAACGACGAACATTTACCAGATCTACACGTTTATGATTGCCCAGGAGCACCATTAGAGGGGCTGCATCACATTGAGACATTTGGAATAGTGTTTCAATGCCCTGCAAAAGGGAATCCAAGCGTTGATCGTTTGCTTGTCGCACCTTTTGTAAATCATCATTCTTTTTCCGTTTCTCCGCTAATGTTTGCTCCAGACGCTCTATAGTCTCCTGTTGGTCTTGTAAGGAATTCAAATTCGATTTCTTAAGAGAGTCTATGTCGTTGTAAAGACGATTCACAGAGTTCGTGAGGAGAGTCATGTGATAGCTGAGCTCATTGGCGTAGTTAAAGTAGGAATAGTAAAGACTTTCCTGCTGCTGGAATTTCTCAATGACCTTTTCGACATTTTGCGTTTGGGTATACGCTTGAATTTTCTCCAGTATTTTTGTATACAAATTGATTTTTTTCGTATGATCCCGTCGGAATTTTTCACGTCGTGCATATTCTTTGGGTTGCAGATCAGCCAGGACTCTTGTTTTCCCCTTGGTATCCATAAATTCAGTG
This sequence comes from Phaonia tiefii, assembly GCA_963931995.1. Classification (NCBI taxonomy): domain Eukaryota; kingdom Metazoa; phylum Arthropoda; class Insecta; order Diptera; family Muscidae; genus Phaonia; species Phaonia tiefii. The sequence continues at coordinate 142,621,414 of OZ008367.1, read as the reverse complement.
GTATCAGAGTCAGCTGCAATTTTTCGCATTATACCCTGCATTTCCACCTTACGCAAGTCCCTCTCTTTCGTTTCACGCTTAACAATATTATCGATCTTCTCATAGATATCTATGCAATTGTCAAAGGTCCCCAAGGCATATTCGATCAAATCTATTAAGTACTTCTTGTCACTATTAAGTTTCTGCACCAGTTTCGTGTAGCTGTCATTGAAAAATGTACGATGATTAAGAATTGTCATCAGTTCTTCTCTTAGAGCAGCATTGGCCGCAGCAAAGCCACATTCCCGTCTTACTCCCACTTCCAGCTGATTTTCCAAAATCATCATTTTCTTGCGTGCCTTAGCTACATGGGCCTGATGTTGGGTTTCAGGCACCGTCTTGCGATTCAAATCATATATCTGTTTGTTCACCCGGCTTATTTCGCGTTCCAGATTGGCTATGGCCACTTTAAGTTTACGGATATCCTCAGCCAAATCCTCTTGGCACCGAACATGACATTGAATATTCCGCAGACATCGTTTGTTTTCACGTATATGGGTTACACCATTGGCCACCCATATTTGGGCTCTCAAATTGTCTTTCTCCAATTTTAATTGGTCAATGGCATTTTGATAGCTGGCCTCGATAATGGTCTCCTTACGCGTTTTCAATTTTGTCGAGAGAATCTTTTTGTATTCCCTTTGACGTTTGCCAAGATCCTTCTGTTTGGCCAGATATGCTTCCAGGAAATTCTTTTTTGCAACATTATCCATGGTTTAGAGCAGGATTGTCTTTTTTTCTAAATTTATAAGGTTTTATTGATTGTATTTTTGAAATTTAAACCAAAAGTTGGTCTAGAAAATATATTTTTTGAAAAATATTCTATTTGAAGAAAGGTTTTCAAAAGTTTTCGAAATTCGACATTAGATACAATGATATCAAGGCAGCTTGAATAGGTAGAAGCAATACTACAAAAATTACAACAAGGCAACAACCATAGATTAATACTTATAGTAGATCTACTAGTTCTCCCACCAAATTTATGACATTTATCCTGGTGTGATATTTACGTTTGATGTTGAAAAGAATTTCTTTACTAATACCAGATAGAGGCAATTTTTCAAAACAACGAACAAAATAACAACAACAGCATTTCGTATTGTGTGTTAAAATTATTGTGTTAAATACAACACAAATGTATGCTAACAATAACAGTCAATAAAAAAGTTAAAAACACATTTAAATTTCACAGTTTTTCACCAAAATGGCATGAAAAATTAAAGCAAGAAGTTATTGTAATTCCACCTGGTGTATATGACTTTTCGTCAAACATCTCTCCGCATCACGAAGAGTGTGAAAGGAAACGTCAGATGAGCCAAATATTCTCTCTAGTCTGAGATTACTCTATGGCAACAACAACCAGCATTCTGTTTGTGTTTGGTGTGTAGTTTATGTCAATATCAAAGTACTACGAACCATAGATAAAGTAAACAAATAGATGAAGCACAAGTGTTGGGGAAATTTTAGTGTAATGGGTAATTTTCTAGATGTCGTTGAAAGCATTAACTGGGATTTTTTTGTTCACAAAAAAAATTTCAAAAAATATGACAATAAAAATCTAAAATTTCATATCAAAACAAAAAATAATTTTCAATAAACATATCAAGAATACAACACGTTTCTTAAACTACAAATATCTGATGGCAATCGAATTGCTAAGCCATGTCACCACCGTCTATGTCCTAATAAATAGGTTCTTCCTCCTGTTCAGCTACCATTCCTTGTTGAGAGTCCTCAGAAACTCTAACGGTTTCGGCATCTGCGACCACAGAAGTTGCTACAGTTTTTGGGCGGTGAAGTTTTTAGATTAAAAAGGCGTTCCGGGATGTTCATCTTTGGGCGGTCTTACGGGTTTTCTCCTATTGATATCCTAACACCGGCCGCATGGCTTTGAAATATTTTTTATATAAGAAACAAATACTCTTATGAAAAATCACATAAATGTTGTCACATTTTCCATTTTTAAATTACTTTCACAAAAATTTTCCACAATTATGAATAAACGTCAATGAGAATTATGGGAAACTTCAGTGAAAGTGACAGTAGTACAGGACAGCCATAGAATAACACATACCATAGAAGGTTTTATTCGCTCAATAAATTAAACGTCATAGGTACGATGGAAAGTAAACATTGGATGGTAGAAATATGGGTTCAATAATACCAGATAGTGGCAATAGTATACAGCGATCAACACAGGAATTTCGTGTTTTTGTGGCAAACTAGTTGTGTTAAATACAATACAAATGTATACCAACGATAAAAGTCAATAAAAAAGTGCAAAATATATTTAAATTTTTCAGTTGTACACCAAAACGACATGAAAAAGTTAAGTGAACATATTTTGTAACTCCACCTGGTGTAAGATAATTTTAAATTTAATTGCTCTCATTTCCACAAACCTACGATGAGAGTGTGAAATGAAACGTCAGATGAGAGAATAAGTTTATCTAGGTATGTATTAGTCTATGAGGACAGCACCTAGTGAACAAAGTTGACAATGGTCGCGCTATATCTATTATTTCCTTTATCTATGCTACGAACAACGGATACAAAACAAAGATAAACAGCATTTGACAGATAGTGTGCACCACTTTGGCACCACGACATGAAAAAAAAACAAATCAGCTGTTCTCATACGACAACCTTCTTGAGCAGCCTTGAATGATATGGTGGATATGATAGTACGTACATATATGAATATTTCGACGAGTATTGGAAACTAGAATAGTACCATTACCCCCGTTTACACTATAGAGTAAATATACCTAGAGTACCCAATTCCCACAGTAACTTTACGGCATTAGGCTTAGACTCATATAGGCGTTGCAAGTTAAAAAATATTGCATAAATAATAGCAAATAGAGGCATCAGCTGAATTCAACCAACAAGAAAACAACAACGAATTTCGTGTTTGTGTGTTCAAAATTTTGTTTTAAATATAACACAAATGTAAACTAACAATAAATTATAACAAACAAGTCCAATATACCCTTAAATTTCATTGTTCTCCACCACAACGACTTGACAAATTTAAGTTAACAGTTCTTGTTACTCCACCTGGTGTAAGTCAAACGAGAGATGAGACAGATGACACCTCCAAGTGTATTTACTCTATGGTTTACACATGCAAGTGCAAGTTTGAAAAACTAAATACATTCACAACTTTTTCACTAGTTTAATATATAGAGTAATACATATATAGAGAGCAAATTTGTCTCATTTGACGTTTCCTTTCACACACTTCGTGGTGAGGTCGGTGTAATAGAGAGCTGTTCGGCTTACACAAGGTGGATTTACAAGAACTGTTGCCTGAAATTGTTCATATCGTTTTGGTTGTGAACTGTGAAATTTAAACGTATTAAGGACTTTATTTTTATCTTTTATTCTTAGTATACATGTGTGTAGTATTTAATACAATAATTTCAACATACAAAACGAAATGCCGTTGTTGATTTCTTGTTGGATGTTTTGAAATACACCCTGGTTCACTTATTTAAAGGCTCTAAAAATTCTAAATTCAGCAGCCTGTATGTTTTGCAATTTGTAACCGATTCCAGAATTTTAAAATGGAAATGGAAGCTAGACATCTTGAGATATAAAAAAATCATGACAATAGTGGTTTCTTAACTAAAGAACTTTTTTTGAGCAATTTGTAAAAAAAGGACAAAAATGTGCTATTTTTTTTTTTTGGTTCACTTGAATAAAGACACTAACTAATTTTAATGAGAACAGTTTTTCTTGTTTTTTTAATTTATTTTACTTTATTTAAGAAAAAAGCTTCTCAAAATACCGTTCGGAATCGGTGTAAAACTGTAGGTACCAATCAGTGAGTGAAAACTGGAAAGCGTACAGCTCAGTGATTGTGAGAAGTTCTCCCCGGTCCCTTAATGGGATGTAATGGGAAACCATTTATTTTTTATTTAAGAACTATTAGTAATGGGTACAACCCCCTTTGTTTTTAATAACTTCAAATATACGGGTTTTCATTTGATTCCAAGCATCCTTAACGGCCTGAATTAGTGACTGCTTGTCATCAAATTGTCTACCTCCTTCATATACCTTACGACATAACTAACCCCGACCTTTTTCACAATGTTTAGATCTGGCGAATAGGGTGGCCATTTTGGCTTGTAATGAACTATTTTACTACTCTGGCGTTGTGTATAGGGGCATTATCCTGTTGCAATATCCAAGATATGCGACCAACTGAACTTCGGAAAAGCCGATTCCAATAACGTTGTGTTGCTGGCATCAGTCATTTTTGCACTTTGAAATTCAAAATCGATGGTGCCATAGTACGTAATAGCACCCCACACCATAACGCCGCCCTCTCGGCTGTGATGTCGGTTCCAAAAAATGATTTTATTTGCGCAGATCATGGAAATAATAGTTGTAGCCATCAGACCCATCCAAATTAAACTTCTTCTCATCCGTAAATACGACGGTTCTCCAGTCATTTACATGACTTCTTGGCTCACAGGAGCTTTACGTGGCGGCTTTTTTGTAATTTCAGGTATTTAAGATACTCACAGCTCTTAATTACTCTGCGTACTGATGACTTGCTCGCTTCTACTCCAGGTTGAGCTCTTATTTTTGACAAGGATAAGGTAGAATTAGAAGCAATTCTGATGATTTTTCTTTTCTCATACGTAGATAAAGACAATGAATCCCTCCCTTTACAATTTTTTCCATACCCCTCGGGGTTCTTGATGTAATTGTCGGCAACTGTTGGGCTCCGTCCAATTTGTTTAGCGATTTTAGTTTTTTCCGATAGATTTAAATTTTTTTTTCCCATTTTGACTCTTAAAATGATTAAGATGTAATAAATTGTAATAAACAAACGCTCCCTACAAAAAATCATCGCTTGCTTTAAAAATAATAAAATGCCTTTATTCAAGTGAACCAAAAAAAATAGCACATTTTGGACTTTTTCCTATAAATTGCTCAAAAAAAGTTCTTTAGTTAGATTTTTTTTATATCTCAAGGTGTCTAGCTTCCATTTCCATTTTAAAATTCTGCAATCGGTTACAAATTGCAAAAGATACAGGCTGCTGAATATGGAATTGTTAGTGCCTTTAAATGAGTGAACCGGAGCGTATTGTCTATATCTGCTATTATTAAAGCAATTCTATTCACCATCCAACGTTCATATCGTATACAAAATGAAAAGTCAGGCCCGACTACCACATGACTAACGATTGTTTATTCCTAACGAAAGGCTATAAAGCGAACAAATGCAAACTAGCTTTTGACGAACAACTGTGGTTTTACTAACAACGATCAGAACTATCACGGTAGCATTAGGGTAAAACATGTAATAATTAGATCGCAGATAGAAAACTGTTAGAAATCAACTCTTGACGACCGAGTGAACAATCCTAAAAAACGTTATAGTTCGACCCTCATCAAGTGACAACTTTTCGATATACATATATTCAGGTGTAGGTGTAGTAGTCCTCGGTCATACTAACCACGATAAACTGTATTTATTATGTCTTTTTCGTCGGTTCATCCGTCTTTTAAGGACAAAAGAAATGCCCAAATAGTTCGATGAACTTCACTGGCGGTTACCACCCAATGCCCTGCTACGCACCGTTATTTGCATGCCATTCTTTAAATACCATCCGACTGGAGTCTAAAAATGTCATTACTAGGGGACCTTTGGGAAATTCTACAAAGGAAAAATACATTGGGCAGCGCCATTACAAATTTATACCAAATTCAAAATTCTAGTTTAATTTGAGGCAATGAGTCACTGAAATTTGTAGCCGTTGTGTGGCAAAGAAACCAGAAGTAGAAATCTGACCCAGTCTGACTTCGGCAACTAAAAATTGTTTGACTACAATTAAAAAGCGTAATATCGATCCTGTTAAGAAGATTGAAGAAGTTCTAAATATTCATTGAGAAATTGAGTCCTTAAGGAATTGAGTAGGGTTTAAAAATTTATCGCACATTTTGTCTTTGTTTTAAATTGAAATTTGTTAGTTTATTAACTTAGGTTAAAATGACTAGTGAAAATATATACAATTTTAACAAAAAAAAAAATAATGATATAAATGAACAAGAAACCTCTTAACCCAATACCCGTAACTTATGTATAACTTTGTTAACCATTTACAACATTACGCCAAAATTTTAGTAGTGGCCTGGAGTTGGTATAATGAGTAGGCGGTGATGCTATTAAATCGTTCACTTCCACAATTGGTACTTCCGATTTCGTTTTCTCGTAACAATTATACATTCGATTGATTTTGTCAATATCCAAAGGTGAAAATCCATCACGTTGCCCCATCATGTAATTCCCTTCTGGTGCCTTAAATGTGAAGGAAAAATGGTTCAATTGTAAAATTATAAAATCAAAAGTTGTTACAGAGTTGAATGGAATTTTAATGCGTAAACACTAGGGATGCCAAACGGGAAATCCCGAATCCTGAAATCCTGGGATTTTTCGGGATTGTTGAATTACAATCCCGGGATTTTTCGAGATTATTTTTAATTTTGAAAAACATAAAACTAAAAACTAAAAACAATGACAAAAGTTCAGTGTGGTGTTACTTTTTGGAAGAGTCGAAAGGTTAACCTCAAGCAAAATGCAAATTGTGCAAAAAGGGTTTAAAAACCAATGGCGGTCTACAAAAGGTTTATAACACATCTTAACGTAAATTAATTTTGGCATATGTATGTCTATTATATGGCTAACTCTCCAAAAATTACAAAAATTATTGCGTCGGGTAGAACATGTTATTTTAAGCAAAGAAAGCAAAAGCATAGTTTCGGAGTTATGGACCCCGACATTTCGGATACTTTATAAACAAGTCATTTCTAAAACAAGCCATAACAAACTTATCAAGTTATCGGACGTTTACGTTTCTCAAACAAAAACTTAAAATAATTTTTGTTTTTGTTTGAAAAAAAAATATTCAAAAAATTGGGCAAAGTTTTTAAAATAATTTTGGTTTTTGTTTGGGAAAAGTAAAAAAAAACGATAATTTTTCTAACTGTCAATATCCGATAACTCGATAACTAAGGGACTTATCAAAAAGTGCTACATTAGGTTTGTTTCTTTACTTTACCGCGGGATCCCGCGGGAACCCAAACTTACCCAAACGCGTTTCTTTACTCACAAATTGGGCAAATGAGAGCGATTTTTGTTTCTCTTAACGTCAAAATGCGTTTTTCTTTTTACCGAACAATCAGCTGTTCGAAACGTCAACATAAAAACATATGTATTATTTGTGAAAAAAATAACACAAGTGTAAAAAAAATTATTGAATCTACAATTTTATTAACTTGAAAAGTGATTGCTTTGAGAGTGCTTATTTAAAGAAGATGGGAAGTGTGCAAATGAACATGATATGCACGATTTGTTGTCAAGCATATGTTTTGTGTTGACATTTGTTTTCGGGCTAGAAAAGTGGTTTTTTGCGTTTCTTTACTTTTGGGTAATATTGAGTATTTGAGAGAGAATTTAACTTTTACTCTCTTTTACTCGAAATTTACCCAAAAAGTAAAGAAACAAAGCTATTATTTTATGAGTTTGTTTTGAATTGTTTTATACAAAAAACTGATATCCATGGCTTTACACGGTACGTTTACGCCATAACCCTCTCACATATCCGAGATTTCTGGGCCCATAACTCCGAAACTATGCATTTGCCCCGATTTTGTTATTTTATTTTTTTCTTAGAATAACGTATTATAGACCTGTTCCCAAAAAAATTTTAAAATAGAATCCCGAAAAATCCCGGGATCCCGAAAAATTCCGGGATTTCGGGATCGGGTTTTCGTAAATACCGAATCCCGGGATTGTTTAACATCAATCCCGTTTAGCATCCCTAGTAAACACTGTATCTTAAATCCAATTTTTCAAAATAGTTCTAAAATTATAGTTTCAAAATATTTTCAATACTTGGAGCCAATTTTTGGGAAGTATTGACCCCTGTTTGTTGATTGAATTTGCCATTTTAAAATTTGGTATATTCTATTGTAATTCATGTTCAACAATAAACAGTTAAACTGTAGTTAATACTTAACTAACAGACCATACTTAACTAAAAACAACAAAAATTAAAAATTCTATTTAAAATCTCAAAGTCATCAATTGAAATATAAAAAAAAACATCTATTGAAATTAAAACAAAATAAGTTAATATTTAAAAGACATCACTTGAAATGACAAAAAAAATCACTTGAAATTGAAAACACATTAATAAAAAATTAAAACACATTAATTGACACTAAACACATCAATTAAAATTTAAAATATATCGATTGAAATATAAAAACCTAAAATATAAAATCGGAATAATACTTTTTGAATTTCAACTCATGAATATTAAATTTAAATGTGTCTTTTAAATTGCAAGTAGTTTTGTAAATATCAATTCATGTCTTTTAAAATTCAATTGATGTCTTACAAATTTCAATTGATATTTTTTAAATTTCAATTGATGTATTTTAAACTGTAAATAGAGTTTTCAAATTTCAATTAATATTTTTGAAAATTTAAATGATTTTTTTTAATTTCAATTTGAAATTGGAAATGTACAGAATGGTTGAGAAGCTTTCTCATAGCTATTTACCGGAAAACTAATTAAGCGAGTTTGCCATCGCGAAGGAAATGAAAGGAAGCGGTGATTAAACTTACGTTCTGGTGAACAAGAGTAGCGGATGCTAACGCGGTCACTATAACACTGCAACTAATTCCGTTTTTGTCGTTTCACTAACTAGTCGCACTGGAACTAGTATGGAACTAGTTTGGGACCAGTTTGACCGTATCTTACTTATTGTTAAAATTTAATAAATAGAATAAATGAGAGCTTATCACATACAGTGAGCTGTGCGCTTTCTATTTTTATACTCACTGATTGGGACCCACAGTTTTACACCGGTTCGGAACGATATTTTGAGGAGCTTTTTCATGGCTAAATACTCGATAGTGTCGCCGTCACTATGCGAGGTGACCGCCGCCAAAAGAAATGTAAGGTGGTCAGTGCAGAGATCGAACCCAGGATCACATGTACAAGAGGCGCGCACACTAGCCATTTCACCACCGACGGCCACTTTATATTTAGTTGATGGAAAATTCGATATAGTCGGCATTGCTTGGCTTTCTGAGCCAGCAATCGTCCACTTATGACTAGGGCAATTGTAATTCCACATGCTGGAACACCTAAACAGACATGATATCCACTTATATACACGCTAGAAAATCCATCTTTTTTTGTTGTTTGGATGCAAACATATCGTGTTTGTAGTTTGTCGCAAATATAGTATACTTGTGTCCAAACACATTGTGTGTGCTATTCAATATTACACGTTGAAGTCATAATGAATGATATGTTATAATATATGTTTTTGTGACCCAAATATGACTTTGTTTGTTGAAAACTGCTGAAAACAAAAACGTGGCAGACAACAAAGAAACAAAAAAGCAGCAGATCTTCAATTCATGAAAACAATGTTCCAAACATATACATTGTTCCTGCAAGATGTTGCTGGGGCCATTTTTTTCAGCGTGTATATATGTGGACAAACATTTATAACTTTTCTTGATCATCCCTTTGGGAAATAGGCAGTCAATTGGGTACTTGCCCTGTGATAGGTTAAGATGGTACCAAAGTCAGACCTGCAATGCTAGGACAGGTTTATTAAAAACTAAATTTGTGAATTTTCAAATGAATCGGATACATGGGATCCTCGGGATCTACCCAGAAACTATTGAAAGTGGACAGGTCATTTAAGGTGTGATTCAAGGCATGTCACAAAGTGTATAAACGCCATACAAATGTTACCGGTTCCCAACATACATTAGCTCCAGAACTTGGGCAGGTTCTTGCCAACCACAGAACCAGGCACGTGATTCCGTAGGGATCATACCGAGTTGTACAAATCTTGTAATTTCGCTGAAATTTCTTCCATGACCCAAATTAGTATACAATTTTATGATGTGCTAACGAAAATAAAACGATCGTTTACAAACTCACCACAGCTTCAATAGTTGGCTGGCCGTTTTGTGAAAACGCCTTGGCTGAATAATGCATGATACTGCCGTAGTCGTAGGGTACTCCAAACGCAACAGTTGGTGACATTTTCTTAAAGTTTCCATAGGCTGTTTGCTTAATATTCTCATATCTGATGGCAACGAAAGCGTCACGCTCCTGACGATTTTGTTCGTGTAGAAACCCCAAAACATGCATAAGTTCATGCATTGGAGTACCGGGTTTGCTCAAGCAACCGGGTGTTTGTAAATTAACCTCCTGCTTACCACCAGCACGTCCAACAGATGACCAACAACCCGATTGGCCATTCCCAATGGATATATAATCCGTCTCCGTTGAGCGTGGTATAAAACGTATACAGGTCTTCTCGTGATATTCATTAATAGCATTGGCGATAACTAATAACTCACGGTTGCGAAAGTGCCCGGTAATTGCATATGGCACTATAGCATCAGGCCATCTGGACGATCTCGAAATGATGCCATTTTTTAAAATAATCTGGGATTGGGGTACTAAGATGTCTCCTTCCACATAGGGGCCCAATTCTTCGGGATTAACTGAAGACTCGCCAGGTATGTACTCCGAAACTAAGCGTGCTGTGTTATTAAAATCAGGTATGCGGTATAGGGAACTGCCAAAAACACTCAAATCGAAGATATTTGGATCAGTTGAGGGCACTGTATCAATAGACATTTCCACTACATCACCCACGTCCTCCTCCTCAGGTGCGAATCCTTTTGAGATGCTACGGATTAAGGCAGCACTTTGTATCAATCTTATGCTCAGACATAGAATCACTCCCACGTTAAGAATTTGCTTTATTAAATTCATTTCTCTGTTGTTGTGATACAGTAAATGTTGTTTGGAATGATTTGGATTGGCAACTAGTAGAGTTTAATCGAACTCATTTAAATTTATACAACTTTGTGATATTCCATAAATACGACACAGAACCACCATGATATGTCAACAGACGAACTTTTGACAAACGATCCCAGCAGTTGGCCAACATACTCGTACATATGTACTTTGTAAATACCCGCCCAACGACAACGACGACAACGTTACCGCACCAACCTTCACTCGATACGCAGCGGTTATTATTTGCCGCTCGTACTATACTTAGGCATTTGTTTAAACAGACGTTTTATCAACAGCAATTAATTTAAATAAATATTTAGACTCTACACATTTTATGTTTTCTTGTTTAACTTTCGTGTTTCATTCTCTGCCACAAAGAAATTTCTCCAAATCAGTTCAGTTCTCGCGAAAGTTTTCGAACTCTAAAACTTGAACTTGAGTCGTTCGTTTACGTTGACTGATAAGAACCGATGATGACGGTTGAATGGATGACGTTTATGAGTCGATCACGTGTACTTCATATTTAATAAATACAGAAATGATGTAATAGTTTTAATATTTAAACAATAATCTAGCGTAATGCTAAAAACATGTGCGCTACAATTTTGGGAAACCCCACCAGACGTACGAAATTCCTAAGTACATTTTTAGGTTACACCATAATTCAATATCGTGTTGTGTGAGTATTAGATCCAAGATTCTGTAAATTAAATTGAAAGCTCAATTTCAAGGTGTCGCTCAATAATTCAGTTTTCAAATGATGCGGTTCAGGCGATGTAAAATAGTTACAACGAACCCGGTTTTAATAGCATTACATTCATACGAAATTCATAAAGGGATTCAATTCGTTTAGTGTTAGTGCCGGCCTGGAACACCCACAAAATTCGTTAGCTGATAATAACAAGAAACTTCGAACATTTCGTGGGTAAATAGTTGACATAATAAAATGGCAACTAAGTTTTATAAAATAATAAACATATCAACTTTTATCAGTGTATTCAAGTACCCCAACCTTACTAAACCAAACCAATAAAGAAAATAAATACGCTAAAGTAAATACAATACACAAAGAAAAAATACAAAAACCGAAAACATGGAAGTTGTGATACTTATATATAATGGGTCATAACTACTAAATTTATCCATGGATTTTCTTCAGATATAATATGTTTTGTTTGTTTGTTTATTTACTCCGCTACAAATAAGTCCAGCTGGAGGTGGAATAATTTTTCCAAAAATCATCTTAAACTAAAATTTACAAATAAAAATATCATAGCGATACATATAAAGAAGAAAAAAATAAAAAAATAAAAAATTTAAATATTGAACAGGAAAAAATTTATTGTTGAGCATAGAAAAATTAAAAAAACTAACAAAATTGATACTCGTATAATAAAAACTTAAAATAAGGAAACAGGAAACAGCAAATATCAGGCAGCAGGAACCGGGAACAAGATGGAGAAGCAGAATTCTAAATCAGGAACAACAACAAAAAGACAAACGGGAAGAAAACAGGAACTACTAGCATTCGGGATACATTGATTAACAGCAAATACGTCATATTGGATATGATATTGAGTTGGCAGTATACATGAACCAACGTTCAGCTATGAACAGAGAAGAAACAACATATACAAGAAACAAGGGGAAAATGTAAAGATAGGCAGCAGGAAATCTGGAACCAGGAACATAAGTTAAAATACGAGAGTTACGAAGCAGGAAAAACAACACTAATAAAATCAGGAATAAATGTGAAGAGAGGCAGCAGGAAATCAGGAACCACGTACATAACTTAAAACACCAGAGTTACGAAGCAGGAAAAACAACACCAATAAAATCAGGTACATGTGAAGACAGGCTGCAGGAAATCAGAAACCAGGAACATAAGTTGATAATAGGAATATAAGTATGATAATAACGCAAACGTTATAATGACCACGATTTACGTATATCCGCTTAGAATGTTAGAACACTATATAGATCCGGCACCAATATCCAACTGGCAGATATCCTCGATATATATAAGGCTGACATGCGATGGACAGGTCATGGCTGTACAAGGAAGAAGAACTTTGGCATATACTACAGCTGCCATGAGAAAATTCATGAATTTGGTTGTGAATTTGTAGTTGGAAAAAGACCTAAGACATCTGGTCTCAAGGTTCAACCCCGTGAGTGAACGTATAGCCATCAGCCGCATATAAGCGAACTACGTTAACATATCGCTAACATATACATGCTTCGACGGAAGAAAAAGACTATGACACCAACGACATGTTCTATGAACGCCTAGAGGAAACATATGACTGCTGCCCTGGCCATGACATTAAGATTATTTTAGGTGATTTTAATGTTAAAGTCAGCGGGGAAAATGTCTATGAACCAACCTTCGACAAATTCAGTCTACACGCCACTACGTCCGATAACGGAATGAGACTTCGATTTTGCCGCGGCAAAAAACATGGTTATAGTACAAGGAGACGAAAACCCACATTGATCACCTGGTAATTGATGGAAGGCACTCTACTAGTGTAATAGACGTACGTGTGATTCGAGGAGCTAATATCGGTTCGGATCACTACCTGATTGCAGCAAAGGTTCGCACAAGAATAAGCAGAGCGAAATTCGTACGAAACCAAACATATAGAAAGCTTGAAATCGGAAAGCTGCAAATACCAGAGATTGCCACGGCCTATGCCAAGAAGCTCACTCAGATACTCATGATCCTGAAGCGCTCTCTCTATGAAAACAGCTGCAGAGACCTACTTGGTTATGAAATCCCGCTTAAAGACAAACCGTGCAACGATGAAGAGTGTCGCATGGCAAGTGGTGAAAAGAATGCTACACGTATGGCAATGCTTCAGTCAGTTGCAACGAGAGTCGCGACAGAGCGGTATAGAGGAAACCCGTTTGTTTAAGAAGAAAAAACAGTTGTGGAAAAAGCGCAAGAGTGAGCAAATTGAATCTTACAGACGCAGGCATGAGGCCCGTATATTCTACCGAAAAATACAACGGCCATGGAGTCTTTACATAATGTGCCCTGTTTTTAAAAAAGGCGACCCGAGTTTATGTACCATCTATCATAGAATAAGCCTTTTATCCATCGCATACAAGGTCGAAATATACGAAAGAGTAAAACCGTTTGTTGCATACCTGATCGGACCTTATCAGTGCGGCTTTAGGCCTGGAAATTCAACTATCGACCAGATATTCATATTACGATAAATCGTGGGGAAACCCCATAAAAAACAAATCGACACCTACCACCTCTCTGTAGAGTATAAGGCTGCCTTCGATAGCCAGATAAAGGGAAAACTGTACCAAGTTATGTCGGAGCTTGGTATTCCTGCTAACCTGACATGCCTTTGTAGAATGACATTGACCGACACGAAATCCTCGGTAATTGGTAAAGATCTCACCGAACCGTTTAGTACGAGGCGAGGTCTCAGGCAGGACGACACCCTATCATGCGATCTCTTCAACATATTAATTGAGATCATCGTGAGAACAGCTGCAGTGAACACGTATAAAACTCTCAGCAGAAAAAGTCACATGCTGCCCGCGTATGCTGATGATTTAGACATCATTGGGCGAAATCTGCAAGAAGTTACTGCAGTATTTTCGAGAACTGAGAAGGAATCAGCAAAAGTGGGTTTGACACTAAACGAGGACAAAACAAAATTAATGGTTTCGAGAATCACAACTCCACCCGATTGGATGAAAGCATGAACGTTGACAACCGTTATAATTTCGAGGTAGTGGACGAAATTATTTATCTCGGATCTGTCGTAAACAGAAGCAAAAATGTCAGTCTAGATATCAAACGGAGAATTGTGCTTGCAAACAGGTGTTATTTCGGGCTAAGCATGCATTTCAGAGATAAGACCCTCTTTCGAGAAACGAAGATCCAACTATATCAGACTCTCATACAACCTGTCTCGCTTTATGGCGCAGAATCTTGGGTCATATCGCTTGCTAATGAAACAGCTCCGAAATATATATGGTCCTATAACGGCGAGTATCAACTACAGATGAACCACGAGCTGCATAATGTGTATCCCGACATCGACGTAATTATGTGTATCAAAATAGCGCGTTTACGCTTGCTAGGCCATGTCACTGTAATGCATCAGAATGAACTAGTGCAAAAGGTATTCGAAGAGGTACATGGGACTGTCTTGGGAGGTGGAAAGTTTCTGATAGCCATTCACTTCGGAGTGGCCAGAACTGATTCCTTCATTGGGCAGTCCAAGCAGCTCACTACTTTCTCGCAGTATGTCCTGGCCAATGGCTTATCGGAAACCTCCGCTAGCTAGCTAAAGTGAGAAGGCGAAACGGATGAGCAACCTGAGTGGTAATGCGATCACTGATACGTTTCAGAATTATTAGGTGACCTTGTCAATGAAGCTCTTGGCAGTAGTGGACATATTCTTCTGTCCAAAGTTGTAATTTCCTTTAAGGCTGTAAGAGATCATGTTTTCTCTGGTTAGTGAAAAAAATGTAAATGCCGCGGGTGGGATTCGAACTAACATTCGCTGTTTTGGTTTGGTTTCGATGTTTGTGAAGCATCATCTTCAGCAGCGTCTAGCCCGTTAAGCCACTGCGGTGTGTATTTACACAAGTCACTAACCGAAGACATTTATTGATTGTGTGCAGAGTGATTGTTGTCGCTACTTACACATTGCTTTCCTACTTACACGCACTGATGCAGAAGTTTTGAAAGTTCTATTTATAGAACGAACTATTCTAATTGTAGTTGTCTCGTTCTGTTTCGGTTTGGCCCGACCATATGTTTCAAATTTAGTTGTTTTAGATCCTCGTTATGTTTATTCTTCTGTCCTTTGAAGGCGGATGCGCCTACACCCCTGGCCAACGGCGGATCGGAATTGAGGAAAGTGTCTTTCGACCAACTATGGGTAATTACAATCTACATGATACCACCTCCGATAATGGAATAAGACTGATAGACTTCGTCGCTGCAAAGAACATGGTAGTTAGTAAGTAGCACACGATTCCAGCATGGTGACATACATAAGGCGACCTGGATACCTCCTGATCAGGGGACGAAGAACTTGGTAGTGGATGACAGGCACTCTTCTAGTGTAACGGATGTACGTGTGGTTCGTGGTGCCAATATCATTACCTGGTGGATGCGAAAGTTCGCACAAGACTGAGCAGGGCAGAAAACGTACGAAGCCGAACACAGGAAAAGCGGGATGTTGACAAATACCGGAGCAGTCAATATCCTGTCGACAGAAGCTTTCTCTCCTGCTAGGGCAGAATAAGAATGGAAGATAGTGTAGATTGTACCAAAAATCGAAATTTTTTTTTCAAAATAAATTTTATTTACTAATTTTGATGTTTTACTCATAGTTGGTTTTTAGCAAAGTTATAACGTTTTTTTCGTATCCTGAAGAATAGTAAAAATTCAGTTAACTTCTTAGGATGCACACTCTGCTGAGAATACGACAACATGTCACATTGATTTATTACCCCATTAACACCCCGGTAATCACTTTTACGAAACATCAAAGAAAGTACTAAATGTTATACTAAACTTCTTGTATACAAAAATACTACGATATGTTCTGATTATTATGTTAAATATGGGAATAAACACTAAAATGAAGGTCTTCGATGCGAAACGTACTATCACATGCTACCAAGAAAATACAACTATGACAACACTGAACTACGATAAGAAACATTTACGAATATTCATATGTTTATCATATTCATTGTCCCAAGTGGGGGAAATAAAAAGAAAAGGTGAATAAAATTTGTTTAACGACAACAACATTAATAGATATGAATACGATATATAGTATTTTATAAAACAATAATACATTCACACAACGGACACGGCAACATGCTGATCGCGCATATAAATAGCAATATGAATTTAAAGACAAGCACACGTCCTACGGAAACAGGCAGCTTAACAACCTCTCCAATAAAAGATTAAACAGAAATTCCAAAAATTCATTGGGTACAATATATTTCCTTGGATTGAAGTTAAAAATGTTCAAACAAAGTCCTGTTTTACTTCCATTGCTGGTGTTACTGGTAGGCCGTATTCTTTGTAGCCCAATATCATCTCAAATTAGCGACGAGGACGATATTGTTGAAGTCGAGTCGAATAGCTTGGACGGCGGTGATGCGCAACCTTCTAAGGATGTCATTGATTTAAGTTTCTACGGCATGGCTTTGTATGGGGAACCCGACGCCACGAACACTGCTAAATTGGTGGCCAACTATACCGCCGAAACTTCCGACGTCAATCCCGAGGAATTAGGTTCCTATTTGGAAGGTGATATTTTGATACCCAAGCAAAAAGGTGTAATCATGAAAAATGGGCTCACAACACGAAGTTCTCGTTGGCCCAAAGGTATTGTACCCTTTGAGATTCGTGGTAATTTCAATGCTCGCGACATGTCCATCATTGGGAATGCCTTAGAACAATATCATCGTCGCACTTGCATTCGTTTTGTGCGGCGCACCTCGCAACAGGATTACATTTCCATAGTTAGTGGTAACTCAGGATGTTGGTCATCAGTGGGACGTGTTGGCGGCAAGCAGGAAGTGAATTTACAGTCCCCGGGATGTTTATCTAAACCGGGTACGGCCATCCATGAAATTATGCACGCTCTAGGATTCTTGCATGAACAAAATCGTGAGGAACGGGATTCATTTGTCAATATACAATATCAGAATATACAACCCAATGCAGCGTCCAATTTCGACAGAGCAACAAAGACAATGGCTTTCGGTGTACCCTATGATTATGGCAGCGTAATGCATTATTCGGCCAATGCATTCTCAACAAATGGCAGGGCGACAATTGTACCAGTGGTGAGTATAATTTCATCGCAAATGATTCTTAGATTATCGAAGAATTTAAAAAATGTGTAGGACAAAGTGTTGAAGCTATTGGTACAACCAAAAGATTCCGTGGTTAATAATAACCAGAATGTCAACTACACTTTTGTTTTGCTGAAAAATTTGTCTCTTTTTGTTGTTTGGATGCAAATATGACGTGTTTATAGCTTATCGCAAATACAGTATACTTGTGTCCAAACACATTGTGTTTGCTATTCAATATAACATGGTTGGGACACAATAATTAAAAGGTTATAATATATGTATTTGTGACCCAAATGTGGTTTTCTTTGTTGAAAACAACTGCAAACACTGCTGTCCGCCACCGTACACAGAAAAAAATTCTATATATGGGACAATGTAGCGTCCGATTTCAATGAATTATTTGTGTAGTTTTAAGTCATAGAAATAGTCTAGCTGATGTCGTTTTGCATCCTACGGTTTTTGTTAAAACTGAAAATTATTCATTAGTTTCAAGAAAACTATTTACAAATATTTAATTCCTATTTTCAAAGAATTCTATTTGTCAATCTTTGATTCAACAAAAACATTCCTTGGTTTAATTAATTTTATGTATTGATTAACAAATTACAATTAGAAATATTGTTCATAAATTTTGAAAATTCAACGAATATCAACAATTTAAATTAGTCAAATATTCCTGACTTTTAGAAAAAAATTTCTCAGTATTGAAGAAAAAATTGTGTAAATTGTTGAATTAATTCCTACAATTTTCAAGTGGTTTTGGTGGATACATACAACTTAATTTAAACTTAATTTGCTTTCTGGAATATTTTTGAGCAAATATTGCCATTTTTAAATTGAATTTTATGACCAATTGCGTTAGTTTTCAGTTAATGTATGAGAAATTCATACTACAAGCTTACAAGGTCAGGAACATTTCTTTAATCGAAAAATGGTTGGATGGCTTCCGTGACAATTCATCATCAGAAGCCTAACTACTGTGCCTTAATTAATACCATCTGTTGATCATAAATCGTATATACAGGGTGTCCCCTAAACTTTTGTCTAAACTTAAACACGTGATAGCTGAGAACAAAAGCTACAATGTTTGTTCTTACGCCAATTGCCTAGGTGGCATCGTTTTCGAGATATTCGTGTTTAAAATAATTGCATTTTTGAATGCATTTTCAATAAATGCATAATCTACTTTTTAAATGAAAAAGAAATATCATTGAAAATTGCTTCAAAATTGATTTTCAATAAATAAATGCATTCAAAAATGCAATTATTTTACACACGAATATCTCGAAAACGAAGCCACCTAGGCAATTGGTGTAAGAACAAATATTGTAGCTTTTGTTCTCAGCTATCACGTGTTTAAGTTTAGACAAAAGTTTAGGGGACACCCAGTATACAAATTGAATTATGGAATTTACATATGCGAATTATTATCGATCGAAGATCCCTAAGTATCGTCAAAAACAAAATTATCTCGTAGGCTGTGACGTTATAAAGAACTCATCATAATGATTTGAAAAATCATATATTTCGAGATAAAATTTCAACAAATATGAGGTGGTTAAAAATTCTAAAGTTTGAATTGATTTTACTAATTCATTAACGACGTTTTTTATTTGAACTAAGTGTGAAATTAAGCAAAAATATTTTGTTGTAAAATCAAATAATTTGAATTTGAAAATCTAGACAACAAAGTATATTGATTTCAAGAATGTTTTCTTCAATTTAAAGAAATGAATATTTGAATTCCAGAAATTTTATTCATAGAATTGTAATTATTTGATATTACCAATGCTGTTTTTTTCGTGTAAAGGAACAAACAGCACCAGATGTCCAATTCACGAAAGCAATGCTTGCAAACATGTACATGGTTCCTGCAATATGTTGGTGGGGCAAATATTTTGCAGCGTGTATGCAAGGTCATCGAAAGAAATGTATGATGGTCAGATCAGGAATCAAACCCACGTTCTCATGTACAAGACCCGTGGACACTATCATTACCACACCGACGGCCACAATTAATTTAACAATAGCGAAATATATGATTCAAACTCTAAAATCGGTCAAAACCTGAACTTGACTTTATCTTCATTCCAGGCCACAAATGTTTGAAATATCAAGAAGAAGAAACATTAACCTCAATTATCACCATCTCTGATTATTCTACAGTTCGAGCTAACTAACATGAAATTTAAATTTAAAATGTATAACTGTCGGTCCGCTCTAACTAGACATTGTGATAATTACTCTCAATTGAATTTCATTTCAAGTTCATGTCAATTGTTTCTAATATTTTTGACCATTCAATTTTAATAACAAAAAGTTAATATCAACTAAAACGATGGCTACAAATTATTACCGTAGTTGATTTAATTTATTGTTAAATCAACTACGTATTTGTGTAACTATGCAACTAAGGCATTTTATCATTGTAGGTCCCATAGTTAGTTTGTTTAAGGTTTTTTTTTTGAGCCTTTTGAATAGATTCTGAATATTTAGATCAAGTTGTAAATAATGAATCAAAAAAAAGAATTTTAAGATGTTCTAAAGTTAATACAAGAATTAGGACAAAGTAAAAAATCAGAATTTATCTGGGTATCGTATTGCAAACACAACAATCTGATATTATTACTTTGATCACTGTGTATGCCGGATTGCTTGTTTCTTTTAATATTTCGGAGTCCTTTTATAATTTAAATACACGTATGTTCATATATTGAAATACAATTATATTTTCAGCAACCAATGGGCGCTTCTCAAATGGGTCAACGTGATGGATTTTCTGCAATGGACGTGGAGAAACTGAACCAGATGTACGACTGTGGTTTTGGTGCTGGACCTGGCACTGTCCCCGTTCCTGTGGGAGGTGCAGCTGGCGTTGATAATATAGTAGTGAACAGTTTTGTTAGTGGTATTTTAACCGGTTTGGGGTTTGGAGATGAGAAAACTGCATAAATATTTTTGAAATCTAAAGAGAACTTCATGACATTCAGAATAAAATATTACTTAAAATATATATTATTTATAGATTTATAACTAATACATACATACGCTGAAAAATCGGTATTTTTTGATGTTTGGATGCAAATATAACGTGTTTGTAGCTTGTCGAAATTATATATTATACTTGTGCCCAAACACATTGTGTTTGCTATTCAGTATTACATGTTCGAGACACAATGATTATATATATGTAGGTTGTGACCAACTGTGCCGTTGTTTGTTGAAAACTCCGGAAAACAAAAACGTCACAGACAACAACAAAAAAGCAGCAGATCTTCAAACAATGTTTACAAACATATACATGGTTCCTGCAATATGTTACCTGTGCCATTTTTTTCAGCGTGCATATACCAAAGAGTTTTTAGTAGTAGTTTTAATAGTCCTTATCACAATATGTAGTGGGAGTTGAAGGACAGCCAAAACTTGTACGAGTAGTTAGCTTTAACTGTATGATAACTGAAGATGGTGATAATGGGGGTAAAAGAAATATTTAAGGCTTGTTCCTCGATGTCGAATGAAAACCTATGGAAATGGTGGACCAGTCACTCGAATAAAGTTTGAGGGTTATGGCCGACAGGCATCGTGCACGTGATTTTCAAGTTGCATAGGTGGTTTTCCACACAAAGGCCATATTCCCAAATCGTTAACGTTTGCAAACGTCATCAGCGAATATTGGGTTGAATTGGTTTAGCACCCCAAAATCGATTGGGGACTACCGTGGTAAAGACCTTTATACATTGTATTCAAGGTCCCCAAGCATAATGTGCCTTTACAGCGCTGCTTTAGACTTGGATAATATACAAACGTCCAGATATTTACATTACATCACATCCTGGAAAAATAAACCCCTCACGCTGAAAATCTGTCGTTTTTTGTTGTTTGGATGCAAATAAATATAACGTGTGTTTGGAGCTTGTCGCAACTATAATACAAGTATGCAAACATAAACATATTGTGTTTGCTATTCAGTATTACATGTTACATATATCTGTGTCCCTGTTACAAATACAGCTGTGTTTGTTGCACTATTTATGCTCACTCAAGAGCAAGTGAATAGAAGAAAGACAACTACAGAGTCTATCTTGTAAGTGTGTATCTGAATTTTTGCATTATTCTCACAGTCAGTGATTCATAAATATTCCTGAATGTGCGTGTAAATTGCAGATGAAGTCAGCGTTTAGTTTCATGTATTCAGTCGTCAACAGTTCATCGGACAGAGGATATCAAAAGCGTTGCCAGTAAAAAAAAGGACTAAACAATGGCTCGGATCGTTAAATGGTTTGTGATGTTACTTTGGCTTTTGTGTATGTGTTTCGTATATGTGACCTGCACCACGAAAAGGGACCTCTGCGCAGAAAAAATTTTTTTACTTTTTGAGTGATTCTTATAGGAAAAAACGCTCTTTCGAATGCCGCAAACCGCAAGTTTCTGTCTTTTAGTTTTTTTACAAATCACCTGTAAAGATGAACATAATTAATGAAATATATGAAAAAATTAACGAAGCGCTTTTTTAAACGCGTTTTTCTCAATAACTTCTTTTCGGCGCAGAGGTCCCTTTTCGTGGAGCAAGTCACATATATGTATGTATGTGCGCTATCAAAGTGAGAAATGATTTTGAGGAAAGAAACTAGAAAGGGCAACAACGTGAAGCCCTTTGTCTGTTCGAGCCGTTACTGAGAAATACGATAAAAAAAAAACTCAAGTAATAACGGGGTTTTCAATAAGAGCGCTACAAAAGTCTTTTTTAAATAAAACAAAACCGGTTTTAGATACCGGTTTTAGATACTTATTCCTGTGAAAGTACGTTCGATGCCATTATGTATGGAACTCGATTTCTTTTGCATGGCCACCACGGGCACGCTTGCAGAAGTCCAGACGCTGAACCAAATTTTCGACGGTTTTCAAGCATAAATCGGCCGATACTGCTGCAATTTCACGTTCGATATTCGTACGAAGTTCATCAATCGTCGCTGGCTTGTTGACATAGACCATAGACAAAAATATTCGGTTATCATTGAATGGTAGCGATTCGCATTCACAGTAATGTGCCGGTCTTGATCATCACGGAAGAAGTCGGCCCAATGACGCCGCCGGTCCATAAACCGCACCAAACCGTAATTTTTTCGGGATGCAATGATGACTCATGGATTACGTGTGGATTGCTGTCTGACCAATAACGCATATTTTGCTTATTGACGAAGCCATTCAGCCAGAAATGAGCCTCATCATAAATTGGACGTAGCGCTCTTAAAGTTGAGGCCACTGACTCCAAATTTCGGTAGTAAATTTTAATAATTTCGACTCGTTGTTGGCTTGTATATCTTTCCATGATGAAATGGCAAACCTTACTGAAGAGAAATGTCAAAAGAGCGGGAAAAAATATGGCGTCGTTTGCTGTCCCTATCGATTTACTTTTGTAGCGTCTCTGTTGAAAACCCCTTTATATACATACTTGGCTTGCATGATCTAGATTTTTATACAAGTATATTGTTTGTGTTCCAACGCATAGTGATAACCAACTAATAGTTGAAACCATCTGAAAACAAAAACTTGAGAGACAACAAAGGAAGAAGTGAAAGAGCAGCAGAATTTCATTTCATGAAAAAAAAGAAATTAATACATTCAATGCAAGTAAATTAATTATAATAAATAATACGTATCAAAGAATAATTCGCTTCAAAATATTATTATGTTTGGGAGGAAATACGTATATGATTCCATGTAAGTATATTGAGTTTTGGGGAGAAAATGCGAATGCATCCACGTAAGTAAGATGTTTGGGATGAACAACGCATATGTGCCCACGTAAAAGCATACATGTTTGCCAGTAAACATGCTACTGTTTGGGACTTGCAAACATTTGAATGTCTGAAGTGTGTTCAATACATATACATGGTTCCTGCAGAATATGTTTGGGAGAATATGTTACGAGAAGCACATCGGCATTTACCATTTCTTTGTTCTTTATAAATCTGCCTTCGATAACTCGATACGGTAGAAAAACTTTATGAAACTATGTCCAAGATTAGGATCCCCTGCTAAGCTGTTATGCTTTTGCAGGATGAAACTGAGCAACACCAAATACTCAGCAAAAATTGGTAAAGATTACACACAACCATTTGATATCAGGCGAGGCTTTAGCAAAGACGACAACCTATAGTGCGATCTTTTTAACAACGCTGCTGTTACTAGCTTACATATCCGGTATCGAACAACCCTGCGGGGTCAGGACAAAGACCTTACAAAACGAAGATAACATATTTCGACAACCAGATCGATCTTGTGCCTTATCTCTCCAGTTGGTAATACCAAGTGTACGTAGGGATTCGTCAACCTGATCCCTCCAGCGGAGTCTTGGTCCTTCGAGTTCGGTTTCGAAAACCCTTCGTGATGGTTCGTCTTCATCCATTCTACTGGCATGGCCTAGCCAGTGCAATCGTGTTATTTTGATCCGCTTAACAATGTCAATATCGGGATATATAGCACATACAGCTCATGGTTCATGCGTCGCCGATACTCGCCGTTGTGCGCCATAAAGTAAGACAGGTTGTATGTGTCTGATATAGCTGAACGTTTGTCACACGAGAGAGGGCTTTATCTGCTTAGCCCAAAATAACATCTATTCGCAAGCACAATTCTCCGCTTGATCTCAAGGCTGACGTTGTTGTTTTTGTTTACGGCAGATCAGAGGTATATGTATAAGTTCGTCCACCAAATCGAAATTATAACAGTTATCAACGTTCACGCTTTGGTCTAATCTTCCTTAGGCCTCGATTAGTTTCAAAAGGTTCGGCAAGATCCTTACAAACTTTCACTGCGGATTTGGTGTTCGTCAAGGTCATCCTGCAAAGGCGTATGACTTTCGCAGGAATACAAAGCTCAGATATTGCTTCATAGACTTTCTCTCGTCTCGGGCTATCCCAGGGCTTGTCCGCCTTATAATCGACAAATAGATGATAGGTGTCGATTTGTTTTTCGTGGGTCTTTTCCATGATTTGCGTAGCGTGAAAATCTGGTCAGTTGTCGATTTCCCAGGCCTAAAGCCACACTGGTATGGTCCAATCAGGTCAGCGATAATTGGTTTTAGTCTTTCGCATATTATACATGATAAGACCTTATACGCTATAGATAAAAGGCTTATTCCACGGTAGTTGGCACAGACACTCGGATCACCTTTTTTAAATATGAGGCATAGTACACTGCGGTCCCAAATCGCCTGGCATGTATTCATCTAACCAAATTTTGCTAATGAGCTGATGCATGCAACTATCAGCTCATCGCCGACAGCCTTAAACAGCTCCGCCGGTAATCCATCGGCTCCTGCGGCTTTGTTGTTTATAAACCGGGCAATAGCTGTTCTGACCTCGTCTTGATTAGGAGGGGACAATCGATGTCGCCGTCTAAATTGTGATCGATTCTCTCATCGTCATTGCATATCTAAGGTGCCAGTAGCGCGGCGAAATGATCTCTCAATATTCCTAACATGCTTTTAACATCTGCGATAAGATTTCCGTCCTTGTCTTTACAGAAGGCGGGGCCCTGAACCAGGTTCATTAGTTCAGTTCTGCTCTTGACTTTTTGGTAGAATTGTCGGGCTTCGTTCTTCCATCTGTATGCCTCAATTTTCTCACTCTCGCGCTTTCTTACGCCTAAAGAGACGGTTTACCTCCTTTCTTTTTGCCCAATACCGCTTAGTCACAGCCCGCGTTACAACTGACTGAAGCATTGCCATACGTGCAGCGTTTTTTTCATAATTTGCTATGCGACACTCTTCATCGTACTATGCTTTGGTGCGAAGCCGATTTTCAAAACCAAAGACAGTTGTTGCGGCAGCTTTTATAGAAACGAAAATGGGTTTCCACTGCGCTTCAGGATCGTCATTGGGAGGGGGTGTGCTGTGCCAAAAGTGGCGAGAGTTTCTTTGAGTAGGCTCTGGTTACCTCTGGTAATTGCAGCTTTCCGATGTTTAGATTTCTCCGCGTCTGGTTTGGTACGATTTTTGCTCTACTTAATCTTGTGCGAACCGTTGCTGCTACCAAGTAGTGATCAATCGATGTTAGCTCCACTGATCACTCGTACGTCCATTACACTGGATGAGTAAATCAATCTTAATGTCAAGGCCAAGGCAGCGGTCATACGTTTCCTCTGGGCGTTCAGGGCTAATCAGATTGTAGGAACCTATAGTAGACATTATTTTCCCGGTTGCTGTTGGATACGTGCTGAGAAGATGTTCAATGGATTCTTCCTCATCGTTACAGCTTCGACAGAAGTCATTTGACCTGACCTTCAGTCTCGACAGATGTCTACCAATCAGACATGTCTACCAAAACTGAAACAAGCATTAATACCTTGGGCCTGGACAAAGACAGAAGGTTCACGGATCTCCTGCTATCCACTATCGGCCAGATATGTCTTGTGCGTATACAACCTGTGCCCTTCGCCCTTCCCTCTTGCATCATCATCAGCGTCTCTAGAGGCATGCCAACACGTTCAAATTACTGTGGAAGCTGTGAGGTAGTCCCTAGCCCAGCCAGCTCAGAAGTTCCCCAGAATATCCCTGTACCCTGTCGCCCACATAAGGTGAATATCGTACTGCTTGACCATCTCATTAAGAAATCTGCGGCAGTTCTGGGCACATGTTGAGTTCAGGAATTCTGATTCCAGGGACTAGATTACCGTCTGCCTGGCAGAGAAGACATTGAACTCAATGACTAGCATTTGTAAACTGTTATTTAAACCCAATCACTTGGTGAAATACGGGCGTATAGACAATGTAGCACATTATTTTTAATTGGATGCTGTTCGATAACTGTGGCATTGGCAGTTATTCAATGTAACAGGAAATTACAGTTTATATCGAAATATCGCTCATGGGTTAGGTACATGTGCTTGTAGTAGGAAACTACCTTGGGCACTTATGATAGGTACCTACGTCTAAGCTCAAGCTATCATGTAGGTCAGCAGGTGGCAGATAGATAGACGGTCTAAAGATATGTAGGTCATATGCAAAGACTAAGAAGGCCTCGACCGAGGACATTCAATAAAAGGGCACATTTGTATGTCCCAAAAAGAAAAAAGTAACTCCCCTAATCCTGAGTCACGCGTACCGTTCCTAGGCATAGTTTGCAGTCGGGGATATCTGACTTTAGTATTGCGGTGCCTCACTGATACCTGGGCGCCTCAGTGAGCAACAGGCTGTCAGCCAAGTTCTTAGCGTACTACTAGGGACTATTGTGCCGTTGCCCTCAAATCCCCTACACTCGTGGAAATCACAATGGAAACCAATATAAGGGAAATTATCAAAACAACAACACAAACAAACGGAGGGCAGACCGCTACGCCTAGAGTTGTCGAAACCCCTCCACTCCACTAATATGGACGCCATTGAAGCGCTGTCAGGATCTGATGTCAGGTCCTGCATTGCACTGGAAGGGGACACCAGTAGTATTAGATTTTTCACGGATGGATCAAAGTTGGACGAGCAAGTAGGCTATGGGGTCATTCACCGGACCTAAATGTAAATATCTCTTTCAAGCTGCCTGATCACTTTAGTGTATTTCAGGCGGAAATTACCATACTGGAGGTTGCTGAACTACTAAATAGTAGTGTCACAACCCTCCGGAGAATATGTATCTACACAGACAGCCAGGCTGCCATAAAATCCCTGGAAGCCATGTTTGCTACGTCCCTAACGGTGAAAGAATGCCGCTCATCACTTAGGGTGATGGCAGAGTATTTTGACATCAGGCTCATCTGGGTACCGGGACACAGCAACATTCCAGGCAATTGCGTAGCGGATGCGTTAGCTAGACAGGCTACTACGGCACAGGTTCTTCCGGCAATGGAAGGTGTTAGTATGCCAATCTCTACCGGCCGTTTGCAGATCAGACAGTGGGCCGATAATATGTTCAAGGACAAGTGGAGACTTACTTCAACTTGCAAACAAGCCAGGGTCCTCTGGCCATAGGACAGGAAGAGGACTAGGCAACTACTTGCCGAGAGGCAGGTTATCCACAATGATAGGAACATTTCTCTGTAGATGCTGCATGGAAGAGGACGAGGAAACGACGAAACACCTTCTCTTGGATTGCCCTGTTCTCGCAGGACTGAGAAGCAGGATATTCGGAACACATTTAGTTAGCACCGTAGCAGTACAGGATATTCCTGTAGGTCTTATAGACATATTCATTGAAAGGGCAAATTGGCTAGACGACTAGTCAATAGTTGCTATAGAGGAAACTGCAGCTATCACAATGGGCTTCTTTAGCCTAAGTGTGCTAGACAGCGTGCTGTCTTGCAGCCTTTTCAACCAGCCACGGTCGGCTGAGAACTCATCTACATATGGCACAGATATATTACCACATAAACAATTATTATCATTTTTATAGAACATCAAAGAAAGCGTTAGGTGTAAGAAAGGAAACCACTAAGTTGTGATTATTATGTTAAATAAGAAGATATGTATTTAACGCATTTTGCACACGCCGTTTCTTGTTAATAGGCCGCGATGTGGATTCAAAGTTTGGTCTTCAATTCATCGAACTGTGGGCACTATTTATCACTCTTTTTAAGTTTCCATATGCATATTAGAGAAGAAAAGGTACACACACTATAGTTTCAAGTTGATCCATTAAATGCATTTCAAAAATATTATAAATCAATAATTTCCCGCCTTCTGATCTGAATTTTAAATAAATAAATATTTTCCCATTACATCCCTTGAAGGGACAGGAGAGAACTTCTCACAATCCGTGCTAGGTATAAGAACTGATTTTTCAGCCCCATATAAACACAGACTACAAATTTTCGCCAAAAAAATAATCGAAGAAAAACAATGTAGCGTGGGCCAAAATGGGTCAAATGAAGGCTGTTGGTAAGAGTTGAACTAACGAACTACACGCTACAGAAAACTAAGCTAAAGCAGTACTAAACGATGATAACAAACATTTAAGAATATGCACGTGGTTATCATATTCATGGATAGCATATCTATTGCCCCAAGTGTAGGAAAAGAAACGAAAAGGTGAATATAAATGGTTTAATTACAACAACATTAATAGATATGAATATCTAGTATTTTATAAAACAATAATACATTTACCCAATGGACACGGCAACATGCTGATGGCGCATATAAATAGCAATATGACTTTGTAGACAATAAGCACAAATCCTACGGAAACAGAAAGCTTAACAACCTCTCCAATAAAAAATTAAACAGAAATTCCAAAAATTCATTTAATACAATAAAGTTCCTTTGATTAAATTTTAAAATGTTCAAACTAAATCTTGTATTACTACCATTGTTAGTGTTGCTGGTGGGCCGTATTCGTTGTAGTCCAATAATACCCCAAATTGACGACGAAGGGGAGATTGTTGAGGTCGACTTGAATAGCCTGGACGATATTGATAGGCAACCTTCTAAGGATGTCATTGATTTAAGTTTCTACGGCATGGCTTTGTATGGGGAACCCGACGCCACGAACACTGCTAATTTGGTGGCCAACTATTCAGCCGAATCTTCAGACGTCAATCCCGAGGAATTAGGTTCCTATTTGGAAGGTGATATTTTGATACCCAAGCAAAAAGGAGTAATCATGAAAAATGGTCTCACGAGCCAAAGTTCTCGTTGGCCCAAAGGTATTGTGCCCTTTGAAATTCGTGGTAATTTTAATGCTCGCGACATGTCCATCATTGAGAACGCCATAGAAGAATATCATCGTCGCACTTGTGTTCGTTTTGTGCGGCGTACCTCGCAACAGGATTACATATCCATAGTTAGTGGTAACTCGGGATGTTGGTCATCGGTGGGACGTGTCGGCGGCAAGCAGGAAGTGAATTTACAGTCACCGGGATGTTTATCTAAACCGGGTACGGCCATGCATGAACTTATGCACGCTCTAGGATTTTTACATGAACAAAATCGTGAGGAAAGAGATTCATTTGTTGATATACAATATCAAAATATACAACCCAGTGCAGCGTCCAATTTCGATAGAGCATCAAATACAATGGCTTTCGGTGTACCCTATGATTATGGCAGTGTAATGCATTATTCGGCCAATGCATTCTCAACAAATGGCAGGGCGACAATTGTACCAGTGGTGAGTATAATGTTATCGCAAATGGTTCTTAGATTACACTGTGACACAAATGAAAGGAATTTGTTTCGGGCCTCAACCAAACCAAAAAATTGTGAAAGTACGTGGACGTGGTATCACAAAACCCCGCTCGGTTTTGTCCCTATACGTAACAAATTTTTTTACAGGCCGAAGTAAATTTTGTAGGTGGGCCAGGTGGAGGTGATCTCAAATGGTCGAAGAATACAAAAATATGATTGTTTTTAACATTTTTGTTCGTATCGTATAGGGTTGCTCAAGTAACAGTGTATAGGATGACTCGAGTGTTGTTTTGGTTGCTTGAAAAAGCTTGACAATTGACAAGACATGACAATTATAAACAAAAACGCTAAAAAACACCAACATTTTTGTATTATGCGACCATTTGAGATCATATATGACATTTTAGGACTTTGATGTGTTTCGCAATTTTGTCGAAAGCCTTAAGTTGTACAACTTTGGAGAACATTATTATATTCCTGTGTTAATAGTATAGAAATTATAAGCGAAAAATTTATAAAATTGTATATTTCTGAATTAGTGCAATCATTTTGGAACCCAAAATTTAATTTATGTTCATTAGTGTGTTTGACAATATTGCTTAATATATTAAGCACTACAACTTTGTAGAAGATATTAATTTGTAATTTGTTTAATATTGAATACATGAAGGTGAATATTTAAAGAATATGGTTAAATGCACCATTTCTACCCCAATTATAGAGCTCTAAATATAATTTTTGTTGATTAGTGTATTTAGAAAAGTTATCAAGAAATTTATAAGCTACAATTCTTTTGAATACAGCTACAGCAATTTATTTACCGCTAGGCAAGAAATGTCAAAACATATAAAATATGTGCAATTTTTCTTGACGTTTCGTGAAATAATAGATTAACAGTGTACTTTTCCTTAGAAATATATTAGAGAGAATTGTGAAATAGGAAAATAGCTACAATATTTTCAAAGGTTGTAATCCAATATTTCAAGCTGTTTAGGATTTATTGAAGTAAAATCTGAAATAGGGCCCTGACCCACCTCCAAAATTTTCTTCGGCCTATAAAAAAAATTGTTACGTATAGGAGCAAAATCGAGCCGGGTTTGGTGATACCACGTCCAAGTACTTTCACAATTTTTTGGTTTGTTTGAGGCCGAGACCCACAGTGTTATCGAAGAATTTAAAAAATGTGTAGGACAAAGTGTTGTAGCTATTGGCCCACCCACAAAATTCCGTCATTGATAATAACCAAAATTTCAACTACACTTTTGTTGAAATTCCCCTGAATATTGCATAGTTTACAAAGTTTAGTGGGCGCGACTCTTGTACTTTAGAACGTGGGTTCGATCTCTGCTCAGACTACCTTACATTTCTTACCACGACGATCACCTCGCTTAGTGAACATGTTAAATCAACTACGTATTTGTTTAACTATGAAACCAAGGAATTTTATCGGTCTACAGTTAGAGCTAACTAAAAGTTATAGCTGCCAGTTTGTATGAAATTTAAAATTCATACCTAAGTCGACATTGTAAAAATGACACTAAATCGAATTTAATTTACAGTTTTTGCCAATTGTTCTTAATCTTTTTGACGATTCAAATAACAAAAAGGTAATGCCAACTAAAACGTGGGTTACAAATAATTACCGTAAATGATTTAACTGTTTTGAAATCTACAACGTCTGTGTTTAACTATGCAACTAAAGAATTCTATCAATTTAGGTCTTGTTGTGTTTTTTGTTTGTTTGTTTCTGAGGGGGAACTTAAGATGTAAATAATGACAAAAATTAAGAATTTTAAGATATTCTGAAGTGAATATCAGAATTACGACAAAGAATAGAAAAAATATTAATTTATCTGTGGTATGTTACAATATTTCCGAGTCCTCTGTGGAAGTCCAAAAACGAGACAGGACAGGAAAGGACGATTTTATCCTAATTTGGGTACGAGGAATCGAACTGCATCATTAGTTACAATTACGGTT
The DNA here is from genome assembly GCA_963931995.1 of Phaonia tiefii. Classification (NCBI taxonomy): domain Eukaryota; kingdom Metazoa; phylum Arthropoda; class Insecta; order Diptera; family Muscidae; genus Phaonia; species Phaonia tiefii. Next base: position 142,589,545 of record OZ008367.1, on the reverse strand, counting down.
GCATAGAAAATATATGTAGGCTTGCCTACTTACTATTTTCAACAGTACACGACCTTTTTTGTTCGTCTTTGTTGTCTTCTCCATAACCCATAAAAAAAGTCATACAGTAATTCTTATAACTAGAGTTTTTCTTTCGCTCAGCAAATTTCTGTCATTTGGCCTGGAGTGATGTGAACTTTGTATGTTGAAAAGAATTGATTTACTAATACCAGATAGAGGCAATGGTTCAAAACAACCAACAAAATAACAACAACAGCATTTCGTTTTGCGTGTTAAAATTATTGTTTTAAATACAACACAAACGTATGCTAAAAATTAAAAAAAAAATTGTAAAATTTAATTTTAATAATTTAAATATCAGATGTTGACTTTTTTCTTATCTAAAACAAAATCAGATCCAGGAAACATTAACAGAAGGACAATATTTAAAGTTGCAACTTCCTTTAAGGCTGTAAGAGATCATGTTTCCTCCGGTTAGTGAAACAAATGTAAATGCCGCGGGTGGGATTCGAACTCACATTCGCTGGACGATCGTTTCGATGTTTGTGAAACCAAAACAGAACGAGACAACTACAATTAGAATAGTTCGTTCTATAAATAGAACTTTCTTAGTTTCAAAAAGTTTAAGCCCAAAACGAAAGAAAGAAAGTTTACCGGTGCAACCAGCAAAATACAAGTTAGTGGCTGTCAAAGTCGAAATATCAAAAAAATACACATAGAATAACACATACTATAGAAGTTTTTATTCGCTCAATAAATTAAACGTCATAGGTACGATGGAAATTACACAGTGGAGGGTGGAAAATATGGGTTCAATAATACCAGATGGTGGCAATAGTATACAGCGATCCGCAAAGGAACTACACCCGAATTTCGTGTTTTTCTGGCAAACTAGTTGTGTTAAATACAATACAAATGAATACCAACGTTAAAAGTCAACAAAAAAGTGCAAAATACATTTAAATTTTTCAGTTCTACACCAAAACGACAGGAAATAGTTAAGTGAACATATTTTGTAACTCCACCTGGTGTATGTAAATTTTAAATTTAATTTGCTCTCATTTCCACAGACCTACCGAGAGAGTGTGAAATGAAACGTCAGATGAGCGAATAAAACCTTCTACGTATGTGTTATTCTATGAAAATACATTACATTAGTCAAAATAGAAAAACATTTTTTGAATGACACCGTAATTTTAACTAAAAAAAACTAATGCTGAAGTTCGATTCCTCGTACCCGAATTAGGGTAAAACAGTCCTCTCCAGTCTTGTCTTAAAATATTTTTACAAAAACTATCACAGTGTTATAATTTAAATACAATTTATGTGCATTAGGCCAGGCCGGAAAAAAAAAGTTGAAGGTACAGGATTTTGCTAGCAGAAAAATCGTTCTATGGACCGAGTAGTTAGTATACACACATAAAATTTCAGAATAACAATTAACTTGAATTGAGGGGGTCCCGAAATGCCATTGGGACTTCTGTCACCATCGTTACAGTTTTGAAAATGTAACCCAATTGTATTAAAATTTTACAAAATGTGAAATTGCATCTCGTTTTTGCATCAAGTGAATTGCGGGACTTGAGGGGGTTAAATGTTTTTCTGAAATTTTGTATGTGTATACTACTCGACCCATAGAACGATTTTTTTGCTAGCCACATGCTGTAGCTTCAACTTTTTTTGTGCCCGGACTATTATATATAATGTATTATATTATATACATATAATTTTCTTACGTATACAATTTTCTTTCCAGCGATCAATGGGCGCTTCTAAAATGGGTCAACGTGATGGATTTTCTGCAATGGATGTCGAGAAACTCAACCAAATGTATGACTGTGGTCATAATGCTGCTCATGCACCTGGTCCCGTAGCTGCTGGACCTGGTCCTGCGACAGGTGCAGCTGGCGTTGATAATACTCTTGTCAACAGTTTTGTTAGTGGCGTTTTAACCGGCTTGGGGTTTGGAAATGATGCATCTGCATAAATATTTCACTTAAGAAAACTTCATGGCATAGGCAGCGGCATGAACATTCTTCATTCCGTATTATTACCAAAAAAAAATAATAGACAATGAATGTACCAAACGTTTTTTCAATTGCAATGTGTTTATATATAATTTAAAAACAACAAACAAATATTAAAATATCTAATTATTTATGAAAAAGAAAACGTCTTTGTTGTTCTTGTAACAAAATTTATTTCAAAAGTTTAACTTTAACTTAATTCCATTTAAAATTAATAGATTCTAGACTTGCCCCTGTCAGAAAGGGACAGGGTAAACTTAAATTTATAAAAATTTATGCTATTTTTGTTTTATTTTAAAACTTGAAAATTCTTCACAATTTAAGCAGACAAATTTAATAGTTATCTGCAGATTAATTGCAAGTGGATTCAAATTTGTCTTATTACAAATGAGGCGACAAATACTTATTTTAATTGTAAATTAAAACAAACAATTTCGGTTTTATAGTAGTAGAATACCAAAAATGTCTGCTACATTTTTGTGGAGTAATATTTTACACATACAAATTTCGTATATTTATCATAATATTATTGGTCGTACAAAACATGTTCTTACCTTTTGACACAGTCTTCTGGAATTATTCTTATTCTAAATATCCATACTCATGTCCATTATAACATTTGGATCGATATTATCTGAGTTCGTTGATATATCTTCATCATCGAATTTTAATTTCATGCCGGTAATTTTCACTGCTGGCGAATCTTCCTCCTCTATGGGTGGAAATTGAGTTAGGTTCTTTGATACTTTATACACGGAGTAGGAATTATCCCACGTCTGTTTGCCGTAGATGTCATCGATAATTGATTCTTCATCCATTAAGTCTTCAATGCAAGTTTTTAATATGGTAGACGTTACAATACAATCGCGATTTAAGGCTAAACTTTTATGAAAGTACGTGATGGCTTCCTCCAAATTACCCATAAGAGCAAAAACAAATCCAATGGCTGTATAGGTTTGAGGTGATTGGGGTTTTAAGAGTAAAGCCTGGCAATTAGAAAGGGTAGTTAGTATTATCAGTTGGGTCTGAAGTATTTACAAAGAAAACCTACATATTGATGATATTCTAAAGCCTCTTTATATTTCTTATTTTTACGGCAGCAGTGGCCCAAATTGTTGAACAGGGGCTCCCATCTAGCCGACACTTCTTCCTTATTCTGTTTTGCTCTATTAGTTACAATATCGGCAGTGGTTCGGAATACTTCCTCGGCACTTTCATAGCTGAAAAAGGTATAATATTGCAATATTTGTTGTAGTAATGATTTCTACTGATTTCAATGAGTATTTATTTTCTACACTGAGTAATTATTTTCCACACTTACAATTCATATTCGTATTTTATGACCCCCAGTTCATGTAAAACGAACACATCCAGTGGTGCTATAGACATGGCCTGATAAAAGAATTTTTCTGCTAATTCCAAGTTTTTAACCAAGCCACATTCAACTCCAATATAAAGCAGAGGTAAATGACAACCGCGCATTAGTTGGGTAGCCTTAAAGTAAGCAGCCATTGCCTAAGGATTGATCAAGGTAAATATTTTCAAAATTGTTTAAAATGGGTTCAAATTAAAAGTTCAAACCACATGTTCAAAACACATGTATTAATCTTCAGCTTCATATTTAAAATAATTTTTTTAAATTCATACCTGATCATGTTCGTTTTCTTTAGCAAACGAGTGTCCGTATGCCAACCAAGCGGGCCCATAAAGTCTATCCAAGGAGGTTGCTTTGGAGAGGTAACGTCTAGCTGGATCGCTTTTTCCAATGAGATCGTAGTAGCAACCTACTGCATACCAAGATATGGCTTTATCTGGATAGCGATCAACCAATTTGTGAGCTACATAAAATAATTCTAAACCACATTTTGGCAATTAATCATCATTCTTAAATTCTTAGGGCACAATATTCATAACACTTATGAGAGGTTTATTAGAAGAACACGTTGCCTAAGTTTTATATTCCATTTTTAGTTATAAAACGATTCGTTTAATGAATACCTAACTTATATTCTCTTCCTCAATGTCGAACGAAAGCCAATCACTCGAATGCTAGTGAAATTGGGTTCTTCTAAGTCAATAAGGGTTTTCGACTGGGTTTTATCCTTGATCGCCAACACACAGCATATTTGAAATAGAGAAATTGTACATTTATGATCGACTTGAAACGACAAGACTGTGGAAGCCAGACGAAATTTCTTTCAACTAGAATACAAGCGAAAGCCTTCGTTCGACATCGAGGAACAGGCTCACAAACTTTGTATAAACAAACTTACTATTGTAGTCACCAAATTCGACTAAGCAACCGATTTGAACAGTTAACGCTTCATTATGATAGGGATCAATTTTTAATAATCTTAAAAGGAAATCAGATTAACTTGTAGAATTAAAACATAATTAATGCTCTTTCTTACTCATTTAATATTTTGAAACTCTTTTTATATTCACAGTCATAGAATAGTTTTTCAGCTGCTGCAGCCATAATATCGGTACTTTTATGTATGCGAGTCAAACATGTGGATAGCAGGACAGCATTTTCTACGTCGGCATTATCTTTGGTACGATTTCGATTTGGTGTGTCCACATGCGAACGCTGAGAGTCATTTACGAGGGACGAAGCTCGTGTTAAACTGACATGTAATGAAAATGGAGGTATTTTCAAATCAAACAAAAGTCTGAAAATTGAAAAAGAAAAAGTTAATACATATATATTTTTACCTTTTCACATATGAATAGAAAGAAACTCTACTTACTTATTTGCCGGCGACATTATTTGATTTTGTGTAGGTGTCAAAAACTTTGGCAGAGTATTCTTATGGATACTGGCATCCGAGTTTCGTGTCATTTGAATTTTATCATTTAACTCTTTGATGGACTTGAGAGTGTTCATATTGCCGATGGGTGTTTCTTCAGCATTTGATTGCTGATGGGGTAGTATAAAACGAAAAGAACATTATATTTCTATAAAAGCAAAAATTATTTAAGAATTACAAAGCTTACCGGTCCAATGGATTCATAATATTTCTTTAGTTTTGTTTCATATAACTTAGTAATAAGCTTGGCATCAGACTCCGATGACTGCGGTTCCAGAGGTAAATGTTGCATAAGTTCCTTTTCTACAAGAACATTTATTTATTTATTAAGAATGTATTTAACAGATAAAGTTATAAAATATTAAAAAAAACATTACATAAGTTTCAGTCGGGTGAACCGACTTAATCATACCCTCACCCTTAGTCATCCATTGCGTGGGAGTTCTGTTAAAAAACGGCCATACTCAAAAGTTACCATATTCAATAGCAGATTGACGACATTGCGCTAAATATTATTGAATACCCAAATTAGTTAGTTTCCGTCCCAATATTTATATGCGAGGTACAAAAATGGGCATGGCAAGTTGTTGCCAAAATTTTGATCAGTACCAAATTTTATTAAGATCGGTTGTGATATATTGGAGATATCGAGTCGGCAAACCCCAAATACGCCCAACTTTTGTATGGGAGGTTCGAAACTGGGCGTGGCACAATAGTCAGTTATTGATTACCCAGTAGCTTTTAGCAAAATATTGCCTAGTACAGAATTTTATTAAGATCGGTTGTAGTTTATGAGAGTTATCGTGTCGATCAACCGGTTATCCGCCCAAATTTTATATGGGAGGTACCAGAATGGGCGTGACAAAACAGCTCATTTTCTATAGGCCAGTTATATTTGACTAAATATTGACTAGTACAAACTTTCATAAAGATTGGTTCGGTTTTGCGGGATTTCTCGTGACGAACAACCAGACAGCCAAACAAAATTTGTATGGGAGATACCACAATGGGCGTGGCAAAATCGCCCTTGTTTAATCGGTAATTGGCGTTTGATAATGTGAAGCCTTATACCTAATTTCATTAAGGTCGTAAGTGTTTCACGCGATTTATCGGATTGACAACCCGGACGAACACTCTGTTTTGTATGGGAGGTACCAGAATGGGCATGACAATCTCGCCCATTTCCTTCAGTTAAGTAAGCATTTAAGTTTATTAACCGGTGTGTGAGTTGAAGCGAATCACATCTACCCCAAGAAAGGTTTGAACGAAATATGATTTTCTGCTAAATGTGTCGATTTGTATGGGAGGTACCAGAAGGGGCGTGGTCAATCCCAAAGTCAGTATTGACAAATACTTCAATTCACGCTCGAAGAGGAAAGGGACAATAGGCTACCATATTTGGACAGTTTGGTTATCAGACAAGGAAATGCTCTCAAAATGGACTGGTACCAAAAACCTACAGCGTCGGGACGATTGATAAATTATCATTCCAAACACCCAAGAAGGACAATTATTAACAGTGCGAGCAACTTCATTAGGAGAGTTTTGAAGATAAGTGACGCTGAATTCCAGAAGACGAATAAGGGGAAAATGGTGGAAATCCTTAAATTGAATAGTTTCCCCAGGAAAATTACAGACAATCTGATATCACGGGCAGAGACGAGCAAGCCGACTGAACGCCGTACTGAATCTGACAGAATTTATAAAACCACAACGTATGTTCCGGGTTTCTCTGAAAGATTGAAACATTCCAATATATATTACAACGGAAAATATGAATTTGCGTTGAAATCGAATTTAACCGTGAATAGTTTATTTAGTAGGACAGTCTATTATTGACAAAAATAACAAGCCAAACGTTGTGTACAAAATTCCATGTAATGGTGACAAGTCCAGCATATGCCAGAAAGTATATGTTGGCACTACAATGAATAAATTGAAAACTAGAATATCTGATCATAAGTCGGGCTAAAAAGCTCATTATAAGCCGATAGAACAAAAGACAGCACTAGCACCCCACTGTACTTTAACTGGACACTAAACAAATTTTGTTGAAGTGGAAATTCTGATTGAAGAGAAAAATTACTCAAGACGTCTCTTCCAGGAAATGCTGCAAATAATTGTCGTTCCATCGGAGAAAAGGCTTAACTTCAAACGAGATACAGATCAATGTGCGCATGTGTATAGGCACACAATTGACAAATTCAGGAGAAGAACAAATAAGTTGACATAAGCCTGCGGAAAAACTTGGACGCGCTCTGTGTCATCTTAAAATGTAATTAAAATTAATCATTTCCCCACATAATATATATTTTTATGTTGATTCTTGTTTGAATTGTTCAATAATGTTTATGAATACTTTGTTTATTCTTGTTTTATCAGATCCTTGAAAATGATCAACGAAGTTGGTCAAAATATTGTCAAATATTAATAATAAAATTGTAAGAAGAAATACTTGAAGTGTTTTCTTTTTATTCTTATGACCTTAAGCCGAAACAACTGAAAACTAATAATAGTCACTGACAAAATTTCGCGGTGATCGATAGATTTACGACAGTTATCGTGTTGACCACCCAGCCAACCAGTCAGACAGACAGACGGACATGGCTCAAACGTCTTAAAAATTCCTAAAACGAATTTCGTCCAAAGATACTAAGGGTCTAATATGGTTCCTTATATGTGTTTAATTTTTTTTCGTATTAAATGATAATAAGCGCTGGACTGAATGATCACATCCGTTTCGTATCGAAATCTTGATTACGTAAGTGATTTTAAAGAAGCAATTTGATGATAACTTCTACAAATATAGTATTCATAAACTAATACATTTTAGTACTATTTTGTAATATTGGATAGTTGGCAAAAGCTTGCAGCAAAGGCTGGTCGTATACTTTTTGTTACAATGATCAGCGGAAGTTGATCGAAATATTGAAATCTAAATAAATGATAAAAAAAAAGAAATTATAGAACTTTGTTTTCTTTTAATTCCTACGAACTCAAGCTGATACTAAAATTAAAATCACACTTTGAATTTAAGTTTACATGCCTTATCAGCTTCATATGTGCCCATACCACAAGCCGATGAAGTAACATATCTAGGAGTACATTTGGATCGCAGGCTAACCTGGAGAAGACTCATTGAAAAATAAAAAACCCCAAATGAATATTAAAATTCGACAGTTGCAAAATATCCTTAATGACTTAGGCATATCCTATGTTAAAACCTAAATGGAAGCCTTGAAAATATCACATAATGGCAGACTAGAGCGGCACATGAATATACTGGCGAGAAACTTGGAAATATCACAGGGGTATCTCGGCTGCAAAGATGCAACTTCTATACGCCCTAGATTCTCCCTCAATTCCATCAAAACCTTAGACCACAAAATAATTATACATATGTTTGTTCTTTTAATATTCAGCAATACCGGCAATTATAATCACACACTCCGCGTTTGCAGCACCGTCGGCTAGACTAGGCCCAAGGTATCCTGGGCGGCGGTGCTGTCCAGTGTGCCTCCCGTGCGGTTTCTAGCCACAGCTTGAAATTTTGAACCTGATAAGCAAACAAAAAACCTTTTTATTAGCGTTGACAGCACCATCGGGTCGACTAGGCCCACGGATTACGATACGAAAGGGTGCGATCATTCGGTCAATTTTAAATTGATGTTAATATTATAAAAATGATTTTGATAATTAATTCAATTGCAAATTAAAGTAGGCATAATAAATGTATAGGAAGGAAATAAAGTTTCCGTTTTCAGTATCACATGTTACACATGTATATACGAAGTGAATGGCGTATTTTAGGTAATTGATGCTTCAAGGTACAAGAGGAAACCTTAGCTGACGGTTCATCAATATCTGATGGGTGACACGATATCTCATTGCCTGGGATACACCTATGGGCTGGAATCCATATAATTATAATCTTATCATAAAAAGTTGTAGGTATAGACAAATAATAACAATCTTCTTTGCGATTTTTATGAATTCCTTTGGTGACACTGAGGCTATCGGTGCATATAATAGTTTCCCGAGTTAATTTATGCAAAAATTAGTAGCTGTTGGTACTGCCGTCAGCTCGGCGACAAAAACGCCTGTATTGTCAGGAAGCCTTGATGTCAACACCTTCTCAAACTGGGATTTTAAAATTTGTCTTATTATTGAGTTAGGACGAATTTCAGTATCGTAAGAACATAAGTACATCAAGTTGTTGGTCTTTTTCTTGCAGACGTGAAATATTACAGAAATTTTCAATTCCGTTCAGACTAACAGATTAGTTTTTCACATTACTTTCCTACTTACATGCAAGTATCAAAAGTTATATTAAATGCATTTCAGTTTGTTCCAGCTCTGCGACATGATTTCTCAATTTTGTCAGTTGGTGAACGATGGAAAACCCGTCTATAAAGACAAGGACGAAAATGTCATCGCAGATGTGCAGAGCATGTTGGGAATATGGAGAGATCAATGTTCGTGAAGATAAATTTAGAATTTAACTAGCAAAGACACAAACCACATCATTTTTCGTGCGGTCAAAGAGATATATACCAGTATAACCGATTTTTAATCGATCGAGGCATTATATATACGCGAAAATTAAATATTACACTAATAACATTATATGATTAACAATTTTTCGCGCCCAAACGAAAACAGCGTTGTAAGAAGGCTATTGTTCTGACGTAAAAATGTATGCATCTTGGTAACATTTAACAAGATTATGACCTAGCAACGGATTAACCCGTATTCTCACATACATTGTTGGAAGGTATTTAAAAACACTTTCAAAATCTGTGATCAAAGTTTGCAAAAATTCCTTCGAAGTATGAAAGTATTTCAATTTGTTTTCAGACACCCAAAAAATATTCGGTTTCGTGTTTTAAGGCCTCATTAGTCGACGTGTGGAGACCCAAATTGGACAATTTTGTTTGTTAACGTAGCCCGCGAGGTGTAAATGAGCTTCATAGGAAAGATGACTCTAAAATTTTGAAGTTTTTTAATATCTCCAAATTTTCTTCAGGAGTAAAGCGACCATTTTGTACATTTCTAACCTTTAACTAATAATTTCTAACTTCATCAAATTTAATTCACTCAAATTCCAAAATGTACATAGCCCACCTTCTTTATATGTATCATCTAAGCCAAATTTTCGTTAAATATTTTTGGTCTAAACACATTTGATAGCTTCTAAAGTTGAGCATAGAAAAATTGTCTAGGATACATCCTGACCTAAAATAAACAGCCAATCCGGTATGTGATGGTAACCGATCGCTTTAAATCGAATACCATTTGACATAATAATGATGATTTTTTGTGGAAATAATGAATATCAGTTAGTTTAATACTCTTTTCTCCCAATCCCAATATTACGATTATGCCAATAAAACCCGTTTAAATAGTGAAATCGTAGTCGATTTTGACTCAATCGATTTTCATCACATGCCGGTATATTTAATTTGCGATAATAATTATTAACACAACTGATAGTCAGCAAATCACAGAAATATCAACAACTTCATCATCTCTTGGCATGTTAGTGGACGAAAAAATGTGTTAGTTTAACTTAATAGATATAAAAATAGAGAAACTACTAGTTTCTCTACTCAGGGTCAGTTTTTTTCGGGCAATAACACCGGTTATGAAGATACGTAGCAATTATGAAAAGCGCAATCAAATGCTATTTTGGAAGCCCATTTGAGTCAGCTTATTTCCTAACAATTTTTAAAACTTTTCCAGTTTTTTGTGATTTTCCTTTTTGGTACCACTCACCTTCCCATGCCATTAGCATTTCATGTTGCACCAGAGCCTCTAATGCCTCATAGCAATACACCGACTTGTGCAATGCCTGCACATAGTAGTCCATAGCCAAGCCACGATTATCCATAGCCTCATATATTTTACCCTTCAAAAACGAAATGGAAGCCAAAATTTCCTGCAATACACAAACCATTCTTTCCTAAGTATATCAAATACCAACTCCTTTTGTCCGCACTCACATTTTTTACACTTTCCTCGCCAAATAGCAGACTTGGTCCCTCCGTACCAATGCCATCCAGTGGTTGATTTATCAAAGATGAGGCCAAATATTCTATATCAACTGTGTTAATCACAACAATAGCCTCATTGAATTCCTTTGCCTCATACAGACTCTCCAGGAGCAGATTATAACAAGGTATATGGGTCTTTTCTAACTTATGGAAGCGTATGGTATGAGCAGCCCGATGATACTCCTTCAGCAGAAACATGCATTGTGCCTGACAGTACACATCCTTGGGATCATTTTGGCTGAGGCAACACACCTTTTCGGCCCAAAACAAAGCTGTCTGATATCGACGCATATCACAAAACTGTTTGACCAATGTTCGATAATGGTCGACATCGATTGATGGGGCGTTTGCATCAGTTGTGCTGTTATTGCGCATTTCACTGTCACCAGTCATGGCGGAGTTTAAAAGTTTGACTTTAGTTGCTAAATACTCTTCGAACTTTTAATTAAATACGAATTTAAACAATTTTCCGCCGGTTTTCACAAAGACAACACAATAGATTCTGTGAAATGTCATGTTTGAGATTGAAAATCAGCTGTTTGCAAACGTCAGTAGATGATTTTGGGGGTGGCTACTCCGCAGAAAATTAACAATATCCCGTTCGCATTGGAAAAAAATTTGCCTGATTTCGTAGGAAAAAACTAGTGTAGGTCAAAATCATCAAACAAACAAACCTGTTTTGGGGGCTTAAACTATGTTCAGGTATATTGAGATTTCGCATTTACGGGATTTCATTTCAATAAACAGCTGATTTTTGTATGGCAAAACAGATGTTTGGTGGGTTGAAATATCAAAAACATCGAAAGTTCACTTACGTGTTTAGATTGACAACTTAAGCGATTGAAACAAAAACAAAATGTCTGTTGTTGCTGCCAACAACAACAACAACGCCTGCTGATAGTACTTTTTTATTTTACTATGTACAACTATATCTTAGTTTGTTTTTAGAATTTCTGTAATTTTTCTAGAAATTCAGTTTTTTTCTGGTGATGGACTCAAAGTTATCGAATAATGTGGGGTGAAACGTAGTGACATAGGAACAATTTTCAAAAATGTTGAGCTCACACTGTGTCAAATTTATATGGGGAAATGCTAACATCTTTGGCAAATTGATTGAAGATTCAAGATGTGGCCTAGTGTGAAAAGGCTATTAAGCAACGTTCAGGTATACTGAGATTTCAAAGATTTTGCGATTTCAACCCACGAAACACATGTTTTGCAGTATAAAAATCAACTGTTTGTTGAAATTAAATCCCATAAACTGCGAAATCGTGGTATACCTGACAATAGCTTAAGCTGACTTGATTCGATTTTCTCCTTAGAACCTATTAAGCGGCATTCAGGTATTCCAAGACCTCGTAGTTTTTGAGATTTCCTACGAAATGGCAAAGAAATCCATGAGATTCTGCATACATTTTGACAGTGCTGGATTCTCAATACATTTTTTAGATTTCGCTCCAATGGGCTAGAATCTGTGATGCTGGTGTGACGCAAGCTTTTATTTTATATCAAAAAGGATGTACAAGTAAAAAAAAACTTTTTACATACTTTATGTAATTTTATTTAAATATGGTTGGAATTTCTATAGTTAGATACAATAAAGCAGCAGTCACAATGGGAGCGACCATTTTTGATGGTGTTCACAATGGAAGCGCCAAAACAGAAAATGCGCTTTCGAACATAAACAGCTGATTGCCAAAAGAGATAATAATTTCTGTTTTTTGGGCAAAGTTTGAAAATATTTTTGAAGTAATTTATAATAATATTCAATAAATGAAAAAGTTTCCTCTTCGTTCATATTGAATGAATATAACAGCGAAAAATACACAATAATAAACACAACGATTGTAAACAAAGAGACACACACAGAGACTTGTCATTTCATTGTTTACATTTAATAACATATGTAAGGAAAATTCGAAAACCGCGACATCTGTATGTCAATCTTGTACCTTTTTTCGTACAAAATGGTTGCTGTAGTTGAAGTAGACCAACTTCAGCGTCAAATGGCAGCAACATTTTTGGTGATAAAACTGAAAGGCACTTATGTGAAATGTTGTTGTTGAAAACAGAAATGGTCGCTCCCATTGTGACTGCTGCTTTACATCATTCTTTGTTGGCATTCCACTCCATGATTAAATTTCCTTCTCTCAAAAACGATGTATAAGTAGACAGTCAAAATTTCTCTTCACTCAAATGCCAACAAACAAAACGAGTGAAACCCTAGTACTTCTCTACTCTCTCCCTCTCTCTTACTCTCTTCATTGAATATGTCAACACACGAGCAGCTTTTTGATAGTGTTATTGTATATAACTATACAAATTCCAACCATGTTGAAGTAAAATTACATAAACTATGCAAAAAGTATGAAATAAGCCAGATATAACGCGAGAGAGAAATGCGTTTGAGTGAAGTCCTAGCACTTTTTGGTTCTCTTTTACCAGGGTTGCCAAGTTGCGCATATCTTCTGGTCGTCTAATTGTAAATCAGCTTTGCTTCTCTCAAAAACGATGTACAAGTAGACAGTCAAAATTTCTCTTCACTCAAATGCCAATAAACAAAACGAGTGAAACCCTAGTACTTATCTACTCTCTCTCTAACTCTCTTCATTGAATATTTCAATACACCAGCAGCGTTTTGATAGTGTTATTGTATATAACTATACAAATTCCAACCATGTTGAAGTAAAATTACATAAACTTTGCAAAAAGTATGAAATAAGCCAGATATAACGCGAGAGAGAAATGCGTTTGAGTGAACTCCTAGCACTTTTTGGTTCTCTTTTACCAAGGTTGCCAAGTTGCGCACATCTTCTGGTCGTCTAATTGTAAATCGTCTTTGCTTCTCTATACCACAGTTGCTTTATGATTATATCAAACAGTATGGAATATTAAATAGAGAAGAAAATGTACTCATGGAGTGGAATCCCAACAAAGAAAGGAGTGAAGCGCCTCGTTTCTCTGCCCACTCTTGTGAATTGAAATGTGTATGAGTGAATCGCGTCGACTTTTTTGGGTTCCCTTTTACGAGGGTTGCCAAATTGCACACTTTTGTTACATCAATCGTTTTTGTTCCGACCATTATAAAATGGACAGGGGACTGTCCGTGGAGGTGGAAAGTTTCTGATAGCCATTTACTTGGGAGTGGCCAGAAATGATTCCTTCTTTGGGCAATCCAAGCAGCTCACTACTTCCACGCAGTATGTCCTGGGCAATGGCTTTATCGGAAACATCCGTTAGCTGGTTAGAGTGAGAAGGCGAAACAAATGAGCAGCCTGATTGGTTATGCGATCACTGATATGTCTCTGTTTTAGTAGGTGACTAATGTCACTGAAGCTCATGAAGCTATCGGGCATATTCTATTGTCATTAGAAGGCGGATGAGCCAAACATACGGACAGCGGACCGACACCAAAAGAAGAAAATCCAGGTTCGACATATTGCATCCTGGTCAGCGTCTGACCATACAGGGAGGATGCAATCAAATATCCTGGCAGTAGATAAAATGCAAAAACCCGGCGGATTGGGTTTGCCTCCCGCCACCTTTCATAATGGCAGTGAATAATGGCAGTAATCGAAAAAGTAAACATAAACAACCCTATTTGTTAACGACCTCCGCAAACGTTATAAGGACCACGATTTACGGATATGCAATTGTAATGTAAGAACTCTATATAGATCCGGTACAAGTATCCAATTGGCAGATGTCCTCGAAAGTTATAATGCTGACATTACCGCTATCCAGGAAATGCGATGGACAGCGCCATGGTTGCACAAGAAAAAGAAACAGTGATATATTCTACAGTTGCCATGAGGAAAAAACATGAATTTGTTGCGGATTTATAGTTGGCAAAAGACTGTGACATCTAGTCTCTAGATTCAATCCTATGATTGAACGTATAGCCACAATCCGCATCAAAGCGAAGTATTTTTATATTTCACTAATTTGTGTGCATGCCCAGACCTAAAATAAAGATGATGATACCAAAGTTATATTCTACGAGCGCCTAGAGGTAGCATGAAGAGCATGTTGGAAGTATGGACAGATAATTTCCAATGACAATATCCAATGACGATGAGATCACAATTTGGACGGCGACGTCGATTACCCGCTCCTAACCAAGACGAGGTCAAAACAGCTATTGCCCGGCTTAAGAACAACAAAGCCGCAGGAGACGATGGATAACCTGCGGAGCTGTTTAAGGCCTCCGGCGATGAGCTGATAAGTAAGGTGCACGCATCAGTCCATTAGCAAAATTTGATTAGGTGAATGCATGCCCGGCGATTGGAGTGTCAGTGTACCATGTAATATATTTGAAAAATGTGACACGAGTCTCTGTACCAACTACCGTGGAAGTATACTATGCGAAAGACTAAAACCATTTATCGCTGACCTGATTTGACCATACCAGTATGGCTTTAGCCCTGGAAAATCGCCAACTGACCAGATTTTCACGCTACGCCACGCTATCGTGCGATCTCTTTAACATCTTAATGGAGATCATTATGAGAAAAGCTGCAGTCAACATATATAGAACCTTCAGCAGCAAAAGTCACATGCTGCTCGCGTATGCTGATGATATAGATATTATTGGGCCCATAATTAGAGAAGTTGCTGCCGTGTTTTCGAGAATTGAGTAGGCAAAAGTGGGCTGACAGTAAATGAGGACCGGACAAAATTAATGGTTTCAACGAGCAGCGCCCCCACGCGATTATACCAAAGCGTACCTCGGATCTGCCTTCAACAAAAACAACAACGTCTGCCTTGAAATCAAGTGGAGAATTGTGCTTGCGAATAGATGTTATTTTGGGCTAGATGTTATTTTGGGCTTTATAGACAAAGCCCTCTCTCTGGTAACAAAAATCCAGCTATACCAGACTTACATACAATCTGTCTTGCTTTATGGTGCAGAATCCTGGATCTTATCGCAAGCTTAGGAGTCTTTGAAATACAAAAGTCAGCATATGACGTGTGATTTAATTCTTGACAAATAAATACTACAATATCACTATTACGTCGTTACATGATGCTTTAATTCGTATTAACTCAAATCGTGTAATCGAAACCATTAATGACCAGTTTTTCAGTGAGTGGTGATCTTCGTTTCTTAGTTAAATTGTGGTTAAACATCGCATTTTGTTTTCAGTCAAAGGTTAACAATGATTTAACCACCCAATGTTGTCAGACCCATATGATTTTGACAATCACATTACTGACTGTAAAAATCAGAAATGTATGATTGCATAAAATATAAGGACATGTTTCTGACTTCAGTTGTACACATACTTTGGGCCTATTTCGTTAAATAGTTGCGGCAACATTGTTTTTTACACATTTTTGATAAAATGACATCGATTTTATTTCTTATTTTACATAATTCCATTTGGTTTTTCCTCTTTATTGTTTTGGTATCTAGCTCAAAACAGATGTTTTGTCCAATAAGAATACATGGGTTGCAATAGTTGTTAACAATATCACGGCTTACTTTAACTTGCCTCTGAAAAATGAAATGCAAAGTTAACTTATAATTGTCTTTCAATTACGATTCAGTACTCCGATAGTTAACTACCAACTTAAAAACTGGTCATAAGCGTGTTATGATAAATTGAATATTCAATGCGAGTTAAGTGTTAGAGAACCGTGTTAAGTGTCCCTATAAATACGACCTACGTTAATACGAGTTTGATAAACTTTTAGAAGAATATTCAAAAAGGATGTACAAGTAGAGAAGAAAAAACAGGAGCAATTTGGCAACCCTAGTAGAAGAGAACCAAAAAAGTCGACGCGATTCACCCAAACGCATTTCTTTCCCGCGTCATAACTTGATTATTTCATACCTTTTACATACTTTATGTTATTTTATTTAAATATAGTTGGAATTTCTATAGGTAGATAGAATAACATCATCAGAAAACTGCTCGTATATTGAAATATTCAACGAAGAGAGTAAGAGAGAGAGCAGAGAAATGACGCCCTACACTCGTTTTCTTTGTTGGCATGGTAGAATGAGAAGGTAAACTCGGTAGACAGCTAATTTAAATTTTTCTCGTTGTTTAGTTGGCCACTTCTGTCAGATTCAAAGGCTTTTTCTGTTTACATTTATTTGTTGGTATACGTATGTGTTGACTTTGACAAAGTCGATCTAGAATTAGACGAACAGAAGATGTTCGCAATTTGGAAACCTTGGTAAAAGAAGATCGTCTTTGAAAAGAACCAAAAAGAGTTGGAAATTCACTCAAAGGCATAGTTTAGTTTCACTTTTGGCATAGTTTATGTAATTTTACTTCAACATGGTTGAAATTTGTATAGTTATATACAATAACACTATCAAAAAGTTATTCGTGTATTGAAATTTTCAAAGAACAGAGTAAGAGGGAGAACAGAGAATGACTACGGTTTCACTCGTTGTGTCTGTTGGCATTTGAATGAAGAGACATTTTGACTGTCTACTTTTACATTGTTTTTGGAATATCATTTCTGAGTCAGAGTTGCCAACTCAAATATGAAAGTATTTGTTAGCAAGCACAATTTAATTAAATGACAGGAAAAAGTGATTTTATTTTCAGACTTTAAATATATGTACTTTGTTTTAAATTATCTTTTTTTTTACTTTAATATGTAAGCAACTCTGATTTTGAAACACTTTTTAAAAGTGTGTACACTAGATACGTATTTGTGTGATGCGTATAAACGGTGCGCTACACTGACACGGGTTTATTCGATAAGGTATTTAGTGCCGTATAAACAACGTATATGTCTGCTTATAACTAGAGGACCTAAATCGGTCCATTGGTTTTTTGAACATCCACCGGACGCCGGTTTTATGAAAATTAACACTTTCGAACAACCAGTGGAATCTTTTTTAATAAACGATTCCATCGGCTTTTATTTTGGTTCAAAAACGTATCTTTCAATTTTTAAAAGAACATTGTCAAAAAAATAAAATAAATGTTTTCTCATTACATCCAATGAGTGGACAGGGGAGAGCTTCTCGCAATCAGTGGGCGCATTCTATTACATTCACCGATTGTGATCTACAATTTTACACAGGTTCCAATTGGTTTTTATGTAGTGGTTTGATTTTTTTCACAAAAAATTGAATTATATGTACAGGTAATTAAACAAATTACGGAAACAATTCAGCATTTAATTTTTCCGTAATAAGATCAACATTTCACATTACATTTAGAAAAATTACAAAAATAAATGGTTTCCCGTTACATCCCATGAAGGAGTTGGGGAGAGCCTCTCACAATCAGTGCGCTGTGCGCTTTCTAATTTAATACTCACTGATTGGGATCTACAGTTGTATACCGATTCCGAACGGTATTTTGTGAAGCTTTTTCATGGCTAAAAATTCGATACTGTCGTCGTCATCGTGCGAGGTCACCGTAACGGAAAGAATTATAAGGTGGTCAGAATAGGTATCGAACCGCGGATCTCATGTAGAAGAGGCTGGCACACTGACCATTGCACCACCGACGGTCAAAATTTTATAGAACTCCATACAAAAAAAAATGGTAGTGAAATTTCGATGAATATGATAAATGTACCAATTCTCATTCAATACGTTGACAAATTTGATTTGTTGTGTTCAACAAATTTTAAGAATCGTAGTCAACTTCGATTAATTGCTGGTATGAAAAATTTCTGTACGCTTGTAAGTTGAGATTTTAAACGGTGAGTGTGAAACTCGCCCTCAGTTAAATAAAAAATCCTCTTTATGAATCTAGTAACTAATATTCCTGGGTGAGAAAGACAAGTCGAAGCATTACTATTACCCACGATGCAGCAGTGTCTAGGAGTCCATATCATACCCCATCTGCCCATTGTAGATAACGTGTTTATCATCGTTTTCGATCACGTTCTGTGTAACATCATTTAGATCGCAGCTTGACTATCAGTGAAGCTCTTTCCCTTAGTGTATTTTTGTGATAGAATGAGTTATAGGTTCTGGGATCCAATAAGTACTGTTTTTTTATATTAAATTAAACAAATTTCTTTATTACAAATTATAAAACAAAATAAATAATTATTCAATAAGGGCAAAACATATTAAAATATATACATTTCAAAAAATTTATAATAACGAAACAAATCTTATAAATGGTTATATTTGTAAAACAAACACAATATTTAACGATACAACAATATTTTTCATTTACACATTTATGAAAAATCATTGTAAATTAGTGTACGATTGGTAGAAAAAGTAAACAGATTTGAACTGAAAGCGCATATCGACGACCTTTATCCGGCAAAGATCGAGAGCGTTTCAAACTATTAACTTTGACGTTTCCGTGTGGAATCGCCATCCAACATCTACTTCAGTTTAGGCACCTCGTGTTGCAGCAAGATCAACCCAAAACTGTTTTGTTGGCTTCTTTATCAATTTAAAGCGGCCACTGTATCCCTTCCCCGTTGTATTTTTAAGAACTTCTGCGTATCTTAATTGGCTTAAACGTTTCTTAATTAGTGATTTTCTCCGAGCAGTGATTTTAACTGCATATTCGTTCTCAATAAATGTTAGCAATCGTTGCAATGTCACACCTAATTGTAATAAACGAAATAAGGTAAAGAAATATACTACATTACTTGGAACTCTATGCTTTCATACCTTTAGTCGTGTGCAGTTGTTCCAGAGATCTATCGACCATCACGGCTGTGGTTGGTAATTTCTTCCTAACACCATGTGTAGCTGGTGGAGGTTCTAGTAATTTCCTCTTAGCCATTTTTAAGGGGGAGTTTTACTTTTTATGTGGCTTAAATGCTCAAATGTTCGATCTTCACAATACTTTACCTACAATGCCATCACTAATTCACATCGTAGTTGTTTATGTTAAATAAATGTCACAATTGTAACGGTTCGCTTACAGTGCGTTTTATAAAATCGTAGTGACATATAGTATTGCGTAAAACCTAAGCAACTTTCGTAGCAATTTCTTAAAATAAAAAATATTTTATAAAGATTTGAATTAAAAAAAATAAAAGACATTAAAACTGCAGTTACACCTACCAAGATTATCGCTTTTTCTTGATTATAAATGTCAAACTCCATAAGAAAAAACGTCGATAATCCCAAAAATTCGATAATCTTGGTATGTGTAAATTCCGCTTAAAAGTCTGTTTTTATTCCATTAAGCTATTGCCACTTAAGCCCCGTATTCAGTTTTTATGAAATGTTCGTTTCCATAAGAATTACATTTATAAATAATAACGAAAATGTAATGAACCGAAAATTTCGCTAACTTTTCAGTTGCTTGGTACTCAGCTCTTTGCGAAAATTTCACAGGCAAAATCAAGTACAGGGTTGTTACGCTAAACATATTTCGTACGAAAACAACTGCTTGCTAATTTTGACATTTGGATTCTTTTAGAAAACAAAAGTAATACCACAAGCGTTAAAAATAAAATGGAAAGCAAAAACACGTTTCTAGCCAGTGCCAACAAATACATGGTAGCGTGAGATGTTGTTGTAGTTGTAAGCAACAACGGACATTTTATTTTCGTTCATTCGTTTCAACTGTCAAAGTCTACACAAATACATATATACCAACAATACAAAAAGTATAAAAACAAAATGCATATGATTTTGACAACTGAAACGAAAAATGACATGGAAAAAATGTCATCGGCTGTTTAAACGACTATACCTGATAGATAATTCTACCATGATCAATATGAATAACATTTACCGCGAGTTATTAGTGGTATTCATGCAAACAAGAAAACCTAGAACTTTTGCTCAGCGTAAGTTTGCCTCGAAGCGTTTCAGGAGGCACCAAGTAAAGTTGCTCAGTGTGTCTGCGCAGAAATTGTGAAAAAAGGCTGATAAAGTAGATATACATGAGAACGAAATGTCAAAAGTTTACACGTTTCGCCATCCCACGTTTGCGCAGCAAATTTGCCTCGAAAACTTTCCACTTTTGTGCAAGTCGGTTTGTATGGGAAATTTGTTTGTTTTGACGTTTGCTGTGCAAGTTTACGATGTTTTCGAGATTACGAGGTTCTTTCGAGCTTTCATGAAGACCACTATTGTGAACAATTTAGTTCCAATTTAGTTTTCAGTCGAAAATAAAAATTTATCCTTCAAATTTAGAGACATTAAACTATACGTGGTCTTCCATTAAATATAATAATTTTAATGAACTTAAAATGTTAAGCCATTTTGGAAATTTTTGCTTTTGAGTCTCTCCTTTACATAAAGCAACTATTGTATAGAAAAGAAAATTTACTCAGGGAGTGGAATGCCAACAAAGAAAACGAGTGAAGCGTGTCGTTTCTCTGCTCGCTCTCTTAATCTCTTCGTTGAATATTTCAATACACGAGCACAGTTTTCTGATGGTGTTATTCTATCTAACTATAGAAATTCCAACCATTTGTAAATAAAATTTTATAAATTATGTAAAAAGTATGAAATAATCAAGTTATGACGCGGGGAAGAAATTCGTTTGAGTGAATCGCGTCGACTTGTTTGGTTCCGTTCTACTAGGGTTGCCAAATTGCGGAGTTTTTTCTTCTCTACCTGTACATTCTTTTTGAGTTTAAGTTAACTTTTTTTTGTTATTTCTTGAAATTGAACATAGGGCAACATTGCCATTGCTCAAGTCGGAATTTAAGTGGGAACATAGAATAACACATACGTAGAAGGTTTTATTCGCTCATCTGACGTTTCATTTCACACTCTCATCGTAGGTTTGTGGAAATGAGAGCAAATTAAATTTAAAATTTACATACACCAGGTGGAGTTACAAAATATGTTCACTTAACTATTTCCTGTCGTTTTGGTATAGAACTGAAATTTAGAAATTTAAAAGTAGTTTGCACTTTTTTGTTGATTTTTATCGTTGGTATACATTTGTATTGTATTTAACACAACTAGTTTGCCACAAAAACACGAAATTCGGGTGTAGTTCCTTTGTGGATCGCTGTATACTATTGCCACCATCTGGTATTATTGAACCCATATTTTCCACCCTCCACTGTGTAATTTCCATCGTACCTATGACGTTTAATTTATTGAGCGAATAAAAACTTCTATAGTATGTGCCCTACAAGAACAGTGACAGTCATTTGACCGATAAATTGACTGTCATTGTTGATGGGTATATCCATCAAAGTTTCTATCACATTCTTAAAGCCGAAATGAAAAAGTTGACGGAAACTTTTGTGTACGTGTGATTTTGTATCTCCCTCGAACTTATGAGTTCGGTCGCCTATAAAACATATATCTGAGCTGCTCACTCTAGTGCTGTTCACTAATCAAAGATTATATGAGTATTAGTCACAGTTGATAGATATACCCATCACAGTTGACTAATCAAATTTGATGGATATATCAGTCAAAGGTGATGGGTATAGCTTTTATAATAAAAGACGATGTTATTAATGATTTTATGGTATATTTTTATTATTTTTATATATTTTTAATATCTAATTGTATAATAAATGACAATGAATGATTCTTAGTCAAGAATGGGAGTGAATGAATAAGAATAATCGATTCAAAATGAATAAAGTAGTAACTGGGCAAAATAAAATACTTATTTACAATTTGTTTTTAATAAATCTGCTTCATCCTATGGTGGCTTCGTTCAATTGTCTTTTAGCACATCTAAAATTTGAAAAGGAGATATATAAATATATGTATTAATAATAATAAGTATATATGAATGTATATAAATTAATAATTATTTAATCATTTATAGACAAAAATATGTCTGTACATACCACGCAGTCTTGTTGAACCACATAAGCTTCCCTATCGCATGCTTTTCCAACCACTCAACCCAATTGTATATATCAAGCAGGTTATCCGTGAACATTGGGTGGCAGACACTGCTGACATCCTCTGACGCCTCTGTCAGTATATTTTCTGTGAAGAAGTATGTATAAATATCAAAATATTAAAATATCGAACCATAAATTTTAGTTTGTTGATATTGCTTGAGCAAAATCTGGGGCCCCCAATTTCTGCTCTAACTCTTGCACCGCTGTAATGGTCAGGAAAGGGAGCATGCTGCCGACTTCATTAATGATTTTGTCCTGAGTTTGGCCAGGCATGCCAGACAGAATCTTCCACTACTTTTTGATGGCTTTTAAATGCGTCATATTTCATAATCATTATCTTTGTTTTTTGGATCACATAAGTTTATTCTTTTCCACTGTTTATTTTTATTCCACGATATTTAACGATAATGAAACTTTTGTCGTTGCACTTTGCCGAGGATTCACAAATTTTACTTTTTAAACGTCAACAAATTCAAGTTTCCATCAACGCTGACAGTCGAATGACCGAAACTATTCTTGTAGGGTTGTTTCACTCTTGCAAATGGAACTCAGTATAAAATAGTTACAAGTGTATCAGTGCAAAAATATTGTGTGTGTTAGTTTCCATCATTCATTTCTTGTAGGGTGTTATTCTATGAGTGGGAAACTGAAATGCCACTTATACTTAAAAAAGGTGTCCCATTACATCACATGAAGAAATTGGAGAGAGCGTCTCACAACCAGTGAGCTGTGCGCTTTTTAGTTTTATACTCTCTGATTGGGATATACCGCTTTTAAAACGATTCCGAACGGTATTTTGAGAAGCTGTTTCATGAATAAATACTCGATAGTGTCGCCGTCACTATGCGCGGTGACTGCCGAGAAAGAAATGTAAGGTGGTAAGAGCAGGGATCGAATCCAGAATCTCATGTACAGAGGTGCGAACACTAACCATTGCACCACCGACGATACGTTTATATCTCTAAATTTGAAGGATAGATTTTTATTTCCGATTGAAAACAAAATTTGAACTAAATTAAAATAAATTGTTCACAACAAGAATTAAGTATAGTCGTTTAAACAGGTTATTACATTTTTTCCATGTCATTTTTCGTTTCACTTATCGAAATCATATGTATTTTGTTTTTATACTTTTTTGTATTGTTGGTATATGTTTGTGTAGAGTTTGAAAACTGAAACGAATGAACGAAACTAAAATGTCTATTGTTGCTGCTTACAACTACAACAACATATGCTGCTACCATGTATGTATTGCTGGCACTGGCTACAAACATGTTGCCGTATCTCATTTTTTCCACCCATTACAAAAACGATGTACAAGTAGACAGTCAAAATTTCTCTTCCCTCAAATGCCAACAAACACAACGAGTAAAACCCTAGTCATTCTCTGTTCTCTCTTACTCTCTTCATTGAATATTTCACTACACGAGCAGCTTTTTGATAGTGTTATTGTATAATATATTATAACTATACAAATTCCAACCATGTTGAACTAAAGTTATATAAACTATGCAAAAAGTATGAAATAATCAAGATATGACGCGTGAGATAAATGCCTTTGAGTGAATTTCTAGCACTTTTTGGTTCTCTTTTACCAGGATTGCCAAATTGCCCACATCTTCTGGTGGTCTAATTCTAGATCGTCTTTGCCCATTAGTATTAAGTGTGGATCGTTTTATTTGGAAAGTCGTAAGTGGTAAGTAGTAATATACATAGAGTCTGCAACAGCTGTTTTCTTGGACCGGAAACCAATAAAGTTGGACCAAGAGTTAAACAGACTTGGCAACCCATACAGAAGGAGAAAAATTTATATTTTAATAAATTTGTGTTTAAATTCCAATCTCTACAAATAAGTTTACTCAAACACTTCATTACATTTTGCTTTAATTCACTTGTTATCCCTTTTTTCCTTGATTTAATTATCACACAAAAACACTCACAGTTGATGAGTTGTGTACTTCTGGTTCAATGCACAAAGGAAAATGTGTAAAAACATACTTCCAGTCCAATCCCAGCCGAGGCAAATATATTCACGGATAGCCAAATGGCAATAAAGGCAATATCATCAGAAACGGTAAAATCTAGAACGGTCCTTGACTGTAAGAAGGTGATAAACGACTACTCTATGCACGGCAGACTCAATATCATCTGGGTGCCGGGGCACAGCGGGGTATTCGGCAACGAGAAAGCGAACCTCCTGGCAAAGAAAGCCAGGGAACTCCAAACGGTAAGCCTAGATGGAGCGAAACCCTTTGGGGTGACGAAGGCTGAGTTAAATAAATGGGCGGAGTCGGCACATATAGCCCAGTGGAACCGGGAATCAGTAGGCAGGATGACAAAGATCCTATGGGGAGACCCAGATGAATCGAGAACAAAAGGTTTGCTGAAACTGGGAAAAGCCGAAATGGGCAAAATGATGGGAGTCTTAACGGGGCATTCGGGATTACGAGCCCACCTATACCGTATTGGACTAGTGGCGAACAGTGAGTGCAGGGCATGCATGGAGGACGATGAGACGTTGGAGCACTTCTTATGCCACTGCCCGGCCTTCACACAAGCTAGATCCAGATATCTTTCGGATAGTACGATACCGGACATGACCAAACTTATGGGTATGGACTGGAATAAACTAAGGAATTTCGTGAATAGCACCGAATTCCTATAAGGGACATAGTGAAGTGAAGTAGTAGGATAATCTTAGAGCGCACAACAGGTCGAACTTAGCGGCTTAAGTGTATGTCTTTACTGACATGGGAAGGTTTAGAGTGCTCCTTCTGAACACTCAACACCACGCCCCTCTTTTCGAACTAACTAACTAACTAACTACTTCCAGTCATCTATCGTTATGTATCTTTCTTACTTTATCCTGCATGTTTTCCAACTCTAACGTTGATCAGCTGTGGCATAGAACCCCCCTGGTATAGATACATTACTTCTCTCATATGGCGTTTCATTTCACACTCTTCGTCGTAGGTTTGTGGAAATGAGACAAATTCGACAAAAAATAACTTAAAGCAGGTGTATGTACAAAAACTGTTTACTTAACTTTTTCATGTAGTTTTCGTATAGAACTGTGAAATTTAAATGTATTTTGCACTTTTTTGTTGACTTTTATCGTTGGTATACATTTTTATTGTATTTAACACAGCTATTTTGCCGCACAAACACGAAATTCGGTTGTTGTTCCTTTGTTGGACGTTGTGTACTATTGCCTCTATCTGGTATTATTGAATCCATTCTCTCCACCATCCAATGTTCACTAGCAAGTTGCAACCATACCTATGACGTTTAATTTATTGACAGAATTTGGGTAGTATTCTAAAAGTCCCGAAAGTGAACGTAAACGCAAAAGCCAACGCGAACGCCAAAGTCAAAAAATTGTAGTTTATATATCACTTCGCGCTTGCATTTGTTTACGAAAGCTGTCACTGACATATGCGGTTTATAGAGTTGCCAAACTAAAATAATCAATTATAGATCAGAAAAAGTTATCTTGAGTGAAATGCTCAGAATAAAAAAGATTAAAAAAATTAGCTTAGTTTGGGGTTAAATGTCCAATAAATTTCCCCATCTATATTAAACTAGTTGTCTTTTCAAAAACACGTGCCATTTGGCGGTATGTATTGATTGTAATGTATTGGTTCTTTTGTTTATTATTGTCAACATCAACTCATGTCTATAATTTCTAAATATAATTATAATAGTTTTGCAATGCATTATTTATTTGCGTTCCATTTCTAATTTTATTATTGTAAATAAGAATTTCAGTGCGTAAACAATATAATTTTGAATTATTTAAAAAGAAAAAAGTTTGAGCTCTATCCGTCGAATGCATTTCAGCCAAAATTGGCAACTACTTATAAGCAATCAAATACAAAATACTTCCATCTGCCTATCCTCGATCGACATTTTTCGTTAAATTTGTAATTTCTTCAACTAACGCGAAGAATTGTGGCGTGTTCTATTTGACAGCTGAAGTGATCAAAAACGTTGCGCTGCGCTTTATAAACTACCCATTAAAGAACGTAACTCAACGCAGGTAGTCACCGAACAGCTGTAACGTTTTAGAAACTACCAAAACGACAAAAGTAACGCGAAGTGACTGATTCACGACTTATAGAATACCACCCTTAATGTACATATATAGACTAAATTCGTCTATGGTTAAATAATCAAACTGTCACGATTCCGGCCCATACAATTATCAAAAAATTGTTTTCGTACGAAATAATACCAAGCAACTTAAACGTGAACGAAATTTTCGATTCACGAAAACTTCGTAAAACCTGAATACAACGCTTAAAGCTCTGTTTCGTAAAAAAAAATTTGTCATTTACCCCTAAACGGAAAATTGTGTTGCAGAGAGTTAGAACCTATCTTTGATTTACCTTGCAACTATTTTATTTATAATTCCTCTTCGGCTGCATTTTATTTTTAACGCATGTGGTTTTATATTTGGTTGTAAAATTATCAAAATGTCAAAATTCCGCTCCCAAACAATTATGGTACAATTGTTTTCGTACGAAATAACTTGGGCGTAACAACCCTGTAATTGTTTTTGCCTACGAAACTTTCGCAAAGAGCTGAGTATCAAGCAAAGGAAAAGTGAGCGAAACTTTTGGTTCATGAAAAATTCGTTAGTTTTTATACACATACTTCTTGCGGCAATGACAATTTATTAAAAACTGAATACCGGGTTTAAACAAGGACGGAAAACGAAATTTCATGCACAATACAACACAAACCGTAAACCGGCTCAGACATAAAATGAACTATTTACACAATAAAATAGCATGAAACATATATTAAAGGTTTTGTGTACGATGATTACACTTTTGTATTGCCTTAAATTCTGTTTTATATTACTGTTTTTGGCTGCTCTTCAGTTTTGCTTTACTTGCGCTCTTTTTGCGTTCTGTTAAAGTTGCAATTTTTAAAGTTTGCGTCACCGCTATTTCGGGACCTCTCATAAGAATACACGCAAACAAAACCAATTGTGAGTGGGGGCTCCCGGAATAGCGCTGACGCAAACTTTAGTCAAATACCTAATACCCGGTAGTCAGTTTTTATTAATTTTTCGTTTCCATAAGAATTACATTTATAAATAATAACGAAAATTTCATGAACCGAAAATTTCGCTCACTTTTCATTTCCTTGATACTCAGCTCTTCGCGAAAATTTGCGCCCAAGGTATTTCGTACGAAAACAATTGTTTGGGACCGAATGCCCCGTATTGAGTTCTTACAAAATGGAATTGAGGAATGTTGTCATTTATTTTTAAACGGAATATTTTGGTGCAGAGACTTACCACCTATCTTTGATTTACCTTGCAAATATATCCACTACATACTCAATTTTATTTTTAACGCATGTGGTATAACTTTTGGTTGTTAAAATTATTGAAATGTAAAAATTACGGTCCCAAACAATAGTTTACTTACAGAGCGCCATCCGGTGTCTTAGGAATAGACAAGAGGTGCTCGACGTCACCCTTGTGTCTGAGAGCATACGCGAGAAAATATCTGATTGGAATATTTTATACATTCATAGCTTTTCTGACTATCGACATATTAGTTTCTGCGTAATTGGAAAGCGTCGTGGTCCTGTCATTCCAAACAACATAAGGAAGTCAGACTGGGTGAAAATTAAATACAATTTCAACATGTCTATTCCAAAAGGACCTGAACAAAATCTGCGAACTATCGGGGACATAGAAACAACGGTCGGAGTTAACAGCAACATCAGATTGTTTATCCACAACCTTCTTACAAATAGGCGTACTTCATCTAGCTTAGGGTCAACGGACCCCTATTGATTTATCAGCAGAGAAACACCGGTTACCTCATACCACCTGGGTTTGGTAATGGTTTTGGGGTGAAACAGAACTCTAGTTGTGGAGTTTGACATTTATAATCCCGAAAAAGCGACAATCTTAGTAGGTGTAACCGCAGTTTAGGGTTGCAGTGAAGATCGCCTCCTCGCGGTGCATCCTGGGTAACTCTAAATGATCTTCTTCCTCTCTGGCACAGACTCTGCTACGACCCTGGTTCACGATTTTCGTAACTATTTGATTTTTTGCTCTCGAGCTGACATCCTGTGCTCTGCGACCTGAGTAGGCAGAGGTGACACTCTGTCGAAATGGCTCGTGGTTAAGGTACCGTTCGTCTCCGCCTCCTTGAAACCCGGCAAGTCTTGTAGTACGTTCGAAATCCGTCACCATTAATTGGCGGTAATGGTGAGGTTGAGATGACTCCCTCTTTGGTTCGGCCTGGCCTGAACACTCTGTCCCATAAGGAGGAGTGTCAACCCTCGCGTGGAACTCCCTGCTTCATGGACAACCACGGGGCCCCTATTTTTGGACACATTGCATCTTTACGGACGTAGATAGCGGCTACAAGTTGAGGCCCAAAACAACATGAACGAAAATAAAAAAAGTCTTGGGCCACAAGAAAACCTGTGACTTCCCCCGAGCTTACGGGCTCTTCCTCGAGCACTAGTGCTCGTAAGTCTTCTGCTGTCACACGCAAGGGGTCCTCTGCAACTGTGAACAACGCGGGCGGTGGTCAACGCTCAGGGTATACAAAGTGGATACGCTGAGTGGCAAACTGGCCGAGTCGAAGTCGGAATTCACAGATGTAAATGCTGGAAAGCATTCTGAAACGGCGGTAGTTGCTGAAGAAGCACTACTGGATGACGACAGTGGCAGCATCATCGACCTGTCCATCACTAGCGAGGGTGATCACGAGACAACAGTGATCGAGGTACCCGGAGTTGAAGATCCTGTAGATGATGGAAGTCCTCCAGATAAATCTTCATCGCAGTAGGACAGCATCTGCCAACCTCATTCTCCATCTTGCGAAGGGTGGAGACGATGTGGCCCTGATACAAGAACCATGGACGGTCAATGATCGTATATGTGGTATCAGGTGCAATGGATACAAGACCTTCGTCCTATCAACCCCAGGTAGGCCAAGATCTTGCATACTGATTAAAAACAAATGTAATGCTATTTTATTGCAGAATTTTAGTGACAGCGATACAACCGCCATCAGCTCCTCGCTGGAAAACGGCCAGCGGGACATCTGGCTAGTTTCATCGTACATGGCGTACGACCATACTGAATCACCCCCTCCGAAGTGCGTCAGGGATATTGTATCGGAGGCAAAAAGACGGAATTGTAGCGTCATTATAGGTGCTGATGCCAACGCGCACCACACAATATGGGCGAGTACCGGCACCAATGATCGAGGTGAGTCTCTTTTTAATTTCATTATAAGCGAAACCTTGACTATATGAATTAGAGGCGGGGAACCGACCTTCACAACTTCGGTTAGGAGGGAAGTACTAGACCTAACTTTACTACTTGGTTACGGCTATGTAACTGTATCCGATTGGAGCGTACTTTCTGATCACTCATTTTCTGATCATAGATATCTACAGTTCCATCTACAACCTCTGGAAAAGGAAGTTTTTAAAAATTATAGAAAAACGGACTGGAACGCCTATCGTGGGCGCCTAAGGAAACTCCGAGGTAACCATCCGAATATTCCGACTAATGTGCCAGAGCTGGAAGAACTAATTGGAAAATTTACTGATGCGTGCAGAAACGCGCTCAATGAGTCCTGTAAGACCAGTGGTTATAATGCTGCCAAGGGTAACAAAAAAACCTCATTGGTGGAACGTCCATTAGGCGGATTTTTAACAAGGCCAAAAAGAGCGGCAACCAACGGGATTGGGACGTTTACAAGATTAATCTTAATCTATACAAAGGAGAAATCAAGATGGCCAAACGGAAATCCTGGCGAAACTTCTGTGAATCCATTGAGGGAACCAACCAGACTGCACGCTTAAGATGCGTGCTTGCTAAAAACAAACCGTGTGCGGGTTTCTTAATGAAAGACGATGGAACGTGGACGTCTTCGTCTGAAGAGACTCTTGGAATTCTCCTGGATACCCACTTTCCCAACGATGATCGGAATGCTGGTCATCAGCCAGAAGAGCTAGGCGGAAACTCAACTAGCTTAGAAAAAGTTCGCTCAATAGTGAGCAGAAAAAATCTGATATGGGCCATTAGATGCTTTATGTCCTATAAATCAGCCGGACCTGGTGGGTAATTCCCGCGCAACTACAGGAGGCACTATACCTAACTTGTAGTTGGTTGGAGGCAATCTTCAGGTGCTGTCTTCTGCTGGGAGTCACTCCTAGAGGTTGGAAGCAAACCAAAGTGGTTTTCGTCCCGAAAGCGGGCAAATGCTCTCATGCCAAACCAAAGGACTTTCGACCAATCAGTCTATCATCCTTTGTTCTTAAGACATTTGAAAGGTTACTGGACATTCCCGTTCGAAGTAATCTTCCACAGAATCTACTATCGAGTTCTCAGCATGCCTATATCAACGGCAGGTCAACTGAGACGGCTCTCCACTCTATAGTCAGAATAATAGAGAACTCTCTTGAGATAAGGTCTTCGCTCTAGGGACCTTCCTGGACATCGAGGGAGCCTTCAATAACATTCAACCTTCGGCGATTCTTAGGTCGTTACAGAATCTAGGAGTCGACAGCTTAGTTACATGCCTAATTGGGAAGCTTCTGGTGGATAGATCCGTCAAAGCTGAATGGGGTGGTGTTACAATTGCTAGGAACGTTAACAGGGGGACAACGCAGTCGTGAGTTCTGTCTCCACTATTATGGTTAACTTCTGTCGATGAACTGCTTCTTGAATTGGACAGGGCCGAATGCCAGGTCTTTGCCTATGCCGATGATATTGCTATCATCTGTACGGGTAGAAATCTCAATTTACTTAGCAATCGTACATCCAGCCTACTTAGTCTGATTTCGAACTGGACCGCTAATAACGGACTATCACTTAACCCACTTAAAACCGATCTTATCTTGTTCTCTCGGAAATATAAAATACCCGCATGTGGACTGCCGTCAGTTTATGGGGTGCAATTACAGTTGACGGAAAAGGTCAAGTATCTGGGAATAACTCTCGACAGAAAACTGTCTTGGAAACCGAATGTGGAGGAGAGGGTGAAAAGGCGTCTGTTGCTCTCTACTGTTGTAAAGGGGCGATAGGAAAGCGCTGGGGACTGTCTCCTAAGATCACCATGTGGATTTATACTGCAATAGTCAGACCAATACTTCGCTATGGTATCGTAGTTTGGTGGAGATCCCTCCAAAAGAAATATATTCTGAATTCCTTGATGAAAATTCAAATATCAGCACTGATTAGCCTTATTGGGGCACTTAGTGCTATCCTGAACATCTGTACTCCCGATATCATGGCCGAATCGGCAGCCGCTACATCCGTGGTGAGAATCAGAGATTGTTGCGTTTTGATAGCGGGGCATTCCGGACACACTGAATTACTACACCGGATCAACTCTATTCCCGTAAAAACGGACTACTGTATCCCCTACCTTCTACCAGCGACAAATCTAAGGACTTTTATTCCGAACAGGACTACCTGTGAAAAGTCACTGGAAGGGGACACCAGTAGTATCAGATTTTTCACGGATGGATAAAAGTTGGACGAGCAAGTAGGCTATGGGGTCCATTCACCGGACATAAATGTAAATATCTCCCTCAAGCTGCCTGATCACTGTAGTGTATTTCAGGCGGAAATTACCGCCATACTGGAGGTTGCTGAACTACTGGAAAGTAGTGTTACAACCCTCCGGAGAATATGTATCTACACAGACAGCCAGACTGCCATAAAATCCCTGGAAGCCATGTTTGCTACGTCCCTGACGGTGAAAGAATGCCACCCATCACTTAGGGTGATGGTAGAGTATTTTCATCAGGCTCATCTGGGTACCGGGACACAGCGACATTCCAGGCAATTGCGTAGTGGATGCGTTAGCTAGACAGGGCACTACGGCACAGGTTCTCCCGGCAAAAGAAGGTGTTAGTATGTCAATCTCTATCTGCCGTTTGCAGATAAGGCAGTGGGCAGATAATATGTTCAAGGACAAGTGGATACTTACTTCAACTTGCAAACAAGCCAGGGTCCTCTAGCTAGGCAAGTACTTAACTTGCCGAGAGGCAGGTTATCCACAATGATAGGAACACTTACGGGACATTGTTATGTAGGAAAACACGCCCTAATATTGGGACATAGAAACTCCACTCTCTGTAGATGCTGCATGGAAGAGGACGAGGAAACGACGAAACACCTTCTCTTGGATTGCCCTGCTCTGGCAGGACTGAGAAGTAAGATATTCGGAACACATTTAGTTAGCACCGTAGCCCTACAGGATATTCCTGTAGGTCTTATAGGCAAATTTATTGAAAGGGCAAATTGGCTGGACGACTAGTCAATAGTTGCTATGGAGGAAACTTCAGGTATCACAATGGGCTTATTTAGCCTAAGTGTGCTAGACAGCGTGCTGTCTTGCAGCCTTTTCAACCAACCAAAGTTATTTTAAGCGAAAAATATTTTTTTTTGTAAAATAATGATTAGGAGAACAATCTCATCTTGTAGATAGTTATAAAAAATTATATAGAGGTCTTAAATGATTGTTCTAATTGAAAATGCAGTTTGAGCTGCTTTTATGTGCACGTCTTCCACTTTCGAAGATTCGAATTGCAGAATTACTCTTAGAAATATAAATTGTAAAACATGAACTTGTATTTTGTAGCCCGATTACAGACCATCGCATCTAACGAAACCTAGGAACTCTTCTAGGTGGATAACTTTTAAATTTTCGGTCAGGGTGGACGTTTCTGTGGAAATGCCCAAATGTGAGAGGGTTATAGCATTAACGTACCGTACCGTAACATTGATATCAGTTTTTTGTATGAAACAATTCAAAACAAATTCATAAAATAATGTAGCACTTTTTGATAAGTCGCTTAGTTATCGAGTTATCGTATGTTCACATTTAGAAAAATTATCGATTTTTTTTACTTTTCTCAAACAAAAACAACAATTATTTTAAAAACATCGCGCGATTTTTCGAATATTTTTTTTCAAACAAAATCAAAAATTAATTTAAATTTTTTTTTACATTTTTGTTTGAGAAACGCAAAACATCAGATAACTCGGCAACTAAGCGACTTATTGAAAAATGCTACATTATTTTTTGAGTTTGTTATGACTTGTTTTATACAAAAAAGGAAAAGTAGCCGAAATGTCGGAGTCCATAACTCCGAAACTATGCATTTACTGCATTTAATTTTTGGAGAGTAAGCCGTATAATAGACATACATATGCCAAAATTAACTTACGTTAAGATGTGCTATTAAATCTTTTGTAAACCCTTTTTCAACAATTTGCATTTTGCTTGAGGTGCACCTTTCGACTCTTCCAAAAAATATCACCACACTGAACTTTTGCCATTGTTTTTAGTTTTGTGTTTTTCAAAATTAATAATAATCCCGAAAAATCCCGGGATTTACTTATTAAAATCCCGGTATTCATCATCCCCGAAAAATCCCGGGATTTCGGGATTTCCCGTTTGGCATCCCTAGTGCTTACCCGCGCCTATAGATGTTAACACTTAAAAAAACAACTGAAGCAGTGGACCGAGCTATTGTCCGAAAGTCAAAGAAGGATTCGTTCACGTCATCAAGTGATATTGACAACGAAGTTAACTCTGAATTTGGGTTAAATTTGTCAGGCAGGCTTATCCGAAGACGCCTCAATGACGCTCTGGTCTTTAAACGCGCAAGCCGAAAGAAACCACTCCTTTCCAAACAAAAAAATATTACAAAACGTTTACTGCTTGCTCATACCCATAAATCAAAAGATCTTCCATTCTGGGGAAAAATTTTTTTGGAGTGATGGAACAAAGGAAAATCGAATGAGTTCGGATGGTAGAGAAATTGTTCACCACCATAAATGTCAGGCGCTCAATCCATGCTACATACAGAAAACTGAAGCACGCCAGAGGAAGCATTATGATGAGAGTATCTTTCTCATGGCATGGGGTGGGACCTATTGTGTCGTCAGTATTTGAATATTCTGAGGAACCAAATGGACAAATGTCAGTATCGTTCATCTTCATGCATGATAAGTATGAGACGCTTTTTCATAGCTAAGTACTGGATAGTGTCGCCGGCACTAAGCGAGGGAGTTGACCGTCGTCGAAATAAATGTAAGGTGCTCAGGGCAGGGATCAAACCCACATTATCACGTACAAGAGTCGCGAACACTAACCATTGAACCACCGACGGTCCCGGCAAAATAAAGATTACCCTACTAAATATTGACCAAGTAAACTAAAAACATTAATATTATTTGTTAAAATATATCCTTTTTATTCCACAAATTTTAATTTGTGCTGTTTTACTGTCCAGCTAAAATCCGTCGTATGAGATATTGCTGGCATTAATGACCAGGCGATTGCAAATGTTCAAGTTTTGAGGATTTTTAAAAGAAGAGTATACATTTTAAGTTCTTATGATTACAGTTTTTTGTTGCTAAATCTAAAATACAAAAAAAAAATAAGATTATTTTTATGACAAAGTTTCGTGGTATTTTACTACCCATGGCTGTATTGTGATATCATATCGCGAAATTTCAAACGAGTACATACGTATCGGCCGTCGGTGGTGCAATAGTTAGTGTGCGCGGCTCTTGTACATGAGATCCTGGGTTCAATCCCTGCTGTGACCACCTTAAATTTCTTTCGACGGCGGTCACCTCGTTTAGTGACGGCGATACTATTGAGTACTTAGCCATGAAAAGGCTTCTCAAAATACCGTTCGGAACCGGTGTAAAACTGTAGGTCCCAATCAGTGAGTGTAAATCTAGAACACGCACAGCTCACTGGTTTGTGAGAAGCACTCCCTAATCCCTTCATGGGATGTAACGGGAAACCATTTATTTATTTTTAAATACGTGTTACTTGCACGTTCTTCATGGACATACCGATATATGATATTACAATATAAGCTCTCGTATATATGTACGTAGTATGTATGTATATGTTAATGTGTAACAATCAATGTCCATAAAGTGTATCAAAAAAAGTGCATAAGTGTACCAAAAGTGTTAAAAAGTATGTAAAGTGGACTAAAAGTAAGTAATGTGTTCCAAAAAGTACTTAACCCGTAAATAATGTAAAATAGTGTACAGATATATACACGTAAATCAACAACAAGGGGTATCTATGAGACAGCTGATCAAGATCAAGTTAGTTGGGCAAATTATAGAGAAGATGCTTTCAAAGGAGAAACGATGATAGGTGAATGGGTTGCGTGGTACGATTTTCATATATTGCAGCCGTGTGTCAAGCCAAAAGTACAAAACACATCAACTGGGAATAAATTGTGCCAATTAAATCGATTAACAAAAGTGAAAAAAATCAAAATGTAATGCAGTGTTAGAGTAAAATTATTTGTGTAGATCCCAATTAACACGCAACTTGTTAAAATTAAAGATTTCTCTCATTTTTTTTATGTTTTCCACATATTCCACGGACTTTGTTAATACATAATACAGCTGTTACAACTCTAGTTAATATTAGACGATTTTTATACAATGACTTACGACCCTGGCACTTTGTGTTCATTCTCTTTTGGTAACGCTTCGTAAATTCATGTGCGTTCAGACGACAACTCTCTGTATACAACTGTGCGTGGCTCTTTCAAAGACGATTTAGAATTAGACGACCAGAAGATGTGCGCAACTTGGCAACCCTGGTAAAAGAGAACCAAAAAGTGCTAGGAGTTCACTCAAACACATTTCTCTATCGCGTCATATCTTACTAATTTCATACTTTTTGCATAGTTTATGTAATTTTACTTCAACATGGTTGGAATTTGTATAGTTATATACAATAAGACTATCAAAAAGCTGCTCGTGTATTGTAATATTCAATAAAGAGAGTAAGAGAGATAGTAGAGAAGAACTAGGGTTTCACTCGTATTGTTTGTTGCCATTTGAGTGAGGAGAAATTTTGACTGTCTACTTGTACATCGTTTTTGGTCAAATCACAAAAGAGGTGAAAGAGAAATATCAAAATGCCCCCTGAATTTCCAATTCGTGACTCTTACGCTACCCCTCTTTCTTCTCTTCCCCCCTCACCATGAAGCACCGTAAGTCGTGACTAGTATCCGAGGTTTCGTAAATCATCGTATAAAAGACCAATCGTATAAAAGACCATAAACTATGCAAAAAGTATGAAATAAGCAAGATATGACGCGAGAGAGAAATGCGTTTGAGTGAACTCCTAGCACTTTTTGGTTCTCTTTTACCAGGGTTGCCAAGTTGCGCACATCTTCTGGTCGTCTAATTGTAAATCGTCTTTGCAATTACTCTGTGACCAACAAGCAGTTACAGTGTACCAAAGGGTTGGTAAAGTATACCAAAAGGGTAATGGGGAAAATAATGGGTAGTTACCCACGGCGATGGGTAATGGGTTACGCAGGGTAAAAATGTATATTTCTCGGAAACAGAGCGTCCAATCTAAAAAGTAACCTGTTTTTGATGGTTTCTAAGGGGTTTTCATAAAGTTGGTCCACTTTCGTATGGAAAATTTTATAAAATATAAAAGTGGCTATAACTCAGAAACGGTGCGTTTACCTCCAACGGAATCTTTAACCAACCCCTGGATGTCTTCAATATGGCATCACTTTGTTTTAAATTTAAAAACATTTGTAGTGTTACCGATTGTTTAAAAAAAAAGTGATGCCATATTGAAGACAAACCTCGTATAGAGGTAAAACGTGTATTATTTTTGCGATTCGACGCACCGTTTCTGAGTTATAACCACCTTTTTATTTTAGCAATTTTTTTATTTTGGCGATTTTTTCAAAAAAAATCTTCCATAAGAATTGAACCACTATATGAAAAACCCTTAGAAATTCTCAAAAATTGTTTATTTTCCGATTGGACGCTCCGTTTCCGGGATATTTAAATTGATTTCTAATTTTTTCGTATTTAGGACCATTATTTTCCCCATTACCTTGTGGGCCATGGGTAATCGTGATGGGTAAGTCCCCATCGTCGTGGGTAACTACCCATTATTTTCCCCATTACCCTGTGGGTAATCGTGATGTGTAATTCCCCATCGTCGTAACCACCCACTATTTTCTCCATTACCCTGTGTGTAATGGGTAAACGATCGCTACCCATTCCCCACGGCAATAATAACCCATTACCCACGAAATACGAACCCTGAAAAAATGTATACAAAATACATATAGTGCATCAAAATAGTACATAAAGTACTTTATTGGTGCAAATTATGTACATTTTTTATTAAGTTTTTAGAACAAATATATTAAAATATCCTTTTGTTGATTTTTCAGAAACTACTCCGAATTGAATGTATAAGTATGCATTTCTTATTTAAAAGTTAAAAAATATTAACATTTTCCTGCAGAATAATTTGTGCCTGCACGTTATGTCAAACAGTTGCCTTTATTAAACAGCTGACATATTTTAAGAAACGCTTATTGACCCTGAGCTACTTAAAAAAGTGATATTACTAATCATGGCAAAATAAGTAAACGCAGTAGGAATTGTTGTAATTTAAGCAACAAAAACAGGCATTTTGTTTTGTGTTCCTAATCTGTCAAATTTTCTACATGTGTGTATCTACTGTAAAAGTAAACAAAAAGGTACAAAAACAAAATACTTTTTAATTTGACATAAGAGAAACACCTAAGCAAGAAAAAACTTATTTTACCATGAATACTAAACAGAAATGCGTTTTTTTAACTAAATGCTAAACAGAAATGAGTTTTTTTAACTAAAACTCCGCACTGTGACAACACAGTTGCCACTGATATACATGACACATGTATATGACATGAATGCAAATGAACATTTAACATACCATTTTCTCATCCATTATCTTCCCCCCTGCATTAAAGCGAATGCTGCGAAATGGCAACTCGTAATTTTTCATCAGACACGTTCGAGCACGCATGTCCGATGTTGCGAATGGCAAACACTCCTTTGGCATAGAACCTCCAAAAACGAACTTTACTTTCATGAAATCCTCCAAATCCTGCACAGTCTCTTGATTTTATTCGAAAGGTGAGGTTTTATTTTTCTCAAAGCTCCTCAATAGACAGAAACAGAAAGAAAATATCCAACTAAAAATTTTTTTGGCAAAATAAGTGAGTGAGTGATTCTAAATCATTCCTAAAACTCCTTAACAAACTGTGTTTCCACAAAGTGTTTCATCTCTTTAATTTTTTAAAATCAAAATCCTGTAAATTTTAATGTAACTTTTTTTTGTAAATTTTTGTGGTAAAAGTAAAAACAAATAATTAAGAAAAATAAAAACGTAAGAATATAAAAAAAGAAGAGTAATAAAAAAGTGGTTGTAAAATATTGTTGTACTGCTACAATTTTTTTCCTCTGAAACGAACGAACAAGTGTCAATCACCAAACAGTAGAAGAAAAAGCTGAACTCGATTCAACACCAGAAAAATCAGCGACCGCCAGTCAGAGCACATAACAACACATC
This sequence comes from Phaonia tiefii, assembly GCA_963931995.1. Classification (NCBI taxonomy): domain Eukaryota; kingdom Metazoa; phylum Arthropoda; class Insecta; order Diptera; family Muscidae; genus Phaonia; species Phaonia tiefii. The sequence goes on along the minus strand of OZ008367.1, from coordinate 142,550,438 downwards.
ACATCATATGCACTAGTACGACGACACCAGAACGAACCGTCAACTACAACTAACGGTGAATGAAATTCTTTTTTTACGCTTCTTCTGCGGTGCGGCGAATTAGTTGTAAATGTGAGACAAAAAAATGTGCTAGTGATATTTTTTTTCAATAGTAGTGAGTGTGTAAAACAAAAAAAAGAAAAGGAGATAAAAATTAATAAAAGAGTAGGAAATAAACCGGAATAGACGATAAAATGTGCTTTTAATAACATCGACGACACCGCCAGGAGAATTTGTGTGAGGTTCTTAACGATTCTCTCTCCCCCTCAAAAAGGTGAGTACGTAGCAGGTGTTTCTTGCCCATGTGTTTTGCCCAATCTTCACACTCCCCCAACCATTTTCCACAGAAATATTTTCATTTATAACTTTTAATTAAAAATAAAAGTGTAAGGAGGAAATTCATTGAAATTCAAGTTCGGCATGTAGTTTTGTTTTTGGTTTCTTTCTCAATAAATACGAGTACAACACACAAATCAAGAACAACGACAACAACAATGATGGTAACAACAAAAAGTATTAAAACTTGAGGAGAGCATCATCGTCTCCATACACATCACCATCATTGCCGTCGTCAGCTCTACGAACACATAGAGGTAGGGATGATAATTTGTATGACCAAAATAGTACTCTGTGATATTTTCTAACAAGTAGTTGGTACCACTTCCCTTGATCAACAACCTAGAAATAAACACCACGTTGCTGTTAAATGCTCAAAGTTTAGTTTATCTGATATTAGTGATACTTTCGGCAGAATATTCGTTAATTAGTTACTGATGTCAAATTGTTCAAGACAAAAAAAAAGAACGTTGTTTCCTTGCAAACAGTTATAAACTTTCTAATCTTATTGACATTTATATACTCAGATTGCACCCCTAACTTGATTGCAAAATACTTGTAAACGTGGATTAAGCGCTAATAAATAATACTAATAAAAAACTACAGCTTAAACTAGGAAAGATGTTGTCATGACGACAAAAACATGGTGGAATTCTGTTACTTGGGCCCGCTCAATGAGAGTTATGAGTGATGTTTTTCATCCCCTGTTAAAATAATTATTCGCTCACTTTGTATGGGGAGCCGCTTAAAATCGCTTAGCTCCCCATACGAAGCGGTGGAAAAATTAGTTTAGCAAGGGATAAAAACAGGCCTATTATCAAACTACACTTATATTTATACATACATAAAGATAATAACACAATTTGGTACAGCCCAGGAGTCAGACTTTCTGCTTCTAAACTACTCATCCGATTTTAAAAATTCGGTCACCAGTGGAATGCTACGTTATCTCTGAGTACTATAGGCTATTTTTTCCTACTAAAATTCAGGACGAAGTTTGCCGGGTTTGCTAGTGTTACATACTCGTAAGTTAGACAACTATTTTTTATTGGTTTCGTCGGGTTGGTGTTCCGGATAAATACTCGTATTCAGTTTTTATGAAATTTTAGGTCCCATAAGAAGTAGGTTCATGAACCGAAAATTTTGCTCAGTTTTTATGTGCTTGGTACTCACCTCTTGCAATCAATTACAGGGTTGTTATTTCAAAGGTATTCCGGACGAAAACAATTTTTTGTTAATGGTTTTGGACCGGGGTTTTGACACTTAAATAAAAGTATAATCACATGTGTAAAAACAGGAATGGAATACGACGAGGAATTGCAATGTTTGCAAGGTAAATCAAGAGCTTGGAGGTAACTATCTGAAATAAAAACTGACAACATTTCTTACGAAAATGTTGCAAGAGGTGAATACGGGGCTTAACTTTATACTCCAAACACCGTTTCGGCTAAACCCATACAAAATATAAACATAAGGCCTGTTTTTTATTCCCTGTTAAACTAATGTTTCGACCACTTTGTATGGGGAGCTAAGCGATATTAAGTGAATTTAAGCGGCATACAAAGTCGTTGAAAAATTTGTTTGGCGGGAAATAAAAAAACGCTTATAGTTGTTAGACTAGTAACGTATAAAAAACACTACTGCGCCCCAACGGAAATTAGTTTAGAAGCGAAAAATAAATAAAAGTCATATTATGCTTGTTTTTTATCCCCCGCTAAACTAACTTTTCGACCACTTAGCGCCGCCGCCGCTAAAATCGCTTAGCTTCCCACACAAAGTGGTCGTAAAATTAGTTTAGCGTGAATATACAAAAACGTCTAATTAGTGTTTCTTTTTTATGTTACTAGTCTAACAAATCTGTTTTTGTGTTGTATGCGGAAGGGTTCACCGCCGTCTTGGTTTTTTTTTTCACTGGGCTTAGATCGGCTGAAATCCATATGTCGATCTATTTTTCGTCTATATACTTTAGGTATAATCCTATTTTTACATTTGTCTTCCTAATCATATTTACGTTCCAATTAATCAGTGCCGTCGTAAATTTAAAAAAAGGCGAAAAGAAGCCGCGAACGTGAAAACTTCGTTCCGATTACAGACGGCACTGTACTGCCGCCTGCTTCGTTAATTTCGTTAAGATCCGCCATGCCTCAATTTGAAAATAAGCGGAATATTTTAAATAATACGTATGTACTTAAACAACTCCCTTAGTTAACGATAAATCTAGAGTTCAAAATTTAAAATTCGATTATTGGAGGTTGACACAATTACTCTAAGCGCCGGATATATCAAGGGTGAAAACTTTATGCAGTCGGACTTAACACCACTGGCTTTCAGACTTGGGTAGTTTTTTTGGTTTATTAAAGCTTTCAGTGTGACCGAGCTTAGGGACCTTCTCGGGAGTGAATCTAAAATCGGCTTCGACATAGTTTCTTCAGGGCACCAATATTGTAAAAACATAGATGTCAAAGTCCGATATGTCGATAACTAAACAAGCGAATTATCGGCAAGTTTTGTTTCGAGTAGTTGTACACAAACTTCGAGTCTAGATCGTTAAATTGTTGAGCCTACGTAATTTACAATATATATTTTTGTCAAAATGCCCTCGACTTTATGCAATTATTGCCACTTTTTTATAAATCCATTTCGATTTTTCATCATTCTTGTTTTGCTATTTAGACAAAACAATATGACGGCTCACATTAACTCGTTACTGGAAAACAAAATGCGTGTTAATCTATAATTAATTTTCGGTTATGATTAAAAACTGGTCATAAGTGTTGCAAAATTGATTTGTTTCATTAAATCTGAGCGACAAACCTAATTAATATGGTGATGAATAAGTAATAATTTACTTGTATTGTCGTTAGTGTGTAGCACACTTAGGCCTAATTTTTGAGTGGAAAAGTATCTTTGATCAACGATCAAACATAATTTAAACTCTGAATTAATTGTTTAGCTTAATAGTTAATTGCTGTTTAAACAGCCACAGGTGGGCATTTAAACTATGATCAAGTGACCATATGATTTTGAAAGAAAACAACAAGAAGAGCAAAGAAAAAGTTTTTTGAATTGTTAATGTGAACAATTATAATTAACAATAAAATGTTTCATTTAACTCGTAGTGCAGTTAGAACTTTATTTCTGCTCAAATATTCTCCAATTTCATTAAATATTTTGTATTTTATCAATTTACTTTTGTTTCGCAAATGGCGTCAGTTTGATGCATTATAACGGTTAGCCGATAAATGGATGAATACCGGTTATTTTGTTTGGCAAACTACTGAATTTGGGCTATTTAAACAGCAATCAACTATAAACCTAAAAAATAATTCAGAGTTTAAATTATGTTTGATCGTTGATCATAACTAACTTGCGTTAGTTAGCCGAGTGACATCCGACGGGAATTTGTTGGAACTGAAACACACATACGCAATGTTAATATCTTTTTCTATGGCTGTGACTACGAAACTTTGGTAGCGCGACAGCATAGTAAATGCCACAATAAGAATGATTGTCGGACTACATACTTGCAAAATTAGCTTGTTGATTGAATTTATTGTAGGAAATATATGTGAGCTGCCCAGTTGCTGTATGTAAGCATATTAAGATACATAGTTCTGAAATTATTGATAAATGTTAAATTTAAGCGTATCAATTGATAATTGTTAGATTTTAAGTTTCTTTTCTATAAGACAGGAATTTATTGGACAAAATAAAATCAGAATTTTTAAAATGAAATTAAAAATTTAAAGTTTGCGACAGCTTTCGAACACCATCAGCAGCTTTCATAGCAGCTGCGTTTAATCACTGGCAAAGCAATAGTGCATTAAAACGAAGTACGATCGAAGCTATGTTGTGACTGTACTGTTTCAACTTGGGTGGTTACAGCAACATCACAGTTATATCAAATATTAATGTTCGTAGTAAGGCAAAGTCGAAATTCGTTTCAGAAAATAGTCAATTCAGCTGCACAGCGACAGCGCTTATATTGTACTGTTGCTGTAGTGGTGACAGTTTCCAAACACTGGTTTGGACTCATTCCATATGTCATAAAACTTAAACGAGTTATAAAGTATAAACGTAGTTATGGCATGACAATGACATTTTGTACAGATATTTTCTTCATGACGACTATCCAAAACAGGTCTATGCATTATCTATTCTCTCATCTGACGTTTCATTACACACTCTTCGTCGTAGGTTTGTGGAAATGAGAGAAATTAAATTTAAAATTAACTTACACCAGGTGGAGTTACAAAATATGTTCACTTAACTTTTTCATGTCGTTTTGGTGTAGAACTGAAAAAATTAAATGTATTTTGCACTTTTTTGTTGACTTTTATCGTTGGTATACATTTGTATTGTATTTAACACAACTAGTTTGCCACAAAAACACGAAATTCGGTTGTTGTTCATTTGTTGGACGTTGTTTACTATTGCCTCTATCTGGTATTATTGAACCCATGTTTTCCACCATCCAATGTTTACTTTCCACCGTACCTATGACGTTTAATTTATTGAGAGAATAAATGTATATATACCTATATTCTATATCTATATTCGTCTATGGTTCTACCACTCAGAACAAAAATTTGTTTACTAAGGCAGTGGGGACTAAAGTAGGCTTGTTCCGCATCTCGTAACGTTTTCCGGTTAATGCGCAACATATTTCTCCAATCATATTACTCGGCTTTAATTAATACCGCCCTGTACATCACAAAAATATATATATTGCTAACCGCTGCAGAAATTTAGTTTAATTTTCTGGTTTTAAGAGCTTGATGCATGGCAGAATAAATAAGCCAGACGGAGGAGGCATTGCTGTAGTTAAAGGCGACAACAACAAGCATATGTTTTTGTTTCGAGGGCTGACGCTGTTAAATTCAACATCATGACCGAACAATAAAACTGAACAAAAAAGTGTGAAAGCAAAATACAGTTCAATTTGACAATGTCGGCCCATAGCAAAAAATTAAATCACCTGTTCTAACGCTTCCACCTGTACTAGATACATCTTGGCTTGCTGCTTTTGTAATATGAATTGTGCATCATTACACTGGCTTTCACGCGCGTTTTCGACGCGTGCCTAACGCGGTTTGATGGTGAGAGGTGTGGTGTTGCTTGCGGGGTATTCTTTCACGCCCGATACGAAAATTTGTGGGGAGTTTTGACGTGTCTCTCCTCACTTTCGTACTTCTGCCATTTTGTTTTATATAAATTCTCATGTCGAAGTGAAAAGGTGTAATCGATCGGTATAAATATTTATTTTTTTAATGAATTAATTGAGAATAAACGACTTTTAAAATTTGTACAAGTGTAAGACAACGAATTCAATACAGGGAGTTTCCTTTTTTGATAAATTTAATAAACACTTTTACAAATTTTTACGTATGTAAGAATGAGGGAGTTCAGCCGATTAAGCGTCAGAAACTACATGGGTTGTTGCAAGAAAAAACCCAGAATGTAATCGTGATTTACCTAGGCATTTTAAAAGAGAATAGCGTGATAATTCCAGCCTGACAAGCATAATCTAAATGGGGAGATTGTTTGGTTTTTGACTGTTGACTGCAATATTCCAATATCAAACCGGGGGGTTTCTATGTCACAGCTGATCGAAAAGGTACTAGGGAAATGATGTAGAATGAGAGACCAAAGAAGACAGGAACTAAGTTTAAATTGAATTTATTGATACTAATGACAGCTAATTTATGTTCTATGTTGTTTGCATTGATCGAAAATACGCATTCCATTTGATTTCTGTCCGTTTTATGTCCAACCAAAGTATAAAATGGGTACAATACAGCAGAAAATTCAACTCAATGAAATTTCCTACTATCTCGTCGTCATGAAGAGGTAGCGAAGAGAGTAATAAAGGCTCTTAAGTATTTCTCTATGATCAAACGAAACATAGAGCAATAGACAAGAGTCTATATCCCTCTCTTTAACTTTGATGACGACGAGGCAGTAGGCCATTTTATCGAGTTCTAGTTGCTGTTGTATTTTTCTCTTTGGTTGGACATAAAACGGACAGAAATAAAAGAGAATGGGTATAAAGAATAAATGGTTCGATGCAACCAACATAAAACATAATTTAGCTGTCAATCAAACACTATTAAAACTTAGTTTGCTGTATGGTTTGCTTATCGCTCTCTCGCCTATCCACCCTGTTTTCTATCAATTTCCCACTATATCGTCGAATAGCTGTCTTATGTATACGTACCCCCTGGTTAAAGAGACAGTTTCTACTCACATGTCGAGAAACGGTGGAATTATTTGTTTTTCGATGTCAGAAGTTTGCACATATGTAAGTTAAAGTATATGGGTACTGCAGCAGGTATGCAAAGTTGTTACAATTGTACCATTTTTGGTACAATGATGAATTTGAAAGTAGAATGGTACACCAATTTCTAAATTGGCACAATTTAAAATTTCCTCCAGTTTATCGATTTTAATTAGTTTACTATGACAACTTGTTTGTCTGTCATTCCTTTGTGAATCATTGCAAACTTAATTGTATCACCACCCATTACAACAAAGCCAGAATGCAGTCTACAGACAGAATCTATTCCGAATGTATTTCTTTTAACAGTGAAAACAGAATCACAAAACAAGGAAGGGAGTTTTTAAAAATCCGCCTTTTAGAGGATAAAATATAGCAAAGGTTTTATACATGTGAGTTTTCTTGAAATGACTGTCTTTAATGATATAATGGATTATACTGTACATATGTATATATCACTTTTTAATTCAAATCCTGCTTGTGACTGTTGAAAATTGTGTATTAAGATAATACAGGGTGGCCCAAAATGATCGAAGGAGTTTGAATTCGTTATAACTTTTTATTTAAGACATATTTATTTAATTTTTTTTAATACAGTATATAAATGGGGAATATTTTTAGTTTAGTTATGAAAAATAATATCTCGCAAGTGGTGGCCATTTTCTGCTTCGCATATTCGTGCTCTTTCCAACACATTTTCCATCACTTTTCGCAAAACTTCAGGTGTTATGTTGTTTATTTCGTCGCGTATATTTCTTTTTAATTGCTGGATGGTTCTAGGCTTATTAATGTAGACTTTTCCTTTCAAATAACCCCAAAGAACACAGTCTGGAGCGGTTAAATCCGGTGAACGCGGAGGCCAATTAAAATCACTTGTACGCGAAATAATTAGTTCACCAAAGATGTCCCGTAAAAGAGCCATTGTGTCCCTTGCAGTGTGGGCTGTGGCTCCATCTTGTTGGAACCATACTTGCGGATGGTTTTCCACGGCTGGCCTTAAAAAATAGTCCAACATTGTCCGATATCTGACACCATTGACGGAAACGACGACCCCGTGTTCATTTTCAAAAAAATAAGGACCAATTATCCTTTCCGATGAAACACCGCACCAACCCGTACACTTAGGTGGGTGTAATTCTCGCTGTTGAACTACTCTCGGATTTTCCGTAGCCCATATCCTGCAGTTTTGCTTATTAACGAACCCACTTAATTGGAAATGGGCTTCGTCGCTCATAATTAAGTTATGAACAAAATTATGATTTTCTTCTGCTTTTTGCCGGAAAAAACTGCGTAATCAAGTCGTTGTTGGTAATCTGTCGGTTTTAATTCTTGGACAAGCTGAATCTTGTGTGGAAACATTCCTATTGTATGCAAAATTCTCTGCAGCGACCCTCGCGAGAGGCCAAATTGTGTCGAACGTCTCCTGGTTGATGTTTCTCCATCTTCCCGAATACTCCTCTGTACCAGTTCAATATTGTAATCCGTGTGCACCGTTCGTCGTCTGCCAGCACCAGGAAGGTTCCTTACTGCCCCTTGTTGGCGAAAATTTGCAACCAGACGGTTTATTGTTGACTCTGACCGCACATTAAAATAACGACGATATGCACGCTGAGTCAAAACATCGTTGATTTGAAAAATAAAGCTCAACAATTTGGCCACGTTGTTCAATTGAGTACTGCTCCATTTTAAATTCCCCAAGTCTTCTTTACGAGATACTGACAAGAAAAGAAAAAAAATTATAATAAAAAGTTATAAGCAATTCAAACCCCTTCGTTAATTTTGGGCCACCCTGTATAAATTCCAAGGTAAATTATAGTTTACTATTTCTAAAGTCAAGAACGTCATAAAGCTGGACTTCTCTGTAAAAAGCGGGATTGAAATTCAAGGCGGGACGAGACATCGAAAATCGGGACAATCCCGCCAAAAGCGGGACGGTTGGTCAGGTTAGGTGTACATTAGACTGGCAGGAAACAAAGTTAAGGCATTCGCAGAGCTGTATCATAGAATGGGTGAAGACAACTTCGGAAATACTAAAAATTAGTTTCATTGCACTCTGGATGTTCCCTAAATTGATTTTTAAATAACAGCACACAAACAACAGCACGTTAAGATCGAACTTCAAACCGCAACAGACCACAAAAACTAATTAAAGGAATATCAACGGTGACCACGTTTTGTGTTCGCGAAATTGTCTTTGCCCAGCTACTAGAGAATGAACGCATCAATTTTTTTTGTGTGGGGAACATTTCTGATACACCGAAATGGAAACGAGACATACCGAAGTTTGAATTTAAGACGTACAAAATTCCCAGGAGGACTGCAAGGCGATATTAACTTGTAAACCTTTGTAACTAGAAACCTCAACGGGATGTGTTAAAACATCAGGATGTTCAGTCTTTATCGTAGGCAATATCAATCACTAATAACTATAATCGACATTTAACAAACTGTTGTGCTGTGCCGTGGAGATTGAATTTTGGTTTCAAAATATTTTACAAAATACCAGCCCATATTTCTGTTCAGCGATTACAATTACTTATGCTGTACTTACTTATATATCCCTGTTGTTTTCAGAGCAAGTCTACTTTACCCCCTATTGATTTAATTTCGAGGAAGAAAATAAAAGAAAAAAATGGGTTGTCCCAGTCCACGGTTCCCGAAATATGGGCCTCCAAAGGTCCAACATACAGCCGGGCATATCTCTCGCTCCAGTAATGCCACCAGGTTAATATATATCTAAATGGAAAGCTCTTGGAAATGCCCTTCAAATGGCTTCAAAGAATTAAAGGAACAATTTGAAAATTTCAATTGTTGACCACGTCTTTTTTTTGTAAAAAATTTCATTATGTCGGGCTAAACTATGACATATATTAAGTTATGTATAAATATACATATATGGTCTTATAGAAAAGACTTTCGTCTTTAATTTAACATATAAAATAAATTATTAACCCTTTAAAGACTAGAAATATTCAAGTTAAAACTTTAATGTTATTTTTTAAATTTCACTGTATGTATATTACAATTTTGAATAATCGAGCGATTTTTTCGAAATAATTTTTATTTTTTTTAAACTTGAATATCTCTGGTATTTGAAGGGGGCTCTGGTATTATGTAAACAAAAATGTTGTAATTTTATATCTTTATTCGTCATCTCTTTGTATTTTTTCAACGTAATCGCATTTATTTCGATAAATCCACCTTGAAAAACAGTCTGCAAAATCTTAAAATTTACACCTTCTGGGCTCCATACCATGCTTTGTTGTTTAGTTTCCGGATCGTACTTGTAAAACCATGTTTCATCACCTGTTACAATTTTCTGAAAAGTGGAAGACTTTCCGTTTTTGAATTTGTCAAGAAAATATTGAGCAAAACGCACACGTGCCTCTTTTTGAGCTTCAGTTAAAATTCTAGGAACCCATCGTGCAGATTTTGTCGTGTATCCAAGATTATTTTTTTAAATTCGGGATACAGCCATGGCATTCAAGCACAGTTCTTCAGCAATCATTTCCTGGGTCAATCTTGGATCTTCGTCAATTTTAGACTTCACCAGCACTACACTTACATCGTCAGTCGCAGATTTTGGACGGCCTTCTCGAGTTTCATCCTCCACAGAAAAATGACCGGTGTGGAATCTCCGGAACCACTTTGAAATAGTCACAAGGGATGGCGCATTCATGGGATTGGCATTCACTAAATATTTCCACAGGCTTGAGCTTACGCCGAAATCCAAAAAGAATCGCAAACCGAATTTCTTGCTGCGTTGGTACAGGGATATCCACTGACACTGCTTCACTAATTTTACGTTTTCTTGTCTCCATTTTGACCGATCTTTAGAGTGATATATCGTAAAATTATAACAAACAGTATGTAATTTTTGATTTATTAAAAACTTATAATATGACACCAACTAAGCGAACTTTTGTTAGTTTGAAAATCGGTTTACAAGGGAAAAATATGATTTTTTTTGAATTTCTCAAAAATTTTAATATTTTTAATTAATCTTCAATTAAAACGATTAAAAAATCGTGATTAATAGTAAATTATCTTTCTAATAAGGATTTTATTTCACCGGATTTCAAGAAAACAGGGATTTTTGTCACTTATTAAGGTTTTATGGTTTCTTTTTAATTCCATATCCTTTTGGCCGGCATGTTACAACGCAAAATTAAATACTTTAATTCTCTAAATAATATCAAAATAGAGGTACATAAAATTGACCTATAAAATTGACCTTAAAAGTATGGTTTAAAGCGTCAGTTGCTGTAGAAGCCCCAATGCAAACTTTAACGTTCCTTAAAAATCTTCATGCATACAGCAATATTGACACACATATAAGTAATGAAGCAATACGTAAATTATGTAACCATTTATGGTATCTGTCGCCAGAAAATGTAGCTCTTGCATTTTTTGATCCAAATATATCTTACGACAGTAAAAAACGTATGGTGGCGGCTTTGGATGAATGCAATGATAATGACACAAAAAAAATTATAGCCCTTCCTCATAACGTATGCCATTACATAGAGAAGAACATCGAACGTTTTATAACGCAAAAAACACTATCTTTTTTTAAAAGATTTTCTATACCAACGGACTTCTTAAAAAAAGATCCTAAAGATTGGAGTGACGACACTGGCTATAATGTTGGCATAAGTATCGTTTGTAAATTAAATGTTGTTAATGATTCCGCAGAAAGGGCAGTAAAGCTTATGGAAGATTACAATCGAGTCTTATCACAAAACGAAGAAGAAAAACAATTTATTTTGCAAATTGTTTCCGAATACAGGAAACGTTATTCTAATGCTAAAAAAAAGCACTTTAATAGATTGATTAGAATAAAAATATTATTTAAGAAAAATTCAAACATGTAATTTAAAAATTTCATTAACCAGTACAAATTAAGGTAAAATATGTATCACACTTTTTGATTTATTTATTTATTCACCCACATGTATATTTTTTTATGAAAAATATTTAATAAAACTGGAAATCTAAACTTTATTTTATTAAAAAAAATGTTTGAAAAAAATTATTAATCTATTTTCATCATCCGGAATTTAATTCGAAATATTATCCTTATCGGTTTTTTTTTTTACAAAAATATTGTTAAAAAAAATTAAATCTCCTAAAATTTGACCTTTGACCGTAAATAAGGTCAATTTTATGTATCTCTATTTTGATATTATTTAGAGAATTAAAGTATTTAATTTTGCGTTGTAACATGCCGGCCAAAAGGATATGGAATTAAAAAGAAACCATAAAACCTTAATAAGTGACAAAAATCCCTGTTTTCTTGAAATCCGGTGAAATAAAATTGCTGCACTGGCCAAATTAAAAGAGGAATACCCACAATTTTTGAAGGTTTTAATACCTGATATGTGCTTAATGCAACCTTTAACTCATATCGTTGATTTTTAAAAATTTCTTTAAAAAAAATTTTGAAACTTTAAAATTGGGGATTTGAAAACAGTGTTTAAAAATTCCGACCTTTTTGGCATTTATTAAAAACGAGTAAGCAAAACATAGGATGAAAAATACTTCTTAATTGAGTACCTTGAAACTAATTCAACACAAAAATATTTTTGCATTACATTATTTACATAAATTTCAAAATTTGGGCTCGAACTTCTTGATTAAGTGGCCTGTGACACATCAGTTGCCGGGGGAAGTTGTAATAACTTGGCTTTTTTTTAACCGATTTAAGTTTTTTATTGCCTTATTAGAAAGATAATTTACTATTAATCACGATTTTTTAATCGTTTTAATTGAAGATTAATTAAAAATATTAAAATTTTTAAGAAATTCAAAAAAAATCATATTTTTCCCTTGTAAACCGTTTTTCAAACTTCAGGGCCGTTGAGGGACCTGTTCCCGATATCCGATTATCCTAATTTTTTGCCAGACGTTGTTTTATACCTAAATACATATTTTTAGGGCGGGGCCCAGTCAATAGCTCAAATTTTTTGTTGCTCCATACAAGGTTGGAGCACCCTAGTATACATATATTGACATCTGGTTACTGAAACAAGAGATTTGCTCGGCTATACGCTTTTCTCAGCAACCGTGGACCTGGAGGGGAATAGCATAAGTATATTCTTAGATTCAGCGCATTTATGTATGTATGTTTGGCGGTTGATAAGTACCGATCCGATAGTTGTCGGTGAAATAGGGTTATGCAACGCATATGTTGGTACAAACGAGGCAGAAAAAGTACAATTTTTTAAGCTCGTTGGTACAAAGTAAAATTCTCATTTTGCATCTCTGATTTGGAGGAGTATTTTCGTCTTTTTGTTCGTTTGTCACTTTTTTTTGTTGCTGTTCTCGATGAATATTTTGTTGCTTACTTCCCGTTGTAAAGTTATTTCATATCATTACTTGCAGTGTTGTTTGGTATTCTTTCTTTGCGTTTCTAATGCTTCACACACGCACACTCAAACACCCACACTGACACATACTTACACGTTCGGTATTCCCATAGAGTAAATATGGGTAGAGAAAATCTTTCACTCACCAAATTTCTGACATTTGTCCTCGTGTGATGTATACGTTTGATGTTGAAAAGAATTGCTTTACTAATACCAGATAGAGGCAATTTTTCAAAACAACGAACAAAATAACAACAACGGCATTTCGTTTTGTGTGTTAAAATTATTGTGTTAAATCCAACACAAATGTATGCTAACAATAACAGTCAATAAAAAAGTTTAAAACACATTTAAATTTCACAGTTTTTCACCAAAATGGCATGAAAAATTAAAGCAAGAAGTTATTGTAATTCCACCTGGTGTATATCACTTTTCGTCAAACATCTCTCTATCACACCGACCGCATCACGAAGAGTGTGAAAGGAAACGTCAGATGAGACAAATGGCGGCTCTACTATAAATTTACTCTATGGGTATTCCTCTCCGAAATCATTCATTTCTTCTGTTAAGCGGCCTGTTTTTTTTTCTGCCTTTATTATCATTCTTTTAATATCGCTGCCGTTCTATGCGGAACATCTGTCATTAGTTAGTGGCCCTTCTTGAAACGAACGAACGAACCAACGAACGCCATCATCAACGACAGCATCATTCAACATCGTAAACTCATCATCGTTACTACTTGGTGTGGGGAGTACGAATGCCGAACTAGTGTATTGACAGTTAGTAATACTGTTTATGTAGTTATTGGTTGTTTGTTGATGTTCAATTCCGCCGAATCGTTTGCAACAACTTTTGCCGGTAGTATTATGTTTTATTACTTTGATGCCACCTCATGTTCCAAGTGTTGTTCGCCCCCACCTCACAACCACATATAGCCTCCTAACACCCCCTTCATCATTTACTTACTAACAAATTTTGGCAACTTATTGTTATTAATCATTATGTGTTGCAGTGCGTGTTATCAATACCCTCTCGTATTCTCTTTCCATTCGTTCATATGACGGAATTTGGTTTGGAACAAATTCGGTGTTTATATTCATTTTTCATAATACATACATACATACATATGTATGTAGCTGACAAAGAGATCTTACTATGGCCAAAATAATGGGAGGCTTTATTTAGGTCACCCTCGTTGTGATACGTGTAATGAATTTGTGACACAATCATGTGTTCAAGCCGAAAATATTTTACATTTGTAATTGTTGCTGGCTGGACATTTTGCAGTTGACATTTCCCTAAACGATTCCAAATCCGGGGAAACTGTAGCAAATCCTTGTAGTATATGAAGTTAGGTTATCTAGCAGTTTGTTTCTTAGAGCTCCATTGTGGTAGTCTAAGCTCTATTCCAGTTCAGCCTAGAGTTCAGAAAATGAAAATGAAGTCGAAATGGAATTGAAGATGATGGTACCCTCGGAGAACTAATTGTTTGAAAAGAGGTTGTAGCAAACGAAATATTTGACCGTTGAGGTCACGACTGAATTTGGTCGCCACAACCGAAGTTAGGTTGGAGTAACCTCGTTTCATTATTAATTTGGTTGTGACAACTGAATCTTTAATTATATTCGTTCTATCAACTAGTTTTCCGGTTACGGTTGCATTGAATTTGAAATTAATTTCGGAAGTGGCACAACCGAATTTAGCATTAACGATTGTAAGACCGAACCCCACCGGAGAAGCATTTAGTTTGCTACAAGAAGCTCAAGATCGTGTCTATGCGTATCTGAGATAACTCTTCCAGGACCCTAAATAGGTAGGATGCTATAGTAGTCATCCTCCTGCCGGCTAGAGTGCTGCACATGTGCGGAGAAGATGTTCAGTGAATTCTTCCTCATCGTTACATCTCCTACATAAGTCATTTGCCCTGACCTTTAGTCTCGCCGCATGTCTACCAATCAGATAAATAAATAAATGGTTTCCCATTCCATCCCAGGAAGGGATTAGGGAGAGCTTCTCACAACCACTGAGCTGTGCGCGTTCTAGTTTTACACACACTGGTTGGGACCTACAGTTTTTACACCTTTTTTTGGCTAAATACTCGATAGTGTCGCCGTCACTAAGCGAGGTGACCGCCGTCAATCGAAAATTAAGATGGTCAGAGTAGCAATCGAACCCACGTCCTCATGCACATGAGCCGCGCACAATACCATTGCACCACCGGCGTCCAATCAGATAGTGTCTTGTAAAATCTGAGAGAAGCTTGGCTTTGCTAGAGACAGAAGATTCATGGATATCCTGCTATCCACTATCGGCCAGATTTATCTTGCTGGTGCACAATCCGTGCCTCTCGTTCACCTCTCCTGCATCATCATCTAGAAGCTTTCTTGCAGGATAAGTATACAAGCCGCTAGAGGCATGCCATCACGTTCAAACTCCTGTGGAACCTGTAAGGTAGTTCCAAGTATGTTGAGCTCATCCGCTCCACCATTCCCCGATATGGTACTGTTCGACTTTAACCTGGTGGCAGACGTAGAAGCGATCTGTCTGCCTGTAATGCCCACCAGCAACAAATATAACATTACATTCAGAGAAGCGTGGGCGGCAGAGCACCCGTGTCAATCTCTAAATCCTTGTCAGTAGCGCACAAAAGCTGGGTTGCTCAAGCACTTGCCACCACGCGATATCGGTGTTGCTTGCATTTCCGCTGTAGAGATCCGGTGAACAATCCTCGGAGAAAATCCTCATATCCAACATACAGTCGTCTTACAGGTGTATTCGGTTATCGTCGCCTTTTTCGACATTTCCACTATGTTGGTTCTGAAACTAAACTTTCGGTTCAAGGTATTTGATACCTTTGAGTTAAAAGGATCAGCTCGGTCTTGGCTGGGTTTACACCTAGTACATTTTCACCCACCCATCTGCCTAAAGTCCATAAGCTTCACTGGCGAATGCCCCTTAGGGCACTGAGGTACTTGTCCCTTATAGCTATTGCCACTTCGTCCGCCTAAACAACAATTTTCCCTCCCGAAATTTCAGGAGTAGCTAGCATTCCGTTCAGCGCAAGGTTCCATAGAAGTTACGACAAGAGACCTCGTTGAGGTGTGCCTTTGTTAATATACCTGGTAGAGGTCGAGTTACCAAAGACGGTCGTGGCACTTCTACTGATGAGAATTTTGAATACGAGATTCATAAGTCCACTTTAAGATTAATAGCGCCTATTCTATCGCACTAGGCGTGATTTGGTTGAACGGACTCTCTATGTCAAGAAAGGCTACAAACGCATATTCGTTCGCAGCCAACGATTTCTCTATGCATCCTTCTAGTTCATGCAGCACAGTCTCTGTAGACCTATCTTAGCAGTACGGATGCAACCCACCAGTGAACAATCAGTACGAGTATTCGCCCGCACATGGCCATCTACAAGGTGTTTCAAAAGAAGTCATCCGATGTTGTTTGGCTCTTATTTTTTTTTCTAAATGAAAAACTTCGATTCTGTTTTTTGATTATGTTTATTTGAACCTTTAGAATTTCATTGGTTAAGTTGAGAAGATGATATCGGTTAAATGGGCGCGGTCACAATTGATTACCATACGGGCTCGTTTTATGGCATTTTTCATCACTTCGGCGAGAACTTCGGGCGACAGATTCTCGCACTCGTGTCGAATGTTGACCATGAGGGCTTCCAGGGTCTCGGGCTTGTTCACGTAAACACGGGACTTCAAAAAACTCCACTAAAAAAGTCTGGAACGGTTAAATCGGGCGATCTTGAGGGCCAGTGCAAATCGCCAAAACGAGAGATGAGGCGACCCGAGAACGCCGCCTTCAGAATATCGGTTGTGGCTCGCGCAGTGTGTGCCGTTGCTCCGTCCTGTTGGAACCAAATGTCCTCCAGTCCTAATTCGTCGAATTGCGGCAGAAAAAACTCGGTTAACATGGCCTTATAGCGCGCACCGTCCACTGTTGTCATTTGACCAGCGGCGTTCTGGAAAAAAATGACCCGATGACTCCTCCAGCGTGAACAGCGCACCATGTAGTCACTTTGAACGGGTGTAATGGCTCCTCGTGCATCACTCGGTGCGATAGTTTTGCTTGTTCATGTACCCGCTGAGGTGGAAATGAGCCTCATCGCTCATTATGATTTTGGTGGAAAAATCGTCCACTTCATCCAGAGATTGTGGATGGCTTGGGCGTAGATTACACGCGTTTGGCGGTCGACAGGCAGCAGTTGATGCACGGACTGGACTTTGTATGGGAACATGCGCAGGTCTTTGACCAAAATTCGACATAGGGACGACCGGCTGATGGTAAATTGCGAGGCACGGCGTCTGTTCGATGTTTCCGGCGACAGCTCGACATCCTCGGCA
This sequence comes from Phaonia tiefii, assembly GCA_963931995.1. NCBI lineage: Eukaryota > Metazoa > Arthropoda > Insecta > Diptera > Muscidae > Phaonia > Phaonia tiefii. The sequence continues at coordinate 142,533,054 of OZ008367.1, read as the reverse complement.
ACAGCGGCGATATTCTCGGCAGAACGGGCGCTCCGGGGCCGGCCACTCCTGGCAACGTCTCGTGTGGTCCCATACTCTTCAAGGTTAGTGGCCAAACGGCGCAGTGTTTGCGCAGTCGGTGTCGGACGACTGGGGAATCGACGACGGTATTCGCGCTGCGTCAACACCACAGACGAATTGTTACGCAAAAAAATAGACACGATTATTCCGCGTTCTTGGGGCGTTCTTGGGGCGTTCTCGCTCCATGGCTTATTTACTTGTATTCTACATCTGTCTAGACAACAAATATCAAAACAGATTTGACATTGGCGCCCATTTGCAAAAATAAGAGCATCTTCCAATAGGGTGGTCAGTTTTGAAACACCCTGTATTAGTCATTCCAAATTCTTCAGTAGGTACGATGGCAGGCTTATATGCCTAAAGTCTTAAGGGGCGGTGGGACAGGTTTTCACAACAATCACAACTGTTGTATCCCTCCACACGTTACCCAGCAAAAAACTCTGCTTACCCGGAAGCAGAATTGTAAGGCGAAAACATGGGACAATCGCTTACAAACCTGGTGAAATAAGGCATGATTTTTGTATGGGATGTCCCACTTGGAAGCACTACTTAAAGGCGACCAAAGGCACTTCATTCATTGCAGTCTAGAAGATATGAAAGATATGAAGATTATTGTCTTACTTTATTGCAGTGCAGTAAGCGAGCGACAAGAAAAGAATTAGCATTGCCTTACAATATCGCTATCTCGGTAGCACAACTGTATGCTATAGAATGGTCTTTTCGTTTGTGATTCCATACTTCATTGCAGTTTGGTATGCCGGAATTGTAATGACTTCAAAGTAAGCGCTTCAGTATGGGGAAAAAATTGCTAGTGCTTCCAAAACCTTAACAATTTTTTGCTGGGTAGGTTTGTATATGAAGTCTATACCCGCGATGTATAACTTTATCAGCCAGGGTATCAATAGATCGGCCACAGCCTTAAGTTTCGATGGTGCTTGAAGAGCTTGAAGTTGCAGATATCCAATTTAATGCTGGATTTAGTAACAATTTCAATAGGAACTTCTGATCTATGAGGAGTCTGTTCACTGACAGCTGTCTTCACGTTGAGAGAGTTGCCAGAAGGAGCTTGAGCAAATCGTACAGCAGATTGTCTTCTGCCCAGAAGAGTCCTGCAGGTATCCTGGGTTAGGACGATTTTTGGTGTGGTGTGTTTGGTGTGGCTAACTGGGTGAAATTAAATTATTTTTTTTTTGTTTAAAATTCATTTATTTTCATAAAATATTGCTACAATGTTGTGTGCCCCAACGCCGCTTGGACATTTTTGGGGCGAGTTGGCATGAGTTAGCCAAATAAAAATATATTGCAATTCAAAATATATAACACAGAGAAAAAAAAAAGAAAAAATAATATAAGTGCAAAATTATAATAGAGATTATTAAGTAGATTTTGTATAACTGTATATAAATTAGAGTAAAAACTTATTTTACAAAAGAAGCATTTCCATGTTGTTGAGCAAATGTGTTTTCAAATTTGTTTTAAAAACTGATATTCTTGTTATATTTTTCAGAGTTTGAGGAAGATGGTTAAATTCGGAACAACCAATGTGCTCAACTCGCTGTTTAGTTGATTCTAATCTACATCTTTTAGCATGTAAAAAACAGCATTTTGATTTCTTGCAAATTTTATGGGGTTATGTCCAATATTTTGTAGCGCTTTAAATATGAATGTCAATAGTTGCATTTTATAAAGACCATGTATTGGCAGTATACTTTTCGCTGTATCCTCATATAAAGATATGGTAGAATGCATCAATGGTAAGTTATAAACAACTTTAAGCGCTTTATTTTGGGATCTTTGTAAAGCCTTAAAAACTGTGCTTTTTTTATGAGCGTACACCATCGTCAAATAATTGTAATGACTATGTATAAGTCCGTTGTAAATAAGGAGCTTTGTTTTCTCATCAAACTTGTTCTTAAACTTGTAAAGCATACCAATTGCAGGATAAACTTTTGTCCTTACGTGTTGCATATGTAATTCGAATGACAAATTGTTCTGCATATATATACCTAAATACTTTAATGAGTTGCATTCATAAATATTTTGCCCACTAATAGTAACCCAAAAATTCTCATTATTCCTTGCACAATACGGTCTGAATTTTACTAATTTTGTTTTTTCAGCATTTAAAACCAGTTTGTTTATTCTAGCATATTCTAAAAGGGTACTCGCATCTTGTTTTATTAGATTTTTTACTATAATTTCATGATGGTATGGATAAAATAGACTTATATCGTCGGCGTACATTATAAGCTTGCCGTGAAGTTTTAACTTAGATATATCGTTGATAAATATAGTAAACAGCAGTGGACCTAACACGGTTCCTTGAGGAACACCATGTTCTACACTTGTCATAATGCTCTTGCAATTTTCAATATGAACGTATTGCCTTCTATTTTGTAGATAGCTTTTCAAAATATCAAATGACCTTCCCCTTACACCATAAAATGACAGTTTCCGCAACAATATATCGTGGTCTACTAGATCAAAGGCCTTTGAAAAATCATAAAATATACCAAAGACTCCACCAAAACCGCTATCCAAACCATCACATATCAGGTTGACCACGTTAACTACTGCGTCCTGAGTACCACTGCCCATTCTAAATCCAAATTGCAGATTGTACATTAGATTATTTTCATTCATGAAACTCATAAGCTGTTTATGTAAAATTTTCTCAAAAATTTTATCAATCAGTGGCTAAACTTTATTAACGGCATATGAAGATTTTTCCTTTGGGATCGGAGTAATCTTCGCAATTTTGAGAATTTCAGGGTAAGTTGAGCTAGTAATAATGCTATTAAATATATCTACTAGCTTTGAACACATAAGTTCCTTGCACATCAACATATTTTTAACCGATATCCCGTCATGACCAGTGCTTTTACTAATATTTTAGTTCTAAAGTCTATTTTAGTTCTAAAGTGAAATTAGTTCTAAAGTCTCATCCGTGTCGGTCTTGCTAAATAGAAAATTACAATGAAATTGACTAAGGGTATTAAACTTATTGTAACAGTCTTCAGTCAGTATTCCCATGTTTTCTCTTAGTAATTTGGGAACATTTCCATAATATTCACTAAAGACATCGCATTTTGTTTTGTTGTCTTTTATTATTCGCCCATGCTCATCTTTTAATTGAATTTGCGGATGGGTTGATCTTCCTAATTGCTCATTTAAAAATTGCCAACATTTTTTAGGATCTTGCTGCAAACTTTCAAACCGACTTTGATAAAAGCAGTTCATTGATACTCTAATCGTACTTCTTATTATTTTACTTAAGCGTTTTAGTCTTTTTTGGTGAAATGGTGAAAATGGTGAATGGTTAAATGGTGAAAATTTAAACAAACGAAATGTTTGGGACCATTTGTTGTCTTCGCAATGTTCTCGTAAGTCTTAATCGTAATATTTGAAATGACACAGTCGTATTTGAAGTCAGTATCGTTTGATTGCTGTTAAACTTCTCAATCCTGGACTAGGTTTATATTCATTTATTGGGAACTACATGTCTTCGCAACCTTCTTCTTCGCAATGTTCCGTAAGTCTTAATCATAATATTTGTAATGATACAGTCGTATTTGAAGTCAGTATCGTTTGATTGCTGTTAAACTTCTCAATCCTGGACTAGTTTTATACTCATTTATCATTTATTTTTATATTGGATGTAATGGGAAAATCAGGGACGTTAATTTGTAAAGAGGTAAAATAGTTTTCAACGTTGGTTCGTTACTGACCCAATAAATTAAAGCAGGCTGTCAAATAGATCAAAGATTTCCCGGACTTTTATTCTAAATATATGCTTAAGATTACTATTTTAAATTTATTCTTAAATAAATGTTGACATAACCTGTTTTATTTGTAAATTGCATATGAATTGATTTCGGAGTGCGGAGAGAGGTAACTGTAATTTATTCGAAATATAAGTTTAAATACATGAGACGCAGAATTTCCAACGCTATGATTCAGAAGGGGATCGTGTTTAATACAGCACAAGCAGTTCATTTGTAAACTCTAAGGATGGCTTTCAGAAATGATCACTTTCTTCCACGAGAAAAGTCTGATTGAAGTAAAATTGTAAAAATATCAATACAATTCCTTTTAGCAACTTCCCTAGAATCTTCACAGTGTTTGCTTGATATCAAAATAAAACTAAAGTTTATACTACATGTTACCAATAAAATCATATAAATAATTTATTTTATATTTCACTCCTTACGATATTGAGAAATCAAGCCCGCAAACTGTTTGAATATTTATTTACTTTTAGAGTGTTAATTGAATTCGATCGGTAGCTCAGAGTATACATTGACCCAACCAACAGTTTTTATTTTAAAACCTCCCTCTTCTAACACCGTATGAGTAACGAATAAAACTATGTCATGTGTTCCATGGAAGGACACTAGTATTTCTTATTTTAACCTCATTTAAAAATGTAAATCGTATTTTAATAAACCTCATACCTCAATTTCTGGCCCTATCCCGCTGTGCAGGAAACGCATGCACGACCCGACATTAACAGGATAAAAAGAGTTGCGGAGAAAATAATAATGGGGACATAACACCAAATAGTGTTAGTTTTATTGGTAACTAATGGACTATTCATCAGTTTATTTGTAATAAAAATCCAAACATTCATATTAAAATTCCATCCTACAGTGGCATTTCGATGCTGCTTTGGTAGTAAAGTCTACATGATTCTGGATGCATGGGAGTCACAGGGTGCCAGGATGTCAGAGAGAGATTGTGTATGCGTGTTGAACTCTTTACTGTTTTCTTTTATTTAACTAACTCTATTTTTCATTACCATTTTACTACTCTACAATCTGCAGTCGACGCAGATATTCAAACATTCACGGTATGTCCACGAAAATCAAGGCTATTGGAATAAGTACACAATAGACACTAACAAATTAAAAGGAAATACAAATTAAATATTACAATAATTAGAGAACTACCACGGTCCCATAAATTAAGGTTTTTGCTTTAGTGTCGATAATTAAGAAATTGGACAAGGATTTGAACTTATCGGTCTAAGTACTAGACTCTACGACTACTGTGACTTATCATGTAAATAAACTTTTACTAAAACATGTTGACATATTGACATACTAAGGCCCAATTTTTGACTGGTTATTTAAATTGGTAATCAGTTGATTTTGATTTATGCTTGATCTGACTTTAAATACGAAGAGTTTTTCAGTGCTTTGTCAAATAATTTTACTACTATCTGGCAACAGTGGCAAATGCTACGAAAAATAACAGGTATTCATACATTTATCTACTAATCGTTACGATGCATCAAACTCACGCCATTTGCAAAAGAAAAGTGAAGTGATAAAATACAAACTATTTACTGAAATTGGAAAATATTTGAACATAAAAAAAGTTATATCTGCACTACGAGTTAAATAATACGTTTTTATTGTTATTTCAACTAGGATGGTGATTATAATTGTTCACATTAACAACTAAAGAAGCTTTGTGTTTGTTCTTCTTGTTGTATTCTGTCAAAATCATATGGTCACTTGATCTAAGATTAAATGCCCAACTGTCTGAAGCATTGCCATACGTTCAGCGATCTTGGCATCTCTTGCCATGCGACGCTCTTCATCGTACCATGGTTTGTCTTTAAACGTGTCCGATGGAAGCAGGAAAAGAGCGCGACCATGAACGGTATTGAATATTCAGATGAAGAGTCTATTGCTAATTGTTTCGCCGATTTTTTCGCATCTATTTATTCCACCCGAGCCTATGATGTTTCCAAATCATACCCGTACACTGTCCGCTCGAATTCTCTCAGCTTACCGTTGACTCTCTTATTTAACGCTTCGTTGAAGTTCGGTCATTTTCCTGCACAGTGGAAGAGCTCTTATATAATCCCTCTCCACAAATCTGGTAGTTTAATAAATGTTGCAAATTATAGGGGAATTGCAAAATTGAGTGCCATTCCTAAACTTTTTGAGAAGTTAGTCACAGAGGTAATTTCTCATCAGGTTTCCTCTATTTTAGATCCATGTCAACATGGCTTTCGGAAGGGTCGTTCCACCGTGACTAATTTGCTTCAGTTTTCCTCTTCTATTATTGACGGCTTTATTAATGGAGATCAAAGTGATGTGATTTTTACCGATTTTAGTATCTACGGTTTTTGATAAAGTTAACCACAATTTGGTATTATATAAACTAGGAGCAATGGGTTTTAATTGTAACATGCTGAATTGGATTAGTTCTTATTTAATGAACAGAGAACAGATGGTATCATTTGGTCGATCATTCTCAAGATCTATTTTTGTGTTATCTGGGGTGCCTCAGGGCAGTCATCTTGGGCCGGTTCTATTTTTGTTATTCATTAACGACTTACCCGCCTCCATAATGCACTCTAAATTGTTAATGTACGCTGATGACGTGAAGATCTATTTTTCTTACAAGGATCCTTGTCAATATACTTTACTTCGGAGGGATTTGTCTACTTTCCAGACGTGGTGCGAAACCAATTTGATGGAGCTTAATTTTACGAAATGTAAGCATAAGGTTCTCTAGGTCATCATTATTTTCGGCAAAATACATTTTAGGTGGCAATGTTCTTGAATCGGTGGATTCATTTGTTGATCTTGGTGTTCTCTTGGACAGAAAATTGAATTTCAACTCCCACATAATTACGATGGTAAACAAGGCTTATGGCGTTCTGAACTTTATTAAACGTTGGGCAAAGGAATTTTCAGATCCCTACGTTACGAAAAATCTTTTTACTTCACTAGTCCGCCCTATTCTCGAATATGGATCAGTTGTTTGGGACCCCCAGTACAATTTGTATGTTAGTATGATTGAATCGGTCCAGAAACAGTTTCTCATTTTTTGTCTGAGAAATCTTCAATGGAACCCGAACCATAATCTTCCTTCGTATAGCAGTAGACTAGCATTGATCAGATTGCCGACTCTTAGTAGTAGACGTACCATGATAAACTCTATTACAGTTTTGAAGATAAGTGATGAATGTATATGTTCTGAATTTCTGTTATCTAAGATTTTCATAAATGTCCCATTGAGACCCACGAGGTACTATAAACTCATTCACATCGAGTTTCAGCGTTCGAATTATGCGTCCTTTGATCCAGTTAGGAGAATGTGTCGTGACTTTAATGAGCTATATCAGTTTATTGATTTCACAGGTAGTTGGGAAACGACAAAGTCTAGCATAATTTGTCATTTGAACCGATTGCATTATCCTTACTATCTGGTCTGATTTATAATTTGGTCTTCGTTTTGCTCGTAATTATTATATATTATGAAGTCTGTTATGTTAATATCTCGTGATGTGCTTTTATACTTATTTATGTTAGTGTAATACCAACTGGTGAAGAATTTCTGTAGTTGGTTGTAACGTGTGAACTTATGATCCTTGCTCTCCCGTTATAGACCGGTCTATAATGCGTACGCTGTCCTCACGTTATGGGGACGTGGCCCTCTCGGTCGGTAGGGGCGGGTAAGAGAGGCGGCGATGGGTTCGCTCGATTAAAAAAAAAAAAAAAAAAAAAAAAAGACTCCGCTGGAAAGACCAGGCAAAAGAATCCCTCCGTATCCTTGGTGTTACCAACTGGCGAGAAAAGGCAAAGGATAGAGGCAGTTGGAAGAATATGTTGAAATTTGTTTAATTTGTTTGTTTAATTAATATGTGTAAGACACTAGTACGACAACCAAGTACGGGCTCTGCTGAAGTTTTCATAGAGTGGGAAATGTACGTCCACTGCTCTTCAGGATCATGACCCAGGGGTGCGTTCTGCGCCTGTATCTGTGTTAGATTATCTGCATAGGCCGTGGCTATCTCTGGTAATTGCAGCCTTCCAATGTCTAGCTTTCTCTGCGTCTGGTTTCGTACGACTTTCGCTCTGCTTAACCTGGTGCGAACCTTTGCTGCAACCAGGTAGTGATCCAAATCGATATTACCTCCTAGAATCACACGTTCGCCCATTTCACTAGTAGAGTGTCTTCCATCAATTACCAGGTGATCAATCTGAGTTTTCGTCTGTTGATCAGGGGATATCCTAGTGGTTTGTTACTTCCGTCTGGGTATGTACACAATTTAGCGATATGTTAAAGTAGTTCGCTTTTATGCGGATGGTGCACGCAAAGAAAAAACTCGTTCCTCCAAAACGAAATCTCAGATAACTGCAGTTTGTTTGGGGAGTGTAGTTGGGAGAAACGACCTTCTGTTGATCCCTACATATCATTTCGCTTGGGAGAACTGACAAATGTTTGCAGCAAACGAGTTATGAAAAATATAAGCTGAAAAAACGTTTGCGAGAAACGAAAAATAGTTCCGCCAACTGTTGTTTCGGTTACAGCAACCGAGTTGTTTGGGAGAACTATATGAACGGTTGCGATTAATAAATAAATATAAATCAATCAAAGTATTGTTATGGCAACCGAGCAATAAACGTTTTTATTTCGAAGAGCTTAAGTGACAGGGTCACCTATTTAATCTGAGACGCATCAGTGATCGCATATCCAATCAGGCTGCTCATTCGTTTCGCCTTCTCACTCTAGCTAGCTAACGAATGATCTGAGACGCATCAGTGATCGCATATCCAATCAGGCTGCTCATTCGTTTCGCCTTCTCACTCTAGCTAGCTAACGAATGATTCCGGTAAAGCCATTGCCCGGGACATACTTCTAGGAAGTCGTGAGCTGCTTGGACTGCCCTATGAAGCAATCATTTCTGACCTCTTCCAATGAGTGGCTATCAAAAACGGTCCACTTCCATGGTCAGCCCCATGTCCTACTTCCTATGTTAAATTCGCCAGTCATCTACAGTTAAAGTAGATTAACGCGGAACTACTGCCGTTTAATGCTGGTCGTCGAAATTGTCTGCACTGCGCTACTTGTGAATTGGAGGAGAATCTTTCGAACCTATGCGTTGTATGTAGTTGTAGTTACTACAGAATTCGCTACTGTGCACAGTGTTTATTTAGAAGGGATTGCGAATATAAGACACATAGAGCACGTCTATGTCCCGACAACGCAACGACCAATCAAAAAATAACCAAATTTTTTAAGTTTCTAAGGGAGATGCACAAAATGATACAATTTATATCGTTATCGTTAAAAAAAAAATAAATGGTTTCCCATTACATCCCATGAAGGGACTGGAGAGAACTTCTCACAACCACTGAACTGTGCGCTTTCCAGTTTTCACTCACTGATTGGGACCTACAGTTTTACACCGATTCCGAACGGTAATTTGAGAAGCTTTTTCATGGCTAGATACTCGATAGTGTCGCCGTCACTATGCGAGGTGACCGCCGCCGAAAGAAAATTTGAAGGTGGTCAGAGCCGGGTTCGAGCCCAGGATCTCATGTACAAGAGCCGCGCACACTAACCATTGCAAAACCGACAAATTTGTGTACATATTAGACACAAAGTTATGGTATCACTTTGTTCAGATTCCTAATGAATTTGTTCAGACATCATTTTTATTTCGACCCACAATGATTAATATGTTATTTGTTTTTGTGACACAAATAAAGATTTGTTTGTCGAAAACTGCTGAAAATAAAAACGTGACAGACAAACAAACAAATTCATGAAACCAATGCTTGCAAACATGTACATGGTTCGTGCAATATGTTGCTGGCACCGTTTTCTTTCCAGCGTGCATAAATGTGATCTGACAATACGAGTGCTACGTTTGCACCCAGTTCGCTGGAATGGAAGTCGAGGCCTAGCATACCATTTAGTTTGTAGAAGCTCACAAATGTACAATATTCCCTGGTGTACGCACGCTGAAAAATCTGTCCTTTTTTGTTTTTTGGATGCAAATATAACATGTGTTTGGAGCTTGTCGCAAATATAATATACTTGTGCCCAAACGCATTGTGTTTGCTATTCAATATTAAATTTTTGAGACACAATGATTAATATGTTAACACATATGTGTTTGCGACCCAAATATATCTGTGTTTGTGATACAAATACAGCCGTGTTTGTTGCACTGTTAATGCTCTCTCGAGGGCAGTGGAATAAAGGATGGGCAACGAGTGTGTATATCTTATAAGTGTGTATCTGTATTTTTGCATTATTCTCTCAGTTAGTGATTCATAAATATTCCTGAATGTGCGTGACGTACTGCGTTTTAATTTCATGTATTCAGTCGTCAATGGCTCCTCGGACAGAGGATATCAAAAGCGCTTGATCAGTGAAAGAAGAATAAACAAACGCTCGGACGTTTAAATGGTTTGTGATGTTGCTTTGGATTTTGGGTATGGGTTTCGCATATATTTATGTTTTGAGGAAAGAAACTGGAGAGGACAACAACATGAATCCCTTTTTCTGACCGAGCCTCTACTGAAAAAATTAAATACACCTGAGTTTGGGACTTGTAAATATTTAAATGTTTGAAGTGTGCTCCAAATATATACATGGTTCCTGCAGAATATGTTACGGAGGCCATTATTTTCAGCGTGCGTACGGAATCCATTCAAGTTCAGCCTATTTGGGATGTGACTGTCAACAACATGATTGTCTACTTCTAATGTGGATTGTTCCCCTTAAAATCATTCGCCTTATACACAACACAGGCGTCCTCAGGACCTTTTTCAAAAGGCTCAGCTAAGACGTTGCCGTGAAACAATTCGAGCGGTTGTGCTCTAAGAAGTTTCTTCATAGTGTCGGCGTTATTTGGAGAGGGAACCGCAGACGAAATACCGGTGTTCTCAAGTACAACTGTTTCAACAGCTCGAGTGGCGATTGGCGAAGGAATAACCACCGACTGTAGTCAAATCAATTTTGTAGTCGCCTAAACCTCTGCTTGAATGTTTGATGTTTTGGGCTATTTGATGTTTCGGACAAGAAGGCAAAAGTGCAGCTTAATCTGTAGATTATGGACAAAGCGGGATATCCTTGTTTATCCTTCCGTTCTAAATCCGTAAGTATATCAGTTGACCGCCGTTGATTTAAGTTTATGTTTAAATGACAAAAAAGTTTCGTTTGTTTTCGCGGACATTCGTTTTATAAATAGTTCTTATACGCAACCAACTATACAATACAACATTTTCCTAGATGATGGCAACACAATTCACTATAGATTTTAACATGTCCTTAAACGCAAACATATTTTAATGTGTGTGTGTGTGTGTTAGTCGTCGTCTTCGTTGTGCTCATGTTTATATGTTATCTTGTAAGGGTAACGCCGGAAACCGACCATGAGGAGAACTTCGACTAAAACTATTGCAAAATGTACACATTTCATCACTTGAAATGAATGAGAGAAGCGTAAACATAAAACAAAACCTCGTACAACAGTCTGACAAATGTCTCTTTACGTTAGAGTATATCCAGCCAGCCAAGCCAGCCCTTTTATATGTACATATATCCATCCACACATCCTTTCCATCGCTCAACTAACCAGCGACCATTTGCAGACACGACGATTCTGAAACCAATATTTTCTTTGAACTCTAAACCATGTGTTTCCACTTTGTTTTAAATTGTAAGCGAATGGTGAATATTGAATGCTTTTATACATTCATCGCATCCCGATATTCTCGTATACTCGTATAATATGAGGTTCCATTTTCATTTTATATTTTCTTGGAATAGAATCCAACCAAATAGAAATATAACAACGACAACATCATCGTTTTCACAGCATCAGGACAAAGATTTTTATATTGGGAATGAGTAGCGTCTTAGCTTTTCGCTTTTACTTGTCTCAGCATCATCATCACTCGTAGTTGTCATCATCATCATTCGCAGCATCAGCCTCAGCCCTAGCACCAGTCCCAGTCACAGCCTCAATGTTTGAAGCAACAACGGGAATTATTAGTTTTAGCTTTTGAGTGCTATGAAAAGTAATGGTGGTGTGTTCTTTGCTCTGGGATGTACAATTTGGTATTTTGACTTTATGAAAAACTTTACAAACATGAGTGACAGCGCTTTTGTGTCGAGGTTTTATGTTCAGTGGCGTCAGATCTGTTGTAAAGCCTAGGTGGATGTTTCGATGGAAATAATTTCAACCTTTCAGTGCTACAAACGCAATGATGTCAATAATTTAATTTAGAGCATTTATTTTAGTTTAAACTTTCAGTACTTTAAATCTAATACTTGTGCTAGAAGTTTAACTTAGGACCTGTACACGCTGAAAAATGTGTATTTTTTTATTGTTTGGATGGAAATATGACGTGTTTGTAGCTTGCCGCAAATATAGTATACTTGTGTCCAAACACATTGTGTTGGCTATTTAATATAACATGTTTGGGACACAATGATTAATAAGTTATAGTATATGTATTTGTGACCCAAATGTGGATTTGTTTCTTGAAAACACTGGTGTCTATCACAATAAAGAACCAATGCTTGCAAACATGTACATGGTTTGTGCAATATGTTGCTGGGCCCGTTATTTTTCAGCGTGTATAATAAACGGAGAAAACTGAATACAAAAAAAAAATCACAATATACCACGCCTTATAGACCGAAGTAAGTTAAATATATCGCGCGGAATTTTTCAAAATTCCATACAAAAAAAAATTCGACAAAATATTGATGAAATGTTACAACCGGTGTAGTACACGCTGAAAAATAACGGCCCCAGCAATATATTGCAGGAACCATGTACATTTTTGCAGGTACTGTTTTCGCGAATTGAAGATCTGTTGCTTTTTGTTTCATTATTTTGTTTTCAGCAGTTTTAACAAAAAAAAAACACATTTGGGTCACAAATACATATAAAGTATTATATCCTATTAATTATTGTGTCCCAAACATATTATATTGAATAGCAAACACTAAGTGTTTGGACACAAGTATGTTATACTTCCGACAAGCTACAAACGCGTTATATTTACATCCAAACAACAACAAAAGTCAAATTTTTCAGCGTGTACTAAGTTCTCCGCTCGAAATAATGTTTCTAAGAAAATTGTAACAAGCAATCAAATTGTAGGGAAAAATAATAATAATAATTTTCAAAAAAACAGATTTTTACATTTGGGTCACAAATACATATAAAGTATTATATCCTATTAATTATTGTGTCCCAAACATATTATATTGAATAGCAAACACTAAGTGTTTGGACACAAGTATGTTATACTTCCGACAAGCTACAAACGCGTTATATTTACATCCAAACAACAACAAAAGTCAAATTTTTCAGCGTGTACTAAGTTCTCCGCTCGAAATAATGTTTCTAAGAAAATTGTAACAAGCAATCAAATTGTAGGGAAAAATAATAATAATAATTTTCAAAAAAACAGATTTTTAGTGTAAAAACAACTTAAAAACACACCAATTTAGTCCTCAACACTGATATGCTGCTGGTCAATTTCCCAGCTATAAAAATCAATGTTTTTCTTGTCATCGAAGTTAGTACCTGCCTTTATCTTTAAAACCTTATATATATTTCCTACAGTGGCGGACATTGGTGTCTCATGAGGGCTACAGAGAAATGTTTCATACACCACTTGACTTTTTCGTCGTTTCAACAAATTGTGTCGTAAACTCAATTATATGGTAGGGGTCTGAGATTAATACTACGTATTGTAAATTTGCACAGAAACTTCGTGAGACGATAACACAGTGATACAAAAAAGAATGAAGTAGAAATTCCCGGGTTGTGATACTATTTTTTTTCGTACCTCTATGCACTTATAAGCCAGTAACTTACTTGATTATTAACCGATTTCCCAGACAATCTGGGTCATTTCAGCGATGAACAAGGTGAACATTTTCACCAAGAGATGATTACAATTGAAAAACGATTTGAAGGAAAAAACAAAATAAAAATGCTTTCAGAATATTGCTGGTCACTTCAGAGAGAAACCGATGATGCTGAATTAAAAAGTAGGCGGTCAAGCAAACATTTTTGACTGAAATAGCTAAAAGTTTTATTTTTGCAAAAATGTAGGTTTGATAAATAGTTGAATAACTCAGTCAATTTTTAACGGATTTTTTTAAACAAAGTTGCGTTTTACTTCCAAATAAATATATTTTTTGAATAAATTAAAAAATATTACGATTCCTTTATAAAATAATGCGTAAAAATATCGCCAAAGTTGAAAAATGTCGAAAAAAAGTGTGGAAAAAATGTGTTTGGTGGAGAAATACACAAAGAGCTTTTAAGCCAACCATAACAATACATATACCATTTTAAAGGTTCTAGTTTCTTCTTTGCAAACCCGTTAAAATCGGTTAATAATCAAGTAAGTTACTGGCTTATAAGTGCACTGAGGTACGAAAAACCGGTTTTTTACCCGTATCTCAAAGTTCTGATGTGACTGGCAAATTTCAAATACAGATTCTGGTTGTACTCGACAATACCTATCAGACAAATAGTATCACTTCCCGGGAATTTTTTTTTGTCGCACCGTGTAATGTTATCGAACAACATAAACGGTCCCCGTGCCTGTCCAGTGCTCACTAAGAACAATATTGTGGCTGCATCATTGGATCATTTTTCTGCAAAAAGGAACCGTCTCTTTGTGGCCTGAAATTGAAGACATGAACTTGAACGACTTTCCCATTAACAATCTCGGCTTAATTCAAAACTAAGGCAATAAATTAGCTTTAAAACATTCTTCAGTTATTGAGAGCTTTCAGATTTAGTGAAGGTTTCATTAGTACCGTATTCATAATAGCATTTTAACTAGGGTATATGTTCTGACAACCCTGTTTTATGTATTCTCTCAGTGCTTCTGATGTAAAAACAAGATCCGAAAGTCCCAATTCAAAAATTTTTATTTAAATGTGTAAATGCAATTTTGGAAAATTTTTAGCATTAGTGTCAGCACCAGAACAATTTATCGTGGATAAATGAAATAATAGATGTAGCGCGACCATTGACAACTTTTTTCTGTAATATATTCTCTGAAACACATTCTGCAGTATCCATGTATATGTTTGTAACACGCTCCAAATATTCATATATTTGCAAGTCCTAAACTCACTTATATTTAAATGCAAACATTAGAATGTTTACTTTTACGTGAAACCATATGCGTGTTACATCTCTAACATCCATATTCTTACGTCGGGGCATTCGTGTTTTTCCTCCTAAAGAACACAAACGAACGATTGACGCAACAGTTCAGTCAACGTAAGAGATACTCAATTCATTTCAGGAATATTTACGAATCACGGACTGAAAAAATAATGCAAAAATACATTTATACACTTGCAATAACATTAACTGAGGCTGAGAACAATCTCTCGTTGCTTCTATTTTATTATATTGCTCTCGACAGAGTATAGAGATAAAAAAATAAGTAAATAGTGCTAGAAACACAGCTGTATTTGTATCACAAACAAAGCTGAATTTGGGGCTCAAACACAAATATTATAACCATTGTACCATATAATCATTGTGTCGCAAACATGTAATATTGAATAGCAAACACAATGTGTTTGGACACAAATGTACTACATTTGCATCAAGCTCCAATCACCAGTTATATTTCCACGCAAAAACACAGATTTTTCAGCGTGTAGGTTAGGGTGGGTCGATTTAACAATCGATATTGTGCCATGGATTTTTCGATAGCTTTTCGCATAAGGAAAAAAAGTTCCACTACGTCATATCAAAAAAGTCATTTTCGAGGCGCCAAAATTGAAATTTTTGACTTTTTCTCAACTTTTATTTTTAAGGTTTGTTTTTAGAAGGTAACACGGTGCGTCAGTCCAAAATACCTGGGAAGTGGTAGTATTTTTCCTGTATGTGCTGTTGAGTGAAACAAGAATCTGCTTGTGAAATTTCCCAAACACCCCAAAAATCTTCAATACCGTTGCACACTTATAAGCCTGTAAGTTAGTTGATTATTAACGGATTTTAATTTTCTCACCGGATTTAAAAAGAAGAAACTTAGGCCTGTCAAACGATATATACGTTATTTAAGAAAATAGGAGGTCTGTGTGTATTTGTCCAGCAAACGCATACTTTTTTTAAATTTTTTTTCGCCATTTTAAGCTTTGGCGATGATTTTACACATTATTTTATAAAGAAGCCATAACACTCTTGAATTTATTCAAAAGGAACGTTTCCTAATGATTAAAACGCAACTTTTTTATTGGACATCCGGTATTAATTGACTGAGTTCACCGAGTTTCACTGAAGTTTGCTGTAATTCTCATTGACGTTTATCCATAATTGTGGGAAATTTTTTTTTAAAAATTATTTAAACAAGGGAAATGTGACAAACTTTAAATAATTTTAGACAATACAATGTTTGTCTCATATAAAAAACTACTTTAAAGCCATGAGACTGGTGTTGGAGATATCATGAGGAGAAACCCCGTAAGACCGCCCAAAGTCTGAACATGCTGGAATGCCTTATTAATCTAAAAATTTCCACTGAACAAAAACTGTAGGAACTTCAGTGATCGTAGATGGAAAAACCGTTTCGATAGTAGAGATATAGAACCAATTTATTGGGTCATAGACGTCATAGATAAAGGTAATAATAGATATAGCTCGAGCATTGCCAACATTTTTCAATGGGTGCTGTCCTGTACTACTTCACTGAAGTTTACCATAACGTTTCCCATTGACGGTTATTCAAAATTGTGGGGAATTTTTGTGAAAATAAATTAAGCTAGGGAAATGTGACAGACTTTAAATAATTTTAGAAAATAAAATCAAGAGACCGGTGTTGGATATATCATGAGGAGAAACCCCGTAAGACCGTCCAAAGTCGGAACATGCCGGAACGCCCTTTTAATCAAAAAACTTTCAGCGAACAAAAACTGCCAAAACCGGAATCGTTGCTGAACCGGAGAAAGAACTAATTTATTTGGACATAGACGGTGGCGCCATGGCTTTTCAATACGATGACCATCAGATATTCCATTTTAAGTTACGTGTTACTTGTCTTAAAGTGATATTTTCGGTGAGAATGATTTTTTTCTTTTGATATGAAATTTTAATGTCATATTTTTTTGGTAACAAACAAAAATTCCATTTATTGCTTTCAACGACACCTAGAAAATTACCCATTACACTAAAAATTTCCCAACACTTGCGCTTCATCTATTAGTTTACTTTATCTATGCAATTAATATTTGTTTTCTCTTTAAATTTGGAAGAGGTTTCAAAAATTCATATCGAATTGGAATAAATTTTTAGGTCGTCGAATAAAAATCGGATTATGGGTTTTTGCTTCAATGTTTTGATTTTATATACATCACTAAGTAAACAAAATTTAATTTTGGTTAAAAATTTGAACGAAACTATTTGGTGGCTTAGCTGGATAATGTGACATTATAAACGCTGACATTATAAACGCACATTATTAATGAAAATCTTCGTAATGAACTATTTCATGAAAAAGCAACCAAAGAATAAGTCCATTAAAATTATGAACCATGTTTCATAAAACATCACTTTTATGATGAAATCGTACATAAACGCTAACGAAACTGTGCATAAATCTAATGATTTTTTCATTGTTTTTCTGAAAATGTTCAAAAACTATGAACTAGTTACTAATAGAATTAACTTGTTCTTAACTTGATATTTTCCGAAAAAGTTGTTAAATGTTAATGAATTGCCCCATTTAGGATCTAGGTACAAACCCTCAGAAACAATCATTAAGCTACATATGTATATGTAAGGAAAACTCTAAATGCAATGAGAATTCTTTAGTACGTAAATTATCACAAAAATGTCCAAAAACGGAAAACATCTATAAAACCCCCCGTTGTGTTTGTGTAAACAAACAAACTTATGAAAAAATTACCGGATTTATAAACAGATAATATGAACTTTTAATGAATTTTATTTTTTCAGTGTATATAAAAAAAATTCCACGTGTTTATATCGAAAAAATGTTTGTGCATGGCACGCGTGAAATGTAAACAAAATCAAAACAGGCTTAAGCAAGTGCTAAACCTTCAACAAAAATAAGAACCAATTGATGTTGTCTTAGATCCGAGTTATTTTAAAAGTTGTAATTTCCTTTACACTGATGGAGTTGATGTTAACTTCAAAAAATCAAAATCAGAAATTCAGAATTTGAAATTTTATGTGTGCAAGATTTTCAGAATATGCCAACCACATATTTCTTCGTTTGGGCACAGTGGACGAAAAACTGTTTTCGTATATGAAATTCAAAATGAAAAATTTTCTGTTCTGAAGGTCTTCTGAGATTATGAAATATGTGGATGGCATATTCCGAAAGGATGTGTCCAACACTACCCAACTGGACATATTTGATTCTTGGAGAAT
Source organism: Phaonia tiefii (assembly GCA_963931995.1). NCBI lineage: Eukaryota > Metazoa > Arthropoda > Insecta > Diptera > Muscidae > Phaonia > Phaonia tiefii. Next base: position 142,514,789 of record OZ008367.1, on the reverse strand, counting down.
TCTTCGTTTGACCACAGTGGGCCAAAATCTTGCACAGGGACCTCACACAGAAAATTTCAAATTCTGAATTTCTGAAGGTCATTGGGAAAATCTAGATTTTATATTTCGAAGACACTCCTTAAGGAAAATCGACTGGCATATGTTTGGTTCGTGGAGATTTCTTCGTTTGGGCACAGGGGGCGAAAAATGAAAAATGTTCGGTTCTGAAGGTCTTCTGAAATATGTGGTTGGCATATTCTGAAAGGATTCTTCATATGACCATATTTTGCCTTAATAGTCCCATTATATCTGACATTTAAATACCAATATTTGGGATTTGGTTGCATTGCATTAGTTTGTGCAGCAAATATATTTAGCTTGGAGAGTGTGTTTATATTAATTACTGTATTTCAAATTTCTGCATCGATTATTTAATTGAAAAAATAAATAAATTGCCGATTTATGTATCTTTAAAATAAAGTGCGTAACAGAGCTCTGTTAGTTGTATAACAGAGCTCTGCTAAGTAAATTGGTTTGTGTCTTTGCTATTTTAAATACGAATTTATCTTCACGCACATCGATTTAATGGGAATTTTCAACACTTTTATGTTGATTTAATTGTATTGTTACGAATAAGTAAAAGCTTTTGCTTGCTGTTAATGACTCTACTAACAGTATGTAAATAACAGGCGGTTAGTGCTGTGCCTGAAAGTATGCATTGTAACAACGTACCAGCTCGCTAAACCAGTAGCATGAATTCACCTCAGTAAAGATAATTCTCCTGTGTTCGAGATTGTTCTACAAAGATAAGCAACCACAACAACATCTAGAAGGTTCTTGAATTCGCTAGATATACCTTCATTTGAGTATGGTGAGTTGGTATAAATAGCGGAGGTCTTTGGAATGGAGAGTTCAGTTTGTGATTAAACCCCGTAAAGTAAGCAACGCGAATTGATAGTAAAATATAAAACTTGTTAAAGTGTTATAAATAAAGTAAACTGTTGTACTATATAAGTAAAACAAAAGGAAGTTAAACCGTTGTAATTATCGTAATTTAAAACGAACCTTGTTTTATTATTGGGAATAAAACAACGCAAAAAGGACGAATAAGGAAATTCGCAACAGTATACAAAATGTTGATTGAAGAATAATATTTGGTATTTGAATGTTTTGTTATTATGTATTTGAATGACTTAGGGCGAGTTTCACACTCCTCATTTAAAAGCTCAATTTGAAAGCTCACAGAAAATTTTCATATTAAATGACAAACATCGAGCATTTAAAGTTCATTTAAATGAAGAATTTTCAACTGTGAAACTGGACATTAGGCTGCCGCGACCACCGCCTACTCTGTAGTACTTAACTGTTGTCAACGCCTCTAATTTTGTTTTAACTGCCGTTTACTTTAGCACCGCTACTGCCATCAACTGAGCCCTGAACATGGCCACTTCCTTGAATCCAATTTAGCTGCTAGTATTTATTTACCAAATTCCTTCATGGGATGTTTTGGATTGTTTTTTTATTTTTAATAAATTTACTGAAATAAGGTATAACTTAGAGCTACTTGTTTCGATGTGCTCATTACGTTACCTCCTCTGCTTTGAAGTTTCTTATGCCGAAAAATATCCGGTGGCTTGTAAGAAGTGCAGAAATATCACCAGTAAATACATTGCCTTGATCGTGGTGGTTTTCCTTTTGTATCTCATATGCCTGCTCTACGCGCTATCAACGTCGTAGTCCAGCAAATGCTGTCTTTCCTTTTTACTCTCAAAAATTTTCGAACAAGCGTCTGGAAACGACAGTTAAATTTACTGAGATCATTTCAAATTCTGCCATCATTTCTTACTCACCATCTCGTTTTGTTCGTGAAACAAACATGCAGCTCTTGGATCAGTAAACGCTGCAAGGGCCTCCTTCGAGGGGTCGTGTCAATAATATACTTATACAATTCGTACTCCATATTGTTGCGAAAATTTACTACTTTTCAAAAAATGCAATAACTTTTACTGAATTAAATACAGGGTGGGCCAACTTCGACTGACTGATTTGAAATGCTTATAACATTGTGTCTCTCGCGGTATTAGCTGCAGCTCCATCTTGCTGGATCTAAATGTCAGGATTATTTAGAACTACCGGACGTAAACAAATGGTTCAAAATACCGCCCCGGAGACGGTTTCTGGTTCCCCAGCTTCATTTTCGGAAATATATGGGTCGATAACTCTATCAGCCATAATTTTGTGCGTCTGAGAGGGTATAATTGTCGCTGATGCTCTGCCTAGGATTTTCGGTACCCCACATTCGGCAGCTCTGTTTATTAACATATCCATTTAAATGAAAATGTGCTTCATCGTTCATAACGAGGTGTTCACAAAATAATAAAATTGAAAAATTTTTACACGTTCTTAAATAAATAAAAAAATTTAAAAATATAAAAGTTATAGGCATTTCAAATCCGTCAGTCTCAACCTGTATAATAGTTGAAAGAAAAATTGTCTTCTTCTTCCTGCTGTGATTAAGAATGTCAAATATTTATGTTCTTGAAAAGTTATCGATAAATGCTCGACGACGTCTAAATACAGTTACAGAGCACCAGATTAGTGTCAATGTGATGTCGGTGTTGAAACATAGTGTACTTCACACAAAGATGTTAACGATGACAAAAATCGTATTAGGGCCGAATATTTTCGTTGTTGAGATACACCTGTACATCAGCTCAATTTCAGGATAAAGTCGTTTACAACATTTGTCCGTTATAAGCATAGCATACGAGTTAGAAAACATATATGTATGCCACCGAACTGACGGCGACAATAAAGCGAACCACCGACTAGTCATTCATGAGCATGAGCTTGGTCGATAACTTTGAATTTGAAAATTATTACCAAAATATTTTATGAACATGATAGTGATGAGAACTACTTCGATTGCATTCATATTTAAAATCAAGAAGGACGGTAAACCGAAAATAACTTTCAACGATAACTGATGTTCATGCTCAAGAATGACAAGTCTGTGGTTCGCTTAAGTATTTTTAATCATGGAATAGTGTATCGAAATCGGTGTAAAATTGTTGGACATCATATGAGAGTTTGGTCTTTCTCCTATTAACGTTATTTTATTAACTGCCATCTCTTAAAAGCGCACGAAGTCGCTTCTGACTGAATCCGTTAACTTTGTATTTTTTAATTGCTGTCTATACGCTGATTCACTCATTCCGTGAGGACACATCATGAGAATACATAAAGATCATGCGACTTTTGTTGCAGTGGTTCCTGTTATGTTCCCTTAATCCTTTGATGACCACAGGCAAGTATGTTTGCCCTAGGGGTTTTGGCACCTATAATTGTACAGGTAGAAGATAGAGCAAATGTACGCGCTGAAAAATCTGTCTTTTTCGTGTTTGGATGGAAATATAACGTATGTTTCAAGCTTTTTCAAAAATAGTATACTTGTGTCTAAACACATTGTGTTTAATATTCAATATTACATATTTGAGACACAATGATTAATATGTTATAGTATATGTTATAATATATGTGTTTGTGGTCCAAATACAGCTTTGTTTCAGATACAAATACAGCTGTGTTTGGTGGACAGTTAACTTAATTTTTTTGTCGCTACGCTCTGTCGAGAGCAAAAGAATAAAAGAGTGGCAAAGATAGGGTGCTCTCAGTCAATGTTAATGGTATTTGTAAGTGTGTAACTGTATTTTTGCATTATTCTTTAAGTTGGTTTATAAATGTGATTCTTGAATGCGCGTGTAAGTGAATTTGTGTTCCTTATGTTGACTGATCTGCTGCGTTTTAGTTGCATGCATTCAGTCGTCAATCGTTCGTTTGGGACGTTTGGGTGGAAACACGAATGCTTCGACGTAAGAATATGAATGTTAGGGATGAAACGCGCATATGGTTACTCGTAAATGTATGCATCTTTGCTAGTAGACATCCGAAATATACGCACATTGAAGTATCAGTGAGTTTAGGACTTGCAAATATATGAATATTTGGAGTGTGTTCCAAACATATACATGGCTCCTGCAAAATGTGTTTGAGAGGATATGTTACAGAAGCCGGTTTTGGTTAGTGTGTATACATGGCTGATAAATTCTGAAACTGATCCGATTTAACCCCTATGAGTCATTAAAGTGGATCAAAAAGTGGTCTTACTACGAAGGCAGGCAACAAGTCGAAAGCCGTCGGTGGTGCAATGGTAGTGTGCGCGCCTCTTGTACATGAGATCCTGGGTTCGATCCCTGCTCTGACCACCTTAAAATTTGTTTCGGCGGCGGTCACCTCACATAGTGACGGCGACACTATCGAGTATTTAGCCATGATAATGCTTCTCAAAATACCGTTCGGAATCGGTGTGAAACTGTAGGTCCCAATCAGTGAGTGAAAACTGGAAAGCGCACAGCTCAGTGATTGTGAGAAGCTCTCCCCTGTCCCTTCATGGGATGTAATGGGAAACCATTTATTTATTTATTTTTTTATGTGGAACGAACATAAGTTTGGCAAATATGTGGGCCTTTTAGCTAAAAGGGGGAAAAATTTACAAAAAATAAATGTTTGCTCCCATTTTTTGCGGCGTAGTTATTATTAGGCCATAGATCACGAAAATAACCAACAAATTAAATCACTTACCTCAAAAATGTACGGTTGTCAAAGGGTTAAGGCCGTGTTGGACTGTTAGAGAAATCGTTGGATATGCAAGTTTTCTTTTGGTGAGAGAGGAAGCAATAGTGTAAACTAGAGGAAAACGATTTGAAGACAACATTTTAACAGATCTGTTAGATTTATCTTTGCGATCAGGGTTGCATTTGGAATGAAGCGAACAAAAACAAAAAAAAAACGGCACTAAAAGCTTTTATTTCAATCGTTATTTAAAAGCTCAATGTAAAAGCTTACACAAAATATTCATGTTAAATGACATTTAAATGACTATCATCGGGCACTTAAGTTCATTTAAGTAGATAATTCCTAAGCCTAAGGCAGAGTTTCACACTCGCTATTTAAAAGCTCAGAAAAAAGATCACAGAAAATTTTTATATTAAATGACAAACACCGGGAATTTAAATCACTTTTAACCTTCGCCTTACCAAAGTTTTTATGTCTATCGTTTACCAATACCCACCAAAGGGATACCGGATACTCTTTTGATAGATGGTAAACCACGAAATAAAATTGACAAAAAAAATCTTGTAAAAATATAAAAATTTTATCATATTTTTGCACAACTCTGAAGTGAGACAAAATTTCCCTAGATTCGAGCAAAATTAATAGAGATATTAAAGAACTAAAACCGAAATGGTCACCCGGGTGGGTATTGGTAAGACGAAGGTTAAATGCAGAATGGATAACTGTGAAACTGAGCATAAGTATTTGTTCACAGTTTGTTTTTGATTTGTTAACATCTAAAGGCACGGGTAGGGCAATCTATCAACGTGAACACATGCAAACAACACACAGCGTTAGCATCACATACGTGGTTGTTGTACAACAATAGTCTCTGCCTGAAAATTAATATGATGGTATTGATGTAGCGTCAGCCAACAAACAATCAGGTCGTCGTCGCCAAAGAGTATTGAATAAAATAGAAAACTCATGGAACGAATTGTGTGACTCAAAAGCACTGGCGACATCTGGCGAATGATTCAAAACGTATTACTCTCTTTTTATCATAACTTGGTACATTCATTATTTTGATGTGAAACATTGATGCCTTTTGAAACATTTATGCTTTTTGTATTGTTTTATGTAATAACATTGTGCATTTATATTGAAATATTCTATAAAGAGAATAAAACTCATTTATGTTCTTTGACTCTGACTCTCTACATGAGAACGGAAAAAGAGTGCAATAAGTTCTCTATACTATTCAATACTTTTTGTAAATATTACTTTATTTATTTTAAATTTTATATTTAATGTTAAAGCAGATGTAAGAAAAAAGAAAGTGCAATAGCAAAAGAGCCTTCAGCACAAAAACTATTCTTTTTTTTTACTTTCCAATGTAACACTTACTAATGTTTTTATAGAAATCGAACAGGTACCGTGTAACAAAAAGGTATGAACACATTGCCCGTGAGTTCCAACACTCATTGATTTTTTTCTATTTTATTTTAAAATTGTGGTATTTTGTTTGTCACTTTGCAGACAGATGCTTTTGCATTATCCAAATAATAGTGTAAATCGAAAGCAGAATGATCGTACGATTTCACTCAATTTCTTTCTACGCGAATCGTCCTATTTCCACTAATAGTCTAACACGGGCTTTAAAACGATATTTCCTCAAAGTCGCCTTGCCGGAAACCCAGTTTGGTATTAATACATCTATGTACCTAAAGATGACCTATGGCGAGTCACATAGTTTGGACACTACTGTTATAAACAACAATGGCAAATAGAAAAACACAAACAAACAACGTTTGAAACAACAATACAAAAATTACAAAAACTACATAAACAGCAGTGAATAGTGCGATGCCATGTACTCGTACAAAAGTACTCTAAGTCATATAGCGGCGCAACAGTAGAGTAGTAGTGAGTCCTCCGTATAGTGGCAGAGTAGTCAGTGGAGATTGTTGGTCCTTTGTTCACTCATTTCATGCTGATTTATAGTTCTAATAATAGAGGTTTTTTTGTGTTATGCAGTTCATTCGCCAACAACGAACGAGCCTGTTTGGATCCTAAATGGCCCAATGCGAAGACAGTCAACCATTCCGCCAGCCAGGCAGTTTTCAGCCTCCAGTCCGCCAGCCACCACTCCTCGCTTCTAAGCAAGCAAACAAGCTCAGCAGTCGTGTCTTGTTCCTCATCTACACGCACAGGCCCATAAAAGTTTCTTCATCGTTTTTGCATTACGTCTTAGCTGACGGAAAAAAGGAACGTACCCACCGTAGTCGTCGTACTCGTAAAAGCAAAAGGATTACACTTACATAAAAAACCCATTTGTAGACGTAACGGCTCGGAATTCACTTCTTCTTCTTCTTTGCCACTTCTTTTTCGGCTTGTTTTTAGTTCTGTTTATGTTTCTGCTTCTCCTTCTTCCTTTTCGGTAGTATGTATGTTCTTTTTGTTTCTTATGAACTTGTGTGGTAAATTGCTTGGGTTTTCTGCTTTCACGTGACCCCTCTCTGTGGCCCACTCCTCTGTTCCAATGACTGCTTCCGCGTAGAACGGGAAATGTTTTCACTTCATCGTACTTGTATCTGGCGCTAATATCCATTTTGCTGCCTGCCTATTTCCCTTGGTTCTTCGCCAACTACGTAGGATATCCTTCTCGTCCTAGCAACGTTGTCTATTGGTGTTCCAAAAGTATGCGTCTTAAAATTATAATGACAACAACGTGTGTGTACAGTGGAAGTTTTGGATAAATAATGTGCAAGCACTTTAGTTAGCTTGTGGGTTAAATAGAAAATTTGTTGAGGTAAAGATAAATTCCTGTAGTGGCCTTTTTCCATCTAAGGCTTTATAATCCATAATGGAAAGATTCAGTTCATACAGAGGGCTTAATAACGTATAGTAGGCAGTTGAGTTCCAAGCCTGAAGCAACAAATTCGTAAGCCGGAAGTGTGACAAATTTGACAAACGTCATTAGATGTGTGTGAAAAATCGGCCAACTCTAGTTCCGTTTTTATTAGAAGAAGTTTTTAGTTTTTCCTGTGAGCTAAAGGCCCGTATTCAGTTCTTGAGAAATTTTCGTAAGAAATTTTGCCGTTTATCTCTTATCTCTTTGATTTACCTTGTAAATATTTCATTTATAATTCCTCTATCCGCTCCATTTTATTTTTATCGCATGTTGTGTTGCTTTTAGTTGTTAAAATTATCAAAATGTCAAAATTCCGGTCCCAAACAATTATGAAACAATTGTTTTCGTGCGAAATAACTTAGGCGTAACAACCCTGTACTTAATTTTGCCTACGAAATTTTCGCAAAGAGCTGAGTACCAAGCAAATGAAAAGTGAGCGAAATTTTCGGTTCATGAAATTTTCATTATTTTTTATACACGTACTTCTTATGGCAACGAAAATTTCATAAAAACTGAATACCGGGCTTAAAGCAGGGAATACATTACACATTAGATTGATGAGCATGTTTACAAGGTCAATCGGAGAAAATAAAGTTGTATGCGTGCTCACGTACAAGAAAAAAGTGCTCGTCAATCGACGCAAATATCAAAATCATGTTGATATTTCGTTTTGAGTGACATTATTGATGTATCGTGTATTCCCTGCATAACATATCAGGGTTTTCTTATTGAGTAATATTAACAAGAGTTTGCAACAGCTGTTTTATATTCTAAAAAAGTCCGTGGAGACTTGGAAAACATATGGTGAATGAGAGGAATCTTTAATTTTAACAATTTGTGTGTTCATTGGAATCTATACAAATAATTTTACTCGAACACTTCATTACATTTTGATTTTGTTCACTAAATCTCCCTTTTATTATTCGATTTAATTGGCAAAATTTACTCCCAGTTGATGTGATTTGTACTTTTGGTTGACCGGCTGCTGCGAAAGTATGAAAATCGCACAACGCAAGCCGAATTCTTCCAGCCACCTATCACCATCTTTTCTACAAGTACTTGATCAGCTGTCTCATCGGCACCCCTTGGGGCATAGACTAATACATACATAGATGCATTTATTCTCGCATCTGACGTTTCATTTCACACTCTTCGTCGTAGGTTTGTGGAAATGAGAGCAATTAAATTTAAAATTAACTTACACCAGGTGGAGTTACAATATATGTTCACTTAACTTTTTCATGTCGTTTTTGTGTAGAACTATTTTTTTTGTATGAATTTAAATGTATTTTGCACTTTTCTGTTGACATTTGTATTGTATTTAACACAACTATTCGGTTGTTGTTCCTTTGTTGGACGTTGTTTACTATTGCCTCTATCTGGTATTATTGAACCCATGTTTTCCACCATTCAATGTTTACTTTCCGCCGTACCTATGACGTTTAATTTATTGAGAGAATAAATGTATATATGTATGTATTAGTCTATGCCTTGGGGTTTCTACAATTAGTGAACAAACTTAAATAGTCAGAACAAGATGTATCTATTACAGGTGGAAGTGTTAGCACAGCTGATTTATATTTGTTCTTGTCGTTGTGGCTCGCCCTTGTCAAAAGTTGTTTACAGCAATTTATAAGATGTATTTAGTAAAGGTGGAAGCGGTAGAGCAACCGCGTGAACTTTTTCTTCTCCTTTTGTTGTTGCCGACAATTACAACACTGAATCTTGCTATAACCTGAAATATATAAATCTTGGCAATTTGGATCAGCTGAGTTTGACAAGGTCGGGTTCTAGTTTTACAATCACTGATTGGGACCTACAGTTTTACACCAGCGAGGTGACCGCCGTCGAAATTCTTCGTGGTGCGGTCGGTGTAATAGGAGCTGGTCGGTGTAATAGGAGCTGGTCGGCTTACACCAGGTGGAGTTACAAGAACTGTTGACTTAAATTTGTCATGTCGTTTTGTTTGAGAACCGTAGAATTTAAACGAATTTTGGAGTTTTTTGTAATCTTTTATTGTTAGTATATATTTGTGTTGTATTTAACACAATAATTTTGACACCCAAAACGAAATGCCGTGGTTGTTTTCTTGTTGGTTGGTTGAAAATATTGTCTACATCTGGTATTATTAAAGCAATTCTTTCCAACATCCAACGTTCATAACAAACCAGGCCAAATGTCAGAAATTTGCCTTTGAAATTTGTGTGAAATTTTATTTGTCCTTTATTCTATTTTTATTTTATAACTGTTAACTGTTTACAGACAGATGTTTTTGCATTCTCAAAAACTAATAAAATAAATTTTAACAGAATTTCACTGAAGTTAAAAAGAGTTTAATTTTACTTTTCTCTCTGACAATCGTGATCTGACATTGGTTTTAGTTGGGATGGGAAAAGTAAAAACATACACGCTAAAAAACGGCCTCTGGAAGATATTCTTCCAAACATATGCTGCAGGAATCATGTATGTGTTTGGGGCACACCCCAAACATTCTTATATTTGCAATTGCCGCACTCACTTTTATTTAAATGCCATCATAAGCATGTTTACTTAGAAACATGTATCCTGTTACGTGGAAAAATATGCGTGTTTCAACCAAAACATTCATATGCTTGCGTTTCCTCGCAAACACACGTTTACTTACATGGAAGCATATTCGTATTTCCTCCCAAATATAATAATATTTAGAAACACATTACTTTTATAAATCTACTTTTATGACCAATTAATAAAAATATAAAAAGGGAATTTTTTGTTTCTTTTCATTAAATGAAAATCTGCTGCCCTTTTTTGTTTATCCTCTCTTTGTTGTCTCTCACTTTTTTGTTTTCTGAAGGATTCAACGTCATCAGACTCTACAACACTATAACACGATTATCACTCATATAGTAAATTCTATCTAGATAGAATATCTCTCTCAGCAAATTGATAGCATTAGGTTTGGTGTAATATAAACGTTGGATGGTGGAAATTATTGTTGTAACAATAGCATATGAGGTATTAGTTCAAAACAACCAACATGAAAACAACAACAGTAACCATAACAGTCAACAAAAAAGTGTAAATCACATTAAAATTTCCCAATTTTTTAACCAAAACGACATGAAAAATGCAAGTCAGGACTTCTTGTAACACCACCTGGTGCAAGTAGATTTTCGTCGAATATCGCACCATCTCACACCATCTCACATCTCTATCACACCGACATCACCACGAAGAGTGTAAAATAAAACGTCAGATGAGAGAAATTTTCTCCCTAGATATGTATATTTACTCTGTTATCACTTTGCGTTGGTACACAAATAATATATACAAAGTTACACTGAAAGAAAATCTTTACATCTAGTCGATGATAAATGTTCATCAATTGGTCTTCATTGAATTGATGACAAATTTCATCTATTCAATGAAAAAGTTCTTCAATTTGAAGATTGTGCGTTTCTTCAACTTTTTTAGCTTTATTGGATTTCTGATCTTTCTTTCATCATTCGTCATCATTGGGATTTGGAAATAATTAGTGGGATCGATTCATTTTGACTTGGTATTGAAAAAATAAAGAGAACAAGAAAAAAAATGTAGTAGAAAATTGGAAAAAGACAACATTATCCAAGCTATGAGCATTTTTGATGTGGTCTTATATCCTCTTCTTGTTTATTTTTTACGATTAAAAATAGGCCAACGAGTTTAGATATTTACATCAAAGTGGTGATAAATGTACTTCAACTTGATGACAAACTTACATCAATCTGATGACAAATGTACATCAACTTGATGTAATATTGTCGTTGAATCAACGTATGGATGAAAGATTGATGAAATTTTCTTCATCAATTCAATGAAATGTGTCGTAGGTTAGAAAATGAGGAAATATTTTATCAAATTGACGAAGGATGTCATATATTTGATGAAGCTTTTCCTTTCAGTGTAATGCAAACCAAGCGCGGATTAGATACTGGTGTTTTTTTGGTTACACAAATTTTGAACACAAACCGTACGCCGCACCGATTTTCTTAATACTTCTTCTAACTGTAAAAGCATTTTTGATATACTCGGTCCGATGAACGATTAACGTCTCAATGCATGGCATTAAAACGCAATACATCAGCCTAAAGATGAAACACTTACTTCATCTCGAAATTTACACACGCATTCAGGAATGTTTATGAATCACTGACAGTTACACACTTACTACACAACATAGACTGTGAATAATCTATCTTTGCCCTCCTTTAATGCTCTTGCCCTCGTGAGACCATAGACGGTGCAACAAACACAGCTGTATTTATAACACAAATACAGATACATTTGGATCACAACCACATACCTTATAAAATTTTAATTATTGTGTCTCCAACATGTAATATTGACTAGCAAACATGATGTGTTTGGACTCAAGTATATTATATTTGCGACAAGTTACAAACACGTTATATTTGCAACTAAACAATAAAAAATACAGATTTTTCAGCGTGTAGGGAGATCGAGATCAGTTGCCAATAAGAATTTGTGGTATGTTAAGGTATTTTAGAATTAAAATTTTTAATAAATTCATCAACAAAATACTGCACTCCGGTTCACTTATTTAAAGGCACTAAAAATTCCATATTCAGCAGCCTGTATCTTTTGTAATTTGTAACCGATTGCAGAATTTTAAAATGGAAATGGAAGCTAGACATCTAGAGTGATTTTGAGATCAAATCTTTGAAGACACTTTTCGGTTTCGCTACCAAAGGAAATCCAACATAAGCCATCCTTCGAGATAGAAGGCTTTGCTGACAATAACTGAACGCTTTTGACAGAAGAAGAATGTTCGAAAGATGTTCGAAGAATGTTCGAAAGATGTTTTCAATATCTCTAAAGTTTTGTTCGGTTAGTAATCCATATTCCTTTCCTTTAGGCAGACAAATTCTTGGTAACACTTTAGAAAGTTTCACGATTACCGTTCAAGTTCATACTGTGCTAAATTCTTCAAAAAAAAATTGAAAATATTTTAAAATGTTTTGCTACATCTACCCACTGTGCTCCTTATGTCAAAGTACACAGAACAGCAACAAAAATATGAAAGAAAATAGAAACTGCGAAAAAATGTGTACCAAACACCACTTGCTGCCTCCACGGAACCAGGAATATTCATTAGTTTAGTGTTCATACTTAACGTGTTTTTTTGCTTTCTTTCTATTTTTATTATTTTCATCTTTTCCATTCATCTCCACATTACTTAACATCCGTTCTGTCCTCAAAATCCCACTCCTCTTAACCAATATCACGTTGATATATATTAACTGTTTGGCAGCGAAGGGAAAACGTTTACCACTTCAAACGATTTTCTTTAATAACAACGGACACAGAGTACTTTTTTATTCTATTCCATTCCGTTCTACTCGTATTCCTGCCATTTGAAGTGATTTCGTTGCGCTTGTCTTCTTGGATGGCATTGGCGGCATCATCGTCGCCGTCATCGTCATCGTAGACCCTTGAAAGGTACGATATGCTCGGCTTGTAAGCCTATTTGGTTCGCTCCGTGCCATACAGGTTAATTGGTTATTTTTGAAATTTTAATGCCATTAAAGTTATTTTTAACCCCATTTTCTCTTGTCCCCCACCCCACCAGGTCCTTTTGATGTTAACAAATGAGTTAATTATTCAATTATTTACAGTTTATTAAACTAAATCAAATTATCATCTTCTCAGAGATGGTTTCTTTGAAGCTGTCACCTAATGACATGTTGAGATATTTTTAGTAGTAGATCATAAGTTAAGTAGAATATGTAAACTAGCGTTACAGAAGGACATTCACTAGTTAGTGTCCAATTATCGGAAGTTGGACGGTCATTATATACATAATAATATTATTATTCGATGCTGTAGAATCAAAGAATAGTAATTTGAATTAATGATAAGAACAATATTTCATTTTGCAACGAGGTACATTTGGAAACCGCGTTTATGCATTTTATTAAATCCCACCACGATGATGATAAGTACATGCAGGCAGGGTTGTAAATAAATGTATTCACCACATGGCGAAAAATGGCCGAGATAAGAAAACGCGTGTGATCGTGCAGTCCACTGAAAGAAAATCGCTGCATCACAGGAGTGAAACATATTCGTTAAGAGTTTACGTTGCTGCAACAAAAAGTTATGTATATCCAATGATTTCGTTGTAGCTGGTATTACAGGAAACATGTATATGTTTGCAAGCATTGTTTTCATGAAATGAAGATCTTCTACTTTTTTGTATATTTGTTGTCTGACGTTTTTGTTTTCCGCAGTTTTCAACTAATAAAGCCCCATTTGCCCACAAACACATAGTATGTATATTATAGCCTACTAATCATTGTGTCCCGAACATGTACTATTGAATAGCAATCACAAAATGTTTGGACACAAGTATACTATATTTGCGACAAGCTACGGTGTAAGACCATCGGCGACAAGTCATGCTTGTGATTAACACCCAGTCACATCTCAGCAAAACTGAAAAGGCATCACTTCATCTAAGGGTGTATAATAGCAACCATAAAGCCAAACCTGTTCCCATACCCACGAAGTTAGACCTGATGTGGGTGGAGTGGAAGCCCTGGAGCTGTATATGACTACCTCCGTTGATACTGCGGAGGATATGAAGAAATACCAATACGAATGGTAGGAGGAGACACTTTTAGAGTGAGTGTTTTCCACTAAACTCTATGTTTATAACATAGGCAATGAGTTCTCTTCTATTACTAACGATAGACAAGAGGTCCTTGATGTTACCTATCTCTCGAACGATACATTTGAGTGGTTAAATAGTTCAAAGGTGTCAAGTAAGCAATCATTTTATTGTTCGCCATTTCATAGAGTTTTTAATCTCGCAGAACATCGTCACTTTGTCGGTTCCAAACAGCATTCGTAAAGTAAACTGGACGAAGCACAAACAAAATATGTACGGTAATATAACAACCAATCTCTGAACCTGATAATACCGTGAAGGTCGAAGATTTTTGTTACGCTCTCACATCAGCCCTCAACCGATCACTTGATTCGGCATACACAGAAAAAATTATTGTCGAAAATGTATCAATTACTTTTAATTGAGTCAATTGCTTGAGTACTTGACTGAACTAATTTACGAAAAAAATCAAAAAATTAATAAATTTCAATTGGTACCTATTACTATTACTAAATCCTGTTTCGTTGATTCAAAACTTTAATTTTAATTTTAATTTCTTTTTCGATGCTTGAAAGTAACTTCGATGCAAAAGTAATTTGCATAAGTCAGCAATATGCAGAAACCCTTTGCGATGGTGCAAGTTGTGTTCGCTACACACAAGGGAGTAACAACAAGCTACTGTCCTACAGAACGTTTTGTAGTTTTAGCATCAGGAACTGTATTTGCAAAATATAAGGAAACACAACCCATGAACATGCACTGTTTGATTGTAGGCGAACAAATACGAGTACATTCATTGGTTGTTATTTTCAAGGCAATAATAATAGTTTTGCTCCTTGTTGCTGGTGTGCCGTTCTCGTACGTCCCGATACATGTAACAACAGCACCAACGAAGTCTTGTTTTGTTCGCGAGTTTTCTATACGCGTATTCTCAAAACCTATAAACGAATAACATCAAATACTTATAGCATGTATTCTCGCTATTTCATTGCAATTTATTAAACTAAAACGAAGTAGTTACGACTACAGAGAGTAATCGTGAAACTATTCGCAACATTTTTATTCACTTCATGCTGGGTACTCGTACACTTCGATACTCTTTTTACTCTGTAATCTATTGTTCATGTTTTGTGTAGATGTTTACCGCGAATGAACTTCGAATACTAGGTAGTTTCTGTTTGCTCGTGTGTTGTGTTTGGTACTGAACGTAGTGAAACAAAACGGTTCTATTTGGTATTTGTTTTTTCATGCCCTTGCAGATGTTGACTACACACCTTAATATTTTTATCTCCATTAAAATGTTATACTCATG
Organism: Phaonia tiefii; assembly: GCA_963931995.1. Taxonomy (NCBI): domain Eukaryota; kingdom Metazoa; phylum Arthropoda; class Insecta; order Diptera; family Muscidae; genus Phaonia; species Phaonia tiefii. Next base: position 142,499,318 of record OZ008367.1, on the reverse strand, counting down.
TCCGATCAGCGGATAACATCTGTAGGTAGACCTACTTTTGTGTACCTGCAGTTTCACATCGATTTTGAAGGGTTAGATTTTTCACAGCAAATTTATCGATTATTTCGTTGTCGCGAAGAGAGATGATCGTCGTTGAAAGAAATTAAGGGAGGTCGTTAATCCATTATTGAACATTAAAATAATAACGAGAGGGGGCATCCTAATAAACCTTCTAGCAACAGAAAATCGAATGTCTATGCGAAACTTTAAACATGGATTATTATAACAATCTGGTACTTCTAGTACTTTTGATTGAAACGCGTCGCTGGGTTTACATTCAATACCATTTTTAATACCGTAGTATTCGTTAGCCCTCTCATTGAGGAAACGTAACAACCAAATGACATTACAGCCATGTATTTATTTCTCTTTTCACTTCACTTCCCGTTCTTAAAAATCTGCCACTGAGAAAAGAAAATCTCAATTGAATTATTGCAGTTAATAAATTGAGATAAATCCTAAAAGTTACACCGAGTCTGATGAATTAATTGAGACACCGTCCTCTTATGGAATTTTGTTGTCTTTGTCAAATATGATCTACGAGTATTACAAGGCTACAACTTCATTCGTTGTGGTTCTTCAATCCAATTAAAATAAATTAGAATTACAAACGGGACAACAAAAGGAACAATATCATTCACATCTGCCACTCAACGAAATCAAGGAATTCCTACAACTCAGTGTTTATAGACATCATTAGCAACAGGCTGCTGTTTCATCGAAGATATACATGTGTACTAATATCGTGACAATAACTCTAAACTTAAGCCAAGAAAATCCTACAACCGTTGATCTAGCAGTAAAACAACTCGTGGTTGGATATGATTCTGTACCATTTATTCGATCCTGACGGCGTGCCCGTGTGGGATATGCACCCACTGATTACTCGAGCCAAGCACAAAATTAACCAAAAAAAATATGGAAAATTTGGCAAAACTGACAAGCAATATACAACAAATGTACCCAAACGTAAATAAATTCGTCCACAAAGTATAAAAAATTTACCAAGGATTACAAAAAATCTACCGAAAATTTCGTAAAATGCACAAAAATGTAACAAAATGCACATAAAAAATACCAAAAGTTATACAAAAGCGCACATAAACAGGTAAATGAAATGTATCAAAGACTAAATAGTAAACATTTACACAAGACGTCTTGACAAGACATTCGCATTTTTTCCAATCAAATACTTTTTTTTCACTTCACATAGTATTATAGTTTTGTGCACACACGCATACGCACCTTCACGAATGCTTTGTCGACAGTACCCGACAGTTCTTGGATGTCGCAACTTTGCTACAGTAAATGGCTTGAAAAAAAGCAAATGTCTTGTCAAGACATCTTTGGGCAACTGTCTACTACATAGAGTGCATTAAAAAAGTACATGGAGTCTACCATCAATTTATGTAATGGGGACCAACAATGCCCATATAGGGTAAAATATACTAAAAAGTACGTAAAGTTTACCAAAATTGTGCCAAAAAGTAAATAAGGTGTACCAAAAGTACATTGAATGTATCAAAGAGTACATAGAATGTACGATATAAGTACATAGAGTCAATCAACATAATGTGTACAAGCACCTATAAAAGCACCGAACAATTTATTAACAAATACCTAGTCTACAAAATATGTACATGTGTACCAAAGAGTACATAATGTGTTCTAAAAGACTACATAAAGTACTTAAAGCGTATCGTACCAAAAGTACCTAATGTATACTTGGAGTTCAGATTATCAGACGGATATGACGATTTGTCGAATCTGAAGAAAAATTATCAATGTGAACAGCTGTCGTCAGATAAATCTGATGGTCTTCAAAACAGTTTGAAAACCAAGCGATTTCTTTGAGGTTATATCGATAAAATAGAGACCGAGAGACAAAATGTCGGAGAGAACAAACGAATAGGAGAAAGGCGGAAACTACAAATTACAAAGAGTTTAATGTGAAATGAAAAAAATACAAAACTTCAATGTAATTTAATAAAATGTTAATAAATAAAAAACACAAACTCTTGTAAAAATAAAGAATTTATATATAGCGGACAGAGCTGGGATTTCTATGCTTACCTTTTGTTTCCTACAAATTAGGTTATGTAATTATGTATATGTAGGTATGTGTGTACATGTAGAAATCAAATGTTCTCAGCAATTTCTCTTCCTCCCTATCGTTTTCTGTGGACAATCAAGTAATTGTTGCAAGACATTTACAAGCGCAAAACGGTGATGTTAACTAGACTTGTGTCGATCTCGTTCAATAGTTATCGAACTCGTTCATTTAAGGTGCCCGGACATAGCAATCTCAAACATACTCGCCATATCGAACATGCACACAGGGAAAAGATTATGTAGTTAGAAATCAATTCAAGCATTGGAAATTCCATGATAAAGTATATATTTTGATCAGAATTCGTAATTGTCAAACATCAGAATTATTTGTCGATGTTATTGATAGATTAAAAATCGGTCTTACTAACTACAAGTTGCTACTACCGAACTTTAGTTGTATTAACCAGTTTGAGCATTTCTAAAACCTCATTCATCTGAAATGGAAGATACAACTAATTATTAGAATTCGTGTTCAAATATTAGTTACTGTAATCATAATTTAGTTTCTGTTACAAAAACAATTGTTACAAAGTTATGTATTCGATTTCTCACAAGAGGCTTTGTTGTTAAAGAGAAACTACGTATGTTTGAATATTACAGGATGACTTTACAGAAAAACTATTATTTTAAAAAGAAAGTGATAAACAAAGTTGTGAAAAAACAATAAAGTGTATACATACTTATAGATATCAGCCAGCGAACAATACAAATTATCATAAATTGAGGGGAAGTGAGACTTTTAAACATAATCGTTGAATATGACGCCACTATTGACGCCTTCACAAAAACACATGCAAACAATTGTTTTTATATTTTCGACCAAAAATGGGCACGAATTACGAATCCTGGTTATAAATAATAATAATTTCGTTTATATTTAAATGTAAATTATACAATTATAATAAAAAATATTTTTTTCTGCTTTTTCTATAAAATTCATAATGGGTTAAAGCATCACCAAATGGTTGTGACAGCCATCAAATTCAAGTAATTACCATACCAATATATTATTTGGTACAACCGAATTAGTTTTTACATTTTTCGTTCATCCAACTAATAGAATATTCACCACTACAGGATAATTTGATTGCTACAACTACATCTCGATTGACAGATCACATTTATTTATTGTTGCTGTGGCTTCAACTAAATATTTCAGTTCTTGCAACCAAAACTGAATTACAAATCAATAGATATGCACAACATATGATGACACGGAACACAATTATTGGTAATCACAACTGAATAATGTGATAGTCGAAGGAACCGCCAAATTTTAGTTGGCTGTAAATATAGTTGTGACAACGAATCTCTTCTCTGTGTGTGTGCATTATGTTCATGAGGGTGATGTCTGGTCATCCTAAATGAACTAGATAGTTCATGAACTACCCAACTCTAATGTTAACACTGTGGTGGCTTGCTTCAAATGAAGTCTGTCAGATCAATTTTTCTCTTTTGTCTAAAAATCGATAGTTCATCGATAACTCCTTCAGATATGTCTGTATCTGATAATTGAACTCCACTTAAGACGTATGTATAGGGTATCCAAAAAGTACATAAAGGCTATTCAAAAGTACACGAAGTGTCTTTTTCTTTGTCTTATTACTCAAATATCTGTAACTAACTAGCTATTTGAGATAACCCACACATGTAAGCATATATATCTTTATTATATTTTTATTATAATTTTTGCAATCGGTTTGGAACCACTGTGCGATTTTCAACCGTAATCCGAAGGAGTATTTGCGACGTTTTGTAACCCATCGCTATATTCCAAAGACCAAGGAACAGTTAAAATCAAGGAGAGTCTGTCGGCCAACTAGGTCATGACGACAGTTTTTGGGATGCATGCGGTGTCATTCACATTGATTACGTTAAAAACGTCAAAACGATCGCATAGCTGTTGCACATATTCGACATTGATTTGAAGTAAAAACTAGCGCGTTATTCTCTTCCAGTACCGGCCAACGGGTGTGTAGAAGCCATGGCAAAGATCTAGAAATTGAGCTGCGAATTCTAGCTGCGAAATCTAGCAGCCCGTGACCACTTTCTATTTCCAAACCTGAAGTAATGGCTCGCCGGTAAGAGATTTGGGGCGAATGAGGACGGCATCACTAAAACAAACGTCTATTTTGAGGACCTTGGGAAAACCTATCATTTGGAAAGAATAAACAACTTTTAAAAACGATGGACTAAGGGTGAGATTCACATTCGTTATTTAAAAGCTCACAGACAATATTCATATTAAATGACATTTAAGTGACAACCATCGGGCATTTAAATGCCATTTAAATAGAGAATTTTCAACTGTGAAACTGAGCCTAAATATATGGAGCTAAAAGGAGACTATTTACCTACACGCTGAAAAATCTGTATTTTGTTGTTGTTTGGATGCAAATATAACGTCCTTATAGCCTGTTGCAAATATAATATACTTGTGTCCAAACACATTGTGTTTGCTATTCAGTATTACATGTTGGAGACACGGTGACCCGAATATGACCTTGTTTTTTTTTTAAAAACTATTGAAATCTAAAACGTGACACACAACAAAGAATTAAAAAGCACCAGATCTTAAATTCAAGGAATCCGTGCTTGCAATGTTTACTGCAATATGTTGCTGGTCCGTTTTTTCAGCGTGTAGCTTATACGGCACTAAATACGGTATCGAATAAACTCGTATCAGTGAAGCACACCTAAAATGTAAGCGTTTATACGCATCAAAAAATTATGTACCAGAGTTGCCTACTTAATTTTTTTAATCAATATATTAAGCATAACTTATGCAGATTTTGTTAATGCATTGAAGCTTACAAAAAAGTATGCGGCATGTGATGAAAATCAATCGAATCAAAATCGAATTCGATTTGAATATTTAACGAATTTTATTGGTATAACTCCAAGTACTGGGGAACAAATATTTTATATATACATTATTTAATGGCAGATAAAGAGGTATAAATTAATTTATATCCATTATTTGCACAAAAAATATCATTATTATTTTTATTAAATCGTTCGATTTCCATTGCATACCGTTATAATTTAAAATAAGTTATATTTCAAATCAGAACAAAGAATCTCTTTAGCCAGTCATTTACCTAAATTGACCTTGTTAACAAATAGTTCCATATTTGAGTTGGCAACACTGACTCAGAGATAATATGCTTATATCAGTTGATGAAAACCGTGTTAACTTAGGTCGTGTTAATAGGAACACGTAACACATTTCAGCAACACTTAGCTCTCGTTGAAAATACGAATCATGATGATAAACTTAATAGTTGCGATTCGTGTTAAGGATGCGTCTATACGTGTGTATATAAATAACACGATTGGAGTTAATACGAATTGATGCGTCGTGTAAACGACGTATATGTTGAGAACTAAAACATTTTTTTTCTCTTTAATAATATGTTTTATTCCAAAAGTCACGGAGGTGTTAAACTGCCCTCGTTTCTACCTGTTGGGATATCAGCCCCGTATTCAGTTCTTGTAAAAATTTTTCGTAAAAACTGTTGTCACTTATCTCTAAACGGAGCATTTTAGAGAGTAGCCACCAATCACTGATTTACCTGGCAAATATTTCATTAATATTTCCTTTTCGTACTCCACTTTACGTGGTGTTACTTTTGATTGTTAAAATAATCGAAATGTCAAAATTCCGGTCCCAAACAGTGTTGCCAGAAGATGTCAAAAAAGAGCAAATAGAGCAATTTGCGGAAAAAATATGCTAAAGCTGAAAATATCAAAACTTCCAGCACTACGGGCTTTTTAGCATCATTTTCGATAAAAATCATAAGTTCTTTATCGTTTCTGTCCGTTAAGTGGAGTTCAAATTATCAGACGGATCTGACAGACATATCTGAAGAAGTTATCGATAACATATCCGTCATAAAGATATGTTGCAGCAGGTGCTAAAATCTGTTTTGACCAATAATACACTTAGGGCCAAATTCATAAAACTACATGCTATGTGTCAATAATTTTTATTTGTTGATTCAGTCATGTTTTCTATTCATCGAAGTATAGTTTAATCCCTTAATATTTTATAAAATTTGTTTACAAAAATTTCTAGACCGACACGCTTTGCAGCTACGAATTTCTTTTACATCTTTGACATCCAGCCCCTAGATAATTCTAATTATGTTATAATTCTTGAGTGCAAAAAAAAATGTTGGTTTATGTCCATACATACTAGAAAAATGGAATTTATCGATAAAAAAAATTCTAGAAATAAAGGGAAAATGAGCAGAAAGAAGTTTGCAAATATTGCCCAAAAAAGTGGTAAAAGGCATTTAGCATATCGAAGGCTTATATTCAATACCAGCTATACGCAAAAACACAATTTTTCAGGAGAATGAAAAAACAGTTTATTTTCCGAACTCTCGAAGATTGAAGTACATTTTCTTCTAGTGTTTTTGTTAAATATTATTAGTGGGTACTGCATACAAAAATTATTTAAAGATTCAATCTTCGAGAGTTCGGAAAATAAACTGTTTTTCCTTCTCCTGAAAAATTGTGTTTTTGCGTATAGCTGGTATTGAATATAAGCTCTCGATATTTTTTCGAAAAAAAAGTGCAAAAGCCAAAAAACGTGATAGAATTGCACTAAAAATGAAAACCTGGCAACACTGGTCCCAAACAATTGTTTTCGTACTAAATAATTTGGTTGCGAGCTGACTACCAAGTGAATGAAAAGCGAGCGAAATTTTGGGTTCGTGAAATTTTCGAAATTTTTTAATAAACGCATTTCTTCTGGTAACGAAAATTTCATAAAAACTGAATACCGGGCTTTATTATTGAAAATATGCCCAAATACATTGACAGTTCAGACTTTTAACAAACCCCATGAAGATATTAGGGAGAGCTTCTCATAATGGATTCCGAATAGCTATGGTTGGCGAACAATTTTCATATCTAATTTCGCGTGATGGACGACTGAAAGAGTAAAGGTGGAACTAGAAACCACGTGTTCACCACCTACGACGACCGGGAACAAATATATTTATAAAGGGTGTTTTTTTTTTGCTTTGATAGAACTTACGAAAGAGTTAGCTGTGAAACTGTCATACTGTGCTCACTTTTTGACATTCATGATCAGTATACACTGGCAAATCATCATGAATAGATCCCAGATTGAAAAACGCTTCCAAATTATCCAAATTTACTTTGAAAATCATTTCTTTAAAAATTACGTTACGGTCAATGAAGATCATTACCGCACCATGATCTATGATTTTTGGTCTTGAAAATATGGCTGACTTTGATCCGGGTGAGATGTGGTTTCAACATGATAGCGCTACGTGCTATACGGCGACCGCAACCATGGATTTATTGAAATCAATATTTGGCGATAAGTTGATTTCGAGTAGTGGGCCTGTCAATTGGCCTCCAAGGTCGTGCGATTTTACGCGTCTCGATTATTTCATGTGGTTCTACGTGAAGCTACTGGTTTATGCTGATAAACCAGCAAGATTTGACGTCTTGGATGCTACAATTGTTCGTGTTATTCGTGACATACGGCCAGTAATGCTCGAAAAAATTACCCAAAATTGGCCGTCCAGAATGGACTTCGTCATGAACAGCCGCAGTGGCCATATACCGGAAATCATTTTCAATTTTTTACAATTTCAATCGCTTTTGCTTTTATTGACTACTTGACAACCTCATGAGGTCAGATGTCGTAAATATTAATTAAATTAAACAAATTTCAACATATTCCTCTATCCTTCGCCTTTTCTCGCCAGTTGGTAACACCAAGGATACGGAGGGATTCTTCTGCTTGGTCTTTCCTGCGGAGTCTTGATCGTCCTCTTTTCCTGCTTCCTTCGGGTATGTTATCCAAAACCTTTCGCGCTGGTTCATCTTCGTCCATTGTCATACCATGGCCTAGCCAACGCAATTGACCTAATTTGATTCGCTTAGTTATGCCCACGTCAGAATACAAGTGATATATCTCTTGGTTCCAACGACGTCGGTACTCGCCGGTTTCCCTAACAGAACCATATATTTTACGGAGAATTTTTCTCTCGTATACTCCCAGGTGTATTTCATCCGCTTGCGATATGACCCAAGTTTCGGAGCCATATGTCAAGACGGGTAAAATGAGAGTCCGTCGAGAGAGGGATTTGTTCCCAAACTGCTTGCTGATCCCAAAATGGCATCTATTTGCAATCACAATTCTCCTATTTATCTCCAGGGTGACGTTGGTGTCCTTGTTCACGGCGGATCCAAGATAGACAAATTCATCTACCTCTTCAAAATTAAATCGGTTGTCAACGTTCAAGTGCAGATCAAGTCGAGAGGTTTCTCTAGTCGTTGACACCATTAATTTTGTCTTGCCCTCATTAACAGCAAGACCCACCTTCGCAGATTCTTTTTCGATTCGATTCGACTGTCTTCCACAATCATTACCTCCTGATCTTCTGTGGAAGAATCTGAGTGGTCTCTCCACATTTTGAGCACACACTGGTTAGCAGTCACCAGATTCCCATTCTCATGATTGCAGGAGGGCAATCATTATTCGGCCCGTTATTTGATCTTCTTACCGACAGGACAAATTTTCGGGATTCATTATTCATCCTGCACAATTTCACTCTCTGCTCCCACTGCTATTTTTTCCGCCTAAATAGTTGGTTTTCCTCCCTTCTTAGCTTCTTGTACTGCTCACTCGCAGCACGCGTTGTAACTGACTGTTTCGTTGCCATACGTGCAGCGTCTTTTTCATCAGTTGCAATGCGAAATTCTTCGTCGTACCATGGCCTATCTTTCTGGGGTTTTTGATAGCCAATTTCAGACCTTGCGGAGGTTTTCAAAAAATGGGAGTTGTGCTTCCACTGCGCATCTGGGTCCTCAGGAGGGGGTATTCTGTCCTAGCAGGAGAGTGAGCTTTAGTAGATATCTCCGGTGTTTGCAGCTTGTCAATATCTAGCTTTTCCCGTGTTCGCCTTCGTATGTTTTTCTCCCTGCTCAGTCTTGTGCGAACTTTCGCAGCCACCAGGAAATGATTCGAGTCGATCTTGTCACTTCGAATCACACGTATATCCATTACACTATACTATTACCAAGTGATCAATCTGATTCTTCATTCTCTGATCTGGAATACCCAAGTCACCTTATGTATATCCTCTATTGATCTTAAAAAACACGAATTATAATATCAAAGTTTTCCTGTCGTGATCATTACCATGCCCAATAACATCCCGTAGTGAGTACTTGTGTTCTTAATTATGAGGTTATTAAACCATGTCGTAATGTATTGTTCCACTTGGATTGGAGTCGAAATATTGGCTGGCTTAGAGTCCAAATACTGGATTTCTTACTATTCCACTGGTAACAAAGACATGTTCTTCAAATGGCAAAATTCTGTTGATAAACTGTATGAATTTAAGAAACGCAAGATCGATAGATATTTGAATTCATAATTTCTCTTTGTCCGTATCTAAGTAAGTGCAGTTGCATCTAAATCAATTTTTAAATGGATATCAGTTGATGACAAATTGGCCAAAGTGAATGCAATTGCCAAGATAAAATTGTACATATTTGCAATTATTTTAGAATAGACTCTCATAGTCCACAGACTAGGATAGTCGGGCCATTGTGGCCAATAGAAAACAACTAATCGAAGAAGTTTTTCATCGTTTTTTTTACGAATTTCTATTTCCCCAATATTCTGCTGCTCGTCTACAACTTAATTACCTTGTAAATCTGCACAATGAACTTTAACTATTTTCATTCATTTATTCTCTATTAAAAACTCAACAGTTCATTTGAATAATAATGACAGAGAATCAAAAAAAATCACACCTTATTGATATTTATTAACCTATCACAATGAATATATTCATGACTGCCAGTTTTACACTAAAATTTTGCTTTTCATCTTGTCTGTATTCCCTTTTGATATCTTCTTGCTTTGGCTTTTCTCGATTTGCACTTACAGCACGCAAGGAGCTTTTCCACATCAGGCACTAAGTCACTCTTGTATTCATCGTATTATGTGCGAAAAATCAAAATTACTCGTATTGTGTGTGGCAAGATATCAAAACAAGGCATAAAATTTGCATCATTCACAGAGGAACTACTGAGAGAAATGAACAACATAGAAAAACGAGACACACACACACTCGGCCAGTTCCCGCATCCCAAGGAACTGCTTTAGTAAAAGAGGAGAAATCAGAGAGGACGAAGTCGTCGTCGTGTACATAAATAAATAATAAATGTTCCTCAATGATGAAACCACTAAAGCACAACTAAACGAGACTATTTGCTGCTACAAACGTTGGCTATCAACACAGTAGTTACTTCTCTACTCCCCCCAAGAGACTTGTACTTCGTATTCAAAAAAAAAACCAACTAACAACATCAACCAGGACTATCCAACAAGCAACATGTTGGAGTGCAACATTTGAAATTAGTTGCAACATTTGAGTAGGTCTCCAAGGATACGCTGTGTGTCGTCTCCTAAACTTTTCTGTTTCCACCATTAATTCAACAGCGGATGCGGAAGTTCTGTTGAGAGTCATTCGACCAAAGTGTTGATGAGAGTGTTTGTAAAGTAGCACATGTGCACACAATCGTAATTACTCTCCCCCCGCCTGCACGCACACACACACACACTCATAGAAATTAGCAGTTCTTCATATAGGCAACAGTGAAAAACAGCTGTTTTCTGCTTAGCCACGTGTTTGATTGTGTGCGAGAGAGTAAGCATTTCGTTTCGTTACAATTCGTATGTATTTTGGACAAAGAGAGTGAGAGAGCGACATCTCACGACTTCAGCAATAGCATTACTTCGTTGTCGTCTTTACAGGATTCCGGTTATCGTCGTGTGTGTTCAAGTGTTGGTATTTCTGTGCGGTTATCTCATCGGCAAAAAGCCGGTTCGTAAAGTTTGCTTTCGTTGTAGACTGTATTGTGGGTTGGTTAAATGTGCGTTCGTGTGCTATGGTGTAAAGCAACTCCTCCATTGACACCTTGAATAACGACTACAGCCACAGCTGTTGACGCCAACGTCCAACAAAAAGGCGTCATTGTAGTTGTCGTCATACAACACCACCCAACTTCAGTTGACTTTGTTCTTTTGATAACTAAAAGCAGCAGCACCAGCAGAAGGACGACAGGAGAGAATCCTCGTTAAACAGGAAAAAAATTGTGGAAATTGTATTTTTATTCAAAACAATGCCTTCACTGCAACAGGTATGTAAATAAAAAAGTAAAAATCCTACATATATAAAAGCAAAGAGAAAACTCTTACACACACACGGAATCACAGCTGTCCTTAACATCTGAATATATATATGTGTGCGTGTGTGTGGGAGGGAGTGTGTGTCAGTGTAACAAGAAGACTTTATGTTCTTGTGTTTCCTTAATATCATTGTAAGTGCGTGTGCATTTCTCGGTGTGGCTGTGTTACATCCGTGTCCATATGACGTTGTGGTTTTCCCTCTCCTGATTCATTGCTCTAGGACATTGCGTGGGCATGGTATGACATTACATTGAAAGACACAATCACTATTTTACAATCTTTCGCTGCTTTCTATCGTTTGATTCAACAAATGTTACTGCGTTACTCATGATGATGGTGTTGTGGTGGTCGTTGCCATATGCAAAAGATCAAATGTCACACATCCTCTGAAAAATGAAGTATTTTTATTTTTAGCAGGACATATGTTATACATTAAGTGATCTGATACATTTAAGTGATTTCTTTGGACAGTTATTATGCTGAGTACTGATGTGCATAATAAATGGCAATGTGGCATCATTGTAGGACGCTGGTCTCAAGTAATTTTAAACTTGCTCTATGACCGTCGATGGTGCAGTGGGTAATGCACGATGGTAGTACATTAGAACGTGGTTTCAAATCGCCATTTTGAACACCATTCATTTCTACCTACATATCTGCCACGGTCATATTGCTTAGTTTCCGCTTCCCATTTTTCGTCTTCAATCGAGTTCGGTTTCGAAAACCCTTCGTGCTGGTTCGTCTTCAACCATTCGACTGACATGCCCATCACCTCGAAATTATAACGGTTATCAACGTTCAAGGTTTGGTTTAATGCCGTGGAAGCTCTGATCGTTGAAACCATTAATTTTATCTTGTCCTTATTTACTGTCAGACACACTTTTTCTGACTCCTGCTCAATTTTCGAAAATACCGCAGTAACTTCTCTCATTGTGCGCCCAATGATATCTACATCATCAGCATACGCGAACAGCATGTAAGTGTGGTTGCTGGTGGTTTTATTAATCTTGGCTGCAGCTTTTCTCATAATGATCTCCATAAAGATGTTAAGGAGATCGCACGATAGGGTGTCACCTTGCCTGAGGCCTCGCTTAGTTTCGAAAGGTTCGGTAAAATCCTAACAAACTTCTACTGCGGATTTGGTGTTCGTCAAGGTCATCCTGCAAAGGCGTATGAGATTTGCAGGAATACCAAGCTCACAAATTGCTTTGTAGAGCTTCTTCTGTATCGGGCTATCGAAGACCGCCTTATTATCGACAAATGGAGGATAGGTGTCGATTTGTTTTTCGTGGTTCTTCTCCAGGATTTCGCAGATTTTGGAATCTGGTCAGTTGTCAGAAGGGGTCATCTGCGATGAGATTTCCGTCCTTGTCTTTACAGAAGGGGGTCTCTGAACCATGTCCATTAGTTCCGTTTTCGACTTTTTGGAAGAAGTTTCGGGCTTCGTTCTTCCTTCTGTATGTCTCAATTTTCTCACTCTCGCGCTTTCTCCACTGCCGTTTCGTACGCCTAAAGAGACGATTTACCTTCTTTCTTTTCTCCCTATACCGCTCAGTCGCAGCTCGCGTTGCGACTGACTGAAGCATTGCCATGCGTGCAGCGTTCTTTTCATCATTTGCAATGCGACACTCTTCATCGTACCATGGTTTGTTGCGAAGCGGTTTTTCGAAACTATGTACGGTTGTTGCGGCGGTTTTTATAGAGTCGGAAATGGGATTCCACTGCGCTTCAGGATCGTCATCGGGTGAGGGTGGGTTCTGTGCCAAAAGTTGCGAAAGCTTCCTTGAGTAGGCTGTGACTACCTCTGGTAATTGGAGCTTTCCGATGTCTAGCCTTCTCTGCGTCTGGTTTCAAGCAAGTCAATCAGTCTCATACCGTGTTGTCGGAACTGTCAGCATGTAGACTGAAATTGCCAATAGTTGGATGAAACACATTCTCCCTTCCTACTTTGGCATTAAAATCTCCTAGTACAATCTTAATGTCATGGCCAGGGCAGCGGGCATACGTTTCCTCTAGGAGCTCATAGAATATGTCTTTGGCATCATCATATTTCTCTTCTGTCGGGGCATGCACACAAATTAGGGAAATATAAAAATATTTCGCTTTTATGCGGATTGTGGCTATTCGTTCACTCACAGGATTGAACCTAGAGACTAGATGTCGCAGTCTTTGGCCAACTACAGATCGGCAACCAAATTCATGTATATGGCAACTGTAGTATATGTCGCAGTTTCCTTTTCTTGTGCAGCCGTGTCCTGTCCATCCCATTTCCTGGATAGCGATAATGTCTTATAACTTTCGAGGACATTTGTCAATTGGATACTTGCACCGGATCTATATAGAGTTCCTACATTCCAAGTGCATATCGGCAAATCGTGGTCCTTATAACGTTTGCGGTGGTCGTCAACAAATATTGGTTGTTTATGTTTTCTTCACTGCCATTATGAACGGCAAACCCATTCCACTGGGTTTTTGCATTTTATCTACTGCCAGGATATTTGATTGCAGCCGCCCATTATGGATCAGACGCTGACTAGGATGCAATATGTCGAACCTGGATTTTCTTCTTTTGGTTTCTATCCGTCGTTGGTCCATATGTTTGGCTCATCAGCCTTCTTAGGGCAAAAGAATATGCCCCATACTTTGATGAGTTCCAGTAACATCAGTCACTTAATAAACCTGAGACGCAGCAGTGATCGCATAACCAATCAGGCTGCTCAATTATTTCGTCTTCTCACTCTAGCTAGCTATAGGATGTTTCCGAAAAAGCCATTGCCCAGGACATACTGCGTGGAAGTAGTGAGCTGCATGGACTGTCCAATGAAGGAATCATTTCTGGCCACTCCCAAGTGAATGGCTATCAGAAACTTTCCACCTCCAGGGACAGTCCCATGTCCCTGATAAGTCGCAAACATTGTTTGCTGTTAACACAAAACTTTGGATTTAGGGTGTATGACTGAGTGTGCAGTTATCGGATGGCTTATCATTATCATTAAGAAGTTGTGTCGGGGGCAAATGATTTGGCTACAAGAACATGGGGGAAGACTAAAAAATTTTAAAGTGCATACCTCTATCATATTGAAGCGTAGGTAGATTACCTTATCTAACCTTCTAACCTAACCTGGAGATAAAAATACGGTTTTTGCAATGTTTTCTTGTGTGTTTTGCTTGCGATATTTTTTAAAATTCTCAATTAAGATCAGTATTCATTTGCATTCAGTTTGATGCATTTTTCAAAAGCAGCATTGCAAACAACCGATCTGTAGATAGATTTGAAATTGCTATACGGTTTGCAAGGAATCATCAGTATACATTTTGTAAAGCTTCTTCCCTATTAATACACATACAGAATTGTCTTGAGCTTGAATAATAAAATAAAAAAGTACCTAACTTAAGTCCTGAAAAATATTTATATAGAAGATACTAGAGATGTGCGATTAATCGATTAATTAATATTTCGATTAATCGATAACATGATTAATCAGTTAATCAAATAATCAAAAATTCTGATTTTGAATATTGGATAATCATATTTGAATAATTTTACTCATCATTCAAATAATTTTTGGAAAGCATACAAATACATATTAATGAGTTGGTAAGAAAGTAATTTTGTGTTTTTTGTTCAAAATAATTTTCAATTATTTTATTGAAATAATTAATTATAATCTATATTGTAGGTGCCATTTTGTTCATTGAGTTTCTGCCATCGTTCAGGCAACTTTTTGATTCCAGATTCATAGAATAATTGGTCTGTCCCACAAATATACTCGAACAACTCGGTTTGTAGGTGCCCTTTTATATTGAAGGATTTCCCATTCAAAAGTACTTCTTTGTAAAAAAAATTCATACTTATGGCTTTTTCTTACAGAAAGTGCTTCTTCTTAAAAATATTACCTTTTCTTAAAAACACATTAGATTTTAATAAAAGAAGTATGTAAAAATTACCTTTTCGGCAAAATATAATACATATTCTTACAAAAAGGACCTAAAATATACTTTAAAAAAGACATTCGATAAAAAAAACAATTTCTTAAAAAAAGTTTATCATTTTACAAAAAGTATATTTTACAAAAAGTATCTTCGGTGGTGCAATTTCTAGTATGCGCGGTTCTTGGGCATAAGAACGTGGGTTCGATCCCTGCTCTGATCACCTTATGTTTCCCTCGACCACGGCCACCTTGCTTAGTGATGTTGACACTATCGAGCACTTAGCCATGAAAAAGCTTCTCAGAATACCGTTCGGAACCGTTGTACAACTGTAGGTCCCAATCAGTAATGGGAAACATTTTTTAATCTTTTCTTAAAGATCCATTTAAATTATCATATTTTTCAACGAGTGCCTTAGGCGTGTTGGAACTAACTAGGAACTTCGTTCCAACCGGGTGTCCCTTGACACCTCATGTGTTCTAGCACATGTTTTATTGTGAGGTTTGCATGCGATATTCTTCGAACACTTGCATAGTGGGAAATTCTCAATTAAAAGGAGTTTCGTTTGTGTTTAGTTTGATGAATTTTTCAATATCCACCATTCCAAACAACCGCTGATGAAGATCTGTTGTTAGATCTGAAATTGCTATACGGTCTGAGGATACGTAATCATGAGGGTGCATTTTGCAAAACTTCCTTTAAAAAACAACTATATCTCTATTAATCAAGATATAGAATGGGCCTGCGCTTGAAGAATAAAATAAAAAAGTTATGATTACACAGCATTTTAATAGATTTTTGTTTTTAAATGCGTCAACTGAAACACCACTTTTAAGCTACGTTACCTTGTTTGTATCCTTAAATGTCGACATCACATATTTGAAGTTGTTGCCAACAAGCAGAAGTTGCACGCAGGCCAATTCTTATTATATGCACTGTAGGATTTATCACATACAAAGTATAAATTTCCCATTAGGATCCATATAATGCCATTTCTTTTAAACTCCCCTGGTTAAAAGTTACAAAACACCAAAATAAAGCGAAGAAAAACAACTTATACGTCTTTACACTTTAACCAAGGAATGTTTTGTAACAAAAAGTTTTCCGATAAATTATTTAACAAAAGGTACTAGAATGGGGATCGGGGATTGACGGAGTGGGATGGGATGATGTGGATTGGCTGACTCCGTGGCTCCCTTGCTCCCCGGCTGGCAGTGACAACAGCAGCAACAGCTTCTTAAATATTTGTATTTGTGCTAACGAATTTGATGAAATTAATCACTGCTGAGATAGTGAAGTAACAAAGACAAAGTAGGATTTAATTAGTAAAATTAAATCTCACAACTTTTTGTTGCGCGCGCCCTCTTTCGTTCAAGTGCGTTTATTAGTTTTAAGGCAATAATGTGACAGAGGAGGGTAGGCGGTGGCGGTTGGCGGAGGGATAAAAAGGAACAAGGATCACGCACTCAATTCCACAAGTAGTAAGACAGAAAAATACTACTAGCGAGTACAACAATACACTCGACAACATGTGAAGTTGGTAAATACTATTAAATTATACAGATGACGATGGCGACGATGCACAGTGGGAGATTTTTGTGTGAGGGCATTTATATTTCGCTTACAGATGATTTTATTATTATTATTATGTGAATAATAATAAAAATGTCTTCGTTGCAGCCAGGGGCGGGGAATTTTCCTAAAGCCTTGATATCTCCCACATAAATTAAAATTCTGAACTCCTACACCGACTGGAACTCTGACTCCTACTCCAAATGAACAAATAAACCAAACGTATTTAAATGCTAGCAATTACTAAGGTATCAATTAATAATTGATACTACTAATTACAATGGTATCAATTACTAAGAAGCACGTGAATATAAAGATTATTCATACTTCTTAATTAATAAATAATTTTCCATAAATTCTCTTAAAAGGACCATTAACCGAAGGTTCGTTCTTTTCCCCACAAAAAGTGTATGATAATAAATGGTCCTAAACTAACTGATAGCAGTACCAAAGGGTTTTTCATTTCAGGTGCTGATGAACTATGAGATGTTCGAATTTCTGCATGTTAGAATGTCAAGAGTATAGCTAGACCGATTAATCGGCTTCGGCCTTCAGACAAATATCGATAATCGGCCTTCGGCAAAAACAAGGCAATTAGCGGAATCTAAACATTTTTCTTTCAGAGCTCTTCTAGGTGGATGTAAAATTTTATTTCTCGCTTTCCGTCGTTGTTCGCTGTTGATTTAGATTGCATTTAATACATATTGAGTCTTGAAATACAACGATGATAATATCTACTATCTTTTGTTTTGACATCTTAGTCATAGATTAATTTATACATAGATTTGTTATCCGTCTCATCTGAATTTTTTCTTTGTGATTCTTCAATAAGGAACGAACTTCTGTCAGCAACGTCGAACTAAATCCTCCATTTTAAGTTTTGTGCATTCACGATGTTCATATATTTACACGCTGAAAAATAACGGCCTCTCTAACATATATATATGTTTGGAACACATTTCAAATATTGATATGTTTGCAAGTCCCAAACTCACTTGTGTAAATGTAAAACAGCATCATGTTTACTGGCAAACATGTATGCTTTTACGTGGAAACATATGCGCATTTCCCCACAAACATAATAATATTTAAAAACGAATTATTCTTTGATTTCAATATATGTGACCTATTCTACGGAAAGGGGGCTTAGGTATCAAAAAGTCAATTTTCACTTTTTGGTTGATTCGGATGGAAGATGAGATGCTTTTTCACGTGGTGAAAAGCAGAAAATCCTAACTTGCTTAGAAGTGTACTAAAAATGTAGAGAAAGAAGAGTAAAAATACGACAAAATATAATTTATTGGTAGTGAACAAAATACATTGAATTATAAGCTATAAAGACATGATTATACAGTAGAAAAACGTATTATGGGCCAAAAATAATAATGCTGAGTAGTTTATGTATTTTTCTTTGTTGTCGTTTTCCTTGAGATCTTTTTACGTGTTGATCCTGAGGAAGATGGACCTGGTTCCTCGTCTGGTTTGAGAACATCTTCACTAGTGTTTGCCTTCCGTTTCTTCGATGGCAAATCTTTCGGCAATGGAGCCACAATATCTACTTTAGATATATCCGAAACTAAGCTGCGAAGATTGTGATAGATGTACCACTGACGTTTCATTCATTATTACAACAATCTTTTGACAGAAATTTTGTTACCAGCTCCTCCTCCTTTAAATCAACAACATACAGGTCCATGTTAACAAAAGTTTGTTCGGTATCATCTTCTGCCTGAGATACACATACTTCGTCTTCATCATCATCGCTCTCTTCATAGTTTTCATCATCGTCGGCACTGAACACTCATGTTTCATTTCATGCGAAATGCGAAGACGATAATCAACAGAAACAGTAAACGTCACTTCTTCAGTGTTACTTTTTTAAATGTTCCACACTAGCAACTTACACGATGAACTATAATAATATTCCGACCAACAACAACACTTACTGGACGTCCGGCGCGGAGAACAATTAACGAGATAATGAGAAACTGACGAAACGAGTTGCTTAATTTTAACAGCTTTTTCACAGAAAACTAGTTTTCGCACGTAAGCTCCCTTTTCGTAGACCAGGTCACATATATGTATGTATTACTTATTATAATTAATTTTATCAATATAAATCCACATTTATAAATAATAAATACAACAAATTAAAAGATTTAAAACGACCTTTTTACATTTAAATGCATTGAATACATTTTTTGTTTTTTTTTCATGAAATGAGAATCTGCCGCTCTTTTGCTTCTGCTTTCTTTGTTGTCTCTCACGTTTTTGTTTTCGGAATGTGTAAGCTATGCGTTAGTTGTCACTATGCGTTGGTTTAAGCGTTTATTTAACAAATTGTCCGCCGTTCCGATTCTCTCAGTATAGGCTCGGACAGACAGAGGGCCTCACGTTGTTGCTATTTCCAGATTCTTTCCTCAAAATCGTTTCTCACTGTGGTAGCACATACATGAATATAATGAATGATGAATGAATACATGAAACTAAAACACAATACATCAGCCAAAATAAGAAACACTGACTTCATCTGCAATTTGCACGCACATTCAAGAATATTTATGACTCACTCACTGAGAGAAAAATGCAAAACTACAGATACACACTTACAAGATAGATAGACAGTGCAACAAACACGGCTGTATTTGTATCACAATCATAAATATATGTGTTTCGAAAACACATATATTTTAACATATTAATTATTGTGTCTCAAACATGTAATATTGAATAGCAAACACAATATGTTTGGACACAAGTATATTATATTTGCGACAAGCTCCAAACACACTTTATATTTGCCTCCAAACAACAAAAAATGACAGATTTTTCAGCGTGTACATATTTTGAACATACAAAATAACAATTTCAGCTGTGTTTGTCAAACAAGTTCGCTTCCCTTCAATCATTAAACCGATTAGCGAGTTGACAAATCTATGTATAAATTAATCTATGATCTGATAGCCATTTCATTTTTGAAAAAAAATTGGGTTAGAATATGTAAAGGGTATCTCAGTAAGAATGCGCTCTTTCATTTTAAAGAAAAACACGTATTTTTTGAGTTGTTATTTTTTTATTGGATTGTAAAGTAGACATGTTCCGATTAAGAATGGAATAAAATATCCGTCAAATTGCATCACATCTCTGATGGAATTTTCCATGACTTGGTCAATGAGATGTGGCTTTATCTCACCGACGACGCGTTGGATCTCGGATTTGAGCTCAGGAATTGTTTCTGGTTTATTCGCATAAACCCGAGATTTCACAAAACCCCAAAGAAAGTGATCGCATAGCGTTAAATCGCATGATCTTGGTGGCCAGTTGAGATAATTTCTCAATAATTTCTTGAGAATTTCTTGAGATAATTTGTTTTGGAAATCGTAAATAATAAAGCAATAAATCGATTGTTCCATGCGCGGTGTGGCAGGTGGCGCCGTCTTGCTGAAACCACATGTCGTCCAGATCCATGCCTTCCTGTTGAGAATACAAGAGCTCCATTATCATGTATCTGTAACGAATGCCGTTTACAGTAACTGCAATTTCGGCCTTATCTTCAAAAAAGTAAAGCCCAATCACGCCGCCTGACCAAAATCCGCACCAGACAAGTTACTCGTTGTGGGCAAATTTGTTTCTCATGGATTGCATGAGGATTTTCTGAGTCCCAAATTCACGAAGCCATTCAGATTGAAATGCGCTTGATCGAAGAAGATGATTTTTTTTTTGAAAAATTGCCATTGACTTCACTTTGCTCCATTACCCATTGAACGAATTGCCGGCGCTTTCCAGGTCTGCTGGTTTGAGCTCCTGATTAAACTGAATTTTGTACGCATGAAGGTGGAGGTCGATTGTCAAAATTCGCTGCGCAGTGCTTCGTGAAATTTGAAGTTGTTGAGAACGATGTCGAATTGATGATTTCGGGTTTTCGGCGACACTCTCGTTTATAGCAGCAATGTTTGCAAGAGACCGACCGGTACATTAACGCACAAGAGCCTTACTATCCACAACCGACCTAGTTTCTTCAAATTTTTTAACCTCTCTTCGAATTGTTGACACATTAGGTGCATTAACTCGACTGAAAATTCTCCGAAGTTTGTATAATTTTCCAAATTTTTGTATTAAATTTTCAAAATTGTTCTTTCGTAAAGCGTTCCATTTTTAATAATCGGAATAAAGATATGTGACAGCTGCCAAATTTCAGTGTTGCCACTTGCACAAAAAAATGCCACTAAATTTAAAAAGTGCGATCTTACTGAGACATCCTTTACATGTGAATATTGGAAGTTTTCTCCTTTTAGTATTTTAAAACACCGGCTATAAAATATTAGAGTGCTTCACTTGGCAGCGTTGCTAGTGGACAACTATTCAGTGCCGCTTGACGGCTCTATGCCGACAGTAGATACAGCTTATATGGAGTTAACACTGAAAGGATATTATTCTGTCACTAGAACATAAAACTATTGAATTTTGTTAATTAATATATACTCGTACAATTGTCTAATAATTCTTTCGTTTTTAACTGTTTTTGTATAACACATGTACTACATATTATAAAGTATTTGGGAATGAATTGATTATTATGTTTTCATTTCTTTTGTGCCCAATACACTTGATTAAAATATCTTTTATGATCTCCATCCAAATCTGCAGTCTTTTCGTTGATTATATTCTAAAACTGCGCTAATATAAATACTTATTTAGAATTTAAACACAATCGGTTTAGGCTTACGATTTCTGATGAAGTTCGGCTTCGGATTTGGTCTACAAAACCCACGATCGGTCAAGCTCTAGTCAATAGGCCTGCATTCCCACTGGTTCACTAATTTTTCGACAACTTTCTGTTGGGAGTTATGCGATATTTTCTTGTCTCCCCATACAAAGTGGTCGAAAAATTAGTTTAGCAGGGGATGAAAACCACACGAATACCTGCGCCCCAAAAAATCGTGCCAAAAGATTGTAACTGCTGTCCCAATAAAAGACCACTATTTTAAAAAAGCATAAAACGACCTTAAAAAAAATACCTACACGCTGAAAAGGCCGAATTTTTTGTTGTTTGGTTGCAAATATAACGTGTTTGTAGCTTATCGCAAATATAGGATACTTGTTCCCGCATTGACCACCTTCAACTCCTTTCACAGCCGCTTAATGGTTCAGAATCGATTTTCATTGGCCAAAGTTTGTACACGCTGAAAGATCTGTTTTTTTGGCAATTGGATGCAAATATAACTTGTTTGTAGCTTGTCACAAATATAGTACATTTGTGTCCAAACACATTGTGTTTGGTATTCAATATTACACATTGGAGACACAATGATGAATAGGTTATAATAAAGGTTTTTGTTGAAAACTGCATTCACTTCACTTCACTTTGATCAATCATCCATTAATCGAATTGTCGGCAACGTACTTGGTCTGCTGGTTTAATTTCCTCATTGACCTGAATCTTGTACGGGTGAAGATGGAGGGCTTTCGTCAAAATTCGCTGTATGGTGCTTCGAGGAAATTTGAAGTTGTTGTGAACGATGCCGAATTGATGTTCCCGGGGTTTCGGCGACACTCTCGTTCACAAGGTTTTAGAGAGACCGTACGGTACTTCGACGCACAGAAGAGTTACTCTACCCAGTTTCTTCACATTTTTTGATCACTCATTGAGTTGTCGAAATATTATGTGCACTACCGTTTCCGAAAATTCCGTCAAGCTTGCGAGCGGTTTCAGCGTACTTATTCCAATTATTGTAATGGGTTTCCGCAAGGATATCGTTCCATTTTTAACAACCACGAAAAACACAAAAAAATTTAATCGTGGGCTTGTATTGGGGTACCCTTTATAAGAGTTTTGACTAGTAACGGAGCCATCAAGACGAATAACAGCCTCATCGCCGAAGATGATTTTGTTCGAAAATCCTTTATTAATTAATAGCGATAGTAACACTTTAGCGTAACATGGCATGAAACACAAATTTGGCGTGAATTTTCGGACACCCTTTACATGGTAAAAGTTGCATATAGTAAGATCATTCCCGAAATAAATCTATTTATTCTAACTTCGATTTACTAAATATCCATTAGAAAAACTTCAGTAAAGAGTTTGCGAAATATCCCTGGAACTAGAACAACACAGTGGAAAGCTTGTATTCAAAGTTGGAGTAGCTCAAAATGTAGATTTTTCTCTTTTCCAATTGCAATTGTATTATCTCGTACCTATTGACAATAGAACAAAACTAATGAGGCTTATAATGCCACTATACCAGACTTAATTACAATTTATTTCTCTTAACCGCGACCACTCGAAAACTAAAGTCAATATAAAGAGGTTATTTCGAAACAAGTGACAGATTATTAGTTAAAGGTTAGAAAATTAGGAAATTTGGTCGTTTTAAGCTTGAAGAAAATTGGGAAATATTAACAACCTTCTCTCAGTCTTCAACTCATGTAAAAAATGTCAACTCAAGTAAGAAATCTACGAAATAAATTCGATAGAAACAAAGTGCCTTCAACGTAGTTGCTTAGAAAAACTTTTACTAATTTATTATTAAGCCTATATCACATTCGTTGTCAAAAACTAGTATTGACCTTGGGCGGGCGTTCGATGCTAATCAATGTTTATGACAGTGCTGTCTTTTAAAATGGCAAACAATTGTCATCTTCCAGGCAGAATTGTCTTCTTTCAACTGCTTCCATGTTTGCATTTTTTTTTAAAATGGTAGTAATTTTATTAACATGGAGTCGGAGTCGACTTGCATACAACCGCTCCTACTCCTGCTAAATTTCCTAAACTTGGACTCCTCAACTCCAACACCGACTTTCACTCCACACCCTTGGTTGCAGGGATGCAACAGGTAGCATATGTTTTTACAACGAAGCAGTGTGAAGATTTGTACATCCGATGTTTTAGTCGTTGCTTAAATGAAATATGTCATTTAAGCATTTCTTTTTTTAACGTCTTTTGTTACTTGTCTTCAAATTTGCTATGATGTACAGGTATTCCCAAAGCTACTGAATGGGAAATACACATAACACCTCAGAAGAGCTGGATAGGAGACAAATATCTTTGTGAGGGACATTTTGCCAATTTGAAAACAACGACTCCAACTCGGGCAAATTTCCTGAACTCCGACTCCTAAATTCCAACTCCGACTCCATACCGTTGGTTGCACGGAAACAAAACGAAACATGTCATTCATGAATGTCTGTTTTTCCCTGTGCCGTTGCGTGGCTGCAAACCTGCGCTAAGATGTCCAGGTAATTCAAAAAATACCGCAAACGGAGAACACATGACACACCAGAAGAGCTAGATAGGAATATCTATGTCAACTTCATTCAAGTACGCTAAAAAAAAACCGCCTATGTAATACATTTTCTCAAACATATTCTGCACGAACCATGTATATGTTTGAAACATATTCCAAATATTCCTATATTTTCAAGTCATAAACTTACTTATATTTAAATGCAAACATTAGCACGTTAACTTGCAAAAATTCATACTTTTATGTGGAGCCATATACGTGTTTCATTCCAAAACAGTCATATACTTACGTCGAAACAATCGTGGTCTTTCCTCCCAAACGATTGATAACTGAATGCATGAAATTAATATGCAACAGATCAGCAGACATAAGAAACATTCATTTATACTCGTATTCAGGAATATTTATGGATAACTGACTGAAAAAGTAATGCAAAAATACAATACACTGTAATAACATTAACTTAGGCTGTGAACAATCTCTCTTTGTCCCTCTTTTATTATTTTGATCTCGACAAAGCATAGCGACATAAAAATTAATAAACAGTGCACCAAACACAACTGTATTTGTATCACAAACAAAGCTGTATTTGGATCACAAAACCATGTATAATTACGTATTAATCATTGTGTCTCAAGCACGTAATATGTGAACAATCTCTCTTTGTCGCTCTTTTATTATTTTGCTCTTGAAAAAGCATAGCGACAAAACATCTAAATAAACAGTGCACGAAAAACAACCGTATTTATAGCACAAACAAAGCAGTATGTGGATCACAAACACATGTATAATTACGTATTAGTCAGTTTGTCTCAAACATGTAATTGGCTATGAAAAATCTCTCTTTGTCCCTCTTTTATTATTTTCCTCTCGAAAAAGCATAGCGACAAAAAATAATAATTAAACAGTGCACCAAACACAACTATATTTGTAGCACAAACAAAGCTGTATTTGGATCATAAACACATGTATAATTACGTATTAATCATTGTGTCTGAAACATGTAATATTGAATAGTAACCAAAATGTGTTTGGACACAGGTTTACTATATCTGAAACAAGGTCCAAACACAAGTTATATTTGGATCCAAACAAGAAAAAATACAGATTTTTTAGCGTGTGATTTGCTTACAGTAGTATTTGTGAGGAACCTTTTGCAGAAACTCGAATTTGATTTTAAAGCAGGATATTATTGATGCTTATTTAACAGTCACATGGCAATTTTAGTTTCCCACTTGGGGTTTCCATTTTTTTAAATTGGTTGATATTTGGAGTGTGCACATCTAGTGATAAATAAAATAAAAGGGAATGTTTTCCAAATTTGTCCTACAGAGGGATAGGGGACAGATTTTCACAATAGGTGAACTGTGCAATTTTCTATTTTTAGACTTAATGATTAGGATCTAAAGTTTTACACCGTTTCCGGCTGTTTTTTTAAAGAGATGTGTTTTCATGACTAATTACTCGATTGTGTCGTCATCACTATGCGAGGTGATCGTCGTCGAAAGTAACGTAAGGTGTTCAGAGCTGGGATCGAAAACATGATCTCATGTGCAAGAGGTGTGCATGCTACCCATTGCACCATCAGCAATCAAGGATAGGTTAGGTAAGGTTGAAACGGAAGCCCGTCATTTGAGTTAGAAACAAATAACGAGTTCACCCGAGGCCCTAATTTCGGCCCATTGTGGTTCCCTAATAAAGAATTGAAAGTAGAAAAGACTAGTTGTAGAGAAGAGGAAGAAAGTAGGAGATAGGGTAAGTTAAAGGAGAAACTCTAGCGCAAAATATTGTCCTCAGTTGTCTTCTTTTGCTCTGCTGAAACAGCGGGATTTTTCTATGAATTTGACGAGGGGTTTAATTGGAGCGTCTGCTAGGTCATTGAGGTTTTCGAAGAGCCTGCCCCCCAGGAAGGCTAGACGATATTCTTGCAGTCCTCTACATGAACAAAGCCAGTGCTGCACTAACTCCTCCACTTCTTCATCTAAACAACTTCTGCAGAAGTCTTCATATGGAAGTTTCATACGTGAAGCCATGTGAGGCCTATCAGGGATGCTAAACTTTAATTCCATCTTTGATCCACAGTAAAGATGACACATAAGGCTTTCAATATGCTACCTTTTGTCCGTAAGTTAGTAGTCATTCTTTAGGATTCGAATGACAGATATTTTGTGTTCCAATTCGTCTGATGTAATTCTAAGCCCGTTCCCTACATCATTTCAAAACATTTGAAAAAATCAGTCACTGTGCAACGACGGCGATGACGATGCTGCTAATGTTGATGTGGGAGGCTCACTGTTGTTAGTTTTCCCTGTTGCTGCAGCACCGCATCATAACAAGTATAAGAGCCGGTTACACTTTCATTGTAGTGCTGCTGCGGCTCCTGTTCCTGCCACTACCACAACTTTAATCGAATTTATTGCCACACATACACGCCGGCACAAACACCAACCACTGGGTACATGCTTAATATCTTCCAGACATCCGTAGACACGAAGCGCATAAAGTTAAGTAATCTGATTAAGATCGAGTGTGTGGTTGTGCGGCTGTGCTTTTTTCCATTCCCCTCTCCTTTATCATCGCTCCTTCTATTCTTGTACATTCTTTCATTATTAAATGAATCTAGCAGGTGGATGGATGGTTAGCACATATTGAGCAGGGGGTCGAACATATGGCCGACTGGATCGAGTTCATCTTCTGTCGTCGCTGGCAATAATGACGGTTAAGTGGAAGACAAATGGATGTTTAGCAATGCAAAGCAAAATAAGTAACTGACTGACTTCTGGAAGTGAATTATCCCGTTGTCAAGTAGTGGATTAAAAGATTCAATGTTATGGCGACGACGACGACGACCAACCGCTGGGGTAATGAATAAGAAAACGCCCGGTAATTGTACAATATTTGAAAGTTCATAGGAGCTGGCATAAGTATGCAAATTAATTTCTTTTTAGGAGTTTTCTATAAGTCCTTTAAAACGACAGTTTTATAGATATGTGGTTGAAAGGATTAACATGTTGTCCTAATGTTAAGGGTAGGAGTGCTCTTGAATGATACCACTGTGTGTGTTTTAAATGCAATATCTAATACAAACACAGTCACATCTATATGCTAAAATGCCTGGACTTCAGAGTCATACAACTAAAGACGATATTACGGACAATGTTATGACATTTGTTACGATCAGTCAATAATGGTATAATGGTTCAACTATTATAAACGAGATTTGCGGGTGTAGCTCCACTGTGGTAAACTTCGTTCCGTGGCAATCACTTAAGCTATGTTCTGGTACAGCGTGATTTCACAGTTTTCGGGATTTCCTTGCAATACACAACTGATTTGTGTACTGTAAAACATGTTTGGTGGGGTTTAATCTCGAAAACTTCGAAATCTCGGTATACCGGAACATTACTTTTGCTTAGTGACATCGACACTATCGATAGCTTAGCCATGAAGAAACTTCTCACAGCATAACTGTTCGGAAATGGTGTAAAACTGTAGGTCCTAATCAATGACACTAGATATAGAAATCCCACAACTGATTGTTCGTAAGTAAGTTTTCCTAATGTTTCCATAGGATATATGAAACTGGGAAACTATGTTTTTAAAGATTGTAACGAGCTTACAATTCGCTTGGGATCATATACTTTCAACGAGGGTTTGTTCCTATTATGCAAGTGAAATTCAGCTTAACAGGAACAGCAAGCGCAGACACAGTTTCCTGTTGAGATGTCGAAGGCAATTTATACACGCTGAAAAAACGGTCTCTTTAACATACTCTCCCAAACATATTCTGCAAGAACCATGTATATGTTTGGAACACACGTCAAACATTTATAAGTTTGCAAGTCCCAAACTCAGGTGTATTTAAATGCAAACATTAGCATGTTTACTGACAAATATCTACGCTTTTACGTGGAAACATATGCGTGTTTCATTCCAAACATCCAGACACTTACGTGGAAGCAGTAGTTTGTTTCCCCCAAACCTCCATATACATATTTACGTGGAAACATATGCGTATTTTCTCCCAAACATAATAATATTTAGAAACGAATGATTCTTTCTTTCTTTATTTATTATCATCAATTTTAAGAATATAAGAAGATATAAATAATTTTCACATTTACTTGCATTTATTGTTTTGTTTTGAATCTGCTGCTCTGTTGTTTCTCAGAAGGTTTCAACTATGCGTTGGTTATCACTATACGTTGGTACACGAACTATATACATACTTATATAAATATCTAGTTCATGCAGTCTAGTTCATATTTCACAAATGATCCGCCATTCCGATTTTTTCAATAGAGGCTCGGGCATAAAGAGGGATTCGCTCTGTTGCCCTCTTCAGTTTCCTTCCTCACAATCGTTTCTCACTTTGGTAGTACCCATACCTAAATATATGCGAAACACATGCACAAAAACCAAAGCAACATCACAACCGAACGTGTGTTTGTTCTTCTTTCACTGATCAAGCGCTTTTGATATCCTCTGTCCGATGACTGAATACATAAAATTAAAACGCAATACATCACGCACATTCAGGAATATTTATGAATCACTCACTGAGAGAATAATGCAAAAATACAGATGCACACTTACAAGATATACACACTCGTTGCCCCTCTTTTATTCTCTTGCTTTCGAGAGAGCATAAAGAGTGCAACAAACACGGCTGCATTTGTATCACAAACACAGATATATTTGGGTCGCATACACATACATATATTATAACATATTAATCATTGTGCCTCAAACATGTAATAATAAATAGCAAACACAATGCACAAGTATATTATATTTGCGACAAGCTCCAAACACATGTTATATTCGCATCCAAAAAAAAAAATGACAGTTTTTTTAGATGAAGGTTTTGTTGCCCATCGGCAACAAATATACGTAGTATTACATTCAGCACATCAGTAGGAGTGGCCCGCAGAGTACCCGTGATGCACATTGTCGTCATTCTCTAAACGTTAGTCAGTACACGCTAAAAAATAACGGCCCCAGCAACATATTTTTAAGGAACCATGTACATGTTTGCAAGCATTGTTGTCGTAAATTGAAGATCTGATGCTTTTTGTTTCTTTATTGTGACAGACACTAGTATTTTCAGCAGTTTTCAACAAAAAAAGATCACATTTAGGTCACTAATACATCTATTATAACCTATTAATTGTTGTGCCCCGAAACATGTTATATTGAATAGCAACACAGCGTGTTTGGACACAATTATACTATATTTGCGTCAAGCTACCAACACGATATATTTGCATTCAATCAATAAAAAAAGACACATCTTGCAGCGTGTAGAGCTTAATAGGTGGGGTTCTCAAGCACCTGAAACCACACGACTACCCCATACAAAATTATAGATCTCACCACCGCTACATTGATCCAGTGAAAAATTTTCATACAGATTCCCCATTTGCAACGTATAACCCTCTTATAGGTGTATACGGCTGTCGTCGCCTATTGACCCTTTCTACTATTTTGGGTCTGAAACTAAGCTTACTGTCCAAAATAATATCAAATATATGTATCCAAGCTTAATATCAGAACTATTCAACGGGATTCGCAGTAATATTGCAAGAACCATGTATATGGTTGCAAGCGCTGTTTTCATGACTTGAAGATCTGCTGCCTTTTTTGTTTCTTTGTTGTCTGTCACGTTTTTGATTTCAACAAACAAAGTCACATTTGGCTCACCAAATCATACATTATATCCTATTAATCATTGTGTCTCCAACATGTAATATTGAATAGCAAACACAATGTGTTTGGGTACAAGTATACTATATTTGCGACGAGCTTCAAACACATGTTATATTTGCATCCAAAGAATGTGTTTGGACACAAGTATACTATATTTGAGACAAGCTTCAAACACATACTATATATGCATCCAAAGAATAAGAATAAGACAGATTTTTCAGCGTTTGGCTTCGAGTAAAAACAACAAAGTCGGTCTTGACAACGTTTGCACCTAGTAAATTTTCAGCCGCCTATCTGCCCAAGTTCCGCAAGCTACCCTGGAAAATGTTCCTTAGGTTACTTGGATTACTGCCCTTGCTGCTGTTGATACGTCGTCCCAAACAATTTTCACATTCGCTTTTTCTAGAGTGTATTCCATTCCGTTGTCCAAAAAAAAGCAAACAGGACCCCTTCTCTGTGGTGTCCCTCTGTTAACAGATCTGGTAGAGGTCGAGGTACCCACTTCGGCGGTGACAAGTCTCCTGTTGCCGTCCAATGCGACAGTGAACCGCCATGACTGACAGGACAAGTGAGAGGTATGGTATCGATAAAGACATCAGGACATTACTGCGTTTCAAGTTTAGTCGGGTTCACATCAGCCTGAAATGTATACAGTTCCCTACAAGTGTCCACCTACCGTTAATTGTTATAAGTGCACATTTTCTCAAGAGCTTGCAAGTTACTAGAGGCATGCGTACGTGTTCTACACGCAGAAAAATCTGTATTTGTTTCATGTTTGGTTGTAAATACTACGTGTTTGTAGCTTGTCGAAACTATAGTATACTTGTGTCCAAATACATTGTGTTTGCTATTTAATATTACTTGTTGAAGACACAATGATTAAAATATGTATTATAATATATGATTTTGGAACCTAAATGTGGCTTTGTTTGTTGAAAACTGCTGAAAACAAAAACGTGACAGACAACAAAGAAACAATAAAGCAGCAGATCGTCAATTCATGTGAACAGCTGTTCAGCTGTCTCATTAAGAGATCTGCGACAGTCAAGTTCTCGAATTCAGGAAGAGAGTGTCCAGGTATTTAATGACAGCTTAACTAGCCGAGAAAATATTGATTCTGACTTTAGTCAGTGCATTACTTGTCAGTGATTCCGCTACCTCTCTTTTATAGCTAAGATTTCTGCCTGGTAGACACTACAGTGATCAGCCAATCGTTTCGAAATGGATAACCCTAGTTCCGTAGAATCGGAACGTCAAGTTTTGAAGAATCTGTATAAAAGAGAGAGTGAATTTGTACATCGCCTGAGCGCATTTGTATATCCCCTTAGCTCAACTTTGTTATAATCCCAGTCTTCCTAGTTGCTCGAAGACAGGTGAAGTAGAAGTGGCTGTCACTATTGACACACTTAGTCCAATGAGGACCGTTGTGATATCACGGGACATCATATTCCGTACCCATTGTTAGATTAGTAAATTGACCTGATCTGGTTATGGGGCGTTCAAGCATTGCGATACCTAATCCCAATATTTCAGGATGTGGCTGAAGAGAGACGTACATTGGTTCCTGGCGAACCAATTAGTACTCTGCAGAAACGTCCTAAGATCGTTCAGCTTAACTACTTCAAGGTCTGTTACATCCAAAATGGAGTAAGATCCTAGATATTTTCTCCTCATATAAAAGGCCGGGCAGTAGCATGTGAGATGTTTGACGCTCCCCACAGCTTCTGCATTAATCATGAGCTGAGATTCCAAGTCTAGGCAAGTGTCTGCCTATTAAAGAGTATCCAGTGACCACAGCTACTCGTACTAGTATAGAGATATATATTCTAGGAATGGATATCAAGTTTGGTGTACGATTTAGGTCATAACTTGGCCATACATACCTGGTGGTCCTGCAATTTGTGACCTCAGCCAATCCATCATTCGCATGTCTGAGAGATTCGGTTTTAAGCATGAGCTTGCATGCAGAAAGGGGCATACCCACATGATCCATATCCAGCTCAACAGGTAAGGTAGTACCTACTCTTGCCAGCGCATCTGCCATATGGTTCCCTGGAACGTTCCTGTGCCCCGGCACCTATAAAAGGTGAATATCGAACAGCTTGGCCTTCTCATTTAGAGATGCATGGCAGTCGAAGACTTCGCTTTAAACAGTCGTCGGCCTGACTTCCCTTTATCCGCAAGATAACCATTCCACAGGGAGGCTTCATATTCCCCATTGGCATCGTATTTGGTCAAAAGTTTTTTTTAGCGACTTGTTGAGAGCACTTGACTCTGTCGGCTACATTCTCTATGTCATCAACACACCTTATATCCACAGATTATTATTATCCCAAACAACTCCTGAAGTCTTTTCATATACGGCTCAGTCAGCCGTTGTCACATTGTGCCGAACTACTTCAGGGTTAGTAATGTTCCAATCCAACTGGAATCCAATTTATTTATGATCATAGAACAAATTTTCATCAAGGACATTCCTTCCTTATCCCGTGCAGGTTCTCCGTTGCAAAGGTGGCATCTAGTACCTCTTACCTGGAGCTGACAACGGAAGTTGGAACATTGTGTATATTACATGTGGGTAAATTCATATGAAACAGCACAAAATTTAACACCATATGAAAGCACAACAAATTGGACTTAGTATACTTCGAGTTTGATGATTTTGGGTACGATGATGGCATTGTAGTACGAGATATTAACCGCCAGGTTCTATGACTCTAGTTGTACTACTTTCAACTAGATGGCGCTTCAAATAATCAAGTTAATGCCTTGACTTTACTAATATACATTTAAATTTCTTCTAAAGTAAAAACAGAATTTATCACATTGGTGGACTAAAATGGTATTAAAGATTCATATTCCATGATGTACAACTCGATTATGTTCAATGAAAAGATGACCTTGGATTCGCTAATTTCTTCTTAAAAATCGAATATCTCAAAACTCAGTTATTTACTACTTTGTATAAAAAAGCCGTGTGTTAATTTTTACCGCTATGGAAAGTTTTAAATTGTCTTGGCCTGTATAACAACCCAGTTGGAAATATCCTAAATAAAGACATCATCAGTGACTAAGAAGTGACATGTCAGAGTCCTTGCTGACTTGCCAATCCGCTCCCATATAAAAAAAACTTAATGACACCCACTGACAGTTGCATACATTTGGTAAAAAGTCAGCAGGAATTTTCCGCAGTTTGTCAGTAGTGGCGATTACCTAATGACATGTACACATGTCGTCCTTAAGCCACAATTTATCAGAGGGTCAGTTGACCACGACGTCTCCAAATGTGGTGACCTATTCCTATGTATATATAAGTATATAATTATTACATTAGAGTCTCTCTGATTTAAAAAAAGCTAAAATAAATATTGTATTTGTACATATTGATAATAAGAAATGGCTACATTCATGTACATACATACATAATTCCCTGAAAATGTACACATTCTTGAATAAACTTTCAAATATTTTTTAAATTATTTCAGAAAATTTATGACATACAATTCAAATACAAATTTTTCAGTTGTATGTTTTCTGAATAACATGAAATTTTATACACATGACTTGCTGTTGACAAAAGGTAAAGACTTCCTCTATCGATATTCAGCATTGACATTAGTATGAGTCAGTATTGACATGATGCTGACGAGTCAATAGGACGGTCTTACATAGATTGTCAGCCTGTTCACAATTTATGTCACGCAAGGCAAAACTAGTGACATGTCATGAACATGTCTTCTATAAAGTGTCAGCACCTGCTGACATGATCGTAAAGAAATTCTACTGACAATGCCTTTAGGACACATTTTCCAAATGGGCATAGTTATGGTCAAATATATCAGTTAATATCTATATTGTTATATTTAAAAAAATTGGAAAATAAATCGATTGGGTTTGTGATTTGAAAATTGAAAACATTTCAATTATTTCCGCCATTTTCTAAAAGGGTGGGCCATATAAAATGTGGAATTAAATTTCGCTTTAAAAAATAATACTAATAGACTTTTTTCAAAATTATGATTTTATTGGTAAGGCCCATCATTTTCATTTATGAATAAAACACAACACCGTTCAAATGGCTTCGAAGACTTGTGCTACAGTACCACCTCATATGATCACCCATATGATCTATTAGTAAATTTTCGGCTGTTGGGGCCTAAATCTAGTGAAAGACAGTGTCGATTTCGTGTTTTGAGGCCTCATAGACTCGAGATTGTTTGCGTAACACTTATCTTCTGCCTCAGAGATAATAGTTTAACGGGGTCAAATCGCAGCTGGATGGCTGCCAATGAACTTCAGAGTTCTACTGATTATGCTGTTGGCTGTGTGGCACGTAGCGCCGTCCTGTTGAAACTACACGTCGTTCATGTAACCCTCTTCAACTTTTGTGAACAAATGTCATGGCACGGTGACGCTCGCCGGCGGTTATTTGCTCATTTTGGAAAAAAATGGGCCTATGATGCCGCATGCCAAAAACCGCTCCAAACAGTCATTCGTTGTAGATGCATCGGCTTTTCCTCGACGACGTGTGTATTTTCCGAACCCCAAATGGGATAATTTTGTGTGTTAACCTTTTGAAGGCTACAAAGAATTTTGTGTACCCTTATTTGTTCAGGTAGATGATATAGGAGAGGGTTGGACCAATAATGGGGTAGAAGGCGGTAATCCTCAGACTGACACGACTTGCCAACTGGTGGCCCTCGAAGTGGTTCAACAAGATACCTTAATATGAGACGATGCAAGGGTTCGAAGGTAGAGCACACATGGGTAAAACTCCCGGTACATTTTGCAATCATTTTATATTTAAAAAAAACATAAGGTGCACATTGACCGAACATACGTTTGGGAAGTATGTTTGCCTCTGGGCGGAAAATGACTAAAACGTACCAAAAAAAATTGTGGTCCCATTTTTATGTGGCATAGATATTATTGGGTGGTAGATCACGAAAATAAACATAAAAATAAAATCACTTCTGCCGATAATGGGTTAAGGGCACATTGAAAAACAAGTTGATCATCAGCACAAGGAAAAAGTTCATCAATAGTTCTACATCAAATTGATGTAAAATTTCATTGATGCAGTGAAAATTTTCAAATTTTTTTTTTCACATTTCACAAATGAAAATTTTGTTTACATCATTTTGATGAATTTTTGTAAACTTATTTTTTACACCGGGGTGATTTTTTAGAATTTTCTATACAGATAGGTTTTTAACTTTAGGTCTTTAGTTCTATACAACGTTTCGCCTAAATAATATTAAAGAATTATTTGTCGCACTTTAGTCATTGTAGTAAAGGCCTTATCTAATCGGCGGCTGCGCTTGCCTGACACAAAGAGTAGACGGCGGCGGCAGACGACTCAAAATCCGATCGGGTTCGTAGTTTATTCTGGTTGCGTAGTTTATTGCCGCCAAGCTGTATATACATACTATTCCAGGTGGTAGCATTAGAACAACCAATTTATTTTTTTTAATATTGTTGTTGTCCGAACTTGTCAAATACAAATGTATTTTGTTTTTGTGCGTTTTTGTTCAGGTGTATTGTGATTATTTAACAAAATTTGTTGTTTTATTTATACTCCTTTTAACAAGTGGCAATGACTGCTGAACAATTACACAGTGGAACACAAAAAAATACAAAGTTATGACAACGGATACTGGTAGAGGGGTTAAAAAAGGTTTACGAGTATCGGTGTTTTGAAAGTTTACATATGCCGGTAATGAAAGGGGGGGGGGGGGGGGTTAAAGTTTTCCTCCTTTTGTACATTCTTATGATGAATCGACATAGGAAACCATGTGATCCTTACATTTTAGGTATAGGATTAGTTCAGCAATTTTGTGTAGAATTTTACGATAAATATTTGTGTGGAACATTTTAAATCTCTAGCTCCTCAATATATGCGTCTTTTGTGCCCCTTTTGCAGAAAAGGGTATTCAGGGGCTTATAGTAGAAATTTACGAGAAATATTTTTGATGTACATTCTAAACCGTTACGACCCTGTTTTAGGGGTCAAACTTTTACGCAAAAGAGGCATAAAAGACCGAAAATGTTCCAAAAAAATTTCTCGTAAAATTTTACATAAAACTGCTGATTTATCATAAGAATGCGCAAGAGGGGGAAAACTTTAACCCCCCACCCTTTACTTACCACCATATGTGAACTTTCAAAACGCCGATACACGTAAACCTTTGTTTTACCCCCTCTTCCCGAATCCGTTGTCAGAACCGTGTCATTTTCGAGAAAGTTTAATTCTGTTCTACAGTGTTACTCTCACATTTCCAAATCGAAGTATTTTCATAGCTTTCCCCTATTGAAGTAACAAGAGAGGGGTGCAGCAGACACCCGGATCTTTTAGTTAAAGAAAAAATGCGTTGGAATGAACAAATGTTTGAACACAATGAAATGCATTATATCGATTAAATGTAACAAATCATCAAGTTGGTGACAAGTTTTCAGGCAAATAATGTACACTTTATATCAACTCAATGGAAAATGTACATATAATTTGCTACAAGTTTGCATCAAACTGATGTTTCATGTACATTAAATTGATGGACGACTGTGACGAACAATTGGTGTAAGATTTTACATATGTATATCCAATGAAATGTATGGTAGGTTGGAACTTTTACATCAGGACTATGCTAAAGTTCATAATTGTCAAGTATGTTCATTGTGAAGAACAGTCGGTGTAAGGTTTTACATTTATCCAATGAAATGTGTGGTAGGTTGGAAATTTATGAAGTTTTACATTAATACTATGCACAAGTTCATCATTATCGTGTACATTTTTCTTTCAGCGCAGGGTTTGTATGTAGTTAGCGGGTAATGGGTTACCTACCCATAAAATGGGTCGCCTTGGGGAATGGGTAACGTTTACTCATTACACATGGGGAATAGTTAGCGGCATGTTTTCATTATTACCAATCTAATTACCCATCACTGTAACACAGTGTACTAGTATACCATTCTCCATGGCGATATGTATGGGTTTCATATGGGTGGTTAAATACCAACACTGGTTAAGGGACTGATGGCTACTGGTCTCTTGCCCCCAGAACATGTTCGTCGTCCCTTTTTTCATGGGACATGTACGATGCGATCAACCAAATATTGGATCCGTTCAGTTTCAGGCTGACGGCAACGTTGTGCCTGTCACTATACGAAGCTAACAGGAACAAATTCAGATCGTTACTGGCCACAGTGCAAGCTCTGGGAGTACTTACGCTAGGTGTGGCTATTATATTGTACCCCTTCGTACTCAACCCACAAAGCGTGTCGTTGCCAACCTAGGGCTCTTGGATTAGCACAACGAAGGTTTAAAGTGGCAGATGCCACTTTACTATGGTGAAGGTTGATATGAAGAAACCGCTATATCTGTTGGTCTCTCCACCACAGTCACAATTTGTTCATCGTCAGACACAAACAAGAGTCTCCATCTATGTCGTTATCACCTGTGTGCTGAAGAACATCTATAGTCTAAGCCTGATAGGTTTCGGATAAAGGATAACCCTCTTCCTGATCTGCTAACGGCTTCTCCAAGTCTCCATGCATTGTTACATTCCCGCTCACCGTCGACTTGTTATCCATAACCTCAAGCACTAGATCCCGTTGTGGAGAGTCTTCATCTCCACAATATCGTACTTCCAAGCTCAAAGTCGATATATTATCAACATCCTTGTATTTCTGATCCCGTTTATAAATCATCTGGCTTATCTCACAAAAACCAAAATGTATTGGTTTAGAAACGACTCAGACTCTTTGTTTAAAATGAACATCGCGTGTTTCTGGACACCATCTGCCTCTTCCAGTCGGCCGATTTGCCAATTGTGTTTAGGAAATTTGGTGTTATTATCCACAAAAATTTACTCAATTGTCTCCACATCGAGTGGGTTGGACAGATGCTTTTGCTTGTACAAATAAATTTGTTAATAAAATGTTATTTGTTATTGAAACTTGTTTGTCCTTTATGTCCTTGATACGCTCGAACTAATACCTTTGAAATTTTAATCAATATCCTTCCAAACAATCCGTTCAACAACTAGACACAACAAATACGTAGCCGGTTATAAAATGTGTAAAATATACAAATACTCCTAAACTTTATCACCAGATATCAAATTTAAACCAAAATCACTGATAATACCAGCCAACAAATGAAACTCGATAATAAAAACTCCTTACATTACCCGTGTGATTATTGAACCCTACGAGTGTTACTCCTTTGCCTAATCGCACTATTGCCACCCCCAGTGTCATTTATACTTATACATACAGGTATGAACATGGGTATGTGTTACTGTATGTGTGTGTGTGTGTGCAGAGTTAATACTCTTGGTACTTTTGGAACAGCTGTAAATAGTTTAAGGGATATGGGGCTTATAACCTGTCACATTTGCCAGTGCCATGTCATTGTACTCGTGCGGTACTAAACGATTCTTTGAGTTTGTGCAAGAGCGTGTTAGACCCGCTAGTATAGTAAATGAATGTGGACGACACATGTAAGCCTAACTTTGATTTCACTACAACGATATGGAATGCCAACGCTAGATGGCTGGCTGGCTGGTGGTTAGGTTAGGTTAACCATGGAATGATGCTGACTGTGAGGATGATGCTCGGCTCTAAACACAATGTAAATAGAAATTGAGTAAAAATAGGTGGATTGGCTATAGAAGATTAAATGGTAGACTGCCTTTTCTTTCCCATCCCCCGCCCCAAACTAGGCAAACAATAGAGGCACACACACACACACACACATAATCTACATGTACACTGTGTTCATGAATACAATTTGTAAGTCAACTGCTGCTGCATGTATGCGTGTGTGGGTTGGGTGGGAGTGCTAGTGGGAGTGGCCCGTTTAGAGGAGAGGAGCGAATAAAGTGCTGCACCACGGTGTTTACAAAACGCATTTGTGTTACAATGTTTACACAAATATTTACGGATAATCTGTTGATTTCAAAGCTAAGGGATTATTATGCAATTTTTCTTCGTTTCTTTGGTATCATTTTGTGTTCTTCCTTATTGTTGTCATTTGCGGCGTTGTTATTGTTGTCATTGTCGTTGGCTTTGGCTTTGGCTCTGGCTTTTTTTTCCCTCTCTGGATATTTTGATGATGATGATACTCGTCGCCGTCGTTGTAACAAGGACAAGATACAAATAACCAGAGTTGTAACAACAAAAATTGCAGTTGATTTTTTTCGCTTATTCCTTAAGAACAACAACAACAACAAAATCACAAAGGATTTCATGATGCGACAAGCAGCTGTGAGTAATAAAATAGAACAGAATACCAAGTGACGCATAGGATTTTCATTGTGTGAAGTTCTGAGTCAATGTTATTAAGTGAGGACCACAGGGCGTATGGAAAATTAAACATGTTGCGATTTTCACTAGCGTGAAGTTAGCCCACAATCGTATCCCACATATATCGAGGGTGGGCTAACTTCACAGTAGTATATGGTAGTGTGAAGGTGGCCCACCTTTAAATTTTATTGTATTTAAATCAAACCAAGCATATAAATTTCATTGCATTGGTCATTAATAGTGTCATAATGTTCAAAATAGACACTGGAGATATCGAAAGGATACAAGGTCCTTTAAATGCAATTATCCTGCCCTATTTATGCCTTTATACATTAAATTGTATGATATATTTATCGAACA
The DNA here is from genome assembly GCA_963931995.1 of Phaonia tiefii. Classification (NCBI taxonomy): domain Eukaryota; kingdom Metazoa; phylum Arthropoda; class Insecta; order Diptera; family Muscidae; genus Phaonia; species Phaonia tiefii. The sequence goes on along the minus strand of OZ008367.1, from coordinate 142,459,793 downwards.
GGTTCGCACCTTTATTTCCATACACGTCTCTTGTGTTAATAATAAGACATTTTTGGAAAAAAATTTAAGGACATTAAAACAGGTCTAGGTCCTTAAAATCGAAGAAAAACAAGATCCACAATACACATGAAAACTTTCAGAAAATTAAAAAAAATCGGAAAATTGTCACACTTCAATATATGTTGGTGCAAATACCAAGTAGAAATTTTATAAAAAATTTCAAGGACATTGAAATAGGTCTAGGTCTTTAAAATCGAAGAAAACCAATATCCGCTATACATATGAAAACTTTCAGGAAATTAAAAAAATTTTGCGAAATTTTCACACTTTAATATTCCCAGATACATATTATTGTAAATATTAAGTAGACATTTTAGAAACAATTTCAAGGACATTGAAACAGGACTAGGTCCTTAAAATCGAAGAAAACCAATATCCGCCAAATATTTGCAAATTTCTAAGAAAATTAAAAAAAGTTTGTAAAATTTTCATACTTCAATATTCTGATATGTTGTTGCAAATACCAAGTAGAAATTCCATAAAAAATCATGGACATCTCTAAAATTGAAGAAATCCAATATCCGCCATACATATAAAAACTATCAGAAAATTAAAATAAGTTTGGAAAATTTTCACACTTTAATATTCCCAGATACATACATATTATTGTAAATATTAAGTAGACATTTTAGAAAACATTTCAAGGACATTGAAACAGGACTAGGTCCTTAAAATCGAAGAAAACCAATATCCGCCATACATATGAAAACCTTCAGAAAATTAAAAAAAGTTTGGAAAAGTTGTTACAAATACCAAGTAGAAATTTTATAAAAAAATTCAAGGACATTGAAACAGGTCTAGGTCCTTAAAATCGAAGAAAACCAATGTTCGCCATATATGTGAAAACTGTCAGAAAATTAAAAATGTTTGGAAAACTTTCACCTGTTGTTTGCTGGAAAAGTGCTTAGACATATCACCTATTGTAATGATAAAAAGTTTTGAACAGGAGTTAGGAGTCGGAGTCGCTGTTACTGTGTAGGAGTGGGAGTTGCAGAGTAGGTGTTCAGAAAATTTTCCCGTATTCGCAATTATTAAACATTTAGCATTATTAGTGACGTTGCTTAAATTCTCACTCAATTATCACTCAATTATGGCTATTTTTGAACCAGAAACTACTTATATTTTTAAATAGTGAGTCTCGTTTGCGAGTCTATAGATCCTTTATTATTTCAAGTGTTAGAGTGTTACATTTAGAGACAGGGATTTTTTCGATTTGTGTAAATCCGGAGGGAACTTGTTCCAGGATCTTAACTCCTAAAACGAACTAGAGAAACAAGTTCCTACAAAACCTATTTAATTGGTCCTAAGTTAGTCATGTTATTTCACTACATTATCTCTTTCCGTTATTAATGTTCATAATTTCTTAAGCTATATAACTCATTTATGCTATTATGGCCATCGGTGGTGTTTTGACTCAATTCTGACCACCTTAACATTTCTTTCGGTGGCGGTCACCTCGCATAGTGATGGCAACACTATCGAGTATTTAGCCATGAAAAATCTTATCAAAATACCGTTCGGAACCGGTGTAAAACTGTAGGTCCCAATCAGTGAGTATAAAACTATGAATCGCAAAGCTCACTGGTTGTGAATGAGAAATCATTTATTTTTTTTTTTTTATTTAATTCATTTAGATCTTTTTTAATTGAACATTTAATTTTATCACTTCCTTTTCCTGTTTTTTCGTTTCTGTTTCAAACCCCAGAGATGAAACTAAAAAGAACTGTGATCTAAAAAATAAACTTGATCCCTTACCGGAGCGGAATCCAACGACCAAGATCTCTTAAAGGATTTTAGTTGCAAGTAGATTTTATGGTACATAAAACTGTCATGGTATTTTTGTTTAGTATTGTTTGATATTTCTTCCTGGATAGCCTTTGCCCGCCACAGCGTCTACAAACTATTCAGATGTATTACGAAAATCAGCGTTCTACGAGGAATTAAAAAGAAACTTATGGTCAAACTAACCGGCGTACCAAACCCATACCACTGGAAAGTAATAAGGTCAATTTGCATTATGGGATAATGAAAATAGTAAATAAAATAACCAATTTCCCATTGCATGCCATAAAGGGGCTAGGGATAGAGTCTTACAATCAAAGAGCTGTAAATTTTCTAGTTTTACACTCACTGATTGGGACCTACGGTTTTACACTTACTCTGAACGGTTTTTTGTGTATCTTTTTCATGGCTAAGTTCTCGAAAGTATCGCCGTCACTAAGCGGGGTTTGGCAACGTATTAGTCGAAATAAATGTAAGATAGACATATCAGGGATCGAAACCACATTGTTATGTAGATATGTAGAAAAGCCGCGCAAGCTAACCATTGCACTATCGACAGCCACATAATACTCGTCCAAATAGTCCACATGCACCACGTAGTAAAAAAATTATAGCGGAGGTAACTGAGATTGAACGCGATGACCGTAATGAATCGCTTCGAGCTGATCTCAATAGTTTACCTTATCGTATGCAACAAATTATCGTATTTTACGTAAGGATCTTTGTTTGAAAACAATCATACGTTTAGAATTCTCAGTGTGAAGTTATGAGTCAATGTTTTCAGTGTCAATGTTACTAAGTGAGGACCACAGGACGTATGAGAAATGAAACAAGTTGCGATTTCCTTGGTGGTGGACCATGAGGCGTATGATAAATATCATTAACATGCTTGTTAAAATTGTATTTACTAGAAAAGTGTTTTGACATAGCATGTATTGTAATGATCAAAAGCACGAAAATCTATGTTTTTCGTTAGAAAAACATACGTATGACACTATCGAGTGACACTATCGCGTATTTAGCCATGAAAAAGCTTCTGAAAATACCGTTTCGAATCGGTGTAAAACTATAGGGCCCACTCAGTGAGTGTAAAACTAGAACGTGCACAACTCACTGATTATGAGAAGCTCTCCCCAATTCCTATATAGGATGTAATGGGAAACCACTTTTTTTTAAAGGCCAAAGTCTATATGGATAATCTGGTTACGATTAAGGAATTGGAAGCCAATATTACACGCGTCATTCGCTAAATACTCGAAATGCTCTAATTTAATAGTTGTATTCTATTTTATTTGAGGAAAAAATACCTATGAAAGAATCTCCCCTTACACGAAACACGTATTAAAGGCAGGTTTATGCTGAGTACCAGAGTTCGTATTTACCCTCCCATGTGTAACCCATACACATCGTCGTGGGGAATGTGTAATGAACGTTTACCCATTACCCACAGGGCAATGGGGAAAATTATGGGGAGCTACCCACGAAATGGGGAATTACCCATCACGATTACCCATTACCCTCAGGGCAATGGGGAAAATAACGGGTAACTACCCACGACAATGGGTAATGGGTTACCCAGGCTAACCCATCCCCATTCTTGATCGAAAATATCAAAAAATTAGGAAAAATCTTTATATCTCGGAAACAGATCGCCCAATTGAAAAAATCACAAATTTCTGCGGGTTTCTAAGGGGGTTTCATAAAGTGGTTCAATTCGTATGTAAGATTTTTTTTTCGCAAAATCGCCAAAATAAAAAAATCGCTTAAATAAAAAAGTGGCTACAACTCGAAAACGGTGCGTCCAATCGAAAAAAATAATAAAAATTTAACTCCACAGGAGGCTTTAACCAAGGGTGTCTCCAATATGGCATCACATTTTTTAAAAATCGCTAAAAAATAAAATTTTTCATACAAAAAATCGCTAAATCGTCCTCATGTTTATATCTCGGAAACGGAGCGTCCAATCGAAAAAATAACCAATTTTTGGAGGTTTTATAGGGGTTTTCATAAATAGGTCCAATTCGTATGGAAGAATTTTTTTTGAAAAAATCGGCAAAATAAGAAAATCGGTAAAATAAAAAAATTACTATAACTCGAAAACGGTGCGTCCAACCAATGGGTGTCTCCAATATGGCATCACTTTTTTTCGATTTATAGCCACTTTTTTATTTTAGCGATTTTCTTATTTTTGGCGATTTTTCGAAAAAAAAATTCTTCCATGAGAGTCGTCATCCTTCCCTTTAACTTTAACGATGAGGCATAGGCCATTTCAACGAGTTCGAGTTGCTGTTGTATGTTACTCTTTGGTTGGATATAAAATGGACAGAAATAAAAGGAAATGTGTATTTTCGATCGCTGCAAACAACATTAAACATAATTTCGCTGTCATTAGTATCAATCAAACACTATTTACAATTAGTTAGCTGCATTGTTTGCTTCTGGTTGCATATCGCTCTGTCGCCAAACTATTCTGTTTTCGTCATAGTCGTTCAGCTGTGTCATGGATACCCCTGGTTCACTTCCAGATGCTTACATCTTATTATCATTAACATTCTGTCCCCTATCAGATCCACAACTAGGATTTCTATCGGCTGTAGTATGGATACCGCCCATTTGAACCATATTTTTGTTTAATCACACAATTTAAATGTTTTGCGAATGACTCAAATAAGTGACCGTAGGTGGTGCAATGGCTAGTGTGCGCGGCTCTTGTACATGAGAACGTGGGTTCGATCCCTGCTCAGACCACCTTACATTTTTTTCTACGACGGTCACCTCACTTAGTGATGGCGACACTATCGAGTACTTAGCCATGAAAATGCTTCTCAAAATACCGTTCGGAATCGCTGCAAAACTATAGGTCCCAATCAGTGAGTGTAAAACTAGAAAGCGCACATCTAACTGATTGTGAGAAGCTCTCCCCAATCCGTTCATGGGATGTTATGAGACACCTATTTTTTTAAATAAGTGATCAAAATCGCAGTGGGAGCAGAGGGAGAGTGAAAAAACCGAATTGTGCAGGATGAATGTTGAATCCCGAAAATTTTTCCAGAGGGTAAGAAGATCAAATAACGGGCCTAATAATGGGCTGCCCTCCTGCAAGGACGAGAATGGGAATCTGGTGACTGATAAACAGTGTGTACTCAGAATATAGAGAGACCACTTTCCACACTACTCCGCTCAGATTCTTCCACTGACGATCAGGAGGTAATGATTGTGGAAGATAGTGTAGATTGTACCCCATCCTCCCCCTCCCCTCCTAACCAAGGCGAGATTAGAACGGCGATCTCCCGCCTTAAGAATAATAAAGCCGCTGGTACGGACGGGCTACCCGCTGAGCTTTTTAAGGCCGGTGGCGAAGGACTGCTAGCCCACATGCATCGACTTATATGCGGTATATGACTAGGGGAATCTATGCCTGACGATTGGAGTTGTAGTGTGTTATGTCCTGTATTCAGAAGGGTGATCCGTGTGTCTGTTCCAACTATCGCGGATCAGTCTTTTATCCATCGCGTATAAGGTCTTGTAGAGCGTCTTATGTGAAAGACTAAAGCCAATTATTGAAAACCTGATTGGACTTTATCAGTGTGGTTTTAGACCAGGCAAGTCCGCGACTGACAAAATATTCACGCTGCGCCAATTCCTGAAAAAGACTCACGTAAAGCAAATCGATACATACCATATTTTTATCGATTACAAAGCTCCTTTCGATAGCCCTATACGGGGAAAACTGTACGAAGCTATGCCTGAACTTGGGATTCCGACAAAACTGATCCGCCTCTATAGAATTACGCCGACCACCACCAAATTAGCAGTGAAGGTAGGGAAAGACCTCGCCGAACCATTCTGTACCAAGCGAGGGTTAAGACAAGGCGACACACTTTCGTGCAATCTCTTCAACAACTTGATGGAGATGATGATGAGAAAAGCTGCAGTAAATACGAACAAGACCATTAACACGAAAAGCCATATGTTGCTGGCGTATGATGACGACATGACGACATTATTGGACGAAAATTGCAGTATTTTCAAGAATCGAAAAAGAATCAGCGAAGGTGGGTCTTGCTGTTAATGATGGCTAGTCAAAATTGATGGTGTCAACGACTAGAGAAACCTCTCGACTTGGTCCGCACTTCAACGTTGGCAGCCGATTTAATTTTGAAGTGGTAGATGAATTTGTCTACCTTGGATCCGCCGTGAGCAAGGACAAAAACGTCAGCCTGGGGATAATAAAAGAATTGTGCTTGCAAATAGATGCAATTTTGGACTCAGTAAGCAGTTTAGGAACAAAGCCCCCGCTCGACGGACAAAAGTTCAGCTATATCAGACTCTCATTTTACCTGTCTTGACATGTGGCTCCGAAACTTGGGTCATATCGGAAGCGGATGAAAAACACCTGGTAGTATTCGAGAGACAAATTCTCCTTAAAATATATGGTCCTGTTACAGAAAACGGCGAGTACCGACGTCGGTCCAGCGTTCCAGAGAGCTATATAATTTATATTCTGACGTGGACATAGCTAGGCGAATCAAATTAGACCAATTGCGTTGGATAGGCCATGTTATCAGAATGAATGGAGATGAACCAGCGCGAAAGGTTTTTGATAACGCAACCGATGGAAGCGGGAAAAGAGGACGACCAAGACTCCGCTGGAAAGTGTTACCAACTGGTGAGAAAAGGCGAAGGATAGAGCCAGTTGGAGGAATATGTTGAAATTTGATTAATTCGTTTGTTTAATTAATATGTGTAAGACGTCTGACCTCATGAGGTTGTAAAATAGTCAATAAAAGCTAAGTAAAGTAAAAGCAGTGGAGTAGTCCAGTTGCGTGCTATAAAACGTTACGGTAAACATTTAAATGTTAAAATTTTTCACAACTTAACATTATTTTCTCCATATGTATGTTAATTTCTATATGGATTTGTGCATAAATAATTTAAGTTGCAACCGCTGCTATTCCACTGCACACGTCTGTACTAATGAGGGGGACCTTCGTAAAGTTCTTTATTTCCCAGAAGATTGTCTTGGCTTAAAATGACGAAGAAGATTTTTTAGACATTTTTCTTTATTTCGCTACACGATTCGTGTGTGTGTGTGTGTGTGTGTGTGTTTGACAAATGTAAATAAATTTACAATTTGTTATAGACTCGTAGTACTCGTCCTTTTCCTTTTTACAAAATTGTTCAGCTCAAATCTACTACTATGTAGATTTTTATCTGCTGCTGTTGTAGTTGGGTGTCCTTTGATGTTCATGATGTAATAGAAATCTATGTTTCCCAGTCATCGTCAATGCTCTGAGTTACTTTTAGTTGCGTAAGCGTTTTCAATACATTTTATTATATTTTATTATTATATCTGGCAGTTGACAACAATAAACTCAACAGAGAAACAAGAAAACCTCTAACTATGTGGCACAAACACTAAGGAATCGGATCGGCTTTGAACATTGGTGGAAGAGTAAAATAGCAATCACGCAGAGGGACGGACATGGCAGACAGGCTGGCAGGAAGGCAGGCTGGCAAACGGCTGGACGGACACACTCGGGGGTACACTAGTTAGCAGCCAGACAGACGGACAGCTAGACCAAGATATTGTACAATAAGCTTGTTACAACACAAAACTATAGACGAGTTTGTACGGTCTTTACACTTTGGACCGAACTATATGCTGAAGTGTGTGCGAGTGGGAGAGTGGATTATGCGTGTATTTGTAACCCAGAAGAGGTCGCGAACGAATTGCTATTCAAGTAATTCACCCGACACACCACTCAGCAGCAGTTCGTTCTCGTTTTTTTTTTTACTTCTTAGTCGTTTATGGCAGCAAAAAAGGATACAATTCAACAATTACAAAAACAACAATTTACAATGCGGCTAAAAGCAAAACACAGTTGTACTGGCGGGCATCAGTATCAGCAGCACCAGCGCCACTACCACCACTACCATCACCCCAATCGCCATCGCCGCCACCAACAACGAAATCATCATCAGCAACAGTGATACAAAGTGGCAATAGCAACAACAACGACAACAACGACAACAAGCGAACATTGTCATCATCAGCAAAGGCATCAGTAGTTGTAAATAAACACAACAGAAAAAGGCCAACTTTGTGATTGTGATGATCCAGAGCGTCATCTGACTATTGTGTCGCTGCCATGCGAGCGTGAGAAGAGCATCAATTGTTTTGCTACTGTATTGATGTTGCCTGCCCCCTGTTGTTGTAGTCGTTATCCTTTGCTGTAATTTCAAACTGATACCGACTGGCGATTAGAGTGTAAAATTTCTTTTTAATCGTCATTTACATCGCATTAATCATAATATTAAAGGCGAAAGGATTTAATACATTCTAGGCTGAGTTGCTGATGGAATCCTTCTGGTTTGTTACACAATCTAACCTTATAAAGGCCACGAATAATGTTCTTTATTACAAGTAAATTGTCAGTTAACATTAAGCCATTGATGATAATTGCACTTGGGTTATTTGAAAATAATTTATTTTACTTTGCACAAGAAACAGATGATGCACTTTACCAATAGCTGGATATGGATGAATTATATTAACAACTATAAATAGTAATGGATACTACATCTGTCATCGAAGTTCGCAATTTTTATTATTTCTATATTATTTATTTCTAATCAAGTCATAATACACCAAAACAAATTAAGTTTAGTTATTTTTTTAAAGATACCTGTATTTGGATCACCCTTTACTTATCTATAAATTTTTGTGTATATTTTTTTTTTTTAATTGGCTATTTTACAATCTCATGAGGTCTTACACATATTAATTAGACAAATAAATAAATGATTTAAACATCTCTATTTATTGATATATAGATGGTCTTGAGCTTGACTAACAGAATAGAAACGATTTAAACCAATTTTTACATATTTCTCCAACTGGTTCTATCCTTCCCATATACGGAGGGATTCGTCGGCCTGGTCTTTCCAGTCTTGGTCTTCCTCTTTTCCTGCTTCCGCCGCCGGGTACGTTATTAAAAACCTTTCGCGCTGGCTTATCTTCATCCATTCTGATAACACGGCCTAGCCAACTCAATTGATCTAATTTGAATCGCCTAGCTATGTCCACGTCGGAATACAAATTACATAGCTCCTGATTCCCACGACGTCGGTATTATATACCATCTTTATATACATATATATTTCGACTGCACGTGTGTTTGTGACTGAACTCCTCCTAAACTTCTGGACCGATTTGAATAAATTTTTTGTATGAGTTTGGGTGGCGCCCTGGGTGGTTTAGATTTACTATTCGGTCCAATTGGACAAAGGGGCGTGGTAGCTCCCATACAAACCACAAATTAAAAATTCATTATTTCTGCTCCTGCTAACGGTATTTGAACAAAATTTTCAGGACAATGTCTGCCGGGTCAGGTAGTATATTTATATATTTTTATATTTTACGGATAATATTTCTCTCGAGTACTGCCAGGTGTTTTTCATCCGCTTGCGACCCAAGTTTCGGAGCCATATGTCTGAACTTTTGTCTGCCGATAGAGGGCTTTGTTCTTACACTGCTTGTTGAGCCCAAAATAGCATCTATTTTCAAGCACAATTCTGCTATTTATGTCCAGGCTGACGTTGTTGGCTTTGTTCCAATGTAGATAAATTCATCTACCACATCAAAATTAAATCTGTTATCGACGTTTAAGCGCGGACCAAGTCGATAGGTTTGTCCAGACGTTGACACTTCGCTGATTCTTTTTCGATTCTTGAAAAAACTGCAGTAACCTCTCGAAAATTTTGCTCCAATGATGTCTTTGTATGTCGTCAGCATACACCAACAACATATGGCTTTTCATGCTGATGGTCTTGTTCGTATTTACTATAGCTTTTCTCTCATTACTATCTCCATTAAGATGTTGAATAGATTGCACGAAAGTGTGTCGCCTTGTCTCAGTCCTCGCTTGGTACAGATTCGTTCGGTGAGGTCTTTCCCCACCTTCACTGCTGATTTGATGTTGGTCAGCGTCATTCTGCAGAGGCGGATCAGTTTTGCCGGAATCCCAAGTTCAGACATAGCTTCGTACATTTTTTCCCGTATGGAGCTATAGAAAGCAGCTTTAGTATTTCGGTTTATGGGCGGAGTAGCGTGGCAAATGTGTTTAAGAGTGTCACGTTGGTTCAGCTGTTTTATTCAAGCCTATTGATAGTAGTGTGTTTTCCGAGCTCTAAAGAAATTTTGTAGTGATATATTACGATCCTCACGAACTATCAATTATCATCAGGAAAACAGTAAAAATATGGCGTAATGTGTTATAGATGGATATAATATCCATGTTGTATCAAGAAAGCAGCCACTACAGGTTGGGACAATTTCCCCGTATATTTAGGTTGGAACTAGAGTGTTCAAAACCGAAACCAAAAAATCGGCGAAACCTGTTAAACGATTTTTTTGACATTAACCTTGCGCAGGTTTAACCGATTAACTGATTTTTTTGTTCTAATTATCCTTACAAAAAGTTAGAAATTAAACAACAAAACATATAATTTTCAATTATTAATGAATTTTTGAATTAAGTAACACGGTATCTATTTTCAAATATAATTTTATAGCTTGAAAAAGTTCTACACAAGATGTTAAGCCATATTTTTTTTAATTTCAAAATGATTTCATAACAATTACATAATTTAAATTAATACATAAATTACATGAATGACTTTATAACATGAATTCAACCATTAATTTCGAATTTAAATAAGTTTAATGTGGATATGACATTGACATTGCAAATTGGAATATGATTTATATGTTAATTTAAAAATTACATGTGATTGTCATATTTAAATACAGCTGTGACATCTTGAGATTGAAACACCAATAATTATTCAATCCAATTCAATTCAGTCCAATCCAATTCCATTCAGTTCAAATCAAATTAATTCATTTCAATTCTATCCTATCCTATTCAATTCAGTTCAATTCAATTTATTTCAATTCAATTCAAATCAATTCAGTTGAATTCAGTTCAATTCAATTCCATTGAAATCAATTAAATTCACTTCAATTCTATCCTATTCAATTAAATTCAGTTCAATTCAAAATTATTTCAATTCAATTCAAATCAATTTAATTCAGTTCAATTCAATTCAATTCGATTCAATTGAATTCAATTCAGTTCAATTCAATTCAGTTCAACTCAATTCACTTCAATTCGATCCGATTCAATTCAGTTCAATTCCACTTATTTCAATTCAATTCAATTTCAATTTAATTCAATTTAATTAAAATCAAATCAATTCAGTTCAATTCAATTCGATTCGATTGAATTCAATTCGACCTATAGGCAGGACCCTTTTTTGAGCGATTTGCTCCGCGAGCAATTTTTTGACGGCCAAGTGTTCAGGCAGTATTGAATGTGTGGCAGTAGAAGTAATGCCCAATTTGTCACATGACAATCTTGTAATACCAGTTCACGCACGGCGTTGAAGTTTTCTGGCACAAAAACCGGTCTTGGATGACCTGCACCTTATGCGTCCGCAACATCAGCTCCTTTTAAATTCATTATATCAGTTTTTCAAATTGCTGTAGGATGGTGCATTATCTTCTTATAAAGATTTAAGTGCATCAATGCACTCTTCTCTTGATAATCTAAGTCGAAAGTTGTGCAAAATAATTGCCGGGAAGTGTTCACGAGTTAATTCAATTTGTTGACTTTTCTAGTCACTGTAAAACCCAGAACTAGTGTATAACCACAATCGGGGCGCTAACGTTGGCGTCGATTCGAAATACGTTGTTGATAAACACAACCAATTTGCATTAAAATTTTTACCACTTGTTTATTATTTAATTTTTGGTCACAAACCGCGGCAATTATCATAGAGTAATGCCATAAAGAGCTGTCACTCTTCTCATCTGACATTTCATTTCACTATTCGAGGTGCGGTCGGAGGAGCGACATTATTATTATTTGGCGTAAATTGACTTACACCAGGTGGAATTACAAAAATTGTTGACTTAAATTTTTCTTGTCGTTTTGATGAAAAACTGTGAAATTTCACCGTATTTTGGACTTTTTTGTTGTCTGTAATTGTTAGTATAAATTTGTGGTGTATTTACACAAAAAATTTAACCCACTAAACGAAATGCCGCTGCTGTTTTCTTGTTGGTTGGTTTGAGCCATTGCCTCTATTCGGTATTATTAAATCAATACTGTCCGACATCCTACCGCCCATTGGCAATACACCAAATGCCTGCCATCAATTTACTAAGTGAGTTAGCTACTCTATACGTCATTACTCTATGGCAATTATTTTTAAGTTAATATTTCTTACAGGCCAGAAGGACAAAACTAGTATCGACTGTTATTTTTCACCATATGGGACTATGAATCCAGTATATCCGTTATTATTTCTTAAAAAAATTCAAAATATTTAAATTTTAATTGTCAGTAAATTAGAAAAACGTTGTTCAACACATGACAATTTTTGTGCTAAGCTGGCAACAATGTGCGTTCTTTGCCTACTCCAGAAATGACGTCAAATGCCACATCTTGTTCTTCTGCAGTAAGAATACATGTACAAATATATAACGCCTACGTTGTCAGGACGTTCTGAATACCGTTAGAGTCCAAACGGAAGAAAAACGCTACCGATGACAAAGTTTTTTAGGTTTCTTACGGCAGACAAAAATCGTTAAATAAAACCGTTGCAGCTGACGTGTCCCCACTAGAATATTTTCTAAATTCTTGGCGGCGCTCTCACGAACAAACCAAAGCTGTCAGTACAGCTACTTATGTTTCGGATCTTGCCAAGATCTTTATCAGCAGACAGTTTAGGTATGCTTTTCGATGAACTAATCAAATGTATGTGTATTATGTATTATGTATTCATGTGTGTCCAAACACTCATCCTATTAATGAGAATTCCTTTAGACAAATGTTCGAAGAATACAAAGCATTAACATTGGAAACATTTTATTGCACAACTTTGTGCTTCATGACGAAAAAGCATTGGTTTCAAACAGACATGAACAGAGGGTTGCTATTTTTCCAAGATCGCGGTGATGCTCTATTTCAACTTTCATCATTTCCCTTGCGGGAGTTTCAATTTTAACCAGGGCTGTCTGTATAGCTATTTCGGATCTTATCAAGATCTTCATCAATAGGTATTCTTCGGACGCATGAGTTCTCATTAATATGATGAGTGTTTCGACACATATAATTTTGATGAATTCACCGAAACCCATTCAAAGAACGTTTGCTGATGATGAACTTATCTAGATCCGAAATAGCTATACAGACAGCCCTGGTTATAACCCAATAAACATTTGTGTTGGAAATCAACTTGAATTCCAGCCATACTTTCCAATTTAAAGTGTTGAATTATACTTCAATAACACTGTAAAACAATGGCAATCTCCAGAGAAATTAACCTTTGAATTCAATTCGAATATTAAAGTGTAATTACAGTTGAATTCGAGGCTCGAATTACAGTTGAATTCAAGTACAAATGTTGCAAATTATAGAGGCATTGCGAAACTGAGTGCGATTCCAAAACTTCTTGAGAAACTGGTCACTGACATTATATCTTACAAAGTTTCCTCTATTATTGACTGTAGACAACATGGTTTTCCAAAGGTCTGTCTACAGTTACAAACCTACTTCAATTTTCTTCTCACGTAATTGATGGTTTTATTTCAGGAATGCAAACCGATGTTATTTACACGGATTTTAGTAAAGCTTTCGATAAGGTTAACCATCGCCTCCTACTGAGTAAATTAAGCGCTATCGGGTTTAATAGTAATATTATTGAATGGATTTCATCTTACCTTACTGGTCGCGAACAGATGGTCATTTTTGGGGATTCGTTATCTATACCTATCCAAGTGTCTTCCGGCGTTCCTCAGGGAAGTCACCTGGGTCCTATTTTATTTCTCTTGTTTATCAACGATTTGCCTAATTCGATAGCTGAGTCTAATGTGCTTATGTACGCGGACGATGTGAAAATATTTATGTCATATAAAAATATATATATGTCATATAAAATACACATTATTGCTACTGTTAATAAGGCTTATGGCGTGCTTTCGTTCATTAAGCTCTGGGCGAAGGAATTTTCTGATCCATATATCACGAAAAATCTTTTTACATCCCTTGTTAGGCCCATATTAGAATATGGATCAGTGGTATGGGATCCACAATATGAATTTTATGTGAATATGATAGAATCGGTACAGAAACAATTCCTTATTTTTTGTCTTAGGAACCTGAGATGGGATCCTAACGTCCATCTTCCTCCATATGTCAGTAGATTGTCTTTGATTAAATTACCTACTCTGGCTAGTAGACGGACTATGCTTAATTCGATTACAATATATAAGATTCTCAGGGGCGATATACGCTCTGAGTATCTTCTTGGTCGTATTTCGATAAATGTTCCTTCGAGAACTTCTAGGAACTATAAACCCCTATATAAGAGTTCTCGACGCTATAATTATGCTTTGAATGAACCGGTTCGGAGAATGTGCACAGATTTTAATGATGTTTATCAGTTTATTGACTTTTCTTTGTCACCGGACACGATAAAGTCTTTTATTATAAATCATCTAAATAGCTAGTGTGTAGTATTTTATGTACGAGTATTAATGGTGTATTGATAATTTATGGTTTTATGTTTTAAGATTTATTATTTTTCAATAAGTATATAGTGGTAATCTGCGGATTTTATTCCTCTTTTAACTGGTATTGCTTTAATCGGCTGTAAAGTTTTATGTAGCCGTTGCACGTTTTCCTCTCAGTTACTCCCCGCTACGGACCGGTCTGTGGTGTGTACGTTATCCGTACGTCATAGGGATGAGGCCCCCTCAGTCGGTTGGGGCGGGTGTGAGTGGCGGCGATGGGATCGTTCGTTATTAGAAAAAAAAAATAAATAAGTAAGTCAGTGCACTTCAATTCAAGGAAGGAATTACATTTTAATTCTAGCTTTAAATCAGTATTAATATACTCTAATTCAAGCCGTGTACTTTATTTTCAACCCCCTATTTAGAACGAGCACAGTTGCTTGGAATTGACCATAATTAGAAATACATATATTTAACTGGGATATAAATTGTTATGATTCATACATAACGCTATAAATTAGGAAGAATAAATAAATAAATAAATGGTTTCCCATTACATCCCATGAAGGCACCGAGGAGAATTTTTAACAATCTCTGAGCTGTGCGCTTTCCAGTTTTGACTCACTGATTGGGACCTACAGTTTTACACCGATTCCGAACGGTATTTTGAGAAGCTTTTTCATGGCTATATACTCGATAGTGTCGCCGTCTCTATGCGAGGTGACCGCCGCCGAAAGAAATTTGAAGTTGGTCAGAGCAGGGTTCGAACCCAGGATCTCATGTACAAGAGCCGCGCACACTAACCATTGCACTACCGACGGCCACCAAATTAGGTAGAGCGAATGGATAATCTGATGGAGCTGCAAATTTGTCCTTTGATTATCTGCAATGATAGTATTAGTATTAACATAAACAGGTCCTCGATATCTAGATATCTACTTACCTATTTTATGGCTCGTCTAGATTGGATTCTGGGCCGCTAAATGGGTTATTGCAGTCCATGTGTAAATGGTATATAAAGACGAGTTTCGTTTGTAGCTCTTCCATTTCTTCGTCCTATAAATAAGCGCTGCAAAATATTGTTTATTTGTTAATTGAAATCAAAATAAATACTTACCATATTCCTTGAATTGACCTTAGAGTCAACATTTTTGATTTAGTTCATTTTCCGATATATTCGAATATTAAATTACTATTATGTAGCTGACAAATAAAGGGCTTTCCAATATGAGGTGTTATTTTGGTATTCCAAGACAAATCTCATTTTTCGAGATAAATGATCGGATGTTTATTTCATAATAAAGAGGAATGTATGCCGTTAATAATGGAAAACAACATCAGCCAAATTGCCACCATGACCACGCTCACAGGACCATATCCTTTTCATGAAATTTTCCATAACCAAATCGCAAAGCGGCTGCCGTATGCCCTCGATATGCTCACGAATTCTCTCTTTGAGGTCTTGAATCGACGCTGGGCGGTTGGCGTAGACCTTATCTTTCACGTGGCTCCAAAGGAAGAAGTCGCAAGGTGTTAAATCACAAGATCTCGGTGACCAATTGTGATCACCTCTTCGAGAGATAACACGGTCCGGAAACTTTTCCCGTAAAAGAGCAATGGTTTCGTTGCGTGTGTAGCACGTAGCGCCGTCTTGTTGAACGTAATCGTTGTCCAGATCAATACCATCCAACTCCGACCATAAAAAATCATAATTCATCTCTCGATAGCGCAATCCATTCAGCATAACTGTTGATCCAACCTTATTTTCGAAAAAGTAAGGTCCAATGACTCCGCCAGACTATAAACCGCACCAAACAGTCACACGTTGAGGATGGAGAGGCTTCTCAACAATAACTCTGGGTTTTCCGAGCCCCAGATGCGACAATTTTGCTTGTTGACGTAGCCACCAAGGTGGAAGTGGGCCTCATCAGTCAAGATGATTTTTCGATGGAATTCCGGATAATTTTCACGCATTTCAAGGACCCAATTTTAATAATTTCAATGCGTTGTTGAAGCGTGTATCGTTCCATTTTTAGTATGTATGAATCATAGCAATTTATATTGCAGTTAAATATCTGAATTTCTAATTATGGTCAATTCCAAGCAAGTGTGCTCGTTCTAAATACGGGGTTGAAAATAAAGTACACGGCTTGAATTAGAGTATATTAATACTGATTTAAAGCTAGAATTAAAATGTAATTCCTTCCTTGAATTGCAGTGCACTGACTTACTTATTTTGACTTGAATTCAACTGTAATTCGAGCCTCGAATTCAACTGTAATTACAGTTTAATATTCGAATTGAATTCAAAGGTTAATTTCTCTGGAGATTGCTATTGTTTTACGGTGTTATTGAAGTATAATTCAGCACTTGAAATTGGAAAGTATGGCTGGAATTCAAGTTGAATTCAACTTGATTTCCAACACAAATGTTTATTGGGAATATTCAAACACATACACGTGTTTGTGTATAAACATATTTTTTAAGAATTTTTCAAATGTAAAAGCCCAAATCGTAAGACTTACCTACAAAAACCGAAACCAGTGAAACCGGAATTTCCCTGTAAATAACCTGTACAACCGAGTTTTCAAAAATTTAATTTTTCGAAAATACCGAAAGACCGATTTCTTTGATATACCGGGTTTCTCTGTCCCTTTTCGTTTCGACGCTAGAAATTTTTTTCATCGTCAGCGGTAGCGTGTCTATCTGGTTCAGGTTGGACGCTTAAGCTCCGTCTTCACTTCTTGCGAAATTTTCGTAAGAAATTTTATCATTTATCTCCAAACTCTTTCTGATTTACGTGGCAATTTTTATTAATAATTCTTCTTCGTACTCCAATTTTTAAAAAAAAATCAAAATGTCAAAATTCCGGTTACAAACAATTACCAAACAATTGGTTTCGTACGAAATATCTTTGGCGTAACAACCATTTATCAATCATTTATTTTGCCTACGAAATTTTCACAAATAAAGGGTGTTGTTTGAAGCCGATAGAACTTCAAATTGTAGAAAAATAACACAAAAAATTAAATTTTAATAAATTTTAATAAATTCGAAAGATCAATACGTGGCATTAACATTTGAAAATGATTTCGGGCATATGGGCACCGCGGCTGTTCTTGACGAAGCGCATTATGGACGTCCAATTTTTGGCCACTTTTTCGAGCACTGTTGGCCGTATGTCACGAAGAACACGAACAATGTTGGCCTCCAAGGCGTCAATTGTTGCTGGTTTATCAGCATAAACCAGTGCCTTCACGTAGCCCCACAGGAAATAATCGAGAGGTGTCAAATCGCACGACCTTGGAGGCCAATTGACAGGTCCATTTCTCGAAATCAACTTATCGCCAAATTTTGATTTCAATAAGTCGATGGTTGCGATCGCCGTATGGCACGTAGCGCCATCCTGTCGAAACCACATCTCGTCTGGATCAATGTCATCCATATTTTCAAACAGAAAATCATTGATCATGGTGCGGTAACGATCTCCATTGACCGTAACGCGAGCTCCGGCCTCATTTTTAAAGAAATAAGGTCCGATGATGCCACCAGCACGTAAGCCGCACCAAACGGTGCATTTTTCTGGATGTAGTGGAGTCTAGAGGGTCTCTTGTGGATTGGCTTCACTCCATATACGGCAATTTTGCTTATTAACAAACCCGTTCAGCCAAAAATGAGCCTCATCGCTGAACACAATCTGGCGATAAAACAACGGGTCAGTTTCCAACTGAGTTTCAAAGTAAATTTGGATAATTTTGCAGCGTTGTTCAATTGTGAGTCTATTCATGATGTCTATTCTGAAACAAATAATAGAAATTTTTTTTATTAAAATTAAATTTTTTGTGTTATTTTTTACAGTTTGAATTTCTATCGGGCTTGAAAAAACACCCTTTAGCTGAGTACCAAGCAAATGAAAAGTGAGCGAAATTTTCGCTTCTTGCAATTTTTGTAATTTTTTATACACGTACTTCTTATAGCAACGAAAATTTCATAAAAACTCAATACCGGACTTGAAGCTAAAAACTGTATCACTTTTCAATGGGGTTGCAAAATTATATAGACCACAAATATAAATGGCAGCCCTCGTAGATGTGATGGATGATGGTCCCTTTCTGAGTTATGACCACAATTCAACGATTATGTAGTTTTGAAAAAATTTTCAACAACGTACCACTGCAATTTGCACCACTTTATCCAAACTGCTCAGAAAACTTCAAAAATTATCTTATTTTTTCAACGGAAAGCACCATTTCCGAGATGTTTGTAATACGGGTTGGGTACAAAATTCTGTTCGACGAAAATTCTGCTTTACAAAATTCTGTTTTACAAAATTCTCTTTTTCAAAATTCTGGTTTCCAAAATTCTGTTTTCCAAAATTCTGTTTCACAAAATTCTGGTTCACGAAACTCTGTTTGTAATTGCATTTTCAGTTAAATAAAAAATTATTTGAAAAAAATCGCGCGATTTGTTTCAAATAATTTTTTATTTAACTGAAAATGCAATTACAAACACATACATAAAAATAAAACAATTAAGAAATCACTTTGCCCTAACTTTCCCTTACATTAAAAAAAAATACTGTTTAAAAAAACACTTTGCAAATTTAAATAAAATGCATCACATACACTGTGTGTTTGGTCAAAAATTATGTTGCAGCATTTTATTTAAAATTAGTCGCAATTGTGTTGTTTAATGTGTCGTGTTTAAAAAAATAAAACTGAATAAAGTGCAATTAATAAAAACCAATAAAAATAAAGAAATGTTGTGTGTCAACGGATATTTTTATTATTTGGTTATGAAAAGACAAAAAGGAACCTTTAATTGGACGTGCTCGAGAAGAATTCCAGATAAGTGTTCCTCTCGAATAATAACAGCAATGGAAAATAACGAGCATGTTTTAATAAGATATCCAAAACAGCATACCCACGAACCTATTGCTAGTGCAGTGGAAATATGCAGAACAAATACTTTTGTAAAATATGCCGCTATAAACAAACCCCTTAATCCAAGTCAAATAGTGCAACAATCGGTGGTAATTACAAACCAAAAATGTAGCGATTACCTTCCCTCGAAGTGCGCGCAAAAGCGAAAAATAGGATACACTCGGAATGAAATGGGACTTTTCAGAGAACCGCAAGCAATAGATGAAATAGATTACCCTCTAAATCTATACGTTTTGAATAACGAATTATTTATATTGGCAGAAGAGAAAGTGGGAGATGAATATATGGTTATATTCGGCACAAAATCATCAATTCAACTTCTACAAAAAAGCGATTGTTGGCTCGTTGACGGCACTTTTGATGTTGTGCCCACAATAATGCGCCAACACTTTTCCGTTCATGGAAGGATTGAACGAGAGGTCGTCCCACTCCTATTCTGCCTAATGTCCAAAAAAATCTGCAGTACTCTATGAAGCATTTTTTAAACGCGTAATTCAAATTGCTTTGGAATATGGAGTTTTTTTTAAGCCTAATCGTATTATATCTGACTTCGAAGTTGGTCTCGTGTCAGCAGCTAGAAAATGCTTACCAGATTCGCAGATACGAGGGTGCTTTTTCCATTTTTCCCAGATATTGTGGCGCCGTATTCAAAAAGAACGGTAAGAATTTTTAATAACTTTTATAATTTATAGTAATGAACTTGTAATATGTACAACATTATCATTTCAGATTGGTTACTAAGTACGGAAATGACGAACATTTCTCACTGCAAGTAAGATGTTTAAAAGCGCTTGCGTATGTTCGTCCAGAAAAGGTAGCCAAATATTATTCGAAGCTCCGAAGAACATTTGAAGACGAAGATATTATCATTCGAGGCCAATTATGTCTATAACGCTCGTAAATACCCACCTGAATTTTGGACGATATTAGATTGCGAGTATTCTGAAAAATATCCGAAAACTACAAACAATGTAGAGTCATGGCACCGACGTTTGAGTGTTGTAGTTGGACGAAAAAAAAGCGGACTCTACAAAATTGTAGAACATTTAAAAGGAGAATTAATCTATTCTCAAAATATTGTCTCAAAGATTGAGAATGGAGAAAAATTAAAAAAAATAAAAGAAATGTAAAAAAAAAAATATTTCACGTATTGTAAAAAAATTTAATCGTTTAAGAAAACTACAATATTTAAAAAGAATAGCAAAAAACTTAGTTTATAATTAATTAAATATTGTTATCAGTTAAATTGAATTGCTATGATTTTTTATTATTTTTAACTTTGTCTTAATTTAATTGATTTTTAACTAATTTGTGTTTTTATTTAATGTTATTTGTTGATATTTTTTTTTCTTTTAAATTAATATGTTTTTCAATGATATGAATTTTTTTAGATCGATTTTGAAAATCCATTAATCTGTCCAACGAATAAATATCTAACCATACACATACGTTATTATATGTAACATTTCTTATTCATAATAAACTGGCTTTAATTCTTAATAAATAATTTAACGGCATTGTATTTTTTTTTCTCATAATGAAAGGGGAATAACATATTTCAAAAACCAGAATTTTAATAGACAGAATTTAATTAAAAACAGAATTTTGTAAAATAGAATTTTAGTCAGACAGAATTTTTTTTTGGAAAAAAAACAGAATTTTTGTAAGACAGAATTTTGGAAAACAGAATTTTGTGGCTATCCTTGTAATACACATCCGGAAATTTTCAAAAATGGCTAAAATGAAAATTTTTAAAAACATAAAATTTGTAATTTTGTTTAATTTTTTACATTTTGAGAATTTTCAATGTGTTTAGTGTGAACTGACTCAGAGCCGCTACCGAGCCACAATGTGGCTTGCGGTCCTGGAACCCAAGTTTATTGTGTCTGCTCGCGGGCCAGGAGCAGTTCGCGTGCGAGCTAATCAGAACCCTGGTTTGTTTACCCCTCAAGTTTTTCCATAACTTTCGCCAATGGAGTCGGAAAGCTTGCTGAAAGTCTTGCGTGACCAATTCAAATGCATTCCTGAATTTCCGTATGTTGTAAGCTTTTAGGGTTTGGAACCTGCGGGAGTACACCTGCTCTATTAGGTTCTACTTTTTTTGAAGAATTTTTTTCCATTTTATTTTTATTCCCAGATTAAAATCGACACTGGTAGTAAAAATAACAATGTTTTTTTTTTCTATTACAAAATAATAGAATTGTCAAATTAAAAGAATTCGCCATTTATAGACATCAGTTTCCTTATTTCGAGATCATTCAAAAGGGTCTAGTTCAAAGACAAAAATATCCCATAGCTTTGCTTGTGTCTACTCTTTAGGCACAGACAATGAATAGAAACGGGCATCTTTGTCCCCAGGATATGGTGGACTTCTTTTTGTGATAGCCTTAGTCAAATACACATACATATATATTTTTAAACAAATAAACGAAAATGCTCGTTTCGCTGAAAACTTTGTCCGTCTGTTGGAGCAGCTTGAATGGATCCTATTATAAATTGTATTCATATTCTTATCAATTGCTTTCAACGCGCCACTACTCATGCTAAACTTGAACATACGAGACCACTACAATTCCACGCCATCACCCAACCAATCTCGTTCGTATTCCATATATAAACAATATATATGTATATGTAAGTACATCTGATGATACCACTCGCTTCGAGTTCGGGTCGTGGGAAGGACGGACGGCGGCAGACGCACGGAGTGGTAGTTCCATCAGCTATTATTATTATTTTAAGCATTGTACTTACTAAAACTCAACTCGCTGTTAAAGGAAATGCGAACATAAAAATCAACAGAGTTTTACTGTGCTGCTGTTTGTTCCATGTAGGAAATGTAGAATTCAAAAAACGTGGAATGGGACCGTAGACCAGAGCAGAGCAGCATGGGCTACTGGAGATGAAGATGAAGAATGGTGGAAGGATACGCCATAGGACAATCGGCAGCAGCTATGTACATCATCAGCAGCAGCAGTAAAACATGGCACTAACGTGGTAGGAGCAGCAAGGACGCGTAGGTATGAGAATACATTGAAAATGAAGATGATGCAAAGCAGGAACGAAACTAAAATGAAATGGAACATTTTAATAGGCATGCGGAAAACTTTGACTTGAGCCTATAAATAGCGCTGACAAAAACACTAAACTGGCAGCAACGACTATTTATAATTAGGATGTAGCAGTTCGCTCTTAACTATGACCTAAGTCGTATTTACTATAATTTTGATGGATAGACTATGATAACAACAAGTTGGAACATATTGGTAAACTTCATGATTCCACTTGAGAAAAATCGCTTAAAAGTTATGGTATCAACACCAGAGCAGGCCAGAACATTGGAATAATGCGTGTGATTTGCTCTTTGCATTAACACTCATAGAACGAATTTTTTGAAAGTAGTTTAAACCAACCGAAGACTTGGCTGTTGCCACCGAATTGCAGTTGGCACCTCCAGTGGGTTGTGACAACCCCCATTGTAGTTGTAACAACTTCCAATTCGGTTGAAGCATCCTCTAGTAGGTTGTGACAAACTCCATTGTATTTGCTACAACCTCCAATATGGTTGTGACAACCTCTAATTCGGTTGTGACAACCTCTAATTCGGTTGTGACAACTTTCAATTCGGATTTGATGACATCTGATGTGGTTGTGACAACCTCTACATTCGGTTAAGCGAACGAAAGTCAGTCGCTCGCATTCGACTCAAATTGGGTTCCTCAAAGTTGAAATTTTCGTTCAGCTGACTGTATTTGTTTCCGATTACTTTCGAAATAGAGGAACAAAAATTTGTACTGAATAGTTTTGAAAAATTTTATATTTTCATTCGGCTTGAAACGGAAAGATTGAAAATATTTTCCACGAGAACAAGAACGAAAGCTTTAGAAAAATAATCTACATACATGTTTACATTCGTGAACACACAAGCTTTTTGACAGATTTAGGGCGAGTTTCACACTCGTCATTTAAAAGCTCAATTTAAAAGCTCACAGAAAATGTTCATATTAAATGACATTTAAATGACAACCATCGGGCATTTAAAGTACATTTATTTTCACTTTTCAACTGTGAAACTGACCATTAAAGACTCTTGAGTAAAAATGAATCGGGTCACTCAGCTCATATCTTTATAATAATGGGTGATTTGTTTGCTGTTTGGGTTTTGAAAATTGAAGAAAACAGAAAATTTGTGCAGTGACTGAAATATTTATTTGGATTGATAAGTCCATGCCTGGCATTTACTTTTTAAAGATTATTTTATGTAAATGTTGCTACGCTCCACGTGGTCCATTCTGAAAGTCCACTTTTGGTTCACTTTTTCCAACATATCTCTTTGTCTCTTCTTTATATTTGGTCATATCTCACCAATGACACGTGTAATGTTGTCTTCCAAGGTAGGAATCGTGGCTGGTTTTTCCCTACAAACGAGAGACTTCACATGCCTCCACAAAAAATAGTCTAGTGGGATCAAATCGCACGAACGTGGTGGCCAATTGACAGCGGTACAACGTGAGATTAATTACTCATCAAACTCGCCTGTTGAATCCACTTGCCAACCAAGTGCAATTCTTCCATTTCCACAAAAAATCACGTGCTCATCTAACGGTACCTTGCTCCAATGACCGTAATGTTGCGACCATCATCGTCTTTGAAGAAGTACGGTACAATGATGCCACAGGTCCATAATCCCCATCAGTCAGTGATTTTTTCAGTGCGCATTGGCAGGTCTAGAACAGCTTCTGGCTGCTCTTCGGACCAAATTCTGTAATTCTGTTTATTGACGTGCCCATTGAGCCAAAAATAAGCCCCGTCGTTGAAGACAATTTTTCGATAAAGAAAAAGTATTCTTCCAGCTTTTCTAAGGCCCGTTCACCAAAAAGACAACGTTGTGGTAGGTTGCCCGGCTTCAGCTCATGCACCAGCTGTATTTTGAATGGCTTTAGACACACGTCCTTTCGGAATATCGTCCAGGTGGTCGAATAACATAAACCCAATTGCTGCAATCGGCGATGGATGGATGAACACTGGAGGATACAACAGCAATATTCTCCTCGGTACGTAGTCTACGGGTACTTGTTGGTGAATTGATGTCCAGTAGAGTGAAACTGGCCCGAAATTTTGTCTCAATGGCATGAATAGCCTTCTCCGTGGGTCAATTCTGACGACCATAAAATGGACGAAACTTGCAAACACACATTTTTCACAGACCACGAATTTTGATAATAAAACTCAATGATGTGCAAGGGTTGATCGTTTGTAAGTCTAGTCACGATGAAGTGACATTTTTAATTTTGACGTTGACACATGTCACGAATCACGCGTGAACTGGCAAAAATTTACAACTAAAACCTCCTCCACTTTGTTTTGATCACTACAAGCTTCTTGAGGGTTGACTGTAAAGCAACAGAAATTCAAGCCATCTGTCTGCTCTATTTCAATGTTCGGCTTGGTGGGCTGCATTATCGACAATCCATGATAGGGTGTATTGTCGTAGTAGACAGGAGAGGATATGAGAATATAATAGAAAAAAGCGTGCCGGTGTTGTTTGTTGTAACTGCATTGTTTGGTTAAATATAAAACGCTGCATTCATTCATTCAGTGATGTGCTTTTTTTCTTACATAAATGAGGGAAGATTATAAATGATAGTTAAATTGAAGTTTTGTGAGAATGTCAAAAATTACACAAATTTATCATAAAGTATAGGAATATTTAGTAATGGAATTAGCAACATCATATTAGTGTTTATGTTTTGTCAGGACTCTACTGATATCAAACAGTTCGTTTGTCGTTACCAACATTCACTGAGGAGTTGGTGTGTGTCAGTGTCATTTTGCTGAGACGTCTTAACTTAGCAGTGCTACCAAGCTCAGGAATAACTTTGTAAATTGTTCTCCATGTCGGTCTCTTGAAGGGATCCTAATAATCATTAAAACAATAATAATCAATAAAACAATTTTTTCGGAAACCCCCTTGATATTCATTGATGATATTATTACATTGTACCCAGCTGTTGATACGGTTCAGTAATATGCCAGTCAATATTTTATACATTGTATCGGGAAGTGATAACTTGGAACAACATTAACGTCCCACTTCGTATACAAGAGTATTATAATTGAGCTAGGAAAAGAGTCAGGAATGACTTCATGTAGAAAAATAATGTTAAATAGTGATAAAACATCATCCATAAAATATAAAGGACCGTTCTTATAGAATTCGTAGCTGATTCTGTCCGCACCAGGGACCTTATTAGATTTGGTCTTTTTAAAACTAAATTTAGTTCTCTCATCTCGAAAGATGAGTCTAGAAACGGATCAATAATGTTATTTACTAACCAAGAAATACGAGGGTTGCCATTTATATTACGGGTCCAGCAGAAAAAAAACAATAATTTTTCGTTGGAAATGGTTTTATTGTTTTTCAAAATATTCTAATATTTTCAATATATTTTGAATGCGCTCAAACCAATTTTCGAAGCACTTTTTCCACTCCGATTGAGACACCCCCAAAACATGGTTGTTGAACGCTTCAACAGCGTCGAAAAAGAAGTCATTGGGTGCCAAATCAGGGCTGTACGGCGGATGACGCATTAATTCGAAAAGTTGAGTACTCAAATAGCCCATTGTTTCAGCTGATGTTTGAGAGGTCGCATTGTCCTGATGCCAAATGGTCTGTCTTCTCTGGTTGTTTTTCCTTATTTCTTCCAACACTGTTGGGAAACAGACGGTGGTATACCAATAAGAATTGACCGTCCTACATTCCAATGAAAGCACTGTGGTCACATGACCGGTGAAACCCAAAAAACGGTATCATTTGCTACGATGTGTTTCTTCCACGAACAACTTTTGTTGGATTTAGACCCATAAGGTCGATTGCTGTTTTGTTTCGGGCTCATATGCATAGATCCATGATTCGTCACCCGTGACGATGTTATACACTGCATTTGAGTTACCGCGTTTGTATTTTTTCAACATTTCTTTGCTCCAATCGACACAAGCCTTTTTTTGAGCATTCCTCAAATTGTTTGGGATCCAACGAGAACAAATCTTTGTTACGGCTAAATGAACAAGCAACATCTTATTGATGCTAGTGGTACTAATGCCCAAGAATGCCTCAATCTCACGGCATGACACATGTCAGTCTTGCTTTATCAGTTTCCGGTAAAACGACCGAAGTTGGACGACCTTCACGAAATTCATCCTGGAGCGAAAGGCGTCCGTGATTGAACTCTTGGTACCAGCGATTTACAGTGGTGTTTGATGGTGCTTCAGCACCAAAAGTCGAAACAAGTTGATCGAGACACTCTTGTCTCGATAATCCACCCCGAAAATTTTAAAAAATAATCGCGTGAAAATTTTCACGGGTTAATACCATTTTTAAGTTGTTACCAGCAGCTGTACGGATTTTCCCAACGCAAAGTCTTCTAGGCTGGTGCAATGGTAAGTGTGCGCGGCTCTTGTACATGAGATCCTGGGTTCGAACCCGGCTCTGACCACCTTCAAATTTTCCTTCGAGTATCTAGCCATGAAAAAGCTTCTCAAATTACCGTTCGGAATCGGTGTAAAACTGTAGGTCCCAATCAGTGAGTGAAAACTGGAAAGCGCACAGGTCAGTGATTGTGAGAAGTTCTCCCAGTCCCTTCATGGGATGTAATGGGAAACCATTTATTTATTTTAAAGTCTTCTAGGAGTATCAAAATACATTAGACTATTTTTAGGAAACCAATTTTGCTATTGAGGTAGTGACAACACATCTCTTGAAACATGATTGTTTCTCGAACATAGTGACACTATAATCGGCATGTGGCCCGAGTAAAGCTTACTTGGTATATTGGACTCATGCAGCAATTTTAATACTTCCAGTCAACAAATACAATAATCCATCAATGAAAAGTATGAGTGATTTGAACTTTCTCTACCCAAAAGCTCCGCCTCATTTTAGCATTTTCCTTATTCAAAATTCACATGTCACAGGTGGAGGAACATATTTTTGCTGACAAGTTGATAGATGGCAATGGCAATTGGTATGTGGCATTAGTGAAATAAATTAAAAGAATTGAACAAATAGTTGTTATTATATGGTATTCAGATTCACATAATGCTCCCACTTGATATGTATGTAAATACACGTTGGTTCTGTTCTTGCAACGTCAATTTTCACCACAAAATTTTGGTTGAGCGATGTAGCTGATACAACTGCCGCATTTACACGCTGAAAAAACGGCCTCTGTAACATATACTCCCAAACATATTCTGCAGGAACCATGTATATGTTTGGAACACACTTCAAAGATTTATATGTTTGCAAGTCCCAAACTCAGGCGTATTTAAATGCAAACATTAGCATTTACTGACAAATATGTATGCTTTTACGTGGAAACATATGCGTTCTTCATCCCAAACATTCATATACTTACATGGAAGCATTCGCGTGTTTTCTCCAAACCTCCATATACTTACGTGGAAATATATGCGTATTTTGCATCCAAATATAATAATATTTAGAAACGAATTATTCTTTCTTTATTTATTTATTATAATTAAAATAAATAAATAATACAAAAAATTAAAATATTTAAAATTACCCTTTTTACGTTTACTTGCACTTTAAAATTACGAATGCACTGCTTTCCTTGTTGTCTCTCACGTTTTTGTTTTCAGAAGGTTTCAGCTATCCATTGGTTATCACTATGCGTCGATACACAAACAATATACTTATATACAACTCTAGTTCATACAAGACAAGCGTGTATTAATTACTTGTGTTTTTTTTTCTTATATTTCACAAATGGTCCGCCGTTCCGATTTTGTCAGTCAAGGCTCGGACAGATAAAGGGCTTCACGTTGTTGCCCTTTCCAGTTTCCTTCCTCACAATCGTTTCTCACTTTGGTAGCACACATACATATATCCGAAACACATACACAAAAACCAAAGCAACATCACAAACCATTTAACCGTCTGAGCGTTTGTTTATTCTCTTTTCACTGATCAAGCGCTTTTGATATCCTCTGTCCGTTGAACCATTGACGAATGAATACGAGAAACTTCAACGCAATACATCAGCCAAAATAAGAAACAATTTACACGCACATTCAGGAATGTTTATGAATCATTCAAAACCAAATACACACTTACAAGATATACACACTCGTTGCTACTCTTTTATTCTCTTGCTCTCGAGAGAGCATAAACAGTGCGACAAACACGGCTGTATTTATATCACAACAACAAATATAGTTGTGTCGCAAACACATACATATGTTATAACATATTAATCATTGTGTCTCAAACATGTAATACTGAATAGCAAACATAATGCGTTTGGGCACAAGTAAATTATATTTGCGACAAGCTCCAAACACATGTTATATTTGCATTTAAACAACAAAAAACTACAGATTTTGCAGCGTGTAGAGTAAAGATAATCCTCATTCCATTGCTGAGACGCCGTTGCATCCAGATTGTGGTGGACTTTATGGGCCGGTAGAATCAGCGATTCTTCTTCAACAACGATGCCGGTCAAAACAGTACAGTTAATTGTAACCCCAATAGAGCAATGATCAATAACTTACTTACTTACTTATTCGGTCTCGGACAACCCCGGGGAGTCAGGGATCTTACAAAACGAAGATAACATATTTCGCCAACCATTTGCTACAGATGTTTCGTCTGCTTGCGCTAAGACCCAGGTTTCTGCACCATAAAACAAGGCAGTGTATATGAGAGTCTGGTACAGCTGGACTTTTGCTACTCGAGAGAGGGCTTTATCTCTAAAGTGCTTGCTTAGCCCAAAATAACATCTATTCGGAAGCACAATTCTCCGCTTGATCTCAATGCTGACGTTGTTGTTTTTGTTTACTGCAGATCCGAGGTACATATATAAATTTGTCCACCACCTCGAAATTATAACGGCTATCAACGTTCACGCTTTGGTCTAATCGCGTGGAGGCCCTGTTCGTTGAAACCATTAATTTTGTCTTACCCTCATTTACCGTCAGACCCACTTTTGCTGACTCCTTCTCAATTCTCGAAAAAAAACGCAGTAACTTCAAAAACTACTCGCCCCTAAATTGACTAGCGTTGATGTGGGAGAGCTGTGTCAACATCTCACACAGGGGTATCCATAACACAGCTGATCGAGTTTGTAATAGGAAATTGATAGAAACCAGAGTATATAGGCGAGAGAGCGATAAACAATCAGAAGCAAACCATGCAGCTAATATTATTTGACTGATACTACTGTTTTATGTTGGTTGCATCGAACGAAAATACTCATTGCCTTTTATTTTTGACCGTTTTATGTCCAACCAAAGAGTAAAATACGAAAGCAACTCGAACTCGATGAATTGACCAACTACCTCGTCGTCATCGAGAGAACGTAAAGAGAGTGATTGAAACTCGTGTATGACACAATCGTCTTATTCAAGGAAGCGTTTGGTGAGCAAATAATTTCTCCTTTTTGGAACTATGTATTGACCTCTCATATCATGCGATTTCCCACCACTGGATTATTTTCTGTGGGTTTATGTGAAATCGCTAGCCTACGCCGATAAGACAGAAACGAATGACAATATGGAAGACAACATTCGCCGCGTAATTACCGATACAAAAAGGTCTCTATTACATTCTATGAAGAGATTGGGGAGAGCACCTTACAACCAGTGAGCTATGCGCTTTCTAGTTTGACACTCACTGATTGGGACCTACAGTTATACACCGGTTCAGAACGCAATTTTGATAATCTTTTTCATAACTAAATACTCGATAGTGTCGCCTTCACTAAGCTAAATGACCGCGGTAGAAAAAAATCAAAGGTGGTCAGAGCAGGGACGTGGGTTCGTTCTCATGTGCAAGAGCTACGCACACTAGCATTGCACCACTGACGGCTACTTACCGATATACGGTCCCAAATATTTCAAAAAGTTATCTAAAATTTGACCTACCGATTAGACTATATCTGAGCTAGCCGCAGTGGCCATATGCCACAACTAAAATTCAAATAAAAACCTTAAGCAATTATATGTATTTTATATCATTTTAAAGTTATATGTCTCTAAAAAACACCCTTTACTTTTACATTGGTTCGTCCACATGTTTCAATAAAATATGATTACTTAATGATTAATGTAACAAATTTATTATTATTAATTTAATTTACCAACCTTAACATACTGACTTCGCAACATTAATTTAACAAATTTATTCTTATTATTATTAATTTAATTTACCAAGCTTAACATACTGACATCGCAACATTATACATCATGCACCTCCCGAGTACATTTCCTTCGACTTAAAGGTCTGTTACTATTCCTTCACCCACGCCCCTTAACCAACAACAAATCACACATTTATTCGGTGTTTATGGTAAAGTATGTGTGTGTGTGTCTGTCTCTCTATCCGTCTGTCCGTCCATCCGTCTACTCACTCACTCATTTAGCGGAAATGCATGTTAACTGTTGGAGAAAAGCTACAACAACAGCAAACCAACACTTTCATACTCGTCGTCGTATAACAAGAAACTCGGAAATGTTGCCGTTGAAAACACAAATGTCTACTGCCTGTTGTTTCACATCTCTATAGAGTTGTTGTTGCTGTTCCCAACATATGTGTACTTGCTTAGGCATCCATGTAAGGACGGGTTGATGCCGAGGAGGCACCCTTGTTTCTGGGTAGGAGCAATTTTGTGGTGTATTCAAAATGTTCCAGACTGTTGCTGAAGTTTTTGTACACAGAAAAAAAATATTATTTATTATTAAAATAAATTATTAATATTTCAGTTTAAATAAAAAGCTAAAAATTTCTATAAGAGTAACTGATTTACAACTGTCCCCACTTTTTGGAAATAACCCAGCAAAAATAATGCATCCTAGGAAGCAAAATTTAGGCTAGGGATAATAGCCCAGCAGTCATTGGGCTCGATAACTTCTCGGGCAGTCGGGCGGTCATCAAGTCTATGGAATCAGCATTTCTGAATTCAACATCTACCCACTAGTGATGTGCGGTTTCGGGAATTTTAAGAACCCGTTCTGTCGAGTCCGGTTCCGAGAAGACCCGCGTATTTTTACCGGTTCCGGTTTCTGAGCAAATGGCTGACCCAAAGAGGCTTATATTCCAAGAATATAAAATTTGATAAAAATACACATTTTCTGGCGAGTCCGGTTCCGAGAAGAACCACAAAATTGCTGCCCAAAAAAGGCTTAACTGAAATATCTTATTATAAGAATATAAAATTTGTTGTACCCTCACCCTCCCAAAGGTTAACACTTTGGGAACGAGTACCCTAATTCAGGAACCGTTTTACGGTTCGTTTCAACCCGTCTTTCAGTTCCTGTAGAATCGTTTTCGATTCATTTGAACCCGCTTTTCGATCGTTAGAAACCAGTTTTCGGTTCATTTGGACCCGTCATTCGGTTCTTGTAAAGAAACGGTTCTTGCGAACCGGTTCCTCGATTCTGTACATCAATACTACCCACGACTGCTGCATATCTCAAAACGGGATGACCCCGCTCAGCGTTATCTTGCGATCAAACTGTGCGCTTACTAGTTTTACATTCACTGATTGGGACTAACAGTTTTACACCGGTTCCGAACGGTATTTTGAGATGCTTTATAATGGCAACAGTATCGCCATCACTAAGTGACAAGAAAGAAATGTAAGAAATGAGCAGGGATCGAACTCTCGTTCTCACGTACAAGAAACACTACCATTGCACCACCGATGACCAAAATAATCTGAACAAATTATGTGGGGCTAAAATTTTAAAATTCGATAAGATTTTCAAGTTATTGCTTGACCCAATAACCCTTTAAGAGAAAAGCATTATGCGTTGCCAGCCTTTAGCCGGCATTAACAACGCTGGCTCTGAGGATTCGGCAGTTTATGCTTACACAGTCCAATACATAAAATGCAAACTCCTTCTCGTGTGAAATTTCTCGAAGTACTTATCGAAACTAACAAACCCCTATTTGGGTTTTGCTAGTTCGGATTGTATGGCGTCATGAATATTTTAGCTAGAACATGCAATTTTTCTCACACCTATATCTCGGAAACCAATTTGGAGTTTTGTTTTCGCGTCTTCGGCACAATTATAGCTAAAGACTAGGAGAAAAGAAGTGTAAAATAAACTAACCCCAAAAATCTGCATCTAGTGCCACAAAATTATTTTTTATCTTTTTCATCTTTTTCGGCCCATATTTTCGACAAGAATTGCGATTTGTGTTTGGGTTGCATAGTAATGAGTAAGTAATGTTTTTATTTGAATCCAATCAATTTTTGAAAACTTTTCCTACATGTTATGTACAAAATATCTGATTGTAAATGAAGTAAATACTAACACACGTGCATTTTATAAGACGGATTTGACAAACCCCTATTTACAATACTGATCTCATTCGTCGGGAAAATTATATGAAATTGATAAATGTTTTTTAATAAACAGTAGGCTATATATATGATTGAACTGTCGTGAAATTTACGAACAAAGGCTGTAAACGAAATATACAATACTGGTCCAATTGTTCGGAAAAAATATTTTAAAATTTATGTATCATTTCTTAGATTCTTAGAATTAGAATTTATGATTGAATTCTCATGAAAATCACACACAATGGGTGAAACCCAAATTATCGTACTGTATAAGAATACTAAAAGCTGTTATACCGCGTTTATGCTGCAACCGAAATCTCGATTGTCTAGATTTCATTTCAACATGCTTTTAGGAAAGAAAGGAAAAGTTAGGAAAAAATCGTGTACAGCCAGACGAAACAAATAAATTGGTGAAAACAGTGCTCAATTACTTTCATAACATCAATGTATGTACCTATGACATTGAAATTACATTTTCTGCATCACCACTTTGATGAGCTCTTACACCAATTTCCCACCTAATCGGACGAACAAGAAGAGCGATTCCATCAGATCACCATGCCAATAAAAGAACGATAAAAAGGAAAAAAGCTGGATGCATTGCATGCAGAAGTTTGTTGATGGAGTCATAAGGTATCCCAATATGAAGATGAAGATGCAGGCACCGAAATCTCGGAGGACGATAGATTTGAAGGACACACCGAAAGAGATATGTCATTGAAAGTGCTATCACGCTCAGATGATGATGATGATTCAGATCATGGACCTGAACCACCAACGAAAAAACCAAGAGCAATAACTTCACAGGCTTCACCGAGAGCATCAACTTCATCCATTAATTTAATGTTTTTTTGTCTTTTGCTACTTTTCTTGAAATTTCGATGTAAAATACATCTGCAAAATTAATACTTACTTTTATCTTGATGGAAATAAAGATAAAAAAGATTACTTTGGGGATGGTTTACGAGATATGAAAAACTGATGTTAGTCCACAGTTTGGCAGCTATGGGCCGAAAATTGTGGAAAAAGGTAGTAAAAATGAAATTTTTCGACATTTTTGCAATTTTGAGGCGCTAGATGCAGTTTCTTTGGGGTTAGTTTGTTTTCCATTATTTTTCTCCTAGTCTATAGCTACAATTGTAGCGAAGACATGAAAACAAAACTCCAATTGGTTTCCGAGATATGGCCGTTAGAAAAATTGCATGTTCCTCGGAAAAATTAAGATTTAGTCAAAATATACATGAGGCCTTAAAATCCCAACAGCACTTAAACTAGCAAACCCCAAATAGGGGTTTGTTAGTTTAGATAAGTATTTCAAGAAATTTCACACGAGAAGTAGTCTGCACTCGATGACTTCAAAAATGTTGCATAGTGTTATTAAAGCATAGGGATTTTTTCTTTTGAGGTCCCACTAATACCGTCTCCTGTATAGTTTTTTTTCGATTCATCAGATCTCCAATATTATAAAAAGGATTGTGTGTTCTAAATTTCGACCTCCGAGGTATTGAAAAATCTATATAATTTGTCGGTCTTATTTTGGGTTGTTTTACCGAAAAACATTATCTGCTTGAGGGGCCTCGGATATCATATCGTATGTTGGTAAATTTCTTATTTGAGATTTCTAATGGTCAATAAAATAGGATGCTAAAACACCAAAAAACTTCGAGTCGATGTCTAGGATAACAGATCAGATTTTTTTCGGTTAGGGGAAAACTATGTAAACGCCGTGGGTAAGGTTCGAACTCTCATTCGCATGGACGATCGTTTCGATGTTTGTGAATCATCATATTCTGCAGCGTCTAGCTCGTTAAGCCACCGCAGTGTGTATTCACACTTATTACTAAACGAAGTCTTTTATCGGGTAGAGGGATTATTCTCCTGTACCTATACGTTGCTTTTCTACTTACACGCACTGGTGCCGAAGGTTTGAAAGTTCTATTCATAGAACCCAACTATTCTGAATGTAGTTTTTGTTCTGCTTTTGTTTTGGCTCTACCATATTTTTTTTTTGATTTTATGGAGTTAGACAAGAAACTTTCTAGTCAAGAAAGTTATGTATTTTTAACAGCTTCAACGTCAGATATCTTGATAACAAAGGAAGTTATCGATAACTTTTATTTATGCTGCTGATTTGGAGATATTTCACAAAACTAAGTATCGAATTTAGGAGCAACGGAAATCGTACCCATGCCGGATTTTTTTTTTGTGAAGTCAACGACGGCGAGCCGTATTATGTTGGCAAATATTGGCGGATTCTTTATCCTTGATTTAAATGGAATGTGATTGCCAATGACAAAAGAAGCGGCGGCTTATATCCTAGCATATACGCCGATGCTCTCGACGGCGGCGCAAAAAATTAAAACAATCCAATGCAGCGGCTATACTCTCTAGAGATGAATACTGCAGATATCATTGGCGTCAAGTATGGACGAAATATCGGATTACGACCTAAGCGAAAATGTGTGCCTATAGTCTTAAGCGATCTGTAGCGACAGACGACATTATTTAATCGTCGTCGTCTTTATAATATCGTCGTTATCTTTTTATAATATGCAAAACCCACTAGGTTTGCAAAAAACACGAAACACTCGTGACAACAATGTTTAATTTCCACTCGTTCCTCCATCAGCGGATTGTTCGCTCAACGTAGTTCGGCAGTAGATTTCTGGAGAAGGTGTTGGCAACGTTGGTAGATCGTCGCTGATTGGTTGGTTAAGAAAAAGGGGAGCAGCAAAAATATTGCATCGGGAGCGATGACAAAATTATTATTATTGATACTGAAGTTCGGAAGCAGCTGGCAGCAAAAAAGGAGAAAACCTATATAAACTAAATTTACATAAAAAAGTATAAAAACATTTTCTTCTATTTTTAACAAATGTAATGTTACAAAAAAAATATAAATAGTAAAACAAATTAAATGAATAAGATATAAAAAAAAAAAAAGAAAGCAATTAGTTTCTGGTGTCACAAAAATTATTGTGACGGACATTTGGCGCCCAACGTGGGGCAACTCCTGACAAAAATTGCCCGTGTACAGGATAAGTCCTGCAATTAAATCATTTTTTGAAACTTGTGCGGTTTGAAGTTATTGCTGAGGTTGTTACTATTATTATTGATGCTCTGAAACTGGTTGATCTTGGCTGGTATTAGAAGCTGATGCTGTTGAAATTCTACTATTGGAATCTTGTTGGAAACTTGTGCTAGTGAATCTATTGCTGGGATTTGGACTATTGCGGTTGGCTGTTGTAACATTGGCGAGTTGAATTGCTGGTTGAGATTTCTATCAATTTGGAGTGGTGAATTATGGGAAACGATAAGGTTGTATGAAAATAAATATAAATTGTTTAGTAATGCTATGAAAGTCAATTCGACCAAGACTAATCAGTTACATGCTTAAATTCTTCATTTAAATTAAAACTTTTAAATTGAATAATGCAATTAAAAACGGAGATTTAAGCGAGTTTATACTTGATCGAATAGACTTCTGATTATTCGCCATCGCAATAAATGTTCATACACACACACATAATCATTTAACACATTCACCCGTTCATACATACACACATAATCATTTAACACAGTCACCCGTTCACACACACAATTTCCTCTCACATTAACCCTTTCGTAACCAACTCCATCCAATCATAAACATATTCCTATAGCCGAACATTTACGTTAAGAATTTGTTGTGGCTCTTATTTTCTTACAGTTGGTGTTGACTTAAGTGGAACGTATACTGTTTGGAGACGGAAGAACAAAGAATAGGAAAATTTAGTGCCACTTGCTAAATTTTAAATAAACTAAACTTGAATAAAAAAAAAAAAACCTTATTTTAATTAAAAAAAAAAAATCAGTCTTGTGGTTTGCGTTAATTTTAATTTGTTAAAATGTCTGAGACAGACAGTCTGGCTACGTTGATGAAACAACGGTCGTCTGCTAAGGGCAATATTAGCCGAATAAAGAAAATGTATATGGATGGCACAGCATCGCTAAATCCAATAGATGTGGAATGTAGGTTGGAGATTTTGAACTCCTACATAAAACAGTTGATGGCTTATCAGTCTGAAATAGAAAAGATAAGTCCTGATGATAATAAGCGAGGTGAATTAGAGGATATATGTGTAAGCACCAAATCGCTGTTGCTTACGAAACTAGGTAGACGTCGGACAAGTGTAGCTCAAGACTGCACAATGGGTGTTCAACTTCCTCCGGCGAATCGTCTTCCTCACTTGAAAATTCCAAAGTTTAGTGGCAAGTACTCAGAGTACAAAAATTTCATAACATGTTTTAATAATTTGGTAAATGATGACCCAACACTCTCTACTATTGAAAAGTTCAACCATTTGCTTAACAGCCTTCATGATGACGCCTTGCGTACAGTTAAAGTTTTCCAAGTTAATGAAGAAAATTATCCTAGCGCCCTACAAAGACTCGCCGAAAGGTATGATAATGATTGTCTGATTTTTCAGGATCATGTGTCTGCTTTATTTAAAATCAAGAAAATGTATAGGCCATGTGCCTCAGAATTAAGGCAAATTGTTGACACAGTATCTGCTGTCCTTGATTCGCTCTCTCATCTGGGAACGGATGAGGAGATAACTCACGCGATCATAATACATTTGGTTCTATCAAAAATTGATCCCGATTCTAAATCGAAATGGGATGAGCAATTAGATTATGGAAAATTGCCAAAATGGATCGACTGTGCTTCAGTTTTGACTAGGCGCTGCCAATTTTTGGAGGTAAATGAAGATCGGTCAACAAAACCTGGCCAAGATTATAATAAAAATTCGAATGCCAAACCAAATTATAAGGAAAAGAAAAATACGCAGTTTTCATTTTCCTGTACTGATGCCAAGGGAGAAGATTGCGTATTTTGTACTGGCAAGGATCATTCCATTGCTTCATGTTCAATGTTTACCACATTACAAGTAACTCAACGATTCGAATATACGAAGAAAAAAGGTTTATGTATTAATTGTTTGAAAATTGGGCATTCAGTTAGAAAATGTCGTGCTGCTCGTTGTAATTTGTGCCAGCGTCCTCATCATATTCTTTTGCATAATCAAGATTTAATTCGACAAGATGGTTCTGCTTTGACGAGTGACAGTAGTTCTGCACAAAGCTTTAGAATTTCAAATGCTGCTGTGAGTAACAGTTCAGCTCAACGTTTACAATTACCTGCTGCGATGAATCGTAATACAGGTCAATGTAACGAATATAATTCGTCCTTTGCTGGTGCTACTAATAGCAATTCAGCACAATGTTCAAATTCGCAGTCCAATAGGGGACAACACAATAATGCTACTTCAATGTATGCAGATGGTGAAAACCAGCAGATAATACTGGCCACTGCAATGGTGAAAATTAAGGATAAATGTGGAAATTATCAGATGGCTAGAGCTTTGCTGGATTCAGGTTCGCAAATTAATCTCGTTACTGAAGAAATAGCTCAACGACTTTCGTTGAAACGATTCGATACAGGTTTGAACATAGTTGGTATTGGAAATTGTAATAGGAAAGTGAAGCATGGAATCAATACATATATTAAATCTTGTGTCAATGATTTTCAATTCATGGCAGAATGCTTTGTCATTAAATCAATAGCTGGTAAACAGCCCAATGAACAAATTGAAAAGAATAGTTTAGGAATTCCTGCAAATTTAGTTCTTGCGGATCCTAACTTTAACAGACCACAGAAAATTGACATTCTTGTTGGAGCTGAAACGTTTTTTGAATTATTGTCAATCGGACAAATAAAATTAGGACCTTGTTTGCCTATCTTACAGAAAACAGTCTTAGGCTGGATAGTATCCGGTAAATGTGAGGTGAAGGATAATTCGTCATCCCAGTTATGCCAGATAATAACTAAAAGCGACGAGGATAAATTGGATGCGTTAAATCAATTAGTGGAAAGATTTTGGGAATTAGAACAAGTTCCAACTTGTAGCAAAATGACAGATGAACATTTGTTGTGCCAAAATCATTTCGATGAAAATACCCGTCGAATTGAAGACGGTAGATTTGAGGTTCGGCTGCCTTTCAAAACAGACCCAATGATTTTAGGATATTCATATGAAATAGCCAAGCGTCGTCTTCTATCTCTCGAACGTAGAATTGCTAAAAATCCTGAAGTAAAGGATATGTATGTAACATTCATGAGAGAATATATTAATCATGGTCACATGTCACCTGTGAATAACTTAGTTCCAAGTTCGCCTCACTATTTCATTCCGCATCAATGCGTTATTAGAGCTCACAGTACCACTACGAAATTAAGAGTTGTTTTTGATGCTTCAAGCAAAACATCAACTCATAAATCACTAAATGACACTTTAATGGTTGGCCCTACAATACAGGAAGACTTGTTCTCAACTTTGTTGAGATTTCGTTTGAATAAATTTGCCATTACGGCCGATATTACGAAGATGTACAGGCAAGTCAGGGTCCATAAAGAAGATCGCAAGTTTCAATTAATTTTATGGCGAGAAAATCCAGATTATCCCATTCAAATTTTCGAATTAAATACAGTCACTTATGGAACTGCTCCCGCGCCTTATCTTGCGATCCGATGCCTTAAGGAAATTAGTGATATTTTTAAGGAAGTTTATCCTTTTGGTTCTAATATTATAGCCAATGATTTCTATGTTGACGACTTGCTATCAGGTGCAGATAGCATAGAGCAACTTGATCAAATTCGTCATGAGGTCATTCAGATTTTAAGTTCTTGTGGATTTAACTTGGCTAAGTGGTATACAAATTGTATGGAATATGAAAATGATGAGCTCGTGAGGCAGTTAGAGTTGAATGACTCTGAATCAACTAGAACCCTTGGGATCATATGGAAGCCATATGACGATAATTTATGTTTTCAATTGGATGATAATTTTGGAAACCTTCCTGCCACAAAGCGAAATATTCTATCGGTTTCATCCCGTCTTTTCGATCCTTTAGGGTTGCTAGCTCCTATAGTGGTTAAAGCAAAAATTTTATTGCAAGAAATATGGGAAAATAA
Organism: Phaonia tiefii; assembly: GCA_963931995.1. Taxonomy (NCBI): domain Eukaryota; kingdom Metazoa; phylum Arthropoda; class Insecta; order Diptera; family Muscidae; genus Phaonia; species Phaonia tiefii. The sequence goes on along the minus strand of OZ008367.1, from coordinate 142,420,040 downwards.
TCTGGATTGGGATGAATCAATTCCCCAGAACTTGGACACCACATGGCAACATTTTAAAAAAATACTATCTCAAGTCTGTAAAATTGATATACCTCGATTTGTTGGTACTGCACCAGGAGTTAACATGCAGATACATGGATTTTCCGATGCCTCAATGAAAGCATACGGCTGCTCCATTTATATAAGGTGCGAAAATTTAGATGGTATATCAACGAAACTACTTGTTGCAAAGTCAAAAGTTGCTCCATCGAAGAAGGTGAAGACTTTGCCAAGATTGGAACTTTGTGCAGCACATTTGTTGTCAAAGTTGTGGAAAGTGGTGAAACCTAAACTTTCAAGATTTGAGATAAAGGATGTTATATTTTGGAGCGACTCTGAAATAGTACTTCATTGGGTTAAAACTCATCCCTCATTGTTACATACATTTGTTAGCAATCGCGTATCTGATATTCTGGAAAAGTCGTCAGATGCATGTTGGCGATATGTTCCAACTGCTCAAAATCCAGCTGATATTGTTTCGCGTGGGTGTGACGTTGATGAAATTAAATCGTCAATTTGGTTCACTGGGCCAAAATTTCTCAGTTATTGTTCTGAAGAATGGCCAAAAAATCCACATTTTGAATTAAGACCCGAGTTGTGTGCATTAGAGAAGAAGAAGACGAAGGTGACGCTATTGAATATGGAATCTGTAGAGGACGATTCGAATCTAGTATTGAGAACAATTGAGAAGATTTCGTCATACGAAAAGGTGATTCGAATTGTGGCGTACGTATTACGATTTATACGAGGGCTAAAAAATAAATGGCTTACTACCAAACAAGTTGGTGGCCAAAGGCAAACATTAAGTGTTATTGAATTAAATTTTTCATTTTTGAAAATTACTGAAATACTTCAAAGTATCGAATTCAAGGGGGAAATTCGTACTCTCATTAACTCTTCACTGCCTAAGCAGAATAAAATTCAGAAATTGACCCCGTTTATTCAAAAACAGGAATTCAACAAAATGCATGTTTCGTTATTACGAGTTGGAGGGCGTCTCAGTAAATCTTCGCTTCCCTATGAATCGAAATATCCTCTGCTTTTAAAGGGCGATTCACATTTTGTTAGAATTTATTTCTTTCATCTTCATAAAGTGAATTGTCATGCAGGACCAAAAGCTTTGCTCGGACTATCTCGTGAGAAGATTTGGGTTATTAATGCTCGAAAACTGGCTCGAAGAACGGTAAATAGTTGTATGCCTTGTTTTCATTTTCAACCGAAACTGGCTTCGCAAATAATGGGTGATTTACCTCAGGACAGAACAAGAAGTTGCCGTCCATTTTGGGTGTGTGGTGTTGATTTGTGTGGTCCAGTGTACACTTCGTTGAGAATAAGAGGAAGGCCACCAACGAAAACTTATATAGCTGTATTTGTGTGTTTTGCTTCTAAAGCAGTTCATTTAGAAGCGCTATCAGATTTGCAGACTGATACTTTTCTGTCTACTTTGAACAGGTTTGTGGGCAGGAGGGGTCTTCCAAAGACGATCTGGTGCGACAACGCCACAAATTTCGTAGGAACCGCTCGGCTATGGAGCAACATAGAGAAGGCGAAGGTGAAACAAATGAACGCCGAGAAGGGGATAGAGTTTCACTTCATCCCACCCCGAGCACCTCACTTCGGAGGATTGTGGGAAGCGGCGGTGAAGTCCGCGAAATCGTTACTGCTTCGAACAGTAGGCACAGCGAGTCTGACATTCGAAGAGCTAACCACAGTGCTCGTGGACGTCGAGGCCGTGCTCAATTCCAGGCCAATCGTGGCGATCACCCAAGACCCCAACGACGAAGAAGCTCTAACTCCAGGGCATTTGCTAATCGGGTCATCGCTCAAAGCGCTGCCAGGAATAGAAGATCGATGCAGCAAGGGAGGCTCCTTGAAGCAGTTTCGGCGACTATCATCGCTCAAGGCACACTTTTGGGCCGTGTGGCAGCGGGACTATGTGCGGGATCTTCAACAACGCTCCAAGTGGACAACCGCAACAGCCAACGTCAAAATCGGCGACGTCGTCATCGTTCACGAAGACAACCTTCCTCCTCAGAAGTGGTTGCTAGGCAAGATAGAGGAGGTAGAAACCAGCAGCGATGGCAAAGTTCGAGTCGCAAGCGTCAGAACAAAAAGCGGCGTATTTAGGCGACCGATTCACAAACTGGCTCCACTTCCAATAATTGATTCGCAGGCTGATGTTGATAACGAACTTCAGCCTTGCAAAGGGGCCGGTGTAGCGACAGACGACATTATTTAATCGTCGTCGTCTTTATAATATCGTCGTTATCTTTTTATAATATGCAAAACCCACTAGGTTTGCAAAAAACACGAAACACTCGTGACAACAATGTTTAATTTCCACTCGTTCCTCCATCAGCGGATTGTTCGCTCAACGTAGTTCGGCAGTAGATTTCTGGAGAAGGTGTTGGCAACGTTGGTAGATCGTCGCTGATTGGTTGGTTAAGAAAAAGGGGAGCAGCAAAAATATTGCATCGGGAGCGATGACAAAATTATTATTATTGATACTGAAGTTCGGAAGCAGCTGGCAGCAAAAAAGGAGAAAACCTATATAAACTAAATTTACATAAAAAAGTATAAAAACATTTTCTTCTATTTTTAACAAATGTAATGTTACAAAAAAAATATAAATAGTAAAACAAATTAAATGAATAAGATATAAAAAAAAAAAAAGAAAGCAATTAGTTTCTGGTGTCACAAAAATTATTGTGACGGACACGATCCACAGACTTCTTATTCATGAGCAGGAGTTTGAGGCGATCATTTTTTTTGATAAATGAATTTGAGAAATTATTACCAAAAAATTTTGTGAACATGATAGTACTGCAAACAACTTCGATTACATTCTTATTTGGTATCAAGAAGGGCTGTAAACCAACAATAAACATCAATGATACCTGATGTTCATGCTCACGAATGACAAGTCAGTGGTTCGCTTTAATGAATACAATCGATAACAGATAATCGAAATGAATACAATCGATAACAGATAATCGAAATACTACCGGGAATTTTTTTTTGCTATTTGGTGCTTCAGTGTTTAGTTTTTGGCAGTTCGCACGTGATTCGAAGTCAAAAATTTCCAGTTTGCCATGACATTTCATCATCAATAAATGCACAAACCGTAAACCAACACATACATAGACACTTTTATTCGCTCAATAAATTAAACAGTTCAATAATACCAGATAGAGGCAATAGTAAACAACGTTCAACAAAGGAACAAGAACCGAATTTCGTTTTTTGTGGCAAACTTGTTCTGTTAAATACAATACAAATGTATACCAACGATAAAAGTCAACAAAAAAGTGCAAAATACATTTAAATTTTTCAGTTCTACACCAAAACGACATGAAAAAGTTAAGTGAACATATTTTGTAACTCTACCTGGTGTAAGTTAATTTTAAGTTTAATTGCTCTAATTTCCACAAACCTACGACGAAGAGTGTGAAATGAAACGTCAGATGAGAGAATAAAAGTATATATGTATGTATTGGTCTATGGCACAAACGAACGCCGCTTTCAAATCATTCAGTTTTATTATCAAAAATTCGTGCGCAGTGGAAAATGTCTGTTCGCAAGTTACCCCCATGTGAAGGTCGCCATAATCGACCTACCCAGCAGGCTATTCAAGCCATTGTGACCGAATTTCACACCAGTTTCAATCTATTGAACATCAATCTCCAAAAACCCGTATCTGTAATGCGCGTACCGAGCATAGAGTAATCTCATACTAGAGAGAATCTTTGGCTCATCTGACGTTTCCTTTCACACTCTTCGTGATGCAGTCGGTGTGATAGAGAGATGTTTGACGAAAAGTGACATACACCAGGTAGAATTACAATAACTTCTTGCTTCAATTTTTCATGTCGTTTTGGTCCAAAACTGTGAAATTTAAATCTGATTTATACTTTTTTATTGACTGTTATTGTTTGCAGACATTTGAGTTTTATTTAACACAATAGTGGTCTTCATGAAAGCTCGAAAGAACCTCGTAAACTCGAAAACATCGTAAACTTGCACAGCAAACGTCAAAACAAACAAATTTCCCATACAAAGCGACGTGCTCAAAAGTGGAAAGTTTTCGAGGCAAATTTGCTGCGCAAACGTGGGATGGAGAAACGTGTAAACTTTTGACATTTCGTTGTCATCTGACTAGGATGGATAAATAAGGTGATAGCACTAGAACAGTAGAAAAAGTACACATACATAATACATGCAATTGCTACTGCTACCACCTTATGTATCCATCTTGGTCAGCTGATATGGTTTTGAACACAACTACGCTGAGCAACTTTACCTGGTGCCTCATGCAACGGTGCGAGGGAAACTTACGCTGAGCAAAAGTTCTCGGCTTTCACGTTTGCATGAATGCCGCTAATAATTTTAACACAGAAAACGAAATGCCGTTGTTTTGTCTGGTATTAGTAAATCAATCCTTTTCAACATCGAACGTAAATATAACACCAGGCCAAATGTCATAAATTTGGTGAGAGAACTATTAGGTCTACTATAAGTATTAGTCTATGGTACCGAGGAGAATATTGCTGCTGTGTCCGCCAGTGTTAATGAATATTGCGATATGTCCATCTGTGGCCGATCACAGCAAATGGGTTTTTGTTATCCGACCACCTAAAATATTTTACGTAAGGACCTCAGTCTAAGGCCATACAAAATACAGATGATGCAGGAGCAGATGACAGACGACCTACCACAACAACATCATATTTTCGGTGAATGGGCCTTAGAGAAACTGGAAGATCACTTTTTTTATTGAAAAATTATCTTCAGCGACTAGGCTCAGTTTTGGCTCAATAGGTACGTCAGTAAACAGAATTGCCGAACGAGTGGCCAGAGGCTGTTTAAGAGCTGCAAATGCACCCAGAAAAAATTCACTCTTTGGTGCGGTGTATGGGTCGGCGGCATCATTGGTCCTTACTTCTTCAAAGACAATGATGGCCGCAATGTTACGGTCAAAGCATTAAGGTATAGTTTGATGATCATTGACTTTTTTTGCTCAACATTTTGGTCAAAATTGAAGACTTTCACTTGGTTGACATGTGGTTTCAACAGGATGGTGCCACATGCCACACTGCACGCGATAACATGAACCAATTGAGATGGCAAGTTTGGTGAGCTTTTAATATAACGTTGTGGCGCCGTCAATTGGCCGCCTCGTTCGTGGGAATTGACCCCACTAGACTAGTTTTTGTGGGGGCACGTGATGTCTGTCGTCTATTGGGACAAACGAACCACGATTGTTGCCTTGGAAGACAAAATTACACGTGTAATTGCTGAGATACCGACCGAAATGTTGAAAAAAGTGTGAATAAATTGGACTTTCAGAATGGACCACGGGAAGCATTGTCGTGGCCATTATAACCACGAAATAATCATTAAAAAGTAAATGGCAAGCACTGATTTGTCGCTCCAAATAAATATTTTATTGACTTGTTCAAAATTTCTGTGTTTCTTAAATCAAGGGGTACCGATGAGACAGCTGTTCAAGTTAGTACTTGGAGAACAAATAGAGAATGTGCTATCAAAGAAGGCTCGTTGATAGGGATTGGGTTGCGGGGTGTGATTTTCAAACTTCTGCTGCCGAGTGTCAAGCCAAAAGTACAAAACACAGCAACTGGGAGTAAATTTTGCCAACTAAATCGATTAAAAAAGGGATATTCAGTGAAACAAAATCTAAATGTAATGAAGTGTTAGAGTAAAGATATTTGTGTAGATCCCAATTAATACGAAAATTGTTAAAATTAAAGATTGCTTTCATTCTCTATATGTTTTCCTCGTAGGTCTCGGAACTCGTTAGTACAAAAAGTAACTAGTGCACACTCTTATAGTATTACTCGGTGTCTTAAATTGTCAAAATCCAAATTGCAAAAAAATCGCCATTACAATTGAACACACATTTTGATTACTCCGTGAACTGTGGTCCTAAAGAAGAGGTCTTTAATCGCCTGTAAATTGTTATTTTCCATTTAAATTTACAACATTTATTATTGAATTGATATTTTTCTCTCTGTACTGATGCAATTTTTCAACTGTTCCTACTTCTTTAATTCGTAGTAATTCTGGCTGGCAGGATGGCTGTCCATCTCTCCGCCGCTGTAGGGGCACACTTCATCGGCTGTGATGTGTGTAAAATTGAAAGAGTGGGGGTGGGTTGTGTTGGATGTATTGAGGGTGGTGGCAATTGAAACATAGGCTCAGCGCTGTGGAAATTACAAAACACAGAAAACTGTAGCCCAAAATGTGTAGCCTACTACTACTGTTCCAGAGTGTGGGTGTGGGTGTACGATGAATTGCCTCTTTCGACGTCAGTTGCGCTGTTGTTGTTAGCTGGCTTGAAAATGCGTTTTGAATTTCCTTTTTTTCCATTGTCGGTTGTCGGTTCTCGGATCTCGTTTTTTTTTTTAATGGCAATAGTAAAAAATGGGAATAAAGTATCCGCAAATATAATAATGAAACACAAAACAATACAACAATCCTGTTGCGTTTTTTTTTGTTTCATTTTCATGCTGCTATTATTGCTGAAGGATATGGTTATTTTCTCTTCTTCTCTGTCTCCCTCTCTCTCTCTCACTCTCTCCGCGTTCATCTATCTCGCATTGCTCAATTCGATTTAATTTATTTCGCAATTGTATAATTGTAAAATTATTAAAACTGACAATTGTAAATGAAAGAAAATATAAAAAAACAAGAACAACGGCCAAATGATATCGTCCAACAAAAGCGATTATTTATTTTATTAATGCAGTCATTTAACCAGAAAAATTGAATCACAAAAGGTTCATTGGATGCTTCAGGGAGGGTAAATTCCTTATGCCTTTAAACATGGCCACAAAAAAATGAATTACGAGGTTTACAGCATTTAACAAAAAACAACGGTATAATGGACAATGTGACCCATAAAATTCGGATGAAAATGTATGACTATGAATATCCAAAAACAGAGGGAAACAAATTTCTGGCTCTGGAACTGAAATGCATAAAATTTATTAGTTTTTACTGCTTAACAGAAGAGTGATTGGGAATTTACATATACAACATATTAAGATCCGGTTCCAGGTGTTACAAACAGAATGATAAACTTTATATTCACTACTGCTTTAGGCAGAGGGTACAAAAAATCCTTTTAAAGTCAGATGTATGATTATGTCAGATGTATGACTATGTCAGATGTATGAAATACCTATGTATATATACAAAAGTATAATCATATATTAAAGAGATCGCTTCGTCACACGCGTAAAATTGTTTATCGTTTTGACGAATAGATTCATCGAATATAAGCTAACGTTCAAATTCATGCCTTCAGAAGAAATTAATCTATTAATTGAAAATATTTCGTTACTGTGAGGAATATTTTTTTTATTACTGGGATGAATATATTTCATTACTGGGGCGAATGTAATTCATTGCTGAAGTGAATGTTTCATGGTTACGATAAATATTGTTGAGAAAATATGCTTACATTTCTGGTCTAACTAATATTTATGAGAGCAACAGCAGAATGTTAATTAACAGTGTGTTAAACTTGCGAACAGGTTGTGGTCTGTATGCTGCTTGATTGTTCTAACAGTTTAGTGATATATATTTATATATATATGTCCTTTATTTATTTAAACAGAATATAACAATATTACAATAAAAGTTTAAATAAAAGATTCACGAAGATCATAGGGCGTCAACAATTTCTCGACATTGATTTCTCTCTCTGGAAAGTGATTTTTTGGATCCATGATATTTGAGTTTGTTCGTATTCCTTTTCCAAGCACCACTTCCTTTAATTTGCTCTTCATCTCGCTTCAAACACAGTCCCGAAGCGAAAAATTTTTATCTACGAAGAGGCACGTTGGGCTGAGCTCAACAAATTTTATCAGCATTTTAACTGGAAGCTTTGTTTTCTGGACAATGACATAGATGCTGCTGCTGAAATGATCGAGAAGATAATTTTGATTGGTATGAATTCATTCATTCCGACGAAAATTATTACGGTTAAAGTCCTTTCTCTCCCTAGTGGAAGTAAGAGCTTTTGGTCATTTGGAAGAAGAATAAAGGATAGTTCTTCCTCTATCCCAACTCTTCTTAAAGATGACATAACATTCACTGAACCGGTTGATAAAGATAACCTCTTGGCTGAAATGTTTGCAAGGAACTCTTCCTTGACGGATAGCAATCAACCACTCCCCGTGATCAATTACGTATCTTGTTCCATGCCCAAGATATTTTTTCGAACGCGAGGAGTTAAAAAGGTTCTTGCGAATCTCGTCGTAAATAAATCCCCGGGCCCGGATGGCATATCTGCACTGGTGTTGGGTAGGTGCTCTTCGACGCTGGCGAGTCCACTGCGCAACCTTTTCAACCTTGCATACCGTGCCGGAGTCTTCCCGGCACGTTGGAAGCTTGCTAATGTCCAGCCAACCCCTAACAAAGGTGATGCAAGTAACCCTGCAAATTACCGCCCAATTGCAATTTATTCTGCGCTCTCGAAGGTTATGGAGAGCATAGTTAACCACCATCTAGTGAAATATTTTGAGTCCAATAACCTTCTTAACGATCGGCAGTATGGCGTCCGTAGAATGAGATCTACTGGAGACCTGATGGCGTTCCTTTCGGAACAGTGGAGTTGATCCATCCACCGGCTTGGTGAGAGTAAAGTAGTGGCTCTTGATATTTCCAAGGCCTTTGACAGAGTATGGCACGATCCACTCTTGTCAAAGATCGCTGCTTTTGGTGTCGGTGATAATTTCACTCAATTTATATCAAGTTTTCTCAGAGATCGGACTATACGAGTTGTTGTAGATGGGGTTTCATCCGCCGAGCATAAATTGACTGCAGGTGCACCACAGGGCTCTGTTCTTTCTCCTTCTCTTTTTCTTACTTTCATTGACGATCACATTGGTCAGACTGTGAATCCAATCTACTCTTTTGCGGATGACAGTAATCTCTGTCATTCTTATTCATTCGACCGTAGGCCAAGTCTTCAAGAGATTGAAGTCAAACGCCGGACAATGACTGAAACACTCGGCCGGGATCTGGTGTCCATTGTTGAATGGGGTCGAATGAATAGAGTAGATTTTAATGCGGGTAAGACCCAGTGTTGTTTGCTGTCGCATAAGCAGATTGCTGACCCAGGTGTGTCGTCATTGTCTATGGACGGTGTGGATATTGATGAATCAGACGCTCTTGATGTTCTGGGCATGAAAATACAATGTGATGTCCATTGGGCAATACATTTATTTGAAGTGTCGAAAGATGCATTCAAGTGTCTGGGCTTTTTAAAACGGTGCAAGAAATACCTCACTCCATCTGATCTTCTCAATATCTACACCACCTACATCAGGCCAAAGATGGAATATAACTCCTATATATGGGCAGGTGCTCCTAGGACATCTTTGGAGCTTCTCGACCGTGTCCAGAGGAGAGCGATTGTGTTGATAGGGGACAGTAGGGTATCCAACTCTATTGTCTCCCTTGAGTATCTTCGAAATGTGGGTTGCGTGTCGCTGTTCTATCGATATTTCCACGGTATGTGTTCCTCGGACATCCGTGAACTTATATCAGACGTGAGGATATTTAACCGAAGCACGCGCCTTTCCAGGAACTCTCATACGTTTTTTATCGAGTGGCCTGTTGACCGCACTACACACTATAGAGAAAATTCGTTCTTCAGCCGTACAGTCCGTATGTGGAATATACTTCCGGCTAGTGTATTTCCCACCAATTGTGACATACAAAGATTCAAGGCAAATGTCAACAGACACTACTCCCTCTTTCCACCCTCCACTACCTCAATTTTCTTTCGCCAACACAATGCACTGCATTTATAGGGGGCATCCCCTGAGTGTTGGTTTGATAAAAAAAAAAAATTTGGTTGTATTCCTGGTCTTCGATGCCCATAAGAGTTCCACTGAAGTGCCGCTCAAGCAATATCTGTTGTTTGGCGCCTAAGAATATGACCGATCCAAGTCCATGTATTTCTACGTATAACTAATTCAATTGATCCGTTACATGTACGTTGTCACAAGTATTCATTAGAAATTGTCTTAGACCAGTACATAGGGAGTATTTGCCTCAGACAACTATTGACAAACGTTTGGGCTTTCTTCATTGTCAGCTTCGTCAAGCTCCAAGTAGTACAACCGTACAATAGTAAAGTCTTCAAACTGCAATTGAATATTCGCAATTTTTGCGTAGGTTTAGAAATGCAACACGAGCCTTATTTCTACACGCTGAAAAATCTGTCGTTTTTTGTTGTTTGGATGCAAATATAACATGTGTTTGTAGCTTGTCGCTAATATAATATACTTGTGCCCAAACACATCGTGTTTGCTTCAATATTACATATTTGAGACAACATGATTAAACAAAAAAAAACACAATCAGTGAGATGTGCGCTTTCTAGTTTTACACTCACTGATTGGGACCTAAAGTTTTACACCGGTTCCGAACGGTATTTTGAGAAGCATTTTCATGGCTAAGTACTCGATAGTTTCGCCATCACTAAGCGAGGGGACCGTCGTAGGAAGAAATGTAAGGTGGTCTGAGCAGGGATCGAACCCACGTTCTCATGTACAAGAGCCGCGCTCACTAGCCATTGCACCACCGACGGCCACGAGACAACATGATTAATATGTTATAATATATGTGTTTGAGACCCAAATATATCTGTGTTTGTGATACAAATGCAGCCGTGTTTGTTGCACTATTTATGCTCTCTCGAGAGCAAGAGAATAAAAGAAGGACAACCAGATTGTCCATCTTGTAAGTGTGTATTGGTATTTTTGAATATTTCTCTCAGTCAGTGATTCATAGATATTCCTGATTGCGCGTGTAAATTGGAGATGAAGATGATTATTTAGGCTGATGCATTGAGTTTTAATTTCATGTATTCGGTCGTCAATGGTTCATCGGATATAAGTATATGTATAAAGTATATATACTTCCGCATTATCGCATATGTTTCCATGTAAAAGCACAGTAAACATGCTAATGTTCTACTGTTCCGCTCTGCTCGACTACGCATTAGCTTTGTCTTCCTTACTACTTCTCCAATTGTTTTTTCACATTTCTGGGGAGTCTGTTTAGCTTGGCCTCGATCTCATCAAATTTGTGGGACATAAAACATATGTCATCTGCGTACTCGACATCATGTAGATGCTCATACATACTCCAGTGAATGCCGAACGGTGCTTCTGCGTTAATTGCCTGCATTACCTCGTCCATAAAAAGAGGAACTAATGTGGTGGACAATATACATCCTTGTCTAAATCCTGCAGATGTGGAGAAAGTTTGGCATTCCTTTCCATTAAAACGAACTTTATGCGCTGTATCTCTGTACAGTTCACGAACCATACACGCTGAAAAAACGGACTCTGTAATATATTCTATCAAACATATTCTTCAGGAACCATGTATATGTTTGCAACACACTTCGCCCTTTTTTACATTTAGATGCATTGAATGCATTATGTACTTGTTTTTTTTTCATGAAATGAGAATCTGCTTCTCTTTTGCTTATCCTGTCTTTTTTGTATCTCACGTTTTTGTTTTCGAAAGGTTTCAGCTATGGATTGGTACACAAAAAATATATTTATATACAAATCTAGTTCATGCAAGCCAAGCGTTCATTTCACAAATGGTCCGCCATTCCGATTTGCTCAGTAAAGGCTCGGACAGACAAAGGGCTTCACGTTGTTGCCGTTTCCAGTTTGATTCCTCACAATCGTTTCTCTCTTTGGTAGCACACATACATATATACGAAACACATACACAAAAACCAAAATAACATCACAAACCATTTAAGCGTCCGAGCCTCCGTCTAAAATTTTTTCACTGATCAAGCGTTCTTGATATCCTCTGTCCGATGAAGCATTGACTTCTGAATACCTGAAACTCCATCTGCAATTTACACGCCCATTCAGGAATATACTTATAATACACTTACAAGATAGACTCTCTCGTTGTTCCTCTTTTATTCTCTTGCTCTCGAGGGATCATAAACAGTGTAACAAACCCAGATGGATTTGTGTCACAAACACATATATATATATTTGGGCCGCAAACACATATTTATAACATATTAATCATTGTATATTGAATCATTGAATCATTAATATTGAATAGCAACCACAATGAGTTTGTACACAAGTATATTATATTTCCATCCAAACAACAAAAAACGACAGATTTTTCAGCGTATACCTGTATAAAGATAAAAAAAAATAAAAATTAAATGGTTTCCCGTTACATCCCATGAAGGGATTAGTGAGAGCTTCTCACAAACCAGTTAGCTGTGCGCGTTCTAGTTTTACACTGACTGATTGGAGCCTATTGTTTTACACCGGTTCTGAACGGTATTTTGAGAAGGTTTTCATTGCTAAATACTCGATAGTGTTGCGGTCACTAAGCTAGGTGACCGCTGTCGAAAGAAATTTAAGGTTGTCAGACCAGGGATCGAATCCACGTTATCATGCACAAGAGCCAGTACCATTGTACCACCAACGACCACAGTTTAAAGATAATGGGTACTGATTTTAATACCAATGTTCCCCCCACATAAGTACTTCTACTTAGTATTAAATGCACACATGAACTTTGTCATAATATGGTAAAGTCAGGGCAAAAAATCAAGAGCCGCTTCGCAGGGAATCCATGTATTCATATATTGCGGGAACCATGTATATGTTTTCAAGCATTGTTTTCCTGAATAGAACATTTGCAGTTTCTTTTTTATATATTTGTTTTGTTCTCTGTCATTTTTTTTTTGTTTTCAGTAGTTTTCAGGAAAACCATCCACGTTGGGTCAGAAAAACATATATTTTAAACATTGGGTCTCCAACATGTAATATTGAATAGTTAACGTGTTTAGACACAAGTATACTATATTTGCGACAAGCTACAAAGTCGTTATATTTGCATCCGAACAACAAAACAGACCGTTTTTTCGCCGTGTAGTATTCTCAAGTTTTTATATTTACATATAAAGTATTGCTATTTTTCCAATCTATGATGTAATTTTGAACCAACTTCTTAGAAAATGTACTACCGTGCAGCGTCCAAAGAAAAAAAATCACGACCAAATTATTGCAGAAAATCTTAATTCAAATGTTAGGCCTTTATTTTTGAGCCTCCTTCGGATGAAACTTGACGACTTAATAAATAATAAAAGCATTCGCATTTTCCATTTCACGTCAGACACACCATTATCGTACCCTTGGTCTTTTGTTGAAATGTGACTTGTTCCATTCAAGGTGAAGGTACTCCTTTCCCCAGCACGACCACCACCACCACCAGCGATGACAAAGTTCCTGAGGATGACGTAGTCGTAGACGTGGACGAGGATGTGGACAATGGCATCTATAGATACAACAACAAACAATCAAATCATTATTACAGGGATAAAAATGGCAACGAATAAATAATTGCCATTATCAAAGAGCAAAAGTAAATGTTGCTACCTCATGCCGATTGAATGCGCTTTCATGGATTATTACAAAAAGAACTACAGATGATGGAGTAGACGTTTAACGCTACAGATAATGATGCAAATTAAGGTATAAGACATCTACGACTTTACTCTCCAAATTCAGAACAACTAAGGGTAACAATGTACAATGTACAACAGCAGCAGGAGCTAGAGATGGAGCGGCAACGGGAGCGGGATCTTGAAGCAACAGCAAATTAAATCCATAGACTCAAGAAATAAGAAAATGTCACGTGACAATAGAAGATTTGTTAATCCTTAGGACGGGGTGGCTTGCAAGGATATTATCATACCATTTCCATGTTTGTGTGGAGCAGCAGCAGTTGGAGAGCAAGAATGCAATGGATTTGTGCCCTTTAGCCACATCATTAAATCAAATGTCGTGTACAAACCATAGAGCAATTCAAACAAATGCAGTCTATTGAAATTGATTCCACAAAGTCTCGGATATCAAAATCAATTTTAAGAAATGTCTGCGATAAATTTAAAACTCACTTTTAGATTTGAAAATAAAACAATTTAAAAACTGCAGCATAATTTCGAAAATTATACATTTTACTGATAAAATGTTTGCTTTTTGAATATTAGTATATCATGATGCACTGCCTCTTACATGATGCAATAATGCGTCTTACTTACACAATCGAATGCTATTTGCTTTCCTTCCCCAAATGACTACATTAAGTATGATAAGTATAGTCAAACCCCAAAATTTAGACCGCTGTTATTTTGATGCAATTTATTGTGATCAATATTTATGCGAAAATTGTACTGCTTTATTACCAAATTTAACCCTTTCATGTGGCTGACCTGGGCTGGCATGGAAAAAACTATAAAAAAGTAAAAAAAATGGCGCACCTCTGCTAGGTATCGAACCCGAAGCTCCTATTTGCTCCTGTTTTGTAATCGGGCATGCTAGCTTCGTGTCAACTGATATATATATTTATGGTGTTGTTTTACGAAAGATAACTTTTTGGCAGGGCCGTGCGCAGGAACTTATTTCGGCGTGGGGAGGGGGAACTATTTCCCCCCCCCCTGCGCACGGGACTGCTTGTTGGTTTTGGGACAAACTCGCACAAATATAACCGATGGTAGAACGTGGAGTAGAATAACTTATTTTGCAGTGCAAGATGTTCCACAGTTGGTTCTATGTAACCGAATACTTTTCTGGGTTATAATTATAATGACCAAAAAACCAGCATTTTTTTAAACACAGTTTTTGGTTTCTTCGAAAAATCAGTCTTTGAAATTTTGCTTAAAAACGGTGTAACCGGTTTTTTCGAATTTGTGCTTTAAATTAAATTCCACATGTGTCAGTTACTGTTTAGCGGCCACTTCATATACTTATTCGAGTTTAAAACTCAACATTTCCCAATTCTATCTGACATTCACGTTTTAATTTTCAAATTTAAATCATAGTCTATTTTAAAATGCGTGTTTAATATAAAATTTAAAAGTTTTTTTCAAATTCGCATTAAATCGATCTAAATTCGGAAACCATATTCAAATTTGAAAGTGATTTTCATGTATGAAAATCCTGTTAACATTTATTTGTAAAATAATTTATATTTTGAAAATTAAAAAAAAAAATTTGAAAATCTTAATTAACGCCCCCAGCAACATATTGCAGGAACCATATACATGTTTGCCAACATGGTTTCCGTGAATTAAAGATCTGCTGTTTTTTGTTTCTTTATTGTGACAGACAGCAGTGTTTTCAGCAGTTTTCAATACACAAATCCACATTTAGTTCACAAATACATATATTAATTATTGTGTCCCAAACATGTTATATTGAACAGCAAACACGATGTGTTTGGACACAAGTATTTGCGGCAAGCTACAAACACGTTATATTTGCATCCAAACAACAAAAAAGACAAATTTTTCAGCGTGTATCACTTAGATCAATTTAAAATTGTAATAAAAAAAATTGTTTGCAACTGTCAGTTAGAACTTATTGAAGCATAAAATCAATAATATTTGAAAATGGAAATCATGTTTCTTAATTCCAAAGTTTCATTAAAATTTCAAAATCATGTCATTTATTATTAACGTTTTTAAGGATATTTTTTTTTTATTTTAATATTCAAACTCAAGACCATTTTATATTTCTATTCATAGAAATACAATTTTTTAAAAGAAGTTTTGCACAATGCAGTCTCATGATTCCTGGCAAACCGTATAGCTATTTCAGATCTAGCCACAGATCGTCATCTGCAGTTGTTTGGAATGATGCTTTTGAAAAATTTAACAATACTTTGATTGATTTGTATTAATTTATTAATCGCAACCGTTCATGTAGTTCTCCCAAATAAACTCACATGTCGCAAATGTATATCATGTTTTTGCAAACGAGTTCTCGTTTTTCTAGTGAGTGCACAGATTACGAAGAACGTAAATTTCTCTCATTTTCTCACTGTATAGTCTTATCCACTCATTTGGCATACACACTCGCGCATACACATAAAAGTGATCTCTAATGCTTCTACCTTGTCAATCTTGGATGAACAATTGACGCGTTGTAGTTTGCTGCGCTTTTAGTTGTTATTCGAATGCAAGGCGAGACAGACGTGTAAGTAGACAGTGAAAAAATATACAAAAATGCCAAGTTTTTTTAAAACAAACTTAATGGGTAAAACCAAAATCATAAAAGTTGGAAATTTAAATAAAAGAGCTTAAGGAAGCCATAAATAAAAGTTTTAATTACAACTCGGTTGCTGTAACCGAAAGAACAGTTGATGGAACCGTTTTTCGTTTCTCGAAAATGTTTTTCCACCTCTAATTTTTCATAACTAGTTTACTGCAAACGTTTTTCAGTTCTCGCTAAGAAGAGCAAGTAGAACTTGATTGCTGTAACCGAAAGAACAGTTGGTGGAACCGTTTTTCGTTTCTGGCAAATATTTTTCAGCTCTAATTTTTCATAACTCATTTACTGCAAACGTTTTTCAGTTCTCCTAAACGAAATTACATGTATGGATTAAAAGAAGTTCGTTTCTCCCAACTACAGTCCCCAAACGAACTTCAGTTATCTGAGATTTCGTTTGGTATGAACGAGTTTTTTCTTTGCGTGTATGTTTTGTGAAATAAAGAACGAAATACATACAGATATTTTAAAGGGATTTCAATTGTACTTTTCTTTACTGGCCGCATGCTCAGCCAATGTGAGTGTAAATTGAAGACATAAATTTCTAGACTGAACGCGAGCAGATCAGGCGTGTTTGATCTAACAAGCGGACACTTGCCAATGAGGACAGTCATTCTGATACATGAATCTGAGGTCAGTAGTTCCAAGTGATGCCTTATTGATGTAAATCAATACCAGCAGTTAAATTGGATTCAGAGCAGTGACCGTGTTCAGGACTCAGTTGTTTGCAATGAGAGCAATTGAGGAAGCGGCAGTGACAACAAAACGATTTTAAAAATAATTGTAACAAGAAACGCTTTAGAATCATCATTAGCCGAAATATCAATAAAACATTCAAAACCCCAATATTCATACTACTATTTTTGTATAAGTTAAATTATCACTAAAACTTCAATAAATTACCGAAACCCTTTGTTCATTGCATTCCAATTGCATTTCCATATACAACAAACTCTCAAGTCGCACTTTAAACTATTTGTAATTCTATTTCTAATTCAAAAAAACTCCGTAATTCCACATACAGAATAACACTACGGGAATACCCATTTTTAAATATCGCCACAAGAAAACGTCGTTTTATGATGATGACAACAACCGAAATAAGGGTGAATGTAGAGGGCGGATCACTAAGTCCGTGACTTTTCGAACTTTCCTCGTAGTTATATAAAATGCAACACTACTCCCATCAAGTACCGCCTGTTAATAGACTACTGTCAGATTTTGAGCAAGTTCCGTCATTTACTTTGCGTTTAACAGCTGTTCAAAACATACAACCTCGTGCATTTTTTTAAAAATGGGAAAAGTGAATTTCGAGTGCTTATTAAACGTTTTTTTTTTTGGGAAAAAAAACCTCAATTAAACCAAGAGAAAGCTTGATAAATACTATGAGGACTCTGCACAATCGATTTCAATGATAAAAAAATGGTTTACTGACTTTCGTTGTGGTCGCACAAGTACATATGACGCTGAACGTTCTGGGCGACCAATTGAGGTCAATACACCCGAAAATGTCGAAAAAATCAACGATATGGTGTTGGCTGATCGAAGAGTAGAAGTGCGTGAGATTTTTGATGCCATAGGTATTTCATATGGCAGTATGGTTTCGATTTTAAATGATCAGTTGGGTTTAAGAACGCTGTCTGCAAGATGGGTGCCGCGTTTGCTCTCAATTGACCATAAACGTACGGGTGCACACGTGTGTAGTCTCAAAGGCAAAATTCCATGAATTGGGCTACGAATTGGAACCTCATCCGCCATATTCTCCGGATTTAGCCCTCAGTGGCTGTTTCCTATTTCCGAACCTAAAGAAATGGCTCCGTGGAAAGAGATTTAACTCCAACGATCAAAATTATTGAACAAACAAATGCCCATTTTATGGACCTCGAAAAACCCTATTTTTTGGAGGGGATACAAAAATTGAAGAACGTTCGACTAAGTGTATTCAGCTAAAAGGAGTTTATGTTGAAAAATAATTGTTTTTTGCAAAAAAAAAACTGTATTTCATTCAAAAAGTCACGGACTTATTGATCCACCCTCGTATTACAAACAGTTGGTGGCTAGTTAATATGCTCTTAATGGTACCTTTTTTGGGTAGAGCAGTGGTAGTGTGCGTGGATCTTGTACACGAATACGTGGATTCAATTACTGCTCGAGCCACCTTACATTTCTTTCTACGGCGGTCACCTCACTTAGTGACGGCGACTCTATTGAGTATTTAGTCGTGAAACAGCTCCTCAAACTAACGTTCAAAACCGGCGTTAAACTGTAGGTCCCAATCAGTGAGTATAAAACTGGAAAGCGTACAGGTACAGCTCACTGGTTGTGAAAAGCTCTTCCCAATCCATTCATGGGATGTAATGAGAAACCATTTTTTTAATACTATGTACCTTACAATTTTTGTTTGGATCCAGAGACATTACAATTACTTAAAAATCACTGGCGTGACTGATATGTTTTATAATATTTTTTAGAGTTTTACCCTAATTTAATACCGGCTAATAAAGGATGTCTCAAAATTCACTTAAGATTGAATGTAATTTTGTGACACAGCACCATGTAGCGACAAAGCACCATGTAGTGATAAAGCATCATAAACCAATATTGCCTACATGAAACAGTGACACGTTGCTGATGCATTTGTTTGTCAACAATCACTCGTGTAAATTCTGAACCAAAACGCTACAATTTTGACGATTAGCGAAGCCATACAGATGAAAATTATCCTCATCGCTGCAGATGGTTTTGTTCGAACACCCTTCATTATTTTTAAAACATTTCTCACGAATGAAAACACCTTGTTCTCGAATGTAGTGTTCCATTTTTAATAACCCTGAACTGTCCACTGTTACGCTGTCAATTTTTTCTTCAACAACACTTTACCACACACTTGGCAAGCAATTCAAATCTTGCGTGAATTTTTGGCTCAGTGTTATTTCAAAACTAAGAAACAAATGAAATAAAAACATATTATTAAAAATCGTTTCACAATTGACACAATTGCATCATCTTTTACATCATTTGTTCGGTTAATGGCCGGAAAATATTTCGAATTGCCACTGCAAACGATTCATCAAATAAGGAAATACCAGTGAGTAGTATTCCAGAATAATGTAGGCTTTTTACGGCTATCAACAATTTATCCAAGGATTTGCATATTGAAATTCTCAATGTACCATACTCTGGGATACCACTTTGAATTCTCTCACAATCAATGTACATAGAACATGATTAATTTTGATATGTTTCAAAACAGCAAAATGAAATTCAAGCAAGAATGCCAGCCAGCAAAACTTAATAGTCTCAATAAAAACGAAAAAGGGGTTCGTTCCAGGGGTTCGCATCACTTGTCCATATACAAATTTCCATATTAAAAAGTATTTCCATACAGGAGAAGCGGCAACAACAACAACAACTTTGAAAGGCGTCTCTGAATCCAACAAAAACAATTCTAATATGTGGAACAATTCCATTTCGAACTGTTATTATCCATTTGTTCACAGTTTAAACTCGTAAACTCGTAAAAAAGGAAACAGATTATGTAGTAGATGAATGTATAGACAGACGGAGGGGCCGTCAGTAAGACGAAAGGATAAACGGTCTATTATATATACGTACATGTGGGTATGTGTGTGTGTGTGTTTGTTTGTGTGTGTGTAGGAAGAAAAGAAGCAATACGTCCGCCTTGTTGTTCACACATGCCATGGTGTACATGATATGGCGACCAATAAAGGGTTTTCCTCCTTCTCCTCCACAAACACAGGAATGTCTTTCGTGTTTAAACGTTTTTTATGGCAAGACATGATAAAATGTCTAAATCTTTACATAACATTTCGATGACACACAAAACTTAGATACACAGATACTTTTAATACATTTTCACAATATTTAGCTGTTTGTTCCCATCGCCCAGAAGCTCTTAACTGTGCATTTGGCCATTCAGAAATATGTATCGTGTTTTACATAATGGTCCATCAACAGAAGTTTTGAATACTAAACATAACATTTATCGAAAATGTTCGTTAAAAAAGTTTTAAAATGACAACAAAGACAATAAATACACAACGTTTGAAATGGAGACACACATACATATGTACCATGTAGTACATGTTCAATTGATAATGTAATGTTTTAAACTTTTTCCAAACGCCATAATTCTAAACTCGAGCTGAGTGAAAGGAGAATGAAAACAAGTTTTGTATCAAATAAATAACGAATCTTTTAGAATACACACATTGTCTGATTTAACGTCTATCAGATTGTTAAGATACGGTTTTGAATTGTGTACTCGTTTAGCTTAATCCGAATTAAAGGTTTGTTGCAATTTAAGGTTTAACCTGTACCCAAGAAAATTAGCCATTCTCTCATGCCAAACCTAAACAATTGGCTGTGACCATAAAGCGGGACACAATGGGAATAAATACGGACTATGTTGGATTTAAATAAATATTTACTTAATAAAAAACATGTATTTCATTAAAATACGACTAAATACATATATGAAATAAAATGTTTTATTTTGTATACGAGGGCGGATCAATAAGTCCGTGACTTTTTAAATGAAACACAGTTTCTTTCCAAAAAAAAAATTATTTTTCAAATTAATCTCCTCCAACGTTTCTCAAATTTGTGTATCCCTTCCAAAAAATTGGTTTTTTCGAGGGCCATAAAATGGGCATTTGTTTGTTCAATAATTTTGATCGTTGGAGCTAAACCTCTTTCCACCGAGCCATTTCCTTTGGTTTGGAAATAGGAAATAGTCACTGGGGGCTAAATCCGGATAATATGGCGGATGAGGTACCAATTCGTAGTCCAATGAAACAACACCAAATAATCCTTTGAGTTGTCACACGATTACGTTTATGGTCAATTGAGAGCAAACGCGGCACCCATCTTGAAGACAGCTTTCTTAAACCCAACTGATCATTTAAAATCGAAATCACACAGCCATATGAAATTCCTATGGCTCAACAATCTCACGCACTTTTACTCTTCGATCGGCCAACCACCATATTGGTTTTTTTGACATTTTCGGGTGTATTGACGTCAATTGACCGTTCAGAACGTTCAGCGTCATATGTACTTGTGCGACCACAACGAAAGTCAGTAAACCACTTTTTTACCATCGAAATCGATGGTGCAGAGTCCCCATAGTATTTATCAAGCTTTTCCTGGTTTTGATTGACTAGAAATTCACTTTTTTTAATTTTTAAAAAAATGCACAAGGTAGTATGTTTTGAACAGCTGTTAAACCCCCCAAGTAAATAACGGAACTTGCTCAAAATTTGACAGTATTCTATTAACAGGTGGTACTTGATGGAAGCAGTATTGCATTTGATATAACTATGAGGGAAGTTCGAAAAGACACGGACTTAGTGATCCGCCCTCTACATTCACCCTTATTTCGGTTGTTGTCATCATCATAAAACGACGTTTTCTTGTGGCGATATTTAAAAATGGGTACTCCCGTAGTGTTATTCTGTATGTGGAATTACGGAGTTTTTTTGAATTAGAAATAGAATTACAAATAGTTTAAAGTGCGACTTGAGAGTTTGTTGTATATGGAAATGCAATTGGAATGCAATGAACAAAGGGTTTCGGTAATTTATTGAAGTTTTAGTGATAATTTAACTTATACAAAAATAGTAGTATGAATATTGGGGTTTTGAATGTTTTATTGATATTTCGGCTAATGATGATTCTAAAGCGTTTCTTGTTATAATTATTTTTAAAATCGTTTTGTTGTCACTGCCGCTTCCTCAATTGCTCTCATTGCCAACAACTGAGTCCTAAACACGGTCACTGCTCTGAATCCAATTTAGCTGCTGGTATTGATTTACATCAATAAGGCATCACTTAGAACTACTGACCGCAGATTCAGATTCGTTCTTTATTTCACAAAACATACACGCAAAGAAAAAACTCGTTCCTCCCGAACGAAATCTCAGATAAATGAATTTCTGTTGGGGACTGAAGTTGGGAGAAACGAACTTCTGTTAATTCTGTCATTTCGTTTGGGAGAACCGAAAAATGTTTGCAGCAAACGAGTTATGAAAAATATAAGCCATAAAACGTTTGAGAGAAACGAAAAACGGTTCCGCTAACTGTTGTTTCAATTACAGCAACCGAGTTCTAGTTGCTCTTAACTAAAAAAGGTTTGCGAGAACTGAAAAACGTTTGCACTAAACGAGTTATGAAAAATTGGAGCTGAAACCCCGTTTGCGAGAAACGAAAAATGGTTCCACCAACTGTTCTTTCGGTTACAGCAACCGAGTTTTAGTTGCTCTTAAATAAAGAAATTCGTTTGCGAGATCTGAAAAACGTTTGCATTAAATGAGTTATGTAAAACTAGAGCTGAAAAAACGTTTGCGAGAGATGAAAAACGCTTCCACCAACTGTTCTTTCGGTTACACCAACTGAGTTGTAATTAAAACTTGTAGTTATGGCTTCCATAAGCTCTTGTTTGTTTAAATTACTGATTTTATGATTTTGGTTTTACCCATAGAGTTTGTTTTAAAACAAAGTTGGCATTCTTGTTTATTTTTTCACTGTCTACTTATACGTCTGTCTCGCCTTTCATTCAAATAACAACTAAAAGCGCAGCAAACTACAACGCGTCAATTGTCCATCCAAGATATATTGACAAGGAAGAAGCACTAGAGTGTGTGATCACTTTTACGTGTATGTGTGAGTGTGTATGCCAAACGAGCGGATAAGACTGTGTATACAGTCGACAGAATAAGAGAACGAGAGAAATTTATGTTCTTCGGAATCTGTGCTGTCATTAGAAAAATGGCTAATTTCAATTATCGCAAACGTTTTTTAAATTTGCGGCAAATGTAACGAGAACGAGAACTCGTTTGCAACAAAATGATACACATTTGCGACATATGAGTTTATGTGGGAGAACTAAATGAGCGGTTACGCTTAATAAATTAATACAAATCAATCAAAGCATTGTTGCGGCAACCGAGCAATAAACGTTTTTTTTCTTTGCGTGTAGCGGAAAAGTCACATTCTGGACATTGGACAACAAAGAAATATCTAATTTTAATTTTCACTTCATTGGAGACCTAAGGAAACTATCGAATCTGAGGGTTTAAAAAAAGTTTAGTATTTAGAACGAAAGAATTGTTTGCGCTTGTTGAGGGGCAATGGTAATACATCAAAGGGGTTCAAGATGGGCCAAGCAATCTGTTATAATGGCTGCAGGGAATGGAATACAAGTGTTGCAGTATTATATATGTATATCCTATTCTTCATATTGACAATTATTTAATTATTATTATTAACGTAAACATATGGCTCTGAGGCGCGGCACAGCGAGGCCTATTTGATCTCTTGTTATTCAATTCAATTTATATTAGTTTTATTAACAATTATTCAATTATTTTATTATCTTGTAACCTTAAAGTACCAATCAGTCCAACAGTTTAAATTTACTTATCTTTGTCGATAAATTGGTATCGTTTAACTCGACCAATGCCAGATACTTCACTTCACTGTCTCCATAATACGGCTGAAACATTTCCAAATCAAAGTCCATCACTTAGTTCGTTTACAAGTTTTATTGAAATTCTAACATGCATTCTTATACTTTACACTTTCCTGCATTTGATCGACCATCGTTCCTGGGAACAGGATGAATCCGCAAGACACTCTACTCAAGTTTTCCCATTAGTTCATCAAATTGTCATTCATGATGGTGGGCCGCGGCAGAGGACGGCGCATGGAGTGAACACAAATCCGAGTAACCATCCATCCAAGAATCTGTATCAAAGCCATTAATACACCATCTTTCATGGCGGAGAATTGTAACATTTGACATTTCATTTTAAGGTTTCATCTTCTTCTGCTAATGCTTCTTCTTATTCGTCCTTCCTAATTGGAAACTGCTACACACATCGCTGATCCACCACTTCTCCTAGACAGATGATTGAGAACGAATATCTCAGGCATCGCGCTGGGAAGGATTCACAGTGTCTTCATCATCATTTCTCATTCACACTCTCATCTTTGGCTTTAAATACAATTTTCTATCATCAACACTTGTCATCATCACCATCACCATCGTCATCATTATCACTATCAAAGGCATAACAACAACATAGTAAATGCCTTTACCAAACACCCAACAACAGCAACAACAACAGGAACAGTAGCAACATCCACTGGGGGGGGGAATCACCCGCAACCATTGGATAGTGTGCATCAACCATTCAACACGTACGTGGCGAATGAGTGCTCACTCGGCGTGGGCGATGTACAGTGACTGGAAAAAGTATGATTGTAGAAAAATAAACAGGTGTAACTGTTTCTGCAATTTAATAATGAGTGCGAAACTTTTAACGCTAATGACCAGTTGTTAAGTGAGTACTGGCCGTTGGTGGTGCATTGGCTAGTGTGCACGGCTCTTGTACTTCAGATCCTGGGTTCGATCCGTGCTCTGACCACCTTAAAATTTCTTTCGGCAGCGGTCACCTCGCATAGTGACGGCAACACTATCAAGTACTTAGCCATGAAAATGCTTCTCAAAATACCGTTCGAAACCGGTGCAGAACTGTAGGTCCCAATCAGTGAGTATACAACTTGAAAGCGCACAGCTTACTGGTTGTGAGAAGTTCTCCCCAATTTCTTCATGAGATGTAATGGGAAACCATTTTTTTTTTTTTTTTAGTTAACTATCGGATTACCTAATCGGAGTTGACAGTTAATTAGAGGTTAACTTTGCATTTCGGTTTTCAGTGGCGAGTTAATGCGAACCATCATATTGTTAACGATTATGTCAATTCTTGTATTCTTATTGGAAAAAACATCTATCTTGGGCTAAATACCAAAACAACAAAAAGAACAACCAAAATGGAATTATGTGAAGTAACAAGTAAATGTGTAAATTGCAGTGATTTTAACAAAAAATTGTTATATAACTATGTAAAAACTATTAAAGAGCTATAATTTAATGATCTAAACTCAAAGTAGTCAAATAGTCAAAACAGAACCATGTATTTTATACAATCTAACTTTTATCATTTTGACAATCAGTAATGTGATTTTCAAAAACATATGGTTCTAACTACAGGTTAACTAACCAACTTTGGGTGGTTAAATCATTGTTAACCATTGACTGAAGAACACAATTCCAAGTTTAACCAGAATTTAACTAAGACACGAAGATGGCCTGATGACCACTGACCTAAAAACTGACCATTAGTGTGAATGACTATTGTACGTGAGAAATTGTGTGCTAGATCCGAATCTTTTTGACTCAGGAGAACCCAATTATAGTATACTTCAAAGGATTCGCTTTTGTTCGAGATCGAGGAACAGGACATTCGTTTTAATGGCACTGAAATCTCATAATTTCTAACATGTGGAGTTAGATCAATTGACATCTGAGCAACTCAATAATGGAGAAATACTCATTTCACCAAGAGAAAGGGGAGTGGAGTAGTTATCGGACCTACCACTTAGCCTCTGAGCGATTTTAGTCCATGCACGTACTCCAGTAGTCCCCTAGTATTAACAGCAGGAAGAAAATGAATTATACCACAACAAACGCATTAAAGGAGTGGATAATCATGTGTTGAAGAATTAGATACTGACCTCTTCGTCCTAACTAATACACCGGTAATCAATTGAATCGTTTCTGTACATACTGGTTAGACATCCCACATAACACTGTGACCTTTGATTACACCAAAGAGAAAATGCAAGTCGGCTTTACCCAACTGTAATTGTGATTGACCATAAATTCCTAGGGATCTTGCAGTCTATACCCTACCCTGCCAGGAAAAATTGATTTTGGGTCACTCACACATAGCAATCTGATCATACGTAGAAATGATGGGAAATTGTCCAGCGGCGGAAGTCATGACCTGGAAGGCCTGAAATCATGACCAAACAGGCCTTCTTTAAAATACCGAAGGCCTTCCCTACACATTACCTCCTCCTTTCTTTTTAACATCGCCTGAGATTGGGAGGCAAAGCCTTCCTTACCCATTGCCTAAAGAAGGTCTTAGAAGGCATGCAAAGAGGAAGGCCTCAGAAGACATTTACTTTAATTTATTTTTGTTAAACAAAAATAAAATTAAAATAATTTATTTTATCACAAAATCATTATCCACTTCTTTATATTTATTTATTACCACGACCACGCCCAACTTCAAATTGAAAACTTTAAAAATACCCTGAAAAATATTAAATAAACAATATAATTTTAAAATTTGTGTGAAATTTTCCAATTAAATTACGGTTAAATTTGTAAAAATCTTTCTTTCTTTTTGGTTATATCTGATGAAAAAATTCATGCATTCCGCATGCCTTATTTTAGGAAGGCATTACAAAAGAACCATTCCGCATGCCTTATTTGTGGAAGGCCTTTCGACTTCCGTCGCTTGGTAGTGGTGTAACAGGGGCACACCAATCTTGCGTAGCACTACCACAATCTATTCTGGCAAGAGATCCAGCTGCCTCGTTCCCAACAGAGTCTAAGCTTATAGGGTGCTACCACAATCAGAGCTCGGTTGCATTCCTTAGCCAGTTTCGATTAACACTAGTTTCATTTGATGGCAATAAGTTCCTCTTTAATGCTCACGAAGATGATATCATCTCATAGATCAGATTAACCTAACTCAAGCAAGTCTTCTGCAGCCCTCATGATGGTCAGAATTTCAGCTTGGGAGACAATATAGTTGTCATCCAGTCTTAAAGACAAATTAAGTTGAAGTTCCTCGATGAAGATGCCAGCTTCAGCACTTATAAATTTCTTGGAACCATAAGTAAAACTTAAATTTCTCGAAATTTCACATCTGTCTAATCATTCCTGTCCACCATTTCGAATTCCACCATAGGCATTCAGACTCTCGACGTATCCATCCATTCATCTCGTATCCATCCCCATTTACTATAAAATCTATGCAATCTGCATTCCTGACTTCAAGAACATCTTTACATGAGATGCCCAAGCAGTTTGATCTTCACCATATACGTGTAGCGGCACAGTAACATTCCTGGGAACCACAGAGCGCATGAGCTAGCGAGATTAGGGACTACATTACCTGTCTTATTGGATATAACGCATGTGAGCCTGCCACTTTCTGCTTTGTGCTCATGCTAAAACCTGAAGCTCTCACATGGTAATGAAAAATGGTCTGTAAACACAAAATACAGGATCACCAGGCAAGTATAACCAAGTTTTGGCCTGAACCGTACGCCAAATTTGATATCCAGTCGTAGACAATATATTCCTACGCTCGTACCTGTGATCACTGGACACTGTTTAATAGGCAAACACGCATCTACATTTGAATCTCAGCTCATGATTATTGTTGAAGCTGTGGCTTTGAAAACCAGGACGAGAGCATCGAATATATCCTATCCTACTACCCAGCCTTTTGTGTGAGTAGGACACAATGTCTTGGATTTTAATTCATGTTGGATCCAAAAAGCTTTTGGGGAGTTAAGCTGCTTGATCTTCGGAACATTTTGCGGAACACTAATTGGTTTGCCAAGATCTAATGTACATCTCTTCTGCAGCCACATCCTAGAATATTCGAATGGGGTATCATATGGCTTGGATGCCCTTAACCATACCAGGTCAATTCACAGGTTATATTATGGGGACAGAATATGATGTTCCCTGGTATCATTACGGTCCTCATTGAACTAAGAGTGTCAATTGTGGCAGCCCCTTCTACCTAACCTATACCCTAAATGAGCTGGCTTCTAATAATCAGGTTCTCTTAGTCAACGGGCATTTCTGGCAGAGCATCCTTTTCCGCAAAAAACGCCGAGTTATGGGATCAAGAATTATATACAAAGCCGCTTGAAGGCTGGTGCCAAAAATGCACATTGCCTCTGAACTTGAAGTTGCAGTTCCCAAACCTAGCAATCATTGGTAATTATTGGACACTAACTATTGTCACCAGTAACCGGGTTTTGGACCTACATAAGTATAATTTCGACAAACATATAAAGGGTTCATACACTTCTTCATCTTTCAATATTCCTATTTCAGTTTAACTTGTAACCACAAAACGTCAAGCTGAAACATTGTACAATCCTCAGTCTTCCGCTTACACCCACGAGGAAAAAATAAACGAATTAGGCGTAACCGAATATAGAGGTTGTCATCACAATCGACTTAAAGGTTGTCATAACCGCATTAGAGGTTGTCACCACCTATTAGAGGTTAATTCAACCAAATTTCAGTTGGGGGGACTAAAGTCAGTCGTGACAACCTCAATTCGTTTGTGGCAACCGCAATTCGGTGGCAATAGACGAATTTGCGGTTGCTACAAACTTTTTTCTAAGAATTTGTTATGTGAGTTCATGAGTGAATAGGTTCAGCTCCCTTTAAGGGAGTTTCACCTAAATCACAACCTCTAGCCCAATTCGATAGTTTCCCCAAAGCAGCTTGCATCAACTCACTGATAGTAGATAACGATTTCCCTGCGCTTCACATAATGGCAACAACATATGCATAGGCCACAATCATACGACTCTAGTACAAAGGATTTAAACCTCCCGTTAACCAAGGTGCAATAGTGCTTTTGACTGATCTACGCAAACTTTTAAGTAAATCAGTTTTATATCCTTGATTACACATTTATTCTTCTCCTGTATCCATACTTTTGAGCTTTAATGTATATGTGATTTTATAGATGTATTGAATGGGAGAATCTGCCTTGTGATGTGATGTTTGCTTAGGTTTGATTTTTGGTTTCATTCGTTCTTTCATTGTAACACATGAGTATCCGTTTTAAAGGATTTGTAATTGTTGAACTATTTGCAGCATTCAATAGCACTGACAGGACTGACTGAATGACTTAGTTGGTGGAATGATGAGTATAAATGGTGGAATGGCTGGGATGCTTGCATTAGTGTGACTCTGAATGAAAAAGGAAGGAAGGATTGGTTTTTAGATGCTCTTGACTATTTTGCGGCTCGTTAGGAGACTGTTTTCTTTTTCAACTTGTTGCCATAATTTCGTTCGCTGTTGTTCGTTGACGTTTTTTTTTCTCTCGTTATATCCTTTTTTTGCCGCTCGTTTACATCTCTTCATCATCGTCGTTAATCTTTCATAATGAGTTGTAAAGAACAATTCTTTGTTGTCGAAGTCTTCGTTGTAGTCGTCATCGTCATCGTACGCCATTTGTGTTTAATTGTGTTTTGTATTTGAAAACTGTTTCAATTGCTACTACGACATCAAGGAGAGCATAAGCGGCTGCAGGGCCAAAAAAAAGGACTACAGAAAAAGCAAAACACACACGCCGGTGGAAGCCAGGGAAAAGAGGGGGAGAGAGAGAGAGCTGATAACAATATTTGTACTAATTTGGCATTTTGTTAAGTGTACTTTGCTGCCACTTTATCTGACACTTGATGCTCTTTTAATTGCGCGCCAAAACGTTTTTATTCAAGTACTTCATTTCATCTTAAGTTTTCTGCCGCTCCCACATCACTTGGCGTAGTGTAGTTTAGTGTTCATCTTGTAATTGCAATGACTTTTGGTTTGGAAAGTGTTAGAAATCTTTGGCTTTGAACAAGTTATACATAACACAGTGGTTGTTATGGCTGTTCGTTTGAGCCCTTGATGGAAAATATCCAACTCTTGGTAAGAAAGTACAATATATAAAATTTGAAAATTTTCTTGTGATTTTCTACTAACAGTAGTATAAATGATTTAAACAGTTAGGTACTTGAGGAAAATTTAGTTCTTTTCATAATCAGCTGAACCTTTGATTGTCGTATAGTAGGTGTATGTATGGTCTTGTCTTTCTTAACTTAAGAAGCAGCAGGAGAAGACATCGTAGATAAGTTTTCAAGTCTGTCGAGGGCATCATCCCGAATTTAAGAAGAATGCGCAATTTCTAAGTTATAGGCTGCCTACTTTATACTGCTGAACATTTGCTCGATATCGGCTGATTTACTTGTGCAAATTTTTTCCATTCTGAGCGAGTATTCCTGTCTCTCGCGAAGACAAAAATTTTAATCAAATAGTCCGCTTCTTACATTAACTCCCGTTTTCTGACAAACACCATTCGTGCTTCTCTAAGAACAAAGATTTTGCAGTCAACGTCTGAAAAACACTCGCCTACTATGGCTGACTTCAGATACCTGTATGACGTTGCATTTGTTCCTCATTTGCCAGATCCATGCTTTTCCTTATGTGTGCTTTCTTATAGGTAAGGATATGGGTTAAGTGTTGGGTAGAGTAGAAAGTTCAGAAAATCAACGTCGCTTTTCGGTTTATTCAAAAAATCACTAATTGTTTTTTTAATATTTAATATTAATATTTTTCTCTTTTTCGGTTGCTCGTAAAAAGGATCATTATTATTCAGCAAACACCACTAATGAGATTGTTCTACCAATTCAATTTAAAAAGAAAAAAATGTGATAATATTTTTCTAACAAAGATACGAAGAATTGAGTTTAATTGGATTGTATTAAATTGAACTGAACTGAACTGAATTGAATTGAAATTATATGAAATTAATTTAATTGAATTGAACTGAACTGAACTGAACTGAACTGAATTGAAATGAAATGAAATGAATTGA
Source organism: Phaonia tiefii (assembly GCA_963931995.1). NCBI lineage: Eukaryota > Metazoa > Arthropoda > Insecta > Diptera > Muscidae > Phaonia > Phaonia tiefii. Next base: position 142,389,301 of record OZ008367.1, on the reverse strand, counting down.
ACTGAAATGAATTGAATTCAATTGAATTGAATTGAATTGAATTGAATTGAATTGAATTGAATTGAATTTAATTGAATTGAACTGAACTGAACTGAACTGAACTGAATTGAAATGAACTGAATTGAATTGAATTGAATTGAATTGAATTGAATTGAACTGAATTGAATTGAATTGAATTGAATTGAATTGAATTGAATTGAATTGAATTGAATTGAATTGAATTGAATTGAATTGAATTGAATTGAATTGAATTGAATTGAATTGAATTGAATTGAATTGAATTGAATTGAATTGAATTGAATTGAATTGAATTGAATTGAATTGAATTGAATTGAATTGAGTTAAATTGAATTGAATTGAATTGAATTGAATTGAATTGAATTGAATTGAATTGAATTGAATTGAATTGAATTGAATTGAATTGAATTGAATTGAATTGAATTGAATTGAATTGGATTGAATTGAATCGAATTGAATCGAATTTAGTGTTATTGAACTGAATGAATGAACTGAACTGATCTAAACTAAACTGAAGTGAGCTGAACTGACCTGGACTGAATTGAAATGATGTAAATTGAATTGAAATCAATTGAATTCAATCGAATTGAGTTGAATTTAAATAAATTGAACTGAACTGATTTGAATTGAAATGAATTGAATTGCATTGAATCAAATTGATTTGAATTGAATTGAATTGAACTGAACCGATTTGAATTGAAATTAAATGAATTGAATTTCACTGAATCAAATTGATTTGAATTGAATTGAATTGAACTGATTTGAATTGAATTGAAATGAATTGAATTGAATTGAATTGAATGGAATTGAATTGAACTGAATTGAATTGAATTGAATTTAATTGAATGGAATTGAATTGAATTGAATTGAATTGAATTGAATTGAATTGAATTGAATTGAATTGAATTGAATTGAATTGAATTGAATTGAATTGAATTGAATTGAATTGAATTGAATTGAATTGAATTGAATTGAATTGAATTGAATTGAATTGAATTGAATTGAATTGAATTGAATTGAATTGAATTGAATTGAATTGAATTGAATTGAATTGATTTGAATTGAACTGAATTGAATTACTTATAAATTAAATTAAATTTAATTGAATTGCATTGAATCAAATTGATTTGAATTGAATTGAATTGAATGAAATTGAATTGAATTAAATTGGTTTGAACTGAATTGAATTGAATTGGCTTTAATTGAACTAAATCGAAGTTAATTGAATTGAACTAAACTGAATTGAAATTAACTGAACTGAACTGATCTGAATTGAATTGAATTTAACATATCTGAACTGAACTGAAGTGGAGTGAAGTGGACTGAACTTAACTGAACGGAACTGAATTGAATTAAAATGAATTGAATTGAAATCACTTGACTTGAATCGACTTGAATTGAATCGAATTGCATTGAATCAAAGTTAATTGAATTGAATTGAGCGGAATTGAATTGAATTAAATTGAATTAGATTGAACTGAGTTGAATTGCATTGAATTGAATTGAACTGAGTTGAATTGAATTGAATTGAATAGAATTGAATTGAATTGAATTGAATTGAATTGAATTGAATTGAATTGAATTGAATTGAATTGAATTGAATTGAATTGAATTGAATTGAATTGAATTGAATTGAATTGAATTGAATTGAATTGAATTGAATTGAATTGAATTGAATTGAATTGAATTGAATTGAATTGAATTGAATTACTTATAAATTAAATTAAATTTAATTGAATTGCATTGAATCAAATTGATTTGAATTGAATTGAATTGAATTGAATGAAATTGAATTGAATTAAATTGGTTTGAACTGAATTGAATTGAATTGGCTTTAATTGAACTAAATCGAAGTTAATTGAATTGAACTAAACTGAATTGAAATTAACTGAACTGAACTGATCTGAATTGAATTGAATTTAACATATCTGAACTGAACTGAAGTGGAGTGAAGTGGACTGAACTTAACTGAACGGAACTGAATTGAATTAAAATGAATTGAATTGAAATCACTTGACTTGAATCGACTTGAATTGAATTGAATCGAATTGCATTGAATCAAAGTTAATTGAATTGAATTGAGCGGAATTGAATTGAATTAAATTGAATTAGATTGAACTGAGTTGAATTGCATTGAATTGAATTGAACTGAGTTGAATTGAATTGAATTGAATTGAATTGAATAGAATTGAATTGAATTGAATTGAATTGAATTGAATTGAATTGAATTGAATTGAATTGAATTGAATTGAATTGAATTGAATTGAATTGAATTGAATTGAATTGAATTGAATTGAATTGAATTGAATTGAATTGAATTGAATTGAATTGAATTGAATTGAATTGAATTGAATTGAATTGAATTGAATTGAATTGAATTGAATTGAATTGAATTGAATTGAATTGAATTGAATTGAATTGAATTGAATTGAATTACTTATAAATTAAATTAAATTTAATTGAATTGCATTGAATCAAATTGATTTGAATTGAATTGAATTGAATTGAATGAAATTGAATTGAATTAAATTGGTTTGAACTGAATTGAATTGAATTGGCTTTAATTGAACTAAATCGAAGTTAATTGAATTGAACTAAACTGAATTGAAATTAACTGAACTGAACTGATCTGAATTGAATTGAATTTAACATATCTGAACTGAACTGAAGTGGAGTGAAGTGGACTGAACTTAACTGAACGGAACTGAATTGAATTAAAATGAATTGAATTGAAATCACTTGACTTGAATCGACTTGAATTGAATCGAATTGCATTGAATCAAAGTTAATTGAATTGAATTGAGCGGAATTGAATTGAATTAAATTGAATTAGATTGAACTGAGTTGAATTGCATTGAATTGAATTGAACTGAGTTGAATTGAATTGAATTGAATTGAATAGAATTGAATTGAATTGAATTGAATTGAATTGAATTGAATTGAATTGAATTGAATTGAATTGAATTGAATTGAATTGAATTGAGTTGAATTGAATTGAATTGAATTGAATTGAATTGAATTGAATTGAATTGAATTGAATTGAATTGAATTGAATTGAATTGAATTGAATTGAATTGAATTGAATTGAATTGAATTGAATTGAATTGAATTGAATTGAATTGAACTGAATTGAATTGCATCGAATTAAATTGAATTGAACTAAACTGAATTAAATTAAATTAAACTAAATTGAATAGAATTGAACTGATTTAAACAAATATTAAATACGTAGTGACAATAAATATTTTAAATTTGAACACAAAAGCGGGTAACGAGGTTTATCAGGGATTTCTGTTATTCGGTACTTAACCGGTGTTTCGGTTATGGTTTTGAATATACTAGTTAAGACTCAGTATCGTTACTATTCTTGTTTCATGGTACAACTTATGCGTTAGATTTCGTCATCAGTGCAGGTGTGTGACATATGGTTAATTAATTTTTGGGCATCAGTCCGACTGCCTTATCTTTCATATGGGTGTCAGGACATTTACAACGCTTGTCACTCGTACGTAAAATAATGTGTATATCCTGCTCACCCTCTTCTCTTCCCTGTCTTGTAATGAGCTCCAAATACCCTTAGCTATTTTAATCCAAATCTGTAATAAGAATACTTTGGAGAAGAGCCCAATGTGCTTCAAAAACCACTGTACTCGTCAGTATTGACATTTTACCCATGGAAGGTCCTTATTTTTACGGTTGTATGTCTTAGGTGTATTTATGTGTGCGAACATCTTTACATCTCAAACTGTTGCAACTCCTAAAGGTTTCACTTAAAAAGATACTTGAAGCTGTTGATGTCTTCATGATGATGATAATGACTGTTCCACACAGATGCATGGTTGCTTCCTCCTGTATGCATGAACGATGAATGAATGAAGGAGTTATATTATTTGTGTTAAATTGTGTGTTCCCTTGCTTCCAAAGGTGTAAAATTGAAACAATTTTTCTGACAGTCACTCTACCACAAACAAATCTACATACAAGGGACGGAAACAACAACCAGCTAAATAGGAACCTCTTAATTTCAATTATTTGCTGTTAACATTTGTTTTTAGAACTTCACTTCATCACAATATACACAATGATGTCATTGTAATTGTCTTAATTATACAAGTCATTAAATATATTAATTCTCATGCTCTGTATCTTTCTCTTCTCTACAAATTTTGCAGTTCAATTCGAATGATTCGGCATCCATTGCTACATTAAATACATCGTCGTCATCAGCAGCAGGCACCATGAGATCTCCCACCACAACCAGCGTTCTAACAACAGATTCTGTGACAGCTGCTGCTGCCGCAGCGGCAACTATTGGCACTGAATTGCTTCAACAACATTCAATTAATTCCATAATTGAGCAACGTCAAGACTTCCTAACACGCCATTCAACAACAGCAACAGCCAGCGATACCGCCAATACAACTTTAACCAATTCAACAAATTCAACATCGGATACACTACTAACCTCAACATTAAATGGTATGTACCTATAGACTCCTTGATTACCCCCACTGCATCCCCCCTCTATACTATACACACCTCTTGGACTCTTAAAGTTCTGTTTGTTATTGTTTTTTTTTTGTTTTTGTTGTCCTGTCTTCGACAGAAGGATAAATAATGTTGGTAGTAGCAACAGCAAGAGCAATATCAACCTTAACTGTGCATTGTACTGTGCAAGTGATGCCTTGAAAACCACTTAATTCCAATTTACTTTCAAATACAAATGTCAAGGTGTACAAGCAACGCACCCATACGAGTACAAAGATACACTGATACATTGTTGAATCAGACCGGAAGACTTTGTTATATCAATATAATCAGGGTATTGAGATTTCAAGGACCTTTTCTTATACCACAGCAGAAGATGCAATATTATTTATTGTTCTGTCGCATGAATGGAAATCCAGGTGATTTCGTTATAGTTGAGACAAAAACATGATGTAAATAAACGGTTTAGTGCTGTAATTCGCTTAGATAAATTGAAATGTCTTAGTAGCTACAGTGGACTATAAAATCGTATCCTTTGATTTACGATAATGTGAGAAAATTATGTATCCATCTCGTAAGAATGTCGAGTTCCATAATCATCTACTGAGATTCGTCATTAGAGTTTTAGGAGCTGAGTTTAAAAATATTCAAAAACATATGTGCTGAAAAATAACAACGACTTATGGTATTTTCCATGTGAAGTTCTGGCATTTAATCAGTGAAGTCAAAATTCTCTAGAACATATCTTCCTGAAACATCACCCGAGTTAAACAAAATCTGCATGTGCCGGTAATTGCGACTACAATGATCAATGATAGAATCATTTTTTTCTGAGAGATGTTAAGTCGTTTTTCCTTTTTGACACAGATTCATTAAAATTTGTTACTACAACTAATCTGACGTAGTCACATTTCGTTACACACTTTTGGTTTCCAGTGTATAGTAAGTTTTTAAACATCTAATGGCTTGAGAATGCTACCAGAGCGTTTTTTCCATTATGCCAACAGGGGATACGAGGGTAGAATTTAATGTTTCGGGAGTTGGCAACCCTAGTGTTGCAATCTGCCAACTGACAGCTCTATTGTATACCTGGACATTTTTGGGGTTATGCGTACTCAGATCGTTTCGACATACGAGCGCTATTTGTGTTGTTTACAGTAACTTAAAAGATTCATCTCGTCCCAAAAATGGAATTAAATCGTGAACATTTTCGTGCGATTATTTTTTACAACTTTCGACGTGGACTCAGCAACAGTGCACCCTATAAATGCAGCGCATTGTACTGGACTAAGGAAATTCGGATAGGACTAGGAGGGAAATGGGAATAGTTCACCGGAAGCGTATTCCACATATGGACCACATATGCAGTCCATTCTACAGGTTAAGCGACAACAAACGAAAAAACCTTGGACAACAGGTTTGAACGGTTGAAACATCGAACCTGTGATATGAGGTCATGTATCTCAGCGGAACACTTATCCTGGTCACGCAGCCCACATTCCAATAGAGGTAATATAATTGAATATCCCGAATAGTTGAATTTAACATGTGCAAACTGTACACTTTCTGATTGGGACATACAGTTCTACACCGGTTACGGACGATTTTTGAGAAGCTTTGTCATGGATAATTGGTCGATACTGTCGCCTTCATTAAGCGAGGTGACCGTCGTTCAAAGAAATGTAAGTTGGTCAGAGCAGGTATCGAACTCACATTTTTATGCACAAAAGTCGAGCACACAAACCATTGTGCCACCGACGGCCCCATACTAACTGCCCAACTTAAATCCAATGTGGTCATAAATTACTTAGAACTCACCTACGAATCATTCGGCATTTAAACCGCTGAATTCTGTCATCATAAAATCAATGTGTCTAAACTACAGGGTGGATGTTGAATTTTGATACATTAAGAAACTGGAATAACTTTTTGTGTAATGCATGGAATTTATTCAATCTTTTTTCATTTGAAAGTCCATTGAATTATATTAAAAATAGTTTAATAAGTCTTAGGGTGGTATTCTATAAGTCGTGAATCAGTCACTTCGCGTTACTTTTGTCGTTTTTGGTAGTTTATAAAACGTTACAGCTGTTCGGTGACTGTCTGCGTTGAGTTACGTTATTTAATGGGTAGTTTATAAAACGCAGAGCAACGTTTTTGGTCACTTCAGCTGTCAAATTGAACACGTCACAGTTCTTCGCGTTAGTTGAAGAAATTTAAATTTAAAGCAAAATGTCGATCGAGGATAGGCAGATGGAAGTATTTTGCATTTCATTGCTTATAAGTAGTTGCCAATTTTGGATGAAATGCATTTGACGGATAGAGCTAAAACTTTTTTTTTTTAATAATTCAAAATTATATTGTTTACGCAGTGAAATTCTTATTTAATAATGCATTCCAAAACCATTATAATTATATTTAAAAATTATAGACGTCAATTGATGTTGACAATAATAAACAAAAGAACCAATACATTACAATCAATACATACCGCCAAATGGCACGTGTGTTTGAAAAGACAACTAATTTAATATAGATGGGGAAATTTATTGGACATTGAACCCCAAAATACTTACTTACTTACTTATCCGGTCTCGGACAACCCCGGGGGGTCAGGGACCTTACAAAACGAAGATAACATATTTCGCCAACCAGTTCGATCTTTTGCTTTATCTCTCCAGTTGGCAATACCAAGTGTACGCAGGGATTCGTCAACCTGATCCCTCCAGCGGAGTCTTGGTCTACCTATTTTTCGTCTTCCTTCGAGTTCGGTTTCGTAAACCCTTCGCGCTGGTTCATCTTCATCTATTCTACTGACATGGCCTAGCCAGCCCAATCGCGTTATCTTGATCCGCTTAACTAAGTCAATGTCAGGATAAAGCTCATACAGCTCATGATTCATGCGTCGCCGATACTCGCCGTTGTGCACTATAGGGCCATAAATTGTTCGGAGTTTTTTTCTCTCGAAGACTCCTACAGATGTTTCGTCTGCTTGCGATAGGACCCAGGATTCTGCGCCATAAAGCAAGACAGGTTGAATGAGAGTCTGGTACAGCTGGACTTTTGTTACTCAAGAGAGGGCTTTATCTCTAAAGTGCTTGCTTAGCCCAAAATAACATCCATTCGCAAGCACAATTCTCCGCTTGATCTCAAGGCTGACGTTGTTGTTTTTGTTCACGGCAGATCCGAGGTATATAAATTCGTCCACTATCTCGAAGTTATAACGGTTATCAACGTTCACGCTTTGGTCTAATCGCGTGGAGGCCCTGTTCGTTGAAACCATTAATTTTGTCTTGTCCTCATTTACCGTCAGACCCACTTTTGCTGACTCCTTCTCAATTCGCGAAAACACCGCAGTAACTTCTCTAATTATGCGCCCAATGATATCTATATCATCAGCATACGCGAGCAGCATGTGACTTTTGCTGCTGATGGTTTTATTAAAGTTGACTGCAGCTTTTCTCATAATGATCTCCATTAAGATGTTAAAGAGATCGCACGATAGGGTGTCGCCTTGCCTGAGGCCTCGCTTAGTTTCGAAAGGTTCGGTAAGATCCTTACCAACTTTCACTGCGGATTTGGTGTTCGTCAAGGTCATCCTGCAAAGGCGTATGAGTTTTGCAGGAATAACAAGCTCAGACATTGCTTCATAGAGTTTCTGCCGTATCGGACTATCGAAGGCCGCTTTATAATCGATAAATAGATGATAGGTGCCGATTTGTTTTTCGTGTGTCTTCTCCAGGATTTGGCGTAGCGTGAAAATCTGGTCAGTTGTCGATTTTCCAGGCCTAAAGCCGCACTGGTATGGTCCAATCAGGTCAGCGATAATTGGTTTTAGTCTTTCGCACATTATACTTGATAGAACCTTATATGCCATGGATAAAAGATACTCGGGTCACCTTTTTTAAATATGGGACATAGTACACTGACACTCCAATTGCCGGGCATGCATTCATCTAACCAAATTTTGCTAATGAGCTGATGCATGCACCTTATCAGCTCATCGCCGCCAGCCTTAAACAGCTCCGCCGATAATCCATCGGCTCCTGCGGCTTTGTTGTTCTTAAGCCGGGCAATAGCTGTTCTGACCTCGTCTTGGTTAGGAGGGGGGCAATCGACGTCGTCGTCCATATTGTGATCGTCAGCGGATATCTCAGGTACTAGTAGCGCGAAGAAATGCTCTCTCCGTATTCCCAACATGCTCTGCACATCTGCGACGAGATTTCCGTCCTTGTCTTTACAGAAGGGGGGCCCTGAACCATGTCCATTAGTTCCGTTTTTAACTTTTTGGTAGAATTTTCGGGCTTCGTTCGTCCTTCTGTATGCCTCAATTTTTTCACTCTCGCGCTTTCTCCACTGCCGTTTCTTTCGCCTAAAGAGACGGTTTACCTCCTTTCTCTTCTCCCTATACCGCTCAGTTGCAGCTCGCGTTGCAATTGACTGAAGCATTACCATACGTGCAGCGCTCTTTTCATCATTTGCTATGCGACGCTCTTCATCGTACCACGGTTTATTGCGAAGCGGTTTTTCGAAACCAAGTACGGTTGTTGCGGCAGTTTTTATAGAGTCGGAAATGGGTTTCCACTGCGCATCAGGATCGTCATTGGGAGGGTGTGGGTTCTGAGCCAAAAGTTGCGAGAGCTTCCTTGAGTAGGCTATGGCTACCTCTGGTAATTGCAGCTTTCCGATGTCCAGCTTCCTCTGCGTCTGGTTTCGTACGATTTTCGCTCTACTTAATCTTGTGCGAACCTTTGCTGCTACCAGGTAGTGATCAGAATCGATGTTAGCTCCTTTGATCACTCGTACGTCCATTGCACTGGATGAGTGCCTTCCATCAATTACCACGTGATCAATTTGGTTCTTAGTTCTTTGATCAGGGGATACCCTAGTAGCCTTGTGGATGTCTTTATGCTGGAATCTTGTACCACTAATGACCATGTTTTTTGCTGCGGCAAAGTCGATCAGTCTCATACCGTTGTCGGAACTGTCAGCATGTAGACTGAAATTGCCAATAGTTGGATTAAACACATTCTCCCTTCCGACTTTGGCATTGAAATCTCCTAGTACAATCTTAATGTCATGGCCAGGGTAGGGGTCATACGTTTCCTCTAGGAGCTCATAGAATATGTCTTTGGCATCATCATCTTTCTCTTCTGTCGGGGCATGCATACAAATTAGGGAAATATAAAAATATTTCGCTTTTATGCGGATTGTGGCTATTCGTTCACTCACAGGATTAAATCTAGAGACTAGATGTCGCAGTCTTTTGCCAACTACAAATCCGCAACCAAATTCATGTTTTTTTTCATGGCAACTGTAGTATATATCGCAGTTTCTTTTCCTTGTGCAGCCATGTCCATCGTATTTCCTGGATAGCGGTAATGTCAGCCTTATAACTTTCGAGGACATCTGCCAGTTGGATACTTGCACCGGATCCAAAATAGTATAGGTTTTTTACACATTTTATGTGAATATTGTTGGTATTTGCAGTATTATAAATAATAGCAATCTTAAAATCTGTTGATCTACTGAAATAGAGCTACAGTTTTTAATCTTTTTCATTCTGAGCATTTCACTCAAGATAACTTTTTCTGATCTATAATTGTTTATTGTAGTTTGGCAACACTATACACCGCATATGCCAGTGACAGCACTCGTAAACAAACGCAATCGCGAAGTGATATATAAACTACAATATTTTGACTTTGGCGTTCACGTTGGCTTTTGCGTTTACGTTCACTTTCGGGACTTTTAGAATACTACCCTTAAAGATAATTGAATTTAAATGCCCACCCTGATCGATGATGCAGGTGCGGAATCTTAGCAAAAAGTTGTTCAATACTGTCCGCAAAGTTGAGGCTGGTCTCTCGAATTGATTGTTTTAGTTCATCCACATTTGTCGGTTGCGATTTGTACACTTCGTGTTTATAATAATCCCACAAGAAAAAGTCCGGTGGAGTTAGGTCAGGCGACCTGGGGGCAAACGGAAGGTTGAGTTTCTTGAAATGAGCCTGTTAGAAATTTTTCTACGTAATTCGGCCATAACCGGCCGAGCTATGTGTGCAGTTGCAGCATCTTGTTGAAACCACACAGACTTGAAAGGATTTCTCGTTCGGCGTAGTTCCGAATACAACATAGGATAGCATGCTCAAGAAACGGTCTCCTTTAACGGTAACGCTGTGTCCGTTTTGTCCAAAGAAGTATGGTCCAACGAAACAGCGTGAAGAAACTGCATACCACACTGTGACGCGAATTGGATGCAATTCGCTCTCATGCAGTATTTGTGGGTTGGAACCACTACATATGCAACAATTTTGTTTGTTTACGTTGCCGTTCAGAGCCTCATCAGACGTGAAAAGACAATTAAGCATGCTCTCGTCCACTTACACCTTTCCAAATTCCAAGCGAATCGGCAAGTTTATTAGCCATTTGATTTTTGTACGGAAATACGTTCAAATCCTTATGCATTATTGTCTGCAAAGTCTGCCTACTGACTCCCATTTGAGACGATAATCTCCTTGTTGAAACACAGGGGTTGCTTTGTGTGGCAGCAGCTATGGCAGCAATAGTTTCCTCTGTTCGAACTGAAGGGTTTCGATTATAAGGCCTTCTAGCGACTGTCCCATGGTCTGCAAAATTATTCACTATTCGTAAGGGTCCATCTACTTGGAGGATCGCCGGTAAACGTGCTTTTATATTCTCTTTGAACCAAAACTACAGACTCCAATGCGTGATAGCGGCGGACAATCCAGATGCTTTTTTCACTGTCCCAGTTTTCCTTTTTTTTTTTAAACGAAGGATCAATCTGCAAGAAACAACAAAAAAATCCAGATTAACTAGATGGAAAAAAATTTATCAAGATTTTATTAATTTTCATCCACCCTGTACATCAAATACTTTAGAACTCCGTTGGGTCACCTCCACAAATAGTCTACATGTATTTTGACCAAGGAGACATCTAAGCCCTTCCAATAATATTGTTTTACTATTTTCTTATGAGGAATATAGATACTTCACTATCGTTTAACTAGGCTCAGCCAAGAGGTCTGGTTGTAAGACCCTATAAAACCGATATGTACTTCTATACATATCGCTTCTTGGTGAAGACTTTGAAATTGTCCAATTGCCTGCAAAACTTGGATGTAATCCTGGATCGTCATCGATATTAGATAGATTATATAGAAAGTAGAATGAAAAGACTCACACATGTTGATCAATATCTTTGCAGAAGAGATACAGATTCAATATTAAGACATGATTACCACGCTCATGTCTTAATACGATTTTAAATTACGGACAACCCAGAAGGGTTAGGGTCCTTACATAATGAAGCTAATGTATATCTCCAACCAGCTCAATCATCTTCTTTTTCCATTCAGTTGGTAACACCACGATCTCGCAAGCATTCTTCCACCTGCTCTTTGCAGCGAAATCTAGGTCGTCCTATTCTTCGATGTGGTGTCTTCTCCAAAGAGGCATGCCTCAATTTATCATTCAAATTCCCAGACAAGTGCAGCGTTTTCCAAGCGGAGGTACTGACCATCAAAGAAGCCTGCGCCACACTTATACTACAGCGAAAAACAGAGCGCATTGTAATATTTATAGATAGCAAGCGGCTCTCCATCACTTAAATCTAACATCACTGCATCTAAACTCGTTAGTGAATGTACGGAAAAACTTGTCGAGCTAGACCGGCTAGCCAATGAGGTTCTTATTTGGATACCAGGTCACAAGGGTCTCCTAGGGAACGAAAAGGCAGACGAACTAGATAGGGCAGTATCCTCTTCCACCGAACTCCATATGGTGTCAGTCGCAACGCCTATAGGGTTGGTCAAAAGAGGTATTTTCCTGCATTACCTTGAACGAGCGAAGACCAGATGGGATAGGACGGAAATATGCCGAAACACATGGCCAGAATATAACATTCATCGGACTAACTCCCTGATTAGCCATAATCGGAGAGACATATCTAGGCTAACTGGCGTGCTGACCGGGCACTAGTCAATCGGTAATCACGCAGGACGGTTGAAGCTGCCATTAATGACCACTGCAGTGCCTGCGATGAAGCAGAAGAGGAGAAGACGGGGGAGCATCTTCTCTGCAGTTGTCCGGCTCTAATGAATAGACGCCTGAAGACTATGGTCCGTCCCTTCCTGCATTGCCTCACTGAGATACACGAGATAGATCTAGGGGATCTAATGAGGTATCTCTGATTAACAGGCTGGATATAGACACGGTACTTTAGACTGTACGGAGTGATGTGGTATGAAAAACGGTGTCTCAAGACACTAATTGATGCTAAATAGTATCTTTGGCAACCACGAAAACCAACCAATCATTCTTCGATGTCCTTTGATGTACCTTTCACACTATTTCATTTTGATATATTCTACTGCCAAAGCCTAGACACCGTAATTCGTGTTATTTTGATTTGATAAACTACGTCGATTTCGGGATACAGATTATACAGCTCATGGCGTATCCGTCGTCGATACTCCTCGTTGTCAATTATAAGACCATACGTTTTTCGGAGAATTTTTCTCTCGAAGACTCCCAGTGATGTTTCTTCCTCATGCGATATGACCCAGGATTCTGTGCCATAAAGTAAAACAGATTGTATTAGAGTCTGATATAGTTGGATCTTCGTTTCTCGAGAGAGGATCTTATCTCTGAAATGCTTTGCTTAGCCCGAAATAACACCTGTTTGCAAGCACAATTTCCCGTTGCATTTCTATGCTGACATTATTACTTCTGTTTACAGCAGATTCGAGGTAAACGAATTCGTTCACCACCTCGAAATTATAACGGTTATTACCGATCACCCTTTCATTCAATCGGGTGGATGTGCTGCTTGTCGAAAACATTAATTTGGTCTTGTTCTTTTTTACTGCCAAATCCAATTTTCTGATTCCTTCTCAATTCTCGAAAATACTGCCGTAACTTCTTGCAGGCGTCACCCGATGATGTCTACATCATTAGCATACACGAGCAGCATATGATTTTTGCTGCTGATGGGTTTATTCATGTTAACTGCAGCTTTCATCATTATGATCTCAATTCAGATGTTGAAGAGATCGCATGATAAAGTGTCGACCTCTTATTAAATCATTCTGTAACATATTTACCAATATTCACTGAGGATGTTGTGTTGCTCAGTGTGATTATACAAAGACGTGTCAGATAAGTAGGAATACCAAACGGGCGTATCGGGCTAACGAAGGCAGCTTTCTAATCAACAAAGAGGTGATAAGTGTCGATATGTTTTCGAGAGTTGCACCAGCATAGATTGCTGTGTATAAAACCCAACTAATAAAATCCGATCAGATCTGCAGCAACTGACTTCAGTCGTTCGCCCAATTACGCTCGAAAGGATCTTGTATGCAATGGATAAAAAGGCTTGTTCGACGATACTTGGCACATATTCTCGGGTCACCCTTTTTTAAATTCGGGACACACTTTTCTATGACTCCAATCGCATTGGTCTAACCAAATTTTGCATATTAGCAAGTGTATGCGCCTTGCCAGCTCATTGACGCCCGTCTTGAGAAGCTCAGCCGTTAGTCTCTCAATACACCTGCGGCTTTGTTGTTTTTATGCCGGGAAATAGCTGTTCCAATTTCAGCTTGGTTGGATGGGAGCAATCGACAACATCGTCTTATATTTGCACAACGCCCTCATCTACATAGGAATCGCGATAACCCCAACATACTCCGCACATATACAACAAGATTATCGTCTTTATCTCGACAGAGGGGATCTTGATCCATGGCTGTTGGTTCGACCTTTCGGACTTCGTTTTTCCTTCTGGTTTGACTGTCTATATCTACACGGTTCCGTCGCGGATTTTTATAACCCAGCACTATCTATTCAGCAGATTTCATAGATTGGGAAATGTGTTTCCACTGCGCTTCAGGATCATTGCATGGCTATATGTTCTATGCTCGTAACTGAATAGATTCCCTGCGTAGGCCGTAGGCTCTCCGATGTCCAGCTTTTTATGTGTCTCGTAGTGTCCTGAATCGACAGCACTTCAAATCACTCGTACGAAAATTACACTGGCAGAGTGCATTCCACCAGTTACAAGGTGATCAATCTGTATTTTCATTTGTTGATCAAGAGATTCCCAGGTAGCCTTGTCTTGTCTTTATGTTGGAATATTGCACCACTGACAGCCATGTTTTTTGTCACGGCGAAATCTTTCAGACTCATCCCTTTGTCGCAAGTTTTGGCGTGTAAATTGATTTTAACGACGGTTGGTTCAAAGACAGTTTCCTTGCCGACTTTTGCAATAAAATCAGCAAGAACATTTCCTTGGTGTCATCGTATTCATCTTCTCCCGGGGATTAAGGACATTTTAAAGTATTTCGCTCTTATTCGGACGGTGGCTATACCTTCACTTGCAAACTACAAATCCGGAAGTAAATTCAAGTATTTTTCTCACTACACTGCATTGCATTGAATTGAATTGAATTGAATTGAAATGAAATGAATTGAAACGAATTGAATTGAATCGAATTGAATTCAATTGAACTGAACTGAACTAAATTAAAATTAAATTAAATTAAATGGATTGAACTGAATCGAATTAAATGGAATTGAATTGAAATGAAATGAAATGAAATGAAATGAAATGAAATGAAATGAATTGAATTGAATTGAATTGAATTGAATTGAATTGAACAGAATTGAATTGAATTGAACTGAGTTGAATGGAATTGCTATGAAATGAAATGAAATGAAATGAAATGAAATGAAATGAAATGAAATGAAATGAAATGAAATGAAATGAAATGAAATGAAATGAAATGAAATGAAATGAAATGAAATGAAATGAAATGAAATGAAACGAAATGAAATGAAATGAAACGAAATGAAATGAAATGAACTGCACTAAACTGAAATGAACGGAACTGAATTGAAGTGAAATGAAATGACATCAAATGCAACGAAATGAATTGAACTGAATTGAATTGAAATGAGTTGAATTGAATTGCACTGAATCAAATTGCTTTGAATTGTATTGAGTTAAATTAAATTAAATTAAATTGAATTGAATTGAATTGAATTGGATTGAATTGAATTGAATTGAATTGAATTGAATTGGATTGAATTGAATTGAATTGAATTGAATTGAATTGAATTGAATTGAATTGAATTGAATTGAATTGAATTGAATTGAATTGAATTGAATTGAATTGAATTGAATTGAATTGAATTGAATTGAATTGAATTGAATTGAATTGAATTGAATTGAATTGAATTGAATTGAATTGAATTGAATTGAATTGAATTGAATTGAATTGAATTGAATTGAATTGAATTGAATTGAATTGAATTGAATTGAATTGAATTGGATTGAATTGCATTGAATTGAATTGAATTGAATTGAATTGAATTGAATTGAATTGAATTGAATTGAATTGAATTGAATTGAATTGAATTGAATTGAATTGAATTGAATTGAATTGAATTGAATTGAATTGAATTGAATTGAATTGAATTGAATTGAATTGAATTGAATTGAATTGAATTGAATTGAATTGAATTGAATTGAATTGAATTGAATTGAATTGAATTGAATTGAATTGAATTGAATTGAATTGAATTGAATTGAATTGAATTGAATTGAATTGAATTGAATTGAATTGAATTGAATTGAATTGAATTGAATTGAATTGAATTGAATTGAATTGAATTGAATTGAATTGAATTGAATTGAATTGAATTGAATTGAATTGGATTGAATTGAATTGAATTGAATTGAATTGAATTGAACTGAATTGAATTCAATTCATTAATTTAAATTAAATTAAATTAAATGAAAGGAAATGACGTGAAAGGAATTGAATTAAATTGAATTGAATTGAATTGAATTGAATTGAATTGAACTGAATTTAATTGAATTGAATTGAATTGAAGTGCACTAAATCAAATGAAAATGAAATGATTTGGATTGAATTGAATTGAATTGAATTGAATTGAATTGAATTGAATTGAATTGGATTGAATTGAATTGAATTTAATTTAATTGAATTGAATTGAATTGAATTGAATTGAATTGAATTGAATTGAATTGAATTGAATTGAATTGAATTGAATTGAATTGAATTGAATTGAATTGAATTGAATTGAATTGAATTGAATTGAATTGAATTGAATTGAATTGAATTGAATTGAATTGAATTGAATTGAATTGAATTGAATTGAATTGAATTGAATTGAATTGAATTGAATTGAATTGAATTGAATTGAATTGAATTGAATTGAATTGAATTGAATTGAATTGAATTGAATTGAATTGAATTGAATTGAATTGAATTGAATTGAATTGAATTGAATTGAATTGAATTGAATTGAATTGAATTGAATTGAATTGAATTGAATTGAATTGAATTGAATTGAATTGAATTGAATTGAATTGAATTGAATTGAATTGAATTGAATTGAATTGAATTGAATTGAATTGAATTGAATTGAATTGAATTGAATTGAATTGAATTGAATTGAATTGAATTGAATTGAATTGAATTGAATTGAATTGAATTGAATTGAATTGAATTGAATTGAATTGAATTGAATTGAATTGAATTGAATTGAATTGAATTGAATTGAATTACAGTAAAGTAAAGTAAAGTAAAGTTAATTTAATTTAATTTAATTTAATTTAATTTAATTTAATTGAATTAATCTGAACTGAACTGAACTGAACTGAACTGAATTGAATTGACTTTAATTGAACTGAATCGAACTAAATTGAATTGAACTAAACTGAACTGAAATTAACTGAACTGATCTGAATTGAATTGAGTTGAATTGAATTGAATTGAATTGAATTGAATTGAATTGAATTGAATTGCATTGAATTGAAATGAAATGAAATGAAATGAAATGAAATGAAATGAAATGAAATGAAATGAAATGAAATGAAATGAAATGAAATGAATTGAAATGAAATGAAATGAAATGAAATGAAATGAAATGAAATGAATTGAATTGAATTGAATTGAATTGAATTGAATTGAATTGAATTGAATTGAATTGAATTGAATTGAATTGAATTGAATTGAATTGAATTGAATTGAATTGAATTGAATTGAATTGAATTGAATTGAATTGAATTGAATTGAATTGAATTGAATTGAATTGAATTGAATTGAATTGAATTGAATTGAACTGAACTGAACTGAATTGAATCGAAATGAATTGAACTGAACTGAACTGAACTGAAATGAAATGAAATGAATTGAACTGAATTGAATTGAGATGAATTGAATTGAATTGCACTGATCTAAATTGATTTGAATTGCATTGAATTGAATTGCACTGAATCAAATTGATTGGGGTTGAATTGAAATCCAATTAGAAATATTTAATGGCAATGAAAATTTTAATTTTAAACATGAAACAAGTTAACCGAAATTCCGGGATATCACTTCGAAGACTTGTTTTTCTTTAAATGGCAAATGGTTATTTGTAATGATGCTGGTTAACCGGTTTCGCAGGGTTTTCGGTTTCGGATTTGAACACCCTAACGTCAACGCTATTGGCAACACCGATCATAATTTGTAGCGTACTTCAGTGCGTGTGAGTATTACGATTTTATTATTTAGAGAATATCACTCATACGCCACTTATTTCGTACACATCAATCAAAGTCGAACGCAAAAGCCAAACAAATCAACCAACAACAAAAGTAAAATAAATATAAATAAGTTTTCAACTTCAAGTCGATGAAAAACTTTATAGAATTTCTCAAATGAAATGATTTCAAATCATGTAAAATGAGCAAAAACTAAATAAAAACATCATTTTCCAACATTTCCCTTTTCTGTCACCAACGAACAATTTTCATCTGGCTCCTCATTCAACCATCACCACAACATGTACGCATACATCACGATGATATCTTTCCATACTTCCATTTTGCTAATGTTGGAAGAGGTATTACTACGTAGGAATGAGCGACGGAATGTATTCATACAATGACAGTTGGGGAAGTATCAATATTCGATATTACTAACCAATTGAGTATAAATAACAACAAACTGAAAAAATACAGTAGCAAGTAAAGAAATACCACAACACATCACCATGTGTTGCAAAATGTAATGCATGTAGAGTAAATATTCTCGCATGGATGTGTTTCATATCTAGAAATTACGGAAGTTTAAAGAACTTCCTACATATTTTCTAAGCGTAATATCTGTGTACGATACATACATAAATATTTCAAAAATATTTAGTGTAGTTTCTAAAGATTACGATTCCAGTTGAAAAGGCAATCATTTAAGAAAAGATAAACTATTACTTTACTTAAGTCATATACACAGTTGTGTTAATTTAGTCGCTTTTCAACATTAGTACACGGAGAAGTAAATTTATTATATTTCTGATAGAAGATACAATTTTTGAAATGCAATTTTTCTGGAAGAAAAATGGTTAATCGAATGATTATTCAGAAAAATGATTATTCGAATAAGTAATAACTTTTATGACCAATTGATGTCTTTACATAGCTCGAGCAGAGAAGCGAGAGCCACAGCTAAGTTGAATATTTTTTAAGGAAATGTTATCATTTCATCAGTCACATAATCAGTTCGCAGTAGCTCTGTCAGGTAATCGAAATTAACATATTATTCCCTCTGTCTACAAAGCTTCCGTACCGCTTCATCCACCCGATCCTGCCAGCAGAGGCTTGGTCGACCTAATTCTCGGTTTCGAGTACGTGTTTGAATATCTTTATACTTCCAATCTATTGGCATTGACTAAACCAGCGAAATCGCGTTATTCACTTAACTATGTCGATGTCGGAACACAATTTATACAGCTCATGATTCATACGACTTCGAGTCCGAAATAACTTGATCTCATGGCTGACGTTATTGTTTTTGCTTACCGCAGATCAGAGGTAAATAATTTCGTCCACTGCCTGGAAGTTATAAAGGTTATCAATTATCTCATTATGATCTCCATTAAGATGTTGAAGATATCGCATGATAGAGTGTGGCATTGTCTGAGACGTTGCCTGGTATCAAATGATTCGGTAAGATGTTTACCAATCTTTCCTGAGAACTTTGTTTCCGTCAACAAGAATATCTGCTTAACAGGGATACCAAACTCAGACAAAGCTTCGTAAAGGTTTCTCCGTATGGTGCTACCAAAGGCATCCTTACAATCAACAAACACATGGTAGGTGTCGATTTGCATTTCGTAAGGTTTCTCCAGGATTTGACTGATGTGATTATCTGGTCAGTTGTGGATTTTCCAGGTCTGAAGCCACGTTGATAAGGTCCCATCCGGTGTGACGTGACTTTAGTTTTTCACATACTAGGCTTGAGAAGACCTTGTATGCCATGGACAAAAACCTTATTCCACGATAGTTGGCACACGTATGATTTTTCTCGAACCGGGCTGTTTCTGTACACAGCTCGTGTGTTTTCCCTCGGATTTGGCGTAATGTAAATAGCTGGTCAAGCGTTAGTGGCGCAAAGGTCACGGCGACAGGCACTGCACTGCATACCATGGCCGAATCGGCAGCCGCTACATCCCTGGTGAGAATCAGAGATTGTTGCGTTTTGATATCGGGGTATTCCGGACACGCTGAATTACTACACCGGTTCAACTCTGTTCCCGTTAAAACGGACTACTGTATCCCCTACCTTCTACCAGCAACAAATCTCAGGACTTCTATTCCGAAAAGGAATACCTGGGAAAAGTCACTGGAAGGGGACACCAGTAGTATCAGATTTTACACCGATGGATCAAAGTTGGACGAGCAAGTAGGCTATGGGGTCCATTCACCGGACATAAATGTGAATATCTCCTTCAAGCTGCCTGATCACTGTAGTGTATTTCAGGTGGAAATTACCGCCATACTGGTGGTTGCTGAACTACTGAAAAGTATTGTCACAACCCTCCGGAGAATATGTATCTACACAGACAGCCAGACTGCCATAAAATCCCTGGAAGCCATGTTTGCTACATCCCTGGCGGTGAAAGAATGCCACTCATCACTTAGGGTGATGACAGAGTATTTTGACATCAGGCTCATCTGTGTACCGGGACACAGCGACATTCCAGCCAATTGCGTATCAGATCAGGCAGTGGGCCGATAATATGATCAGGCAGTGGGCCGATAATATGTTCAAGGACAAGTGGAGACTTACTTCAACTTGCAAACAAGCCAGGGTCCTCTAGCCACAGGTGGACAGGAAGAGTTTAAGTAGTTACTTGCCGAGAGGCATGTTATCCACAATGATAGGAACACTTACGGGAGATTGTCTTGTAGGAAAACTCGCCCTAAGATTGGGACATAGAAACTCCACTCTCTGTAGATGTTGCATGGAAGAGGACGAGGAAACAACGAAACACCTTCTCTTGATTTGCCCTGCTCTGGCAGGACTGAGAAGTAGGATATTCGGAACACATTTAGTTAGCACCGTAGCCCTACAGGATATTACTGTAGGTCTTACAGACAAATTCATTGAAAGGGCAAATTGGCTAGACGACTAGTCAATAGTTGCTATAGGGGAAACTGCAGCTATCCCAATGGGCTTCTTTAGCCTAAGTGTGCTATACAGCGTGCAATCTTTCAGCTTTTTCAACCAACCAAAAAAATAGCTGGTCAGTTGTAAAATTTGCAAACTTGAAACCAAACTGATAAGGTCCGATGAAGTGTTCAACAATTGACTTTAGTTTTTCGCACATTACGCTTGAGACCTTGTAGGCAATGGATAAAAGTATTTTTCCACGATAGTTGGCAAATGCACTCCGGTCACCGTGAGACAAGTAATGCAGAGGAATTGTTTCTCCATATTCCCCAGATCTACGATTTAGTTTCCGTCCTTATCTGTACAGAAAGGAGAACTTAAGCCACAGCGATAAGCTCGGGTTTTACCTCTTCGGTAGAATTTTCGGGGTTTGTCGTTCCTTCTGTAAGTATAACATTTTTCAATCTTTCACTTTCTACACTGCCGTTGTTTTCGCTAACATAGATGATATATCTCTCTCCGTTTGTTCTTATACCGACCTGTAGCAGCTCGCGTTGCAACTGACTGAAGCACTGCCATACGTATACCGTTCCTTTTAACTATTGCCATGCGACAGTCTTCATGGTTTGTTTGTCTTGAGGTGGTTTTCATTCACAAGCACGTATTTTATAGAGTCAGAAATGCGTTTCCACTGCGCAACAGAATCATTGGGAGGAGGTGCGTTCAGCACTAGAAACTGAGTTGCCTTTTTCCTTACTTTTGGCCTACAGTCAGGGGATGCCCCTAGAAATGCAGTACATTGTATTGAACTTAGGATGTAGGTAGATTAGAATATTGTTTGGGGACTTAAACTTGTTGATATCATAAGTAATAGGAAATACACTCGCCGGAAACTTTTTCCACACACGCACTGTTCTGCTGAAATATTAATTGCCTCTGTAGTGCGTAATTCAATCCAATGACCAAGTGACAACAAATGGATGTGAATCCCTGGACACGTTTGGACGTTTACATACCCTGACCTCCGGTATGAGGTCATGTACCTCAGAGGAACACTTCCCATGGAAATATCGATAGATCAACAGTTGCCATTTCGACAATGTTCGAAGGAGATAACAGAGTTAGATATCCTGCTATCACCTATTAGGATGAACGCTCTCCAATGCTCACGGCCCTGAAGCTCCAAGGTGGACTTAGAGGGACTAGCCCAACTATGAGAATATATTCCATCTTCAGCTGGATGTACGTGGTGTATATATTGCGAAGTTCAGATGAAGTGAAGAATACCCTACACCGCTTTAAAAAGCCCAAACAATTGAATTCATCTTTCGACACATTAAATTCCTGTTCATTGTATCGGATACCACACTGGTCAAGCCCAGATCATAAAGAACTTCCGATTCTTCAATATCCACACCATCCTTAGAAATAGATGTCAGAACTGAGGCAATAGTGCGCTTGCGCGAAAGTATGCAACGCTGGGTCTTATGGGCATTAAATAAACTCGACTCAATTCGCCTGACTCGGAAAGACAAGGCCGACGATCAAACGACTAGGGATGGCATAAAGTATATTGCTGTCATCTGCAAATAAGAGGATACGGTTAGCAGTCCGACCACGTAGATCGTTAAATTAGAAGGAGAAAAGAGAGAAGAGCCTGGTGGTATGTCCTCATTAATTGCTTACTCATCGGATGAGACGTCATCTATAACAATACGTATATAACGATCCCTGAGAATGATCATAATAATTTGAGAGAAGTTATTATCCAATCCAAAAACCGTAATCTTTGATATAAGTGCGTCGCGCCAGACTCTATCAAACGCCTTGGAATATATTGAGCCAGTCAACCAGTCTGTCATCACCTATAGAACGGTTTCTGCGGATGCCATAATGTCGATCGCTGAGTAGACCGTTGAGTTCAAGATAAATCACGAGATGATAGTTTATCATGCTCTCCATCACCTTCGAGAATTTGGAGTAAATTGCAATTGGTCGGTAGTTTTCGGGGTTATTAACTTCACCCTTTTAGGGATTGGCTGGACATTGGCAAGCTTCCAAGGGAAGTAGGAATGTTCTTGGAAGATTCTTGTCCGAACCTTTGTTGCAACCACAGGAATAGTGGTTTCCATCAAGTGATCATCCTTGTTCTTTATTTTCTTATCAAGAGTTACCAAGTACACTCACAGAAAAATTTGGTAGAGACAGCCAAATTAGCCGTAACCGAATTTAGAGGTTGTCTCAACCACAATACAGGTCATCACAGCCGAAGCAGAGGTTGTCTAAACCGAATTAAAGGTTGTCACGTCCTCATTAGAGGTTAAAAAATGCATTAAAAGTTGACACAACCTCATTTGAGGTTGTCACAGGCAAATTAGAGGTTGTTGCAACCAAATTTAGATAGTGTCGCAAATGAATTTTGAAGGTATTTTTCTGTATTCTTGGAAAAAAATTAGGGTAATCTTTAGGGTAACAAATTTGTTTAACATGACACTTTCGACAATTTCGGAAGTCCTGGCCATCATGGGTCACCGCACCAATTCTAACGTGTTATATCTATTGATTTAGGTCCTAAAATGTTTTATATACAGACGATTGCCACATATCTCGAACGACCGACCTTGAAAAACTTGTTGATATCTGCTGGGGCATTTTCTGCAAAATAAGACGTTTCAATACCAAAACCATAATTCAAATATTTGTACTTACTTTACCAAGTAATGCAGAGAATTGCTTCTCCATATTCACGCCATTGTCCGCACATCTACGATTTGGTTTCCGTCCTTATATTTATAGAAGGGAGACCCTAACCACAGCCATAAGTTCGGCTTTAACCTTTTTGGTAGAATTTTCGGGGTTTGTCTTACCTTCTGTAAGTTTACAATTTTTCAATCTTTCGCTTTCTAAACTGTCGTAGTTTTCGCTAAAATCTATGATTTATCTTTATCCTTT
The DNA here is from genome assembly GCA_963931995.1 of Phaonia tiefii. Taxonomy (NCBI): domain Eukaryota; kingdom Metazoa; phylum Arthropoda; class Insecta; order Diptera; family Muscidae; genus Phaonia; species Phaonia tiefii. The sequence goes on along the minus strand of OZ008367.1, from coordinate 142,365,353 downwards.
TGCCCTTATACCACTCTGTAGCAGCTCGCGTTTCAACTCGCTGAAGCACTGCCATACGAAAACCGTTCCTTTTATCTATTGCCATATGACAGTTCCTTTTATCTATTGCCATATGACAGCCATATGACAGTCAGTCCACAAAAACTCTTGAAATCGTCGTGACAGCAATAATTATACATTCTTTAACTTTTTGAATATAATACTTTTTTTTTTGAATTTTAAACGTCAGTTTTGACAAATATAGAATTATGTTGTGGTAACCGAATTGAAAATTAATTCGGTTGAAGCTACAGAATTCATGATAAATTCAGTTACAGCAATCGAATGCCAAATTCGGTCGTTGCAATCGACTTCAATTATATCAGTAGAATCAAATTCGATAGTTACAACCGAATTGATGCCAAATACTGTTGTTGCATCTGAATTAATGACACATTCGGCTACTCCAATCGGATTGGGTACCAATTTCGACTGGTTTATCTGAATTAATTTTAAATTCGGTTCTTCCAAACAAAATTTCAGAAAATTTTGTGGCCAGAATGAATATAGTTGAAGATTCAGTTGTCACAACCGAATCTGTTGTGGGGACTAAATTCGGTTGTGACAACCTCAATTCAGTTGTGGCAACCGCAAGTCGATGGTAACAACCGAATTTACCGTTGCTGCGACCTCTTCTCAAACAATTATTACTCTGGGTGTAGCCTTGTGGAAGTGTGTTGGAAACTCGTGCCACTGCTGCTGCGAAATCTATCAGTTTCGTTCCGTTGTCGGAAATGCTTTTATATAGGCTAAATTTGCCGATAGATGGTTGACAAACATTTGTCATTTTGTTTTCATAAAAGTCGAACTTAGCATCTGTTTGCTCTGTCCATAGCATTTCCGGTATAGCAATATTGTCAACTTTATAACTCTCGAGGGCATCTGCCAGTTGTATACTGGCTCCGGATCTCTATAGAGTTCCTACATTCCAAGTGCATGTCCATAAATCGTGGTCCTTAGAACATTTGCTGGGTCGTCAACTAATAGGGGGTTAGTATATTTGATACTCGTATGTAGTTCTTGTATTTTCATTCCTCTAATGAGCGGTGGCGGTTGGAGCGACCAGTCCAACTAGGTGTTGCATTTTACCTAATGGAACTTATATAGCAGCCTTCCATTATGAATCAGACACTGACCAAGGTACAACTCCTTAAAATTTTGTTATTTATTGAGCTTTTCCGGAATTTAATTATTCATTGGTTATGGAAGAAATGAAAATTGTTGGTCAAATACTTTACAGAGATTACTCAAAACCAATACCACTTATACGAGTATAGGACTGACCTAAACAAGCTCAGCCCTCGTAAGCGATTTAAATGATTGTTCATGCCAACTATAGGTTTACGCCGATTGTTTCTGCTTCGCCGGCGGCGTAGGGATCTCAGAATACCGGCGGCTTGGTCGGTTAACATGGAGGCGGAGGCTCTTCCTAATTATTAATAAATTGAATCGGCTGCTGAGCTCAGTTCTTAGGAAATTTTATATGGAAATAAAGAAATATCCCGATTTAGGTTGTGTGAAGTTTTTAGTTTGTAGTGTTTTGCTTGTTATAGTTGCAACGTGTGTTGTAAATCAGGACAATGGATCGGTTATACGAAATATTTAACAAAATGTTATACGCCGCCAAATCACGCCGCCGCCGCTTCGCCGATTTCTCTGTAATGAGGCAGCGGCGCGGCAAAAAATTCAAAAAACCGCGGCGGCGTCGTGAAGATATAATGCATACTAATGCATATAAATAGTTAATTTTGAATATTAGATCTGCACTTTTTCGTTGCATGTACATATTGAAGTTATTCTCTATTAAATTAAAATTTGAGTGTTTGACTTCTAAACCATTCCTTTGATTATTTGCAATGAATGCAGAAATTTAAATTTTCCTGAGAGTTGACACGGGACTACTAATATACAAGGTGTTTCAAAAGAAGTCATCCGATGTTGTTTGGCTCTCATTTTTTTTCTAAATGAAAAACTTCGATTCTGTTTTTTGATTATGTTTATTTGAACCTTTAGAATTTTATTGGTTAGGTTGAGAAGATGATATCGGTTAAATGGGCGCCGTCACAATTGATTACCATACGGGCTCATTTTATGGCATTTTTCATCACTTCGGCGAGAACTTCGGGCGACAGATTCTCGCACTCGTATCGAATGTTGACCTTGAGGGCTTCCAGGGTCTCGGGCTTGTTCACGTAAACACGGAACTTCAAAAAACCCCACAAAAAAAAGTCTGGAACGGTTAAATCGGGCGATCTTGCGGGCCAGTGCAAATCGCCAAAACGAGAAATGATGCGACCCGGGAACGCCGCCTTCAGAATATCGGTTGTGGCTCGCGCAGTGTTTGCCGTTGCTCCGTCCTGTTGGAACCACATGTCCTCCAGTCCTAATTCGTCAAATTGCGGCAAAAAAAACTCGGTTAACATGGCCCTATAGCGCGCATTGTCCACTGTTGTCGTTTGACCAGCGGCGTTCTCGAAAAAAAAATAGCCCGATGACTCCTCCAGCGTGAACAGCGCTCCATGCAGTCACTTTGAGCGGATGAAATTGCTCCTTGTACATCACTCGTGGATTTTCGGTGCCCCAGAAGCGATAGTTTTGCTTGTTCACGTACCCGCTGAGGTGGAAATGAGCCTCAAATCATTATGAACAAAAATGCCATAAAAAGAGCCCGTATGGTAATCAATTGTGACGGCGTCCATTTAACCGATATCATCTTCTCAACTTAACCAATAAAATTCTAAAGGTTCAAATAAACATAATCAAAAAACAGAATCGAAGTTTTTCATTTAGAAAAAAATTAAAGCCAAACAACATCGTATGACTTCTTTTGAAACACCTTGTACTTATAGATGACAGTATACGAGTATAGTTAACTCAGCATCGTTGTTCTCTTAACGTTAAAGATTTAAAATAGATAAATTCTAAAATATACAAATTGTGCAACGGTGTGTTTAAATATTTATTTTTAAGATAAACATTTATAACAATACTTTTCAACTCTCCATTAAAAGGATTGTGTATATTTTGTTTTAAGGTTCATCCAAATCCTTGGACATCGTTTTATAAATAAATAATTATTGAAAATGCGACAATGTTACACGCAAAGAAAAAAAAAAAGTCTATTGCTCGGTTGCCGCAACAATACTTTGATTGATTTGTATTAATTTATTAATCGCAACCGTTCATGTAGTTCTCCCAAATAAACTCATATATCGCAAATGTGAATCATGTTGTTGCAAACGACTTCTCGTTTGCTCAAACGCGTACAAAATTACAGTTGCCGCAAATTTAAAAAACGTTTGCGATAACTGAAATTACCGATTTTGCTAATGAGAGCACAGATTACGAAGAACGTAAATTTGTCTCATTCTGTCGACTGTATACACAGAATTATCCACACGTTTGGCATACACACTCACGCATACACATAAAAGTGATCACACGCTCTAACGCTTCTTTCTACCTTGTCAATATATCTTGGATGGATAATTCATGCGTTGCAGTTTGCTGCGCTTTTAGTTGTTATTTGAATGCAAGGCGTAGACAGTGAAAAAATAGACAACAATTTCAACTTTTTTTTAAAACAAACTTTATGGTTAAAACCAAAATCATAAAATCAGTTATTTAAACAAAAGAGCTTATGGAAGCCATAACTAAAAGTTTTAATTACAACTCGGTTGCTGTAACCGAAAGAGCAGTTGGTGGAACCGTTTTTCGTTTCTCGCAAACGTTTTTCAGCTTATATTTTCCATAACTCGTGTGCTGCAAACGTTTTTCGGTTCTCCCAAACGAAATGACATATATGGATTAACAGAAGTTCGTTTCTCCCAACTACAGTCCCCAAACGAACTTAAGTTATCTGAGATTGCGTTTGGGAGCAACGAGTTTTTTTTTCTTTGCGTGTAGTTTTACATAAAATGTGGGGGTCCTTTTCGTTGTTAAATTTTAAATAGTTACCGATATCCAGGAATGTGGGAGTCTTCTTCGTCCTTAGATTTAATGGGTTAACAATAGCCGGATAGTAAAACTAGTAAAAGAGAGTTTAACCAGAAATAAAAAAAAATCGCTCTGAGAGACCACGTTTCAATAATGTACGGGAACGAAAAATAGTAAATGTCCGAAACGTCCAATAGGAAATAACCCGCACTGCTAGAATTGACCACAGCGATATTATATTGTGTGTTTCCGTTTCTGTTTGCCGATATTAAATTATATTTCCAATTTATTTTGACAATTCAATATGGAATGACAATTTACTACTTTTACCATAGAATAACACATACGTAGAAGGTTTTATTCGCTCAATAAATTAAACGTCATAGGTACGATGGAAATTACACAGTGGAGGGTGGAAAATATGGGTTCAATAATACCAGATGGTGGCAATAGTATACAGCGATCCGCAAAGGAACTACACCCGAATTTCGTGTTTTTGTGGCAAACTAATAAGGTCTTCTATAGTATGTGTTATTCTATGACTTTTACTCGCTAAAATCCATACATAGATACAATTATTCTCTCAAGAAATTAAACGTCGTAGGCATAGAGTAATCTCAGACTAGAGAGATTATTTGGCTCATCTGACGTTTCCTTTCGTGATGCGGTCGGTGTGATAGAGAGAAGCTTGACGAAAAGTGACTTACACCAGGTGGAATTACAAAAACTTCTGACTTTAGTTTTTCATGTCGTTTTGGTGAAAAACTGTGAAATTTAAATGTGTTTTAAACTTTTTTATTGACTGTTATTGTTAGCATACATTTGTGTTGTATTTAACACAATAATTTTAACACACAAAACGAAATGCCGTTGTTGTTATTTTGTTCGTTGTTTTGAGCCATTGACTCTATCTGGTATTAGTAAAGCAATTCTTTTCAACATCAAACGTAAATATCACACCAGGCCAAATGTCATAAATTTGGTGGGAGAACTAGTAGATCTACTATAAGTATTAATCTATGGTCATAGGTACGGTGGAAAGTAAACATTGGATGGTGGAAAACATGGGTTCAATAATACCAGATAGAGGCAATAGTAAAGAACGTCCAACAAATGAACAACAACCAAATTTCGTGTTTTTGTGGCAAACTAGTTGTGTTAAATACAATACAAATGTATACCAACGATAAAAGTCAACAAAAAAGTGCAAATACATTTACAATTTTTGAGATCTACTCCAAAACGACATGAAAAAGTTAAGTAAACATATTTTGTAACTCCACCTGGTGTAAGTTAGTTTTAAATTTAATTGCTCTCATTTCCACAAACCTACGATGAAGAGTGTGAAATGAAACGTCAGATGCGAGAATAAATGTATCTATGAATGTATTCGTCTATGAGCGAACGCTTTTTCGAGTAAAAGTCTTAAAGGTGGTATAACTAGTAAGTTTAATGCAAACCAACTACCAGAAATCTACCGTGGTATATATCTGGTATTCTACCAGGAAGTCTTATTTGAAAAATACACATGCTCGTGACAATTCTACCCAATTAAAATTGTGTACATGTGAATACATGAATGTGAATGTGAGTGTGAATACAATATGTGGATAGGAAAATTTTGTGCACTAGGAAGAGTTTCTGGTAGATCTTCCAAATATTGTGCCAGAAATGCGGTTAGCATGTGTTAGTAGCGAAGAAAAATTGTTTTAATGTGTTGGTGCTTTCGCATACTTTTTGGTAGACGTGGTTTGCAGGGTTGTAGTACGTACGGGTACAGAGCAATGAGCTGCAAGAGTACACCGCAACATGCGGTATACATAATCAAACTGCGTTGGCGGTGGGTAATGAAAACACACACCAAACGATCACAATGGTGAACAAAGCCTATGATACGTGATCATAAAAATACTTCCACCAGCTGCTATCGCGTCACGACTGACACATACATCGTATAGCACCACATCGCGATTGTCACAACCACCGGCAATGAGCAAGCACCGCATCACGATTGATACAATGATTGCCAATCATTGTATCATGAACCAAACACACAGTCGTGAATGAGGCTACAACAAATCACTTCACTATGAGCCGACCACCGCATAAAACGATTAATGATTATAATTATACTATGATTATGACACTAATTAAGATCAACGATGTACAATTTTAACACATTTGTTTACATGTGTTTTTAATAAGGTCAGTCACTTTGCTGCTTTCAGTGAGTACAGGCTATATTTTGCAGTTAAGCTATATTATGAAGGGTTTGTCCACTGCCGTTCATGTCGTAAACTTCTAAAATTCAATGCTAACCAATCGTCTAATCTGAGTAGACATAAGTGTTGCCAAGAACTTAAGGTGCAGCCCGTTGCAAAAACTGCGTCTGCAGAGGATAAAAAAAGAGCACTTGAAGCATGCGCGGCGTGGGCCATTGAAGATTGTCGTCCATTATCTGCGATAAATGGAAATCGTAGAATATGTATGTGGCTTAGATTATCTCGCATACTTGAATGTGTATGAATATAATCATAATTTCCCAGTGTGCCAAACGGATCCGTTTCGGATCCGCAACGGATCCACTTCTTCGTACTTTCTATCCGTAACGGAATCAGTTTCAGATCCGCAAGCGGGAGAAATTCCTCCCAAAAAAAACGGATCCAAAAACGGATTTTATGTCCGTTTTTCGGATCCGTTACGGACATCATATTAGGATCCGTTGCGGACCCGTGTATTTTAATAAAACCTATCCGTAGCGGAATCCGTTACGGATTAGTTTCGGATCCGTAAGCGGGAGAAATTCCTCTCAAAAAAACGGATTCAAAAATCGATTTTATGTCCGTTTTTCGGATCCGTTACGGACATCATATTAGGACATCACATTTTATTGGGTAGTATTTTGACATATTGTACTTGTTTAATTGGCCAATATGCTTTAAAGTTACAATTTTTCTCCTATTCTAAAAAAATAGATTTCAATTTAGTTGTAATTTACGGAAAAAATTATTAAAAACTGATTTTTCTGTGTCCCACATAAGGACCTTTTCTTAAAAAAATCTCAATTCGCGGTTACACTGATTCCTTTTCTAACTTTTTTACGGATCCGTAAATTCGCGATTACACTGATTCCGTTTTAAAATTGTTACGGATCCGTAAATTCGCGATTACACTGGTTCCTTTGTTAAATTTTTTACGGATCCGAAACGGGTCCGCAACGGATCCGTAAATTGGCGATTACACTGATTCCTTTTTCAAATTTTTTACAGATCCGATACGGGTCCGCAACGGATCCGTAAATTCGCGATTACACTGATTCCTTTTTTAATTTTTTTACGGATCCGAAACGGGTCCGTAAAGGATCCGTAAATTCGTGATTGCACTGATTCCTTTTTCTTAAGTCTATTACGGATCCGGAACGGGTCCGTAACGGATCCGCATCCGTTTTTGTGCACATTGGGTTTTAGCGGATTTTTGGATAAATTTGGCGGTATTTCACAGAAAATACTTGGCAACACTGACGCGGTGATCGACTCATACTGAAATAATTTATTGTGGACTTATCCACGACTGTGATGTTGGTTGTGGATGATCGTTCATGATACAATGATTGTATCAATCGTGATGCGGTGGTATTCGGTGTTTGTATTAATCATGTTTCGGTGTCGCCGGTGGTTGTTTGTTTCGGAAACGTTAATTTTAATGATCGCATATCCGAAGACAGTACAACAAAGTAATGTGTTGAAAATTGCACTCCTTTGGCTGCGATGCCATACGTACTGACACCGCATTTTCGAGAAAAACCACCACCGGTGCAGATGACTGGTACAGAGCTAATATTTTTTAACTGAGCAACTATAAGCAATTTATAAAATTTATCGATTTAGAAAAATTAGAGGATAAATTCCGACTTTAATAAAATGTTCTGCATGCCTTCCAAGTCTCTATGTCTAACGGTGCTGCGTATCTCCGAATTTATATTAAGAATTCTTCAAAATCAAAAGTCCACTTTCAAAATACAATTTGGATTAAAATATTTTGTAATTTACTTTTGTTATCAAGCCATATTTAAATCCAAAATCCAGTTAAAAATGCATCTATTTTTATTTGAAACAATTAAAATGCTGGAAGATAATCAATGATTAAAACAGAATTTTCATCAGTAAAGTCTCAGAGAACTAACCATGTTTGCTTCCTTTAATATAATATATATATATATATATATTTGTTTTTTAAGATTTTAAAACTAAAACAATAACACCAATAGCTACACAAAGAAGAACCGATAACAGCAAAAAACTATCAACGAAACTTAAGTTTTATGTTAGGTTTTCGTATTGTCCCCTGTATCTCTCTATCTCTCTCCCTCTCTATCCATCTCAGTGTGTATTTCTTCCAATACCCATGGGCTTTTGTTTGCCATTAAAATGTTCAACGCATCCAACAAATATGGTAACTGAAGGGACATTAGAAAGAAGGAACAAAAATTCCATCAAAAGAGGAGACATCGCACTCGTATTGCATATTACTTTAATTTATTAGATGTATTTACTTGAACGATACTCTTGTACTTATAAAGACGGAAAAGAGGACACAACTTCTTGCAAATAATAAACCAAACACAAACAAATAAAAAACAGACGAAAAAATAACATTCCAAACCTAAACTTAACTTGACGCAACTCCTTAAGACAACACACACATAGCCACCATCGAAACAAGCAAAAAGTCAATTTTAAATTGTCTCGATTTTGTTCATGCACAGTGGATTGGATGGACAATACTGTAAATGGTCTAAGATTTAATGTCTAATAAAATTCAGAGCTTTCATTGATGACTAAATAGCAGTGAAGTTAAGTTGTCCTTTGAGTTCAATGGTCAAGTTCATATATTAACCATATTAATTTTTTTTCGTCCGTCCAATAATTCCTGGGTACAAATTGTGTATAGTTCATAGTCACTATGCGAGGTGACAGCCGCCGAAAGAAATTTTTTTTTTTGAAGATAGTCAGAGCAGTGTTCGAACCCAGGATCTCATGTACAAGAGCCGCGCACACTAACCATTGCACCACCGACGGCCACTTATTTATTTTATTTAAATGTCTTGCAATTAGAATCGTTTTGATATCTATATTATGCATAGCTACTGAGGTTCGATTAATCGTGGCCATACAATTGAGATGACAACTCAAAATTCCAAATTTTCGATTAGGAACTAACTCGAATAAGATGAACCGATTAATCACACGCTGAAAAAATTACAGCAGACTGTTGTCCGAGGCCTTCGGCCACGGACTGTCCCTGCAGGCTGTGTCAGAGACACGGCCATTAAGTTTAACGTAGAATACGCCATCCGATAAGACAGAAAACATATATAACAATAAATTCATTTGCTTATATTATTTATCATTTATTGTTATATATGTTTTCTGTCTTATCGGATGGTGTATTCTACGTCAAACTTAATGGCCGTGTCTCTGACACAGCCTCCAGGGACAGTCCGTGGCCGAAGGCCTCGGACAACTGTCTGCTGTAATTTTCCGTTTTAAAAAAAATATTATGTTCAATTTTTTTAAACTTAATTTAATTTATGTATTTTAATTAATATTTTTATTGAAATAAGTTCTGCGAATGTTGAGAGGGCCGCCCTAATATTAAAAAAGGTTTACCTTATCGAGTCTTCGCATTAGCATTCGAGCGTTGTGTGAAAGCTTTACGCTTTACAATTCAAAATTAATGTTACAACAGCTTTATTGAAGCTTTCGCAAAAAAGCTTTATTACGTTAGCTTACTGTTTGTTTCACTTTTTACTAGATACATGTTGCCAAGCAACATCAGCTTGCTGTTCGTTTCACTTTTTACTAGATACATGTTCCTCAGCAATGTTGAGCAACCAAAAACACTCAACCAAACACCACACATATGTTTGAGTGTATGTGTTTAAACAATTTTCATTTGAGAAATTAAAATACTAGAATATATCAACCAATATGAAATGTATATCAAACGAAAGATAACATCTTCATTTACCTACAAAAAAAATTTTAAAAAAATTCATCTAGCCGTTTCCTCAAATTCAATGAAATAAAGATTACAACAATAAAAACCTGACATGACTCCTCATACCGTAAGGTAAGACGTATTCTACGTCAAAATCTGGCTCTTTTTTTTGTGTTTGGAGCTTGTGTGTGTTTGGAGCTTGTCGCAAATGTAGTATACTTTTGTCCAAAAACACATTGTGTTAGCTATTCAATAATACATGTTTGAGACACAATAATCAATATGTTATAATATAGGGTTTTCCAATAAGGACTTGACAACTTTTGTATTAAATAAAACGCAAACCATTTGAGATATTTGCAAAACTTTATGATCGACTTCACAATCAAAACATTTATGAATGGAACTCGACTTCGTTCATATGGCCACCGCGGGCACGTCGGCAGCGGTCGATTCGTTGGACCCAATTTTCGATAACTCAGTCACACATTTCGGCCGTAACGGCAGCTATTTCGCGTTCAATGTTAGCTCTGAGTTCTTCCAACGTCGTCGGCTTGTTGGCATAGACCAATGATATTGCCCTAAAGAAAAAAGTCTAGAGGCGTTAAATCGCACGAACGAGGCGGCCAATTGACTGGTCCATTTCTTGAGAAAACACGCTCACCAAACTTACTCTTCAATAAATCGATTGTAACGTGGGCTGTGTGGCTTGTGGCACCGTCCTGTTGAAACGACATGTCGTCCAGGTCCACGTTTTCCAATTCGGGCCAAAAATAATCTGTAATCATGGCGCAATAACGATCGCCATTCACAGTAACGTGACGATCGTTATTAAAAAAAAATGGTGTCCCATAACATCCCATCAAGGGATTGAGGAGAGCTTCTCACAATCAGTGAGATGTGCGCTTTCTAGTTTTTACACTTACTGATTAGGACCTACAGTTTTACACCTGTTCCGAACGGTAGTTTAAGAAGCATTTTCGTGGCTCAGTACTCGATAGTGTCGCCATCACTAAGCGAGGTGACCGTCGTCGAAAGAAATGTAAGTTGGTCTGAGCAGGGATCGAACCCACGTTCTCATGTACAAGAGCCGCGCACACTAACCATTGCACCACCGACGGCCACGATCGTTATTGCCGACGAAAAAATATGGCCCAACGACGCCGCCGGCGTGTGCAAACCGCACCAAACAGATATTTTTTGTGGATGAAGTGGTGATTCATGAAGCACATGTGGATTTTCACCAAACCGATAACGCATATTTTGCTTATTGATGACCACATTGAGCCAAAAATGAGCATCGTCACTGAAGATGATTTTGCGATGAAATTCATCATCTTGGCGCATCTTCTTCAGAGCCCAATCGGAGAATGTACGTCGCGTCAAATGGTCCATCGTCTTCAATTCTTGAGTCAACTTGATCTTATATGGGTGTAAACCAAGATCTTTACGCAAAATTCGTCATAAAGTGGTCTTGGCGATGCCCAGTTCTTGAGAATGCCGCTGAATCGAACGATTTGGATCGTTTGCTACGGACTCCTGAACGGCAACGATATTTTCGCCACTTCGACAAACCCGTTGTCTCACTGGCACCGCAGAATCACACAATGAATATGTAGACTCAAGTTTTTGCACTAAACTTGTTATTGCTTGTCTACTAGGGCGAGAATAACGACCGAAAATTGGAGGTAACGCTCTTAAATTGCGATCACCGACTCCGAATTTCGGTAGTACATTTTTATAATTGGCATACATTGTTCGTTCGTGTACTTTACCATGATGAAAATGTTGAGTTTACTGAAAAAGAGGAAAGTAACTGTTAGATGATCAGTGAAATTGTGCGTTCACAAATTAAATTCAAAGTTGTCAAGTACCTATTGTGTTTGTGATCCAAATACAGCTTTGTTTGTAATAAAAGAGGGGCAAAGAGGGATCGTTTTCAACCTAACTCAATGTTATTGCAAGTGTATAACTGTATTTTTGCATTATTCTTTCAGTCAGTGATTCATAAATATACCTGAATGCGTGTGTAAATGAATCAAGTGTCTCTTATGTTGACGGATCTGTTGTATTTTAGTTTCATTCAGTCGTCAATAGTTCGTTTGTGAGTAAACACACGAATGTTTCGATGCAAGTATATGGATGTTTGGGAAACAAACATATGGCTGCACATAAAAGCATGTATTATTGCAACGTTTCATTTAAATATAAGTGAGTTACGATCTTACAAATATTTGAATATTTGGAGTGTGTTCCAAACATATAAATGGTTCCAGCAGAATGTATTTGAGCGAATATGTTACAGAGACGGTTTTTTCGGGGTACATGAATGCATATAACATATTAACTGCTGAAGTAGAATTTGTAGAAAACAGGTAGAAAATAACCTGTCTTCGTTAAACAGCAGTATAGGATATCCAACAGAAAAGAAGTCGAATCCCAGAAAAAGACCAGAACAATTTGAAAACCTTTTCAAGGCTCTTTTGGGAATTTTACCAATAATTGCATAACCGTAAGGTTTCTTTCAAAATCAATGTTTATAAAAATAAAGAAAATTGTGTTTAAACTCAAAGGCGATCTAGATTAATTTGTTAACCCTCGAAAAAGAGAACTAAAAAGTGGTAGCAATTCACTAAAACGCATTTCTCTCTCGCGTCATATCTTGATTATTTCATACTTTTTGAATAGTTAATGTAATTTTACTTCCACATGGTTGGAATTTGTATAGTTATATACAATAATACTATGAAAAAGCTTCTCGTGTATTGAAATATTCAATGAAGTGTGTAACAGACAGGGCAGAGAATGATTAAGGTTTCACTCGTTTGTTGGCATTCGTGTGAAGAGAAATTTTGAGCCTCTACTTTAATACATCGTTTTTGTTAAACTGCTCAACTAACGGGTGATTTTTTTTGTTATTTGGTATATCAGTGTTAAGTTTTTGCCAGTTCACTCGTAATTCGTGACAAGTGTCAAAGTCAAAAATGTTTAGTTTACCTTGCCATTTCATCAATAATAGACTCACAACCGAACTACGCTTGCAAATCATTGAGTTTTATTATCAAAATTCGTGCTCTGTGAAAAATGTGTTCCCCAAGTTACATCCAGTTAATGGTCGTCAATGGTAATCAGATTTGCCAAGATTGGCCCGAAGCGCAGTCTGAAAAATACACTGTTTGGTGCGGCCTATGGTATCATTGGCCTGTACTTCTTCAAAAACGATCATGGCCGCGATGTTACGGTCAATGAAGCAATGTATCGTTCAATGATCACGGACTTTTTTTTTGCTCAAAATTGAAGACTTGAACTTGGTTGGCATGTGGTTTGACGGTGTCACATGCCACACTGCACACGATTCCATGAATCAATTAAGTTTGGTGAGCAATTAATATCACGTTGTGGCGCTGTCAATTAGCCGCCTCGTTTTCACCATTTGACCCCACTAGACTATTTTTTTAACAAAAAGATTCTAAAGGACATCACACACTAAAATGTGATCAATGTACAACACTATGGGGAACTAACTATAATCCCTTTATTTTTAAATCAAACGATGTCTATTGAAGTATTAATTATTTACTTACCTACACGCTGAAAAATAATGGCCCCAGCAACATATTGAAGGAATCATGTACTTGTTTCCATGCATTGTTTTCATGAATTAAAGATCTTCTGCTTTTTTGTCTATTTCTTACCTGCCTCGTTTTTGTTTTCAACAACAAAAAAACCACATTTGGGTCTGAAAAACCTACTTATAAATTATAGCCTATTAATCATTGTGTCTCAAACATGTTATATTGAATAGCAAACACAATGTGTTTCAGTACAAGTGTAGTATGTTTGCGACAAGCTGCAAACACGTTATATTTGCATCCAAACAATAAAAAATACAGATTTTTCAGCGTGTACTTACTTATCCGGTCTCGAACAACCTCGGGGGTCAAGGAACTTACAAAACGAAGATAACATGTTTCGCCAAACAGTTCGATATTTTGCCTTATCTCTCCAGTTCAGTTTCAAAAACCCGTCGTGCTTGTTAGTGTTCATCCATTCTACTGGCATGGCCTAGCCAGCGCAATCAATTTTATTTTGATCCGCTTAACTATGTCGATGTCGGGATAGAGCTCATAGAGCTCATGGTTCATGCGTCGCCGATACTCGCCGCTGTGCACCAAGCTTTTGTATGGGAGGTACCAGAATGGGCGTGACAATCTCGCCCATTTCCTCCAGTTAACTAGGCATTTACAGATTATTAACCGGTGGGAGAGTTGAAGCGAATCACATCTACCAGAAAAAGATTTTGGAAGAAACATGATTTCGTACTAAATGTGTTGATTTGTATGGGAGGTACCAGATCAAAATCTAACCATTTTCAATCCCAAGCTATCGATAAAGATTCACAGCAGTTATCATGTTGACCAGCCAGACAGACAGACAGACATGGCTCATTCTTTTTAAAAAGTCCCAAATCGAATTCCGTCCAAAGATACTAATATGTCTAATATGTCTTCTTCTATGCGTTACTTTTTCCCGTGATACATATACCCCCATCCGTATGGTTGAGGGTATAAAAATGCATGCGACTTTAGCCTGGTATTAAGTTAGTTCCATAGAGTAATTCCTTAAAGAGAGAAACTTTGACTGATCTGACGTTTCCTTGCACCCTCTTCATGGTGCGTTCGGTGTGATAGAGAGATGTTTGACGAAAAGTGACTTACACCAGGTGGAATTACAAGAACTTCTGACTTTAGTTTTTCATGTCGTTTTGGTGAAAAACTGTGAAATTTTATATGTGTTTTACATTTTTATATTGACTGGTATTGTTCGTCTACATTTGTGTTGTATTTAACACAATAATTTTAACACACAAAACAAAATGCCGTTGTTGTCATTTTGTTAGTTGTTTTGAACCATTGCCCCTATCTGGTATTATTGAAGCAATTCTTTTCAACATCCAACATTCATATCATACCAGACCAAATGTCAGAAATTTGCTGAGCGAAAGAAAAGCTCTAGTTATAAGAATTACTCTATGGTTCGTTCCCTCGAAATAGTTGTCATAACTCACATATTTTCGTAGCATCATTGGCCAACAACAATTTAAGTTTGACTCCCATATTATCCGTGTTTTTAACACAAAAAAAATTAATTTTTTCGACAAATTGAATGAGAAATGTAAAAAATTTTTTTTAATGGAGTTTTGTGAAAATTTCATGCGAAGTGTTGATTTTAGTACGGACCTATATCGACGGAAAAAATTCGCCGGTGTAGTTGTCGAAAAATCAAATTGAAGGTAGAAATAATCAATGTTCAATTTGTCAAAAAAAAGATAAAAACATAGAAAAATAGAGTCATCAATACTGATATGTTGCTGGCCATGTCACAGGGAAAAAATTATGTTACTCAATATTTATCACACGAACGACCTCAGTAATCGGTTTAAACTTGAAAATTGGACAGATGGTTTTTGTTTAATTTAAAATAAAAAAGTACCAGTAAAAAGACCGTATAAATAAACATCATCTCTATAAATTTTATTAATTTATTTCAAAATTGGCCAAATGCTTGGTTGCATTGCAAAAATATGGTTGATTTTCTATAAAAAGTTCTAACCAAATGTATTATGTTCATTAGGGTGTGCTGACAAAAAAATTTGGAGGAGGGGTGCCCAAAAGATGCGTATGAAGAGCTGACTACGGGAACGTCAAACTTTATTTTTTACGTGGGTGCTTATAGTTCCCTACCGGCCGTTGAAGTTTCGATTTCTAGTGTATTTGGGTAAAAAAAAATTATATTTTTGGTCAGTATGCCGGCTCTTGTGCATGAGAACGAGGGTTCGATCCTTGCTCTGACCACGTTAAATTTCTTTCGACGGCGGACAACTCACTTAGTGACTGCGACACTATCGAGTATTTAGCCATGAAAAACCTTCTCAAAATACCGTTCGGAACCGGCGTAAAACTGTAGGTCCAAATGAGTGAGTATAAAACTAGAAAGTTCTGCCCAATTCCTTCATGGAATGTATAAGTAATGGGAAACCATTTATTTTATGCCGCAGGCAATACGTTTACTGTGAATGCTAAGCGAAACACATCCATGATCAACGAGCATTTATTGTTGTAATTTGGAGTGGAATGCATGTGATACCAACACGACAGGTGCAACTGCACACAGAGATCGTGCGACAGTGAGCATTTTGGCGGGATGTCTCGTTTTGGTAATTTGCAATGGCCGACAAAATTGCCCGATTTGACTTCGTCATATTTCTTTCTTTTTGGAGCTTTTTGAAGTCACGGGTGTATGTGAACAATCCACAGACTCTTAAAGCTCTCAAAGATAATATCTGACTAGAGTGCGATAACTTATCACTCGAAATTCTAGCCAGAATGATTGAAAACTTGATAAAACAGCACAGTTGTTAAACAACAATGGCGGCGCCTACATGACCGATATCATGTGCAAAAGGTAAAAAAAAAGAACTTAAGGGTCCATAGAAATATTTAAAAAAAAAATTATGAAATTATGTGCACTCGTTTTAAAGATATAGCAAACCAAAATCGGGTATGAAACTCTATGAATTTTCATTTTGCGGGATGCTTCACTATTGTGATTGGTCAATTAGTGATATTTACCAATATTGGTTGAAGTCTTGACTAAATACTATCATAGCGGAGTCCACAACCATTATATGAAAATGTGATGTTGACAATTCACGATAGTTGGCCATTTGTTAAAATGCATAATGGGCCTGTTTTTTTATTCACTCCAAAATTAATTTTTGCCAATTTTGTATGGGGAGCTAAATGCCGTGACAGACTGTTAGATAAATCATTGGATATGACTTGAGAACGATTTACAGACAAAGTTTTGACAGATCTGTCTGTTAGATGTTCTCAGAAATATACAGTTGTTGACTACGATATGTGGCTAATCAAGATCATGACTTCGTTGGAATATTTTGTTCTAAACGCTACGATTAAACTGGTGGCAATGATTTGTTGACAGAGTTGTCCAAGAGCTGTGACGGTAAGTTGATAGATTACCTTCAACGCTATTTATTAAAGCTTCAATGCACTATTAGAATTTGAAGCATTTCCTATATTTTTACTAACTGAGCTGTAATGAAAATTCCCCCAATAAAACATTTGTTATTTATAAATTGTTTGTGTTTAAATTATTTTTAGCAAATATGTTTATTTATTTAATTTATGCAAAAATTTTTTTGAGCATTTTTCTGTTGTTATTTATGACTTAATTAAACATAATAACTAATTAAAATTTGATTATAAATATAATTTATCATATACTATATATGTATATATAGATTTTCTTGTCTTTTGACATAATTTTTTAAATAATATTTATTGTTTAAATTTTTAATAATTATTGTTTAAATTTTTAATAATTATTGTTTACATTTTTTACACCTACTTAGAAATTAGTTTATAGATTTAAAACTAATTAAAACAATTATGATAATTTTTAATTACGAACTTCTTAAATTACAAACATCTGTTGCTCCTATTAATATAAGCAATTGGAACGAAGTTCCTTATCGCATGTTGCGGGATAGGGGCTAAATGAAAAAAATGAAACAACTTTTTTATAACACTATTATGCTACAACCGAGTATTATCAACTATATTGGGTTATTTTGCTTTGATTTGTGTCTAGACAAATATATGTTGGGAAATTTCTTGTTTTATTGCCTGTAACAAATATTTAGTATATATTGTAGTTTTGAATCCAATATAAAGTAAATTTAGAAAAGCCAAAGCGAAAGAAGTTTAGAAAAAGAAAATTTTCTTAAATAAGTGCCTTTTTTTAAAAAAATTACAAAAATGGCTATTTGCATCATTTCCCTTGCGGGAGTTTTCATTGAATTCATAAGCAAAGTAAATTTTCTTAAATAAAATACCTTATCTTAAAAATACCTTTGCTTAAAAAAAGTAAATTTTCTTACAAAAAGTACCTTTTCTTAAAAAAAGTATTTTTTTTTTAAATAACAACCTTTTCTTAAAAAAGTACATTGTCTTACAACAAATTTCCTTTTCTTACAAAACTACCTTTTCTTTAAAGAGTACTTTGTTTGTGAAGCAAAATAACTTTTCTTGAGATAAGTATCTACTCTTAAAAATTTACCTATTCATAAAAAAATGACCAATTCTAAAAAAAATCATTTCTTAAAAAACACCTTTTCTTAAAAAAAAATACCTTCTCTTAAAAAAATACCTTTTCTTCCAAAAATTCGTGTTGTTAAACGTACCTTTTCTTAAAAGTAAAATAATACCTTTACTTTTCTTTTCTTGAAATAAGTAGCCTTTCTGAAAATAAGTACAATTTCGTAAAAAACATAACCTTTTCCTAAAAAGTGTAATACAGCATTCGCACTGGCATCGATTTTCTTGAGTTTGCCACTTTCGTTGATTTCAAGCAGAAATCAAGAAAATTTGCTTGATTTCCCATACCTTTTGACAGACGACAAATCGGGAATTTTTTCTTATTTGTCTAGGAATCAAGAAACAATGCTTGATTTGCTTTATGCAACGCTGTTTTATCTCACACTATGAACGAATAGTACATTTGTTTACAACCATTGCATTCACGGTGCATCGATGGGGTGGTACCACTAGGCTTATTTATTTCTCGCATTTCTTAGGTATTTATTGTTTCTCAAACATATTTTTTATACTTTTTTATTTACTTTTATTCCTGGAATACATTTGTACTGAATTTGATTGTGGAAAAATACCAGACAAAGCAAAATGCCTACTGTTGTCGGCTTGGTGTATTTGTTGTCGCAGTAATACTACCTCGTCAAAGCGCCATGACTTTCAATCAAATCAGGAAAAATCCCAATGCGAACACTTCAGATTTTGTTACGACATTAGGTACGAAATCGGACAAATATTTTATAGTGCGAATGAGCTATAATAACACTTCTTTAAAAAGTACCTGTTCTTAAAAAAAGTATTTCTTTGTAATCATACTCTTATGACTTTTTCTTCCAGAAAGTAGTTCTTCTTAAAAATAGTACCTTTTGTTAACAAAAAAACATTAGCTTATAATAAAAAGAAGTACCCATAGAGTAATGACGTATAGAGACGCCAACTCTCTCAGTAAATTGATGACATTTGGTGTGTTGCAGATGGGCGGTTGCATGTTGGAAAGTATTGCTTTAATAATACCAGACAGAGGCAATGGCTCAAACCATCCAACAATAAATCCTGTAAATTTCACAGTTTTTCATCAAAACGACATGAAAAATGTAAGTCAACAATTTTTCTAATTCCACCTGGTGTAAGTCAATTTACATCAAATAAATCTCTATCGCACCGACCCGCACCACGAATCATAGAATAATACATCCATAGATATATTTATTCTCTCATATGACGTTTCATTTCACACTCTTCGATGTAGGTTCGTGGAAATGAGAGCAATTAAATTTAAAATTAACTTACACCAGGTGGAGTTACAAAATATGTTCACTTAAGTTTTTCATGCCGTTTTGGTGTAGAACTGAAAAATTTAAATGTATTTTGCATTTTTTTGTTGACTTTTATCGTTGGTATACATTTGTATTGTATTTAACACAACTAGTTTGCCACAAAAACACGAAATTCGGTTGTTGTTCCTTTGTTGGACGTTGTTTCCTATTGCTTTTATCTGGTATTATTGAACCCATGTTTTGCACCATCCAATGTTTACTTTCCACCGTACCGATGACGTTTAATTTATTGGGAGAATAAATGTATCTATGTATGTATTAGTCTATGCCACGAATAGTGTGAAAGGAAATGTCAGATGAGAACAATGGCAGCTCTATACGTCATTACTCTATGGAAGTACATCTCTTTAAAAAGTACCTTTTCGGGAAAATATAATACAAATTCTTACAAAAAGGACCTAAAAATATACTTTTTTTTAAAAAAAAAATACATTCTATAAAAAAAAAGTTTATCATTTTACAAAAAGTATCTTTTCTTAAAGATCCATTTAAATTATGGTGTTTCCAACGGGCGCCTTTGGCGTGTTGGAACTAACTATGTAGTACATAATATGTAGCGAAAGGGACTTCGTTCCAACCGGGTGTCTTCTGACACCTGGTGAAATTTTTTTTTAAATATTCTTTTCTACCGTTTTTCTTGAATTATACAACAAATTGTATTTTATAAAGTGTCAGTAGTTTAAATTTTTCTTTGTAAATATTAAATTTTTTGTTTAACTATAAATATTAAAACAAAAACACTCGAGTCACGGAAGCACTCAAGCACGGAGAAATTAATTGGTTTATAAAAAATAAAAATAAAATATCCACATAAATAATATTAAAAAATTAAATTAAAAAAAAACTTGTGAAATAAAAAAAGGAACATAGACTTAGATACACTTAAAGAAACAACGGAAGATTTTGTGTTTGGTTTACGTTTGGTTTTTTTTTTGTAACTTTTAATATAATAATTATAATTGCAGGATTTTATTTACAGTGAAGAAAATTAATGTTTTATATTTAGACGAATTCCATATTTAATATCACTTAACTTTGGATGCTCAGTAGAAATTTGTGTTATTTAAATTTTTCTTATTAAAGTTTTTATGGCATTTTTTGTTATATTTTCTGTTTTTTTTATATAAAATTTTTGCAATTTTTTTGTTTATATTTTTAAAAGATTTCAATTCAAAATTTCACAATTTAATAGAATGTTATGAGCTTTTGTGGTTTTACTACCGATATACAAGAGTTTATATTTTATTTTAATTTTAATATAAAACTTAATAGATTAACAAGACCATTGCGTTTACTTTTTTTTTTTGTTTTCAACTAAATGTACAGCAAAATATATGTATATGTTTGTTTTCAGAAAAAATAAGGGGTTGCGAAATAAAATTAATTCATTTCGAATTAATTATTTTTTGGTGTTTTTTTTTGTCGTGGAATAAAATCTAAGTTTGAAAAATTACATTTTAATTTCCTAACAAGCTAATAGTTGTTATTTAAAAATTATGATTTGTATTAAACATATTTCTTTTTATTTTATAAAAAAATAAATTATAATATTATAAATATAAATCTACTAAATTATTTTTAAATAATATATATTGTATATAGTATATATGTATGTATATGAGTTATAGCAAAAGTTGTGGTTCAATAGTGGGGGGATTTTGCGCCAAAATTTACAATAAACGTGTTCCATACAATTTGTTACATTTTGTTAATTTTTAAGAACATTAGGAAGAATCCACCATTTTGTTATCCTTTAGTTGCTTTCCTTGATGCAATTAATCATCATCCTTCTTTTCGTTTTTGAGGTCATATTTAGCACACAATTCTTCGGGTGATCAACTAAAGTAAAAGAAAATAGAAAAATTAGTAAAATTTAGAAAAAATAAAATTAGCATTAAAATTAACAATGATAAAATACAGCTAAAGGACATATTAAACACTGTACTCGTTTAATATATTCAACACTTTTACAATGTTTTGGGACCGAAATCAGCTGCTACTTTTAAGAAAGATCAGCTGATTTTGGCCTCCAAACATTTTAAGCATGTTAAACACGTTCAATGGAAACGTAGCCTTGTACGGCATTTACACCGTCCAACATTAGCTCATTTCGAAGGTTCTCTTAACCCACGCCAACCCAAAATACTACTCATACAATTTTATTCGGTAAAAACTGAAATTTAATTTTTAACCTCACCTTAAACTGATATACAATTTGATGCAACACTGCTAAGTACCATAAAAATGCAACTATAATAAAACGGATAAAAGGAAACCGATCGAAAAATTTCCGACAATTTCTGTCAATTTTCAATTTGTCCATTGTGTTATTTTTTGTAAATGCTAAAAAAACGAAAATACGTTTAAAATAGACAATTTAAATGTCCTGAATACATAAAACTATACAACAACATTTAGGTCTTTGCTTTGGGGATGGACGATTCCTGCGCCAAGTGATCACACTAGGTGAGTATAGTCAAACCCCAAAAATTTAGAAATTCAAGATGAACGATTCTTGTCTGCGAAATCCTCTAGTAAAATCTATTCCACAATAAATTGGCAGAACATTTGCATAATTTACCGGTTATTTCGGTGCAGTTTTCTTGAACTTTTCGGCCGTCGGTAGTGCAATGGTAGAGTGCGCAGCTCTTGTGTATGAGAACGTGGGTTCGATCCCTGCTCTGGTCACCTTGAAGTTTTTTCGACCGCCGTCCTCGTTTAGTGACGGCGACACTATCGAGTACTTAGCCATGAAAAAGCTTCTCAAAATATCGTTCGGAACCGGATTAAAACTGTAGGGCCCAATCAGTGAGTGTAAAACTAGAAAGCGCACAGCTCACTGGTTTGTGAGAAGCTCTCACTAATCCCTTCATGGGATGTAACAGGAAACCATTTATTTTATTTATTTTTTGAACTTGTTTCAAAAACGCACAAAAAGGACGTTTGGAAATAAAGATACATCTAACGGGTCCGCCAAATAACTTTTTTTTTTGAAAATGCTATAAAAAAAAACTACTGAATATTTTCTCAAATTTCTTTTTTTATTTGAAAGTACAATCCTTCCGCTTAATAATGGAAAATAATTTCATACAAATGGCTGACTCGGCTGGCCATGCAGTAGCCTACACGATCGGTCCAATTTTTAAGCACATTATCGATTGTGTGCAGCTATATTTCACCAATGGCTTCACTAATATTGTCCTTTAAAGCGTCGATTGTCTCTGGCTTGTCGGTGTAACACTTATCTTTGAGGGCACCCCACAAATAATAGTCCAACGGTGTCAAATCGCAGCTCCGAGGTGGCCAAACGACATCAGCACTGCGGCAGATAATGCTATCTTCAAAAACAGGGCGCAAAACATCGAGTGTAGCTTCGGCTGTGTGGCACGTAGCGCCGTCCTGTTGAAACCAAATGTTGCCAATATGCTCCTCTTCAATTTTTGTGTACAAAAATTCGTTTCAATGTATGCGTGCGGGTTTTCAGTGCCCCAAATGCGACAATTTTGTTTGTTTACATACCCGCCAAGATCCAAATGAGCTTCATCTGAAAAGATGATTTTTTTGGCAAAATCGGCATCTTCTTCATTCTGCAACATTACCATGGTTTTCAAAGTAATGTCGCAATATTTCCCAGCGTTGTTCAAGCATATACACAACCATATTCGTTCAGCGGAAGGATAAAACTAATTATCTGTCAAATCAAACATGAGCTAAGTGTTACCA
Source organism: Phaonia tiefii (assembly GCA_963931995.1). Classification (NCBI taxonomy): domain Eukaryota; kingdom Metazoa; phylum Arthropoda; class Insecta; order Diptera; family Muscidae; genus Phaonia; species Phaonia tiefii. The sequence continues at coordinate 142,342,144 of OZ008367.1, read as the reverse complement.
TTCACGAAATATTCACTAGTTGAAAAAAAACGTTAGATGGCGGACCCTTTATAAACTTGTCAACAAAAATGTGTTCTCCACCTAATGAGATGCCAATTTTTGGTTTTGTTTACAGTTCTGATGAGAGTTATAGACACTCTAGTCATATCATAGGGTAAAAATACCTAGGGGTAACATCCCTCTCATCTGGCGTGTCATTTCAATCTCTTCGTTGAAAGGTAGATGTCATAGAGACATGTTCGATGTAGTGTGCCTTATACCAGGTGGAGTTACAAGAACTGTGAATTAAATTTGTCATGTCGTTTTTGTGGAGAACTGTGAAATTTAAACTTATTTTGTTATCTTTTATTGTTAGTATACATTTGTGTTCTATTTGTTGTGTTTTTATTGATTGCGTTCAACTAATGCCTCTATCTGGTATTATTAAAGCAATCCACTTCAACATGCAACGTTCATATGCAATAGAGGTTTACGCCGATTGTTTCTGCTTCGGCGGCGTCATAGGGACCTGGGAAAACAAGCGGCGGCGTGTTCGGATAACCTGGCGGCGGCCTGTCCTAATTATTAGGAAATTGACCAGGCTGCTGCTGTACAGAGTTCAAGTCCTAGAAAATTTGGCGTACTGTTGTTATAGTTGTAATGTGTGCTGTAACCTCCCAGTGAACAATTCTTTCCGACGCGTCGGACGTCTGTAAAATCTCTGAAATGTTATCACACAATTAACCGAAACGTCTGCAATGCATTCCGACATTTAACCGATTATTTCTGAATATTATCTGATTTTTCTTTCAGCCGAATTCTGCACAATCTCTTAAATTTTACCCGTTAATTAAGCGACATAGTCTGCACAAGCTCTGAATGGAATTTTGTTTTCTCTTTGGCTTGATCATGCAATCGAAGGGGCTGTTATCAACTTCGACACGATTCTATTTAATTTGTGCATTCTTATATTATTTGTATTATGAAGAGGTTTATTTTTTTTTTAAACTTAAAAAAAATTAATACTTTGTTAGACATCTATTTAATTTTAAATAAAAGTATTTTTAAAAGTAGTATTTTAAGTATTTATATATGAAACTCAGAGTATTTTCAGTGAATGATGCTTATTTTCGGATATTTAGTTCGAAATGTATGGAAAACAGTGGAAAAATTTCCTATTATTTTAAGAAATGCCTGATAAATGTCGGATATTTAATCAGATTTTTATTATAAACCGGTTCAAAACCGGTCAGAAAAGTCTGATATTTTTTGTTTTAATTTCCAGATTTGGTCAGAAATCTGCGGTAAAATAAATAGTTAGATTATCGTCGAAAGACTGATAATTTTCGGACATTTAATCAGATTTTGGTCAGAAATTCTCATGTCGCGTCAGAATTCTATCAAAAAGTCGGCAAAACCTACCGAATTTCCCTAGACAAAATGTTCCGATTTTTTGTCAACCACTCATACAATTTTCGGTAAGATTTGTGACCGAAATGGATATCAGAATCGGCAATTTTTGCTCGACTTTCTCATAGAATTCTGACCAAATTCGGAAGAAATTGTTCACTGGATGTTGTAGCTACGCCAAATCCTAGAAAAGGCCCACGAAAAGCAAATCGATACATTCCACCTTTTTGTCGATTACAAAGTTGCTTTCGATAGTCCCATACGGGGAAAACTGTACGAAACTATGTCTGAACTTGGGATTATGGCAAAACTTTGGTTCTGTAGAATGACGTTGACCAACACCAAATCAGCAGTGAAAGTGGGGAAAGACCTCACTGAACCATTCTGTACCAAGCGAGGACTGAGACAAGGTGACACACTTTCGTGCAATCTCGTCAACATCTTAATGGAGTTAATAATGAGAAAAGCTGCAGTAAATATGAACAAATACGAAAAGCCACATGTTGTTGGCGTATACTGATGACATGGACATTATTGGGCGAAATTTGCGAAAGGTTACTGCAGTATTTTGAAGAATCGAAAAAGAATCAGAGAAGGTGGGCCTTGCTGTTAATGAGGGCAAGACAAAATTGATGTTGTCAACGACTAAAGAAACCTCACGACGTGGTCCGCACTTGAACATTGACAACCGATTTAATTTTGAAGTGGTAGATTAATTTGTCTACCTTGGATCCGCCGTGAACAAGGACAACAACGTCAGCCTGGAGAAAGATAGGAGAATTGTGCTTGCAAATAGATGCTATTTTGGGATAAGCAAGCAGTTTGGGAACAAAGCCCTCTCTCGACGGACAAAAGTCTAGCTATATCAGACTCTCATTTTACCTGTCTTGACATATGGCTCCGAAACTTGGGTCATATCGCAAGCGTATGAAAAACACCTAGCAGTATTCGAGAGAAAATTTCTCCGTAAAATATATGACCCTTTTAGGGAAAACGGCGAGTACCGACGTCGCTGGAACCAAGAGCTATATAATTTATATTCTGACGTGGACATATCTTGGCGAATCAAATTAGGCCAAGTTATCAGAATGGATGAAGATGAACCAGTGCGAAAAGTTTTCGATAACTAACCCGATGAAAGCAGGTAAAGAGGACGACCAAGACTCCGCTGGAAAGACCAGTCAGAAGAATCCCTCCGTATCCTTGGTGTTACCAACTGGCGGGAAAAGGCGAAGGATAGAGCCAGTTGGAGGAATATGTTGAAATTTGTTTGTTTAATTAATATGTGTAAAACGTCTTACCTTATGAGGTTGTAAAATAGTCAATAAAAGTCAAAATAAGGATGTTGTAGCGTGTGAAATTTCGTCCAGCTGTTTTTAGTCAAAATTTTAATTGGCGTTTAACTCCATTCGTTATATCTTGGGACTGACTTTTATTAGGAAATATTCTGATTGGGGTTGTGTGTAGGCAGGGGGTTTCTATAGCACAGCTGCTCGAAAAGGTACTAGCGGAATGATGTATAATGAGAGATCAAAGGAGACATAGCGATTATAAACCATGCAGCAAACTAAGTTTAAATAGTGTCTGATTGATACTAATGACAGCTAAATTATGTTTTATTTTGTTTGCATCGAACGAAAATACGCATTCCCTTTTATTTCTGTCTGTATTGGTCCAACGAAAGAGTAAATTACAAAAGCAACTCGAACCATAGAGTAATACTTAAGAGTTTCCATTACTCTTTTCGATGCCTCTTCATGACGACTAGGTAGTAGCCCAATTCATAGATTTTTATTTGCTGCTGAATTCAACCAATTTTACACTTTCGTTGGACAATTCAAAGGGAATGCGTATTTTCGTTCAATACAAACAACATAAAACATAATTTAGCTGTCATTAGTAGCAATAAACAAAATTTAAAATTAGTTCCTGTTTTCTTTGCTCTCTCATTCTCCATCATCGGCCTAGTACCTTTTCCATCAGCTGTGACATAGAATCCCCCTGGCTGTCATTAGTATCAATAAACAATATTTAAAATTTGTTCCTGTTTTCTTTGCTCTCTCATTCACCATCATCAGCCTAGTAACTTTTCGATCAGATGTGCCATAGAATCCCTCTGCTCGAACTCGATGAAATGGCCTCCTACCTCGTCGTCATCAAGAGAACACGTAGCGGCTCTTTTCTATTTCTCTATGGTGAAGTTTATAGTTTGTTGCTTGTTGTAATTGCAACGTGTTGTAAATCAGGACAATGCCATTAATTGATCGATTATATGAAAGAGTACAGATAAAGTTATACGCCGCCGCGCGTTTTTCCACGTAATCAGGCGGCGACGCGGCAAAAATTTCAGAAAACGGTGACGGCGGTGTAAAGGTATAATATGCAACCTTGCCTAATGTCATAAATTTTGCTGATAGAAGTGGGTCCACTAAGTATCTTTAAAAAAGACGGAAAAGCTTTTAAATGAAATATTCTGGAGGAGAACCAAAGAGGTACTTGTAACTTACATTGCTAGTGCGGGGTGGCCATCGGTGGTGCAATGGTTAGTGTGCGCGGCTCTTGTACATGAGATCCTGGGTTCGAACCCTGCTCTGACCACCTAAAATTTTTCTTTCGGCGGCGGTCACCTCGCATAGTGACGGCGACACTATCAAGTATATAGCCATGAAAAAAGCTTCTCAAAATACCGTTCGGAATCGGTGTAAAACTGTAGGTCCCAATCAGTGAGTGAAAACTGGAAAGCGCACAGCTCAGTGATTGTGAGAAGTTCTCCCCGGTCCCTTCATGGGATGTAATGGGAAACCATTTATTTTTTTTTTATTGCTAGTGCGGGGCTTTAATCTTTTACAAATGTTGGCCGCTAAAACTAAACTAAAATCTCTATACCAATTAGGCGAATTGTTAATATTGCAAATATTGCTAAATTAAAGAACTCGGATTCATTTCGCTATTGCTAAATCTTCGTTATTGCCTATTTTATTTGTAACCAAAAACGATGCCACTGGTGATATGGCGAATTTCCGGAAGGGATTTCCTCGGGAACCATTTTGTATATTTAGTTGAAGAAATTAGCTCGTAATATTTTTATTACAACTGCCAAACCACTGTGCATTTGCTACATGTTAGAAGAAAATAAAAGATATTTATAATTTTGATTTATTTTTTGGGCATATTTTATGGAATTAAGTTCGAATGCATGTTCCATTGGTAGTATCTTCCTCCAGTTTGCCTATGACTTATGAGATGTACATATGTATATGCGTATGTGTGTATCAGTGGTATCTTAATGGAAGACCAGAACCAGCCAGACCCACGACAGACGTAATAACACTGTGTCACATATTTGCAGCGTACAATTATTACAACGCCAACAATCACCCGACGAAGATGATATAAAAAGTATTTTAGTTGAATATATTCACTTGTGAGATATTTAGTTATTATATTCATTGGTGGTGGCTGCCGGCTGATGGCTGCTGGCTGCCGGCTACTGGCTACTGCTTGCTGCCTGCTGCCTGCTGATCTAGCTATTGCTGCTCGTGGTGGTAGTGCGGCTAGTTGTGACGGCCGGCCGGCCGGGGATGTAGTTGTTGCTCGGTGGTTTATTGGAGTTCTTGCTGTTGCTGCTATTGGTGTTTTGTTAGTGCTGCTACTGCTGCTGTTTTATTTGTTTGTTTGAATATTTATTATGACAATTTGAATGTTCATTTTCATCGACCATGATATGCAGCAGAGTACATAAACTATAGTATGTATATATGTGTATGTGTTCATACACTCACACATACATGCAGATTTCTATTTATGCAATTACAAACACATACGCCTCAAACACATACACACACACACACACACTTGCAGCGATGCAGAAGAAAATTATAAACTGATTCGTTGCATTATTATTATCAAGCAATTGTAGGTTTACACAAATCATTACTAATTTCTTCAGAAAAGTAATTTTACGCAGTAAAATATTATTTATTACATGTCATTACATACAACATCCAAGAAGTCCTTTTCTTAAACGCTGATAAAAATCTTAACATTTCGAGGAGCAACGATGTGTCTTGTGGTGAAAATTGTTGTGCTACACAGTAAAATGTCGCCTGCCACTATTCATAACAGTTCAGCATTTGACAAATTTTATTGTAAATATTACTATTTAACACTTTTGTGTCCTTAAATTAGACACCACGACGAAGAAACAAACAGCCAAATAATGACAATTTACTTAAGAAAATATTGAAATATTGGGTTGGCAAGAAAGTAACTTCGGTTTTCTCATGTAGATGGTGCTTTTGTTACTTTTGAACTGCTTTTGAACTGCTTTTGATCAGCTGACTAAATTCTTTGTTATAGAAGTTGAATTTTATGTTTCGGGATTAGAGAACAAAAACAAATATTAATCATCGAAAATCACTTTCTTGTTTTCAAAATATTCCCCATGAAGATTTATACACTTTTGCATGCGTTTGAACCAATTGTCGAAACAATTTCGCCACTCTGATTGAGGTATCTCCAAAACATGCATTCTGAACGCTGCAACCGCTTCTTCAGGTGTCGAAAAACGTGGACCTCTCAGTTTGTTTTTTACGTACGGGAATAAAAAGAAGTCATTCGGTGCCAAGTCAGGACTATACGGCGGATGACCCATCAAATCGATGTTTTGGGTGCTCAAAAATGCAGTTGTTTCAGCCGATGTGTGAGAGCTCGCATTGTCGTGGTCCGTCTTCGGCATTTGGTTTTCCTGATTTCTTGGAAGTAAACTGGCAAACAAATGGTTGTGTACCACTCAGAATTCACTGTTCTGCGTTGTTCAAGTGGTACGGTTGCGACATGTCCGGTTTTTCCGAAAAACATGCGACCATTTGCTTGGAAGTGCTTCGGCAGCGAACAACTTTTGTTGGATTTGGCTCATCTTGAAACACCCATACAGTTGACTGCTGTTTACTTTCGGGCTCATACGCGTAAATCCAGGATTCATCACCTGTCACGATATCATAGACGTGTTTCGAAGCACCGCGATCGTTTTTCACGAGCCTTTTTTTGAGCGATTGACAAATTGTGTGGGATCCAACGCGAACAAATTTTTTCGACAGTCAAAGGTTTATGCAATATTGAATGTATGCTGGTCCCCACTAATGCCTAAGGTTGTCGCAATCTCACGATAGGTCACATGACGATCTTGCAAAATCAGTTCGCGCACAGCATTAATGGTTTTCGGAACAACAGCTGATTTTGGACGACCTTTACGAAATTCGTCTTGGAGTGAACTACGACTACGATTGAATTCACCATACCATCGAAAAAACTCTTGGCCCTTGATGGAGCTTCATCGCCAAAAATTGAATTAAGTTCATCCATGCACTGTTGCTGAGTTAATCCACGTCGAAAGTTGTAAAAAATAATCGCACGAAATTGTTCACGATTTAATTCCATTTTTGGGCCGAGATGAATCTTTTAAGTTACTGTAAACAACACAAATAGCGCTCGTATGTCAAAACGTTCTGAGTACGCATAACCTCAAAAATGTCCAACTTTACAATAGAGGTGTCAGTTGCCAGATTGCAACACTGGGGTTGCCAAATCCCGAAACATAAAATACAACCCTCTACAGTTACACCACTGACATTTCAAGATTAAATTTGTGATATGTCACATTGTTTGCAGTGGTCAGTTTTCATTTAAATCGTGTTGTGAATATGGGTGATCAAAATAAGAATATTCGTCATATTTTGCCCTTTTATTTCCGAAAATTCAAAAGAGACGCGGCAGCACACAGCGTTATTTGTGACATGTATGGTTTGGATACTTTAACAAAACGCACATGTCAAAGCTGGTTCAAAAAATTTCGTTCTGAAAATTTCACGATCAAAAATGGCCACAGGAGCGGTTGATGAGAACGAAGTCAAAAACGTTATCGAATCTGACCGACACGTTTCTTTTTAAGAAATTGCAGACAAGCTGAAGATGTCACACACGACCATTGCAAATTATGTATATTTATATTTTATATTTGTTTGGGTGCCTCACCAGCTTACGGAAATCCACTTAAGAAAGCGACTAAGCACTTGCGATTTATTGCTCAAACGCAGCAAAAAATTAACCATTTTTGAGACGATTTTTCACTGGAGATTAAAAGTGGATACTTTACAACAATGACAAACCAAAGAGATCTTGCTCCAAGCACAATCGAAAAAAAATTATGTTGTCTCTTTGGTGGGATTTTAATGAAAGAATTTAATTTCAATTGCTTTCAAACCATAAATTCAGACTTCTATTGTTAGCACTTGACGAACCTTGATGGGACACTGAAAGAAACACGACCAGAATTGGTAAATCGTAAGGGAGTGGTTTTACATCACGACAACGCTAGGAATCACACATGTTTGCAGACTCGGTAAAAAATAGTGGAGCTTAGGTGGGAAGTGATGCCACATCTACCTTATAGTCCTGATGTATAGTCCAGTCATTTTATGAATCTGGGATCATCAAAAAGGTGCCTGAACGATGGCAGAAGGCAGAGTTCGTATTTGCACCCCCATGTGCAACCCATACACATCGTCGTGGGGAATGTGTAATGAATGTTTAACCATTACCCACAGGGTATGGGAAAATTATGGGTAGCTACCCACGGCAACGGGGAATTACCCATTACGATTACCCATTACCCACAGGGTAATGGGGAAAATAATGGGTAGCTACCCACGACAATGGGGAATTACCCATTACCCTCAGAATAATGGGGGAAATAAAGGGTAGCTACCCACAACAATGGGGAATTACGCATTACCCTCAGAGTAATGGGGAAACCAACGGGTAGCAATCCACGACGATGGAGAATTACCCATCATGATTACACATTACCCTCACGGTAATGGGAAAAATCATGAGTAGTATCCCATCCTCATTTTTGATCGAAAATGTGAAAAATTAGAAAAAATTGCTATATCTCGGAAACGGTGCGTCGAATCGCAAAAATAATAAAATTTGTACTTCCATTGGAGGCTTTAACGAATGGATGTCGTCAACACTGCATCACTGTTTTTTTTTTAAATTGCTAAATCTAAAATTTTTCAAAAAAAAATCGCTAAAACGCCCTTATGTCGATATCTCAGAAACGGAGCGTCCAATCGAAAAAATAACCAATTTTTCCGGGTTTGCTAAGGGTTTTTCATAAATTGGTTCAATTCGTATAAAAGAATTTTTTTTTAAAAATCGCTGTTTTTTTAAATGTAAAATTCTTCAAATAAAAAATCCCGAAAACGCCCTCATGTCTATATCTCGAAAATGGAGCGTCCAATCCAAAAATTAAACAATTTTTCCGGGTTTTCGAAGGGTTTTTCATAAATTGGTCCAATTCGTGTGGAAGAATTTTTTTTTTCAAAAAATCGTAAAAAAAATTGCTGAAATAAAAAAGTGGCTATAATTCGGAAACGGTGCGTCCAATCGCCAAAATAAACAGATGACTCCAATATGCCCACCAAATGCGAAGCCTGGCAGAAGGTCATTGAACAAAATGACACCTGCAATATAGATTAATATTAATTATTTGAAAAAATATTTGAAAATTACTTTGAACAAAAAAACCAAAATTACTTTCTTGCCATATATAAAAAAATTGTAAATCATAATTTAGTGTGCATGTACAGCTGTGCTTAAAATAATAGCGCTGCGTACAGCAAAACTTAATAAGTGGAATCTATTTCCTTGTTAAACACACCCAAAAGTTCAAATATGTACACACAAAGAAAAAACTCGTTCCTCCCAAACGAAATTCCAGATAACTGAAGTTCGTTTGGGGACTGTAGTTGGGAGAAACGAACTTCTGTTACTCCATACATGTCATTTCGTTTGGGAGAACCGAAAAACGTTTGCAGTAAACGAGTTATGAGAAATGAGAGCTGAAAAACCTTTACGATAAACGAAAAACGGTTCCGCCAACTGTTTCTTCGGTTACCGCAACCGAGTTGTAGTTGCTCCAAACTAAAAAACGTTTGCAATAACTGAGAAACGTTTGCAGTAAACGAGTTATGAAAAATTAAAAAAACGGTTCCACCAACTGTTCTTTCTGTTACACCAACCGAGTTGTAATTAAAACTTGTATTTATGGCTTCCATAAGCTCTTTTTTGTTTAAATTACTGAATTTATAATTTTGCTTTTACTCATAGTTTGTTTTAAAAAGTTGATATTGTTGTCTATTTTTTCACTGTCTACTTACACGTCTGTCTCGCCTTGCATTCAAATAACAACTAAAAGCGCAGCAAACTACAACACGTCAATTGTCCATCGAAGATATATTGACAAGGTAGAAGTATTAGAGTGTGTGATCACTTTTATGTGTATGTGTGCCAAACGAATGGATAAGACAGAATGAGAGACATTTACGTCCTTCGTAATCTGTGCTCTCATTAGAAAAATGGGTAATTTCAGTTATCGCAAACGTTTTTTTTAAATTTGCGGCAAGTGTAATTTTGCACGCGTTTGATGCAAACGACAACTCGTTTGCAAACACATGATATACATTTGCGACATATGAGTATAACTACATAAACGGTTGCGATTAATAAATTAATACAAATCGATCAAAGTATTATTGGGGCAACCGAGCAATAACCGTTTGTTTTTTTTTTGCGTGTATCATTTAATGTGAAAAATATTGGCAGTTTTAAAAACCATACAAAAGTATGCGATTGTAATAGGGAATTAAAACCCGATACCTATTTACCGGTTTCATGCCCAAGCCGCCCTGCTGGTTTTCAATAAACCGCTTGCACCTGTTTTCATGCCATACCCATTTCTTTGGGACTAAGCCTTTCACACTTCTTTCAATATTTCTCAAATAGTATCAATTAAATTAAATAATACATATATTGGGCTATAATAATTATATACCTTAGACCGACTCACAAAAAAGAGTTCCTTTTGTCCACCCCTCAAAATGTTCCTTGGTTTGTTTTATGATGATTCCCAAGATATCGTGAACTGGACCAATAATTTTTCAAAGAATTTTGTACTTTCACTGAAGACAATGTATACGTACAATAGTAGTATCGTGTGAAAGGTTTCTTTAAGGCCCGCCTAACAGTATATAAAAGATGTCAAAGCATGTCCTGGCACATCCCTTTTTCATTGACATTCTGTAAAAAAGATTTCATTCTGGAGATTTTTCTGATTTAAATGTCGGATTGACATATTTTAATCTTTACTCGCTTTTTTTGAAATTCGAAACAAAACACCTTTTCCTGACCATACAATGTGAGGCGGCTTCCCACGAAAATGGGGAATTAGCCATTATTACACAAGGTAATGTGGAAAATAATGGGTAGCTCCCCACAACAATGGGGAATGACCCATCAGGGTAATGGGGGAAAATAATATGTAATTACCCAGGGTAACCCAACCCCATTTTTGATCGAAAATTTGAAAAAATTAGAAAAATTTCTATATCTCGGAAACGGAGCGTCTAATCGAAAAAATAATCTATTTCTTCAGGTTTCTAGGGATTTTTCATAAAGTGGTCCAATTCGTGTGGAAAAAGTTTTTTCATAAAATCGCCAAAATAAGAAAATCGCTAAAACAAAAAGTGGCTATATATCGAAAAAGGTGCGTCCAATCGAAAAAATAATTAAATTTGTACCTCCATAGGAGGTTTCAACCAATGGATGTCTTCAATATAGCATCACTTTTTTTAGCGATTTTCTTAGTTTGGCGATTTTTTGAAAAAAAAAACCTTCTTCAATATGAATTGGACCACTTTATGAAAACCCCCTAGAAACCTGAAGAAATTGATTATTTTTTCGATTGGACGCTCCGTTTCCGAGACATAGAAATTGTTATAATTTTCTAACCTGCAAAAATTGGTTATACTTTCGATTGGACGCTAGATATAGAAATTTTTTCTAACTTTTTCATATTTTCGATCAAAAATGGGGGTGAGTTACCCTGGGTAACCCATTATCCAGCGCCGTGGATAACTACCCATTAATTTCCCCATTACCCTGTGGGTAATGCGTAATTGTGATGGGCTATTTTCGATCATCGTGGGTAGCTACCCATTATTTGTCCCATTACCCTGATATCGGTAATCGTGATTGGTATATTAACCTAAAAAGTGAATTCAGAGTTTAAATAATGTTTGATCGTTGATCAAAGATGATTTTCCGCTCAAAAATTAGGCCTAAGTGGAAAAAATTCACAGTTTGCGAGTTAGCAGCAAAAAATAGTGAAATTCTACAATTTTTGAGGTACAAAGGGGTATTTAGGAGATATTTATTCCATGTTTCCAACGACTACTCAATTTCTAATTTGTTTCTAATATGTCCACACCGACAAATTTTAATTTCGTTTGACATATTGTAGTAATCAGCTAATAACAACCTGCGTTTTGTATATAGACTTTATATTCAAACCTGAAATTCAGGTTTAAGCCCCATATTCAGTTCTTGCAAAATTTTCGTAAGAAATTTTGTCATTTATCTTTAAACGAAAAATTTTCTTGCGGAGAGTTACCACATATCTTTGATTCACTTTGCAAATATTTCATTTTTAATTCCTCTACGCGCTTTTAATTTTTAAAATTATCAAAATGTCAAAATTCCTGTCCCAAACAATTATCAAACAATTGTTTTCGTACGAAATAACTTTGGCGTAACAACCCTGTAACTGATTTTGCCTACGAAATTTTCGCGAAGAGAAATGAAAAGTGAGCGAAATTTTCGATTCATGAAATGTTCGTAATTTTTTTTATACACGTACTTCTTATGGCAACGAAAATTTCATAAAAACTTAATACCGAGCTTTATCTGGGCACTCTGCTTAAACAGTGGAATTGATACACATGGTGTCTAGTAATTTATTATTCATGCACATTTCAATGCAAAATTCAGTCAAGTGAGCTAATTTAAATTTAAGGGAAATTTTATATAATTTAGGCGAAATTAAAAAAAAATTCTCGTTATCATCCGGTAGAGATGCCTTATTAGGGTGTCTGGACACGTTCAGATTGTACTGATACGAGGGTTGAACTTTATGTTTCGGGATTATCATCTTGAAACACCCATACAGTTGACTGCTGTTTACTTTCGGGCTCATACGCGTAAATCAGGATTCATCACCTGTCACCATGTCATAGACGTGTTTCGAAGCACCGCAATCGTATTTTTGGAGCATTTCTTTCGACCAATCGTCACGAGCCTTTTTTTGAGCGATTGATAAATTGTGTGGGCTCCAACGCCAACAAATTTTTTTGACAGTCAAATGTTTATGCAATATTGAATGTATGCTGGTCCCCACTAATGCCTAAGGTTGTCGCAATCTCACGATAGGTCACATGTCGATCTTGCAAAATCAGTTCGTGCACAGCATCAATGGTTTTCGGAACAACAGCTGATTTTGGACGACCTTCACGAAATTCGTCCTGGAGTGAACTACGACCACGATTGAATTCACCATACCGTCGATAAACACTGGTCCTTGATGGAGCTTCATCGCCAAAAATTGAATTAAGTTCATCCATGCACTGTTGCTGAGTTAATCCACGTCGAAAGTTGTAAAAAAATAATCGCACGAAAATGTTCACGATTTAATTCCATTTTTGGGCCGAGATGAATCTTTTAAGTTACTGTTATCAACACAAATAGCGCTCGTATGTCAAAACGTTCTGAGTACGCATAAATGTCCAACTTTACGATTCCAACACTAGGGTTGCCAAATCCCGAAACATAAAATTCAACCCTCGTATGTTCACAAGTTGTTCAGCTTTTCCGTGGTTACAATTTTGCCAAATATTCTTAGTAAAACGCTTTTGCTTGAATTAAGTATTATTTCCCTCAAATTCAACAGAATTTTACTCATTTGGGAGATAATTTGCCCTAAACAAATCAATGCAATTCGTTACTCTGATTAATGACCAGTATTTAAGTGGGTAGTTAACTGTAAGATTACTTAATCGTAATTCAAAGTTAATTTGAGGTTAACTTTGCATTTTGTTTTTCAGTGGTGAGTTAATGTAAGCCGCCATATTGTTAACGATTATGGCAGCCCTTGTATTCTTATTGGTAACAAACAAAATGGAATTATGTAAAATAAGAAATAGATGCACAAAATTATTTTAAGTTATTTTAACAAAAATGTGTAAAAACCTATAAAGGCGCAATCATTTAACGATCTAGACTCAACGTATGTGTACAAATATGCAAAACGGAAGCATATATTTTATACAATCTAACATTTCTCATTTTGACAGTCAGTAATTTGATTGTCAAAATCATATGGTTCTGACTAAAAGTTAACCAACCAACATTGTGGGTTAAATCATAGTTAAACAATGACTGAAAAACACAATTCGATGTTTAACCAGAATTTAACTAAGAAACGAAGATCCCCACTGACCGAAAAACTGGCCATAAGTAAAACTTTTTAAGATTTAGTTAAATTTCCTGTGTTTAAGTACAAATAGACTAAATTTGAATACATTTATTGAATTAATTTATGGAAGATTTGAATTAAAATTTATGAAATCTTCGTCTTTTGTGAGTGTAGTTTTACAATCACGAATTGGGACCCACAGTTTTACACCGGTTCCGAACGGGGTTTTGAGAAGTTTAGCTCATTACTGGATTGGATTTGTGTTTTTTTGATGCATTGCAATAGCCATTATTTCGTTTATGAAATGTCCTTGTTTCACTGATTTTAATATTAGAAACACCATAACTGATGGTTTGCAGGTCGATGGGGCCTATTCCCGAAAATAGTTATTGGATATACATTGAAGTTGACCGTCTGATATTGCTGTACGGTATTGTCGTTTGGTGGCCGGTGCTGGGTGTTTGGGGGTTATTATTCACCCATTATCATTAGATTTTCTGGGCGGCAACGTCAGCAATTCGCGTAGGAATTTCTTCACTATGTACGATTTTAAGGGATCTGCGGCAATTGACGTTAGAAGTGGATTAAATGACACCAACGTTTGTCTACATTTGAGAGAAACTTATCCACTCATATCCCAGACAGGCAGAACTGGAAGCCGCGTATACCATGAAAAATTTATGCTTTTACACTGATGGCTCCAAATTAGATGGTATTTGAATTTGAGACCGTTGGAGGGTTTTTCAGGCAGAAATCGTGGCAATCGCAGAAGTTTCACTCTGACTGGGGTGTAACGTCAACGCCACCAGGAGTATCCATATATACTCTGACAGTCCGGCTGCTATAAAATCTCTGCAATCTGTATTGCTGACTTCAAGAACTGTCGCGTATCTCTAAATCAGAGTTTATAATCCACCTTATATGAGTGACGGGACACGGGAACTTTCCAGAGAACGATAGAGCAGATGAGCTGGCGATATTGGGGACTAGCTTACTTGTTCCACTGGATATGGAGCACGTGTGTATGCCGCTTTCAACGTGCAACTTCATGCTTAAAGACGAAGCTCTTAGACATGCGTACGGAAGATAGCCTGGAGCAAAAAAGTGCAGAGTCACCAGGTGTGGCCTATTTATGACCTGAATCGTTCGAAAAACGTGATATACAATCCTCGGTTGGATATCTCTACGCTAGTAGCTGTGATCACTGGGCACTGTTTAGTCTTAAAATAGCCAATGAATACTGCAAAAGCTGCTGGAGGAAGAGAGAAGTATGCCCCTCATATCTTCGCCTGAATCTTGATTTGCCGTATACGCCATTTTGAAGTTTTTGAGTTAGTATCTGATTTGGAACGAGAAACACTCAAATGTTACGGCACGTTGATTCTCATTCTTCTATCTTCATTGGTTTCAGTGATATAGAGTATTGCTTTTGCCGTACCCGCCCGATGGTTGTCAATTTTTACCATTGAAAGAAACTTTGAAATCGTTTTTCACAAAACAACATTCAGGCGACGATATGGTGTTAGTAGGTGACAATATTTATGGTCCTACTTCTTTTTGAATCTAATGTATATTCAGGAAATTAAAGTGAATGATCTTAGATTACTTTTGTGAGGCACAAATCATCAGCGACTGAAATACCTCGCATTTTGGACCACCGGGATGGGATATCATATGGTTTGAACGCCCCTTAACCACACTAGGTCAATTTACATGTTCAACCATGGGGACGGAACATAACGTCACGTGATATCACAATGGTACTCATTGGACTAAGTGTATCTATCAATGGTAAACAGACACTTCTACCTTACCTATGTGTTATTTAGTGTGTCGCGATATTGGTAAATTTCGCATTGAAATTCTCAAGTGTGTTCTCTATATTTTTTCCCTGCCAAATTTGTTGTCCATATGTTTGTGAAAAGTTTAAAAAAAAAGTACTAAATGCCATGAGTGGTTAAATGACCTCTCGGTTGTATACAAAATCATGCATTAAATTAATAGGATATTGAAAAAAGTAAGAGACAACCAAATAGCAGTAGCTTAATTGACAAACATTTATTTTTTTTTTAGAAGAATATTTTTTGATATTCATTGAGCTATACAGATCAGAGGCCTAATTACCGCATCCGTTTCGTATCGAAATCCGGATTACGAAAGTTATATTAAAGGGTCATTTTGACGATAACCTCTAAAGAACTAGTAGTGACGAAATCGTATTACTATATTGACTTAATACACACAACTATATGTTTAGTTTGGATTTCAGTTTCCGTTATATAATTTAGTTGCGGATTTGTAGTTGGCAAAAGTCTCTAGGTTCAATGCTGTGATTGAACGTATAGCCACAATTTGCATAACAGCGAAATATTTTTATATTTCCCTAAATTGTGTGCATGCCCCAACAGGAGAGAAAGATGATGATGCCAAAGGCATATTCTATGACCTCCTAGAGGAAACGTATGACCGCTGCCCTGACCATGACATTAAGATTGTACTAGGAGATTTTAATGCTAAAGTAGGAAGGGAGAATGTGTTTCATCCAACTATTGGCAATTTCAGTCTACATGCTGACAGTTCCGATAACGGTATGAGACTAATTGACATTGTCGCGACAAAAAACATGGTCATTAGTGGTATAAAATTCCAGGATAGGCTACTTGGGTATCCCCTGATGAAAGAACTAAATTGATCACGTGGTAATTGATGGAAGGTAATTGATCCAGTGTAAGGGACGTACGAGTGATCAGAGGACCTAACATCGATTCTGATCACTACCTGGTAGCAGCAAAGGTTCGCACAAGATTAAGTAGAGCGAAAATCGTACGAAACCAGACGCAGAGGAAGCTGGACATCGGAAAGCTGCAATTACCGTTTTTGGCACAAAACCCACTCGCTCCCGATGACGATCCTGAAGCGCAGTGGAAACCCATTCTATACCCATTCTAGCCGCGACAACCGTACTTGGTTTCGAAAAACCGCTTCGCAATAAACCATGGTACGATGAAGAGTGTCGCATTGCAAATGATGAAAAGAACGTTGCACATATGGCAACGCTTCAGTCAATTGCAACGCGAGCTACAACTGAGCGGTATAGGGAAAAACGAAAGGAGGTAAACCGTCTCTTTAGGCGTAAGAAAGCGCGAGTGGAGAAAGCGCGATAGCCCGAAAATTCTACCAAAAAGTCAAAATCGGAACCAATGGACATTTCAGGGCCCCTTCTGTAAAGACAAGGACGGAAATCTCATCGCAGATGTTCAGAGTATGTTGAGAATATGGAGAGATAATTTCTCCGCGCTACTGGTACCTGAGATATCCAATGAAGAAAGAACAATCGATCACAATATGGACGACAATTTCGATTACCCCCTCCCAATCAAGACGAGGTCAGAACAGCTATTGCACGGCTTAAGAACAACAAAGCCGCAGGAACCGATGGATTACCGGCGCAGCTGTTTCAGGTGCATGCATCAGCTCATTAGCAAAATTTGTTTAGATGAATGCATGCCCGTCGATTGGAGTCTCAGTGTACTATGCCCCATATTTAAAAAATGTTACCCGAGTCTCTGTGCCAACTACCGTGGAATAAGCCTTGTATCCATAGCATATAAGGTTCTATCAAGTATAATGTGCAAAAGACTAAAACCAATTATCACTGACCTGATTGGACCATACCAGTGAGGCTTTAGGTTTGGCAAATCGACAACTGACCAGATTTTCACGCTACGCCAAATCCTGGAGAAGACACACGAAAAACAAATCGACACCTATCATCTATTTATCGATTATAAAGCGGCCTTCGATAGTCCGATACGGGAGAACCTCTATGATGTCTGAGCTTGGTATTCCTGCAAAACTCATACGGCTTTGCAGGATGACCTTGACGAATACCAAATCCGCAGTGACCCAATATAAAATGGTGCTTTGCGGTAAGCAGGTTTGTAAGGGACAAACGAAAAATCGTCCCTTAGATACCTGCTTACATGAGACATGATCTTTATATGGCGAATTCCCACTTGGAAGCACCAGTTTGTTACAAAATAAGCGCATTTTTCATGGTATATGAGGAGCTGTGAATTCATGGCCTTCAGGAAGTGCTTCGTTATAGCAACAAGAATATCATGAATTCCTGCCTTAAAGAAATAAATAAAAGAATAAATATTTTTTATATACACTCGTATGTAGTTAAATTATTTAATTAAAAAAAAATTTTTACACCTGTTCACTTTTATTCCACGTGTTGTTTGCACAGAAGCAAATCAAAGACTAATCATTATTTGTTATTACACCATCAAAACATAACACACGTTCGGCAATGATTCGTGTACATTTTCGTCTGCTTACAACCTGATTCCTCGTAAGGGAATTGGTAAGCTATTGAAATTTTTGTTTCTTATATTTATTTTATTATGAAACAAATTTGTAAAGTTTATTACATATGCGCTTCGGTTTTGTCCTGCTTCTGAAAACCTAAAAATTTTTTATTGGGGAAAGTTGGTAAGGATCTTACCGAACCTTACGAAAATAAGCGAGGCCTCAGGCAAGGCGACACCCTATCGTGCCATCTCTTTAAATCTTAATGGAGATCATTATGGGAAAAGCTACAGTCAAAATGAATATAACCATCAGCAGCAAAAGTCGCATGCTGCTCGCGTATGCTGATAATATAGATATCATTGGGCGCACAATTTTCGAGAATTGAAAAGGAGTCAGCAAAAGTGGGTCTGACAGTAAATGAGGACACGACAAACTTAATGGTTTCAACGAGCAGGGCCTCCACGCGATTAGACCAAAGCGTGACCGTTGATAACCGTTATAATTTCGAGGTAGTGGACGAGTTTATATACCTCGGATCTGCCGTAAACAAAAACAACAACGTTAGCCTAGAGATCAAACGGATAATTGTGCTTGCGAATACGAGTAGATGTTATTTTGGGCTAAGTAAGTTACCTCTCTCGAGTAACATAAGTCCATCTATACCAGACTCTCATACAACCTGTCTTGCTTTACGGCGCAGAATCCTGGGACTTATCGCAAGCAGACGAAACATCTGTAGGAATCTTCGAGAGAATAATACTCCGAAAAATGTTTGGCCCTATAGTGCACAACGACGAGTATCGGCGACGCATGAACCATGAGCTGTATGAGCTATATCCCGACATTGACTAAGCCATGCCAGCAGAATGGATTGAGAGGAACCAGCACGAAGGGTTTTCGAAGGAAGACGAAAAATAGGAAGACCAAGACTCCGCTAGAGGGATCAGGTTGACGAATCCCTGCGTACACTTGGTACTGTCAACAAATAATCAATAAAATCGTCGGATGTACGTAATTTTGCATTAAAGCAATGTAAACACATTACCGAACATGTTGCATTCGATAGGTAGATGGAGCGTGTTTTTTGTTTCAGTGTAATACGACATAAAATGTATTTTCTGCGCAATATTCTGCTCTTGACTGCAATATTCACATAAATTGATTATAATTCTTTGATGTGTTAGATATTTTATTTAATACATACAGTCACCATTATCCTTTGTGGTATAATAGCATTAGGAATCATAACAAATCCTATGAACTGCGCTCACAATAGAGATTATTTTCTAATTACAGGAAATATGTTGGTTCGTTCTTATAAATGGATGTGGATGTGTTCGACCGACGACTACAGGCTTTTATATGGGATACTCTTATTCTATTATGTGGCTCGGTGGCAACTTCCTGATTCGAATACATCCTGCACGCTGTTTGCTACGTCTTGTTCTACATCTTCTTGTTATCATTGAGGATAAAATAGAGTTTAATGTTGCCATGATTTCATATGGAAACATTTTAGGTTTATGTACTCTAGTTCTTGTACTTTTAACTGGGGGTTTTATATATACATGTGTACATATACTTATACATATAAATATATGTTTGTATTTGCTTTTTATCTTCATTGCAGATCCTATTGCATTGACGGCTGAATTTCTTGGCTTGGGCAGCCGTTCCAACAACACAACAATGACAAATAGCCTATTAAATTTAGGCAGAGGCGGTGGTATCATCGATACCAAAACGTGTGGTGGTGGTGGTGGCGGCGGCGTCGTCGTTGGTAGTGCTGGTCATGTCATTCTGGGTGTGGGAGTTGCAGGAGTGACATCCTCCAACATCACCACCCCCTCCGGTGGCGCAAACAGCACCACTATTGACGTCTTAAATAGCAATAGCACAAATGCAAACTCATTGGCAGCTGCCTACATGCCGCTAACACCAAGTTCCGAACAATCGTCCATATCGCCGGGCACTACGACGGCTGGCAATTCTTACGACATGTTCCAGGTAAGTGGGTGGTATTCCAAAGCACACCACCACTACTTTGTGATGCATTTGATTTTTTTCTCTTTTTTCATTAAAAAAAACTTTCACTCAAAATGCACATGAACAAGCACTTGAATTTCTCTCACCTGATTTGTGATTTGATTTGCATTAAAATAATTAAATAAAATTCTTGGAACTTTCTATGTCTTTACTTATACGGCTCATCTTTTTGTTTCTTTTCTTTCTTGTTTCTATTTTCCATTAACTTGGTCTCCTTTTTTTCCTCCACACTGTGTAATGCTTAACAACAATAACTACTAAATCCACCACCACCACCACCACCACTACTACTACTGACACTTCTAATCAAATCCTTAAATTCATATAGTTTGATAATATTGCACCATCACACCAACACCACCAACAAAATACACCACTCAAGGTATTCCAAAGAAACATCAGCTTCGATTGTTCTGCACCTTTATCGCCAAGTACGCCTACATCTCTTTATAATAACTCTTTTCAAAGTTCACCTTTAGTCAGGTAATGAATAAATCCATGTACTTTTGTTTCAATGTCTGTATGTAATTCTAGCTCCGATATCTTAATGTGTTGTTATTATTGTTAATTTAAATTTGAATTATTCTAATGCTAATTGAGACTTCACACTCGCTCTTCTCTGGAATTTGTAGCGATAGCAGTAATTCCTCATCTGCCAATGGCCTATCATTGGACTCCATTCCAATGGTTTATCAAAATGGTTACAACACCAATGGTTTGACGTCAACACGATCCACATCGCCTGAGAGTCAGAACAGCAATCAATCCAATGAGAATAATCTAATAGATATGATGGTTAGTACGTAATTTAAATGTGTCCTGTATTCAAATCTATCAATTACAACGGGGCTTAAGTTAATTGCTCTTGCCAGCATCTATAAAGATTTGAAGCTTCGATATTCATTATCCAGCAGCACAAATTTTGAGTTATTTGAAACCTTTAAACCATTTTCAGAAATTCCTAAATGTCTCCACCAACAATCAACAGCAGCAGCAAGCGCAACAACATCAACAGCAGCAACAACAAAAACATGTGCAACAGCAACAATTCCAGCTGCAAAATCTTCAGCTGCAACAGCAGCAACAACAACAGCGTCAGAAACAACAAGAGCAATACACCTCCGATTTTGAAAACTCCACTAATCATCGCACATCGCCTGCCACCAATCTATTCGATGAACAAAATCTGGAGAATTTTGAAGCCCTTTCGGCCTTTGACATGGAGTTGACCAAATTACAGGCACTCAATGCTGTTACCCTGTTGCAGGCACAACAGCAACAGGTACCATTGCTACAGAATTTGTTGCAGACATACAACACCATCAACCAATTACAAAATTGGCAGTTGCAACAGCAGCAGCAACAGCACCAACAACAGGTGCAATCGACTCCACTGACCAATGGCAACACTGTCAATAGCGTATGCAATGCCTTGAATACAAATGGGTCAGATGCCTACTTGGATCGTGTGGCAAAGTTCTATCGAGGCTCGGCAGCATTTTGTGAGCCGACATGCACATGGAGTGGCCAATTGCCACCACGCACACATCGTCTGTACCAGTTCTCGCCCAAAGTATTTTTGGGAGGTATACCCTGGGACATCAGTGAGCAATCGTTGATTCAAATATTCAAACCCTTTGGACAGATTAAGTAGGAGCCCATTTTTTTAAATTTTAAAACGAAACCCATCAATTTGACTTATTTCCTTTTAGGGTTGAATGGCCTGGCAAGGAACAACAAGCTGCCCAGCCAAAGGGCTATGTTTACATCATTTTTGAGTCCGATAAGCAAGTCAAGGCATTACTCTCCGCTTGTGCTCTCCAATCGGATGATCCCCAAAATGGCGGGGGAATTTTCTATTTTAAAATCTCCTCAAGGCGTATTAAGGCCAAAGATGTAAGTAAAGAATTAAGTCAGTTTTAAATTAATTGTAAAAAAAATTTAAATAAATAATAGGCATGTTTTTTTGAAGCCGCTAACTAATTTTACTATGGATGCCTATTTTTATATACAAGGACCATATATAGCATTTTATCACTTAATTTTCCTTTAGGTTGAAGTCATACCTTGGATGATTGGTGATGCGAATTTCGTTAAGTCGACTTCACAGAAATTGGATCCTACAAAAACTGTATTTGTGGGTGCACTCCATGGCAAACTGACTGCCGAAGGTTTGGCCAAAATTATGGATGATCTATTCGATGGGGTATTATATGCAGGTGAGTTTACACAGACTTATGGTCAGCTTTTCTGTTAATTGTCATCTTCGTTTCATTGTTAAGTTGTGGTTAAACATCGAACTGAGTTTTCAGTCCTTAACAATGGTTTAACCACCCAACGTTGGTTGGTTAACCTGTAGCCAGAACCATATGATTTTGACAATCACACTATTGATTGCCAAAATGAGAAATGTAAGATTGTATTGTGATTGTACATGTTTCTGTTTTAAGTACTAGTTAACACCAAAATTCCAGTAACGGGAGAGCAAGAGAGAGATTAGTTTGACAGTCCGATGATAGAGAACTTACAATCTTTTACTGGAGAAATGTTTGTCAGTAAGAATTTATAAGAATTTTGAAACATATGTTTTGTGTAAATATACAAAATTAGGAAATACAATCCGGTTCACTTATTTAAAGGCACTAAAAATTCCATATTCAGCAGCCTGTATCTTTTGCAATTTGTAACCGATTGCAAAATTTTAAAATGGTAATGGAAGCTAGACATCTTGAGATATAAAAAAGTCATGACAATAGTGGTTTCTTAACTAAAGAACTTATTTTGAGGAATTTGTAAAAAAAAGTCAAAAAATGTGCTATCACTTGAATAAAGTGTATGGTTGGTTCACTTGAATAAAGGCACTTTATTATTTTTTATTATTTTTAAAGTAAGAGATGATTTTTTGTAGGCAGCGTTTGTTTATTACAATTTAAAAAAATAAATGGTTTCCCATTACATCTCATGAAGGAATCGGGGAGAGATGCTCACAACCAGTGAGCTGTGCACTTTCTAGTTTTATACTCACTGATTGGGACCTACAGTTTTACACCGGTTCCGAACGGTATTTTTGAGAAGCATTTTCATGGCTCACTACTTTCACGCAGTATGTCCTGGGCAATGGCTTTTCGGAAACCTCCGTTAGCTAGCTAGAGTGAGAAGGCGAAACAAATGAGCATCAAATCAGGTTTAGTAGGTGACTGATGTCACTGAAGCTCATGAAACAATCGGGCATTTTCTTTTGTCCTTAGAAGGCGGAGGAGCCAAACATACGGGCCAACGGCGGATAGAAACTAAAAGAAGAAAATCAAGGTTCAACATAATGGGCGGCTGCAATGAAATATCCTGGCAGTAGGTAAAATGCAAAAACACGGTGGGCTGGGTTTACCTCCCGCCACCGTTCATAATGGCAGTGAAAATACGTAAACGAACAAGAAAACATAAACAACCCCTATTTGTTAACGACCCCCGCAAACGTTATAAGGACCACGATTTACGGATATGTACTTGGAATGTAAGAACTCTATATAGATCCGGTGCAAGTATCCAACTGGCAGATGTCCTCGAAAGTTATAAGGCTGACATTACCGCTATCCAGGAAATGCGATGGACAGGACATGTCTGCATTAGAAAAAGAAACTGCGATATATTCTACAGTTGTCATGAGAAAAAACATGAATTTGGTTGCGGATTTGTAGTTGGCAAAAGACTGCGACATCTAGTCTCTAGGTTCAATTCTGTGAGTGAAAGTGTAAGCGAAATATTTTTATATTTCCCTAATTTGTGTGCATGCCCCGACAGAAGAGAAAGATGATGATGCCAAAGACATATTCTATGAGCTCCTAGAGGAAACGTATGACCGCTGCCCTGGCCATGACATTAAGATTGTACTAGGAGATTTTAATGCAAAGTAGGAAGGGAGAATGTATTTAATCCAACTATGTATTTAAACATCCAGTGTAATGGACGTACGAGTGATTAGAGGAGCTAACATCGATTCTGATCACTACCTGGTAGCAGCAAAGGTTCGCACAAGATTAAGTAGAGCGAAAATCGTACGAAATCAGACGCAGCGGAAGCTGGACATCGGAAAGCTGCAATTACGAGAGGTAGCCACAGCCTACTCAAGGAAGCTCTCGCAACTTTTGGCACAGAACCCACCCCCTTCCGATGACGATCCTGATGCTCAGTGGAAACCCATTTGCGACTCTATAAAAACTGCCGCAACAACCGTACTTGGTTTCGAAAAACCGCTTCGCAATAAACCGTGGTACGATGAAGAGTGTCGCATAGCAAATGATGAAAAGAACGCTGCACGTATGGTAATGCTTCAGTCAATTGCAACGCGAGCTGCAACTGAGCGGTATACGGAGAAGAGAAAGGAGGTAAACCGTCTCTTTAGGCGTAAGAAACGGCAGTGGAGAAAGCGGGAGAGTGAGAAAATTGAGACATACAGAAGGAAGAACGAAGCCCGAAAATTCTACCAAAAAGTTAAAAACGGAACTAATAGACATGGTTCAGGGCCCCCCTTCTGTAAAGACAAGGACGGAAATCTCGTCGCAGATGTGCAGAGCATGTTGGGAATATAGAGAGAGCATTTCTCCGCGCTACTAGTACCTGAGATATCCGATGACGATGGGACAATCGATCACAATATGGACGACGACGTCGATTGCCCCCCTCCTAACCAAGACGAGGTCAGAACAGCTATTGCCCGGCTTAAGAAGAACAAAGCCGCAGGAGCCGATGGATTACCGGCGGAGCTGTTTAAGGCTGGAGGCGATGAGCTGATAAGGTGCATGCATCAGCTCATTAGCAAAATTTGGTTAGATGAATGCCCGGCGATTGGTGTCTCAGTGTATTATGTCCCATATTTAAAAAAAAAGGTGACCCGAGTATCTGTGCCAACTACCGTGGAATATCCATAGCATATAAGGTTATATCAAGTATAATGTGCGAAAGACTAAAACCAATTATCGCTGACCTGATTGGACCATACCAGTGAGGCTTTAGGTTTGGCAAATCGACAACTGACCAGATTTTCACGCTACGCCAAATCCTGGAGAAGACACACGAAAAACAAATCGACACCTATCATCTATTTATCGATTATAAAGCGGCCTTCGATAGTCCGATACGGCAGAAACTCGATGAAGCAATGTCTGAGCTTGGTATTCCTGCAAAACTCATACGCCTTTGCAGGATGACCTTGACGAACACCAAATCCGCAGTGAAAGTTGGTAAGGATCTTACCGAACCTTTCGAAACTAAGCGAGGCCTCAGGCAAGGCGACACCCTATCGTGCGATCTCTTTAACATCTTAATGGATATCATTATGAGAAAAGCTGCAGTCAACTTTAATAAAACCATCAGCAGCAAAAGTCACATGCTGCTCGCGTATGCTGATGATATAGATATCATTGGGCGCATAATTAGAGAAGTTACTGCGGTGTTTTCGAGAATTGAGAAGGAGTCAGCAAAAGTGGGTCTGACGGTAAATGAGGACAAGACAAAATTAATGGTTTCAACGAACAGGGCCTCCACGCGATTAGACCAAAGCGTGAACGTTGATAACCGTTATAACTTCGAGGTAGTGGACGAATTTATATACCTCGGATCTGCCGTGAACAAAAACAACAACGTCAGCCTTGAGATCAAGCGGAGAATTGTGCTTGCGAATAGATGTTATTTTGGGCTAAGCAAGCACTTTAGAGATAAAGCCCTCTCTCGAGTAACAAAAGTCCAGCTGTACCAGACTCTCATTCAACCTGTCTTGCTTTATGGCGCAGAATCCTAGGTCCTATCGCAAGCAGACGAAACATCTGTAGGAGTCTTCGAGAGAAAAATACTCCGAAAAATCTATGGCCCTATAGTGCACAACGGCGAGTATCGGCGACGCATGAATCATGAGCTGTATGAGCTTTATCCTGACATTGACATACTTAAGCGGATCAGGATAACGCGATTGCGCTGGCTAGGCCATGTCAGTAGAATGGATGAAGACGAACCAGTACGAAGGGTTTTCGAAACCGAACTCGAAGGAAGACGAAAAATAGGAAGACCAAGACTCCGCTGGAGAGATCAGGTTGACGAATCCCTGCGTACACTTGGTATTGCCAACTGGAGAAATAAAGCAAAATATCGAACTGGTTGGCGAAATATGTTATCTTCGTTTTGTAAGGTCCCTGACCCCCCGGGGTTGTCCGAGACCGGATAAGTAAGTAAGTATTTTCATGGTTAAATTCTCGATGGTGTCGCCGTCACTATGCGAGGTGACCGACGTCGAAAGAAATTTTAAGGTGGTCAGAGCAGGGATCGAACCCAGGATCTCAAGTACAAGAGGCGCGCACACTACCCATTGCACCACCGACGGCCACATTAAAATTATTTATTTATTATTATTACAATTTATTACATCTTAATCATTTTACGAGTCAAAATGGTAAAACAAAAATTTTTCAATCTATCAGAAAAAACTAAAATCGATGTTTACCGTTCTGAAGGATATTCTAACCGCACAATAGCTAAAAAAAATTGGACGGAGCCCAACAGTTGTCGACAATTACAACAAGGACCCCGAGGGGTATGGAAAAAATTTTAAAGGAAGGGTTTCATTGTCTTTATCTACGTATGAGAAAAGAAAAATCATCAGAATTACTTCTAATTCTCTCTTATCCTTGTGAAAAATAAGAGCTCAAGCTGGAGTGGAAGCGAGCAAGTCATCAGTACGCTGAGTAATTAAGAGCTGTGGGTATCTTAAATACCTGAAATTACAAAAAAAGGCGCCACTTAATGCTCCTCGTAAGGAAGAACGGCTTCAATTCGCAAGAGACTACATGGTATGGAATGTGCAGCCAAGATGTCATGTAAATGACTGGAGAGCTGTTGTATTTACGTATGAGAACGGCGTTATGGTGTGTGGTGGTATTACGTACTATGGCACCATCGATCTTGAATTTCAAAGTGCAAAAATGACTGGTGCAAGCTATAAAACGTTATTGGAATCGGCTTTTCCGAAGTTCAGTGAACTATTTGGTCCCATACCTTGGATATTGCAACAGGATAATGCCCCTATACACAACGCCAGAGTAGTAAAGGAGTTTTTTACAAGCCAAAATGTTAATATTCTTGACTGGTCACCCTATTTGTCAGATCTCAACATTATCGAAAATGTCTGGGGTTGGTTATCTCGTATGGTCTATGAAGGAGGTAGACAATTTGGGGACAAGCAGTCACTAATTCGGGCCATTAAGGATGCTTGGAATCAAATTTCGTTGGATTACATACATTCTCTTTATCTCTCAATGAAAAACCCATATATTTGAAGTTATTTAAAACAAAGGGGGTTGTACCCATTACCAATAGTTCTTAAGTAAAGTAAAATAAATTGAAAAAACAAGAAAAACAGCTTTTCATTAAAATTAGTTAAAGTGCCTTTATTCAACTGAACCAAAAAAAATAACACATTTTTTGACTTTTTTTTATAAATTGTCAAAAAAAAAGTTATTTAGTAAAGAAACCACTATTGTCATGATTTTTTTCATATCTCAAGATGTCTAGCTTCCATTTACATTTTAAAATTCTGCAATCGGTTACAAATTGCAAAAGATACAGGCTGCTGAATATGGAATTTTTAGTGCCTTTAAATAAGTGTATAAGCAACATAAAATAACAAATTAAACATTGGCATTTTATTTTTTAAGATAAAGAAATTATGAATGCTCTGCAATTTGCCTTTAACTATTTATTTTAAAAAATAAGACTGTTTCGATGATTTGTATTATTTTATTCGAACTGCGGTTGTCGGTTCACCCAATGTTTACATTACAAATCAGCTGTTTACATACAAAAGTTATAATTTCATGGAAATTTTTACTGAATGTCGTCTGTGTACTGTTTGTGATATTTTCTACTGGGAGAGGAAAATCTAGCTTACTCTCTCATAAATAGATACTGGATATTTTTTGCTGGAAAAGTACCCCCGCCGCTTACATTAAGTATGTTCGAGAACTTTTCCAGTAAAAATGATCAAGTAACTAGTTTTCGGCAAGAATGATTTTGCTCTCAGTAACAAATATCACAAAAAGTACGCGAATGACATGCAGTAAAAACTTGCAAGAAATAAAAATTTTGTACGTAAAGAGATTTGAAATGTAAGCATTGGAAGAACAACCTAAGTTCGAATAAAACATTACAAATCACCTAAACTGTCTTTTGTAATTGAAAATAGTTAAAGGTTACAGAGCATTCAAAATTAATTTTTCTCTTAAAAAATAAAATTCCAATGATTTATTTGTTATTTGTTATTTATTTTATGTTTGTTTACACAAAATATGTCTTAAAACATATGTTCGTACTTGCAAATTCTTATTGGAAAAATTTCTTCAGTAAAAACTTGTAAGTTCTCTACCCGCAGAGGAAATTGGAATAGAGAAGCCATTTCTCTCATCTGACGTTTCATTCCACACTCTTCGTCGTAGGTTTGTGCAAATAGAGATATTCGACGAAAGTTAACTTACATCAGGTGGAGTTACAAGAGCTGTAGACTTAATTTTTTGATGTCGTTTTGATATAGAACTGCCAAATTTGTATGTATTTTGCACTTTTTTGTTGACTTTTATCTTTGGTATACATATGCGTTACATTTAACACAACTATTTTGCCACACAAACACGAAATGCGGTTGTGCTTGCTTTATTGGAGGTTTTGTTTCAATGTCTCTATCTGGTATTATTAAAGCCATGCATTGAAACATCCAACGTTTACATGCAACCAAACCTATGAAGTGAAAAGTATTGAGAGAATACACATCTCTATCCTAATTTGTTCTATGTGTGTACCATTGAACTGTCAAAATATTCTCATTCTGGCTCTCTCGCTACTGGCTTCTTGGAGTAAACGAACACTATCAAATGAGAAATAGAAATAATTTGTACAAATTTGTACGAATTTATTCTCGAACACAGCTATTAATTCGCCACTGAAAACCAAAATGCAAAGTTAACCTCTAATTATATTAGAATTAGGCCTTAGTAATACGATAGTTAACTACCCACTTAAAAACTGGTCACTAAAGACATAAAAGCTTTTCAAACCAACGTTCGGAATCGGTGTAAAAGTGAGTGTCCCAGTGAATGAGTCTAAACCACAAATATATGGAAAAATATTTCTAGTAGAAACAAAATCCAAAGTTTCACATACGTTCAAATTGGCGAATATTACGAATAGTATAGGCTTCCAATTCGCCAATCGTACGCGGATTATCCATGTAGAATTTCGCGATTTTCTTCTCAATTTCAGGTTGCAAAAAGTTCTTTATCATGGTGCGATAGGGCTCGCCGTTGACGGTTATGTTCTGTCCGGAATCATTTTTAAAGAAATACGGACCGATGATTCACCAGCCCATAAACCACACCTATCAGTGTACTTTATTTATTTATTTATTTTTTTTGATGTAACGGTAGTTCGAGAATCTCTTCGGGTTGCTCAGCAGTCCAAATTCATTTACGATTAATTTTGAGCTAGAACTGTGCTACCATATGTTGCACGGAAAACATTTTTCACAGAACGCTGATTTTCTTAGTACACCTGAACAATTTGGAGAGGTCTTTCCCTAATGAATTGTCAAATACTGAATACAAATTAAAATAACAGTAAGACACCAGTTACGTGTGATCTGCGGAAAAAAAGGAAAAAATCTCTAAATGAATCACAGGTGGTGGACGAAAAGCAATGATTGTGGACGCGCAAGACAAACCTTCTGTCTCTAGCCAAGCCAAAGGTATCAATGTCTGGTTCAGTTTTAATGCGACACTCTCTTATTGGTATTCACACGCTGAAATATCCGTCATTTTTTGTTGCTTGGATGCAAATATAACGTGTTTGTAGCTTGTCGTAAATATACTATACTTGTGCCCAAACATAAGGTGTTTGCTATTCAATATAACATGTTTGAGACACAATGATTAATGGGCTTTAATATATGTTTTTGAGAACCAACTGTGGATTTTTTGTTGAAACCCGCTAAGTTTGAAGTAATAAACAAAGAAACAATAAGGGAGCAAATCTTCAATTCACGAAAACAGTGCTTGCAAACATGGACATGTTTCCTGCAATATGATTCTGAGCCGATATTTTTCAGCATGCAGGCAGCGAGACTTCAGGTCAGGGAAATGACTTGCAAAAGCTGTAATGGTTAGGAAATAAGACGAATCCACTGATCCAATCCAATCTCTGCACGTGTCCACCACTAACCGGCAGGCGGATGTCTACATGATGAAAATTGTGTCTGTTTTTTTTTTTGTTTGGATGCAAATATAACGTGACTGTAGCTTGTCGCAAATATTCTATACTTGTGCCCAAACACATTGTGTTTGCTATTCTATAACATGTTTGAGGCACAATGATTAATAGGCTGTAATATATGTTTTTGAAACCCAAATGTGAACTTGTTTGTCGAAAAACGCTAAAAACAAAAACGGGACAGACAACAAAGAAACAAAAAGGCAGCATGAAGACAATGCTTGCAAACATGTAAATATTTCCTGCAATATGTTGCTGAAGCCGTTATTTTTTCACCGCGTACTATGAGATCCTACCTCTTCAGAGAGCTGGCAGAATTATGTCAGATAGGCGTAGATAAGATCAAACTAAATGGTTCTACGGTGGGCCTAGAGCTTGTTTTTGTTATCCCGTGGTATCACAATGGACTAGTAAGTCTAAGTGAGTCGTTCGTCGAGTGCCTTCAACATCTAAAGTAGCGCTGAGACTCCAGTCGTATTCGTCTGACCATATTTTGCATATAAGCTGGTACATGTATCTTGCCAGATCATCACCCCCTCCGATGCTTAGCAGATAGTCCATCAGTGACTTTGTTGCCTTAAACAGGAAAAATGGTGTTTTGACCTCGTCTTGATTATGAGGAGACAAGTCCTCGATTTGTTCAACTGTAGCTGTATTCGATTCTCCTGGGACAAAGAATGCAGGTAAATGGTCTCTGCATATCCCCAATATACTCTGTACATCTTCTCCTTATTTTTACAGAAGTGGGTTATGAGCTACAGCCGTTAGTTCGGATTTGCCTTTAGGTACAATTTGTGGGGGTTGTTCTTCTTATCGTAAGAACACTCTCACGCCTGTTCCACTGTAACTTGTCACTTAAATAGTCGGTTTACCTCTCTACTTTTCTCCTTATATGATCTGTTGCAGCTTGTAGTGCAACTGACTGACGCATTTTCATACATATAGGGCTATTCTCATTAGCTGCAATGTGAGTGTCTTCATCTTTGTCTTGAAGCGTTGTTTTTTATATCCAAGCACGATTTTTACTGCAGTTTTTATTGAGTCGGAAATATCACTGCACTTCCACCTATCCGTGATATTTTCCTTCCGTGATATTTTCCCTCTGCTTCCGTGATATTTTCCCTCTGCTTATTCTTGTGCGAACATGGGACTGTACTTGGAGGTGGAAAGTTTCCGATAGCCAGTCACTTGGGAGTGGCCAGAATTGATTCCTTCATTGGGCAGTCCAAGCAGCTCACTACTTCAACGCAGTATGTCCTGGGCAATGGCTTATCGGAAACCTCCGTTAGCTAGCTAAAGTGAGAAGGCGAAACGAATGAGCAATCTGAGTGGTAATGCGATCACTGATACGTCTCAGGATTATTAGGTGAACCTGTCACTGAAGCTCTTCGAAGTAGTGGACATATTCTTCTGTCCTTTGAAGGCGGATGAGCCAACACCTCTGGCCAACGGCGGATCAAAATTGAAGAAACCAAAATCCAGTTTCGACACACTGCATTCTGGTCAGCGTCTGATCCATAATGGGCGGCTGAAACATAATCAACCTGGCAGTAGATAAAATGCAAACCACGGTGGGCTGGGTTTGCCTCCCGCCACCGTTATATTGGCAATGAAAATACAAGAAGAATATAATGAACAAAGAAACCCCCCAACTGTTGATGACCCTCGCAAACGTTATAAGGACCATGATTTAAGGATATGTACCTGGAATGTGCGAACGCTATACAGGACTGGTCACACTTTCCAACTGGCGGATGTCTTCGGAAAATATAAAGCAGACATCACAGCGATCCAGGAAATGCGATGGACAGGATATGGTTGCACTAGAAAGAAAAACTTCGATATTTACTATAGCTGTCATGCGCGAAAGCACGAATTTGGGTGCGAAAGTTCCCACAAGACTGAGCAGGGCGAAAAACATACGAAGCTGAACACAGGAAAAGCTGGATATTGACAAGCTACAAATACCGGAGATATCAATGTCCTATCGACAGAAGCTCTATCTACTGCTAGAGCAGATAACCCCCTCCCGAAGACCCAGATGCGCAGTGGAAGCACGTCTCCCATTCTTTGGAAAACGCTGCAAGGACTGAACTTGGCTATCAAAAACCGCAGAAGGATAAGCCATAGTACGACGAAGAATGTCGCATTGCAACTGATGAAAAAGACGCTGCGCGTATGGCAGGAGGAAAACCAACTATTTAGGCGGACAAAATGGCAGTGGGAGCAGAGAGAGAGTGGAAAAACCGAAATGTGCAGGATGAATGGTGAATCCCGAAAGTTTTTCCAGAGGGTAAGAAGATTGAATAACGGGCCTAATAATGGGCTGCCCTTCTGCAAGGACGAGAATGGAAATCTGGTGACTGAGAAGCAGTGTATGCTCGAAATGTGGAGAGACCACTTTTCAGCACTACTCCACTCAGATTCTTCCACTGAAGATCAGGAGGTAATGATAGTGGAAGATAGTGTAGATTGTACCCCCCTCCAGCCAAGACGAGATTAGAACAGCGATCTCCCGCCTTAAGAATAATAAAGGTGGCGAAGGACTGCTAGCCCACATGCATCGACTTATACGCGGTATATGGCTGGGGGAATCTATGACCGACGATTGGAGTCTCAGTGTATTATGTCCTGTATTCAAAAAGGGTGATCCGTGTGTCTGTTCCAACTATCGCGGTATCAGTCTTTTACCCATCGCGTATAAGGTCTTGTCGAGCGCATTATGTGAAAGACTAAAGTCAATTGTTGAAAACCTGATTGGACGTTATCAGTGTGGTTTTAGACCAGGCATGTCCACGACTGATAAAATATTCGCGCTACGCCAAATTCTGGAAAAGACCCACGAAAAACAAATCGATACATACCACCTTTTTGTCGATTATAAAGCTGCATTCGATAGCCCCATACGGGGAAAACTGTACGAAGCTATGTCTGAACTTGGTATTCCGGCAAAACTGATCCGCCTCTGTAGAATGACGCTGACCAACACCAAATTAGCAGTGAAAGTGGGGAAAGACCTCACTGTACCTCCTGCAATCTCTTCAACATCTTAATGTAGATAATAATGAGAAAGGCTGCAGTAAAAACGAACAAGACCATTAAGACGAAAAGACATATGTTACGCAGGCGTATGTTGACGACATAGATATCATTGGGCGAAATTTGCGAGAGGTTACTGCAGTATTTTCAAGAATCGAAAAAGAATCAGCGAAAGTGGGTCTTGCTGTTAATGAGGCAAAGACAAAATTGATGGTGCCAACGACTAGAGAAACCTCTCGACTTGGTCCGCACTTGAACGTTTACAACCGATTTAATTTTGAAGTGGTAGATGAATTTATCTACCTTGGATCCGCCGAGGACAACAACATCAGCCTGGAGACAAATAGGAGAATTGTGCTTGTAAATAGATGCTATTTTGTTCTCAGCAAGCAGTTTAGGAACAAAGCCCTCTCTTGACGGACAAAAGCCCAGCTATATCAGACTCTCATTTTACCTGTCTTGACATATGGCTCCGAAACTTGGGTCATATCGCAAGCGGATGAAAAACACCTGGGAGTTTTCGAGAGAATAATTCTCCGTAAAATATATGGTCATGTTAGAGAAAACGGCGAGTACCGACGTCGCTGGAACGCATACCTATATAATCTATATTCTGACGTGGACATAGCTAGGAGAATCAAATTAGGCCAATTGCGTTGGCTAGGCCATGTTATCATAATGGATGAAGATGAGCCAGCGCGAAAGGTTTAGATGACGTACCCGATGGAAGCAGGAAAAGATGACGACCAAGACTCCGCTGGAAAGACCAGGCAGAAGAATCCCTCCGTATCCTTTTTGTTACCAACTGGCGAGAAAAAGCGAAGGATAGAGCCAGTTGGAAGAATATGTTGAAATTTAATTAATATGTGTAAGACGTCTGACCTCATGAGGTTGTAAAATAGTCAATAAAAGTAAGTATTCTTGTGCGAACCTTTGTAGGTAATGATCCGAATCGATACGTCCAATACACTGATAGACTGCCTTCCATCAATTGCCAAATGATAAATCTGGTTCTTTGTTTGCTGATCAGGGGATCCACAAGAAGTTTTTTTGGATGTATTTATGTCGCAATCTTGTACCACTGACAACCATGTTCCTTGGCGCGGCAAAATCTATCAGTCCCATTCCGTTGTCAAAAGTGGTGGCTGGGCATGTTGACAGAAATTACCGATGATTGGTTGGAAGATATCTTCTCTGCCAAATTTAGCATTAAAGTCATCTAGAAAGAAACGTCTTAATACAATGGTTAGGGCAGTAGTCATAGGTTTCTTCTAGGTACTAATAAACATTTCCTGTGCTCTTGGCGCACGTACACAATTTAACGACATGTTGAAGAGTTTCGCCTTTCTACGGATGCTATACGTTCACTATTTGAGTTGATCCTACAGACTGGCGTCGCCTGTATTCATAACGAAAAGTTAGTTACTTGGTGCACCATACGTTCATCAAGTGTCTAACTACAAGAATGTTTTTTTATGATTGGCCACTCGTTAGTCAACCGTTGATTCATAAGTTTCCTATCTACTATCTAACTCGAATGTGAACATGACTGTTGTCTTACCTAAATGCAACCCTGATAGTTATGATTGTTGTTAGTAAAATGTCAGTTGTCCGTCAAATGTTAACATATATTCATTCGATTCGTATTCACTCGGTAGCCACAGTTTAGTTACAGAGTTATGAATTGTAAAGCATTAGTCAGATGGTAGCCGGTAGCTATCTTGTTATAAATATGTTTGTAGATGTCGCCGTCAGTGGTGCATGGTCTTCTGCCCGGCCCTTGTACATGAGTAGGTGGGTTTGATCCCACCCTACATCTCTTTCGGCGGCGATTATATCGCTTACTGACGCCGACACTTTCGAGTATTTAACAATGAAAAAGCTTTTCAAAAACACCGCTCAGACCCGTTTTAAAACTGTAGGTCCCAATCAGTGGAAGTAAGACTCTATTTGTATTTATAATAGCCTCAATTCCTTGTGATTCTCTTTTGAACTAGCCATTTACCTTCATACACGGCAATTCTGTTTGAGCAATTCACGTTAAAAACTTCACTTTAAAAATTGCGAATGAAAAGAACAAAATGAATTGCCAGTACGGGCAAGTTTTTTCCCCATTCCATTTTTCTTACGTCTCCTACAAACTCAAGAATTGCGGCAATTATAATTGCCAATGTAAATACAGACTTAAACTTGCACGCGGTTGCGAGAAGCTCTACCCTATCCTTCCATGGAACTTTTTTTAGATGTAGCCTTTTGCCAAATACAAATCCCCATCTAAAGTCACGTTTTTTTATAGCAGCTGTTGTATATGTCAGAGTTCTTTCACCTTGTGCAACCAATGCATTTCTTGTATAGTAGTTATGTCAACCCTATAATTTTCAAAGATATGTACCACTTATCAGTGCCAGTAAAACCGGGTAGTAACACCATCCAACCGTGTTTTTGCTGATAACCCACTGCCAGGTTTTTTATTACAGCAGCCCAGTATGGACCAGATGCTGACCAGGGTACAGCTCACCGTGAGTACGGCGTAACTAAATTGTGGCCAATAATGTTGCTTCATCAGCCTTCTAAGGACATGGGGTTGGGGTCTTGCTCAATGTATCTAAAGCCCTTTTTTGTAAGAATTCTTTTGAGGATTTCCGAAGTAGCTGCTCACAACTTCCGTTAGACCAGGTATCCGCTGGCAATACCATTTCCAGACTCCTGTCGGACGGTTGCGATTGTATGAGCATCCTGAATGTCATGCTCATTGAGCATCCTGAATGTCATGCTAATGCTGATGCATCTCAGGTTGTCAGGTAACAAAAGTTACTGAAGCTCATCGAATTATGAGGGAATTCTTTTGTCCTTCGAAGACCTATTCAATTAATATTAAGGCAATAACTAATTTTGGCATGTTTCGCAGTGAAATTGGCAACACTGCTATCATTTTAACCACCCATTTCTAAAAAATATGTGAGAATATTAGAGAAATTGTTGGATATTTCAAAATTTGCATTTGCGGAGATCGAATGGAATAGTGTAAACTTGAGGAGACCGATTTGCAGAAAACATATCGACAGATCAATTTGATTTCTCCCATTTTTCAATGATGCGGTCAGGGTGGTATGCATTTGGAACGAAACAAACAAAAACAAAGAAAACGGAAATAAAAACATTTATTTCGTCGATTTTTTTCAATGTTTAATCCATAGATTAATATTATACGAGCTGCACCAACTCGCTCTTTGAAATTTTAGAGAAGAATTTAGTCGCTGAGGTTTGATAGAGCAGACAATTTTACTGTGAATGTGCAATTTGTGTAAATATATGAACATCGTGAATGCACAAAATTAAAAATGGAGGATTTTGTTCGATGTCACAGCAGAACAGCTGGCAGACGTTCGATTCCTCTCAGAAGAAGCATAAAGTGAAACGTCAGCTGAGAGAGTTGTGGCATCTCGTATATCCTAATCTATGGCTTAATCATTGTTCATAATTTTCGGTTTTCTCTATTCTATTTTTATTTTATAACTGTTGTATTTTAGTTGTCACTTTAAAAACAGTTGTTTTTGCATTGTGCAAAACGGATAGTGTAGATCGAAAGCAGAAAGGTCGTACTATTTGTTTCAAATTTAGGAAATTTTCATTCCAATCCTCGCCCCGTGAATTGTTTTATTTAACTGTTAGTCTAATATGTTACGAGTTGTTTCAAATTATAATGCAGTTTTTTGTAAAATAAGTAAAATGTATACAACTTTGTTTAAAAAAACCGAGAATACAACTTTATAAAAAATTACAAATTAAATGGTTTGTGTGCGCGGCACTTGTAATGAGCACGTGAGGTCTATCCCTAGTCTGACCCATTACATATTTGTCGATGACGGTCACCTTGCATAGTGACGGCGACACTATAGAGTATTTAGTCATGAAAATATAGTATTTAGTCTCAAAAATATCGTTCGAAACCGGTGTAAAACTGTAGGCCCCAATCAGTGTGTGTGAAACTGGAGATGTAATGTGAAACTATTGTTACGTTTTTACTAATTGTTCTTTTTAACGTTGTTTTAAATCAAGGTTCTGTTTAATTGACGCATTGATGATGAGTGCAATAATTCTCTTTATTTGCCCAAAACTTATCATTCGCAATTTAGTCTACTCAATCACAACTATTAATAGTCACAACGATTTTATAATGCCTGACTATGTATAATTTCACGCGTTTGAAATCAGTCTGATCCAAGATTTTTACCAATCGGTTATTTGTATCAGTTCAACTGTCAAAACGTGTCATCAGCAGCTTCGAAAAATACCACGAAAATAGCGCCATCTATTTTCTCGATTTTTCTCAAAGGTTCTTAGCAAATGAATCGTTGGTGGTGAGATTGCATAGTAGCATCTTCGTTATCGATTGTTCCAGTGTTCTACGCGAATTCATCAACCGTTCGTGGTAAGATGGAAAGGTAAGAGGTATGGCTATCTTTCAACAGAAAAAACATAAAATCCGACCACTGGCTCAGAAGTTAGCAACTTTACCCTACTACCCTCCGACCGCCAATCCGAAAATTTTGAACCCACTGCCATTTCGCACCCTTGCATTTTCGGACATGGTCCTAGTGGACTTTTCTTCATGAAATGCGCCAAGGAATACGCTGGAGAAATTTGTCCGGAACTTCCTGAATCACTCTGTATATTTGCTATCAACTTAAAGTGACCACTTACAACTCATCGACATTAAGCTTTACTAATCTGCCAAACTGTTAGAACAATCAGATCACAAACTAAAAAAAACAATTAGTAAAAACGTAACAATACTTTCCTAGTACATCTCTAGTTTCACACACACTGATAGAGGCCTATAGTTTTATATCGGTTCCGAACTGTATTTTTGAGAAGTTTTTTCATGACTAAATACTCGAAATATCGAAAACCCGTCATCGAAAAATATGTAATGGGTCAGACTGGGCATAGAACTCACGTTCTCATTACAAGATTCACGCGCACAAACCGTGGAATTTATAATTAGTTATTAAGTTATATTATAGATTTTTATAAATAAAGTTGTATACATTTTATTCATTTTACAAAAAAAAATGCATTAAAATTTGGAACAACTCGTAACATATTAGACTAGCAGTTAAATAGAACAATTCGCGGTGAGAGAAGTGGAATGAAAATTTCCTCAATTTGAAAGAAATGGTACGACCAATTCTGCTTTCGATCTACACTATCAATGTAAGTGACAACCAAAATACAACAGTTATAAAATAAAAATAGAATAGAGAAAACCGAAAATTATGTACAAAGATTAAGCCATAGATTAAGATATACGAGATGC
Organism: Phaonia tiefii; assembly: GCA_963931995.1. Classification (NCBI taxonomy): domain Eukaryota; kingdom Metazoa; phylum Arthropoda; class Insecta; order Diptera; family Muscidae; genus Phaonia; species Phaonia tiefii. The sequence goes on along the minus strand of OZ008367.1, from coordinate 142,303,364 downwards.
CACAACTCAGTCGACGATTCAGTTTATGCTATGTCTTTCAGTTATGTCTTTCAGCTGTTCTGCTGTAACATCGAACAAAATTTTTTGCATTCACGATGTTCATATATTTACACAAATTGCGCATTCACAGTAAAATTGTTTGCTCTATCAAACCTCAACGACAAAATTCTTCTCTAAAATTTCAAAGACCGAATTGGTGCAGCTCGTATAATATTAATCTATGGATTAAGCATTTGAAAAAAATCGACGAAATTAATGTTTTTATTCCCGCTTTCTTTGATTTTGTTCATTTCGTTCCAAATACCTACCACCAAAAATGGGAGCAATCAAATTGATCTGTCGATATGTTTTCTGCAGATCGGCCTCCTCAAGTTTACACTATTCCATTCGATCTTCGCAAATGCAAATTTTGAAACATCCAACGATTTCTCTAATAGTCTAATATAGCCTTTAGAAATGGGCAGTTAAAATAATAGCAGCGTTGCCAAGTTCACTGTGAAACAAGCCAAAAATAGTTTTTGTCTTAATAATTGAATAGGAAATAGGAATGAAAAAGAATTCCCTCATAGTTCGATGAGCTTCAGTAACTTTTGTCATCTGACAACCTGAGACATCAGCATTAGCATGACTTACAGGATGCTTATTCAATCTCAACCCTCCGACAGGAGTCTGGAAATGGTATTGCCAGCGGGTACCTGGTCTAACGGAAGTTGTGAGCACCTACTTCGGAAATCCTCAAAAGAATTCTTACAAAGGGCTTTAGACACATTGAGCTAGACCCCAACCCCTTGCCCTTAGAAGGGAGATGAACAAACATTATAAGCCACCAGCGTATAAAAAGACCGCGGGAAAACACAACTTAGTTACGCCGTACTCGCGGAGAGCTGTACCCTTGTTAGCGTCTGGCCCATACTGGGCGGTGTTACTGGCACTGATAACTGGTACATATCTTCGAAAATTATAGGGTTGGCATAAGAAGTCTGACATATACAACAGATGTCATAAAAAAACGTGAATGTGGCAAAAGTCTACATCAAAAAAAAGTCCCATAAAGGGGTTTGCCAGACACTCACTGATTGGGACCTACAGTTTTACACCGGTTCCGAGTGGTATTTTTGATAAGCTCTTTCATGGCTAAATACTCGATAGTGTCGCCGTCACTAAGCGAGGTGACCGCCGTCGAAAGAGATGTAAGGTGGGATCGAACCCACCTAGTCATGTACAAGAGACGCGCATAATACCATTGCACCACTGACGGCCACATCTATGACATCTACCCACGTATTTATAACAAGTTAGCCACCGGCCTGACTTATGATTTACAATTCATAACACTGTTACTAAACTGTGTCTACCGAGTGAATACAAAACGAATGAACTGTCATTTTACACACAACAATCATAACTATCAGGGTTGCATTTGGCTAAAACGAGTTAGATAGTAGACAGGAAACTTATGAATCAACAGTTGACTAACGGCTGACTAATCTTAAAAACATTCTATTTATAAATTTGCGTAGTATTTGCATAAATTTGTTTATGTATTTGCATAAAATTTGGCATTTTTTGGTATTTTTATTGATGGTTTTTTGTATTGGTAAAAAAATAGCACGTAAAAGTGTTTAAAGTTGTACATATAAAACGTTCCAGTTCCAGATATTTGGATAAATAAGGAAGTTATCGATAACTTTAATTTAATTTTTGGACTTATTTTGCGAGTTATACCACTCTCGTCGAGTAAATTGGTAAATAAGCTATCGATGTTTTAGAAATTTAACCCACGATATCTCGATAACTGAGCGAGTCATCGACAAATTTTATTTAATTTGTTCATCTCAAATTATTTCAAAAATCTACTAAAGAAAGATAAATCGAACTCTCCTCCAACAAATAAAGAACGGGCATAATCCCCATGGTGATTATGACCGTTATATCCGAAAAAAATTGGTCATAATTCCCATTTTCATTATGGTGCATACATTCGGCCACTGCATGTGTATTAAACAAAAAAAATGGAATTTAAAGTGGGTTTTCTTATAACATATTCGAATGCCTTAAAAACTTTCACCCGGAACCAAAGTAAACTAGGGTTTTTCTGACTCTACCTTATGTAATTAAAATTTATCGATTGCGGAGAAGTTTCCCCAACTGGTTCACACAACACTTCTGTAGTTACAGAACCATTGTCTAATATTTCCCCAGTTTTTCAGATTTTTAATGATACTTTTCTTTTTTGCACAGGTATCGATACAGATAAATACAAATATCCCATTGGTTCGGGACGTGTAACATTTAACAGCAACCGCTCTTACATGAAGGCGGTCTCCGCTGCATTCATCGAAATACGAACACCCAAGTTTACTAAGAAAGTGCAAATCGACCCATATCTTGAAGATTCACTATGTTCAATTTGTGGGGTGCAACACGGACCGTATTATTGTCGGGAATTATCTTGTTTTAGGTGAGGTTGTCTACTGATTCCTTAACATTGTTCTTGGCTTTGATTAATTTGTTGGGATTTTATTTTGCAGATATTTCTGTCGCACTTGTTGGCTATGGCAGCATTCAACGGATGCCGTGAAATATCACAAGCCATTGACAAGAAACTCAAAGTCCCAAACATTGGTGGGCATTGGACCGGCCTCATCCACCACCTCATTATCGTCGTTGAATTCTCAGCCATCCCTAAGCTATGGTCAATCATCACAACAACAATTATTGGCTTTGCCCCAATCCCAGGAGGCGACAAATACTGTAATTCCACCACAACAGCAGCAGCAACAGCAGATGCCACCACCGCTGCCTTCTATGCATCACCACCGTCATCATCAGCAACAACAAGCTGCCTTAAAAACACAACCACCAACATCGCATCAGCAGCAAATGCAGGCACTTCAAAACCCCTTTCATTTGTAAATAGGAAAATGGTGAATAACTTCTGCCAAACTATTCGTTAAATTGTGTCATACATAGTATATTATTTACCAAATTGTTGTTGTGTATAAAATTTGATTAGTGATTCGTCATATGGAGAATTTTGATTTGAATATTTATTTATATTTCATCACTCCTCTCTTCTCCTCTCCTATCCGCTACACTTACTTGTCATTATCATTAGCATCACAAATGTATTTCAAAAACATATCAGTATCATTTGTTTCGGACAAAAGAAGGGCATTCTAATGCACAAAAAAGGGGAAACGGAAATGGTGTACACTAGTTTCAATAATCTAAAATGGAATGTTGCTATAATTTATATTCATCGTTTTCCTATTACTTTAAGTAAATATCTTTTTTTTTTGTGTAATTTATAACGTTTATTATTGTTTTGTTTTCGTTTACTATTTGTTTACGATTCTTTGCTATTCTCTAGAAATGAATTCCAAAATGTTCTAGTTAATTTAGCTCAAAAATGTCCCAACATTTAGAATTATAATAATCATATAATAACTACTGCGTTTCTCGCATGAATTTTCAAATAAAATTTCAATTTTTTTTTGTTGAACAAAAATTAATTGCTAAATTTTATTTTGGAAATACAAAAACATATTGTAATTATTTGTTGTTGTTATTTATTTGTTCCAAAATGGAAAGTTATTATTTTTAAGTTCATAATTTCTACTATTACCTTTCTTTAAATTATTTATTCACTTTTTGTTGGAAATTTTTTATCCAACATTTTTTTGTTTACATTTTTTTTGAAGAACTGTTTAATTTATTTTTTTTATGAAAAATGGTATTTAATTTTCACGCTTATTTACCTAGATGAGAGTAAGAAACTGTAAAGTATGTAATATTATTGTTTGAAACATTTATTTTGTTTATATTCCTATTGTACAAATATATATTATATTTGGTTTTTCGAAACAGAAAGAAAGTTTTTTATTTTATTTTTATAATTTTAGTTGAACAAACACCTCACATGATTGGAATTTAAAACAATTGAATATTCAAGGAAAAATATTGTCTACACGCACTATTTTTATCTCAAAAAAATATATGTATGTACATCATATGTACTCAGTTTACAGAACCTGCCATGTGACACTAAGGGCTAATTTTTAGGTCAATGCTCATCTTCGTTTCTTAGCTAAATTGTGGTTAAACTTTGAATTACCTTTTTCAGTATTTGCTTAACAATGCTTTAACCATCCAAACGTATGATTTTGACTACAGCGTTCTCATAGTCAAAAAGAGAAATATAAATTTTTATAAAATGCATGTTTGTATCTTGCATATTTATAAATGAGGCCGTCGGTGGAGCAATGGTTAGTGTGCGCGGCTCTTGTACATGAGAACGTGTGTTCGATTCTGAAAAAAGTTTAAAAGTTACAGAATTTCCGAGCAGATGCTTAATTTTTAGAACCTATAAAGTTTTTTGTATGCAGTTGTTCAATTACTTCGTCGTCATACATCTGTTAGCTCATATACATAATTTCCTTTTGGTTGTTCTTCTTATGGGTCGATTATCGATAGCAACCGAACCTCAGGAATTATAAATGTAATATTTGTAAGGTTAATCAAATATAGGTAGTAACTAGAGTTTTCAAAAACCAAAATTAGCATTTTCGAACCACCGGTGAAACCGGCAGTAAAAAATATAGTATGTATTTCAAAGAAATAAATCAATTATTCGCTAAATTTGTAATCAAAAATTTTAATAACTGAATTCACCCACGAGAATTTGCTCAATGAGCTTAAATTAAGCCCTCCAAATGACTTTCGCAAGTTTTTAAGTCATTTTAACAAACACTTATCCAAAGCGCCACCAAAAAAAACACAATCAAAAAAATGTGAGTTTGATGGGCCAGTTTGATGTGTGGCCATGGACCTTTAGAATGATTTTTTTCCAAGAAAAAATTAGAAGAAAATGGATAATACCATTTTTAACGGCTTGAAATTTTTTCCCAGACAATTTAAATTTAATCTCCAAAAGAAAATTAAAAGAAACCAATAATTGTGTGAAAATAGTTTACTGGATACACACAACTGTTGACCGACTGATATTGCTATGGTAAAATTATCTATCGGATAAACGCGTCAGCCCAGCTGATTTGTGCTTTTTTATCTTTTCCGTGTGTAAGCTGTCAAATTCGATTTTGTTTCTCTTTGTTAATAAAATTCAAAGAATTTCAGCCAAAATGCAATTTAATAGCATAGACTTTCAAGGGCGTAGCCAGGTAGGGGCAGGTAGGGGCAAATGCCCCAACCTACGCCAAATGTCCTCGAAAAATTCTGCGTTTTTTAAGAAAAAATTAATCTGTCCTCGAGGACATTTGGAGAAAATGCTGAAACAACGAGGACTTTTCAAAGAGTATTCTCGCAAAAAACGAGGAGAATTTGGGAAAACAGCGGAAAAACGCGAGTTACGTCCCCACATCACCCCAACAACAACAATAGCTAACTTCAACACCCTTCGTCATTCAACAACAACAACAACAGACAATGACACCCACATCACATGTTTCTCTATTTTGAGAAACCAAAAAATTATACTTTTAAAGTATCTCTCAATATTCTAGTCAACAAATATGTCCTACTTTTTTTTCAAAAAAATGTCCTCGTTTTTTCATTGATTTTTGAGAAATTGTCCTCGAAAAAAGACCTAAAAAAATTCCTGGCTACGCCCATGTAGACTTTGTATCAAGTAAGACAATCTTATAAAATTTTTCACAATGTGTGTACATAGTGGTTTTCATTATTCAGCTAATTTTGACAGCTTAACGACGGAATTGCTAATGCGACTACCTAATAGATAATTCTACCATGGATATTGCTCTACGGTATTGTTGTTTGGTGGCCAATACTAGAAAATTCCGCTTACTTAAGTCTGTTGACAAAAGTCCAGAGAACGACAATGGTGTGTATCGCGGGTGGCGCTCGTACAACCCCTACCGACTTTTTGGGGGATATCCTCCACCTGTTACCACTAGATTTGATCGGAAGGCAAATCACAGCAACGTTAGCAATTCACCTAAGGCATTCCTACAATGGATCACCCCAAATAGTCATGGGTCGCTGTTAAAGGTTCTTCAGCAATCGACAAAAAAAAGACGACTATATGACACCCGCTTCAAATTTTGAGGGAACTCTCCACTCACATCACAGACAGGCAGACTGGAAGATGGAGATGGAATGCATACTAGGTTATAGAAGGTATTTACACTTCTACACAAATTGGCTCCAAACTAGGTGGTAAGGTAGGGTTTGGGGTCTATTCTGAAGAGTTGGGACTAGGCCTTGCAAAAAGGCTAAAATACCATTATAGTGTCTTTCAGGCAGAAGTCATGGCAATCGGAAAGGTTGCCCTTTCTCTCCAATCTGTATTCCTGACTTCGATAGCTGCCGCCCATTTCAAAATGAGATGGCCAAGTAGTTCGATATTCACCTTATATGGGTGCCGGGGCAGAGGAACATTCGAGGGAACCATAGAGAAGATGAGCTGGCAAGATTAGGAACTAACTCACAAGGGTTATCATTGGACTAAGTGTGTCAATAATTACAACCACTTCTATCTAACCTACATAGGTCGTAGGAAACTTTACATGCCCCAATAGGGCAGACATAGGGCTATAAGTATATATCAAAATGACTGATACATATTTACCGTGTACTGAGCTACACTAATTGGAATATTTTGCTTAGAATTTATTTACCACCAAAGGGCACAAAATACAGGCGAAAAATTGGAAACATATTTAATGAAATGACCACCTTTTGTAGGAAAAAATAATCAAATATCAATTTATAAAATATTTTTATGATTCTCTAACAAACAGTTCATGAACACGCTGAAAAATCGTTCTTTTTGTTGTTGGGATGTAAATATAAAAAACAAATCTAACTTGAGACAAATATAGTACACTTGTGTCCAAACACATTGTGTTTGCTATTCAATATAACATGTTGGAGACACAATGATTAATAGGTTATAATATCGTATATGTTTTTGTGACCCAAATGTGAATTTGTTCGTTGAAATCAACAGAAACCAAATATGTGACAGAGAACACAGAAACAAAAAAGTAGCAGATCTGCAATTCATGAAAAAATGTTTGCAAACTTGTACATGGTTCCTGCAATATGTTGCTGGTGCCGTTTTTCAGCTTGTAGTAACTGCCACTCTATAGATCAATTAGGTATGAACACGCAGCAAGAAACAAAAAAGCAGCAGATCTTCAGTTCATCAAAATAATGCTCGCAAACATGTACATGGTTCCTGCAATATGTTGCTGAGGCCGGATTTTTTAGCGTGTAGTAACGGCCACTCTATCGAGGTATTAGGTATGAGAACGCTTTTCAAATACCATTCGGAGCCGGTGTAAAACTGAAGGTCACAGTCAGCAATTATTTCTATAATTTTTTTACATTTGCTATCTAATCTAAATGTAAACTTTTGTCAACAATCATTGATTCGCAATTTTACTCCGATTGTTATGAAATAAAACTTAGTTTAATTGAGACTAAACACACTTTCAGAATATTATATATATATATAGCACCATTGGGAATGAAATAATGCAACACATCACGATCAAAGTTGAAAAATTGAGAAAATTTTTGGAAATTTGAAGTTTACTCACTTGAAATTCTATGTTTTTATTGAAAGTACCATCATATCTACATATTTTTAAAGCTCTATTTCTCCTCTTTCCAAAACAGTTCCATGATCGAAAATCGGTTGAGAAATAACAGCTTAATAAATCGATTTGTATGACAAGTCAAAAATAACGGGTTTTTAACGGTAAAATCAGATTTTGGGGGCATACAACAAAAAAAAAAAATTTTTTCCGCCTGTACTCGATGAGGCCTACAACCTACACCATGTCACATCAAAAGTTATTTTTGACTGTAGCACCGTGTAATGGAAAATAATTTTATTCAAATGGCAGCCTCGGCTGGCCATGCAGTAGCCTACACGATCGGTCCAATTTTTAAGCACATTATCGATTGTGGGCAGCTGTATTTCGCCAATGCCTTCACGAATATTGTCCTTTAAAGCGTCAATTGTCTCTGGCTTGTCGGCGTAACACTTATCTTTGAGGGCACCCCACAAATAATAGTCCAACGGTGTCAAATCGCAGATCCGAGGTGGCCAAACGACATCAGCTCTGCGGCAGATAATGCGATCTTCAAAAACAGGGCGCAAAACATCGAGTGTAGCTTCGGCTGTGTGGTACGTAGCGCCGTCCTGTTGAAAGCAAATGTTGCAAATCTCCTCCTCTTCAATTTTTGTGAACGAAAATTCGTTCAACATGGCCCGATAACGATCGCCATTGACTGTAACGGCCACTCCTTGCTCATTTTCGAAGAAAAATGGCCCAATTATGCCTCTGGACCAAAATCCGTACCAAACAGTGACTCGTTTTGGGTGCATCGGCTTTTCAATGTATGCGTGCGGGTTTTCAAATGCGACAATTTTGCTTGTTTACATACCCGCCAAGATCAAAATGAGCTTCATCTGAAAAGATAATTTTTTTGGCAAAATCGGCATCTGCAACATTACCACGATTTTCAAAGTAATGTCGCAATATTTCCCAGCGTTGTTCAAGCGTATACACAACCATATTCGTTCAGCGGAAGGATAAAACTAATTATCTGTCAAATCAGACATGAGCTAAGTGTTACCATTCACGAAATAAGCACTAGTTGAAAAAAAATACGTTAGATGGCGGACCCTTTAGTAGAGTTTGACGCATTAGAACAGCTGATTTTGCTTTTTTATGACCCTACCTGTCAAATTCAGTGTATTTTGTTATTGTACTTTTTTGTTTACTTTGTTTGATCGTATGTATTTGTGTTGAATTTAACAGTTAGAGCCATGGAACAAAAACAAAATCCCTCTTGTTGGTGCCCACAATTACAACAAATCCTACAACGTTAACCTCTACTAGATCAGCCTTGATGGCACCACCAACGTACATAAACACCAATAATATATTATACTGATTAAGAAGAAATCCAAATGAAGCAAGAAATCCATATTGAAATGACAATACTGAAACGTAGGCATTTCAGTTTGTGTAAAAGGTGGTTGTTTATTTCGTATAAAGTAGTATTTCCCGAACGCAAACTCATTCAAATTGGCAACAAAAATTAGTTAAATATAGCATAACTTATTGCAATTCCCTTTGGGTCAAATTGATCCAAAGGACAATAGATGTATGTACATATTTTCCAAATTTTTGAATGCAGAGAAAACCCGCAAATAACTAAATAAATCGTTTTCTTGCCAAACCATAGTTTTCCACACCGTTGAGGATATCATAAAGTTTCAGCTTGATATCATATAATTTAAAGAAACAAATTTTCATTTGAAATATAAAATTGGGTAATTTTGACCCAAGGAGTGCAGAAGGGTTACAGAAAACAATAGTTGTGTGAACAATTTGTGAATAGAGCTTAAAAAGAACAAATTGATCATTTTGAAAAGAAAAGTTATAAACATTTTGTATTGTTGAGATTTTTCAATTTTGTAATAATAAAATTTTAAAATTTTCCCAATTTGTATATTTGTTTGTTTTAAAACATATTTTATTAGTAATGGTTTCACTTTTTTGAATGAAACAAGCTTCGCTTCCACTAACAGCCCTATTCTAGCTGGGTTACAAAAGTCACCACGGTTACTATTTGACAGCAATGTGACAATTGTCACATATCGGTATTCTGACACATCTTTTTGGTGACAAATTAACAAAAATTGTTACCTGCCAAAGAGTTGAAAGTTGATACAAAATCATTTTGTAAATTCTGCAACTAAACAATAAAACTGTATACGGGAAAAAATAATAATATATTTTGTACCAAAACGACAAGAGGGCATAATTAAATGAAGGAAGGACGTTTGTTACTTTGTCCTACGGAAATGGAGCAGAAAAAAGAAAGAACTTGATTTTGTGTTAGAAAGATTGAAAATGCGCGAAAAGTATTACTAAAGTTTTAACGTAAATATCTCCGGTCTTTCAAGGGATATTGAGTAATATATCTTTATAATAGGCTAAGGTCTTGTGTATTATCGAAGCCTGCCAAAAAATAAGTATAATAGGGCATTTTTATGAAAAAAAATAAATTTTTACCAGAAAAGTGGGGTTAAAAACTGTTTTTTAATTAGCTCCCCTATGGGCTAATAAAAATAAATATGTTTATGCACTGATTTATAGAGCTTAGAAATACCTTTGTAGTGATTCCCATTTTAACCAGATCGGATTATAAATCCCAGAGATACGAACGATTATATACTCAAGCTTTAAGTGCCTATATCTCAAGAAGTTGGACCGACCGCGGGGGGAAAGCAACTTTGTCAACTCAGCGCAGAAGCGTTTGTCGGTGGTGAAATTTTGATGTAGATCAGAGAGTTGGGGCTAAAGTAAATTTCTTCTTCTATGTGGCGCGGATGTGCAGGAGTGTTCTTTCCGCTTAGCATCTCTGGATATTCCTTGAGGAAGGCAATATAGCATTCCAGCTGTACCTTTACGGTGCGTTCAAATTCTCTAAATAATATTGTATTAATATAAATTCAATAAAACATATACATTAAATACCTACTTTTCCTTTTTTTACCGCGTTCATTTTGTGCAGAAAACCATGTTTTTCTTTTTTTGTCACTGCTTTTGACAACCTGTTATTGTGAGGTGAATTATTTGTTACGAGGTGAATTTTTCGTTGTCACTGTGTAGCCAGAATACCAGACACAAACAATGGTGACAACTTTGTAACAATTTTGTGGTTACAATTTGATTGTTACCACATACACAGAATAAGGCTGTAAGCGTGATTAACGTGATTTTAGGTCAAAATGTAGGTCATAACACGTGTTAGTTTGATTTAAAACCGACACCGGTTTTTAGCTTCAAAAAAAACCGGTGGAACCAATTTTTCATAAATATCATTTTTCGAAGCAATCGAAACCCCGGTTTCTTGAATTGGCCGGTTTTTCGATTACTCTAGTGGTAACTCTCGGCAACAAGATTTTTCGTTTAGAGATAAATGACAAAATTTCTAACGAAAATTTTCGCAAGAACTGAGTACGGGGATTTAAATAGAGTTTCACTATGAAAAGTCAGCATAGTACCATGCTTTCGCCCAAAACAGATGGTGTTTTCAATATGATTGCAAGAGTTACCATGGTATCAAATAATACGACGGCTTACATTTACTCATCACTAGAAAACAAAATGCAAAGTTAAGCTCTAATTAATGCCCCTATTACGGTTCTCAACTTTTGTGAGAGTTTGGTCGTAATCGATAAATTGCCATTGCCGTTCTCAACTCAACGGCCGACTCAACTCAACTGAACAACAGCTGATTTTTTGGTTGTGTTCACTTACTTTTGTCGTATTGCCTTTGACAACCAGTTGGCCGACAAATGCGTTAAATTTACACCACTGCTTGAGAGCAGTTGAGTTTATAGTAGGGTGTGGTTTTAAGTTGATAAGAATGTAGAGATCGTAAGAAGATATTATTTTGGCTTCAAATTATAATTTTCATTTAGCATTTTAATTTAACAATAATATTTTATATATTTAGAAGTATCAAAATCACAAAGAATGCTCAGTTTGAGAAACTTGTCCAGCTAATGGAAAGTAATCTAGCCGTTGCCCTTGGAAAACCACAATTTAACACCACGCAGAACCAACTGCGAGAACTATGGGAAGGATTTGCTGTGGAGTTAAATAGTTTAGGACCACCGTCCAGAACCAGCAACGTGTATGTGCAAATACATACCTTGCACTGGGCACCTCAAGAAGGTTGGATGCATCACGAATATTTCTTCTTAAATGCAACACATCTACATATATTCGCGTATTCGACTCCATCTTCATAAAAGAAATATATGCTACTTGTATCCATTTCGATTTTGCAGGCACAATACAATTGTTAACTTATATTATTTTCACATAAATCAGCTGCTTTTACTTTTCAAAATTGATATTTCGAGCTGGTAACACCATAACAATTGCAACCAAAAACAGCTGTGAACCACAATACAAAAGATAAGTTTGGTCGTGTTGAAGTTGGGTCGTATCTAAGTCGACCAAACTAAGTTGAGTGGTGAACGGTAATAGGGGCATAACTTTCAATGAGGATTAAGTAATTCCAGGGTTAGGTGCCCACTAAAAAATTTGCCCTATATGTTGTGAACAGAGAATTTAGGAATTAGGAATTATGTACTACACTGAAAGAAAACTCCTTCATTCATTTGATTTGATGAAACATTTCCTAATTTTCCAACTTACGACACATTTCATTGAATAGATGAAGAACATTTTATCAATCTTCCACCATATTACATCAATAGTTTACGTTGATTCAACGAAAATGTTACATCAAGTTGATGTATTTTTTTTAACAATTTGATGAAAGTTTGTCATCAAGTTAAAGTAAATTTTTCACCATTTTGATGTAAATTATTCATCAATGTGCTGTACAGTTTTCGTCAATTAGACGTAAGGTTGTCATCCATTTGTTGAAAGTCCGTCATGAATTTGATGTAAATTGAGGATCAATTTGATGTAAAACGTTTGTTAATGAGTAGCCAAACTCTTTGGCCTATTTGTCATCGTAAAACATCCGGAAGGACAGGGTATAAGACCACATAAAAATGTTCATAGCATGGAGAATGCTTTCTGTTCATTGCACTATTTTCTATTGTAATTTTCTACTACTTTTTTCTTTTCCCCTTTATTTTGTCAATACTACTCCCATATTTATTCCAAATTCCAATGATAAAGATTGATGTAATAAAGATCATCAAGTCAGTGAAACTGAAAAAGGTCTTCAAATTGAAGAACTTTTTCATTGAAATGGTGAAATTTGTCATCAATTCAATGAAGATCAATTGATAAATACTTATCATCGATTTAATGTAAAGATTTTCTTTCAGGGTAGTGAAGTTGTGTTGTGGGTACACAATAATAAATGTTTTAAGAGAAGAAAAATTTATTTTGTAGCGGATACTCAAATGTCAATTGATCTAACACCACATTTTTACAATTTGGAGATTTTACTGGTATTAGAACTAAAATAATTAATCTTGTAATATGTGGAACCTCCTCATTTATTATCGTCACAATGAGGAGTAATCAGGAAATATTTGTAGGCCGCGGTATTAGTTTTATATGAGAATACACAGACGTCGCAAACTTCTTTTCCAAATTTCTCCCTTTTTTTGTTATGTGAAGTTAGATCAAATTGTTTCTGAGCAGCCCACATATGAGTTGAATTCACAAAGGCGAATTAACTTGAGGTAGTATGTCTTCTGAATTATCTGACCTGATGTAAGCTTAATTTTTAGCACAACTTTTAACTGTTATTATAAGCAACTATGTAGATTGTTGCTAATCCGAATAAGATTTACAATTTGTTGATACAAATGTTAATTAATAATAATTTTCTCAAAATTGCCACTTTTTTACTTTTAGAATTAAATTCAAAATTCAATCGCATAGACAAACAAATCATCCGAAACACATGATACTTGTCAGATATCGTACATCATGTTTCAACACATATTCATTGATTATTATTTAATTTGATCGATAATCATTAAACATACATACATACACCCATATGTCTAACAACTTAAAATGAAATTATTCAAAGAAAATAATAAAATATAACAAAATGATTTTAAACTAAAAATATAAATTAACATACAATTTTAAATCCACACCATACAGGGATTTTACAGTAGTCGAACAAACAAAAAATCTATGAATAATTTTTAATTAAACAAAACCAAAAAACAAAAACAAGAAAACATAAAATGTTTAAAATCGAATCGAAAGGAATTTAAATATGATTGACAACAACAACAACAACAACCACGCGTAATTGCCTCTTAACTATGGTTTCTGTTGTAGATTAGGTTGCCCCCTCATACATGACTCTACCGATTTTCTTTGAAAGATAAAACAAAAAACATAAAAAAACAAATTATTTAGGAAACAATTGAAAACAAAAATAAAAACATTAAATAGCAAATATAAACAAAAAACTAAAACAAAAAAACAAAAAACAATTATAATAATGCAAATTTATGTTGGCAACAAAAAGCGAAACAATAAATAGTATTAAACACAAAAACAAAATTATATATATACACAATACATATTTATATATTAAAGTGAACTATATATTTATAATGATATTTTTTGTTAAATACCAAAAAAAACTAAATTTGAAAATAATAGCTCAATATTTTAAATTCCATTATGTGTTGAACTCAAATTTAGTTTTTTTTTTATACAAATTTATAAACAATTGTTTTTTTTTAATTTTCACTAATTCTATTTTTTGTACATGAAACCTAATGCCTTTTTGTGTTTTCTACCAAAAAAAAAATATATAAAATGAAAATTAAATTATTATTAATAGTGTATACATAGTTATATACATACATATATATATATATATATATACTTAAAGAATTAACAAATATGGTGCTTTAGCTGAATTATAAATTAAATAACAAAGAAATTTAAAAAAAAAAACCAGACACACAACAAATTGTGTAAATATCTAAAATATTTAGTTTTACGACAACTCGAAAATTAAATCAAAACCGATCAAACATTCAAATACATATAAAAGACAAGCATATTTGAACACAAGAAACAGAACACTATTGATAATCATTTCATAAAAACAAAACAAAAATTAATATCAAAAATTAAAAAAATAATGGTTTTAAAATATTATAGATACAAAAAAGGAAACATAATAATATTGCATATTACGTTTTAAAGTCACAATTTAATGTTTTGTATTTAAATAACAAGAATTTTTAAACCCCGATTTTCGAAATATTCAAAACTAATTACAGTCACTCACTAAATTGTTTTAAGAATTATATTTAAAAAAAACACGTTACAATCATTACAATAGTTGCCCACACATTGGTGTGAGGAAAGTCTAAAACTGTTCATTTGGTTTTTATATTCAAACCAAATTGGTTTTAAAAATAAAAATAAGACAATTATGAAATTTCGGGTGGTTTTCATCTTATGTCTCCCAGTTTTACGTTTTAAAATCTCAGTTTTGCCCAAAGTCATGCAATTTTTTTATGGGCCCCCAAAGATTTGGGGCCTCGGTGTCATTTTTGCAAAAAGGTGATCATTTTGTCAGGCTCATATCTTGCAAACTGTTCGGAATTTTGATTTACTCTCTGAGGGAAAGTTGTAGCTCTTATAATAAAGAACAAAACTTGTACAAATACAAAATCAAAAAACTTCATCTTCAAGGTCAAAATCGCAAAAAGCTTTCAACATTTTTTACCTTTTCCCCCCTGTTCAGGTCCATAGTAGCAAACCGTTCAAAATTCAAGGAAACAATCAACTACAAGAATGTACCTAAGATCTCAATAAACAACTTTCAAGAACATATAAACTTCCTAGGAATGATTCTTAACACCGTTTAGGTAGCGCTTAAGGTAGCAGCATAAGTGAAAAATTTCCCGAAATTTTTTTAATTTCACTGTGTGTAATTCTTTAAGTCATGGAAATATAACCGTATACGGACTACACTACTTGAAAAAAAAGACCAAACAAAAAAGACCCGTTTCTCCCAGTTTTGCCCAAAGTCATGAACTTTTTTTTATGGGCCCCCAAAAATTTGGGGCCTTGGTGTCATTCTTGCAAAAAAGTGATCATTTCGTCAGGCTCATATCTTGCAAATCGTTCGGATTTTTGATTTACTCTCTGAGGGAAGGTTGTAGAAAGGTTGTAAAGAATACAAATTGTGAACATATAAAATCAAAAAAACTTCACCTTCAAGGACAAAATCGCAAAAATCTTTAAAAAATTCAATTTTTTTACCTTTTTTCCCCTGTTCAGGTCCATAGGTAGCAAACCTTTCAAAATTCAAGGAAACAATCAACTACAAAAATTTACCTAAGATCTCAATAAACAATAATAACAATCATTTAGATTATAGCTACAACTTTCCCTCAGAGAGTAAATCAAAATTCCGAACGATTTGCAGGATATGAGCCTGGCAAAATGATCACCTTTTTGCAAAAATGACTCCGAGGCCCATAAAGAAAGTGCATGACCTTATCGTACCATTATCGTAATTAATAAAGAACGTAACTTTATTGAGGGTAAAAGCTACAACGCTAAAAAGGACAATCGTTCAATCGTAACAATATGAACGATTTGAGCCCCTTTGAGCCCCTTCCGCGGCCAATCTGGTACCTCCGGTACACACCTGTGAAAATAATATTTACGATTTCCTTCATAAACTTCAAACGACACAGGGTTCAATGCTAATAACTAATTTAAATGCCATGATTATAAATAGACATATATACATTTTCAGACAAAAAAATCTACATCTTTCACATTTAGTGGGAGGTTGTTTTGAAGATATAACGTTATCATTTGCTAATGGGCGAAATTGCCAAGTCTCGCGATTTAACTTAGGCGCAAGAGATTCATCTGATGCCACCTATAAAAATAACAGTCAGTTTTCGTGTTTAACAACCAATTCCTCTAACCCAAACATTCGTTGAATGGTCATATTGAACTATATCCACATTTGTATTAAATCCCTATTGTGTTTCACGCTGACTAGGTGGATTTTATAGAAATATTTGGCGCCGTTTGACTAAATGATTTTAACTATATTACCATTCCGCTTCCAGCTGGATTTTATAGAAATATTTGAACCCACTGAACTAAATCTGTCCAATTGTTTCCCCCTGTTGTTGGCAGTCAAAGCTCTACTCTTTCGAAATTTAACTGAACAGTTTTCAAATACTTTTAACCTGAACCTTAAAAATAATTTTTTATTATATTTTATTAAATATCATTAAACAAAAAACCAAACTAATTTTTATGTATGTAAAAATTCAAAAAATAACAGCAAAACAAAATTTAACCAAAGCTTCAAACAAACAAATTATTGGCAATTACCAAATATATACATACATACATACATACATTTTAAATAAATTTCTTAAAACTTTTTATTCACTTTTTAAATGGAAAATTTTGAAAACAACAACAACAAAAAGCATATATAAATGTTTTAATATTTTACTAAACCGAAGAAAAACAAAAAATGATATATATACTCGTAAAATAATACTTAATTTTTTTAAAAAAATATAATTTTAAAGTTTTCGTTTTTAAAACTAAAGCAATTTACTATAGCAGAAAATTTTTAACTAAATATTCTAAGAAAAATTTTTATACACTCTCATTGGAAATTTTTAATAAATATTTTTTAATCAAAACAAAAGAAAATCAACAAATGTCGTGTAAAAAAAACTTAAAACTTAACCCAAAAACCCCATGAAATACTTACATTCAAAAAGCAGAAAGATATACAAGTTTGGAAATTGAAAAATAAATTAATTTTAATAAACATTTCAAACAAACAAATAAACAAAACAACAAACGCAAATTAACAATGAAAACTAAAAAATATTTCAAAATAAAATGAATTTATAAATGGAACGAATGAAGTGTGATGGGATTCTGAGATCAAGGAGAGGTGGTGGTCGGCTTAACATGACTGAGCCTCATTTGAGTATTTTCAAAAATTTCTTTTAGACATTTTCCACTTCCGTTAATAAACTCTAAAGACCAATTGAAACCAAAATATATACATAATAAGGCCCCATAGGTATTAGTATTAAAATATAATATTAATAATAATAAAAACAATATGGAACCAAAATCAAACGCTTCCCACTTATAAACGATAATATTACAACTTATAAAACAAAACAAAACAGAAAACACAAAATATTTTAACCTGGCAATATTATATAAAATTTTAACAATTTTTTAGACAAAAAAACAAAACAAATCAAAATAAAAATTAAAATTAAAAAAAAAATACAACAGAATACTATACCGACTTCATATACATACATACATACATGCATACAAACAAAACATACAGCCATGTATAACAAAAATTAAAATCAATACAAATCTACTATACTAACTATACTCATTACTCTTAAAACCCCCTATACTTAAAATACTATAAACTTTAATAGCGACACACTAACACAATTTAGATTTTATACAACTTAACTATCGACAACAAAACTCTACTACAAATCTAAACGAAAAGCTTATACACTCTCACTTAAATAATATAATTAATTTTACATTTAAATTTAAAATTCCTTCTAACACTTGAATAATTTTTCGGTGAAAAAAACTGTACAGTTAAGATGTAGGCAATTGAATTAAATCAAAGTTCCTAGCGCTATCCCTTAAGGATGTTATGATTTAAAGATCTGTCAAATTGTATTACAAACATCGCTAATTGTCGTATAATGTTACGCGTAGGCAAGTGCGCGACATGAGAAGGTGGGTTCGATACCCGGTCTGACCACCTTATATTTCTTTTCACCACAAACACCTCGCTCATTGACGACGACGACCCTATTCTGAATTAGTCATGGAAAAAGCCTATCAAAAAACCTTATGGAACCAGTGTAAAACTGTAGGTTCACTCACGGATTGTGAGAAGCTCTCCCCTGTCGCTTTATAGCATGCAATGGGAGCATACATTTAGTTTTATTTATTTGGCAATGTCTTCTTGTTGCCACATCCATGACATCCTATCCAACGTTGGGCCATTATTATCCTTACCTCGATAGATATCTTCATTAGAACAAGTGTAACGTCCCAAATTATATATACGAGGACGGTCCCAAAACTAGCCGACCTAACAATATCACTTCACGTCGATGTGGTTTTAAATCACCGGAATGGTGTTCTGCAACAAACAATTTTGCAAATCACGTGATATAGGATGTCTCAGGAAAATGACAGTGAACACAGATCACTTGCTTGTTTTTTGAAAAAATGTATTGTAAATGTCTTAAAAAATTATTACAAAACATAATTTGAAATGTTTTATAGTCTTAAAATAACTTATTTTGATAGAAAAACACACAAACTTCACAATTTCTAAAAATTATGTTTATTTTGTTTCACATTTGTACATCATTACTCTTCTACTTTTCGTGATTTTGTTCCTCTTTGCCTGTCCCGTGCTTTACTTTTCGAGAATGAAAATATAGTTGCCAGAGCCACAAAATGTTGGAGTAGCATAATTAAATGACTAACTGCTATGTGAATTATGTGACTAATTTCGACGTGGCAGCTTTGGCATTCGTTCTTTTCCAATATCTTTCACAAATTTTTATTAAATATGACCACAAACATATGTTGGGAAGCAAAGGAAATGAGAAACAAAGCAAAGCAAACAACAAAATCAGCTGTTCGCTTAGTGATTTCGATAACATAAAATAACGCCGAAAAATATAAAATCACGTGATTTTCAGAACACCTACAAATCACCGGCATGTTCTTAAAATCGTTCGTGGTTTAAAATCATCGTGATATCAGAACAGGCCTCATAATCTCCTTTTATTTTGATACACTTTTTCCAGCGATATTTAATAGCTTCGATACCCTGTTTATAGAAGGAACTGCCAAACTACTTAAAATAGTCCGTGGGAGCTGAAACTGGCGAATAAGGTGCGTGATAAATCGATTCGGAGTTTAATGAATTAATTTTGGCCATCGCAATAGTGGATGTGTGAACTGGAGCATTGTCTTGATGAAACAACACTTTCTATTTCGCCAAATGCCGCCATTTTTCCACAATTTAATCACTTAAACGCTGCCATAAATTGACATAATATTCGCCGTTGATGGTTTCTCCATTCTGAAGATAATCAATAAAAATTAATTATCGCATGCGCTTCCAAGAAACAGAAGCCACGACCTTGCCTGCAGATGGAACCGTATTCGTCTTCTTTGGACACGATTCTCCCATTCCAGTCCTATCCAGCTTTGACTGTTCCTTTGTCTCAAGTGTGAAATGGTGTACCCATGTCTCACCCATGGTTATAAATTGACCCATCAACTGTTAGTCTGAGTTCTGTTCTGTTCGAAAACGCGTTAGCTTTGTCTTCTTTATATTTACTTCGCATTTCGGAGAGTCTTTCAAATTTTCGAACAGTCTGTTTAACTTGGCGAGCATAACACATGTCGTCCGCGTAGTCGATATCATGTAGATGTTCATACATACTCCACTGAATGCCGAACGGTGCTGCTGCATTAGTTGCCTTCATGACCTCATCCCTAAGTAGAAGAAATAATGTGGGAGAGAAGATACAACCTTTTCTAACACCCTCAGATGTGGTGAAAGTTTGGCTTTCATTCCCATTAAAACGAACTTTATACGCTGCATCTCTGTTCAGTTCACGGATCATAGACACTATCTTGCCCGGTATCCCCTTTTGGGTCAAGGCGGACCACATTAAGTTACGGTGTACACAATCAAACGCTTGTTCGAAGTCTACGAAAAGTAGATAGTTTAACTGATGTAGTTTAACTGATTGTTCTATTATTATACGGAGTGTGGTTACGGGGTCTGTATACGATCGACCAGGCCTGAACCCCATCTGGTCCTTCCGCACAATTAGCTCCACAACCGGCGAAATCCACTGAAGTATAAGGGTCGCCATTACTTGAGCACTGTAATACCTATCCAGTACCTTCACAGCTTTAGACAACCTTTTTTAGGGATAGTGATAATCACTCTCTCTTTCCACTCACTCCGTGGGATTTTGTTGCATACCCATGCACTTCTGATGGCCGCTGTAATGACAACTGCCATCAGAAGTGCATGGGTAGGCATCAAAATCCGCCGGAATATTATCAGTGCCAGAACATGTGGGATACGGTGGTGCAATGGTTAGTGTGCGCGCCTCTTGCACGTGAGCTCCTAGTTTCGATCCCTGCTCTGACTACCTTAAATTTGTTTCGGTGGCGGTCACCTCGCTTAGTGACGGCGACACTAACGAGTATTTAACCATGAAAAAGCTTTTCAGAATACCGTTCGGAATCGGTGTAAAACTTGTAGGTCCCAATCAGTGAGTATGAAACTAGTATGCGCACAGCTCACTGGTTGTGAGAAGCTCTCCCCCAATTAATTCATGGGATGTAATGGGAAACCATTAATTTTTTAGAAGATTTGTGATCCTTCATTTTACCCAGTCCCGCCTCGATCTTTGCTTGCGACGGAGGTTCCGTTGAAATATCTCTTCTCGGGATGCGACCTGAATGTACTGCCAAAGGGGTGCCCTGATCTTCATCATCCGGAAGACTAGATATTGTCATAAAGAATTCACGCCATCTCTCCACTTGCTGGTCTGGTGATGAATCTCGGTACTATAATTAACTTTTAACGATGCAGTACCCCTGATGTTGTTGCCGCTCAGGTTTTTTTAATTTTTTTTTCCAATTGAAGGTTTTTACATTTTAAATTCAATTTGAAAATTTTAATAAATATTTCAAAAACTTTAATTGAAATGTTCAAATGTTCTTTTGAATTTCAATTGATGTGTTTTGATCATGGGGCAAATTGATTATATGACACTTATAATTATGAATTACCTCTACAAAGGAAAATTCAAAAAAATTTAAATACCATTGGCAATTGTACTTCATATCTGACAGTTTTGGCTTTCAAATATTTTATACAATACAGTTTTTTGAATTGGAAAATACTACGAAGCAATACCTATCGAAGCCACAAACCTCTACATATAAAATACTTTAAAAATAGAATTGCCAGCAGTCTATCTTCAAATCAAAATAATAAAAAGCATTTCCATATTTCATTACAATTGGCAACCTATTCCACAACCTGCATTTGCATTACGTGCGCAAATACAAATTCAAAATTTTTTAATTGTCATTGCGAACAATGGTAATTCTTTTGCATTTGCATTAGATAAAGTAATGCAAATTAAAATCCAATGCAAATTAGAAAAAAAAACATTTGTGATTTCAAATTCAATTTATGATTTTCAATTGAAAAACTTTAAATAAACTTAGTAAATTTCAAATGAAATTTGTAAATTGAAATTAATATTTTGAATCTTTAATTGAAATTTTTGTATTCAAATTGATGTTTTTGCAATTTTAAAAGAAGTTTTTAAATTTTAATGAAATTTGGTAATTTTACTTAGTATTTTTAAAACTTGTATTGAAATGTTCAAATTTAGTTTGAATTCCAATTGGTGCGACTTGATTCTCTTTGATGTATTTAAAATTTCAAATTTAATTTTTTACAATTCATAGATTAAAATACTATAGATTCACCAAATCGCTCTGTTTTTTGACTGTTCCCTGGAATTTGATAGTTTTAAAGTTAAGAGAAGAATTCTGTCTCCTGAGGTTTGATAAACAAAGCTGAAATTGTTACTGTGAATGTGCAAAGTAAGTAGATAGGTGGACATCGTGAATACACAATATTAAAAACGGAAAATTTATGGTAATTAAACAATACAACAGCTGACAGAAATTAGATTCCTCTCGGAAGCAGCACAAAGTGGAACGTCACATGGAACGGAGAACAAATCTATTCTATGTTTCAATTAACGTTTTTAAATTGTATATCCTCAGACTATTATACGAGGGCGGATCAAGAAGTCCGTGACTTTTTGAATGGAACACAGTTCTTTTTGGAAAAAAATTATTTTCCAACATAATATCCTTTTACCTCAATACACTTAGTCCAACGTTTCTCCAATATTTGTATCCCTTCCAAAAAATAGGATTTTTCGAGGTCCATAAAATAGGCATTTGGTTGATCAATAGTTTCATCGTTGCATCTAAATCTCTTTCCACCGAGCCATTCCTTTAGGTTTGGAAATAGGAAATAGTCACTGGGGGCTAAATCCGAAGAACATGGCGGATGAGGTACCAATTCACGATTACGTTTATGGTCAATTGAGAGCAAACGCGTCACCCATCTTGCAGACAGCTTTCTTAAACCCAACTGATCATTTAAAATCAAAACCACACTGCCATATGAAATGCATATGGCATCAACAATCTCACGCACTTTTACTCTTCGATCGGCCAACACCATATCGTGGATTTTTCGACATTTTCGGGTGTATTGACCTCAATTGGCCGTCCAGAACGCTCAGCGTTATTTGTACTTGTGCGACCACAACGAAAATCAAATCAGTAAACCACCTTTTTACCATTGAAATCGATGGTGCAGAGTCCCCATAGTATTTATCAAGCTTTTCCTTGGTTTGTTTGACGGTTTTTTTTTCGCCAAAAAAATAATGTTTATTGAAATTCACTTTTTCCATTTCTCAAAAAAAAGAACGAGGTTATATGTTTTGAACAGCTGTTAAACGCAAAGTAAATGACGGAACTTGCTCAAAATTTGACAGTAGTCTATTAAGAGGTAGTAGTTGATGGGAGCAGTGTTGCATATCATATAACTACGAGGGAAGTTCGAAAAGTCAAGGACTTATTGATCCGCCCTCTAGAATTATAGAATGTCGTTTAAAAAACTGCACTGTTGCGTATAATCAATATAATACACATTGACTACTCGTTACTGGTCATAATGTTAATGATCTGCATAATATTACGTAGCAGAAAGGAGGTAAGAGATTCGAGAAGCATTATGGCAGAATACGCTAAAAGAAAGAGCATAGCACAACGATTTCAAAAAGCTGTATCACATCCAGTATAGGATTGGAATGCAAATTCGTTTTGATTAATTATTTAATTGCCTACAACACATTTAACATTAACATCGACACAGAAAAATCTAATTCTTTATTTATTTTTAAATCTTAATCCATTACAAATTTTGGGAGAACATTAAAACAAACACACACACAACCCATTACATACAAATCTTAACAACAACAAAATATTACTAAATACTAATACAAAAACAAAAAAGAAACGACATTATACGATCGATATCCCAGATACCTTATAAATTATATATGAAAAAATCTCGACACAAACACAAATCAAAACCAAAACAAATAGACAAAATATTGTTACAATTGTTATTGGACATGCTTTTTTATTAAATGCATACAATATTATAATAAAAAAAACAACAACAACAACATAAGCAAACTATTACAAAAAAAAATTGTTTTTTAACAAAAAAAAAATAAATAAAAAATAAACGCAAAAATATTTTCATACACTCAGAAAAATAAAAATATTTTAGACTAGAGTAAAAATAAATACGCAATGTTAAGAAATTCGAAAATTCAAATCTTCTGTTTACTTGTATAACATTATTTAATTATTTAAATATGAATAGCATTATTTTTTTTTTTTTTTAAATCTAATAGTTGTGATATACGATGTATTCAATTGGTGATTGCAATTAACAGTAATTAATTATACGCACATACCGCTCAGATATATAATCGTTTATAGATTTGTTACAGGAGCATAACCACAAAAGATTGGCCCATTGAAATTCATATTCAAACAATTTTGATAGAACATTTTTAGAAAATTAAAGGTTGACATTCGAACCGTTTTAGACCTTAATCAAAATGCGTACTTGTATCAGCTGCGGAAAAAACGTCAATGTATATTTGTCTGTGTCTCTCTTCCGCAATGTCACAAATTTCCAAATTTTTTCGCTGCGTGGTTGCTTGAGTTTTGTTAGCTTTGTATCAAACTTATACAACCAAAACCTTCCGTGCGGGTGACAGTTGCGAATTTTAGTTGATCCCTTAGTAAAGCATAGAAATGCTTTCAGACTACACACCAGTTTTAATAGAAATTAAATAATTATCAATTTAAATCCAAAAAAGAACAATTGTGAATTAAAATACATCAATTGAAATTAAATGGAAGCCAATTTGTAATTGAAACAATTCAACTTTACAAAAGATGAGCTGAAACTTAAAACTCCTTTTTTTATTCCATATTTAAAATCGGTTTTTAAATAGTTACTTATCATTAATTAATATTTACTATTTAAAAATAATTTCTTTTTAATATTTAAAAAAGGTTAATTGAAATACTAATTGATTTATTTTTGAATTTAAATGAATGACAATTGAATATCATTTGATGTATTTTTAAATTAAAATTCACCAAAATGTAACACCAATTGATGTGTTTTTGAAACTAACTGTTGACGCCTAAATACTAATTGAATATTTCTTTTAAATTCAATTGCTATCTTTTAAATATCAATTGAGATATTTCGAAATTAAATGAATATATTTTTATTGTATATGATTCGATCTGAAATTATTTCTTAGAAGAATATTTTTCTATTCCTTACGAGATCAGGGTTGTTTTTCTCTGTTTCTTTTGAATTTTTATTGACGTTGCTTTAAATTTCTGACGAATTTTCTAATATCAATTGATATATTTTAAACTTCAAATGGAAAAATCAAACTTTTATTGACATATTTAAAATTTCAAATATTTCAAAATTTAAAAAAATTTTAAATTGCAATTGATAACATTGCTAATCTAAATCAAATGTTAAAACTTCAATGGATATTTTTTGAATTTCAATTAAAAATATAAAAATTACACAAAAAATAGAAAATATTGAAATTAAAAATGTATCACTTGAAGTTTAGTTATTTGACCAATTGAAATTAAAAATTAAATTTTGAATTTGAAAGGCATTAAGTAGAACTCGTAAACTTTATTTGAAATTTAAAATACATGAATTGAAACTCAAAATACATAGCCTAATAAAATTTAAAGAAAACATCAATTAAAATTTAAGAGACACCAATCGTTGTTCGAAACTCATTAAAGAAAATTTATTTTTTTATTGTATTATTCAAGCTCAAGACCATTATATATCTCTATTTTTTTTAATAGAGATATAGTTTTTATAAAAAAGAAGTTTTGCAAAATGCATCCTCGTGATTTCTGGCCAAGCCCGTAGCTATTTCAGATCTAGCCACAAACCTTCATCAGCGGTTGTTTGGAGTGCTACTTTTGAAAAATTCATGAAGCTAAATGCAAACGAAAACTCATCTAAATTCAGAATTTTTCACTATGCAAATGGTCGAAAAATATTGCAAGTAAAACACATAAGAAAACATTTGCAAAAAACTTCTTTCCATCTCCAGAGAACCATCGATCCCAATTATAAATGATTTTTGTTGTTGCATAAATCATCCCTCATTAATTAAAATTTCAAAACGAAGATCAATAGAATATTCGAAATTTGTTGGTTTTAAGTAGTAATTGACAAGTTTTTAATATCATTTGGAATTGTTTACAATTTGAATCCAAAACTCCTTAGTTTACATTATAATTAATATTTAAAAAAGGTTACTAGAATATCGTTTAATATATTTTTAAATTAAAATTCTGGAAAATTTAACTCCAATTGATGTCTTTTGAAATGTAATTGTTGTCGCTTAATATCTATAGGCACAGGTAGGGCAGTCTATCAAAGTCAACACATGCAAACAACACACAGCGTTAGCATCACATACGTGGTTGTTGTACAACTATAGTCTCTGCCTGAAAATAGGTATGATGGTATTGATGTAGCTGCAGCGCCAAAGAGCATTGAATAGTATAGAGAACTCATGGATCGAATTGTATGACTCAAAAGCACTGGCGACATCTGGCGAATGATTCAAAACGTATTACTCTCTTTTTGTCATTACTTGGTCCATTCATAATTTTGATGTGAAGCATTGATGCCTTTTGAAACATGCATGTTTTTTTGTATTTTTTATGTAATAACATTGTCGAAATGGTGCATTTATATTGAAATATTCTATAAAGAGAATAAGACTCGTTACATAAGACTCTCTACATAAGAACGGAAAAAGAGCGCAATAAGTTCTCTATACTATTCAATACTTTTTTCGTCGCTCTGTGTATGACAAAACAGCTTTTTATTCAGTTGTATGCCAGCATTCAAACAAGCAGGTAGTCGTCGCTCTGTTTATGACAAAACAAAAACAATTATTTCAGTGAGCTAAATATTTCTTTATTTATTTTAACAATATTACATCTAATGTTAAAGCAGATGCAAGAAAAATGAAAGTACAATAGCAAAAGAGCCTTCATCTCAAAAACTATACTTTTTTGTACTTTGCAATGTATCATTTTCCATTGTGTTCATAGAAATCGAACAGGTACCATGTAACAAAAAGGTGTTAATATATCACCCGTGAGTTCGAACACTCATTGATTTTTTTAAATTCAATTGCTATCTTTTATTAAAAGTATTTTCAAATTAATACTGTCAAAATGTTAACTGAAGTTTCTTACATTTCAGTTAATATCTTTTGAATTTCGGTTTATTTTTAATTTCAAATAGAAAATTATACGCAAATTCTAAACAAAATATTCGAAATTGAAGGGTTGATTACAACTTTAATTGACCAAGATTCAATAAAATTTGATATACATACATTAATTTTATATTTTTGAATTCCAAACTTCAATTAATGTCTCGAACTTTAAATTTTAATTACAAAACAAATTAATTATTTATTATTTAATTTAATTAAAAACAATTAAATTTTAAATGTCAGCCGAAGTTTTTTGAATTTCAATTAATATCTTTATCATTTCTGTTTAATTTAAAATTTATAATAGAAAATTCTAAACCCGGCAATTTAAATTTTGAAAAGATTAACAAAAAATTCGAAATTAATTTATAAAATTTTTTAAATGTAAACTGAAGTTTCATGAGTTTCAATTCATATCTTTAGAAATTCTGTTCATTTTTAAATTTTAAATAGAAAATTAAATACTCATAAACTAAAATTTCAAAAAGATCAAGAAAAATTCCAAACTGATGGGTTTTAAATTGTAATATCATATGGTGTCCTTTAAAAATGTAATTCAACTGATGTGTCTTGAAGGGTAATAGAAAGAAATCTATTAAAATTCGATTAAATTTATAAATGTCATCTAAATTTTCTTGAATTTGAATTACCATCTTTTGAATTTTTGTTTATTTTTAAATTTTGAATAGAAAATTAAAAACTCATTTATTAAAATGTAAGAAAAACCAAAAAAAAAATGGAAATTAATGTATTTTAAATTGTAATTAACCAGATTATCATTTGACATCTTTTTAAATTGAATTCCTGAGTTTCTAACACTAAATGATGTCTCTTGATGCAAATTTAAAAAGATCACAAAAACAAAATTGGAATTAATGGGTTTCAAGATGCATTTGACCAGATTTTAAAATCATTAGATTTCTTTTAAATTTGATTTTCAAATAGGAAATTCTAAACTCATAAATATTCGAAATTGAGGTGATTTAAATTTACACTGACCAGACTTTAATATTATTTTATGTGTTTAAATTTGAACTCAAGAGCTTTAAACTGCAATGATGTCTTTTAAATATTAACAGAAGTCATTTTAAAATGTCAACAGAAGTTTATTGACTTGTGGTGAGTGTCTTTTGAATTTCCGTTCAGTTTTAAATTTCAAATTTTTTTTTTTAATTTTTAAAAAGAGAAGTTTATAATGATAATTTTATAATTTTTTGATAAATAGAATTTTAAATAAATTGTTGTTTTTTTTCATAAAATATTTAAATATTTTTCTAATTTTATTTAAAACAATAAACAGCCTGCACAAAATCGTATATTCTTGAAAAATTCGAATTTCTTAACAATGTATTATTATATTTAAGAGAACATTTTACGGTTGATACTTAAAACCGCCGGAAACGGAAGTGCCAAAAGCAATCAAACTTTACTATGGACTGACAATTTATAACATTCGAATAGATTGTCTCGTAAAAAAATTAAAACCCACAAAACATCTTAAGATCTTAAGTATCAAGAGTAAATTGAACAAACAAAAAATAACAAAAAAAAATTAATTGCGTTGCAATCGTTTTTCCAAAAACATAAATTTGTTACAAGTTTTTTAAAAACGAATTGCAAACAAATTGTATTTTATATATACATATAGGATATTAAAACAAAGAACTAATATATATATATATATATACATATAAAATAGTATATATTCTAAATTGTTTTCCCACCTTATTAAAAAACTAATAAAAAAATATACTGCAGTGCCATTTAATAAAAAAAATATATATTTAACAAAATATGTAGCTTCCAATAAATATAAAACAAAATTATAAATGCAAATTAACAAATATTAGACCTAGGTAAATATTAAAGAATACACAAGTAAAATGCAATTTTTAAAGAATTTTCATTTAACCTCCTATTTCGGACATCCCTTGTATTTAGAGAGAGAGAGAAAAAGTTCCAATATTAAAGGCAACCAAGTTAAGGCAGTTGGTTGTTTTCCCTAATATTTTACAAAAATTGTTCAAACTGTATGCAGCAATTTAATTAATTTAATATAACAAAAAAGGAAACAATTCAAATTATGTTCTACTGCACACAGTTGAAAACATAGTTTAACCTAAAAATAATAATGAAGCTCAAATCCAAACAATCAATAGAAAATGCATAGCAATTTTTTGGTTTTAAATGAAAATAACAGTGACAAACAGATGTTTTAAATATTTTATATTTTTCAAATACTAAATCTTTATACATACAAATTACATGTTTACAAGCTTACTAGTAAATAAACAAATCCCAAAAATACAACAGTAAAGCGACAAAGGTATTCACCACTAGGAGGCTGAACGAAGGAGGACACAGCTCAATAAAATGTGACAATTTTTTATGGAAATTAATAAAACCAAATACAGTAGGAGATGGCATTGGTCATTGCTTTATATCACAATATTTGTGATTATTTAAAAAGCTTTTAAATTTCAAATACATTTTTTGAATTTAATAATGACCAGTTTCACAGTTGAACATTCTCCATTTAAATATACTTTAAATGCCCGATATTTGTCATTTAAATGTCATTCAATATTAAAATTTTCCGTGAGCTTTTAAGTTGAGCTTTAAAATGACGGGTGTGAAACGCGCCCTAAATTGGTAATAGTCTAATTCGTTTAAAAACGAATCATACACTTCATGCATAACAACATTATATCAAGCAATATTATTCACCAGATGTTGGTATCAAAGGATAACATGTATATTAGGGTGGACCTTGTGTCGATATTTTGGTAGATGAGGGCTCTATTCCGTGCCTTTTTGAAAAAAAATGACAATGCCGAAAAAAAAAATTTTAAAAAAAAAACATTAGGGGTTGCGCACGAGCCGAGAAAAAGGTCCACTTTGCCAAAATTAGGGGGGAAATTGCCATAGGTCATCAGGGGTCACCCGTAGGGGGGAAGAATGTATGGCCGACCCCCATTAACTTTTTACCGCCAACATTTTCCCCCAAGACACCCACCCCCTATCTCCTCCCCTTAGGTGGGTCACCATACAAAAATGGAGGTTGATCAGTATTTTCGAAAAACACCATAGGTCACCAGGGGTCACCCCTAGGGGGGCAAAATATATGACCGACCCCCATTAACTTTTCATCCCCAACATCTTTTCCGAACAAACTTACCCTCTATCTCCACTCCTTGAGGGACTCCCCATACAAAAATACTGAAAATCTATGTATTTACAGTTGCACAATATCGAGATTTTTTTGATTTTTTTTGATTTTTTTACAGAAATTCCACCAATATTCAAGAGTGGTCATTGTTTGGAAAGTCTTGAAAAATTTGAAACGCACACGTGCTGAATCAGGTACATAGGCACCCTTAGCAGATGCCCCCATTCATCAGTACCTGGCAGTAAAATATTGCAAAATACGTAGTAGTTATAAATAGCAGTTCATTCATCGATTGTTGTCATTCAACAAGTGCCGACGACCGCGAAAACTAAATTGATTTTTCTCCCGTTTTTTAAAAGTTAAGATGACAACACGACTTAGATCGCGCGACGATATTTTTTTGATTGGTTATCCCAGCATGAATAGTACGGGGAACAAATTACCGTCGAAGAAGCAAGTGCTAAGAATGAATTTCTTCAACATTCGCAAACGAAGCATGTCGAAGAAAAATAGTGCGGTTATAGTCGCGGACGCAGTGATGATTTTTTGGCGCCAAGCAGCTATTCCGACGAAAGCCAGAGGAGATGTTACAAGAAAAATAGCTGCGCTGCACGATGAGTGGGATGCTTTAAGAAAGTCATCTCACAGAAAGACTGAGTCCACTAGAGAAAAAGAGAATACGTTTTCTGATAGCTTGGATAATCTTTTCGACATCGCACACGCCAACGCCCTTGAGAAAATGACAAATACCGAAGACATTGAGTTTCTGCTAAAGCAAAGAGAAGATGGCGGTATGCTATTTCGCGCTTTGTGTGTTCGTCCAATGTTTATATTCAAATGAAATTCGTTCAATTGCAGTGGTTAAATTTTCAAGCAGTGATTCAAGCGATGATAATGGGAGACAGGACGAAAACTTCCCGGCAGAAGCTGGCCCGTCAAATGTTGGTGACAGAAGAGGTTACAAACAATGTTTTACTGAACGAGTCCTATCAGCTTTGGACAAGTGCAATGTGACTGACCGAGACGCGGTCGGCATTATGATAGCGGCGGCAGAAGCATTTGGACGCGATCCTCAACAATACACAATAAACCGTACGTCGCTTCGGAGATGTCGGCGTTCAAATCGAGAGAACATGCTGAGTTATGTGAAAGACAATCCAGAAGTAAGATCGCATAGATTTATTTGCTCTCATTCAGAATTCTTATTCTTCAACGCGTTTCATTCATCTCCAGCTTGTCGCAGCTAAATCCTTCGTAGTCCATTGGGATGGCAAAATGCTTTTGGATTTTGTGGGTACAAAGAAGGTGGACCGTCTACCGGTAATTGTCTCGTACGGAGAAAAAGAACAACTCTTGGAGTTCCCAAAGTAGAAGATGGGAAAGGAAAAGGCCGGAGAATAGCACATGCCGTTTATCAACTGTTGGCATCTTGGCATATGACACATCGAATACAAGGACTTTCTTTCGACACGACATCAACGAACAGTGGCCCATTCTCCGGAGCCGCAGTTGCTCTTGAGCGGCTGTTGGAGAGAGAAATCTTATATTTACCTTGCAGACACCACGTATACGAACTGGTGCTAAGGGAAGTTTTTGAGACAAAAATGGGAAAGACCAGTGCACCAGCCGTTCCTTGCTTTGACCGTTTCAAACAGGAATGGGACGCTGTAAAGGTGAAACCATTCCATTCTGGCTTGATAGACGATCAAGTCGTCAGAAAAATTCCTGTGGCAATGCAAGTCGGCATAAAGAAGTTTTGCTTAGATCAATTGAAGGAGAAACACCCTCGCGATGACTACAAAGAAATGCTACAATTAATTCTTTTGTTTCTGGGTGAAAAACTTGAGAATTACCATTTCCGACCTCCAGGACCCGTTCCCATGCTCGATGGATGGCAAAAGCCATTTACAGCCTCAAGATGTTTTTGTTTCGGAGAACTTTTCACTTATCTGTATGTGAATTGAATGGTATTCGACACGTTTGTATTTTTGTGGTGCGACTTTACGTCAAGGCATGGTTTGGTTCTTCTCGAGCAACTGAGGCGCCGAATCAAGATTGGAAGTTTTTGAAGGACATCGTCGAGTACAAGTCCGTTGACCAGGATATATCTCGGGTAATGATAAAGAAATTTATCGGTCACCTATGGTATCTCGCCGATGAGCACATAGCCCTTGCCTTTTTCGATGACAAGGTTTCAAATGAGTTGAAGGCCAAAATGGCCCAAGCATTGCTAGAAAATGAGAATGACGAAGGTGAAGAAGATGAAGAAGACGAAAAAGGTGAAGAAGATGAAGAAGACGAAGAAGGTGAAGAAGATGAAGAAGACGAAGAAGATGAAGAAGACGACCCGGTTCCCCCAGCTCCTCGCGTCGTAATCAAAAGCACCAGCGTTAAAAAAATCGAGGTGAAATCCAAAGATGTGAATGAGGAATTCTTGGCTAAAGACTTGTGCAACTTCGTCTCTCATAATACCAAAAATTTATTTGTACGATTTGGAATATCGCAAGATTTCGTCCTTGCAAATCCAGCAACCTGGAAATCTCGCGCAGACTATCAAGAAGGTCGTAGAATTGTAAATAACTTGCGCGTTGTGAACGACACTGCCGAAAGAGGAGTAAAAATGATACAAGATTATAATAGAATACTGTGTCAAGGCGAAGAAGAGAAACAGTATTTACTACATGTTATCGATTCTTACCGCAAGAAATACCCATCAGCGAACAAAAATATGTTAATTTGACTATATTATATTAAGAGTGCTTAGTAGTACTACTCAATTACAGCTTCTTTTATTTTTGTATGGGGAGTCCCTCAAGGAGTGGAGATAGAGGGTAAGTTTGTTCGGAAAAGATGTTGGGGATGAAAAGTTAATGGTGGTCGGTCATATATTTTGCCCCCCTAGGGGTGACCCCTGATGACCTATGGTGTTTTTCGAAAATACTGAGCAACCTCCATTTTTGTATGGTGACCCACCTAAGGGGAGGAGATAGGGGGTGGGTGTCTTGGGGGAAAATGTTGGCGGTAAAAAGTTAATGGGGGTCGGCCATACATTCTTCCCCCCTACGGGAGACCCCTGATGACCTATGGCAATTTCCCCCCTAATTTTGGCAAAGTGGACCTTTTTCTCGGCTCGTGCGCAACCCCTAATGTTTTTTTTTTTAATTTTTTTTTTCGGCATTGTCATTTTTTTTGAAAAAGGCACGGAATAGAGCCCTCATCTACCAAAATATCGCAAAAATGTCATTTCAAGGTCCACCTTAATGTATATACTACAAAATTGTGTACGGCCTTTAACACTGAACTGATCAAGCTCACTAACTTCCCAGTGGGAAACAGTCGAACTAGTTCAAATAATACTAATTCTTGTACTAGTCAAATATGAATTAGTTCCAGTGCCACTAGTTAGTAAAATAATCTAAGTGGAATGAAAATGGCCCACAACTACATCACTTTCAATTTAAATTAAAAAAATATCAATTTAATTTTAAAATATAGCAATTGAAATTTGAAAATTCTATTTGTAATTTAGAAAACATTAACTAAAATTTAAAAATTCTATTTGAAATTTTGAAAACATCGATTGGAATTTAAAAACCATCAATTGCAATTTAAAAGACCTTCATTCAACTATCAAAGACACCAATTGAAATTTAAAACACATCAATTGAATTTGAAAAACATCAGTTGAAATTTGAATCACATCTATTGAAATTAAAAAAAAACACCATGTGAAATTTAAAAGACGTCAACTAAAACAATGATATCAAATTGATTTCAATTGAAATTTAAAAGACATCAATAGAGTATTGAAAGACGTAAATTTAAATTTAAAAAGACATTAATTGAAATTTAAAATGTATCGGTTGAAATTCAAAGATCATTAACCGGTTTTATATATTAGGTATCAAATTCCAGTCGATGTCTTTCAAATTCCAATTGATATCTCAATCAGTATTGACTTGTTGTGTTTTAAATTTCAATTGATGTATTTTGAATTTCAATTAATGTCTTGCAATATTCAATTGTTGTGTTTTACATTTTGATGTGTTTTAAATTTCTATTCATGACCGCCAAATTTCAAATGGTATCTTCTTATATATCTTATACATGGCCGTAGTGGCCGTCGGTGGTGTAATGGCTAGGCAAGTGTGCGCGCCCCTTGTACATGAGATCCGGGTTTCGATCCCTACCCTGACCTCCTTAAATTTCTTTCGGCTGCGGTCACCTCGCATAGTGATGCGACACTATCGAGTACTTAGCTATGAAAAAGCTTCTCAAAAATACCGTTCGGAACCGGTGTAAAACTGTAGGTCCCAATCAGTGAGTATAAAACTAGAAAGCTCACATCTCACTGATTGTGAGAAGATCTCCTCAATTCCTTCATGGGATGTTATGGACACTATTGTTTTTTTTATTTTTTTTTTTAGTTAAGTTGTGGCCGTCGGTTGTGCAATGGTAGTGTTCGCGGCTCTTATGAGTACGTGGGTTCTATGCTCTGACCACCTTACATTTCTTTCGACGGCGGTCACCTCGCTTAGTGACGACGACACTACCGATAATTTAGCCATGAAAAAGTTTCTCAAAAATACCGTTCGGAACCGGTGTAAAATTTTAGGGCCCAATCAGTGATTGTAAAACTAGAACGCGCATAGGTCACTGGTTGTGAGAAGTTCTCCTCAATCCCTTCATGGGCTGTAATGGGTAACCATTTTTTTGAATAGCTAAGTTGACTTTTTTCGTTTAGTTCTCGCGAGTTATCTAACAATTTTATTTAATTTTTAAGGTTATTTTTCGCGTTCGTATCTAGAATATATTATTTATTTGAGAAAATCTCAAAATTAATCTTTATATTTTAAACTCCCCATAACTTTTGAAAGTGAAAAGTATCAGAGCAGATTATACATTGACTGTGAATATTGGCAACCTACCAACGAGTTGGAAAAATATACGCACTCTACGATCGGTTAATATGGTTGCACAGGGTCTAGGGTCGAAGAACACATTTTCAGAATAAGTGCCGATACATGTACCATCCGGGCCTGTGTATGTTCGGCAAGAATTTTTTTCACTTCACGTGTTCGGAAAAATATATGAAGCATGGAACTTGATACGTTTTCAATTACGGAGAGTCGCTGATTGGTAATACTATTTGCAAAAGTTTAGTGAATATCTGACCCATGGTACAGTTATATATACATACATATGTACATGGTAATAACACCAAGCGTCGTTATAGTTGTTAGCAGCAACAACATGCATTTTGTTTTTGTTTCATTAACTGCGGTTGTCAAACTCTACACCTATGTTTGTGTACCAACAACACAAGAATACAAAAAAGTACAAAAACAAAATACATATAAGTTTGACAACTGAAGCGAAAAATGCCATGAAAAAAAATAAATCAGCTGTTCAAACGACTTTACGTGATAATTAATTCGACCATGATCTGTTCATTCTTAATAAAAGAAGGGGTAGAAAACGAATTATCCTTTATAATAGGGCGTTTACATGCACTCGATGTTGCAGATCGACTCGATAATCGACAAATCACTTTTTTATCATGTGAGTTCTCATATATTTATGTACCCAAGATCGAGTAAAAGTACCTCAATGATGTCATTATCATGTAAAAAATCATTTCCATAAAGCAACTATGGTATAGAAATTTACTCATGGAGTGGAATGACAACAAAGAAAACGAGTGTAGCGCGTCGTTTTTCTGCTCTCTGTCTCTTTCACTCTTCGTTGAATATTTCAATACAGGAGCAGTTTTCTGATGATGATATTGTATCTAACCAGGGGGATTCTCAAAAACGATGTACTGAATATTGAATATTTCAATCCACGAGCAGCTTTTTAATAGTGTTATTGTATATAACTATACAAACTCCAACCATGTTGAAGTAAAATTACATAAACTATGCAAAAAAGTATGAAATAAGCTAGATATGACGCGAGAGAGAAATGCGTTTGAGTGAAATCCTAGCATTTTTTGGTTCTCTTTTACCAGGGTTGCCAAGTTGCGCACTAGCGTGGAGTGAAATTAAAAAAAAAAGTCACACTCGGAAAGACATGTAGTTTGATATCCTTAACAAGGGAAAAATAAGGAAAAAAAATTTTGAAAAATTTTTGCGGTCGCGCCGCGCCCTTGAAATTTCGAAAATTTTGATATTTTATAGTTGATTTCCAAAAACTCCTAAAAATTAACTAATCCACTTATTCCGAATTTCAAAGTTTGATCTTGTTCAGTACGCAAACTTTTGTATTTGAGGCAAAGACGAGGAAAATGTTAAGTTTTAAATGTTAAGGTTTAAATGTTAAGGTTTAAATGTTAAGTAAATTTTTTGAAGAAGGGACGATTTGACTTTGTTACTTTTTGCAATGAAAAAATTTCATAAAAATTCACCATTCACAGCTCTTATTGGTAGTATAATTGTGAGCATTTATTGACTACAAACACCAAAATCGGATCAGGCGTTCAAAAGATACATGCTTTCAAACATGCGTATTTTTTCAAGTTTCGTCAAAACGGTCATTTGGAGCCACTTCAAAGAAAATTACAAGTATAAATTGCTATAACTCATGAACTATTCATCCAATTTTGATGCGGGTTTCCCCTATGGGCTTCAACTTTACATTTGAAACAAGGAATATATATATATATATAAATTGTTTTATAAATTATCTTATTCGGTAATAAATGTCGGGTTTTGTCATATTTTACTTCTAAAAATTGTAAAACAACAAGATATTTTAATAAGAAGAATTCTGTAGAAGAATTAGCAGAGTTAGCCAAACTTTTGTTCACGAGATATTTGTTGCTCTCGACGTTTGTGTAAAAAACACCATTAACTAAAAGAAATTATTTATTGTATGTTTTTAATTGCATAATTTGGTCACGATATTTGCCAACAGACTTAAAAAACATTGTTGTAAAGTGATCCAAAAAAATGCCTTTTTGCGCATGCAGAAAATCTAGGTTTAGCAATGTTGTTTGATCAGAACAAAACGATTAGAGAAATGGCTGTTAATAAAATTAAAGAAGCAAGAAACATTTCGACACAAAATCAGGATCTTCGCGTATTTAAAATACCGGAATTAAATTTCAATGCTAAACACTACTTTGAAATGATTAACTCCAAAGATCTCAATGCTTCGAATCCACCTGTTCTGCAAGGCTTCTCAAATGAAATCCAACAGCAATGTATTGAAACAACTTGTAACAATGTATTAAATGCTTTAAAAAATATTCCTTGCCATTCCCAAGCAGTTGAAAGGAATGTTCGTTTGGTTACCGAGGCTTGCGATTATGCATATGGTGAAGAAAAACGAGAGGGGTTTATTAGATGTAATCTGAAGTCAAGATCGGTAATTAATAAATTCCATTCAAAAATGCAGTTTTTACAGAAAACCAAAAAATATAATTCATTTCAATAAATACTAAAGATAATAACATACTAGTTGTTTTAAATTATTTAGAAGTGGCGCCAGTGTGCCATAATACCATAAGACAAAAAATATATGTATGTATTCCTTGTTTAAAATATAAAGTTGAAGCCCATAGATGAAAACCGAATAGTTCATGAGTTATACCAATATATACTTCTTATTCTCTTTGAAGTGACTCCAAATGGCCGTTTTGACGATAATTGAAAAAATACGCATGTTTGAAAGCGTGTATCTTTTGAACCTATGACCCGATTTTGGTGTTGCTAGTCAATAAATGTTCAGAATTGTGCTACCAATAAGGGTTGCTAATGGTAAATTTTTATGATATTTTTTCATTGTCAAAAATATGCGAAAAGTAAAAAAGTCAAATCGGCCCTTCTTCAAAAAAAAATACTTTACATTCAAATCGACACCAAAGCTACAGATCTTTGTCGATCTTCCTCTTCTTTGCCTCAAATACTTTTGTTTAGGTACTGAATAAGCTGAAACTTTGAAATTCAGAATATGTACATTTGTTAATTTTTAGGATTTTTTTAAAAATAAGTATAAAATATCGAAAATTTCCAAAATTCAAGAGCGTGGCGCGACCTCAAAAAATTTTCAAAAATTTTTTCCTTATTTTTCTTTTAGTAAGGATCCTAAACTACATCTCTTTCTGAGTGTGAAATTTTCAAATTCTAAAAAAAGTATGTTTTCACTCCACCCTATTGCGCACATCTTATGGTCGTCTAATTGTAAATCGTCTTTGGGATTCTATGGCACAGCTGATCGAAAAGGTACTAGGCCGATGATAGAGAATGAGAGTGCAAAGAAGACAGGAACTAATTTTAAATAGTGTGTAGTGATGCTAATGACTGCTAAATTATGTTTTATATTGTCTGTATTGAATACGAATTCCCTTCGATTTCTATCCGTTTTATGTCCAACGAAAGTGTAAAATTGGTAAAATACCGCAGCAAATAAAACTCTATGAAATGGCCTACTACCTCGTCGTCATGAAGAGGCGGCGAAGAGAGTAATGGAAACTCTTAAGTATTTCTCTATGATCTTACTATAGAAATTCCAACCATATTTAAATAAAATTACATAAAGTATGTAAAGAGGATGAAATAATAAAGTTATGACACGGGCAAGAAATGCGTTTTTGTCATTTCAACCGCAGAGTTGTATACGCACTTTCAGTATGTTACTATGTGAACAGGAAATGGAAATGGAAAAGTAAGGGAAATGCACTTTACTGAACATGTACATTAATGGCAACATACACAGACATGATTAATATTAGAGGTAGTGTTATAAGAACAGCTGGTATTGCTTTCTTTCTTTATTTTCTAAATAGTAAAACATGTTCAAGAAATTTTAAATAAATTCCACATAAAAACATATTTAATTAAATAAAATTA
Organism: Phaonia tiefii; assembly: GCA_963931995.1. Lineage (NCBI taxonomy): Eukaryota > Metazoa > Arthropoda > Insecta > Diptera > Muscidae > Phaonia > Phaonia tiefii. The sequence continues at coordinate 142,264,228 of OZ008367.1, read as the reverse complement.
AATTATATAAATAAAAAAACTGCCATCACCTGGTATAATTCCATAATGGATTAATGAAATCCAAATATGACAAAAAATAAATCGAGTTGAGCCTGATTTTTTTCTTGCCTGCTAAACTAATTTTTCGACCACTTTGAATGGGTAGCTAAGCGATATTAAGCGATTTTAAGCGGCACCCCCCCCCCCCCATACAAAGTCGTCGCAAAATTAGTTTAGCAGGAATTAAAAAAACAAGCTTATTATCATGATAAAAGAGTGCATGTAAACGCGCTATTAACTCTCTAAACAAATGACCAAAAGCTTTTAAAGTTTTCGCACTTGGTGCAAAAGACATGTTTGATAACTGTCGTCAGTTGTGGTTCTTTTAGTTCTAGTACATTTTCGTAACAGCTGTATAGGTAGTCCATAGAGGAAATTAGAATAGAGAAGCCATTTCTCTCGTCTGACGTTTCATTTCACACTCTTCGTCGTTGGTTTGTACAAATGAGTGAAATTCGACGAAAATTAACTTACGTCAGTTGTACTTATAAGAACTGTTTAACTGTTGTTTTCATGTCGTTTTGATATTGAACTGAGAAATTTGAATGTATTTTGCTCTTTTTGTTGACTTCTATCTTTGGTATACATTTGTATTGCATTTAACCACAGAGCAAAAGAAAAGAGCTTCTATGCCTCTCTTCGTGTTCTCTTAATGACGACGAGGTAGTATGCCATTTCATCGAGTTAGTGTTGCTTTGGTAATTTGCTCTTTGGTTGGCATAATACGGACAGAAATATCACGGAATGCGGTTTTTCGTTCGATGCAAACAGCATAAAACATAATTTAGCTGTCATTAGTATCAATCGAATACTTTTAAACTTAGTTTGCTGCATGGTCTGTAATCGGTATGTCTTCTTTGGTCTCTCATTCTACATCATTTCCCTAGTACCCTTTCGATCAGCTGTGCCATAGAAACACCCTGATTTAACACAACTATTTTGCCACACAAACACGAAATGCGGTTGTGGTTGTTTTGTTGGAAGTTTTGTTCCAATGCCTCTATCTGGTATTATTGAAGCCATGCCTTGAAAGATCCAACGTTTACATGCAACCAAACCTATGAAGTTAAAATTATTGAGAGAATAAACTTCTCTATCCTAATTTTCTCTATGGGCGAGGTGTGTGTATGTCTTCAGAGATCGGTCATGTCAGGTCAAGCATCAAACGAAACGTTCGTTGAAGTTTGTTAACACAATTATTTCATGACTTAAACAAAAGTAAAGACCTCGTTTAACCAAACATCTGTTTTTCAATACAATAATCAGCTGTCGCCACTAAATCCCCAAATGATAGAATTGCCAATGCATTTCCAATGTATTTGGCAAAATATTTAAAAATATAATTCCAATATAAAAATGTCATATAATGAAAACTGACACGCATGTTATAGTGAAACGGGAAATTAGAAATATAAAAAAAAAACAACCAAAAATATATTATTTTAAACTATACATTATAGCAAGTAAACAAATTAACAACATTTAAACAAACAACACAAAACCGTAGTTAGGAATATACAAAAACAATTATTAAAACAAAAAAACAAACAAAAACGTTAAAAAGTATATTAAAATTAAAAAATAATTAACATATATTCTCAAAATCTAAATCATAAAATGAACAACAATCCCCTATATATAAAATTCTACAAGAAATCCAAGCAAAATACAGTTTTGGATATCAACATAAATCAAAATTAAAAAAAAGGAAATTTTGGAACATGTACTTATGTACATATGTATATGGCTCCAATACATTATACATATATAACAAAACATACACAATACACATATATATATTTATATATGAGCTTTTAAAAAACTAACAAGAAAATTCCCTGAAATCCCCCAAAAAACAAAAAAAAATAGTTACAACTATTAATAAGACATAAATACTATTATACAACAACCTACTATTAACAACAATGAGCTATTTGAAAAACAAACAAACAAAAAACCCAAAAAACAAAAACTTATATTAAAATTTAAAGAAATCATATTAGTCTCTTAAAGTAAAATGAAATTTTATGAGTTATTTTACCAAGAAACTGAAAACAACAAAACAAAAACATAACAAATACACAGACACTATCTACTCACACACAAATAGGGAATTCAAATTGTTTTTAATTATTAAATTATTAAGTTTTAAATCAATTCTTTATGTTTTATCAAGAAAATATTAATTAATTTAATGAAACAACCGAAACAATTCAGTTCACAGTGATTAATGCAATCCAAACAATAGAAATCAGAATTTAAGTAAATTAAATCATTTTTAAAATGTAATGACAATATGAAAGCCTAAAATATTTAAGTTTTTGAAATGAAAAATGAAAGAAGCAAGAAGTAAACAACAAAAAAACAAAAAATAGAATAAACTAACAAAAAATCACAACAACAAATCATATAATCAAAATAAATAAGCATTTCAACAAAAATAAAACACAAAACCAAACATTCATGTTGTTTTTTTTTACTGGGGGCCTACGAACAAGTGTTAAGAGTAGAAAAGATTCAAAGTAAACCAAATTATCAAAATAGATGTCAGCTTTACAATAGTTTGTTTTTTAAATTTTGTTAAAATTACTTCGATTTTATGGAGTTCTTTCTTATTTTATATAATTCAATTTTAGTTCATCTTCTTTGTTGTTTTGGTATTTAGCTCGAAACATATATTCCCAATAAGAATACAGGTGTTAACAATATGGCAGCTTATACACGCTGGAAAATATGGTCTCTGTAACATATTCTCCCAAACATATTCTGCATGAACCCTGCATATGTTTGGAACACACTTCAAACATTCATATGTTTGAAAGCCCCAAACTTCAAGGCAACAATACAAACAGTAGCATGTTTATTGACAAAAATGTATGCTTTTACGTGGATACATATGCGTTCTTCATCCCAAACATCCCTATACTTGCGTGGAAGCGTTCGCGTGTTTCCCCAAACGTCCATATACTTACGTGGAAGCATATGTGACTTGCTCCACGAAAAGGGACCTCTGCGCCGGAAAGAAGTTATTGAGAAAAACGCGTTTGAAAAAGCGCTTCGTTTTTCCGTGTTTTGCGCATGGTTATGCAACTCTTCCTTCAACCTGATCATCTGTCGATGTATTTCGACTCTCTGGTACTTTGTGCGATGTTCATTCACTATGCAGTGTTGCCTCTATGAAAAATATTTCTAACTGTTAAAAACCTGTTTTGCTAATTTTGTTTTCAAAATTACTAGAGCTTCATTAATTATGTTCATATTTACAGGTGATTTGTAAAAAAAAGACATAGAAACTTGCGGTTTGCGAATCACTCAAAAAGTAAAAGAACAATTTTTCGGCGCAGAGGACCCTTTTCGTGGAGCAGGTCACATATGTGTATTTTCGGCCAAAAATAATATGTCGAAACGAGTTGTTCTTTGAATTCAATATATATGTAGTATTTATTATAATTAATCTTATCAAAATAAATCCAGATTTATAAAAAATATAGATACACTTATAAGATAGACTCTTGTTGTCCCTCTTTTATTCTCTTGCTCTCGAGAGAGCATAAAAAGCGCAACAAACACAGCTGTATTTGTGTCACAAACACAAAAATATTTGGGTCGCAAACATATAATATAACATATTAATCATTGTGTCTCAAATACGTAATATTGAATAGCAAACACAATTTGTATACACACAAGTATATTATACATATTTGCGACAAGCTCCAAACACACGTTTGCATCAAACAACAAAAAACGATAGATTTTTCAGCGTGTAACTATTAGCCCATCACTGAAAAACAAAATGAATGGTTAACCTTTTAATTTTCATTTTTAGTTTTCATTTGATTTATTCAGTAGATGGATAATAGTTCCATACAGACTTGCAACTTATGGCCTTATTCATAAAAAGTTGTTGGAGATATGAGAGACGTTTTTTATATGACAAATCGTCTCTCAAACCTCTCATAACTTTTTATGAATAAGGCCGTAAGTTTATAATATATATAGTTTTATATATATATATAAATAATTAGTTAATTAAAGTATTAAAAATTAGTTTAAACTAATTCATAGGAATAGTGAAATCTAATGAGTCATATGTGATTTGCTCCACGAAAAGGGACCTCTGCGCCGAAAAGAAGTTATTGAGAAAAACGCGTTTAAAAAAAGGGCTTCGTTTTTCCGTGTTTTGCGAATGGTTATGCGTGGTTATGCATGGTTATGAGTAAAATTTTGATATTTTTGTAATTTTGTGCCTTTGATATTGAACTTGTTTAAATTTCAAATATTATATATATAAAATAATCAATATTCTTCGAGCTTGAGGTCAGATTTGCTGTAGTTATATTTATTTTCCTCGATATTTCGCTACTCCTTTGTGTAGCATCATCAGGAGATATAAACAATATTCAACAATTAAAACAAAACAAAATTAACAATTGTGAAAAAATTATGTCAATTCAAAAATGTTCAAACAAATTTTCCCGCCTTTTTTCAAAATTTTCTGAAGTTACACAAACAAAAATAATGTTCGTAAAAAGTTCATATAAATTAACCCAAAGAAAAATATTAGATTGATATGATAAACAATTCTTGCTTAAATGGTTCTACTTTTTACTAATTAAATGTCTGTAAATGTGGGCTACATTATCTGTATCTGTTTTATAGTTAATTCTATAAAACGAAATATCGAGGAAAATAAATATAACTACAGCAAATCTGACCTCAAGCTCGAAGAATATTGATTATTTATTGATAAGGAAAAGGTCGAACAACAGAATAAAAATATTATATACATATATTATCTGTTTATATCACATTTGTGACTTGCTCCACGAAAAGGGACCTCTGCGCCGAAAAGAAGTTATTGAGAAAAACGCGTTTAAAAAAAGCGCTTCGTTCATTTTTTCATACATAAGTATACATATTTCATTAATTATGTTCATTTGTAAAAAAAACTAAAAGACATAGAGACTTGCGGTTTGCGGCATTTGAAAGAGCGTTTTTTTTCCTATAAGAATCACTCAAAAAGTAAAAAAAAAAATTTTCGGCGCAGAGGTCCCTCTTCGTGGAGCAGGTCACATATCTGTGGTCACAAACAATAACAGCCTAAGTCGATTCTAACAATTTTCAGGGAGAGAAGTTTAAAGTTTAATATTTTTACTGGAAATCAGGAGTCGGAGTTTTTGTGATAACTTTGTTAGAGATAACAAGGAAACGAATTCTTTTACTTACTTCTTAACAAAAAAGAGTTGCTTATTTGAGCACGGTGGCTTCTTAAAATTTTTTTTTTCAATTTTGTCCTAACTCGAGTTAGGCTGTTATTGTTTGTGACCACAGATATAATGATTTATACAATCTCATCACACTAAGCAATGGTTCATTTAAAGCATAATTAGAAGTATGAGTACCAATATGAAAAGGACACATGGTGTCCCTGAACCAATTATCGTATAATGGGCCGAAAAACCACTCTCGCCTTCCCTTTGGCCATCGAAAGTTTCACTTTCGAGAAGTTGAAAAATTCAAAAATCAGCCAAATCCTCGGAGACGTTTTCAATAAAAAAAAACACAATTTTAAGATATTTTTCACCAAAAATTTGAAAATTTAAAAAAATATTTTTTTGGAATTTTAAATTTTACTCCATATGGCTTTTGTTTGCAAGAATTAAAAACTTCTACGACTATAAAAAAGGACTCAGCTTGAACTAAATTTCAATAAAAATCAAGCTTATTTCCTTATCGATATAAAACGATATCTACTGGAATACTAATGTGTTTGCCTTTTGGAAATATTAAAAAATCAATGACAAGCTTGTAAAAAATTAATCTTTATTCACAAATCGATGAAGTCTTTTTGTTTGAATTACCCAAAAATTGGAAAAGAAATCATTCTTTAAACATGACGGAAGTTATATTCCCGTCTCAGTTATAGTTTATTACTTACTTTTCTTTTAAAATATAGAAAAATTTAGAATTATACCTTTAATCTAATCAACAGTTTCGCAGTTATAAAAAAAACGAAAAAATTTTTTATGATTAGGAAAACAAGAAACATAAGAAACGCCAAATGGTGTAAAGTTTTATTAGTTTATCCTAAAGTCACATGACCCATGAACAAAATGAGAAATGGATCATAAAAATCGATGGACGCGTTTCGCTCTTATTCACAATTTTGTGAAGGTATCTCATTTTGTCAGGAATTATGATTTTTTGTTTGGGTTGCATATGATGAGTAATACAATTCTTAACAAAATGAAATACCTACCTGTTGATATAGTTAATGATAAAATTCATCAACAGAAGAAAGGTCTCCCAATGGAATCATCGGCATCACCAGTGGTTGCCGATATGGTAATGGAGGAGCTACTGAATAAATGCATGGGAAAATGTGATATTAGAGTCTAAGCAGTGCGATAACTTTCTGACTATATTTAATAGCTTTAACCAACATATTAAATTCACGATTGAAAAGGAAACAGAGGGAAAACTTCCTTAGATAGATTCCTTCCTTCCTTAGATAGATTGGTACCAAAAACCTGCGGCCTCTGGAAGATTATTTAATTTCCATTCAAATCATCCGAGGAGAATTATTATGAACACTTTATAAATAGAGTACTAACTGTGAGCGATGCGGAATTTCATTCCGACAATAAAGGCAAAATTAGGACCATATTAGGACAAAATAGCTTCCCAAAAGCCCAATCTGGAGACGAACCATATTATACATAAATCTGTTATATACATACCGGGACTTTCTGAAATATTGGAAAAATCAAATTTTAATGATGATACCAACTACAAAATTGCACACACTAGAAAGTATTTATACCAACTTAAGTGCAACCTCACCATGCGACAAATACTACATAGGAACTACAAAGAACAAATTGAGAACATGAATAGCAGGTCACAAATCCGATATTAAGAAGACATAATTCTAACGCTAAGCGCTAACGGCACACTGTGCGACGTTAAACCATGATGCAAATTTGGAGTGTGAGAGTATTACAATGTGAGAACAATTATTGCAAACGTCTGACGCTGAAGATGCTACACATACTCAATACACCAACAAAGCAACGTAACTATAAACCATAAAACAGACGTCGAGAACTTGGCGCAAAGTTACATCTTTCTGACAAGAAAAGTAAACAGAGTTTAATGAGAATAGATTAGTTTAGTAACAAACCGATGACGGAGGGTAGCGGTCGCTGCACTACTTTACTTACATGTTATGTTGTACTTATGTTGTAGTTTTTTCGTAAGTTAGACTTGAAAGTATTTTTTGTGTTGCTAGTTTTTTGTTGTTTGTATGTATATATTTCAAAATTCCTGATGATGTATTTCGACGAAAGACGAAATATTGAAAAATAAATTAGAATATATACAACAAAATTGACCTCGAGCCTAATTATTTAAAAATTAAGATCTAACTATTCAAAAAGGTCGAATAGAAAACGATTTACCACCGTTTAGGTAGCGCTCTTAGGTAGCGTTTATGTAGCCGCAAAAGTGAAAAATTTCCCGAACATTTTTTAAGTTCACTGTAATTTTTTAAGACTCCACTACGTGATAAAAGACCAAAAAAAAGGACCCGTGTCTCCCAGATTTGCCCAAAGTCATGGACTTTTTTTATGGGGCCCAAAGTCATGGACTTTTTTTATGGGCCTAAAAATGTTGGCCCTCGGTGTCATTTTTGCAAAAAAAAAATGATAATTTTGTCAGGCTCATATCTTGCAATTCCTTTGGAATTTTGATTTACTCTCTGAGCTCTGCACACGCAACAAGGGGCGCAGCATACAATATAAGAATCATTCCTAAGAAGTTCAAATGTTCTAGAAAGTTGTTTATTGAGATCTTAAGTACATTTCTATAGTTGATTATTTTCTTGAATTTTGAACGGTTTGCTATCTATGGACCTGAACAGGGGAAAAAGGTAAAGTTTTTATTCTTTATGACAAGAGCTACAACTTTCCCTCAGAGAATTAATCAAAATTCCGAACGAATTGCAGGATATGAGCCTGACAAAATGATCACTTTTTTGCAAAAATGATACCGAGGCCCAAAATCTTTGGGCCCATAAAAAAAAGTCAATGACTTTGGGCAAAACTGGGAGACACGGTTCTTTTTTTTTTTGTCTTTTATCACGTAGTGGTGTCCGTATATGGTTATATTTCCATGACTTAAAAAATTACACAAGTGTAATTATTGACTTATTGTTAGTATATATTTGTGGTGTCTTTACACAACAATTTTAACGCACAAAACGAAATGCCGTTGCTGTTTTCTTGTTGGTTGGCAATACTTTCTAACATGCAACGTCCATATGCAATCTCACCAAACTTCGTAAAGTTACTGAGATAAATTGCTACTCTAGATGTCATTACTCTATGTCAATACAAAGCCAGCAAGTGTTTATAAAGCTATGCTATAAAACATATATTTTTTGTTGATATTTATTGAATACAGTTCGTGACATACTGAACATACATAGCTATCAATCCTTGAACTTCGATTGAGTAGTTTCGCTCGGAATTCAGCAAATCATTGTGAGAAAAATGGGAATTTAAAAAAATATGTGAATTCAAATCTGTCGGAATACAGTACATGGCCGATAAAAATTGAATTTAATTACACCATTTGGAAATGTCCATATACAATAATCTTATAAACAACGATTCATCGCAATATCTCGAGTCAATCCAAACTCCAAAGAACTAAGAAATCAATACTTCGGTCAAGACCGCAAATGTTTTTTTTTTTGTTTTATAAATTTCTTTTCCTTGTGTAATTCATAGTTGTTAGCTTGTCTATCATTGGCAATTCTTGTCCGTCTTGCCGATCTCAAATATAAATTGCAAGTAGAAATAAAAGTCTATTATTATGTCCATATAAAAGTAATCTGTTTTTTATTATTTTTATACGAAATATATTTACGATTCTCAATTCACTTATAAATTAAAAATATCAAATTAGTATCAACAATAGCTTTATACAAACATATGAAAACTAGTCTAGATTTTAGTGGAATATATAGTTTTTAAAAAACAATAAACACAAAAACACTGACCATAATTAAACCAATTATATCACAAAGCCACTTTATCTATTTATTAAGCCGCCGTTTGGCAAAGATCTGATATATTCCTATCGCAGCAGAGGTAGTACCAATAGCACCAATTTGGAACGTGGACATTTTTCCACCCCACAAATAACCTTTTGGTAAATAACTGCCGGCGTGAACGAAATCAAGCGTTAAGCGGACCAAAGATAACATATCAATTCCTTGTTTCTTTAACATTTTCTCAACATCGGCGCTTTGTCTAAAATTATTAAAGAAAATTAATAGAAATAAAAAGACAAGCGCTTTTTTTGAGGGACAACTTACTTGGGATCCTTAATGCGATTTATTTTTTGTTGATTCAAACCAAAATTTCGAAGTGTTCTGGAAATAAAATATAAAAGATATTACAATTAAAAGTATAGAGAAATCTTTAATATTCATTACCTCATTAAATTCAAATAAACTCCAAGTACCCAAAATATTGTACTAACATTATCCCAATAATCCATGTTTTTAATATTTAATATTTTATGTTCTCCCAACCAACAGATTTTCTCCACAGGATAATAAAGTAAATCAACAATGTTGGCAGTTACTCCCAACATAGCCATAATGCGATCGGTTTCCTGCAAGAAAAGTTAAAACAATAATAACAATTTATGTGTATTTCATTCCAACTTACGCCTTCACCCCATCCATACTCAAGGGCGTATTGTATCATAGGTATGTCATCTATTAAGCGTAACGTTGCTCGAGCTCCAGATATACGCGAACTAGCGATAGCATATCGTTTAGCAAGTTCAGGTTTACTATCCCCATAATAGCCAGCAACTAATTTGGCGCCATAGCAAAGAGCCTTCATAACCTAAGAAGGAAATATAATAGAATCCAATTCAATTGCTTTATTTATATACGTTCATTGTGGATGTTGATTGTGAATGTTGATTGTATATTTATTGTTAATGTTCGCGTTTTGAAATGTACACTAATATTCGTAAATACTATAACCAAATTCAAAAGGCTTAGTATAACTGACTTTACTAACTTCACACCTTAAATAATAATAAAAAATAATTTCAAGAATTATTTGTTTCTAGATTTTATATAAAAAATGTAATTCGTGATTTTTTAGAATTGATTTTTGATGTCCTTCTCCCGGCATGGCTTGTTTTGCAAGACAATACGGTCACAGGCACTACTCGCATACCTGATATTTTCCCAAATTTCCGAAATAATTTTTGTTATTTATTTCCATACAGAAACTTTTGTTGCAGAGTTACCACCAATGTCGAAATCACCTTGCAAATAATTCATTAATAATTCTTCTGTTACTCCATCGTAATGTTAGCGAACGTTTAGTTTGTTAAAATAATAGAAATGTTAAAATTCCGGTCCCAAACAAATTGACTTTGGCACAACAATCCTGTAATTGATTTTGCTTACGACATTTTCACAAAGGGCTGAGTACCAAACAACTGAAAAGTGAGGGAAGTGTTGGGTTCAGGAAATGTTCGTTATTTGCTGCGGTATTTTACCAATTTTACACTTTCGTTGGACATAAAACGGACAGAAATCAAAGGGAATGCGAATTTTCTTTTAATACAAACAACATAAAACATAATTTAGCTGTCATTAATATCAATAACCATTATTTAAAATTAGTTCCTGTCTTCTTTGCTCTCTCATTCTCCATCATCGGCCTAGTACCTTTTCGATCAGCTGTGCCATAGAATCCCCCTGATTGAACTAAAACTACAAGTTGAACTGAAATGAGCTTTTTAGTTCACAGCTCATACGAACTGTTATGCTGAAATGATACTATGAACTAGTGAAGTAAATGAATGAACTAGTTAATTCTGTTGAGCTGAACTAAAAAGACCACTCACTTGAATGAACTAAAATTCCCAACTCTAGTTTGAAAACAGAAGATAAACAATCATATTAGAGTTGGGTAGTTCATGAACTATCTAGTTCATTTAGGGTGATATCTGATCACAAACATAATGTACATGTTCGATACGGCGAGTATGTTCGTGATTGTTATGACCGGGCACCTTAAATGAACGAGTTCGAGAACTAGTGAACGAGTTCGACAAACGTCAAATTCATATTTAATATATTGTTTGTTTTCGTTTTGACTTTATAACTTCTGATAGTCTTCTTCAAGTGATTTTGTAACATCAAGAAATGCCCCGTTCTCTAATGTTTTTGTCCAGATGTTTCCACAGGTGCTCAATGGGATTAAAGTCTGGGGACTGCGGTGAATGTTCGAAGTGCGATAGAGCAACCACTCCTTCACAATTTCGAACGAATGTTTAGGATCGTTATCCTGCTGGAATATCCAGCACTGAGATAAACCCAATTTGTGTACACTAGGGGTAAAATTGTTTTTTAAAATGTTTAGATAATCTCCTTTTTTCATGGTTGACTCTAGATTACCGACCCGTGATGCCACCATGCATCCCCAGACCATAACGGAGCCTCCACAGTGTTTAATCGGTTTAACCACAGTATTATCGTTGAAGTCTTCATATTTGCATCTCCATATTTTTGGAAGTTTTTTTACACCAAAGATTTCAAACTTGCTCTCGTCGGTGAACAATATATTTTCCCAAAAATCTGAAGCCTCTGAAGCCTTTTATGCAAATCTATTACGATTTTACGAGTGTCCACTGACGTTTGTTTGCTCATTGTATGTCATTTGCTATTTTAAATTGTTCTTTAGTAAATAACTGCTTTATGCTGATGAAATTAGGTTACAACACAAACTCGGTACTTTCCCCAAATACACACAAAAAAACTGTGAGTTGCCACCACTTTTAGAACTAAACGATTTCTCGTGTAAAGCAGATGCCACTGTTCACTTTATTTTGACGCGTAAAATTTAATGTACTTTTATAAAAGTCGATTTTTTTAGTTTTTATGAAATAAAGGGTTATCATTTCGTAGTTTCAAAAGTATAGGGCTGGAATTCGACATCAGTCAAACTAAGTTGTTAAACCAATTTTTTTTCTTTTCAGTTGAAAGTCTGACATTGACGAAAATGGATCGCTTAACTATCACACAACGCATAAAAATTATTAAAACCTACTACAAAAATGGTGATTCTTGCACAGCCACATACCATTAGACTTTTTTTTTGTGGGGCTACGCGAAAGACCGTGTTTATGCAGATAAACCTTTAACTCTTGAGCACTTAAGAACCAACATTCGTCAAGTTATGGCTGAGATACCGCCCAATATGTGTCAAAAAGTGGTCGAAAATTACCTCAAAAGAATCAATGCTTGCAACACTTCGCGTGGTGGTCATTTAAATGATGTAGTGTTTCCCACATAATATCAACGTTCAAACTTTATAATAAAAAAGAAATATCATGAAAAAAAATATACTTTAGTGTTTCACACATAATTAGCCTGTTTTTTAAATCCCTGCTAAACTAATTTTTCGACCACTTTGTATGGGGAGCTAAGCGATATTAAGCGATTTTAAGCGGCTCCCCATACAAAGTCGTCGAAAAATTAGTTTAGCAGGGAATAAAAAAACAGTCTCAATGTCAACGTTCAAACTTTATAATAAAAAAGAAATATCATGAAACAAAATATTTTATGTCTTTTATTTACGTTTACTTTTGAAAATATAACCCTTTGTATTCTAGTTTAATTCCAAATGAATTTTGCAACATTAATTTTTCAATATCAGTATTTATGTCGCTGTAATATAACGATATTTAAATAAATATTTGGTGTTTACTTTATTTTGACGCTCACAGTATGTATATTATTCTTTATCGACGTAATGTAAATATCATACTTTATAGCAAGTTCAGACGGCTGGCTTTTTTCGTGTTTCGTTCTCTCGTTCGTGTTTGGCCCCCCAATCATGTTTGAAACATCATGGTTCGCCATACAAAATTTTGAGAGCGAACCATCTCGTTTCAATTCGAAACATCTTACCAAACATGAATAATTTACTACCATCTCTAATTTATTTAGTACGCTATCGCTTTTTTATCTGAACTAGTTGTCAGAATAAGCAAAACAAAGCAAAAAATAAATAAACATAGAGCGAAAGTGAAGTTTGTGTTTAAATATAAAATAAAATCAAAGCCTTGATTGTTAACACAAATAAAACATTTATATAAATCATAAAAGTAACAAAACAGTAAAATGGAGAAAAAAGAAATAGTTAAAAGTATTATCATGTGTAGAACACGAAACACGAATGTGTCTTGTGAACAGGGCGATTCACAATCATGGTTGAGTAAACGAAACAAGTGTTTCACATCACCGTCTGAATTAGCTATTAGTGCTTCTTCAGTCGACGTAGATTCATTGTTTCCGATATTTCGATAATCGATAGCACTTGGAATGATATCGTTGAAAATTAGATATCTTTGATGGTAGCAGTGATGCCAACTCTACAGGAACGAAACGCGCCGTCGAACTACAAAAAAAGTGCTAAAACGCGCCAAATAACGAAAACAACTAGAAAAATCCTGAAAGTGCTAAAACGCGCTTAATAAATAAGTGATTTCTCTTCCGTCTACAGGATTAAAAGTGGATTCTGCTTCCCGTACTTTGTGATATTTTTGGGCGATAACCAATACAAAAATAGAAGCAAACTTAGCATATGTAGTCAATGAAGATGAATATATTTATGAAAATACTTCGCCCGTCATTCGCAGAAATTCATCAAAAATCGGTGTTGTATACAAAACGAGCTAAAGAGCTAAATAAAAACTCAAAACGCGTGCATATTACACGTTATTTCCAGAAAAGCGCCATTGAAATTTTTTCGCGTTTTGCAAGGTCGACAAGTGCTGAATCTAGCACCAAAAGAGCTAAATTGGCATCACTGATGGTACTATTGTTTGACGAAAATTTGTATACACTGCAGAATACACAAAACGGTTTCACTTGTGCCATTGATTACAAATTTTCGTCTGCTTGTTACAAAACCGTCGGTGGACCACTCAGACCACCTTACATTTCTTTGGACGACGGTCACCGCGCTTAGTGATGTATCCACTATCGAGTATTTAGCCATGAAAAAGCTTCTCAAAATACCGTTCGGAACCGGTGTAAAGCTGTAGGTCCCAATCAGTGAGTGTAAAACTAGGTAGCGCACATCTCACTGATTGTGAGAAACTCTCCTCAATCCCTTCATGGGATGTTATGGGATAACATTTTTTTTGTTACAAAACCCAACTTCGAACTGCGGTTATGAACCAAGAATGCTCTTATGGAATACGGGAATTGGACACACGGGGAAATGATTAGTTTGAAATCAATTCAGGCATTGGAAATTTCATGATAACGTCTATATCAGAGTTATTTGTCGATGTTATTGATAAATTATTCAATTGGATGAAACATTTCCTCATTTTCCAACCTACGACACATTTCATTGAATTGATGAAGAACATTTCATCAATCATTCTTCATCCATATTTCATCATGATTCAACGACAATGTTACATCAATTTGATGTATGTTTGTCAGGTAGAGTGCTTCTATCTAAGGTCGGCACCTACTCGCCCTGTAGATGAAGGAGGAATGTGCTAATACCAGCTGATTGTCCGGGGTTGTTACATATTTATAATTAAGATTTATTCGCAAACGACCTTTATATCTAAAGGGCTTTCACTTTCCGCAACCTGTCACCCGTCCGGTAGCCTTCAGCTCGGCTCATGCAAAACCCCCCAATAGTTCCGCGACCGAAGAAGGAAAGGGTAAGTGCAACGATACTTTCTTACTCCAGGTGATGGCCTTTCCCCCATGATAAAGGGTGTCTCAATAAGAATGCACTTTTTTATTTTAAAATAAAGACACGTATTTTTTGAGAAAGTTGTGATTTTTTATTAGATTGTAAAGAAAACATGTTCCGATTAAGTATGGAATAAAATATCCGCCAAATGGCCCCCACAGCTCTGATGACAGGCCATTATTCTTTTCATGAAATTGTACACGACTTTTTCACAGAGATGTGGCTGTATCTCAACGATGATGCGTTGGATGTCGGATTTGACCTTAAGAATTGTTTCTGGTTTATTGGCATAAACCCAAGATTTCACAAAACCCCAAAGAAAGAAATCACACGGCGTTAAATCGCATGATCTTGGTGGCCAGTTAACATCGGAATTTCTTGAGATAATTTGTTCTGGAAATCGTTGCTGCAATAAATCGATTGTTTCATGCGCGGTGTAACAGGTGGCGCCGAAATCACATACAGAAAAAAAATTCTATATATCGGACAATGCCGCGTGCGATTTTAATGATATTTTTGTATTATTTTCAGTCATAGAAATAGTTTATCTGAGGTATCAAAACAAGATTTGTTGTTTTTCATCCCACGGTTTTTGTTGAAACTAAAAATTAATTCACTACTTTCGAGAAAACATTTGTAAATATTACAAATATTTAATTCTTATTTTCAAAGAATTGTATTTGTCAATCTTTGATTCAACAAAAACATTCATTGCTTTAATTAATTTTAGGTATGAATTAACGAATTACAATTAGAAATATTATTCATAAATTTTGAAAATTCAACGAATAACAAAAAATAAAATTAGTCAATTAAAGAAATATTTCTGTCTTTTAGAAAAAAAATTTCTCAGTATTGAAGAAAAAAATCCAATGAGTGTTCGAACCATAGATAAAGGAAATAAGTAGATATCCCACAGGCGTTGGCAAGTACTGCCACTAGATGCTGTGTTGTCGTTTTGTAACTTTCATTGACGTTTCTCATAACATTCACTGACGTTTATTCAACAGTGTGGGACATTTTTTCAATACAAAAATAGAATCATTTTCCAGGTAGTGCTATTCGAACAACTAATTTAGTTTTTTTCATGTCGTTGTGTTCCCCACTTTCTAATTCAAATGCATTTTGGTTATGTGCTTGTTTGGTGTACTGTTATTGTTGGTATTCGTTTATGTTGACCTGTACAGCATCGGCCCTCTAAACAAAACAAAATCCCTGTTGATGTTGCCTACCACACCTTTTGTTAGCACCTTTTCTAAATACATCTTGCAAGGTATATTTTGTTTGGGATCAAACGTTGTAATTATTGCATTCAGCTCCATCTAGAAAATATCCCATTGAACAATAAATTTCCCACTGCATGTGCGATATCTAGTTAATTCCTTTATCTATGGTTCGAACTCACGGGCGGTGTGTTAACACCTTTTTGCTACACGGTACCTGTTAGATTTCTATGAACACATTCGTAAATGTTACATTGGAAAGTAAAAAACAGCGTTCAATCATATGATGACGTTACAGTTAAATAATATTAATACTTAAAATTATTTAAAGACGCAGTCAAGCACATGTCATTATTTTCTTGCTCAATACTTTTTGTTTTATTCCCACAAAAGTCAAAGAATGCAAAGCAACAGACACTTGTACATACATACATACATTGTTATATTCGTACGATATAACCGAAGATCAACATAAAATACTTTTTTAATATTACTCCAAATTAATACTCCAAATTAAAACACTTCAATCTCGGCTCGCCGATATCGGATCGCCTTAATTTTTGGCCTAAACTCTTTGTCGAAACCCGCACTAGCTTTTTAATCCAAAAATTAATAAAATCGGCTATGAACTTCCGGAGAAAATCGCGTGGGAAAATTATATGAAAATCGCCCAATAATCACTTTCAATACCGACTGCCAAGCAACGAACAAACAAACGATGATTTACTCTTACAAACCTAACACTTGCGTATGTATTAAATTTATAGTTTACTGCCCTAGAGGCGCGCGTATAGATGTTAACACATCAAAAATTGGTAATTGTTCAATTAATTCCTACAATTTGCAAGTGCTTTTGGTGGATACATACACCTTAATTTGCTTTCTGGAATATTTTTGAGCAAATGCAAATATTGCCGTTTTTAAATTGAATTTATGACCGATTGCGTTAGATTTCAGTTATGTATGTGAAATTCATACTACAAGCTTACAAGGTCAGGAACATTTCTCTAATTGAAAAATGGTTGGGTTTTGTTGGAATAATAGATAATTCTGTTAAGTACAATCACTGAAACCATACCATCGGTTCATCATCAATCATATATGTATATACAAGTTAAATTATGCAATTTAAATATGCGAATTAGTATCGATCGAAGATCCCTAAGTATCATCAAAAACAAAATTCTCTAGTAGGCTGTGACGTCATAAAGAACTCATTACAATGTTTTGAAAAATCATATATTTCGAGATAAAATTTCAGCAAATATGAGGTGGTTAAAAATTCTGAAGTTTGAATTGATTTTACTAATTCATTAACGAAGCTTTTTATTTGAACTAACAATGAAACGTTTAGCTGATTAAGCAAAATTATTTTGTTGTAAAATCAAATAATTTGAATTTGAAAATCTAGAAAACAAAGTATGTATTTTGATTTCAAGAATTTTTTTCTTCAATTTAAAGATATGAAAATTTGAATTCCAGAAATTTTATTCATAGAATTGTAATTATTTGATTTAACCAATTCTGTTTTTTCCGTGCATGTCGTCCAGATCCATGCCGTCCAGTTGAGGCCACAAGAACTCCATTATCATGTTCCTGTAACAAATGTATCTTCAAAAAAGTAAGGCCCCCAATCACGCCGCCTGACCAAAATCCGCACCAGACAGTTGCTCGCTGTGGGTGCATTTGTTTCTCATAGATTGCATGAGGATTTTCTGAGACCCAAATTCGACAATTTTGTGTATTCACAAAGCCATTCAGATGGATATGCGCTTCATTGGAGACGATTGTTTTCTTTTAAATTGGCATTGACTTAATTTTGCTCCAATACCCATTAAACGAATTGCCGACGCTTTCCATGGTCTGCTGGTTTGAGTTCCTGAGACAGCTGAATTTTGTACGCTTGAAGGTGGAGGTTATTTGTCAAAATTCACTGCGTAGTGCTTCGTGAAATTTGAAGTTGTTGAGAACGATGCCGAATTGTTGTTTTCGGATTTCAAGAGATCGACCGGTACGTCGACGCACATGAGTCTTCCTGTCCATAACCGACCCAGTTTCTTCAAATTTGTTGACCACTCTGCGAACGGTGACACATTAGGTGCACTTTCTCGACTGAAAATTCTTTGAAGTTTGCGAGTCGTCTCAGCATAACTTTCAAAATTTGTATAATAAGTTTTCACAGTTATAACACGTTGTTCTTTCGTAAAGCTCCTCATTTTTAATAATCGGAATAAACATATGTGACAGCTGCCAATTTTAAGGGTTGCCACTTGCACAAAAAAAATTACACTACATTTAAAAATACTAATCTTACGGCGACACCCGTTACATGTAGCTGACGATTGTTATCATACATATGTGCCAGAAGTAATAGAAAAAGTGTTCATTCGGTCTGAAATTACTTAATTTTTTGACAACTTCGCTTGAACAGCTGACGTGCAAACACCACTCCACCACCCAGCTGACCATAATTTTTCAACTCTACCTGACATCAATAATTGATATTGTAACAATAAATTTGCTGAAAATAACTTAAAAATTTTTTTAACAACTTTAACAACCAACAGCTACGCATACAGGAGGGCGCCAGCTGACATTCATTTTAGTTGTCAATCAATACTCATAAATAACTAAATATATTAATCTAACGGCATAAAAATATTAGTCAAAAGGGACCCCTAGCTCTCGGACTATAAGTTGCGAAATAAGACGTTTTCTTGCCGAAAAAAGTATCATATTCAAAAAGTCGCGGAGTTATTAAGCTGCTCTTACGATCAAAATGCTTTAAATTTTGAACTTAACTAAGCTTTACACCCGCAATCGAGATCGACTGATTAATCCGCTTAGGCCTTCGGCCAAAAATCAATAATTGGCCTGCAATCGGCCTTCGGCAAAAAGAGACAAAAGCCGAACATTTTCCTTTCAGGTCTCTTCTGGATGAATGTAAAATTTTGTTGTTCGCTATCAATTTCCATTATGTTTATTAATGCATATTAAGTTGAGCCTTGATATACAACGCTGTTATTATCTACTCGTACTTTCTTTTGTTTTGACATCTGGGTAATTATAATTAATGCAAACAAAAAAATTTATGACATGTAAATAAAAAAAAAAACAATTTTATTACAAAAAATATAATAATACTAGTTACATAAATAGTACGATTATATACTTTATTCGTAATGACTTTCGTAATTCTCCTATATCCAATTGAAATGTAATTTACGTTAAAAGTTTGAGAAATATAATTCCGTATTTAAGTGAGTCTGCAGTCAAAAAAATAGCACCACTAAGGTTAATAAAAATATTATTGTGCGATAGCATTAACTGATTATTTAAATAAAAGCATTTACTGATATATTAAATAAAAAACATTAATGCCCAATTTCACAGTTGAAAATCCTCAATTTACATAAATGGATTTTAAATGCCCGATGTTTGTCATTTAACTGTCAATTAATATGAAAATTTTCTGTGAGCTTTTATATTTAGGTTTTAAATGGAGAGTGTGAAACCCGCCCTAAATTTGCCCATTATTTAGTTCTAAAATTTAAACTTTTTTCAAAAGAATTTAGAAATCAATCGGTCAAAGAAATAGCATTTCAGTTCAATTTTTGCTAATACCATAAACTTAACCAAGAATAAATAAAAAATAATTATATGTTATCAATTCATTACTTATGGCCAGTTTTTCAATCAGTGGTGATCTTCGTTTCTTAGTTAAATTGTGGTTAAACATCGAATTGTGTTTTTTAGTCATTGTTTAACTATGATTTAACCACCCAATGTTGGTTGGTTAACTTATAGTGAGAACCATATTATTTTGACAATCAAATTACTGAGTGTCAAAGGGAGAAATGAAGATTGTATAAAATACTATTGTTGCGCCTATATAGTTTTTTACACTTTTTGTTAAAAAGACTTCGATTTTATGCATCTATTTCTTATTTTACATAATTCCATTTTGTTTGTTCCCGTTTGTTGTTTTGGTATTTATCCAAAACACACGTTTTTTCCAATAAGAATACAAGGGTTGCCATATTAGTTGACAATGTGGCGACTTACATTAACTCACCACTGAAAAACTAAATGCAAAGTTAACCTATAATTAACTTAGAATTAAGATTAAGTAATCCGATAGTTGTGACCGTCGGTGGTGCAATGGGTAGTGTGCGCGCCTCTTGTACAGGAGATTCTGGGTTCGATTCCTGCTCCAACCACCTTAAAATTTCTTTCGACGACGGTCACCTCGCTTAGTGACGGCGACACTATCGAGTATACAGCCATGAAAAAGCTTCTCAAAATACCGTTCGGAATCGGTGTAAAACTGTAGGTCCCAATCAGTGAGTGAAAACTGGAAAGCGCACAGCTCAGTGATTGTGAGAAGTTCTCCCCGGTCCCTTCATGGGATGTAATGGGAAACCATTTATTTTATTTATTTTAATCCGATAGTTAACTACCCACTTAAAAACTGGCCATTATAAGTATAATTTATGTATCACAATTTTCCCGGAAATTTCGATCATTTTTAATTCCCTCTTTCGCGTGAATTTTACTCGGGAATCCCGGGAAATTTCCAAAAAGAATACAATGGAATATTTATTCAAACAAGTGCAATCTAGTAAGCTCTTCATGCACTTGAGTATTCTATCCCAGTTAAAAATTTTATCTCGAAGACATTGTCAGTAGTATTTCCTTAGGACTATGTCAGTAGGTGATGACAATTTATGTATATAAGACATCTTCGTGACATGTCAGTAGTTTTGAATTAGGTGACATAAATTGTGAAGGAGCTGACAATCTATGTAAGACCGTCCTATTGATTTGTCAGCACTTTCTCATGGATGACTCTTAAGAACAATGCTGAATGTCGATTGTCGATCATCATTTGTCAATTGCGAGTCATGTGTGTGGATTTTAAAATTTTTCAAAAACTTCAATCCGAATTTTTTTTTGTATTTATTTTATGCCATACGTTTTCAGAATTTATATCCAAATATTTGAAATTTGTTAGAAGAATATGCTAATTTTCAGAGCATTATAATTATGAATGTATGTCTCACTTTTGTCATCTTATCTTTCAGATTTTATTTAATACTAGCTGACCCGGCAGACGTTGTCCTGCATAATATTTCAATTGTCCAATTGGACCGAATAGTAAATCTAAACTACCCAGGGCGCCACCCAAACGCATACAAAAAGATTTATTCAAATCGGTCCAGAAGTTTAGGAGGAGTTCAGTCACAAACACACGTGCAGTAGAATTATATATATAAAGATCGTGCAACAGACCAGATCCATACATATGTACATACACATAAATTCCAATAAGATGACCCGAAACACCATATTTAAAGACTTCTTGAGTAACTGACCCACTGATGAATGGTTACTCAAGACGTCTTGTGTACATGTCATAAGGTGATCACCACTGTTGGCAAACTGTAGAAAATTCCTTCTGACTTAAACAAATGGAAAGTCAACAGTGACTTTGACATGTCAGGTCTTTGTCATTGATGATGTCTATAGGAAATTTCCAACTGGGATATTTATGAAATTTTTGTATTTTCGAAAAATATTAGTATAAGTTAACTGAAATGAGAAACATTCTAGGGATGCAACATTTTCGTTAGTTGGTTTACTTTGCAAGAATGAAAAGTTTCATACTCCCCACGATTGTATCGTTGCTGCAATATAGCATGTTCTACAAGATTTTTTTGAATGTTCATCGTTGCGTTGCTCCAGCAACACAATTGTTGTTGCTGCAACGAATGCATCAAATGTGCATTTTGGAGAAAAAAAAGAGTTTAATAATGTAGTTGTTAAGCTTTGAAGTTAAGGTTTTGAGGTTTGGCCATCTTAAGCTTATTTCAATATTTTATTTGTTTACTAATGCATTTAGTCAAACACTTAAAGTTAACAAAACGAATGTGTTACTGCAGTGTATCAGACATTTAAGCGACGAAACCATAGAATAATACATAAGTATATGTATAGACTTAACATTTCGCTCAGCAAATTTCTGACATTTGGCCTGATGTGATACGAACGTTGGATGTTGGAAAGAATTGATTTAATTATACCAGATAGAGGCAATGGTTCAAACCAACCAACAAGAAAACAACCACGGCATTTCGTTTTGGGTGTTAAAATTATTATGTTAAATACACCACACATATGTATATAGGCGAACACTAAAAGATCCCAAACAAATCCAAATTACGTTTGAATTTCACTGTTCTCAACCAAAACGACATGACAAATTTAAGTCAAAAGTTCTTGTAACTCCACCTATCACACCGATTACACCACGAAGAGTGTGAAAGGAAACGTCAGATGAGTCAAATTTTCTCTCTTTAAAGAATTACTCTATGGACGAAACGATTTGTCGATACTATCTACATATCGTCACCTAAAATCCAAAAAAACGTAACAACAATTTTGTGAATAAAATTGCCATTTCGGATCGTAGATGTGTATAAGTTAGTGGGGATATGTAGTTTTGTCAATTGTAACTATTGGTATATCGAAAATTTATAACAACTTACATTTCAAAGAAAAAACGTGGATTTGTCAAAAACTTCATCTATTTAATCTTTTTAATATAATCGTTGATTTTGAATTTAGGTGCTTAAAACTGTCAAATCATGTATTTTAGTCAAACATATCGTAATCAATCAGAAAGAAAATTTTGGAATTTGGTTGTTACGTCATTTTGGATTTTAGGTGACGATATAGCATAATGTAATGTCATATAGAGCTGCCATTATTCTCATCTGACATTTCATTTCTCGGTGCGATAGAGAGTTATTTGACGTAAATTGACTTACACCATAGAGCAAATTAGAATAGAGAAACAATTTCTCTCATCTAACGATTCATTTCACACTCTTCGTCGTACACTGAAAGAAAAAGCTTTTTCCTCATATTCCAACCTACGACACATTTCATTGAATTGATGAAAAATATTTCATCAATCTTTCTTCCATATTTCATCAATAGTTTACGTTGATTCAAGGACAATGTTACATAAATTTGATGTGTGTGTGTCATCAAGTTCAAGAAAATTTTTCAACAATTTGATGCAAATTCTCACTAATTGCGAGAAGCTCTCCTCAATACCTTCATGGGATGTTATAAGACATCTTTTTTATGTAAATTGTTCATTAATTTGTTGTATATGTTTCGTCATTACATGTAATGTTGTCATCAATTTGATATAAGTTTGTCATCAATTTGATGCAAATTGGTCATCATTTTGGTGTAAATTGTTTGTGAATGAGTAGCCAAACTCTTTGACCTATTTTCATCGTAAAAAGTCCACAAAAATAGGGTACAAGACCATATGAAAAATTGCAATAGCGTGGATAATATTTTCTCTCCATTTCTCTATTTTCTATTATGTATTTATTTTAAATTTTATACGACTTTTTTCGATTGATGGGGATTGATGTAAAAAAGATCATCAATTCAATGAAGCTGAAAATTGTGAAAAAAACGCACAATCTTCAAATTGAAGAACTTTGTTATTGAATAGATGAAATTTGTCAACAACTCAATGAATAAGTATTGATGAAGATTTATCATCGATTTGATGTAAAGATTTTCTTTCAGTGTGACTTAACTTGATCATGTTGATTTAGTAAGACCTGTGAAATTTATATGTATTTTGCACAATTTTGTTGACTTTATTGGCATACATTTGTGTTGTATTTAACACAATTATTTTGTCACACAAATACTTCTTCTTCTTTGTATTACTATTGTTGAGGCTAATGAAATTGTTGAAAAATATTGGATTCAATCATTTCTCACTGTTTGAATGTAAAAAGGGAGTTGGTTCCAAAGTCGAATTACACTTATAAAAAAAATTCTCAGAATGCGATGTTATGACTTAATTGCATTTGTAGAAAGTATTACAAAGCGGTCAAAGTTCAAAATGAGTTTGTCGCCGCTATACAATTGTTGGTTGAATATAAACATAGCATGATGTAGTCTTTTGACAGATAAAGTGACAATGTATAAAAAAATGTGTTAGTTTTATCCACATCACTTATAGGCAGTGTTGCCACCAGTGGAGGCCAGTGAAGAATTATCCAAACTCAATATTTTTTATTTTCTTTCAACGAAGAACATTATTTTTTCGATTTAATTCAAAATAATTTAATTAAGTTCACCGGTTTGACTGATACGTCTGTTGCTAGTAGGGATGTCAATCATGCTAGTAAGGATGTCAAAAGCCCGGGCTTTCGGGATTTTCCGAAATTTCCCCCGAAATTTACGCAAAAAAGCCTGGGAATTGAGTTTTCGGGCTTTAAATTAAAAATAATGGTCTGAAATTGACAACAAGGTGTTTATATTAGACACAATTAATTTGTACTAAACGAAAAATTATTTAACAGCGGACTAGTACGATTAAATACGGCAGGAACAGCAGAAAAGTTATTGAAGGGCGTTTAATGGAATTCAGTTTGTCATTAGCTGAAAACATTTCCGGGTTTACAAGGGACGGAGCGTCGTTAATGGTAAAAATTTAAAACTTACAGCTCCAAAGCAACACTTATGCATCCATCTCGCTATATTGGACTTTTTAGTTATAAAAAACCCCTACTGTTGCACGCTGAAAAATAGGTCCTTTTTTGTTGTTTGGATGAAAATATTACGTGTCGCTTGTCGCATATATCGTACACTTGAATCCAAACACAATATTACATGTTAGAGACACAATGATTAATAGGTTATAATATATGGTTTTGTCACCCACATATGTATTTGTTTGTTGAAAACTACTGAAACCAAAAACGTGACAGACAACAAAGAAACAAAAAAGAACAATGCTTGCAAACATGTGCATGGTTCCTGCAATATGTTGCTGGGGCCGTTTTTTTTCAGCGTGGGCCATTGTAGAATTATGTTCTTTAGGAGATAACGAAGAATTATAATCTTTCGACATTTGTTTAGCAGGAATAAAAATATGCATTACAAAAAAATCCCACATTAGACCACTTATGGAAAAGGTGCGATAAATATGTTAACCTTTTCGAAAAAGTCCAAAGGAAGGAGAGCACATGTTAATTTTTGATTGAAAATCCCAATCTAAAACAATATCTGATAAAGGATTTAGCTTGTTGCATAAAACAATTAAAGTTATCAATCCAAAAAAGAAACGGTCGAAGCATTATGCCGATCTGACTTGAACCTCTGGAAAGCAGATGCTGCTTGGCATTCATCATGAAAGAGATTTAACCATTAAATAAATAAGCGAGGAGGTAATAAGACGAGGTAAAATGGAATAAACATACATGTCTCATTTACAATTTTAAATAAAAAATTGTTGTTTACCACAATCATATGTTTATCGTTAGCAACTTCTATAGCCAAACAAATTCTGTTGCGGGCTTTGATGACAAAATAATTCCCTTTGTCTTACATTTAATATACGCATATAATAATACACATATCGTCAGCTGAGTACTATAAATTATATATTTGAAAGTATGTATTTACTATAATACGTATTCTGCTAACCTTTATAAAATAATTTCCAGCAGCGTATTAGGATTACTTCACGATATCCACTTGTAATCCTCAGCTACTTTTGCCTCGTATGTTGTTCTCTATATTTGAGCGATCATTTTGTTGTGGATTTTCCGAGCCCCTAATGTAACAATTTTGTTTTTTTTATGATGATCAACGAAATTGGTCGAAATATTGGAAAATATTATAAAACTGTAATAAAAAGATATACTTGTATTTTTTTTATTCATATGCCCTTTAGCCAAAACGAAGGTCAACTATACATACAACTAAAAATATACGAGATTTCAATGCATTCTGTTAGAGCCTCTAAGAGTTTGAAAAGAGCTTTTCAATTCAAGGCACTATTACGACAAATCTGGTCATTTACAATGTAACGTTTTACAATCTTTGAGACACGATTATCTCGGCAAAATTCTACAAGCCCTGAGCACTCATACCATTTCTAATATGTAAGATAATTTTTATTGTATTTTAATCTTATCTACATCTGAATGTTTTTTAGCAACACACATATATACATCTGTATATACTCAACTATTAGATACTATGTAACCCTTTACATTTATTTCATTAAATACTATATCCGATTAAATGGATATGTGTTACATAAAGCCGCATTCACAATGCCAGCAACAATTTTGTAATTCATTGGCTCTCGTTCCAACACAAGGTATTTCACATAATGATCTTTCGTTTTCTTTCCAAAAATTAAGTTGAACTTCGGCACAGAAATTAATCTACTTCTACCTCAGCAACAATTTTGTTCGAATAAAGCTACGTAATTGAAACCTAGATGGCGGTATACTTTGAATTTCATTTTAAAACTAAAAAATATCAATGGATATATAAACCATTTGTTTTAGAAACTATATTGCACATCTAGTATTGACGTATAGAACTGTCATTGTTCTCATCTGACATTTTCTTTCACACTATTCGTGGTGCGGTCGGTGCAATAGAGAGTTATTTGACGTTAATTGACTTACACCAGGTGTTGTTATATTTGATTATTAGTATATATTTGTTGTGTGTTTACACACAAATGTTAACGCCCAAATCGAAATGCCGTTGCTGATTTATTGTTGGATGGTTTGATCCATTGCCTCTATCTGGTATTATTAAAGCAATACTTTCCAACATCCAACCGCCCATATACAACACACCAAATGTCATCAATTTATTGAAAGAGTTGGCGTCTCTATACGTCATTACTCTATGATATTGCACAACATAATTTTATCTGTGATTGTATTAATTGTAAATATTTCATATATTTAAATATTTTATTAATATTCAAAATACAACACTGTATGTGGCATTCGAAGTAAATTGTTGCTCGGTCGGTTAACCGTATGTCGGTTTTCTAAAAAATGCTACTTTCGAAGAACCGGTTTCACCGGTTATTTCAAATTGAGTAACCGGTTTTTTCGGTTTTTACACGACTGATATAACACCGCAGAATTACAGACCTTTTCCTTTTTCATAGCTCATTATGATTACTGGCCCCATCAGACAGACACAAAACACTTTGCCAATGAATTATTTCGCCAATAATTTGCTGAAATTGGTTGCCCAATGGCATTAGGTGTCCTATCTGTCAACTCCCATTTAGATCTAAGTTCTGGATCTAATGACAACAAAGGTGGTATGTTAGCTGAAATGCATAAAAACCCGTATTCACATTCAAAAAAGAAGTACAAAACGTCCAAAGGAATATTTGCATAACGATTTCAAATCTATGAAGTGACAGATTATTTGTTAAGGGCTAGATATTTTCAAAATGTTAAAAACTTTCTTCCAAAGTTCTGAGTCTTCAACTCAAACTGCCAGAAATCTACGAAATAAATTCGACTGAAATGAATCATAATTTTGTCTATTAGTATTTTAAATTAAATTTCAAATTTTGTTTCCCATGACATCCCACGAAGGAATAGGCTCACACACTTTGATTGGGACCTGTAGTTTTACACCGGTTCTGAACGGCATCTTGTCAAGCAATTTCATGGCTATGTACTCGATAGTCGATATCAAAATTCAAAGAGACGAATTAAAAATAAACGATGTTTATAAAATGCATAGTTGTCCATTTTGTCATAAAAACCGAAACCGGTTTTTAACCGGTTTCTACACCTCGGTTTAACCGAAAACCGGTTTCGCCAAAATCGGAATATTCGAAGAAACCGAAAACCGACATTTTTGAAAAACCGGTTTTATTACTTATAGACCAATTAGCCTTACCTCGTTTCTACTCAAAACCCTACCTTCTCTGTATGCACAGATATTGAGGGAGCGTTCAATAATGTCCGAACCGAAACACTCATCCAATCCTTTAGACCAGTCTATGGTGGACCGGGCATTAAAAGACTGGATCAACCATATGCTAAGGAATAGATGGATAAACTGCGGTTCCCATGATATAAATACTAGAGACAGGGTACAACATGTAACTCCACAGGGCGTAATTATATCAATGCTCTTATGGGTCCTCACAATACACAGTCTCCTAAGGAAACTTACCGAAGAAGGACTTAAACCAATCTGCTACGCAGATGACGTTATAATACTTCTTAAGGTAAAGAATCCTAATCAATTATGCAGAGAGGCCGAGAGGGCACTGTGTATAGCGAATGACTGGACACAGCCAAGGGGCTTAAATGTAAACCCGGACAAAACGGAAATATGTCTATTCACAAGGAAGACGAAAATCTCAGAGTATGAAGAGCCACGAAAGGCGATTAAAATATCCGATAAGGTTAAATACTTAGGGGTAATCTTAGATCGGAAACAGAATTGGAAGCACCACATAGAGGACAGGGCCAATAAGGCCTACAGATGCTGGTCGCTATGCAGAAGGTCTATAGGATCCAAATGGGGCCTCAAGCCGAATATAACACATTGGCTCTACAGAAGCGTAATCAGGCCCGTACTAACATATGCTTCTGTAGTAAGGTGGACGGCAGTTGAGAGGAAATGTAACATCGCAATACTGCAGAGGGTTCCACGTATTTGCTGCATTGGTATTAGCGGTGCAATAAGGACAACCTTGACAAGAGCCATGGAGAATGTTTTATGTATCCATCCAATCGAGATTCGAGTCAAATACAAGGCCGCCCTTGCGGCAAAACACCTACAGGCAACAGGTGAATGGATTAACAGAGATCTTACGTCAAAACACCAACGGATAATTGGGGCTTTAGTCGGTTACACGCAAAATACGAGTGAATCTGACCGAATACCTGAGCTAAGGGTTAAGGCGAATTGCGTCACTTTAACGCCAACTAGAGACGCCTGGCAGAATGGGACCCTGGCACAAATGCCAAATGGGACTCGCTGCTACACGGATGGCTCAAAGCTAGGGGAAAGAACGGGTCTAGGATTTTTCATTGAAAGTCCAGTAACCGGATCCCATCTACGCTTCCCGGATCATAATAAAAACTTTCAAGCGGAAGTTTGGGCGATTACGGAGTGTATCAAATGGCTCGGCGATAATACAAACCTAGCCGAGGCAAATATCTTCACGGATAGCCAAATGGCAATCAAGGCAATATCATCGGAAACTGTTAAATCTAGAACGGTCCTTGACTGTAAGAACGTGATAAACGAGTATTCTATGCACGACAGACTCAACATCATCTGGGTGCCGGGGCACAGCGAAAGCCAGGAAACTCCAAACGGTGAGCCTAGAGGGAGCGAAACCCTTTGCGATGACGAAGGCTGAGTTGAGTAAATGGGCGGAATCGGCACATATAGTAAAGTGGAACCAGGAATCAGTAGGCAGGATGACATAGATCCTATGGGGAGACCCAAATGGATGGAGGACAAAAGGTTTGCTGAAACTGGGAAAATCTGAAATGAGCAAGATGATGGGAGCCTTAACGGGGCATTCGGGATTACGGGCCCACCTGTACCGTATTGGACTAGTGGCGAATAGTGAGTGCAGGGCTTGCATGGATGACGATGAGACGATGGAGCATTTCTTACGCCACTGTCCGACCTTCACACAAGCTAGATCCAGATATGTTTCGGTCAGTACGATACCGGACATGACCAAACTTGTGGGTATGGACTGGAACAACTTAAGGAATTTTGGGAATAGCACCGATTTCCTATAAGAAATGTAGTACATTAGTAGGGTAAACTTAGAACGCACAATAGGTCGAATCAGCGGCTTAAGTGTATGTCTACTGACATGGGAAAGTTTACATTGCTCCTTTTGAACACTCAACATCGCACCCCTCTTTTCAAACTAACTAACTAACTATAATTTTTAAGTTCAAAATCCTAATTTATAAGAATGTATTGACATTTTTGTATGTTCATATGTAATACTCGTATAGGCCTTATAGGCCAGGCTTTTTATATTACAATCAAATCATAGAGAAAAATATGTATAATCCATAGAGACACATGCAAAGAGTATGCATGTGTGTTTGAGTTCCATCAAATTCTCGTCGAAAGTAACTGAGCTAACGACAGTTTTGATACATTGATTACCGGTATATCTATATATATGTGATGGAAATCGATCGATTTAAATCGAATACGATTTGACATAATAATTATGTTTATTTTTGCAAATAATGGATATCAATTAATTTATTCCTCCGTTTATGCCATTATGCCAATAAAAATAAAGTATATATAAAATATTGGTTCCCCAATATTAGGAATTATGTAAATAAAATTCATAAAATAGTCAAATCGTATTCAATTTTGACTCGATCGAATTTCATCACATGCCGGATAAACAAAATAATAAATGAAATGTAATGAAATCTATCAATTCGAAATCAATTACAATTTGACAGTTTGATTGAGTATTAGATGTATTGACAAAATATTTCTGTACTTACACCACGTTGTAATTGTAGGCAGAAACAACAGTCGTTTTGATTATATTTCGTATTTCTTTTCTATCGCATTTGACACGTGGTATTACAACCTATCCATGAATGGTAAATTTTGCGTAATTTTACTCAATTTACGAAAAAGGTAAGAAACCCTACAACTTGAATTGCGTGTCATCTTGAATGTAAAAATGTATTTTAAAAATTATTGTATTCCAAAGACGATCTAGAATTAGACAACCAGAAGATGTGCGCAATTTGGCAACCCTGGTAAAAGAGAACCAAAAAGTGCTAGAAATTCACTGAAACGCATTTCTCTCTCGCGTCATATCTTGATTATTTCATACTCGTTGCATAGTTTATGTAATTTTACTTCGACATGGTTGGAATTTGTATAGTTATATAGAAAAACACTATCAAAAAGCTGATCGTGTATTGCACTATTTAATGAAGAGAGTAAGAGAGAGAGAACAGAATGGCTAGGATTTCACTCGTTTTGTTTGTTGGCATTTGAGTGAAGAGAAATTTTGACTGTCTACTTGTACATAATTTTTGTGTATTCTTGAAATGAATGCAACAAATACGCAAGAAAATAGAGTAAACAAAAAAAAATAAACCATAACAAAAGGGATGTACAGGTAGAGAAGAAAACCCCGCAATTTAGCAACCCTAGTAGAAGAGAACCAAAAAAGTCGACGCGATTCACTCAAACGCATTTCTTTCCCGCGTCATAACTTAATTATTTCTTACGTTTTACATACTTTATGTAATTTTATTTAAATATGGTTGGAATGTCTGTAGTTAGATAGAATAACCTAATCAGAATACTGCTAGTGTATTTAAATATTCAACGAAGAGAGTAAGAGAGCTAGCAGAGAAACGACACGCTTCACTCGTTTTCTTTGTTGGCATTCCACTCCATGAGTAAATTTTCTTCTCTATACAATAGTTGCTTTATGACCATAATGACATAAACTTATTTTTTTCGCAACCTGGTTCTAATAAAGCCATCTTTAAAGTAGCGTCAGTTACACTTTGTGAGGCCTCTGTTACCAGTTTAACACATCTTTCCAGTAATTGTGTGTCACAAGGAAAGTCAATATTTTCTATGATTTTAAGGTCCTGATCCGGGGGCGCTGCAATTAGCAGCATTAAGGCTTATCCGATGAGCGGCCTGATTGGCTATGCGACCACTGTTGACTCTCAGGGTTAATAGGGGACTGATATCACTGAAGCTCATCAAGATATCGGGCATATTATTTTGTCCTTAGAAGGCGGATGAGCCAACGGCGCATAGAAACCAAAAGAAGAAAATCCATGTTTGAAATATGGCATCCTAGTTAGTGTATGATCCATAATGGATGTGTGCAATCAAATGTCCTGACAGTAGGTAAATTGCAAAATCCCTGTGTATTGGGTTTGCCTTCCGCCACCCTTCATAATGGCAGTGAATATATACGAAAAAGAAAACATAAACAACCCCTATTTGTTGACGACCACCACAAACGTTATAAGGTCCACGATTCACGGATATGCATTTGGAATGTAAGAAGTCTATATAGACCAGTGCTAGTATGCAATTGGCAAATGTCCTCGGAAGTTATAAGGCTGACATTACCGCTACCCGGGAAATGCGATGGATTCAAAAAAGTCGAGCATAAAAAGTGTTTGTTGACTTGGTTAGGAGGGGGCAATCGACGTCGTCGTCCAAATTGTGATCGATTGTCATTGGATATCTTAGGTACCAGTAGCGCGGAGATATGATCTTTCAATATTCCAAATATGCTCTGCACATCTGCGATGAGATTTCCGTCCTTGTCTTTACAGAAGGGGGGCCCTGAACTATGTCCATTAGTTCTGTTTTTAATTTTTTGGTAGAATTTTCGGCATTCGTTCTTCCTTCTGTAACTTCTTTCTTTTTCCCCTATACCGCCCAGTCGCAGGTTGCAATTGACTGAAGCGTTTCCATACGTGGAGCGTTCTTTTCAACATTTGATATGCGACGCTCTGCATCGTACCATGGTTAGTTGCGAAGCGGTTTATCAAAACCAAGTACGGCAGTTGTGGCAGTTATTATAGAGTCGGAAATGAGTTTCAACTGCGCTTTAGGACCGTCATTGGGAGTGGGTGGGTTCTGTGCCAAAAGTTGCGAGAGCTCCCTTGAGTAGGCTGTGGCTACCTCTGGTAATTGCAGCTTTCTGATGACTGGCTTTCTCTGCGTCTGGTTTCGCACGATTTTCGCTCTACTTAATCTTGTCCGAACCTTTTCTGCTACACGGGCAGTGATATTAACTACTCTCAACCTCCTCTGATCACTCGTACTTTCATTACACTGGATGAGTGCCTTCCATCAATTACCAAGTGATCAATTTGGTTCTTCGTTCTTTGATCAGTGGATACCCAAGTAGCCTTGTTGATGTATTTATGCTGGAATCTTGTGCCACTAACGACCATGTTTTTTTGCAGCGGCAAAGTCAATCAGTCGCATACTGTCGTCGGAACTGTCAGCATGTAGACTGAAATTGCCAATTGTTGGTTGAAACACATTTTCCCTGCCTACTTTAGCATTCTATCCAAGGGGTACAGATAAGACAGCTGAGCAGGTAGGTACTATGAGAACTTATAGATATGCTTTCAAAGAAGAAACGTGATAGGTGACTGGATTGCGTTGTGAGATTTTCATACTTTTGCAACCGCGTAACAAACCAAAAGTACAAATCACATCAACTGGTAGTAAATTTTGCCAAATAAATCGATTAAAAAGAGGGTTTTTCAGTGGAAAAAATCAAAATGTAATGAAGTGTTAGAGTAAAATTATTTGTGTAGATCCCAATTAACACACAAATTGTTAAAATTAAAGATTTCTCTCATTCTCTATATGTTTTCCAAGTCTTCCACGGACTTTTTTAGAACATAAAACAGCTGTTGCAAACTCTTGTTGTCTTGCTCTGACCACCCTACATTTCTTTCGGTGGCGGTCACCTCGTCTAGAGATGGCGACAATATCGAGTATTTAGCCATGAAAACGCTTCTCGAAATACCGTTCGGAACCGGTGTAAAACTGTAGGCCCAATCAGTGAGTATAAAACTAGAAAGCACACATCTCACTGGTTGTGAGAATCTCTTCCCAATTACTTCAAGGGATACCATTTTTGTTGTTGTTAGGAATTAGCCAAAATTTTTCTATGAAGAATCGTGTACTGGAATGTAGCATAATAGAGAAAGAGGTTAGTTAGATATCCAACGAATGAATTTAGAACTGGATGTAATATAATCACATAAAACTTCAATTCATTCAATTTGGTAGGAATGATCCATATGTATTCATTAAATAAACAAAAATATAAACATATCGAATAACTATCAAATAACACATACCCCAGCGCTAAGAATAAAAAAAAAACGTTTTACTTGAAGTGAAAATAGTTCCACTTGATAAATACACTTTGCATCCAAAAGCTTGCATAAACATCAATAGAAAAGTGTAATTGTTCATATCAATGTATTTTCTATACGAGAACTCGTATCATTTTTTGCTAAACCTAATTCTAAACTGAACATGTCTTCTTAGAGAGACGGAGCCTTTTGTGGGGTTTTGCTTATTGCGCGCGTTAAATAATTATTTAATCACAATTCAAAATGAGCATTCCATACAATAAACAATGAATGGTATTATGTCATTGGATTTTTGTTTAGCATTACAGTCAAGTTCAAAAGTAGGCAAAAGTTAAAAAACATCTGCGAGTACCAACAAATTTAAAAATTTTGAATTTTTTATTGGAAACAATTTTAAATTATCATCCAAGAAATGTTCTGAGGTGATTAAAGTAAAATTTGGACAAAATTCAGTTCGCGTGGATCACATTTCTCAAGGGGGTAAATGTTTAAAATTTAATAATTAAAAACTACTGTCAAACAGACGTTGTATGGGATCTTGGAAAAAAATAGGAAGATATTATAGGAAGATTACATACGGCTACTAATGTATTAACCAGTTCATGAAAGACCGTCACAATTGAAAAAAATAGTTTCGAGTAAATTGACTGATAGTTTCAAGTTGTATAGAATTCTATCCAAATGCTAATTTCAAATTTCTCTAACTCCGAAAGTATATAGGCATTGTTTGGTTGTTTTGTATTGGAACTAATTCATCTGAAAGAACTCTTCCTGGATAATACTTTGTTTGGAGTTGTGACGGTTTGGTAAGAAATGAGCGATTTGGTAAAAAGACTGTGAGACACGGAAATAATTATTAGGTTTGCATGCATACATTTCCACTGAAAAATGTGTAATATGGTGGAGAACATACCAAATTAATTATTGGTATTTTATTTTTTTTTTTCATATAAAATTCAGTTGGCCGGGCACGGCTAAAAAAACCGAAAATCGAGTAAAATATGGGGCAATTTCAGAAACCAACAATTTTTTTAATGAACCTCGCTCGCGGCCTTCGTGGTCAAAAAAAGGGGCCTGAAAATGGCTTCAAAAAAAACCAAAAATCGAGAAAAATATGAGAATTAAAAAAAAGCAAAGAGGTTTTTGGATATCGGACTTATTCCACCCTCTGGTTCCAAAAAAAAGGGGGCCCGAAAATGATTTTTATAAACTGCTCGAAAAGAAAAAAAGAATTAGAGCGTTTTAGTTGGCTTAAAAGCGAATTTCCAAAAAAAAAAAATTAAAAAAATTGAATTTTTTAAATTTTCTGCGTTTTCCGTATGATTTCTGATAATTTTCGTAAATATGTACATACATTGTTTGCCTGAAGAATTTGACATATTAAATGGAGCAAAGAAATTTCGCATTGAGGTTTCAAAACAAACATTTCTGGCTGTTTCTCCCGCTTCAAAATTGTGTTTTTCCTATGATTTTCGATAATTGCCATAAATGGGGACATGGTTTTCCTGAAGAAATTGAAATACATAGTACATATTTAATTTTTTCCACTTTAAGATATACCAAAAAAAATATTCAGTTTTACTTGTTTTTAAAGGCAAATTTAGAAAAAATTTAAAAAAAAAAATTTTAAAAAAAAATATTTATTTGCAAAGTATATGTAGGGACTACAAAAAATAAACTAAAGACACGAATTGCAGGACACAAATCAGATCAGAAATATAGGCACATTTCTACACAGAAAACAGCATTAACATCCCATTGTGCTAGATTAAATCATTATCCAAACTTTCAGGATACAGCGGTTTTAAATAAAGAAAACAATTATAAACGTCGTTATATGTTAGAAATGCTACAGATAATTAATACACCAACATTGAAAAGAATTAACTATAAAACAGATACAGATAATATAGCCCAAATGTACAGACATTTAATTAGTAACAAGTAGAACCATTTAAGCAAGAATTATTTATCATATCAATCTAATATTTTTCTTTGGGTTAATTTATATGAACTTTTTACGAACATTATTTTTGTTTGTGTAACTTCAGAAAATTTTGAAAAAAAGGCGGGAAAATTTGTTTGAACATTTTTAAATTGACATAATTTTTTCACAATTGTTAATTTTGTTTTGTTTTAATTGTTAAATATTGTTTATATCTCCTGATGATGCTACACAAAGGAGTAGCGAAATATCGAGGAAAATAAATATAACAACAGCAAATCTGACCTCAAGCTCGAAGAATATTGATTATTTAAAAATATTTATTATAAATTTTTTTTCTTTAAAAGAATTTAATATAAATTTTAGTTTTAAAAAAAAATCCCGTGAGGTTTGTGGCCGTTTTTCCTGCTTCAAAATTATCGTGTCTTTCCTGAAGAAATTGAAATATTTAATTTTCCCGACTTTAAAATGGACCAAACAAAAGATTGCGTGATTTTTTTTTAAAACATTACTTTTTTTAAAATATAACCAAACTTTTCCCTTTGTGAAGACCCGTAATCGGGAAATTTTTCGAACAAATTTACATTATTTTTTATTTCTTATTTGGAGTTCTTATTTTTTTAATTTCACCTGACCCGTTATAATATCTTAAAATAGGGTTATCTCGGTCCACAGGAGGCGCACAGCCGAAATATATATACGATCAAATTCGCGAGAATACCTTTAATTTGAGTACCCACTCTTCGTAGATGTACCTAGGTTTTGGTGATTTGTAGTGTTTTTTTGTTCAAACTAAGGGTTTCCCGTTTTCAAATGTTTTCATTGCAAACCAACTGTTTAAATGAAATAAATGACATTATTTCTAGCAAGTTTTAACCACAGCGTAATGACATCTGGAGTAACGATTTGTCTCAGTAAATTTACGAAGTTTGGTGTGGTTGCATTCGGGCGTTACATGTTGGAGAGTATTGCTGTAGTAATACCAGATAGAGGCAACGGCTCAAACCAACCAACAGGCATAGATAGGTACTTACAATAAAATATATACAATAATATATTACAATAATAAATAATAATAATAAAATAAAGGGTTTTTCAACAGAGACGCTACAAAAGTTAATCGATAGGGACAGCAAACGACGCCATATTTTTCCCCGCTCTTTTGACATTTCTTGAAATTTGGAGTCAGTGGCCTCAACTTTAAGAGCGCTACGTCCTATTTATGGTCTTCAGCGATGAGGCTCATTTCTGGCTGAATGGCTTCGTCAATAAGCAAAATATGCGTTATTGGTCAGACAGCAATCCACACGTAATCCATGACTCATAATTGCATCTCGAAAAAATTACAGTTTGGTGCGGTTTATGGGCCGGCGGCGTCATTGGGCCGTACTTCTTCCGTGATGATCAAGACCGACACATTACTGTGAATGCGAATCGCTACCGTTCAATGATAACCGAATATTTTTGGACCCAATTGGATAATATGGACTTGGAGGACATGTGGTTCCAACAGGACGGCGCCACAACCCACACAGCGAATGCCACAATCAATTTATTGGAAACCAAGTTTGGTGAACGTGTTATCCCACGAAATGGCCCAGTCGATTGGCCGCCTCGGTCGTGCGATTTGACGCCGTTAGATTATTTCCTGTGGGGCTACGTCAAGTCTATGGTCTATGCTAACAAGCCAGCGACGATTAATGAACTTCGTACGAATATCGAACGTGAAATTGCAGCAGTATCGGCCGATTTATGGTTGAAACCCGTCGAAAATTGGGTTCAGCGTCTGGACTTCTGCAAGCGTGGCCATGCAAAAGAAATCGAGTTCCATACATAATGGCATCGAACGTACTTTCACAGGAATAAATGTAGCGCTCTTATTGAAAAACCCGTTATATATTAAAAAGGTCCAAAATAAGTTTAAATTGCAGTTTTTCATCAAAACGACTTGAAAAATTTAAGTCAATAATTTTTGTAATTCCACCTGGTGTAAGTCAATTTACGTCAAAAAAAGGGCCCCACGAAGAGTGTGATATGTAAATGTGAAGTCAGATGAGAAAGATGACAGATCTAAGAGACTAGTGTGACATTACACTATGATTAATATTATCATACTTTTGTACGCTTTTCAACCTAAATACTGGGTAGAAGTTCTCTGTAAAGTAGTTGATTTGTTTAGCTATTTTTGGAAGTTATTGTAAGTTATTGCAATTTTTTCAACAGGCTTCAAATTACAAGTCAATAATAAATAAAAATAATAGTAAATAATAAATAATAGTAAATAGCACGGAGAAATTATATGAATACTATGATTATAATGCCATAAGTCAGGAAGAGGTGTATGACTCCGTTGTTGAATTCGATTTTTCGTATATTTATCGTACCTCTAATGTTAACGAACAATTAAATGTTTTTATGTCCGGTTTGGGAAGAATGCATTCTGTGGTACCTCTTAAAAGAGGAATTGTTAATCATGATGAAAATAAGTGGTTTAATTCTTCCCCTGAAATACAATTTCGCTGGAATGGAACATTTTGCAAATTGAGAAATAGCACAAAAACTTTTGTGAGGAAAATGAAAATGAACGCACATGCATCACAATTTGATATAGGTGGCGGCAGTAGGGTGATGTGGGGTCGTGTTAAAGGTAATGGGTTGTAGGAAGATGACTCATCTGTGGTTGATGTCAACGTTAGTGCTGATGACTTAAATGAGATGTTAATAAGTAATCAATTATTAAATCCTACTAATGTGGACTATCAGCGGGAAGTGAATGGATTCTCTTTTCGTAGTATATCACTTGATGAACTGATGTGTGCTTTTTCCTCTATCAAGTCCAATGCTCCGGGTAACGACGGAGTTCCACTACAATTTTTGAGAGTAGCATTTCCATGTATTTCCTCTTACTTTTTACATATCGTTAACACCATAATCATGACTCCAACGTTTCCAAATGACTGGAAATTAGCTAAAGTAAGGCCCATTAAAAACAAGACATGCGCTAATTCTCTGGATTTGAGACCGATCTGCCTATTGCCAGTTTTATCAAAGGTAGTGGAGCACGTGCTTAAGCGACAGATGCTAGACTTCTTGGATAGCGAATCTAAACTTAGCGATTGTCAATGTACATCATCACTTTTAGTTGGCCTTACAGATTCTATAAGCAAAAATTTTCATATCGGGAAAGTATGTGCTTTGTTATCGTTAGACTTGGAAAAAGCTTTTGACAGAATGAATCATGGCATTTTGATAAAAAAAAAAGCTGATTGGGAAATATACTATCGGTAGTAGTGCTTGCAATTTGATTTCATCATATATATGTGGAAGGAGTCACTTTGTATCTGTAAATGGAATGTCGTCAAATGTTTTACCTGTTAAAAGTGGAGTCCCTCAAGGCTCAGTTCTTGGCCCACTCCTTTTCATTATGTTTGTCAATGACCTTTTTAGTGGTTTAGGTGAGTTTTGTACAATGTACTCCTACACTGATGATGTTCAAATTGTATTCAATGGCGATCGAGATTATTTGGACGTCATGCAAGCCAAAGTAGATTACACATTACATAAACTAAGCTTATGGATGTCTAATATTGGAATATTTTTTTCTCGCAGCACGGCGACAATAAATTAAATTTGGTTTATAATGGTGTGGCTATAGAATTCGTTGATAATATTAAATGTTTAGGGGTTATTATTGATAGCAAATTAAAATTTGACCTTCACGTGAACATGGTAGTTAAATGTATCTATAATTGTCTTCGTAGTTTGTATAATAGTGATCTCATTTTACCTCGAGCTGTAAAGAATGTATTGGCGCATTGGAATGCCACATTTGTGGGTAGTAGTCCTCATTGTAGTAGTTTATCTATCTTATTTAATTTTGTTTAACTATTTTTTTGAAGAATATTGTAATTTATCTCTAATTGGCCACTAGGCTTCTAATTACAAGCCAATAAAGAAAAAAAAACTGAAAAGGTGGAGCGCAGTTGTAGTGCGTCTAACATCAATAATATTATTACTGAGAGAATAAAATGCTTCTAACTCGTTCAAAAAGAGTTACTGGATATTTTTACGGGAAAAGTACGTAGACAGACCTATTATTCGAATGCGCAATTAAGACGGTCACATTAATCGAAACCGAAGTTTTTTGCGCTACGATCCATACAATAGACGTTTTTTTTTTGACCCACACAATAAATACATTCCGAGTTTTTATTTTTATTTTTTTATACAACAGAACAATATGTTTTGTTTTTTTTGTAATTAACGTTTCTGAAGATGGAACTCACGCGACTTGGTAATTTACTGTATGTGCTCAAGTGATTGTTTATTGGTTTTATTGTGGTCGTCTGCTGTTCATTATTGAACATTTAGTCACTCAATAATCGACGTCTTAAGACTCATTGGCATTATAGTGACTATGGAAATAAACCCTTAAGCTGTTGTTGAAGCTAAAAGAATAGTTTATATAAAATGCTAAATATCCGTCAACTAGTGCTTTAATTTTAATCGATTTTTAATAAAAGGTAATTCTGTAAGATGAGATTTTTCGTTTTTTTAGTTTTTTTTCGTTTTTTCTCGTTTTTTTTTCGTTTTTTTTGGGTGTTCAAAAGTGTGACAAAAAAGTGTGACAGAGTCAGTGAATCAGCGATGAGCGTAACTCTTTAAGAAGATAGGCAAATATATTTTTGCTTAAAAGCATATCCCAAATAACATCAAAGAGTGAGAACTCTTTGTCGATTGGAAAGGCATGTACCCGAAACATTTTCTTTGTAGACTAAACTATATGACCTGTATTAAAAAAATTAATATATGTTTTTTAACACAAATCTCTGCTAGAAGCGAGTTGGAAAACAAATTCCTAGCACCAAACACGTAATTTTGTTAGAAAAAATAAACAATAACCATAAACAAACTAATGTCGAGTCTAGGACTCGGATAGTGTTTTTACATTCACATGCACCCCCATTAACAGACCCGATAAGAAACAAGCAATCATTTAGGAAAAAATGCCAGTTCTGAACTTATTTAAACCTTTCCAGGCAGAAGTAATGCAAGCATTGGCAAACCCATGGATTAACACCGATTACAACGCCGAAATGATGTAAATGTTCCCAGTGTTGTCAACAACATTTTTAATATTTCAACCAGGTGGAATTGTGTACCTGGAGATCAACCCATTTCTGATAATTCTTACTTTATGCTGAAGATGAAGTGTACGAGCTTAAATTTTGTATTATATTAACTCTTTGAAAACACTTACAACCATAATACAAGATGTAAACCCATCAGAGTGAAGAAAATATCATACAAATTGCTGCGGGACCCTAGGGACATTTCCGTTCGTTTGAGGATGCCGAAACCACAGTGCACAAGAGGGTTATAATCGCCTAATTCCCCATACAAAGTGGCAGGGGTAACTGGGCATAAGTCAAGTATATACATATATAAAAATACAAATGGTCTGTGATGATTTCCAGATTCGAAATTATTAACCAAATCCCTATTATATTAGTATGCACCCGTTTTTTTTTGTTGAGGGTCGAGATTTAGAATAAACTTAGAGACGATTATAATATTTAATTATATTTTTAGTCTGCCGACTTACTTTAGGTATAAGCAGTTTAATTTTTCATATAATACGAAAGGTCGTATAAATAAATCATCACTTTTAATAAGCAGCTCTCATTAAAAATACAGCATATTTGCATTGGAGGCACCGGATGGCCGGCAGTATTGTATCGAATAGCCAGCAACTATTACAACTTATTCTCCAATATTTCTCGCTATTAGTTTTCATGTTTTCCAAGATAATTCAAATTTAATTTTCTTTTAATTGGCGTATTCAATGTAATTGTCTTTAGCACACATATGTAAGTATCAGCCACAAAGTACAACCTTGGTACCTTGGAACGAATTTGCGCCCAGAACAAAATAAACATAAAGTAAATATAACAATAAAAACATAGATGAGGCAATAAACAAAAGCAAACAATAAACCTATTCGTACACTACAATTGAAAACCGAGAGAGAAACCTGTTGGGTCTGAAGTTACTAAACAACTTCCACATTTTCCGTTGCAGCACCATTGCCTTGGATGGAATGGATCATCACAAAATGCCAACAATGCACAATTTCATCTCTCCAACTTACTCACCCACCTAGCTCCAATTGTCGTCATCAAATGTAATCAATTGATTAAATTTGGTTTTGGTTTTTTTATCAAATCAATTATCTTTCATTGTTTTTTGTTTACCACTGGGACTATTATGTCTTGTGTCCGATTGGCAATTAGAGGAGTAACAGGTATACTGCAATAATTTGTTGAATGCGTTCATTTCCTCACACTTATTTACCTTGTCGCGGCCTCCATAGGTATCAATTATTTCACAGAACTCATTTAAATATTTTTCATGCGGCATTTTTTAAAAATAGTTTCTACTTTCGAAATTAACAACTTAATTTTACACAGCACCGCACAAAGTCACCTCACCGCACAATTTCAGACAACTAAAATATTTTTAAGTAACAGCCTAAGATGTATTTATAAGGTGAAACTAGTAGAACAGCAAATACAACAAGGCAACAAATCAATAGGCATTTTCATTTTTCTTGATCAACACTAGTTGTCAAACTGAGCATAAATGTAAACGTAAAAAAAATGTAAACAATAAACTACGAAACAAAATACCATGATGAAAATAATCAGGTGATTGCAGGAGGATTGTGTATGGATTAGTAATACAGAGTTCTGTCAAACTAAGTTGATTTTTCTATTTTTTTCTTTCTTTCTTTAATTGTACAAGCAACTTTTCATTTAATTAACTAAATCAGTACGTGGTCAAACTGCATTAATATCGAATTTCTTGAAATCTGTTAAGTATTTATTAAATAAACAAACAAATTAGATTACATTTGACAGAACTCTGTATAACGACATGAAAAAACTTCGATCAGCTGTTCTTATAACACAACTACATATTTCAACCATGCAAAATACATTAAAAGTAGACAATAGGAGACAACCAATAATATAAGAACAATAAATCAGCTGCGTTAGTGATTCCACCTTATAAATACATTTTATAACAGCTGCTATGGTGGTGTTCATTACACTGGGGTTTTTTGGGTTTGGGTTTTTTCATTTTCAAACCGGTTTCGCAATAGAGGTTTTAATTAAATAAAGTAAATCGTTGTTAATAAAATTTAATAGAATCATCTTGAAACTAAGTGACAAATAATAGATACAAACTGGAGAGATGTTAATTTTATGATAATAAAATTAAAAACTGTGTAACATTTTAAAAGGTTCTAAACATTTATTTTAAAAATTATTCAAGTTTAATGTAAAAATATTGCAAACAATTATTGCATTTTCATTTGGAAGTAAAATTCTATTTTTCTATGGAAAAATTCAAACAGTACCAATTGGGTTTTCCATTTCTTTAGAATATTGCCTGTATAATTTAAATTTTTTAGGAACAAATTTAAACCCAAAAGTTTTTACAATTTTCTTCTCAATATTTAAAGTAGAACTAAAATGTTTTTGGAAAGATACGTCTTTTGCAAAACAAAAAACCAAATTTAAAAACACGATGGAACCTGTTGGCCGAAGAGAATATTTTTCAGAAAACCGGTGATTGGTGGATGGCCAAAAAACGGTGGAAAACCGCCCATCTCCTTTAGAAAAGCAGAGGTTTTATCTGCTATCCATTGTAAAATAAAAAGGTAAGCTCGGTATAACAGCTGATTTAAATTTTGTTCTCTTCGTTAGTTGGTTCTTTCTGTCAAATTCACATGTTTTGTTTCTGTACTTCTTTTGTTTACAATTATTGTTGGAAATTTCTTGTTCAATGGGATATTTTCAAGATGGAGCTGAAGGCAATAATTATAACATTTGATCCCAAATAAAATATACCGTGCGAGATGTATTTAGAGCAGGTGATAGCATCAACAGGCATTTTGTTTTGTTTAGTGGGCCGATGATGTACAAGTCAACACAAACGTATACCAACAATAACAGTACACCAAAAAAGCACATAACCAAAATACATTTGAATTTGAAAGTGGGGAACACAACGACATGAAAAAAACAAAATTAGTTGCTCGAATAGCACAACCTGGAAATTATTCAATTTTTGTATTGAAAAAATGTCCCACAGTGTTGAATAAACGTCAGTGAATGTTATGAGAAACGTCAATGAGAGTTACAAAACGACAACACAGCACCTAGTGGCAGTACTTGACAACGCCTGTGCCATATCTACTTATTTCCTTTATCTATGTTGTTGGTACAAAGACGATTTACAATTAGACGACCAGAAAATGTGCGCAACTTGGCAACCCTTTTAAAAGAGAACCAAAAAGTACTAGGAGTTCACTCAAACGCATTTCTCTCTCGCGTCATATCTTGCTTATTTCATACTTTTTGCATAGTTTATGTAATTTTACTTCAACATTGTTGGAATTTGTATAGTTATATACAATAACACTATCAAAAAGGTGCTCGTGTATTGAAATATTCAATGAAGAGAGTAAGAGAGAGAGTAGAAAAGTACTAGGGTTTCACTCGTTTTGTTTGTTGGCATTTGAGTGAAGAGAAATTTTGACTGTCTACTTGTACATCGTTTTTGGTTGGTATACAAATGTGTTGAATTTGACATGGGGAGAGGTGTTGGCCACAATTCCAACAATAAGCGTGTTTATATTTCTCGCTAAACTAATTATTCGACGACTTCGTATGGTGAGCCGCTTAAAATCGCTTAGCTCTCCATACAAAGTGGTCGAAAAATTAGTTTAACAGAGAATAAAAAGGCACGTC
This sequence comes from Phaonia tiefii, assembly GCA_963931995.1. Taxonomy (NCBI): domain Eukaryota; kingdom Metazoa; phylum Arthropoda; class Insecta; order Diptera; family Muscidae; genus Phaonia; species Phaonia tiefii. Next base: position 142,219,591 of record OZ008367.1, on the reverse strand, counting down.
AAATGTCTACTGCGATTACAAGATTATTCTACCCAGAAAAAATGTGTTGTTTTTACCTTATTGTAGTTTTTGACTAGTGCAAGTACAAATATATTGGTAGATACAGTATGACTACAAATACATTAAGCAAAAAACAACAGGAATTTTGTTTTTGCTCAGTGTTGGTATTGTGTCAAGTCAGCTGATTGAAAAACAATGAAAAATAAAAAAAAATTGGAATAAGTGTCATTTAGAAAATTGTGTTTTATTTTATATTTTGAAAGCGTTCAACTGTGAAAGTTATAACGTTTCTATGTGATTTTTACAGAGGAACAGCAGTTGTTGGCGAAAGGGGGGTTGCGGACACAATGTAAACACACTTTGACGTAAGAGAAAAACTCGCCCATGGTACAATAATATCTACATGGTAATAGCACGGCGCGTTTTTGCTGTTGTAGGCAGCAACAACAGGCATTTTGTTTTTGTTCCATTCGCATCAGCTGTCAAACTCTACACAAATACATACCAACAACACAAGAATGCAAAAGAGTAAAAAACAAAATACATGTGAGTGTGACTGCCGAAGCGAAGAACGTCATGAAAAAAATGATAACAGCTGTTCTTACGACTTTACCATGAACATATTATTGTACCATGAACTCGCCCATACTTACTCCAGGAAAAAGTTAAATCAGCTGGGCTAATGCTTCCATAGACGAATATAGTATAGACACATTTATTCTCTCAATAAACTAAACGTCATAGGTATGGTTGCAAGTAAACATTGGATGGTGGAAAACATGGGTTCAATAATACCAGATAGAGGCAATAGTAAACAACCGCCAAGAAACTAACAACAACCGCATTTCGTGTTTTTGTGGCAAACTAGTTGTGTTAAATACAATGCAAATATATATCAACGATAAAAGTCAACAAAAAAGTGCAAAATACGGTTATATTTTTCAGTTCTACACCAAAACGACATGAAAAAGTTAAGTGAACATATTTTGCAACTCCACCTGGTGTAAGTTAATTTTAAATTTAACTTCCCTCATTTCTACGAACCTACGACGAAGAGTGTGAAATGAAACGTCAGATGAGAGAATAAATGTTTCTATACTATATTCGTCTATGGTCAGGTGCATGGTAAAATAAGTAAGGTAAATTCGTTAGAACAGCTGATTTGAACATTTTTCTTGCTTAGGTGTGTCTCTTATTTCAAATTCACATGTGGTTTGTATTTGTACCTTTTGTTTACTTTTACAGTAGATACATGCATGTAGAAAATTTGACAGATTATGGACACCAAACAAAAACAAATTGCCTGTTTTTGTTGTAACAATTGCTACTGCGTTTACCTTACTTATTTTACCATGGTCAGATGAGAACAATGGCGTCTCTATACATCATTACACTATGGACAGAACAGAAAAACAAAAATGTCAGGCAATGCTGGCATCCTTCAAATCTGCATTACAAACATCGTTTTCTTCGGGTGACCATCTGAAATGATTTTCCAAAAGGGAATATTTAAAAAAATGTATGAATGTTAAAAAATGTCGTGAAGAATACTATTTGTGGCAACGGATGTGTAGCACAGCACGTATCGACGTCCAGTTGAACCTAATTTTGTGATGGGTAGCGCTCTCCGTTGACGGTGATAGCAATGCCATCATCGTCTTCCAATAATGTCGCTGGATCACAATCCAGACCAAAAACTTACTTACTGTCAGCATTGCCGGAAGAGAACCCTCATTTTGATAATAAAGTTGTATCATTCGCACGTGTTGCTCGACACTCTATCAGGTATAGTCGTTTAAATATGTGATGACCATGTAATTTTTTGTTTCACTTGTCAAAATCATATGTATTTAGTTTTTATACTTTTTTGTATTCTTGGATTGGTATATATTTGTGTGGAGTTTGACAACTGAAACGAATGAACGAAAATAAAATGTCTGTTGTGGTTACTTACAATTACAACAACATCTGCTGATACCATGTGTTTGTTGGTACTGGCTAGAAACGTGTTGCCGTAACGCAATTTTTTCCGTTATTTGGCGCGTTTTAGGGTCCAAACAGAACTTCAGACGACGACAAAAAACTCCCCAACGTCTAAACGAAATGGGAGAGAGATCGTCTGGCGACTTCAGTTTATTTTTTCTCTCTGTGTCGCGTATAGTTGCGGGTCTTTTCTGGAATTTCTTTGAAAGTTTGGAAACAATGTTATTGATGTGCAAAATTTAAATTATTTTTTCAGCCTTTAAAATTTGTTCATTCACTTTAATTGTATTGTGTTTAACAATAAATCATTTTCATCCCTTTTCTTTAATTTTTTTTGGATTCAGATTTATCATAATATGTTTATGTTGGTTGCTCTTATGATTTTGGTGAAAATGTGGCAACTCCATTCTATCAATTGAGAGGATTCGTGAGAGCGCCGTCAAGAAATTAGAAAGATTCTATTCCAGCGGCGAGTCGTCAGCCAAAACGGATTTTCGTGGCGATTATCCCTGCCATAAGAAACCTATGTAAAAAACATCGTCGTGTGTATCGTGTTTGATTATGTTTGGACTCTTATAAATCATTCACACTGGCATTGATTTTCTTGATTTTGCTACTTTTGTTGACTTCAAGCAGAAATCAGGAAAATTTTCTTGATTTCCCATATGTTTTGACAGACGACAAATCGGGTACTTTTTTTCTTATTTGTCTAGGAATCAGAAAAAAATGCTTGATTTGCTTCATGCATCGCAGTTTTATCTCACACTACGAACGAATAGTACGATATTATGCAACCATTTCAATCATGGCGCATCGATGCGGTGTACCACTAGAATACCCGACTTATTTATTTATCGTAGTTCTTAGGTATTTATTGTTTGTCAAACATATTTTTTATACTTTTTTGTTTAATTTTATTCCTGGAATACATTTGTGCTGAATTTGATTGTGGAAAAATACCAGACAAAGCAAAATGCCTATTGTTGTCCGCTTTTGTCCGTTTGTTGTCGTAGTAATACTACCTCGTCAATGCGCCTTGACTTTAAAAAAAATCCCAATCACCCGGTTCAGACAGGGCAAGTTTCCTTTCTCATTTCTCTAGTTTATAGGAGAGAGGTGAAAGGAAGAAAACGGGGTACAGACTTGCCCGTACTCTTATTTCGTTTTGTTTTCTCATCCGCAATTTTTTATGCGAAGTTAGCTGCAGATGACAATTTGACATTGCTTTTCATTTTATGTTTCGGTCATAAAATTCTGGATAATAAACAAAGTACATAAGTGTTTTGTTTGATGTTGATAGGAAATAAAGGTTCTCCTATGCAATCAATTAATGTCATTATTATTATTATTCCTTTCACTTAAATTTTTTCCACAAATATAAAAATTTCCCTTCAGAATAAAATTTTTTCATAATTGAAATAAAATGGATTGTCATAAAAGAAAGAACGTGGAAGCAAAATAAAGCAAAAATTTCTCAAGCAAACTTTCCCTGTGTGAACATGAAAGCAAGTTCAAAAGAGATTTGACAATAGCTAGAGCAAGTAAACTTGCCCTGTCTGAACCGGGTGAATGCGAACACTTCGGGTTTTGTTAGGACTTTTGATACGAAATCGGGAAAATATTTTGTAGTGCGAATGAGCTATTATGCTGGAGTTAATGGCGACGTCGTTGACGGCGTCTCAACGCCGAAATTGTGGTGTTCGGCGTAAAATTTCATGTTGCTGTTAATGTCAACGCCGTCGACGACGTTAACACAGCTGTGTACTACTGCATTCTTACGGCGTTGAGATTAACTGCTCTCATACAAGTTCATACGATTCAACTTTTTTTTGACATTTGACGCCGTCAACGATGTCGACATTAACTCCAGCAGTATGTTTTTGTCTGAGAAACGCCGCAACGACGCCGAAAAAGTTGAAACAGATTGAACTTTTTCAGCGTCGAATGTCTTACGGCGTTGAGATTAACTGCTCTCATACAATTTCATACGATTTAACTTTTTTTTGACATTTGACGCCGTCGACGACGTCGACATTAGCTCCAGCATTAGGCACTTTTTGGCTACTTCGACGGCGCGTATCGTTCCTTCAGAGTTGGTATCACTGATTCCAATAGCGGCATTAATGCAAACGTGAAAGCAGAGAAATTTTTGCTCAGCGCAAGTTTCCCTCGCACCGTTGCATGAGGCACCAGGTAAAGTTGCTCAGTTGTGCTCAAAACCATATCAGCTGACCAAGATGGATACATAAGGTGGTAGCAGTAGCAATTGCATGTATTATGTATGTGTACTTTTTCTACTGTTCTAGTGCTATCACCTTATTTATCCATACTAATCAGATGACAACGAAATGTCAAAAGTTTACACGCAAATTCGCCTCGAAAACTTTCCAATTTTGAGCAAGTCGCTTTGTATGGGAAATTTGTTTGTTTTGACGTTTGCTGTGCAAGTTTACGACGTTTTCGAGTTTACGAGGTTCTTTCGAGCTTTCATGAAGACCACTAATGTTCTCACCTTCCTAATACATACCAGGGATGGTAAAGTTGGTACAATTGTACTTTGTTTGATTCAATTTAATCCAGCTATCATATAAATATACTTCACTACACAGAAAAAATAAGAACCGGTAATATTGCCCAGTTAGGGTTTGGTGTTTTTTGACAAGATGACAAGAAATCGTGGCATTATTGCCTAAATCAAAAAAGCTGCTGAATTTGCATATGAATGTTGGCAAATTTCCTATTTCCCGATTAAACACCGTGCGATAGAGCGAGACGAATATAAACCTCAAAAAATTTTCTTTTCAAATAATTTTTGAAAAGAAAAACAAAGCAAAAATGTTGCCAAAGTTTCTAAGCGTCCGTTTAAATAATTTTCTGAAAAAAGGGTGAATTTACAAATTTCATAAAGAAATATAAGTAAAAATGTAATCTGCATGTGTTTTTAACAAAGAATAAGTTCTACTGGCCAAAAGTCTATATTGTATAACTTTTGTAAATGGAAAGTGAGTTGTATTGCTTGTGTCTCTTATATATTGATCAATGGAAAAGTTTCGAACATGTTTTAATACATCATTTTAAATTTAATTTCTCTCATTTCTACAAACCTACGACGAAGAGTGTGCAATGAAACGTCAGACGAGAGAATAAATTCATAGACGAATACATACATAGATACATTTATTATCTCATCTGACGTTTCATTTCACACACTTGTGGAAATAAGAGAAATTAAATTTAAAATTAACTTACTCCAGGTGGAGTTACACAATATGTCCACTTAACTTTTTCATGTCGTTTTGGTGTAAAACTGAAAATTGTAAATGTATTTTGCACTTTTTTGTTGACTTTTATCGTTGGTATACATTGTATTGTATTTAACACAACTAATTTTCCACAAAACACGAAATTCGGTTGTTGTTCCTTTGTTGGACGTTGTTTACTATTGCCTCTATCTGGTATTATTGAACACATGTTTTCCACCATCCAATGTGTACTTTCCACCGTACCTATGACGTTTAATTTTGAGAGAATAAATGTATCTTTGTTTGTATACGTCTATGAATAAATTACTGTATCCTAAATGCCTCTATTCTCTGAGCGTTCAAAAAGTACACAAAATATTTTCGATTAGTATACTGAAATGACAATGTCCTTTTCCATCCCTGATAATACTGACAATTCATCACTGCTCTTTCAAACAACCGTGAAGGAAAACAAAAAATTTGTCAAAATAAAACATTAACAATTAAGCGACGTCTGGAAGTAAATGTTTAAGGAAGAAAGATATTAATATTTGTATAGCAATTTCACAGAAAGCTTCAGCAAATGAATGTACAAAGTAATCATCATGCTTCGAGCCCATTGTGTAGTGGTAACAAATCGAAGAAATCCAAAAACGATTTACTTAGGACAGCGGTTGGTCTCTATCTGAAGCAAAAGAGTTTTGTGGTAAGTCTGGGTGAAGGCATTAATCGTACGCAGGATAAGGAGAATTTATTGTCTTCCTTGCAGGGATCGGAGAAATTTCGCAAATCCGACTTCTCTCTGTTGCAGAACAAAAAGAATTTTGTTCTACAAAAAATGATTGATACCGACCTGCATGGCGGCAACTCGTTTGTGTACTCAAATGTGTTGTGTTTGACGAACAACTATAATATGGTGGATCAACAATTTGGCAGGTAATTTTTAAGGGATAAATGGGAAACATTTGGGCTTGAGTTTAACCGTCACTTCGCTTCATCTCTTCTAGGTTTTCCCAGTTTGTTGAATGCCAGCAGGAAGAGTTTCGCATGGAATTAAAACGATTCTACGCACCCATGTTGTGTCACTTATATTTGGAGTTGATAAAGGGGCGGGAAATAAAGGCCGCTGTAGATTTTCTAAGAAAGTACTCACATTTAGTAGCTGCAGTGGAAACGTATGAAGCTCCTTTTCCAACCAAAATCAATGGATGTTCCGTACCGTCCGTGGAGGTTAACGCAGACGCCGGCTGGCAGCATTTGAATATACGATTTACGCGCGAATCGTTTGCTGAAGAAGATCCTGAACTAGATTTTTTTATGAAATTGATACAAAAATTCTCAGGCTGTCAAAAGCTTGATACGTTAGAAATGGACCCCGAAGTGGCACAATTTAGAAGTTCCAAATACGAAATCCATACCAGCGAAGCTGTTGTAAATTTGTTGAAGTCATTTTTAGAGAGACGTGGACATGTTTTGATACTAAATCTTGTAAATACCTGGATACACGTGCACATCTTGGATAATGAGATTAAGCATTTGTCAGAAGAAGCCGTCTTTATGCCGCTGGAAGAGCATCAAGAAGACGATGATGAGGAAATGCAAGTAGTAAAACAAAAATCGCATTCTTCGCCCACAGAAAGATTAGCGAATAAAAGAGCAGCCGAAGAACCTGCTGAAATGCACATTAAAACAGAAATTAATGGCACAGAGCGCACATCCTCAATGCATAAAGATATCGGGCACAATGTCAAAGAATGTATGAAAAATTTGAGAGAATCTAGGGATCAGATGCTGAAAACCCCATTAGAGTTTCCTCGGGTTGTAAAGATATCAGATAAGAATCAAGGGTGAGTAGTTTTTTTTATATATTGTACTTTATTAAATTTGTATACTTCTTGGTTATGTTTAGTTTAACCTCAGCCACTTTGGATCCCTTGGAGTGTCATCTAGTGGCTGGTTTCAATAATTCCGTCATTCAATTGTGGCAAATGAACCAGCATTCATCAAGAGGCATAAACCGTTACAACCGCTTCAATTCTTCACAATGTCGATGGGACCTGAATAATTTCTGTGAAGAGCAAGAAGATGAAATGGAGGAAGATATCAAGGAAAAACACAGAAAGAGGGATTTGGAAAACGATTACATCAAGGAGAAATACTACGAAAAAAAATACGGAAACAATTCATAGTAAGAACAAATTAAGATGTAATGAGCCGAAGTCACATTATGAAGAAGTTTCTGTCAGGCTCTAAACTAGAACGATTTACTTGGAAATATTACATTCTTTCTAAAACAAGCATTAGTGATTACATACTTAATTCCCTTTCTATAATATATATTGTTATATATCTTAACATAAATTATTTTCTACTTAGCAATTCTTATGGCGGTGTGTACTTAAGGGGTCATGGAGCTGGTGTTACTGATGTGCGCTTTTCCAATCATTATCCAATCCTTTACAGTACTTCAAAAGACGCAACTATGCGTTGTTGGCGTTCGGAAAATCTTCATTGTTCAGCAATATATAGAGGACATCGACACCCCATTTGGTGTATGGATGAAAGTCCAGTGGGGATGTACGTGGCCACTGGCTCAAAAGATCTTACAGCACGCTTATGGTCACTCGAAATGGAATTTCCTTTAATAACTTATGCGGGGCACACACAGGATGTTGAGGTAAAATTTACAAATTTTATATTAACTACTAGCAGAAAGTAACCATTTTATTTTCAGTGTTTGGCTTTTCATCCAAATGGCAATTATATTGCTACAGGGTCAGCAGATTTTTCCGTGCGCCTCTGGTGTGTCACCAGCGGTAAATTAATGCGTGTCTTTTCGGACTGCAAGCAACCCGTGTGTTGCATTTCCTTTAGTCCTGACGGGAAAATGTTGGCAGCCGGTGGTGAAGAATCGAAAATACGACTATTTGATCTAGCTGCAGGCTCACAATTAAATGAACTTAAGGATCACACAGCCACCGTAACCAGTATTGCTTGGAGTTCAAATGGTCGACATTTAGTATCGGGTTGTCGTGATGGCAGTCTAAGGGTATGGGAAGTTAAGAAGCTAACACCTATGAGGTAGATATGCAACAAAAAACCTGCCAAATATTTTCTAATTCTTTTTACCTTTTCAGTGAAAGTAGTTCTATGTCATCCTCTTCTTCCTCTTCCACTTTGAACCGTGTGCTTGCATTACCCACCAATTGCCAGCGTTTGGTTAACGTTATTTTTAGTAATAACGATACTATTTCATGCTTAGGAAGTTAAGTATTATATTGTGTAAATAATTTGTAGTTTTAATGCATTAATAATTTAAATGAATATATTGTAAGACTGTTTTATGTTGCAACTGCAAATAGTTTTGGAAAATAAACATAAATAACACTAACTTCCTATTAAGATGAGTTAATACAAATGGTATCGCATAGAAAATATTTTATAAATTGGATCTTCGGGGTGCCATTCGTGTCGGCCAATGTATAATAATATGTTATACTCATTACTCCAAAATAACAAGCGATACGTGAAAATTGGGTAGCCTATGCTATGGAGAGAAACTGCGAGCCACGAATCCGATTGTTACATTTGTTTAAGTGTAAGTGTTAAGCTACAAGAGCAGGCGTTGGATTTACGCTGTCTGTTCTACATTCCGATGGGAGTCCATTTCCGGAAAATACGTGCAAATACGTGCGCAATCAGGTACTGATGACTCAGTACCCCCAAGCAGCATGCGTTACAAATCACCCAAACTCAGGATTAAATGATATGGCATGAGACCTCGAACTTCCGAAAGAAAAATAGGAGATTCTTGAATCACGTTACAAGAGATCACAATTTCTTAGAAAATAATGTCAATTCAAATGTCTTCTGCAACCGGTATAAGCCATTCTCCCATTATTTTACAACTAAAGACGTATTTTACAACTAAAATGCCCAGACGTAACCCTCATTCTCAACATTTTGCGGGAGAAGCAAAAAATACCTTATAAAATCACAATTATTTTATTTTTAAGCGCATTTTTCCACAGCTTACCTTAGGAACTTGTGGATATATGTAGATTTAATCAATCTAAAGAATAATTTTGATTTTTTGAGGATACGTGGGTCAAGCATCAGGCAAGATACCATTAAAGTAAATTAATATTTTCTTCTTACATGTAGAAAAGGAATAAGAAAACAGTTTAAATGAATTCGGTAAATAGTTCCAAATACGATAGACTCTTACAAAAAATTAATGTTCAAAAACCGAAAGATGTACTAGGGGTATATTTATCTGGATATTACGTGTAGAATTTATAAATGAAAATGCATTTACCAGAATTGTTGATAAAAATGAAGTAAAATACGTTGGTTTAGATAATCATGAAAAGCACATCCTAAAAATTCAGGCATAAGTTCAGTAATATGGTCATGTTCCCGTACTCCTACATTAAAAACAACGTACAATCTTTCTGACAATTCTTTCAATCCTATCAACGTTGTAGGACCAAGTCCCAGAAAATACTTCAATGCCATAACTAAGCCGAGACATTAACAAAGAATGAGCTAAGTGATTTATCAGATGCCTTGGTGTATAAGCTTTTAGGGAGTATAATCTTCTTAATGTGAGACAAACTGTGTTTGCAACAGAATTAATACGATTATCGAAATTAAGATAAGGGTCACGAGTCACACCAAGGCACTTAGAGAATCAACAAAGTCAATTTCCTGGCCATTAATAAGAATTCTCGGGTAAACAATAATATGGTAACGTGAATGAAAGTATACAGCTTTTGTCTTTATTGAGTTGATCTGAAGACAATTTAAATGCATCCAATTCGATACAGAATCTCTGTCTCTGAATTATCTGATCTAGAAGCAGATGTACATAATAGTAATATATCATTTGCAAATACATACGGCTGACAGCAATTTGTACTCATTACCGGAATACAATCATTCAGGTAGGTTAGAAAAGGTATGGGACTCTTCCTGTGGCACCCCAGAAGTAACAGCACCAACACTAGAATTTAATCCATTGAAAGAAACGTATTGTGTCCGGCCCAATAGATAAGATTAAACTAATTTACAGGCTGATTTTGAAAATTTAAATTTATCCTGCAATTTGTTTATAAGAATACGGTCAAAAGCCTTCGTGAGGTCTAAGGAGACTAAAGTAAAATTTTCACGTATATCAAGTCGTTGCCTGATAGAATCAGTAAGGGAGAGAAGTAAAGATGTGGTGTTGTGATTTTTTCGAAAATCATATTGATTCGGATGAATAAGTGAGAAAAGCTCACAGTGTGATATTTGTTCTTTCATCAAATTCTCGAGGATTTTCGACATTAATATGCTTAATTAATTATTAATATGCTTATCGGCCTTAAATTGTCATTATCGCAACGACCATTCTTTGAAATTGGGACAAATTTGGAAACAGTAAAAATAGTATTTATTAAGTGAAGTAGCAGAGGAGAAATTAACGGAAAAATAGTTTGTATGAATTTAAGCATTAGACTTAATAGAGTTCACCGCGAGCAATAGATCATGATGAGTTATTTGAGTAAATGAAAATGAATGATGGTTCTCAACAAAGTTATCAAAATTGAATAAGTCATTTTAATCAGTGGCCAGATTATTCAAGAAAGCTGTAGCAGTCGATTCTATATCAGATACATCATGTACAGGGTTTTCACGACCAACACCCCCTAGCTTCCGAATTTTAGTCCACAACTGAGAATTGTTGGACCCAGCAAACAACCTCTCACCATACTTTTGATGAGTTTTTCTAATAATTGACTTATGGGTCGATTATCGATAGCAACCGAACCTCAGTTGCGTTGTCAGTTGCCAAAAAGTTATTACATATGGCGACTGGCAACTGACAGCTAGCAACTTCAGTTGCTTGATAGTTTCTATATTCTCTATATTTTTCTGTAATTTCGACCTTTTTTTTATGAAGTTTTGAGCTGCGCCCGAACTCCGGCAATTTAACCCTAGTAGCCATGTGTTTGCCCTGAAATCACAACCTGTTGCTCCAGTGGACTTTTGTTCCAAATGAGCGCATCGTGAGTTGAACCAGGATGTCTGGGGTCAACATACCCGATTCTCATTTCGTAGTCGCACATCTACAATTAGATCATTGTTATGAAAATAATTACAATAGTATTACAACTTACCAGCAAAATAATCAAACTAAACTAGCCTTTCCTATTTATGTATAAATGGCGAACTTCTTCCTTCGTTCCAATGATACGTACGTGTCTCCCATCTGTACTCGTACATCCGATAACACCAGGAAACTTCGTTTTATAATAAAGCCGGATTTTATTTTTGGGTATTTTCTTCCTCCGTCATTTTTGAAATAATGCACATCTGTTTCAATTAGATGCCCAACAACAACAAGCCATGCCAAGGGTGAAGTCGTTGCCATGGGACTTTTGGAAATTTTCCTCCGCAAAAAACCTTGAAGCTGCACAAAATTTTAAGAGCGGAGGTATTGCTGTCGTCCGATGACTTCGTTTGAAGTCATTTTCCAAAACATCAACTAAATATGTACACTATTCCTTTTTTGGAAGGCGAAAATATGAAAATATGAAGTGTCAAAACTCTGTTATCGACGGGAAACACTGTTACCTATGGCAACTGGCCAAAGTTGCCATAAATAATACTAATTTTTATAACTGAGGTTCGGTTGCTATCGATAATCGACCCATTAGCTTTATTCCTTAGTCTACAGTAAGTCTCCAATTTTCAGCCGTGGTGTTTCTAGAAAATAATATAATAACGATGTCGTATTATTAGGTAAATGCAAGTGAGTAGGCAGACAATTGTGAATAAGGCTAAGACCACGTCTTGAAACTAAAGATCTAAAATCATTGGATTTAACAGAATCAAAAAGGTTAAAATTAAAGTCTCTCATAACAACTATATTAGAAAAACTATCAAGTAGATCACCATGCAAACTTTCAAAAGCATATACACATCCACCGTCGGTGACCGTCGGTGGTGCAATGGGTAGTGTGCGCGCCTCTTGTACAGGAGATCCTGGGTTCGATCCCTGCTCCAACCACCTTAAAATTTCTTTCGACGACGGTCACCTCGCTTAGTGACGGCGACACTATCGAGTATATAGCCATGAAAAAGCTTCTCAAAATACCGTTCGGAATCGGTGTAAAACTGTAGGTCCCAATCAGTGAGTGAAAACTGGAAAGCGCACAGCTCAGTGATTGTGAGAAGTTCTCCCCGGTCCCTTCATGGGATGTAATGGGAAACCATTTATTTTTTTATTTTATACACATCCATTTAGCAAATAAACAACCCCAACATTCATAGAAGCTCCATTACCAAAAATTTCAACAAATAATGATTCACAAACAACGAACTGCTCGACTCGAAAGACGATTTTGTAACGCAATTGATTTGAAATGCATAAACAAATACATACACCAGCCCTTCTAGGTTGACCATTTACACTCTGATTAGGATTAGCAGATCGATCATTTCTAATCAGGTTGTAACCAGGAAGAGCCAAAGATTGTGAAAATATATCTGACTTATACCATGTTTCCGATACACCAATAATATCTAGATCCGAATCAACAAAGTTTGGCGGTGGAATTAGAAGGTCATAGAAGGTCAAACTATCATAAAAACAAAATATTTAAAACTACAATTTAATTTAATCATTTCCAATTCAATATGAAACAATAAAATTCATTAAAAATTTCCTACTTGATGGAAAATTAGTAGTTAACTGAGAAATAAAAAAATTATACAAATATGTGAAGAAAAAAATGATATGTGTTATGAATATATGAAATAAGACCGACCAAGTATTCCACGTGGAATGTAGAACACGACGGATCCACCTGAGTGAAATTAATATGTCAAGTGAATCAAATGGTTAGTGTGCACGGCTCTTGGACATGAGATCCTGGGTTCGAACCCGGCTCTGACCACCTTCAAATTTTCTTTCGGCGGCGGTCACCTCGCATAGTGACGGCGACGCTATCGAGTATCTAGCCATGAAAAAGCTTCTCAAAATACCGTTCGGAGTCGGTGTAAAACTGTAGGTCCCAATCAGTGAGTGAAAACTGGAAAGCGCACAGCTCAGTGATTGTGAGAAGTTCTCCCCAGTCCCTTCATGAAATGTAATGGGAAACCATTTTTTTTTTTTTTTAATCAAATTCACGCTGGAAGATAGAAGATGGGTAAACAATTTTATTTTTTGTAACCGTTTTCTTTTATGTAGCCAAAACTTTCGTTCTTGTTCTTGTTTATCCACTTTGGCTGAATTTTGCGCAACAGATGTTTTTGTTTGTTCGTTTGCATTTAAATAAACCATTAATGTTGGAAATGTCGGGGTTTCTTATAAATAAATACGTTTAAAAAATATGTTCATATTCCAAAATAAGTCCGACAAAAGTATTTCACGTGGAACGTAGAACATGGTGGATCCATGTAAATCAAATTCACGGTGGAAGATAGAACATGTGCTTTTGTTACAGCTTTCGTGGGCTTTTTGCTAAACCTTAAAACATATGACGCATCTGATTGAAGGTTATTTTTCGACAGCAGCAAAGAAATCCTTAAAACAGTTTCACTGCATAATGGCGTGATTATGAAGGAAACTTATTAAACAACGGTCAAATTCTTAAAAAAGGTCGTTACTATATTGTCAGGTGTACGAGAGGGTTTCACAAAACATTGCTGATTTTTCTGCCTCTGAGGCAGTCGAGCTCGAGACAAGCATTACGCAAAGAACTGGCCGACAAGAGTCAACAGCACGTACAATGCACAACATGCAGCTAACCAGTCAAAGTGGGGAATTTAGTTTTGCCATAATTTCATATTGAATTTGGTTTAGGGAAGAATTCTGTTAAGAAACTGGACAAAGGTGAAGCGTTTGCTTATTTAAAAACAATTAAATAAACAAAATTTTCTGAAGGCATTCTTGATTGTCCACAGAATCGAAAATTACTCCGAAGCACTTAATTTGAGACATTTTTATCACTCGATGAGAAAGCCGCCTGGAATTCGTTTCGATGAATTGGTTCAGATTTCCCGAGAAATGTAAAGGTATCTTATGAGCATTGTATAACATTTTTATTATATTTTTAGGCATAAACATGTCCTAAAAATACATTAAATACAAAAAAAAATACAGTGGTGATGACAGCGAGGATGAGTGGTTCAATCAAAAACTTAAGTCCATGTAGTAACGCTATCAGGGATTGTGGAACGAGAATATGATGGGTGATTATTTTTGGTTCCTTATAAGGGAAACAATACCTGAAAACCACAGCAGACAAAAAAACAACTCGAAATTTATTTCTAGATTACTTATTTATCCTAGAGATGTTTACTTGTTGCCATAAAGCAAGCAAGTTGTATGAGAGTATGGTATAGCTGTACTTTTGTTACATACATTCGCAAGCACAATTCTCCACTTGATCTCAAGGCTGACGTTTTTGTTATTGGTTATGGTGTTGGGATCCCCATATAAACATCCCACATTTATATTGGTTACCCAAGATCTGGCAACCCTACTTTATTTTGTCTGTCCCTTTTGTTATTATTCTTTTACAGATTTTACATATTTGTTTAATCGTCTGTCGGGATAAGAAGTTTTGTAGTCACGCGGTAAATATTAAAATATTTAATTTTGTGTTCCGTGTATAAATATATTTATTTATTTTTAATAAAGATTAACGCCAGGATTAATACTTTTAATGCTGGATTTTATGTGATATGAAAAGACTGACTTTCAATCATAACATACGGCCTAACGGTTATCAACGTTCACGCTTTGGTCTAGTCGTGTGGAATCCCTTCTCATTGAAACAATTCTTTTTGTCTTGTTCTTATTTAGTCAGACGCACTTTTATTGACTCCTTCTCAATTCTCGAAAACACAGCAGTAACTTCCTCATTGTGCGCCCAATGATATCTACATACATACATACATATGTATATCATCAGTATACGCGAGCAGCAAGTGACTTTTGCTGCTGATAGTTTATTCATGTTGACCGCAGCTTTTCTCATAATGATCTCCATTAAGATGTTGAAGAGATCGCACGATAGGGTGACCTCGCTTAGTTCCGAAAGGATCGGTAAGATCCTTACCAACTTTCACTGCGGCTTTGGTGTTCGAAAGGCCATCCAGACAGGATAAAGGTGATGAGGTCAAAGAAACATTTAATGAGCGTCTGGAGGAAGCATACGAACGCTGCCCTGAACACGACATTAAGGTTGTTGTAGGCGATTTTAATGCCAAATTAGGAAAGGAAAGTTTCTTTCGACCAACCATCGGTAATCACAGTCTATATGATACCACCTCCGATAATGGAATAAGACTGATAGACTTCGCCGCTGCAAAGAACATGGTAGTTAGTAGCACATGATTTCAGCATAAATACTTACATACGGCGACTTGGATATCTCCTGATCAGAGGACGAAGAACCAGATTGATCACTTGGAAATAGATGGCAGGCACTCTTCTTGTGTAATGGATGTACGTGTGATTCGAGGTGCCAATATCGATTCAGATCATTCACCCTTATACTATTTGGCGTCGGCAATAACAACGGCAATTTTAAGACAACAGCAACTCAAATTAATGGCAACATCAATTCTATGTTAATTTGGTATTCTGTAAGAGTATTACGAATGTCGTTGGCTGTTTATCGACAATGTTAATAAAACACAGCACACATATCTAATGTTAGATTCAGCTGATTCATTTTGTTTCTTGTTTTTGAAAAATATAAGTTCTGTGCTATTTTTGTGGAAAAAGTTTGCGAAAAAAAGAAGTTTAAATAAAAATATTTTTTCTTGCTGATTCGGACTCGTCGAGTGACGAACAAAAAAAAATAATATTGGAATGAAGGCTGCTTAGACAGAAATCTTGCATTTTTAATTTGCCCGGTGAGAAGTAAGAGATATATTTAAAGTCATAATTTCCTAAGTAATGGATTTATTTTATCCTTTTTAAGATTTGAAAGTTATTTACGGCTGAATAAACCTTCTTTTAAATATGTGTTGGAAATAATACAGTAATAATAAATATGTGTTGAAAATAATACAGTCTCATTTAAAAAATGGACGAGATCAACGCTTGTTCCAAACACAATAAAATAGGCAGCAACATTGAGTTTTTTAGCCCAGGGATTTTACCAGCTGAGCGTTGGAAATGATTTCAACCTGGGACTGTCACAGCCAGCAGTTTCGAGGATTTTGTTGGAGACTGTGGACGTCATGGAGAGGGAAGTTTGTCCACAATGGATAAAGTTCGATATGACGGATGCTGAAAAATGAGGCTAAGTCGTATTTCTTTGAAAAAATAGGATTCCAGGTGTGATTGAGTGTGTGGACGGAACCCACATCAAACTGTTGGCCCCAAAAAAAGAAGACCAGCATTTCTACTTTAACTGCAAGGGATATTTTAGCTTAAATGCCATAATAGTAAGTTTGTAATATATGCATTTTCTTTATATTTTATTAAAAATTAAAAAACAATGTAACAAAATTATTAAAAATCAAAGTCAAAAATACATTTCACACAACACAACGCAAGGCAACACTAAAATGGCCGACGCCAAAATCAAAGGCAATTAGAGACAACGACGTCGCCAATTTTTCTTACAGAATACAAAACGTAAGTTAACAGTCATCGAAATACGACAATATTACCAACGGGAATCCGAAAATTAAACAAAACACAAAAAACGGCGTTGTCTTCTGTTGACTACGCCAAATAGAATAAGGGTGATTACCTGGTGGCTGCGAAAGTTCGCACAAGACAGCAGGGCGAAAAACGTACGAAGCCGAACACAGGAAAAGCTAGATGTTGACAAGCTACAAATACCGGAGATATCAATGCCCTATCGACAGAAGCTCTCTCTCCTGCTAGGGCAGAATACCTCACCTCCCGAAGACCCAGATGCGCACTGGAAGCACATCTCCCATTCTTTGGAAACCGCTGCAAGGGCTGAACTTGGCTGTCAAAAACCACCAAATATTAGGAACACCAACAGGATGAATGGTGAATCCCGAAAGTTTTTCCAGAGGGTAAGAAGATCGAATAACTGGCCTAATAATGGGCTGCCATCCTGGAAGGACGAGAATGGGAATCTGGTGACTGATAAGCAGCGTGTATAGATTGTATCCCCCCCCCCCCCAACCCAAGGCGAGATTAGAACGAACGACGGAATCTATGCCTAACGATTGGAATCTCAGTGTATTATGTCCTGTAAAATGGGTGATCCGTGTGTCTGTTCCAACTATCGCGGTATCAGTTTTTTATCCATCGCGTATAAGGTCTTGTCGAGCGTATTATGTGAAAGACTAAAGCCAATCATTGAAAACCTGATTGAAACTTATCAGTGTGGTTTTAGACCAAGCAAGTCCACGACTGACCAAATATTCACGCTACGCCAAATCCTCGAAAAGACCCACGTAAAGCAAATCAAGACATACCACCTTTTTGTCTATTACAAACCTGCTGTCGTTAGCCCCCATACGGGGACTTGGAATTCCGGCAAAACTGATCCGCCTCTGTAGAATGACGCTGACAAACACCAAATCAGCTGTGAAAGTGGGGAGAGACCTCACTGAACCATTCTGTACCAAGCGAGGACTGAGACAAGGCGACACACTTTCGTGCAATCTCTTCAACATCTTAATGGAGATAATAATGAGAAAGGCTGCAGTAAATACGATCAAGACCATTAGCCATATGCTGCGCTGGTGTATGTTGACGACATAGACATCATTGGGCGAAATATGCGAGAGGTTACTGCAGTATTTTCAAGAATTGAAAAGGAATCAGCGAAGATGAGCCTTACTGTTAATGAGGGCAAGACAAAATTGATGGTGTCAACGACTAGAGAAACCTCTCAACTTGGTCCGCACTTGAACTTTGACAACCGATTCAATTTTGAAGTGGTAGATGAATTTGTCTACCTTGGATCCGCCGTGAACAAGGACAACGTCAGCCTGGAGATAAACGGGTGAATTATGCTTGCAAATAGATGGTATTTTGGGCTCAGCAAGCATTTTAGGAACAAAGTCTTCTCTCGATGGACAAAAGTCCAGCTATATCAGACTATCATTTTACCTGTCTTGACTATGGCTCCGAAACTTGGGTTATATCGCAAGCGGATGGAAAATACCTGGGAGTATTCGAGGGAAAAATTCCCCGTAAAATATATGGTCCTGTTAGGGAAAACGGCGATTACCGACATCGCTGGAACCAAGATCTATATAATCTATATTCTGACGTGGACATAGCTAGGCGAATCAAATTAAGCTAATTGCGTTGGCTAGGCCATGTTATCAGAACGGATGAATATGAGCCAGCGCGAAACGTTTTCGATAACGTACCCGATGGAAGCAGGAAAAGTGAACGACCAAGACTCCGCTGGAAAGACCAGGAAGAAGAATCCCTCCGTATCCTTGGTGTTACCAACTGGCGAGAAAAGGCGAAGGATAGATCCAGTTGGAAGAATTTGTTGAAATTTGTTTGTTTAATTAATATGTGTAAGACGTCCGACCTCATGAGGTTGTAAAATAGTCAATAAAAGTAAGTAAAGGCGATCCTGCAAAGGCGTTTGAGTTTTGCACGAATACCAAGCTCAGACATTGCTTCGTAGAGTTTCTCCCGTGTCGGGCTAACGACGACCGCCTTATAATCGACAAAAATATATGGCGATTTGTTTGTCTTCTCTAGGATTTGGAGTAGCGTGAAAATCTGGTCAGTTTTCGATTTTCCAGGTCTAAAGCCACACTGGTATGGCCCAATCAGGCCAGCGATAATGAATAAAAAGCTTATCCACGGTAGTTGGCACAGAGACTGGGACACCTTTTTTAAATATGGGACATATTACACTGAGGCTCCAATCACCGTCGTCGTCCAAATTGTAACCGACTGTCTCATCGCCATTGGATATCTCAGATACCAGTAGTGAGGATAAATGATCTCCATGTCGCAGTCTTTTGCCAACTACAAATCAGCAACCAAATTCATGTTTTTCTCATGACAACTGTAGTATATGTCGCGTTTTTTTCCTTGTACAGCAATGTCCTGTCCATCCTATTTTCTGGATAGCGGTAATGTCAGCCTTTTAACTTTCGAGAACATCTGCCAATTGTATACTTGCACCGGATCTATTAAGAGTTCTTACATTCCAAGTGCATATCCGTAAATCGTGGTCCTTATAACGATTGCGTGTGTCCTTAACAAATAGGGGTTGTTTATGTTTTCTTTTTCTAGTTTGTATATTCACTATGAACGGTGGTGGGAGGCAACCAAGTCCAGCGGGTTTTCGCATTTTACCTACTGCCAGGATATTTTATTGCAGCCGTAAATTATTGATCAGTCGCTGACCAGGATTTTCTTATTTTGATTTCTATTCTATGGCTCATCGCTTTCTAAGGACAAAATAATATGCCCGATATCTTGATAAGCTTCAATGGCATCAGTCTACTATTGAACCTAAGACGCATCAGTATTCGCATAGCCAATCAGGCTACTGATCGGAAAGCCTTGACTTCAGCCGCTAGAAAAATAATATTCTACCGTTGCCCGGGAACCACCACGTTGAGGAAAAATTCATAGGCACATGACTGAGAACAGAAGGCTTCCAATATTTTGCTCCTTGTTCCAATTGTATCGATGTCGCACTTAGGCTTTCGTTCGTGTTCTAGATGAAAGAAAACTGATTCAAAAGCTGACTAGAAACGGATAATAACTCAACATTTTCAGATTTCAATTTGTGGCTCAAAACAACAACCAAGGACCATTTCTATCCCCCATGTAAATGTCTGTGAGTAAGCTTCATACATATTTTTAATCCACAAAATCAGTTTTGAGTTATGACTCTTTTGTAGCATTTATGGACGATTCGGAATCGATGTATCAAATGTGAAACACAGTGTAGCAATCAACATTTGTTAACTGATCAACCCACCCAATTCCACTTGATCAGTTCTGATTTTAAACCTATCAAAAAATATTCATACAACTTACTTTTTTTCCTATATATGTACATAAAAACGGGGGAAAAATACAAATTCTTGGTTGGTGTAATAACTTTTTTATATTGCTTTTGCAATAGTTTATTTTATTGTATTTAAAATATCTTCATCACTTTGTCTATATGTTCATAAAGTAGATATTTACTTACAATGACACAAACGATTATCTCGTTACGCCTTGATGTAATTTACTATTGTTTTATGAGCTACTTATTGGCGGATTTACGGAAACAAAAATATATTTGAAACAACAAGTTTACTTCGAAACAATAACAAACACTTTTCAAATGATTAGATTATGCATGCACAGCCCCAGGCTATATGATGTAAAGTCTGCAATGTATGTGTTTAGTTTGGTGGATAAATTAAATGTTTAAACTTTAACTTACAAATAAAAACAAACCTAAAATTTGAATGTGATGTTGGATATATTTTCAAAAATGTCACTATTTTTTTTTATCATCTTAGTATGCAATTTATAATAAATAATTTATATGTAAAATTTGCAAACATTAAAAGAATTGAAAAGAAGAGTATACAACAGAGATGTAGAGCGGTAATATTGAGAGTCAAAAGCATAATCAGAAACCCTTAAATGATTGTATAGGTGTGTACGATGTTAACGTAGTAAGACTTATTCGAATAATCTCACGTGAGTAGACAAAGGGAAACTGCATCAAGTTTTAACAAAGAGAGGTGAGGTAAACCATAAAATATAAGGACTATCACTTTTAATTTAAATAAATCCTAGAAACTACTAATAGTTAAAGAAATATCCAATACGAAGAAGGCTGACTTCATATTTAACGCTTTAGACGACCCCGTATAAATGCTAAGGTTTTCTGCATAAGAGGAGCCTTTTTGGGACGCACTGAAGAACTTGCTGTAAACGATAATTTTCCCTTATTAGCTTTGTTGTCATAATTCGATTTTTCTTAATATTTACCGACTTGAGCATGATCTCTTACGACAGGTGATATCTTTAAACGTTGATCTCCAGTTTTTGCAGCATTCGGCGTAACACTCTGCAAGGAGGCAACACGAGCGGCTGGCGTGGCTACGAGTTTTGATTTCGTACCGTATTGTTCTTGTTTACGTATAACATTTCGCGGTGGTTTCACCATCGAATCTATAAATGCCAATTGAGTTTTACGAACGGGAGCAGCAGCGACTTTTTGCGATTGTTTAATGGTATTTTTGAGGACACTTAACCGGCGATCTTCATCTTCTTGGCAGCGCTAGCGAAAACAAAAGAATACACGTTAGTAATTGAGAATAACACTTTGACTCAATACATTTCTCATATTGAACTGCGAGAGTTCTGCACTTAATTGAAATTCAAACCACATTCAATGTGCGTACGTTTTACGGAGCTAGTTAACTTAAAGTTTACATGAAAATATCAAAGGTCTACTTTGTGAAAGTGGAAATATTGTAACCAACTACCACCTATCAATCATTCCTTTCAGCGGCTGTTACTGGTCTTAATTTTTGTAGGTCCCAATCAATGAGTCCAATATTATAAATAGTGAGATCTCTCTTATTTCAGTCAGTCAATTCATATTTAAAATATATACAGTGGTGGAAAAAATAATGGGATCGTTAATTTTTGCCACGTTTTTTTTTTAAATTTTTGTATAATTCGAAATATTTATTATTCTGATACTTGTAAAACTTAATCTTATTAAAAAGGTCAAAAATTCAACATGGCTAATAATAATGAACAAACTTAATATGTATTTGTCATAAATGGTGTTGAAAAAAGTAATAGGAACTTTTTCTACTTTTTTTTTCCTTTGATTATATGTGACTTGCTCCACGAAAAGGGACCTCTGCGCCGAAAAGAAGTTTAATGAGAAAAACGCGTTTAAAAAAATTACAGCAGACAGTTGTCCGAGGCCTTCGGCCACGGACTGTCCCTGCAGGCTGTGTCAGAGACACGGCCATTAAGTTTACGTAGAATACGCCATCCGATAAGACAGAAAACATATATAACAATAAATTCATTTGCTTATATTATTTATCATTTATTGTTATATATGTTTTCTGTCTTATCGGATGGCGTATTCTACGCTAAACTTAATGGCCGTGTCTCTGACACAGCCTGCAGGGACAGTCCGTGGCCGAAGGCCTCGGACAACTGTCTGCTGTAATTTTTATATTTACCAACGGCATTTGATTCAAGTCCGTTTAAAAAAAAAATATTATGTTAAATTTTTTAAACTTAATTTAATTTATGTATTTTAATTAATATTTTTATTGAAATAAGTTCTGCGAATGTTGAGAGGGCCGCCCTAATATTAAAAAAGGTTTACCTTATCGAGTCTTCGCATTAGCATTCGAGCGTTGTGTGAAAGCTTTACGCTTTACAATTCAAAATTAATGTTACAACAGCTTTATTGAAGCTTTCGCAAAAAAGCTTTATTACGTTAGCTTACTGTTTGTTTCACTTTTTACTAGAGACATGTTGCCAAGCAACATTAGCTTGCTGTTCGTTTCACTTTTTACTAGATACATGTTCAACCAAACACCACACATATGTTTGAGTGTATGTGTTTAAACAATTTTCATTTGAGAAATTAAAATACTAGAAATATATCAACCAATATGAAATGTATATTAAACGAAAGATAACATCTTCATTTACCTACAAAAAAAATTTTAAAAAAATTCATCTAGCCGTTTCCTCAAATTCAATGAAATAAAGATTACAACAATAAAAACCTGACATGACTCCTCATACCGTAAGGTAAGACGTATTCTACGTCAAAAAGCGCTTCGTTCATATTTTCATATATTTCATTAATTATGTTCATCTTTACAGGTGATTTGTAAAAAAAACTAAAAGACATAGAAACTTGCTTGCGGTTTGCGGCATTTGAAAGAGCGTTTTTTTTCCTATAAGAATCACTCAAAAAGTAAAAAAAAATTTTCGGCGCAGAGGTCTCTTCGTGGAGCAGGTCACATATAGTAAAATGTTTTAGAACATTTTTTATGGCTAATATTTAGTAGATGATCCTTTCATGTTTATCACGGCTTTACATCTTCGAGGCATACTATCGACGAGGTCGATGCACGTTTCAGAGGATATTCATCCAAAGTTCTTCTTTTTTTCGACTACAGCACTCCAATTTTCTTTTTTAGAATTTCCCAGGGGTGATCTACCGGATTTACATCCTGAGATTGCGATGGTCAGTCTAGGATTCGGACATTATTCTGCTCAAGCCACTCACGTGTCAACCTTGAGGATTGCTTTGGGTCATTATCTTACATAAATTCCCACTTAAGGGGCATTTTCTGCCCTACAAATGGATGCATTCGGTTCTGAAGGATTTCTAAATTGTCCACAGCACACACCTTATTCTTAATTCAAAAGAGTAGACCCACCTCCGTGCTTGTTTCTGTTTCCCTGTTTTCTGGGTATAGTTTGGTTCGTATTCTTTATGTTCTGCTCGCCGAACGTATGTTCTGTCATCAGAACCGACCAAATTACATTTTTAAAGCCTCTTTTTAACATTTTGTTAGCTCAATATAGGCACTTTTCTTCGGACTTCTCGCCTTTAATCCCGCTTCCTGAAATCTACTATTAATTCGTTTTGCAAGTTCTAACAAGAAGCTGGTCAAATCGTTGACTAGATTTCGTTTTCTCCCTCTCTTCGCCTCCTTTTTTTGGGAATATTAATTAACTGCGTTAAATATTTTTGTTTTCGAACAACTCATTATATTTGCTATTTCCTTCAACGACTTTCCTTCACTTCTTAATTTTTTATCACTTTTCTTTCTCCTTCGTTGGTATGAACTCCGCGCCCCATTTTTCAGAACTGATCAAGCAAATGCGAAAAATAAAACTTAGAATTGTATAAAGAAATAGATTTTTCAGTCATTCTTAGTATCTCGATATTATTTTTGGAAGAAAGGAGATGAAAATGCTTTAGAAACTTTTTGGGGGACACGTTCCTATTATTTTTTCCAAGTGAGTTTATGAATACTTCATATCAATTGAAAATTGTATATAAATACTTATACTTATAATATTAAAACCTTCTAAAATTAATCGTCCACATTGTATGTACGATTTCTTTATTCTTGGCATATGCTCTTCCTACGCGAATACGCATATTGAGCCCGTTCCAATTATCTTTTCCACCACTGTAATTGAAGTAGTTGTCTTGCTATACGTTATAATTTTCCAGGCAATATCAACACTTAATTTATACACACATTCACAAACACTTTTCAAAACTTACCATAAACATTTCTCTCCATGATTCATTTTCTATTCGCTTTTGAGTGCGATAAGTCCTTGAGACATGTGCTTGCCATAAAACATCACTGTCTTCCATTAAATATGGATTGTAATCTTCAAAAATAAATAATTGTTGTGGTGTAGCTCTTTCCAAGACAGGTCGTAAAACTTCAAATGGTACACCACCAGTATATTCCAAAGCTATTGGTTAGAGGTAACACAGAGAAATCATCATTAAGAACCATGAACACGAAACTCTTTTTAATTTACCATCGATATTCTTTTGTAAAATTCTAATACACAAATCGAACAAAGAGGGCACTTGCAAAATTTGTCCAGTTTTGACGCCGGAATAGATTTTGGTTCTTCACAAACAAAAATAAAACTAGTCAATTAGCACATTTTTAGCTTTTGCGGCAATTAATAATCCTACCTCATAGTTTTTGATGAAATTCCATGGTGTAATGCTTCGGCATCGGTTAAAGTACGCACCGGTTTGGAAGAACTTGAGGAGGAGGTATTGAAAACACAATCCATGACCGTTAGATTAAGAGGCATGGGTTTATAATTTGTGGATATAGTGGGTAATTCTAAAACTATGCTAGGATCCAAAGGTGCCAATTTTGTTGTGGATGCCAAAAGATCGGGTTTCTTAAATAACCAAGAGAAGAAAAATTAATAGTTTTTATTGGAAAGTTAATTATTTATCTCACCGCCGTCGACATTTTCGAAGGTGGCTGGGGGGAATATATTGTAGGAGAGGTTTTAACGCCATTGGATTTGGTGGCAATGCTGTTACTAGTTGATGGTTTTGGAGAGTCCTTCATGCTGTTACTGCTACCACCGTTGGATGATGACTTAAGTGACTTTTTGCCTTTCTTCGATGGCGTATTAAGCATGCCTAAAATGTCACCAAAATTTGCTCCCATTGATGAGTCAAAACTGTTTTCTTCATCTTCTTCTTCTTGTGGAGGAGAGGATGATTCCACATGTTTTGAAGAGGAGTTCACTGATTTTTTAACTTTGGCAATCTTAGGGTCAGGTGACTTGAAATCATTTGATTCCGTATCGGAGGTGTTGCGTCTTTTGCGCTCAGATGATGGTTCTACTGATTTATGTGATGAAGAAGAGCCAGATGATTTGCGTTCATGTTTATCCTTGGAAGATGAGGATGATTTACCCTTGAAATAAAAGTTAAAACGTTAATGATGACAATCAATGTTAAAGGTATGATTTACAATATTGTACCTCTCTTGACTTTATTTTGTCTTTCGATGAACTTTTATGTTTATCTTTTCGTTCCTTGTCTTTGTCCTTAGAAGATGATGATGAGTGTCTGTCTTCACTTTTCGATTTAGACCTACTGCTGCCACTGTTGCTTTTATGTGATGTGGAATTAAGTTTTGATTCCTTGTCCGACTTGTGTGTCTCATCTTTTTGTTTTTCCTCCTTATGCTTTTCACTAAGTTCCGTGTTCTTTTCTTGTTCCTTATCTTTATGCTTATCTCTAGATTTATGTTCTGTCTTCTCTTTCTCTCTCTCTTTACTGCTTCTACTACTGCCGCTGCCGCCGCCGCTGCTCTTATTCTGATGGCTTTCTTTTTCTCTTGACGATGATGAGGTGGACTTATGTTTATCTTCTGAGTGTTTTGATGATGATGAAGAATATTTACTACTACCTACTTTGTGACCTTGCTCTTTGAGACGATCCTTTTCCGTGTGCCCTGACGTTTTGTGTTGTTCCTGCGCGGTATTCTGATTGTGATTTTCATTGTCTTCGTCACCTATACCGCCACCACCGCCATTATTGTTTCGTGGCGACTGCTCATCATCATCGTCATCATTGTGGTTATCATGCGTTTCGTTATCATTCGAGTGTGGCATCGTGTCCATGGGTTCTTCTTCTGCTGCAACCATAGCTTTCCACTTGGTCACCAAACTTTTGGCAGCCACACCAATTTCTCCGTTGAATTTTCGTAGAGAGTTCACAGTTTTACCCACTCCTGTGTCCTGCAAATGCTCTACTTTAATGGGTAGTTTGTAGAGCTTTTTAATGCAGTAGAGGAGCTAAAAAAACATAGTCAAAAAGAATTTGTGTTATAATATCAATAAACAAAAAACAGAATACTGTGTCAACTTTCATCTTTACCCCTTGTGGGTGTTTTTTATTCGCTCTGTTTTATAAACTTAATTTTCTTCGAGCTCATTACCATTCCTTGTTTTGTGAAATATGATTTAAATAAAAAATGTCCAATGATACCAAAGCATTCTGAATATGTGATATTTCTGATCTTTGGTACTATATTTATTTATTCAGACTTGTAATTTTAAGCCTATCGGGCCAATTCAAATAAATTACAGAAGAACTACTCCATGTAAAGGGTGCGCCATGTAGAATTTGTAATTTGAACCCCCTGTCATTTCGAAACAGATGGCCAATTTGACATACATATATGAAATGGGTGGCATTACGCTTGGAAACAATTGGGAAATATTATAAACTATCTTCCACAGTTCTGAGTCTTCAACTCAAACTGTAAGAAATCTACGAAATAAATTTTATACAAATATAGAGGCATCAACGCAGTTTATGGATCAATTTGTGAAGCGAGTTCTTCAATCCTCAGTATTGTCGTTCATATTGGGCAAAATAACACGTGTACGTGTTCATCTATTCTCAGTGGAGATTATTGTCTCTGTAGCTGAAAGAGTGTACTGTTTTCGCTTCGCTGAAAGGGCTGAAGATGCGCATTTTTACCGAAATATCATCTTTACCGATGAAGCTAATTTTCACCTTGAGCATAATGTTAACAAACAAAATTGTCCAATTTGGGTCTCGAAGGAGAGGCCGATGCATCCACAACGAGTTACCGTTTGGCGGGGTTTTTGGCATGGCGGCATCGTAGACTCTTCTTCCTTAGAAAATGAGCAAGACACCGCCGTCTCCGTCAATGGCGAGCGTTACCGTACCATGCTCAGCGGTTTTTTGTTCCCAAAAGTTGAAGAGGATGACATGGTAGACGTATGGTTTCAACTCGATGGCGCTACGTGCCACACAGCCAACGTTACAATCGATCTTTTGCGCACTATGTTCGAACCCCGCATAATCAGTCGAATTTTGGAAGTACATTGGCCAACTTGAACCTTGGATTTGTCTCCGTTAGATTATTACATCTGGGGCGCCGTGAAAGACCACTGTTACGCAAACAATGTAGTATTATTTTAAAAGCGAAAATAAATTTCAAATTTTGCATGGCCCACCATTTATAACATATATTAGTCGTGTTTTGGTTACAAGCAAGCGATTATCGCTCGCTAAGTTGCAAAGAAACCGGCTTTTAAGTGATAAGTAATTTTATTCAAAAATTTTTTATACTCAATCAGACTTTTTGACCACGTAACTCCCTCTGTTAACCGATTCTTGGGTTGTAGTTTCTCAAATTTTGTACATTTCCGATCTCTGTTGTTGTTTTACAAAATGTTCAAAAATCAATTTCCTACCTTTCTCACGAATTTGTTTAAATTTGGCCGTTCATCACGTACGAATCAATTAATAATTCCTAGAGCGAGGGGTTATATGAATAGGTCCTTTCAGGTGAGAATAGCCAGATTGTTCAACTTGCTTCCTTCTACACTACGAGGATTTAACTTCACTAGCGCTACGTATCGCAAAAAGCTTCTTCAACACTTTGGAGAAATAACGCAGTAGTTGACAATGTTTCTTTTTGGTTTTTGTTTTTTACAATGTTCCTTTGATTTTTTTTTTATATTTTATTATTGCCTTTGGAAATTTTTGATTCATTCAACTGATTAAATAATGCATACACTATTTTCAATAGAGCTTGTGTTTGTAGTTTTCTTTTTGAAAACACCTTTGGGAACTCTGAATTATTATTAGTCATGAATAATATAATCTCTAATTTAACTTTGTTATCAACTAGTTTTTTGATCTTGCTACTTAATTAAAGGATATAATTGTTATGTAATTTCTTATTTAATGAAAACATATAATGTGTGTTATAAATGGAGTAGTTCTTTTGTAATTTATTTGAATTGGCCGAGAGGCTTAAAATTACAAGTGTGAATAAATAAATAAATAAATAAATAAATAAATATGAAAAAGGGTTGAAATCGGTAAAAGATGTAAAAAAAACATTTTGTTTAAACGTAGCGAAAATGATTCGCGTCGCTAAGTCTTCGCTAAGTGCTTCATGCAAAACAAGCGATTATATAAGCAAGCGGTGTAACCAAAACACGCTTATTATAACTTTTCATTACGTATGAAATTAATTACATAAATCTTTAAATGAAATAGCACGACCGAAAAAGTAGTTAATACAAAAGTTTAAAAAGCTCTATTAAAAAAATATCAAAGGAACATTGTAAAAAAAACCCGTAAAAACATAGCTTTTGACTATAAATTCTTTATATATGACCACGCACCTTTATCCAATCCCGCCCATATTTGCAGCAGACCTTAGAATATATACACCTAACCAACATACCCAATTTTGTTCAAATACCGTTAACAGGAGCAGAAATAATTGTTTTTGTTTTGTCATAAACAGAGCGACGACAAAAGAGTATTGAATAGTATAGAGAACTTATTGCACTCTTTATCCGCTGTCATGTATAGAGTCTAAGTAAAAGAACATAAACGAGTCGTATTCTCTTTATAGAATATTTCAATATAAATGCACCATTTCGACAATGTTATTACATAAAACAATACAAAAAGCACAAATGTTTCAAAAGGCATCAATGTTTCACACCAAAATTATGAATGGACCAAGTTATGACAAAAAGAGAGTAATACGTTTTGAATCATACAATTCGAGTCATACAATTCGAGTCATACAATTCGTTCCATGAGTTCTCTATACTATTCAATACTCTTTGGCGCTACATCAATACCATCATACTTATTTTCAGGCAGAGACTATTGTTGTACAACAACCATGTATGTGATACTAACGCTGTGAGTTGTTTGCATGTGTTCACTTTGATAGATTGCCCTACCCGTGCCTATAGATGTTAACACATCAAAAAGAAACAGTGCTGAAGAACCTTTTTCGGATACGTAGCGCTAGTGAAGTTAAATGCATGTAGTGAACAAGGAAGCAAATTGAACAATCTTTCTATTCTCACCTGAAAGGACCTACTCATACAACCCTCTCTCTAGGATTAATATTTGATACGATTCGTGCGTAACTGCCAAATGTAAACAAAGTCGTGAGAAAGACAGGATAGTGCTAGATCATTTTATTAGTCAGTTGAGTAGTTTGATTTCATTTTCTGTATATTAATTCTAATAATAACATGTTAACATGAGGAAAACACGTAATTTAGTTATATCATTTTATTTTTGTAATTTTAAGCATTTTTATATGTACGTATTCTATCAATTTGTAGTAGTATTTTGTAACCAAATATTGCCCAATGGGATCGGTTGCTATATGAGTACTAATAAAATAAGTAAATAATCTTTATGTTAAAAGAAAAAAGTGGTATTGAGATTGAATAAATTTAAGGTTAAAAAAATGTCCATAATTGTTAGGAAAAAACTTCTTAAAATTGTTGGCTTAACATGCAAAATAACATTAAGATGTAAATAGTTTGCGGTGTGTATTACAGACTGATTAATCTAACAGTGTGTAAGATTAGTAGACATTAATGTTAATTATCTCGATAAGTAGGCCCTCAAACGGTTGATGACATCACTAAGGAACCTTCTGGAAGAGTAGAGAATAGTTGAAAAGTCGCAATGGAGAGAGTTTTAACTGATATAAATATCGACTAGCGATGCATTTAGCGTCAGTCTGTGTCGAACTAGAACTATTGGAATTATTGTTATTTAAAAAGAACCTGGTTTTTTTGCATTACATCCCATGAATGGATTGGGGAGAGCTTCTCACAATCAGTGAGCTGTGCGCTTTCCAGTACATATTTGTATTTTAAGAAGCTTTTCATGACAAAGTACTCGGTTCCCCTCGCCATCACAACGAAAGAAATATAAGGTAGTCAGAGCATATTGTTGCCCTGATATCTGGTATCACCTGTTAGAACAAACATGTCGATACGAAGTAAACCTAGGACCTGGATGGCCATTAAGTGTTTAAATAAACTGGTCCCGAACAGCTTCCTCCGACGCCAGGGCAGGGATCGGTAGTAACGGGTAGTAACGTGTGGCCCGGTCCAGCTCACGCCGTCACTGTGTTGTGTCACTGTATTATTTTTACTGGCATACTCGTGGGACTTACAATGAACACTAAGGACACAAAAAACTGAAACCAATACGAACACACCTCAACTTGATAACGACACTGCAAACTATACTGGCTTACGATTTATTAATATCAACATGACCTTTGAGACGATCCCATGCGAATCCACTAAACGGTGTCGCAAGGACGGAACCATTTCAATTTTATAACCTGTGACGTTGGTGGTGCTGCCGATCTCATGGCAAACTTTGGCCAAAGCAGCGATGAAGGTACTGTGTCCTCCCCTATGATAAGAATGGTGATACTACCATCGTCGCTGCGCAGGAAGATAATAATTTGAAGTCAGTATCTGTTCTCACACCACACAAGACGCAAAGGTTGGAAAAACCTTATCTCCACCTCTCGGTAACACCAGCAAGAACAATCATGAGCTGCGATGCCGAATCTCTATCTGAAAAGTACAAGCATCAGGAGGAACGAGCTATCACACCCTGATGCGCTCCTGAGTGATAGAATGGGTAGCCTGTTTGTCGAGAATGTAGGAAATGCGGTTATTTCTGGTCCCACTTCAAGCACCCGAGTTCAGGCCCCAGGTTTGCCGGCTGCAAAGTCCGCAAACAGGGCTGCTTGTTCTCCAAGAGTGGGGGGTGGGTCCTCCAACGCTGTCTGTGGAGGGTCCCTCTACTTCAGGGCCGCTGGAGGTAAAATCCAATCCGGTTCTCTTGCCTCACTTACCAAAAGCGGGAGCCCATGAAAAAAAGCTTCTTGGGAGAAAATCCGTCCCTTAGGATTGCAATAATTGATAGAGGTAATCCCGATGGTAAGATCACGCCTACCAACTGGTTGCAAGTTGAGAGAAGGCTGATGGATGAAATGTTGGACGATAGCAGAAGTATCGGTGAAATAAGCTTCTGTGGTGTCGACTGGCTGAGAGGATTCAAAATCGTCGATTGCGTCAATAAGGAGTCTGTAGACTTCCTTAAAAATACAATCGCAGGTCAGGTTCCAGACTAGAGGTTATTTCTCAGTCCTTACTCCCGCTCGGACTCATTGTATCCATCTAGATACCGCCGTCGGTTTTGTCAGCGGACAAGGTGGTAAAACTAGTTGGCAAGCAGAACCCGGAACTCAATACTCATGTCTGGGAGGTATTGGCCACGGGTTCTGCTACTGCTACGGATATCTCAGGTGCCGATTGCAGAATTGTCCTGGACTCTGAGTCCCTCGAAAGAATAAAAGCTCGTGAAGGAAAGACGTCAGGTTCCACCACTCCAGCTTATCAATCAATCTGCATCAATGCGAGGCTGCCACCACCTATCTCCTACTCTCCTTCACGAACCATGAGATTGACAATGCCCTGGATCGACCGCGAGAACAATGTGAAGGGTCTGGGCTATATCAACGTGAACATATACAATAACGAAAACCAATTTTTTTATACTCACTTTTGATAAACATGTATTTTGTTTCCAACAAATGCCTAGTGCACCTATTGCTTTACTAGACTCCCATAATAGGCAAGTCTTTAAACGGTTTTTTAAGATATCATACTCATCTATAAGCCTTCAAAAAATAAATAATTAAAAGCTCAAATCAACTTTTATTTTTTCTAAGTTTTTCACAACCAGTTATCGAAAAAATTTATTTAATTCAACAGCGGCTTCCGACTTCGGCATAGTATTTTTGTGTTATAAAGCTTTCTGCGTGTAGGGCCTTCAGCCGGGCTTAAGGGTTTTGTCCTCTGGGGTGTGGTAAACACCGGCTTCGGCATAGTATCTTTGTGAAATAAGGCATTCAGCGTGGTCGGCCTTTGGCCGTTCTTAGTGATTTTCTCCTCTAGGGTGGGTCCAACAGCGGCTTCACGGCTCGTCATAGTATTTCGTGGTATTTATTGAAATATTTTTTTTTTATAAAACAGATAGCGCCGCAGTCAAAAAATTATTTAATACTAATCTCTAATTTTTTAGAGGGGAAAAAGCGCCAAATGTTTATCAAAAGTTTGAATATCTCAGGTCTTTAAAGGGTTACAGGCGAGTGTTATACCTTGCCTGTTATCGGAGTCTATCGAAGGAATAAGTATATACGGCATATTTTGGGAAAAAGAAGTTTCAAAGAAGTGAGGTTAAAAGGGGGTTTAGTGGCCCCCATTGGGTTAACAAAAAAATATATATTTATATAGGCTCTTATAGAGTTTCCTAAGACCTTTGTAATGACACCCATTTCAACCAGATCGGATTATAAATACCTGAGATATGAAGAATTTGGACCGAGCGGCGGAAAGAAAACATTTTGGTGTAGATCAGAGAATAATAGCCAGTGTATTTATGACCAAGTTTGTTTTTAAATTACGATAAGTACAACAATTTCTTTACTCAATAACACTATTACAGTTATGGTGTAAATCGAAAACAATGTTTCCGTTTTTGGCAAAATTATCAGATTATTTGAAACACAGAAGATTTTTCCAGTTTCTTCAACGTGAATTTGTTGAGAGAACATTTTCTCCATTACGATTTGATCCTTCATATTTAAAAGGATACATTAATTAATAGTTGTAGACAGATGTTGTACTGCTATCAAAACTGTGTGTCTGATACGCGATATCGAATTCGAGTGACTTTTATTCGAGATCAAGGAACATGCCATGAATTAAGCATCAACAAATTAGTTACACATATGTATATGTTTTTGTAGAATAGGAATATACCTCAATTTCATTAAATACCAGCTGAACTATTTCCAACTCAAATGAACCGAACCAAACTGGTGGTTCCAAAATGGAGCGAATCACTGAACCGAACCATTACAAAACATCAAGCGATTTGCAGGACTGATTTTATGGCAACAATTATAGTGACAGCAGACGGATAAAAACTGTCAAATAGATTCAATAGCTGATTTGAAGACGACGGGCTAAATAAAAGGTCAAATATTCTGGGTCAGTGGATGTAAAGCCCTGACCCTTTATGGGATGTAATGGCAAAATAATTATTTTTAAATATTTCTGGACATTGCAATCAAACCCTTATAGTAACAAGTAGAAGTAGAACTTATTTTTAGTAAAGGATATATCGCTCATTGGCGATAATACCGTCATAACGCAAAATTTATCTTTGTTCAACTGAATAATATAAAAATATTCTCCTTACTAGTTCTATCAGATACATTCATTCGCATATCAAAATTGGTTTTAAGTTCGACCCGAGAGTAATTTTAATCCACACATTTTACATACAATCCAATGCAACTTGAAACTTTCAAAGCTGTTTCACTGTTATGACGGTCTTGTCACAAATGACCGATATGTAAGTCCTATCAGTAGGCTGGATGTTAAGTGCAGAACCAAACCCAGTATATTTTAAATTCAATATTCTCCCTGGGAAGCCATGTACACGTGTAAATTTGTTCTACTTTTAGTATCTGGTTGGTTATTGATCGAATAAATAAAATTAAAGTTGGTGTGAGTTCTTGTAATCCCAACACGATTTCATCCACAAAACTCGCTACCAAGTGCTCTCTCTTAATCACTTTGGGACTTTCAAAACACAGAAGCACCGTAACACAACAACACTAATAGCATTGTAAATAAAAACATCTGTTGTTCTTTGACAAGTAATTCTTTGTCACCATCAGCATTGCCTACACTTTGTTGTTGTTTTTTTACATGCGTGTAGTTGTCGTTTTTGGGATTTGGTTTATAATATTCTTCTTCTTCTTGCGACAGCTGCAGCAGTAAAGATGGTCGATGGTACTTTACACTATATACAATTTGCCCTGCTGCAGATATTATTTTTATGAAATTCTACTAAGAAAACAGTAATAGACCACTAACAGAAAACTACGGGAAATCCCCACAACTTCAACCACATTTATAGTTGACATTTTGTCGACAATCTTATACGCATGATCAGTTTACATTTAACATGATCTTGTTTATTCCGCAAATAAAGCATATGGACTATTTACAGGAAGTTCTTGTTAGGAAGAAATACCAACTTACCCTGTCCTCATTGTCTTGACTGTTATCAATGCTACGTTGATAGTGTTGTATAACTTCAACTATGGAAGCGGTCATTTTAGTGTTTACTCAATACTGCTTCTAATTAATTGAAATTCTTGTAAGTTATATATTTACACTAAACACACGTTTGGTTTAAAGCAGCCAATAAGCAACGACAGACGAAAATTTGGCGAGACGTCAGAAGAAATTCTGCGACGTGCAATCACTATTTTCGTTGAGTGTGGTGTGTGTATTGGTGCGTCGTCGTTGGGAAGCAGCAAAGTATTATTTTTTCCCCTGCTTAATGTCACTTATATTTTATCTCATTTGGGGAAAAAAACTATAACTTTCCCTTTCTGGGGGTTGTTTCAATTATACACCAGCGAAAACTTCTCGTACTTCATAGTTATGTTCTAACAGACGGTAACAGGAGTATTTCAAAACATAGGACACCTTGAATTTTACCACAAAGTTTCACAATTTAATTTGCAATTTTATAGGGAAAAAATCTGCTATGCACAAGCGAAAATTAACTTTTTCCCGTGACGTTGACTGAGACGCGCGTTCAGTACAAGAAGTTTAACAAAGAGCTGTATATTTTAGTACTATGGAGACAAACACGTAATAGAGACATTACGTATATTTAGTGTAGATTGGGAAATGTTTTACGAGACATGGCAACTCTCGTAAGATTATACCATACATCGAATCAGAGTAATGCTGCCCTCAGACGTACCAACAGTTGATTCAACCTGTCATAAGTTGAATCAACTGTTGGTACGTTTGAGGGCTAGTTGAAGTTAGTTGGTCGTCAGTTGAATGAAAAATCAAAATTTTTTGATAATTTGGTGAAGTTGAATCAACTGTTGGTACGTGTGAGGGCAAGCTGTTCAACTTCATTGTTTTTCTTCATTTTTTCTTGACGTTGATCAAGCAAACACATACGCTGTGAGCGTATGAAAGAAATAAATCGAAAGAAATAAATCAATAAATAAATAATAAGAAATAAATAAATAAATGATAAGAAATAAATAAATACATAATAATAAATAAATAATAAGAAATAAATAATAATAAATAAATAATAAGAAATAAATAATAATAATAAATAAATAACCATTGAATGTTTCACCTGACATTCGCATATAATTTGTATAATTTTTGCCTGTCTTTCAATGTTTTTAAAAGTTTTGTTTTTTTTTAGTATTTTATTTTTCTGTAATTATTTATTCTTCTTCCTCTAAAATTACATCAATTCTTTGTAGCGCAAGGGCATCCGAATTCATGTTGACGCTTCAAAAATAATTTTTAAATGAAGTTGAATGAAAAGTTGATTCAAAAGTTGAAACGTGTGAGGAGAATGACCAACTTTCTTATTCAACTCAAACGTCAAAAGTTGAATCAACTGTTGGTACGTCTGAGGGCAGCATAACAAGCCGAGCGAATTTGAGCCGACGAGCCGCCGCCGCCGGTAATTTTTTTATACTTCAAGCCGCCGCCAATTTGATCGGCTAAAATTGGCTTAAAATATGAGCCGATTAACTCGGAGCCGCCGATTTTTTTGGTTAGGTGTACTTAAAAGCGTTAATGTACCCAGTAAAGAACACCGGTAGCGAGATACTTGATACTTGTACTCATTATGATGATTTGTACAAGACTGTCTAACATGACGCCTTGGTCCGGTATAAAACGAGAATGACAGACATATAAAAATAGTGAAAATGGCACAAAAATCGATTGATTATTTTTTCAACAAACCTAAAGAAAGTGAAACTGACTGACGAATAACACGAAGAATTCGGGAACGAACAAAACCTTTCGTTTTATCTGAAATTGGTAACACAGAAAGAATATGCGAAAGAACCCGCAAAAATTTGTCCATGCTGCTGCGCCACCTTTTGAACTTTTCATCATTGGAGGCAGAACCATTTTAAAGGGTTATAGATTTTATTTTCACTGCTTCGAAGAAAATATTCTTCTTAAAGCCTAAGTTTAAGTTATCTTTTTAATTTTTAAATTATATTTTAAAATGTTGGTACAGAAAACACCAAAGGTACACAAGTTCAAAAAACCATATTTTGAAAAATTATTTCAATAAATTCGCGCGATGATTTTAAATAATTTTTCAAAATGGGTGTATTTTATATATTTTTTAAACTCCGTCCCAACGGCTGCAGTTTTCCCAATAGTTTTGGAATATAAAATATGTCACCATCATTCTGGGGTTTAAAAGGTTAAAGAGACAAATAATACCGCAAATTCAAGCTTGAAGTCTAAAGCGTGCCATCCATTGACGAATCCAAACGGCGAATTGTTCGCCGAACCAAATTTACATTTGCCCACCAAAGACGTTGAACACTTCTGCGAACATTATTTGTAGCAGATTGTGAATGTGTAAACATGTCAGCGGATAACAACGAAAACGAAGGAGTGATTTTTGTTTTTATTTTATTTATTTTTATTTTTCTCATTTTATTTTTTATTTTTCTCATTTTATTTTTCTCAAAAACTTCTTAACAATTATGTTGATTTCTTTTAATTTATTTTTCTTCAAACACTTTTCCCGCACAACACAAGATGCCGAAGAAGAAGAAGAAGAATAGCACAAGATGCCGTGCACGTCTTTCTTCCACATAAACTGTTCACAAATAATGTTCGTGCTAATGTTGCCATCCATTGGCGAATCGTCTCGGCGAACACAGAGAAGATTGAATCATTTCAATTTTTGGCGATCAAAACGGCGAACAACGCGAACACCCCCACTAACGACGAACATTCCGGCGAATCGAATGTGTTCGCCGGTTGGATTCGTCAATGGATGGCATGCTTTACCTTCAGAATATCGTATAAAACTATACACCTCGCATGGATTATATTTTGACATAATGAGCTATTTCACACTCCATGGGCAAATCTACAACCCTAAAAAGAACAAAAAATCGGGCTTATGTGGGTAAAGTGCAGTGGTTCCCAAAATTTCTATTGATTGACAAAAAAGTTTTATATTGTTAAAACTTTTCATTTCATAAATCTTTTCTCACATTTTCTGTTAAAGATTTTTGTTTCGAATTTTATATATGTATTTACAAATAAAAACTAAGAAATGCAAAAGGAAACAACTTTATATTTGAATACTAATTTAAAAAATTTACCTCAAGTTCTTATAAAAAAAACAAGCAAAATAATAATTAAAAGTTAAAAGAAAGCGTAAAAATAAAATAACATTTGAAACAAAAAATAATATAATATAATAATATAATAATTTATTCTCTCAATTTTTTATTTTCATGGGTATGGTTGCAAGTTAAGATTGGATGGTTGAAAAACCGCATTTCGTATATACCAACGACAAAAATCAACAGAAAAGTGCAAAATACATTTAAATTGCACAGTTCCAAACGAAATGAAAGAGTTAAGTCAACAGTTATTGCACCTACACCTGATATAGCTTCGAATTTCTCTCATTTGCACAAACCTACGACGAAGAGTGTGAAATGAAACGTCAGCTGAGAGAATAAACTACTATATCCTATGATACAGGGTGACACAACTTCGACTGACTGATTTGAAATACTTATAACATTGTGTCTCTCGCGGTATGAGCTGTATCTCCGAACATGACGCTAAAGATCGCCTGCAACTTAAAAAGGGAATGAAGTTTACATTTAACTTTTAAATCAGTAGTGTAATTACTTGTGCTTTTGCAATTGTGATTCTTTTGTTATTTAGCAATTACAATTAAAACTCGTACTAACACTGTTTTTACACGACCAAAAAAATGTTGACTGCAAGCCGAAAATTGATCCGCCGCCGGCAAAAATTCACAACGGCCTCCGCCAACCAGCTAAAAAACCTCAGAGCCGCCGCCACCTCGGCTTGTTTCTCTGCATCGGATACTATTCACTCAAACGCATTCAAGGGAGCAAATTTCTTTTAGCAGCAAAATTGGATTTTTTTGGTTTTTTTGCCTGGTAGAGCATTAAATGCGATTCCAAAAAAAAAATAAAAAAAGTTTTCGGAAATATAGATCTCCAAAGCTTGAATGTATAATCGCTCATAACTCTGTCATTTATTATCCGATCCTGATGAAATAAATTTCATAAATCGTTAAATTTATATTCCACCAAGTCAGGGAGGAGGGATCAAATTCCCTGTGTACTTTAAGTCGATATGTAACAAAATCAGAAAAATCGCAGTAGTTTTTAGAAATAATTTTTTATTTTGGTGTGTAAAAACTACACCAAAGGACAAGAACAACATGTTGATTAAACCAAAAACTTAAATGAGCCCTCAATGGGTTAATAAAAGCAAATATATGTATTTATATACAGAGTTATTGAGTTTCACAAGTGCTTTGTAATGATACATATTTCAAGCAGATCCGATGATAAATACCTGCGATATGACCGATTATATACTCAAGCTTTAAAGGCATATATCTCAAGAAGTTGGACCTAGCGCAAAAAAAATATATTTCAACTCAGCGCAAAAGCCTTTGCCGCTGGTGAAATTTTGGTGCAGATCTGATTTTGCTGCTAAACTAGTTTTATGCCGAGGCATTATTACCAAAATCGAAAGTGTAAAAGACACTTCTAACGACAATGCATATGTACGTTGGCAACTCCACTTGTTGTTATTAGAATGTCAGGCCCCGTATTCACTTCTTGCGAAATTTTCGTAAGAAATTTTACCATTTATCCCCAAACGGAAAATGTTATTGCAGAGAGTTTCCACATATCTCTGATTTACCTTGCAAATATTTTATTAATAATTCATCTTTGCACTCCATTATATTTTTAAGCAATGTGGTAAAAGCAATACTAAAATAATCGAAATGTCAAAATTCCGGGGCAAAACAATTATCAAGCAATTGTTTTCGTACGAAATTACTTTGGCGTAACAACTCTGTAATTGATTTTGCTTACGAAATTTTCGCAAGGAGCTGAGCACCAGGCAAATAGAAAGTGAGCGAAATTTTCGCTCCATGAAATTTTCGTTATTTTTTATACACGTACTTCTTATGGCAACGAAAATTTCATAAAAACTGAATACCGGGCTATAGTATCTGCCTGAAAATAAGTATGATCGTATTGATGTAGCGGCAGCGAACAAACGAGCAGGTCGTCGTCGCCAAAGAGTATTGAATAGTATAGAGAACTCATGGAACGAATTGTATAACTCAAAAGCACTGTCGACATCTGGCGAATGATTACGTATTACTCTCTTTTTGTTATAATTTGGTCCATTCATAATTTTGATGTGAAAATTGATGCCTTTTGAAGCATTTATGATTTTTGTATTGTTTTATGTAATAACATTGTCGAAATGGTGTACTTATATTGAAATATTCTATAAAAAGAATAAGACTCGGTTATGCTGTTTTACTCAGACTCTCCACATGACAGCTGAAGAAGAGTGCAAAAAGTTCTCTATACTATTCAAAACAATTATTTCAGTGAGCTAAATATTGCTGTATTTGTTTTAACAATATTACATCTAATGTTAAAACAGCTGTAAGAAAAAAGAAAGTTCAATAGCAAAACAGCCTTCAGCACAAAAACTTTTCTTTTTTTATATTTTCCAATGTAACATTTACTAATGTGTTCATAGAAATCGAACAGGTACCGTGTAACAAAAAGGTGTTAACACATCGCCCTTGTGTTCGAACACTCATTGATGTTTTCTTCTTCAGAAACTGCAGAACTTCAACAAAACGGACTATTGGGATTTAACTCTTAAATTCCGCGACAATTCGTATTTAAAAGCACATCGTTTGGAGTTAAGTGCCTCAACCGATTATTTTGCGATTTGTTTATAAAGGGTAACATGATTGTTGTTAGTTGAATTTCACATCAAGTGCCAAGTATTTTTTTCCGTACACGGCAACATATCAAAAACAATTCACGTGTAGACGCTTGACTTGATTTCTTGTTTGCCCTTCCACTCCGTGCATATTAAAACTACCATGTACTAGCAGTAGACATTGCCTACAACAACAGACATTTTGTTTTTGCTTCAATTGCTTAAGTTGTCAATCTATACACGTAAGTATACGAGTACCAACAACACAGGAATACAAAAAAGTATAACAACAAAGTACATTTGAGTTTGACAACTTATAAAGTGTTATCCATTTCGTGGTTTCAAAACTATAGGGCTGGAATTCGACATCTGTCAAACTAAGTTGTTAAACCAATTTTTTTTCTTTTCAGTTGAAAGTCTGACATTGACGAAAATGGATCGCTTAACTATCACACAACGCATAAAAATTATTAAAACCTACTACAAAAATGGTAATTCTGGCACAGCCACATACCATTACACTTTTTGTTGTGGGGCTACACGAAAGACTGTGTTTATGCAGATAAACCTTTAACTCTTGAGCACATAAGGACCAAGATTCGTCAAGTTATGGCTGAGATACCGCCCAATATGTGTCAAAAAGTGGTCGAAAATTACCTCAAAAGAATCAATGCTTACAACACTTCGCGTGGTGGTCATTTAAATGATGTAGTGTTTCACCCATAATGTCAACGTTCAAACTTTATAATAAAAAAGAAATATCATGAAAAAAAATATTTTAGTGTTTCACACATAATGTCAAAGGTCAAACTTTATAATAAAAAAGAAATATAATGAAAAAAAATATTTTATATGTATTTTATTTACGTTTACTTTTGAAACGGCAAAATTGATAACCCTTTACAATAAATCATAGATAAAGAAAATAATATATATAGCGCAACCATTGTCAACTTTGTTCACTAGGTGCTGACCTGTACTACTGTCACTTTCACTGAAGTTTCCCATAATTCGCATTGACGTTTATTCAAAATTGTGTGAAATTTTTGTGAAAGTAATTTAAACAATGGATTATGTGACAGAATTTGTGTGATTTTACATAGTAGCATTTGTTTCTTATATAACAAACTATTTCAAAGACATGACGCCGGTGTTGGGATATCAGTAGGAGAAAACGCGTAAGACCGCCCAAAGATGAACATCCCGGAACGCCTTTTTAATTTAAAAACTTCCCCGCCCAA
Source organism: Phaonia tiefii (assembly GCA_963931995.1). Taxonomy (NCBI): domain Eukaryota; kingdom Metazoa; phylum Arthropoda; class Insecta; order Diptera; family Muscidae; genus Phaonia; species Phaonia tiefii. Next base: position 142,177,829 of record OZ008367.1, on the reverse strand, counting down.
AAACTATAGCAACTTCTGTGGTCGCAGATACCAAAATCATTAGAGTGTCTGAGGATTCTCAACAAGGAATGGTAGATGAACCGGAGCAAGAACCAATTTATTAGGACATAGACGGTGGTGACATGGCGTTGCAATTCGATGGCCATCAGATATTCTACTTTAAGTATCGTGTTGTATTCTTGATATTTTTGTTGAAAATTATTTTTTCTTTTGATATGAAATTTTAGATTTTTATTGTCATATTTTTGACTTTTTTTTGGGAACAAAAATCCCATTTATTGCTTTCAACGACATCTAGAAAATTACCCATTACACTAAAATTTCCCCAACACTTGTGCTTCACCTATTTGTTTACATTATCTATGCAATAAATGCCACGAAAATATTAAATCAGCTGTTCAAACAAATTTACCTTGTAATTTTCCCATGACTACGTCAAAGACGACCAGAAGTTGTACCATAGAGAAATATACAAGAGCCGCTATCCCTGGTACAGCTGATCGAAAAGGTACTAGGGCGATGATGGAGAATGAGAGAGCAAAGAAAGCAGGAACTAATGTTAAATATTGTTTATTGATACTAATGACAGCTAAATTATGTTCTATGTTGTTTGCATTGAATAAAAATACGTATTCCCTTTGATTTCTGTCCGTTTCATGTCCAACGAAAGTGTAAAATTGGAAAAATACAGCAGCAAATAAAACTCTACGAAGTGGCTTACTACCTCGTCGTCATGAAGAGGCATCGAAGAGAGTAATGGAAACTCCTAAGTATTACTCTATGCATAAACTATGCAAAAGTATGAAATAATTAGGATATGAGAGAATAAAAGAGCAATTCTTTTGAGTGAATTGCTACACTTTCTGGTTCTCTTTTACCAGGTTGCCAAATTGCGCACATCTTCTGGTCGTCTAATTCTTGATCGTCGTTGATGCTAACCCGGGCGAGTGCTCATACAATTTTAATCTATAAAAACTGAAGTTAACATGGGACTGTCCGTGGAGGTGGAAAGTTTCTGATAGCCATGCACTTGGGAGTGGCCAGAAATTATTCCTTCATTGGGCAGTCCAAGCAGCTCACTACTTCCACTCAGTATGTCATGGGCAATGGCTTTATCGGAAACCTCCGTTATGTAGCTAGAGTGAGAAGGCGAAAATAAATGAGCAGCCTGATTTGGTTATGCGATCACTGATGTGGCTCAGGCTTAGTAGGTGACTGATGTCACTGAAGCTCATCAAGCTATCGGGCATATCCTTTTGTCCTTTAGCAGGCGGATGAGCCAAACATATGGGCCAACGGCGGATAAAAAACCAAAAGCAGAAAATCCAGGTTCGACATATTTCATCCTGGTCAGCGTCTGATCCATAATGGACGGCTGCAATCAAATATCCTGGCAGTAGGTAAAATGTAAAAACCCGATGGACTGGGTTTGCCTCCCGCCACCGTTCATAATGGCAGTGAAAATACAAGAACGAAAAATAAAATATAAACTACCCCTATTTGTTGACGACCCCCGCAAACTTTATAAGGACCACGATATACGGATATGCACCTTGAATGTGAGAACTCTATATAGATCCGGTGCAAGTATCCAACTGGCATATGTCCTCGAAAGTTATAAGGCTGACAATCCAGGAAATGCGATGGACAGGACATGGCTGCACACGAAAAAGAAACTGCGACATATACTACAGTTGTCATGAGAAAAAACATGAATTTGGTTGCGGATTTGTAGTTGGCAAAAGACTGCGACATCTAGTCTCTAGGTTCAATCCTGTGAGAGAACGTATAGCCACAATCCGCATAAAAGCGAAATATTTTAATATTTTCCTAATTTGTGTTCATGCCCCAACAGAAGAGAAAGATGATGATGCCAAAGACATATTCTATGAGCTCCTAGAGGAAAAGTATGACCGCTGCCCTGGCCATGACATTAAGATTGTACTAGGAGATTTTAATGCCAAAGTAGGCAGGGAGAATGTGTTTAATCCAACTGTTGGCAATTTTAGTCTACGTGCTGACAGTTCGGACAACGGTATGGGACTGATTGACTTTGCCGCGGCAAAAAACATGGTCATTAGTGGTACGAGATTCCAGCATAAAGACATCCACAAGGCTACTTAGGTATCCCCTGATCAAAGAACGAAGAACCAAATTGATCACGTGGTAATTGATGGAAGGCACTCATCCAGTGTAATGGACGTACGACTGATCAGAGGAGCTAACATTGATTCTGATCACTACATGGTAGCAGCAAAGGTTCGCACAAGATTAAGTAGAGCGAAAATAGTACGAAACTAGACGCAGAGGAAGCTGGACATCGGAAAGCTGCAATTACCAGAGGTAGCCACAGCCTACTCAAGGAAGCTCTCGCAACTTTTGGCACAGAACCCACCCCCTCTCGATAACGATCCTGAAGCGCAGTGGAAACCCATTTCCGAATCTATAAAAACTGCCGCAACAACCGTACTTGGTTTTGAAAAACCGCTTCGCAACAAACCATGGTACGATGAAGAGTGTCGCATTGCAAATGATGAAAAAACGCTGCACGCATGGCAATTTTTATTTATTTATTTACTTCAATCTATTGGGCTCAGCCCTCACAGATCAGTTCTTACAACTATGTGCTTAATTCTAAATGAAAATATTCTCGAGAAGCGTATTTTTAAAAATTAAGCGACTCGTAAGGAAATCTAAATGATTGCATGCATTGTTACATAAAATTAGACACCTTGTAATAATTTCATTCAATCGATAATTATATCTATGAAAATTTTCGTAGAAAAAAGTATGGTCTCTTAAATTTCTCCTAGGAACGTTAAATGGTATTAGTTGCAAAAGCTCTGGTGAGTCAATTTTACTGCCAATAATGTCCTTAATAAACATAATATTATGTGTCACTCTTCGTTGAGCCAGAGTATTTAAATTGAGAAACTGACAACGAGTTTCATATGCAGGCATGTTAAAAGAAGAATATAAATTTCTTAAAGCAAATTTAGAAAATCTTCTTTGAACTCTTTCAATACGGAATTTCCATGTGTTGTAACTCGGTTCCCAAATAATATCGCAATATTCTAATTGTGATCGAACAAATGCGAAGTATAAAATTCTAACTGTATATGGATCTTTGAAATCAGTAGAATTTCATTTCAGAAATCCTAGCTGAGAATTTGCTTTACTAATAACATATTCTAAGTGATAAGTAAATGAAAGTTTTGAGTCTATATATAGGACCTATTACCATTTCTCTATCAATAGTGTTATTGGATAAAGTGTAATTATTCATCAATGGTAATTTATTATGTGTAATTGTTAAAATTTTACACTTAGAAAAATTTAATTCCATTCTATTATCGACACACCATTGCACAAAATTATCAATATATTTTTGAAACAACATGTAATCATTCATATTTCGAATAACAGAATATACTTTCAAATCATCAGCATATAATAAGGCATTACAATATTTAAATACTGAAGGAATATCATTAATTAACAACAAAAATAAAAGTGAACCAAGATGGCTACCTTGTTGTACACCAGAATTTGCATAAACGGGTTCAGAAATATAAGTTATCTATTTTAACAAATAATATTCTATTAGACAAATAAGAATACAACCAATTTAACATATTGGAATGAATACCTAACATTTTTAGTTTACAAATTAATACATTATGATCAACTTTATCGAATGCTTTTACGAAGTCTGTATATAACACATCTGTTTGCAATCCATTTTCTACAGCATTAATACAATAATTACAAAAAATGGCTAAATTTGTTGTAGTGGATGTTTTACAATCAAGAATAATTTATTATTTACTAACTTATCCAGAAGTTTTGGTATAGCCGATAATTTGATAATAGGTCTGATAATAGGTCAGTCAACTGAGCGGTATAGGAAGGAAAGAAAGGAGTTAAACCGTCTCTTTAGGCGTAAGAAACGGCAGTGGAGAAAGCGCGAGGGTGAGAAAATTGAGTCATACAGAAGGAAGAACGAAGCCCGAAAATTCTACCAAAAAGTCAAAAACGGAACAAATGGACATGGTTCAGGGCCCCCTTCTGTAAAGACAAGGACGGAAATCGGAAAGATGTTCAGAGTATGTTGGGAATATTGAGAGATCATTTATCCGCGCTACTGGTACCTGAGATATCCAATGACGAGACAATCGATCTAAATTTGGAGGACGACGTCGATTGCCCCCTCCTAACCAAGACGAGGTCAGAACAGCTATTGCCCGGTTTAAGAACAATAAAGCCGCAGGAGCCGATGGATTACCGGCGGAGCTGTTTAAGGCTGGCGGCGATGAGCTGATAAGGTGCATGCATCAGCTCATTAGCAAAATTGGTTTAGATGAATGCATACCCGGCGATTGGAGTCTCTGTGTACTATGTCCCATATTAGTGCCAACTACCGTGGGATAAGCCTTTTATCCATGGCATATAAGGTTCTATCAAGTACAATGTGCGAAAGACTAAGACCGATTATCGCTGACCTGACTGGACCATACCAGTGTGGATGTAGGCCTGGGACATCAACAACCGACCAGATGTTCACGCTGCACCAACTCCTGGAGAAGACCCATGAAAACCAAATCGACACCTACCACCTATTTGTCGAGTATAGGGCGGCCTTCGATAGCCCGATACTTCGTGTTCCTTCAAAACTCATACGCCTTTGCAGGATGACCTTGACGAACACCAAATCCACAGTGAAAGTCGGTAAGGATCTTATCGAACCTTTCGAAATTAAGCGAGACCTGAGACAAGGCGACACCCTATCGCCCGATCTCTTTAACGTCTTATTAGAGATTGTTATGAGAAAAGCTGCAGTCAACATGAATAAAACCATCAGCAGCAAAAGTCACATGCTGCTCGCGTATGCTGATGATATAGATATCATTGGACGAACAGTTAGAGAAGTTACTGCGGTGTTTTCGAGAATTGAGAAGAAGTCAGGAAAAGTGAGTCTGACGGTACATGAAGAAAAGACAAAATTAATGGTTTCAACGAGCAGAGCCTCCACGCGATTAGACGAATTTATATACCTTGGTTCTGCCGTAAACAAAAACGACAACGTCAGCCTTGAGATCAAGCGGCGAATTGTGCTTGCGAATAGATGTTATTTTGGGCTAAGCAAGCACTTTAGAGATAAAGCCCTCTCTCGAGTAACAAAAGTCCAACTATACCAGACTCTCATACAACCTGTCTTGCTTTATGGCGCAGAATCCTGGGTTTTATCGCAAGCAGACGAAACATCTGTAGGAGTCATCGAGAGAAAAATACTCCGAAAGATGTATGCCCCTGTAGTGCACAACGGCGAGTATCGGCGACGCATGAACCATGAGCTGTATGAGCTATATCCCGACATTGACATAGTTAAGCGGATCAAAATAACGCGATTGCGCTGACTAGGCCATGTCAGTAGAATGGATGAAGACGAACCAGTACGAAGGGTTTTCGAAACCGAACTCGAAGGAAGACGAAAAATAGGAAGACCATGACTCCGCTGGAAGGATCAGGATGACGAATCCCTGCGTACACTTGGTATTGCCAACTGGAGAGATAAGGCAAAAGATCGAACAAGTTGGCGAAATATGTTACCTTCGTTTTGTAAGGTCCCTGACCCCTCGGGGTTGTTCGTGACCGGATAAGTAAGTAAGTAGTAATTGTAATTGACATCGGTTAACCGGTTTTTACTCAATTTCCTTACAAAAACTAAACAAAAAGAGATGATATTCAAATATTAATAAATTATTTGACTTAAGTAACACGATATCTCTTTTCAAATATTATTTTATAGCTTGAATAAGTTCTACATAAAATTTTGAACTGTTTCTATTAATTTCAAAATGATTTTATAATTGAAATTACAATTAACTAATTTAAACTAGTATGTAATTTAATTTTTTACAATTTATAAGCTTTTCATGCATGCACGTGTCTTTTAAATTCGAATATGATTTTCAAATTTAAATTAGCTAATTAAACTTATCAATTTTTATTAAACACGCAATCCACATTGTTAAATAACATAAAAGTGATTGTCAAATTTAAATACAGCTATGAAATTTTGAGATTGATACATGAATAAGAATATTGAATTCAATCCAATTCTATTCCATTGAATCCAATCAATGCAACTCAAACCATGTCAGTTAAATTTATCAATTCAATTTTGTCGGACCATGTCATTGTGTTTCTGGCAAATTATAATCGGTTTCTGTAATTTCCGGCGAACTAGGCTCTGACGCGACTTCTTCGGAGTTGTCAAGAGTTTTTCTGCGACCCATGTTGAAAATTGTTAACAGAACAAATTGAAATCATGGCCTACTTGAAATCATGGCCTCATGAGATTTCCAGTGTATATACGTTTTTAAATTTGATGACATGGAATTTGACATTCTTTTATTTCGGGACTTATATTTATTTAAAAAAACGAAGCCTGAAACACGCTGAATCCTGTTAATTGAAAACCGGAATATTCAAAAAACCTACAACGGTTAATCGGATTCCGTTTTACGTCTAAATCAAACTCTGCCCGAAAAATCCAGATACTAAGCATAAATATAGTCGGGAAGCTATATTTGGAAATTTCTTGGGACTAAGACTTTCACACTTCTTTCAATATTTCTCAAATAGTATCAATTAAATTGAATAATACATATGTATCTACATAATTATATATCTTAGACCGTCTCAAAAAAAAGTTCCTTTTGTCAACCCCTCAAAATGTACCTTGGATTGTTTTATGGTGATTGCCAAAATATTTCGTGTCTAGCATTAAGATCCCGTGAGCTGGACCATTTTTAAAAATTTTATTTTTTACGTTTATTTGAATTTGATTTTTGTTAGTTTTTGGTTAATGTATGAGAAATTCATACTACAAGCTTACAAGTCATAAACATTTTGCTAATTGAAAAATGGTTGGTTTTTGTTGGAAATAATAGACAATTCAGTTAAGCACACTCACTGGCGTCACTAGTTTCGAACTCCGTGACAAGTTCATCATCAGATGCCTAACTACTGTGCCTGAATTGATACCATCGGTTGATTATCAATCGTATATACACACACACTTCTGCAATTCACATGTGCGAATTAGTATCGATCGAAGGTCCCCTAAGTATCAACATACACTTGAAAGGCAGCATTTTTCCACCATGTTCTTCTTTTCCTCATGCGTTCCCGCATTGTTGCAGTGCTTTGAAGTGAGTTTTAATCCATATCACAGAGTTGTATTTTTCCGTGGTATAGCTTTTTTTTTTGATGACCGGGCTAGTGTCAGTTACGTTTATTCGAATTTGAATTTTCATGACCGATTTTTGTTAGTTTTTGGTTAATGTAAGGGAAATTCATACTACAAGCTTACAAGTCATGAAAATTTTTCTAATTGAAAAATTGTTGGTTTTTGTTGGAAATAATAGACAATTCAGTTAACCACACTCACTGGCATGACTAGACTACGAATATAAACCAGAGTGTTTTAGTGTTGGGAGCGCTGTTTGGTTTTGGCTTGGATTCGTGAGATAAGTTCCATGACCAAGATATTGGTATGATCTTCAACAAAATGCTCATGGCTGGACTCTACCAAAGGATACAACAATGTCAGAAATTTTGAGCGATGTCTGTTGCGATTTAATCGATATATTTACGGCTTTATATTGTACTTTCACTTTTTCAAACTTTTTCACTTTAACTATGGACAATGTATACAATGAGCCTGTTTTTTAATACCCTGCTAAACTATTTTTTCGACCACTTTGTATGGGGAGCTAAGCGATATTAAGCGATTTTAAGCGGCTCCCCATACAAAGTCATCGAAAACTTAGTTTAGCAGGAATTAAAAAAACAAGCTTAATATTGTTCTCAAATCGAAGGGTTTTGAAGGCACGTCCAACGGTATATAAAACATGCCAAAGCATGTTTTGACACGTCCTTTTTTCAGAGATATTCTGTAAAAAATAGAATTTTTAAGTTTTTTTCTGATTTAAATGTCAGCCGACTTACGTAAATACGTGTTTCACCTTTTATTTAAAATTCGCACTAGAAGCGCAAAATGGGTATCAAATCTTTTCTTTTGTTTTAAAGATCTATTGTTTTTATTTTGTAGTACATTTTCCAGGTGATCTGGACCAAATCTTGAATATTTAGAATTACTTTAATCTGATATTTAAATCAGAAAACTGTTGGACGCGCCATAAAATTCCTATCATTTGTTTTTTATTCCATTAAGCTATTGACACTTACGACTTTCCAAATAAAACGATACACATTTAATACTACGAGATGTGGCAACGTTTGCTGTAATGGGTGAAAAAAAGCGATACGGAAACACGTTTTTAGCCTGTGTCAACAAATACATGGTTGCAGCAGATGCAGTTGTAAGCAGCAACAACAGCCATTTTATTTTCGTTCATTCGTTTCAGCTGTACAACTCTACACAAATATACAGCAGCAATACAAGAATAAAAAAAGTATAAAAACAAAATGCATATGATGTTGACAAGTGAAACGAAAAATGACATGGAAGAAATTTAATCGCCTGTTTAAACGACTATAGCTGATAGATAATTCTAGTGCTACCACTAGGTCAAGTGCTACCAGTAGGTGCTGTGTTGTCGTTTTGTAACTCTCATTGAAGTTTCTCATAACTTTCATTGACGTTTTTTCAACACTGTGGGAAATTTGATGATACATACAAAAAAGTATATTTGTCCAGGTTGTGCTATTCGAACAACTAACTTAATTTTTTTTATGTCGTGTTCCCCAATTTCATGTTCAAATTTTGTTATTTTGATTATGTGTCTTTTTGTTTACTGTTATAGTTGGTGTTCGTTTGTGTTGAATTTCAGAGCAACTGACAACAAAATAAAAACAAAATGTTACCTACCACAACAATTGTTATCACCTGTTTTAAATACATCTTGCAAGATAATTTTGTTTGGGATCAAATGTTGTAATTATTGCATTCAGCTCCATCTAGAAAATATTCCCTTTAACAAGAAATTTCCCGCGGCATGTGCGATATCTAGTTAATTCCTTTATCTATGGTATGCGTCATTGCTCTTAAATTCAACACAAACGAACACCAACAATAACAGTAAACAAAACAAAAACAAAATCAAAATAACAAAATTTGGACTTGAAAGTGGGGAACACAACGACATACAAAAAATTAAATTAGTTGTTTGAATAGCACAGCCCGGAAAATTATACTTTTTTCGTATGTATCAAATTTCCCACAGTGCTGAATAAACGTCAGTGAATGTTATGAGAAAATTCAGTGAGAGTTACAAAACGACCACACAACACCTAGTGGTATTACTTGACAAAGCCTGTGCGATATCTACTTATTTCCATTATCAATGGTGTAGAATCAGTGCTTCGTGTTAAAGTTCACGCACCATTCATTTATTTCATTGTTTTCTTTTATTTCTGAACAGATTATTGTTTATTGTGTCCAGGCTCGGAAATTTTACTCATGGTAATGTTTGTAAACAAACTGTTGCCATTTTGGAACGAAATTGCTTACATGCCAGTGTGAACGATTTTAATTTTGTTGGACAATTACAATCCGAAATTGTCAATTTCGCGGCAGCATGAACAAGGCATTAGACGCTTTTTTGTTCTCTTCTATGAGGGTTGCCAAATTCCGCCGGATTTTTCTTTTCTACTTGTGCATATTCTGTTTGGACTTAATTGATTCATGCCACCCTGTGCAACTCGGTGTGTCTCGAACATATCGAATAATCTTGGATGTATTGGCAAGGTGAGAAGACAAAAGGCAACAACAACAGCAAATTTGTTTTTGTTTAAACATCTCCGGTATAAACCACCTCCACCAACCAAAAATATAAACAAAACAGTACAAACACAAAATACATCTGCATTTGACAAATTTTGGTCCAAACGGCATGGAAAAAATAAAGTCATTGCGAATATTTCCACCATGATAGAATAAGTAAGACAAATTCGTTGGAGCAGCTGATTTTCTTGCGTCTGTGTTTCTCTATTTCAAATTCACATGACAGAAAGGAAACACGAAACAAGAACAATACGCCAGTTTTTGTTGCCTATATTTACCACAATTCCTACTGCCTTTACCTTACTTATTGTACCATGTCTCCCACCTTGTCAATACATCTCCATATAAACTTATAAATTGGTTTCTACTTTCTACAGAAAAGCCCAAAATCTTGTTTTGTCTTGTTTATGTCCACAAAAACGCTGTTATTGCGAATGTGTAATATACAATGAGTAAAGAATTTAATATATTTAACAACTTGGACGAGATGATGAAATGTAAGACTAATTTGCTTAACTTTAGAATGTGTTAATTATGACGCTACAAATTGTCAGGTAATTTCTTGGACCAAATAAGAACGATGGATGCCGCCAACATTTCAAATGGTACTACAAATGACAGCCAAAACAACGATGATGATTTTGAAGAATTTGATGCATTCCCAAACAATAATGGGGTCACAAGTCCTACGAAACGTACCCGAAAAGAAAAAATTGTGGATGAAGTGGCTGAAAAAACTGCTGAGGGAAATGCCAAGAAACGACGTAGTTCCTCTTCCAAAGAACGATCATTGTCACCCCCAATGCCTTTACTGGAGAGTTTAGAACCCAATTTGGTTGATGTCCCTGTAAGCAGGAGAACAAGAAGATCCTTGGAGAGAGCTAAGAAAACGTTAGATCAAACTGGGAATATGGCGGAGGCATGTGCCTCACAGAGCGCCGCACAAGTTCCTGCGTCTTCCAAACGTGGTCGTGGTAGAGGCAGGGGCAGAGGTGCAAAAGCCAACTCGTCCACCACCAAAAAAAATGGGTGTTTGGAAGACAGTATTATTATCGATGACACATTCAATCACTGTGGAGAGTTCGAATATGGGACGGACACAGAATATGTACCATCAGTGTCAATGAATTCTAATACATCAACGTCCATTATGGAACGTTTTCTCGAGCTAGGTCGTCAAGGAAGTGGGGGCCGGCGATTGCGTAATAGACGAACTCGACGCAACTACATTGCAGAAATAGCTGCCCGATGTCCAACGCTTGACACAGTTGATTTAATAAGCAGTCCTTTTCCGCGTGTCGAAGGGTCAATCACCTTAGACTCTGATGGTGAAGAGGAGAAATCAAGTATTTGCGTTAAAGAAACTACATCTTCCTTGGATATTTCTCTAGACGATGATAATCCCGAACTATCGGTAAAAATCAATTGGAAAGGTAAACCGGAAGCTTTCAAGTTGCGAAAGTATCAGAAGTTTTCGAAAATTTTCAATATGCTGGCAGAACGTGAAGACACCAACGTGGTTAATACTGTTTTCAATATAAATGAGCGCATAATATCACCCGAAGATACGCCAGACTCGATTGGATATAAAATTTTTCAATTCATAAGTGAGTACACAAACTATTTTAAATTAAAAAAATACTGAACCACGCAATTTGACAGTGTATGGCGCTTAGACTTTAAAACTTTAACTTTAAAATATAAATGGCAGTGTTAAACACTAAACGACAGGCTAATTCATCACAATATGAACGACACGTAGACGCCAGCAGTGGGATAAACCCAGAATAACTTGCCCAAAGAATCCAAATAATATTAAATTTGTCGATGAAAAAATTAATTTTTCTCAAGTTATAAAATGTTGCAAAAGCACATGTAAATGATAACTGCAATTAACAGCAAAACAAAAACTTGATTCCATCGCCGAATCTGGTATATTATAACTAATTTGGAATATGATAACTAGTTTTGCATAATAATTTGTTGTTGGTCGAATTACCGAGTCCAAAAATATATGCCTGCTTTTTAAAAAGAGACGATTCTTAAAACCATATAAAAACTGAAACAATATGATACTGCACTAGATTTATAAATTACTACAAACAGTGTCTCTGATCATGAGGGCTCCGGTGATACGCAGATTATGCGTAGATCTTGAATTTATATTTTATTTTCGTAATCAATTTCTGTGTCGTGGAATATCTCATCATGCCTTTATACATATGTGTATCCATCGAGTTTGAGCTGCCCACTATGAATTTCATGTTTATGCCTCTGTCAGCCCAAGTTCAATAGAGGCAATTTTACCTGATTGTCGCGATGATGACATTTATAATGCGGATAATGTTGAACAATTATCTATAATTAATCATAATTTGCAGATCATACTTGTTAAGATCATTCCTGTTACGAGGCGGTTATGTGCAACTTATGTGGAGGATTGGTTCAACTGTTCGGAGATAAAATATCTTATTTCCCTAAGAAATCTTGCCCCTCAAGCTTACTTGTTTGACAAGAGTAGTTCCAATTGGAGATCATATTGCAGATGCAAAAAACCTGCTGAGGGTAGTTAGGAGAATAAAATTTCAAAGTCATAAGAAAATATTGGAGGGTAAGTCGACTAAAGAAATTTGAACTATATGGAATGGCAATGGATTAAATGATGAAAATGAAGGGGTTGTTGATTTGATGTTGGCCATTTAAGTCGTATGTTTTTGTCTAATCAGTCTTCTGCCAACTAGAGTTATCCGAATATTCCTGAGAATGCATATGATGGATTTTCCTTTCATGCAGTTGATTATATTGAAGTTGTTGACGATTTTAACATGATCAAGGCAACAGCAGTGGGATACGATGGGTTGAAATTTAAGTTTTTAAAATTTGTTGGTAATCATATACATATGTATATGGCATAATAGGTAATATAATATTAACTTCATCTGTATTCCCTTGTGCTTGTAAGATAGCTAAAGTTATCCCAATTCGCAAGGCAATCTGAATTCAATTGAGAATATCCGTCCTATTTCTATCATGCCAATATTGTCGAAAATTGTTGAGAACATAATGAAAATCCAGATTGTAGACCATTTGGAAACCCATTCTCTATTACCTGACTGTCAGGCTGGATTTGGAAGTAATCGAAGTACAACTTCGTTGATGATTGGCCTGACTGATAAGGTAAGAGAACATATTGGCCATGGGGGCTATTGTGTGTTGTTACCGCTTGACCTTGAGAAGGCGTTTGACAAAATTGATAACACTATAGTTGTGGAGAAATTGCATTCTTTGTTTGGGTTTACTTTCACTGCATGTAGATTAATGTATTCGTATTTGTTTGGTAGGAAAAAATCGAACTAATCGTGTAAGTCACTTTCATATTCACCTCATTTTTCGACATCATCCCTTGACTAAATTAAGAACCTGACGTATGATTTTTCTTAAAATATGTATTCTTTGTGTTCATTTATACATAAAACTTTACTAAAATCTTACAGAAAGTACTTAGTTTGTTTATTATGTGCCGTCAAAAATGCCAAATGAAGTGAATGTGACTTGTGCGATTAGGCCGAATATGTTTAGTGTAATAATAATGTTTCTAGTATTTGTGCAGTGAGAAGTGGGGTACCCCAGGGTTCGGTAATGGGGATCTCTGTTATTCATTATGTATATAAATGACGTATTTGAGCGCATTTTTAACTATAAATGTCTCACTTTTACTTTCGCAGATGATTTGCATATTGTGTTTAAGGGCAATTTTGACTTTTTAGATGTTCTACACAACACTATTTATTGACTTCGGTGTCAATTTATTAGTTACCTGGATGACTGAAAATGTTCTCAGTATTAATAGCAGCAAGACATAGGTTACACTATTTGGGGGTTTGAAAAGTGATCATGTTAATATTTCTATTCATGGCTGTAAGATTGATGTTGTGGACAGTTTAGACTGTTTAGACTTTTGAATTGCATGTGATGGTATGGAGGTATATTCTGACTCTTTGGGTTACAGGAGAAGGTGCGTTTGTTATTTAAGGTAGATATATATATTCAGTAAGAATGCACGATTCTAGTCAGTGTATTATGTCCTGTATTTAAAATGGGTGATCCGTGTGTCTGTTCCAACTATCGCGGTATCAGTGTTTTAGCCACCACATATAAGATCTTGACGAGCGTATTATGTGAAAGACTATAGCCAATTGTTGACAATCTGATTGGACCTTATCAGTGTGGTTTTAGATCAAGCAAGTCCGCGACTGACCAAATATTCAGCCTACGCCAAATCCTGGAAAAGACCCACTAAAAGCAAATCGAAACATACCACCTTTTTGTCGATTGAAAAGCTGATTTCGATAGACCCATACGGGGAAAACTTTACTGCAGTATTTTCAAGAATTGAAAAATAATCAGCGAAGGTGGGTCTTGCTGTTAATGAGGGCAAGACATAATTTATGGTGTCAACGATCAGACAAACCTCTCGACTTGGTCCGCACTTGAACGTTGACAACCGATTTAATTTTGAAGTGATAGATGAATTTATCTACCTTGGATCCGCCGTTGAAAAGGACAACAACGTCAGCCTGGAGATAAATTGGAGAATTGTGCTTGCAAATATATGATATTTTGCGATCAGCAAGCAGTTTAGGAACAAAGCCCTCTCTCGACGGGCAATGGTCTATCTATACCAGACTCATTTTACTAGTCCTAGCCTACGGCTCGGAAAACACCTGGGAGTATTCGAGAGGAAAATTCTCCGTAAAATATATGGTCCAGTTAGGGAAAACGGCGAGTACATGTGGTCCTGGTTTCGATCCCTGCTCTGACCACCTTAAAAATTTCTTTCGGCGGCGGTCACCTTGCATAGTGACGGCGACACTATAGAGTATTTAGCCATGAAAAAGTTCCTCAAAATACCGTTCGGAATCGGTGTAAAAACTGTAGGTTCTAATCACTGAGTGAAACATTAGAAAGCGCATAGCTCACTGGATGCGAGAAGCTCTCCTCAATCCCTTCATGGGATGTAATGGGAAACGGTTTTTTTTTACCGATGCCGTTGGAACCATGAACTGTATCTTTTATATTCTGACGTGGACATAGCTAGGCGAATCAAATTAGGCCAATTGCGTTGGCTAGGCCATGTTATCAGAATGGATGAACATGAGCCAGCGCGAAAGGTGTTCCATAACGTACCCGATGGAACCAGGAAAAGATGACCACATAGACTCCGCCGGAAAGACCAGGCCGAAGAATCCCTCCGTATTCTTAGTGTTACCAACTAACTGTCGAGAAAAGGCGAAGGATAGAACCAGTTGGGGAAATATGTTAAAATTTGTTTAATTTGTTTATTTGTTTCATTAATTAATATGTGTAAGCCATCTGACCTCATGAGTTTGTATAATAGTCAAGAAAAAATAATGCACTAGCACATTGCTACCTATGTCAATGACTTTCTAGGTTGTTCATTATCGGGATTTGTGCAAGTTAGACGTTTACTGCATTCTTATAAGATTAGTATGAAAAAACTCCCTTATTCTTAGTGGAATTATTTGATTTTATTATTATTTGAATTATTTATTAGATCAGCGAGGAATGTGGAATGCTCTTTTCATGTTAGGGTAACAAAATTTTGTAACAAACTTCCTTCTAGCCCTTAAAACTTTTGAACATTCGTTGGATACATTTAAAAAAACTTTTCCAGCATATGGAAATAAATGAATTGTAGTGTTGTAACTTGAGTGTATTAATTTGTGCCCACTTACGTTTTGCATGTTTCAGAAAACGTATGTATATTGGTCTCGATTATTATCTCTTAAGTGTAGTCTTCCAAGTGACTACAGCAAATGAAATAATGTAATCATTTTCTAAGGCGTGCGATTTAATTCTCGAGAAATATAACAATAACTTAATACACAGCCTTAAAAAAATCAATTAAAAGATTCTGCCATTATGAGATCAAACCATACAAAAATACTGCCATATATTACTAGGTATATGTATATGCAGTTGACCCTTATCATTAACACAGTTTGAAACGCCCACTTTGTCCTGCTTTTCATTACGGTAGTTTTTTTCTTCAAATAATTTATAAAAATATTTCAAATAATTTATGTGTATACATATCTAATTTAAAATTGTGTTTTCTTTTTTTTTTTTTTTGTAAAACTCAATTATTTTTTTTCCATTGGTTTACAATTTTTGCTTAAATATATTTTAATAATATTTTAAAAGTAAACAGTTTTTATAATCAACAATATCACATGATGAAGAGTAAAACTATAGTTTGAGTGCCTGTACAGTAACAAAAATATATTTTAAAAAAGACAACAACTGCATAATAAGAACAACTCAACCTCCCAAGTGAGCATACTAATTAACATAAATTTTAACAAAAATCTATTCTATTTTCTCCCATATTTCGTTATTTTAGGTGGACGTGTATTAACAGCAAATGTCAACTCGCCTCTGGGTCCTATCGGACTGCCTAAGAAAAAACGCAACGTCAATCAAATAAATCTTAAAATCCAATCGGATAAATGGAAGCGTCCACTTCAAATTAACATGCTAAAGTCTGATAAATTTCGTGTTTTATATATCAAATGCACTGAGGAACTAAATGTTGGTATTGAACAAATTAAATTAAGGTAAATACTGGTTGCTATTTATAAATGAATATATTTCATAAATATTGATTTATTTTTTTTCTTGATAACTTCAGTTTTGATGGCGAACCTTTAGAATTAAATGACACCCCAGCTGGTCTTGATTTTGAAGGAGGCGAAGCAATTGATTTGCGTCTTAAAAATTAAAATTATTTAATGTATATTTACATATTATTCCAGTGTTCTAACATATACATATACATATATATATTTTTTTTATTAGAAAACAATTCAAATTTTTTGAGTTAATTTAATGTCCATGTGTTGTTTTTTAATTTGTCGCATTTTCTTTTTAATTCTTTACTGAGTCTTAATCCTTCATTTGGAAGCAATTCTTAATAAATTTTTTTCATATTTTGCATAATAATTGTGTTAAGTCGTAATTAAACCATTAAAGTCAAATGTTATTACAAAATTATATCCACAATCTCTTGTAGATGTTTTAATATGTCGTTACATTTTAACAATTTTACAGGAGGATGAGAAACGTAATAAATGTCATAATTCCAGAAAATTTAAAAATGTTTTAATGCAGTTTGAATTAAAAAGCCGAGACAAATTTTGCGTGTGTGTTTTTCCATACGAATATGAAAAAAACGCTTTCAAAAAAATGGTTAGTTAGTTTCTAAATTAAGGTAACGAAATGGATATTTCGTTGGGCTTTCCGTTCCTGGGTAAATACAAGGCTCAAACCGCCGCGTACGTGTCATACCGTTAACTGACCCACAAAATAACGTTTCAATTTCATGGTAAATAGCACAGAAGCTGGTTTCATGAAACAACCAGTTACTCTAATGGTGATTTCGTTTCTAAAAAATAATCAGGCCTGTTCTGATATAACTTCACGTCGATATGGTTTTAAATCACCGGAATGGTGTTCTGCAAGTAACGATTTTGCAAATCACGTGATATAAAATCGCTCAGGAAAATGACGGTGAACACAGATCACTTGCTGGTTTTATGCAAAAAAATTTATTGTAAATCTTTTAATAAATTATTAGAAAACATAATTTGATTTTTTTTGTTTTTGGTATTAAAATAACGTATTTTAATAGAAAAACACATAAATTTCAAAATTTCTAAAAATGATGTTTATTTTGGCTCACATTATTTGTTCATCATTAGTCTTCTGCTTTTCGCGATTTTCTGTTCCTCTTTGCCTGTCCCGTGCTTTACTTTTGGAGAATGATAATATTAATAAATATTAATAATTAATAAATATTAATAATTAATAAATATTAATAATTAATAAATATTAATAATTAATAAATATTAATCTGTAATTAATACACATTAATAATTAATAAATATTAATAATACATATTAAGGAAAATATTTTAAATTAAGAAAACTCAGCAATAAAGCTCCAGGCACTTCAAATTTTTCCAATATCTTCCACAATTTTTTTTTAATATGACCACAAACATATGTTGGGTAGCAAAGGAAATGAGAAACAAAGCAAATGCAAACAACAAAATCAAAAAAAAAATAAAATATAAAATCACGTGATTTTCAGAACACCTACAAAGCACCGGCGTAATCTTAAAATCGTTTTTGGTTTAAAATCGTCGTGATAACAGAACAGGCCTGAATGTTGCCGTTTCGTGAATGAGGCGACATTTAAAAAATGTTGCCACCGCCCCTTCAAAGTTGTGCCCTTATTAGGGTGAGAAACATTCCATGAAGGAATTGGGGAGAGCTTCTCACAACCAGTGAGCTGTGCGCTTTCTGGGACCTAAAGTTTTCCACCGATTCCGAACGGTATTTTGAGAAGGTTTTTCATGGCTAAGTACTCGATAGTGTCGCCGTCACTATGCGAGGTGACCGCGGCCGAAAGAAATTTTAAGGTGGTCAGAGCAGGGATCGAATCCAGGATCTAACGTACAAGAGGCGCGCACACTAACCATTGCACCACCGACGGCAAAAAATAACATATTTTTCGTTTTCTATATTTTTCTCTAATTTCGGCCTTTATTTATCAAGTTTTGAGCTGCGACCGAACTCCGGCAATTTAGCCCTAGTAGCCATGTGTTTGCCCTGAAATCAGCAAGCTGTTGCTTCAGTGGACTTTTGTTCTAAATGAGGGCATCGTGAGTAGAACCAGGATGTCTGGCGTCAACATACCCGATTCGCATTTCGTAGTCGCACATCTACAATTAGATCATTGTTATGAAAATAATTACTAAGTATTACAACTTACCAGCAAAACATTCAAACTAAACTGGCCTTTCCTATTTATGTATAAATGGCGAACTTCTTCTTCGCTCCAATGATACGTACGTGTGTCCAATCTATACATCCGACAACTTCGTTTTCTAGTAAAGCCGGATTTTATGTTGGGTCTTTTCTTCCTCCGTCATTTTTGAAAAAATTCACATCTTACAAATGTTTTTAAATTCTTTATATTAACTTCACCTGTCACTTCACATTGTATGATTCCAACAGCATAAATGAGGCTTATGGCAAATCCACGTGACTTTCACAAAGCGGGGAAAATGTGATAGAAGGCAGCTTTTAAGAGCTTGAAAAGCTTTTACAAATATTTTACTATATATTTTACTATGCTCAGTTTCACAGTTAGCCATTCACCATTTAAATAGAACTTAAATGCTCGATGTTTTTCATTTAATATGAAAATATTCTGGGAGCTTTCAAATTGAGCTTTTAAATGACGAGCAACCGTAAAAAATGCGAAGATAACATATTTCGCCAACCAGTTCGATCTTTCGCCTTATATCTCCAGCTGGTAATACCAAGTGTACGCTGGGATTCGTCAGCGTGATCCCTCCAGCGGAGTCTTGGTCTTCCTTCGAGTTCGGTTTCGAAAACCCTTCGTGCTGGTTCGTCTTCATCCATTCTACTGATATGGCCAAGCCAGGGCAATCGCGTTATTTTGATAACCTAATTATGTCAATTTCGGGATATAGCTCATACATCTCTTAGTTCATGCGTCGCCAATACTCGCCGTTGTGCACTATAGGGCCATACATTTTTTCGGATTATTTTTCTCTCGAAGTCCTAGAGCTGTTTTGTTTGCGCCATAACGCAAAACAGGTTGTATGAGAGTGTGGTACAGCTGGACTTTTGTTACTCGAGAGAGGGCTTTATCTCTAAAGTGCTGGCTTAGCCCAAAATAACATCTATTTGCAAGCACAATTCTCCGCTTGATCTCAAGGCTAACGTTGTTGTTTTTGTTTACGGCAGATCCGAGGTATATAAAATCGTCCATCACCTCGAATTTATAACGGTTACCAACGTTCACGCCTTGGTCTAATCGCGTGTAGGCTCTGCTCGTTGAATCCATTAACTTTTTCTTGTCCTCATTTACCGTCAGACCCACTTTTCCTGACTCCTTCTCAATTCTCGAAAACACCGCAGTAACTTCTCTAACTGTGCGTCCAATGATATCTATATCATCAGCATACGCGAGCAGCATGTGACTTTTGCTGCTGATGGTTTTATTCATGTTGACAGCAGCTTTTCTCATAATGATCTCCATTAAGATGTTAAAGAGATCGCACGATAGGGTGTCGTCTTGCCTGAGGCCTCACTTAGTTTCGAAAGGTTCGGTAAGATCCTTACCAACTTTCACTGCGGATTTGATGTTCGTCAGGGTCATCCAGCAAAGGCGTGTAAGTTTTGAAGGAATACTAAGCTCAGACATTGCTTCGTAGAGTTTCTCTCGTATCGGGCTATCGTAGGTCGCCTTATAATCGACAAATAGATGATAGGTGTCGATTTGTCTTTCGTGGGTCGATTGTCAGTTGTTCCAGGACTAAAGCCACACTGGTAAGGTCCAATCAGGTCAGCGATATTTGGCAACTTTATTATCTTGATACGTCTGTCTGCGTACTGATAATAAGTGTGTTCGGGAACTTTTCCGGTAAAAATTATCAAGTAACTAGCTATCGGAGAGTAAGAATGAATTTGCTCTCTCAGTAAATACTATTATAAAAAGTACGCGAACGGATTCCAGTAAAAACTTGAAAAAAATAATAACATTTGTATGTAAACAGCTGATTTTCAATGCAAACACGCATAGTTCCAGTAAAACGTTACAAATCACCAAAATTGTCTTCTTTTTTTAATGAAATAGTTAAAGGTTAATTACAGAGCATTAGAAAATCATATTTTCTGTTTCTTTCTAGCAGTCCCATAAACCAAGTTGTCAAGAAAATAAGAAAATCTCAAAAGTCCCTTCAGCAATTTAGAGAACAATAGTTAACTGCAATGAAATCGGCATACAATTTCAGAATACTTTTGTTAATACAATCCGCGTTGCCTCTTGGGCTCTTGATCAACTATCGGGTGATCAATCTAGAGGTATTTTTTTCAAAATAAAAAAATACAAAAATTCAAATCAAGTGTGGAATCTTTATTTTTCATTCGAATGGACATTTTATGCCATTTATTTTTTGAATATAATTTCATTCATATGTTGGCCGCAACTACGCGCCAGGGTGTCCATTCTCAGGGTCCAATTTTGGATGACTTGGTCGAGCATTTCGTCCGGTATGGCTTTAATGACAGGCGTAATTAATGTTGGCTTCCAAAACCTGAATCGTATCTGGATTCTCAGCATAGACTTTGGACTTTACGTAGCCCCAAACAAAAAAGTATAAAGGTGTGATATCTCACGATCTAGGCGGTTTCAAAGCTGGCAGGGGTAATCCGAATAGTGCGTTCAGTAGGCCGATTATGTCGACCATAAAAAGGTATAAGCGCACGAAAAACGTTCCTCACCGACCGCTCATTTCCATAATACAGTTACACAATTTGGAGACGTTGTTGCGGTGTAAGTCTTTCCATGATGAAATGGCATACAATACTATTGAAAAAATACATTTAGACCGAAGATAACATAATCAGTATGTCGCATCTACCAATCTATAGTTCCATATTTTCCGCGGAATTATTTGCAATTCACGAGGCCATAACATATGCTACGAATAAAAAAAGGAAGTGTGTCGTATGCTCAGACTCTCTTTCGTCAATACAATCTATTGATAATATTTTAAATAAAGATTACTATACATCAAATATAAGAACAAAACTGATTCAAAATTTTGCAAACATCATTTTAGTTTGGGTTCCCGCTCACATTGGGATAGCAGGTAATGAACTAGCTTATTATGCAGCTAAGATAACCTCCAAACACCCACTACACACAACGTAAAAAATTCATAGAAAGGATTTAGTACGAGTTATCAATAAACAGTATACAGATAACAATCGGGTTAACACTTTTAATATATTTATTGTATGTAACCGAGTTATGAATTTAACTTCTAACTGGTACAAGACAAATAATATTGATCGAATAACCATTTACAATTTTTTAACTGATCAAACAATAGTTAGAATATTGGACTATACAAAATGCGAAAGACTTCGCCTGGGACATACCATAGCTACACATGGTTCATTATTCACCACCAATAGCACACCGGTCTGTGATTGCAATTTGCATTACCCGGCAAACCCATCCCATAGTTTGAATAACTGCCACAAAATATTAGCTGCTCGGATAACAAATTTTCAAGATTCTGATCCTTTATATCCACTTTCCCATCCATCCCCTCAAAATATTGAATTAGTAACAAAATTTCTAATCTACTTATGTATATACAAAGATATATAAATAAACACATCTGAAAATGTAATACTAATGTTTAAGATTATCCTCATTGTATCTTTGAGCTGAACGCCTCCGACGCTATTGCTCATATCCAGTTTAGCATGTAATTTATAATTATAAGCTAAATAACTAAATAAAAAAAACAATAATAATAATTATAGACCAAGGCAGCTTGAAAAGGTAGAAGCAATACTACAAAAATTTCAACAAGGCAACAACAACCAGCATTATGTTTTTGTTTGGTGTGTAGTTTATGTCAATATCAACGTACTACGAACAACGGACACAAAACAAAGGTAAACAGCATTTGACAGCTAGTGTGCACCACTTGGCTCCAGGAAATGAAAAAAAACAAATCAGCTGTTCTTATACCAAAAACATCTTGAGCAGCATAGTTACAGACCATTAGAAAATCATATTTTCCAATGAAATTTCATAAAATTCCAACGATTAACCTGTTATTTCATATTCTTTATATTTCCTAATTTTGATTGTCTACACAAAGCATATCGCACTATGTTTCAATTTAAAAATTTTCAGTAGAGGCAAGAAACGTATTTTTGATGTGTTAACATCTATAGGCACGGGCATAGACCAATATATACATGGATACTTTTATTCTCTCATCTGACGTTTCATTTCACACTCTTCGTCGTAGGTTTGTGAAAATAAGAGCAATTAAATTTAAAATTAACTAACACCAGGTGGAGTTACAAAATATGTTCACTTAACTTTTTCATGTCGTTTTGGTGTAGAACTGAAAAATTTAAATGTATTTTGCACTGTTTTGCTGACTTTTATCGTTGGTATACATTTGTATTGTATTTAAAACAACTAGTTTGCCATAAAAACACGACATTAGGTTGTTGTTCCTTTGTTGAACGTTGTTTACTATTGCCTCTATCTTGTATTATTGAACCCATGTTTTCCACCATCCAATGTTTACTTTTCACCGTACCTATGACGTTTAAAAGTATCTATGTATGTATTGGTCTATGGGCACGGGTAGGGCAATCTATGAAAGTGAACACATGCAAACAACACACAGCGTTAGCATCACATACGTGGTTGTGGTACAACAATAATCTCTGCCTGAAAGTAAGTATGATGGTACTGATGTAGCGGAAGCGAACAAACAAGCAGGTCGTCGTCGCCAAAGAGTATTGAATAGTATAGAGAACTCATGGAACGAATTGTATGACTTAAAAGCGTATTACTCTCTTTTTGTCATAACTTGGTCCATTCATAATTTTGATGTGAAACATTGATGCCTTTTGCAACATTTATGCTTTTTAATTGTTTTATGTAATAACATTGTCGAAATGGTGCATTTATATTGAAATATTCTATAAAGAGAATACGACTCGTTTATGTTCTTTTACTTAGACTCTATACATGACAGCGGATAAAGAGTGCAAAAAGTTCTCTATACTATTTATGGTATAAATATAAAAGTAATGGTAGATGCAGTATGATAACAAATTCAACAAACCAAAAACAACAGGCATTTCGTTTTTGCTCAGTGGCTGTATTGTGTCAACTCAGCTGACTGAAAAATATTGAAAATGTATACAAAATTGGAAAAGTGCCATTTACAAACTGCGTGTGTTTTATTTGATATTTTGAAAGTGTTTAAGTATGAAAATTAAAACGTTTCTATGTGATTTTGACAGAGAAAACATCTCAAAAACAGCAATTGTTGGCGAATTGTATACAAACAAAAGTGAACAAACTTTGACAGAAGAGAAAAACTCACTCCAGAAAAAAGATCAAATCAGCTGGACTAGTGCTTCTACCATTTGTTTGTACCATGCTACTATTCAATACTTTTTGTCGCCGCTCTGTTTATGGCCAAACAAAAACAATTATTTCACTGAGCTAAATATTGCTTTATTTATTTTAACAATATTACATCTAATGTTAAAGCAGATGTAAGAAAAAAGAAAGTGCAATAGCAACATTTACTATGTGTTCATAGTAACAGGTAAAGGAACAGGTACCGTGTAACAAAAATGTGTTAACACATCGCCCGTAAGTTCGAACTCTCATTAATTTTTTTTTGTTTTAATACTCTTATATCACAAAAAGGGATGTAACTGTTTTTTTTGCGAAAGAGACCACTGTATATCGCTTTCTTACATAACGTGAAAATGGAAAACTTTTTGAGTTGACCCCTTTTAGAGGAACCAGTACGATATGTACGAAGTATTTCAACGGTAACAACTTATAAGTTCTCTATCATCGAATTGTCAAACTATTTTCTCTCTCTGGCTCTCTCGTTACTGGCTTTTTGGAGTTGTTTTATTAACAGGAAATAAAACAGCACTGAAAGAGGACAATTAGAAAATTCAGGGACAGGAGCATTTTAGTTCTTCGACGCTCTCGTTTTCCTCTTCATTCTCGCAGCAAGTAAAGACGTTTGTCGACCTATCAAACATTGTATAAACTGTATAGTGATCACAGTTGCCGGCGAGAGGGAGACATTCTGTCTAGGAGTAGACATTTAGTTTTTCAGGTGATACCTGCCTGGTGATTCTGTATTTTGTACGCACACGCTCCATATCAAGTGGAACAAGTCAGATGGTTCCTAATCTCGCCAGATTACCGCTCTATCTTTCCCTGAATTGTTCCTTTGCACCGGTGGATATAAGGTGGATATCAAACTGTCTGGGCATATTATTTAGAGATGCGCGGCAGTTATGGAAAATTTTTGAAGTCAGGAATACAGATTGGAGAGATTTTATGGCAGTATGACTGTCAGAGTAAATATTAATAACTCTTGCGCTGAAGACGTTTCGCCCCGGCCCAAATTGCAACTTGTACGATTGACTTGACGTCCGAAAAACGCTGCAATGCTCTAGACAAACCTCTTTACAATAAACGCCGTGTAGAAGCATAAATATCTTCTATTACCTTATGAGCGTCCCTTCCTCTCCTGTCTTTCCGCGATATGAGTGGAGAAGTTTCTCCCAAATGTGGACGTGGGTATCATGCAATCCAATTACAATGTAGATTGCCGCAGATCCTTTAAAATCGTACCGTGACCATCGGCATTGTTTATTCATTGTGAAGAAAGTCCTAGGTGTGGCCGCCATTTGCCTCCCTATGCAATCTAATGGTAACAGGCGAATGATAACCCCCAAAATCCTCGGTAGGTGTTGTGCGAAGAGCACACATTATATACACCGTTGATATTGTCTGAATCTTTGTAACTGACTTAGGTAAGTAATGTTTTGCAGCACCGGCCACCAAACGGAAATGCCGTACAACAGCGTTATATATTCATTAAACTATTTTCAAGGATAGCCTCCATAATCCTCCGATGGTCTTTTTGTACCAATATATATCCACTGTGACTTTACTGATCCTATCTATAGTGTTAGGTTTGAAGTTGAGTCTTCTGTATTTTATATTATCATTCGGAAAATTTCCATACCATCATCTAGAGGCAATGACCCAATATACGGAACCTTATGGACAGCTTAATGCAGCTTTTATGGAAGCTCAGGAGCCATGGCGCCGTCATGATGATTTTTAGGATTTAAAACTACCTATTGCCCAGTGTTGCAGTGAAGATCGCCTCCTCGCGGTAGATTTTCTGCTCTCGAGATGTCGTCCTGTGCTCTGCGATCTGAGTAGACAGAGGTGACACTCTGTCGAAATGGCTCGTGGCTAAGGTACCTTTCGTCTCCGCCTCCTTAAAACCCGGCAAGTCTTGTAGTACGTTCGAAATCCGTCACCGTTAAGTTGGTGATAATCCCTCTTTGTTTCGGCCTGGCTCTGAACACTCTGTCCCATAAGTCGGAGTGTCAACCCTCGCGTGGAACTCCCTGCTTCATAGACAACCACGGGGCCCCTCTTTTTGAACACCTTTCATCTTTACGGACGTAGATAGCGGCTACAAGTTGAAGCCCAATCAATATGAACAAGAATATTAAAAAGTCTTCGGCCACAGGAAAACCTGTGACTTCACCAGAGCCTACGGGATCTTCCTCGAGCACTAGTGCTCGTAAGTCTTCTGTGGTTACACACAAGGGGGTCCCTGCAACTGCGAATTACGCGGGCGGTGGTCAACCCTCCCCAACTACGGGGAAAACTAAAAATCTCTGCCCCTCCCGGAAGCGGAGAGCTGATCTTCGACTGGCCCCTAGATTGGTTAGTCAACTCTCTGCGCGGCCAGTCGCCGCACTCACTCCTGCACAGGTAAACATCTTGGAGTGGGCTAAGGGCATCTGTGAGGGGCCCAAGTCTGTAGGGACAAAGCTTCCACTGGCTGTTACTAAAAGGCAGCGTTCAGTGGAGGAGGATACAAAACTTGGTCCCTCATCTAAGAGGCATAAAAGCCACCCAGTGCTCGGCAGGTCCTTTAGTGATGTCGCGAAGGACAGCCTAAACATTAGCGTCTTGGATGAAGGTTCCCAGGATGAACGTATCCCCCAGGATAAATGGCGCCTCGTAGAAGGAGCCCTTCTTACGGTGGTCATGGACATCGTCAGCGACAACCCTGGTCCTGTGCCAATCTGCGAAGACGCGGGATGTTTCCAGGGAAGTACTAAACTTATCGGCTGCTCTGACGAGCGAGCAGCGCGATTGTATAAGTCCGCCATGAGTCGGGTAGGTGAGGTTTGGCCAGGGGCTAAACTCAAAGCCGTGGATAGGTAGGATATACCTTCTAGACCAAGGGCTAGGGTTTGGGTCCCGTCAAACTTACCAACTGAACCAATGGTTGGTCCACATAAATATCGAACCTCTGAAAAAGGAAGTTTTTAAAAATTAAAGGAAAACGGACTGGAACGCCTATCGTGGGCGCCTAAGGAAACTTAGGTAGCCATCCGAATATTCCGACTAATGTGCCAGAGCTGGAAGAACTAGTTGGCTAATTTACTGATGCGTGCGGGAACACGCTCAATGAATCCTGTACGAGCAGTGGTTATAATGCTGCCAAGCGTAACAAAAAACCTCATTGGTGGAAAGCTGAGCTTCAGGATCTAAGATCGTCCATTAGGCATCTTTTCAACAAGGCCAAAAGGAGCGGCGACCAAAGGGATTGAGACGTTTACAAGTTAGTCTTAATCTATGTAAAGGTGAAATCAAGAAGGCCAAACGGAAATCTTGGCGAAACTTCTGTGAATCCATTGAGGGAACCAACCAGACTGGACGCTTAAGATGCGTGCTCGCTAAAAACCCACCGTGTCCGGGGTTCTTAATGAAAGCCGATGGAACGTGGACGTATTCGTCTGACGAGTCTCTTGGGATCGTTCTTGATACTTCAGTGTTGGCCATCAGCCAGATGAGTTCGCTCAATAGTGAGCAGAAAGAATCTGATAAGGGCCATTAGATGCTTTAAGCCCTATAAATCAGCCGGACCTGACGGGATAATTCCCGCGCAACTACAGGAGGCACTATACCTAACTTGTAGTTGGTTGGAGGCAATCTTCAGGGGCTGTCTTCTGCTGGGAGTCATTTCTAGCAGTTGGAAGCAAACCAAAGTGGTTTTCGTCCCGAAAGCGGGCAAATGCTCTCATGCCAAACCAAAGGACTTTAGACCAAACAGTCTATCATCCTTAGTTCTTAAGACATTTGAAAGATTACTGGACATTCACGTTCGAAGTAATCTTCCACAGAATCTATTATCGAGTTCTCAGCATGCCTATATCAAGAGCAGGTCAACTGAGACGGCTCTCCACTCTATAGTCAGCATAATAGAAAACTCTCTTGGGAATAAGGTCTTCGCTCTGGGGACCTTCCTGGACTTCGAGGGAGCCTTCAGTAACATTCAACCTTCCGCGATTCTCAGGTCGTTACAGAATCTACGAGTCGACAGCTTAGTTACATGCCTAATTGGGAAGCTTCTGGTGGATAGATCCGTCAAAGCTGAATGGGGTGGTGTTGCAATTGCTAGGAACGTTAACATGTGGACACAGCAGGGGAGAGTTCTGTCTCCACTATTATGGTTAACTTATGTCAATGAACTGCTTCTTCAATTGGACAGAGCCGAATGACATGTCTTTGCCTATGCCGATGATATTGCTATCATCTGTACGGGTAGAAACCTCAATTGACTTAGCATTCGTACAACCAGCCTACTTAGTCTGATTTCGAACTGGACCGCTAACAACGGACTATCACTTAACCCTGCCGTCAGTTAATGGGGTGCAATTACAGTTGACGGAAAAGGTCAAGTATCTGGGAATAATTCTCCACAGAAAACTGTCTTGGAAACGGAATGTGGAGGAGAGGGTGAAAAAGGCGTCTGTTGCTCTTTACAACTGTAAAGGGGCGATAGGAAAGCGCTGGGGACTGTCTCCCAAGATCACCATGTGGATTTATACGGCAATAGTCAGACCAAAATTAATGGTTTCAACGAACAGGGCCTCCACGTGATTAGACCAAAGCGTGAACGTTGATAACCGTTATAACTTCGAGGTAGTGGACGAATTTATATACCTCGGATCTGCCGTGAACAAAAACAACAACGTCAGCCTTGAAATCAAGCGGAGAATTGTGCTTGCGAATATATGTTATTTTGGGCTAAGCAAGCACTTTAGAGATAAAGCCCTCTCTCGGGTAACAAAAGTCGTGCTGTACCAGACTCTCATTCAACCTGTCTTGCTTTATGGCGCAGAATCCTGGGTCCTATCGCAAGCAGACGAAACATCTGTAGGAGTCCTCGAGAGAAAAATACTCCGAAAAATTTATGGCCCTATAGTGCACAACGGCGAGTATCGGCGACGCATGAATCATGAGCTGTATGAGCTTTGTCCTGACATTGACATAGTTAAGCGGATCTAGATAACGCGATTGCGCTGGCTAGGCCATGTCAGTAGAATGGATGAAGACGAACCAGCACGAAGGGGTTTCGAAACCGAACTCGAAGGAAGACGGAAAATAGGAAGACCAAGACTCCGCTGGAGGGATCAGGTTGACGAATCCCTGCGTACACTTGGTATTGCCAACTGGAGAAATAAAGTAAAAGATCGAACTGGTTGGCGAAATATGTTATCTTCGTTTTGTAAGATCCCTGACCCCCCGGGGTTGTCCGAGACCGGATAAGTAAGTAAGTAAGTCAGACCAATACTTCTCTATGGCACCGTAGTTTGGTGGAGGTCCCTCCAAAAGAAATATATTCTGAATTCCTTGATAAAAATTCAAAGATCAGCAATGATTAGCGTTAGTGGGGCAATGGGAACGACGTCAGGCACTGCACTTAGTGCTATCCTGAACATCTGTACTCCTGATATCATGGCCGAATCGACAGCCGCTACATCCCTGGTGAGAATCAGAGATTGTGGCGTTTTGATATCGGGCCATTCCGGACACGTTGAATTACTACACCGGATCAACTCTATTCCCGTAAAAACGGACTACTGTATCCCTTACCTTCTACGAGCGACAAACCTAAGGACTACCTGGGAAAAGTCACTGAAAGGGGACACCAGTAGATCAGATTTTTCACGGATGGATCAAAGTTGGACGAGCAAGTAGGCTATGGGGTCCACTCACCGGACCTAAATGTAAATATCTCCTTCAAACTGCCTGATCACTGTAGTGTATTTCAGGCGGAAATTATCTTTAGTAACAAAGGCGGGTTCAATATTCTGGTTACAAACATAAAGGTTAGTGGACAAAACATGTCCGTTTTAACTTTCTTCTCCTCATAAATTATCTTCCTCAGCAGATGTGACGGCCGGGGACCAGTATCATCATGGGGTATATTGGCCGACTGGTGGTGACAATGTATCTATCGCCATATTTAGATAAAATAAATATATTACAATTATTTTTGACAACTATACATGTTCTAGAAGTGCCTATGGCTTTGGAAACGAGAACCTGGTTATCAGGGGTCTTCAGTCCATAAATCATACCATTTTTTTCCCCCCAGGGTTCTTGGAAGAAAACCACATCGGCTCCATATTTTTTATATGGAGCAGGAGAATTGCCGAATCAGCTTTATAATGGTGGGGGTATATCTGTAAGTGCAGATACGTCCCTCTTCATGAAGGTTCATCAATGAGCTCGAATTCAGACAATGATGTATCGTTCCCAGCAGTATCAACAGGGACAGTCACGTCCACGTCCCTTTCTTCTATTCCGTTCAATTCCGGTGTAACTTCGATGGGTTTAATATCCTCCTTGGCTTCCGGGTGCACACGGCAGTCACACCGCGTCCCTTTATTCCACTCCATTTAATTCTGGTGTAACTTCGGTGTAACATCCCCGTCGTTCTATTCCACTCCGTGTTATTGAAGTTTTACTTCGGTGTCAGGCTAGGCTTTCTGGATTCCGACTGTTGCCACCGAATTGCTGTTACTTACTTAGGTGGCCTCAAACAACCCAGACATGTCAAGGGCCTTACAAAATGAGGATAACATGTTTCTCCAACCGGCTCGATCTTCAGCTTTTCTCATCCAGTTGGTAACACCAAGCTTTCGCAGGCAATATTCCAACTGGTCTTTCCAGCGAAGTATTGGTCATCCTATTTTTCGATGTTCTTCGAGTACGTCTTCGAATACCTTTAACACTAGTTCATTCTGATCCACTCTACTGACATGGACAAATGAATGATGTCTAAATCATCAGCACACGCCTGCAGAATGTGACACTTGCTGCTGATAGTTTTATTCGAATTGAAATCTTGAAGAAATTTCAAGATAGGTTGTCGCCCCGCCTGAAGTTTTGCCTCGTACTAAGTGGTTTGATGAGACCTTTACCAATTTTTACTGAGGATTTCGTGCCGGTCAGTGCCATTCTACAAAGGCGTGTCAGCTTTGCAGAAATACCAAGCTCTGACATTGCTTGGTACAGATTTCCTCGTATCGGGCAATCGAATAAATAAATAAATGGTTTCCCATTACATCCCATGAAGGAAATAGGGAGAGCTTCTCACAACCTGTGAGCTGTGCGGTTTCTGATTTTATACTCACCCATTGGTACCTACAGTTTAACACTGGTTCCGAACGGTATTTTGAGAAGCTTTTTTCATGGCGAAATGCCCGATAGTGGCGCCGTCACTATGCGAGGTGACCGTCGCCGAAAGAAATTTAAGGTGGTCAGAGCAGGATCTCATGTATAAGAGGTGCGCACACTAACCATTGCATCACCAACGGCCACGTGTTTTCATTTGTCCTGAAAATTTTTGGAATTGCGATAAATACTTATCTACATCTATCTTTTTTATTCCTCCCTTAACATAATTTCATGAGTAAACTCATGAGGGAGAATGAATTTCCAATGAGTAGATATCATTTTCGGGTGAGTGCTCGGTATATAAATCTCGTGGGTGAGAAACAAAATTGTTCTCTTCAAATTTAAAATTACTTTCACGGGGAAAAAATAATTATCTTGAAAAAAAATTCAAATAATAATTTTTTTCTCATTAGTTATTTTTTCTCTTCCAGAGAATAGAAAACGAGTACTCTCCGTACTATGGTCAAAACTAGACGTGGTGCCGATATTGATAGCGACCACCAACTCTTAGTGGGCTACTTCCGTCTCCTTCCAGTGGCTGTAACAACGCATGATGTTAATTGTAAATAAAACAAAAAGTTTTTACAGAATTATCTTAATATTTTTTTATTATGATAGAAGGATCACTGACAATTATGTGTGATACAAAATATCGGCCAAATGCTCGCCACGGCTTCGGTGGCAAACCTCTATCCAATGGTCCATATTTTCAATGACTCTGCGACATAATTAAGGTTCAATGTCGTTAATGTGCAGAATTATCTCATCTTTTAGCTCTTGAATTGTTCTTGGCTTATTGGCGAACACTTTTTCTTATAAATATACCCAAAGAAAGAAGTCCAACGGTGTCAAATCACATGATCGTAGCGGCCAATTAACATCGCCACGACGTGAGATAACACGGCCATTAAATTTCTCGCGCAAAAGAGGCATTGTTTCGTTGGCTGTGTGGCAAGTGGCACCATCCTGTTGGAACCACATATCGTCCAGGTCCATATCCTCAATTTCTGGCCACAAGAACCGTTATCATGCCGCCCATTTTCGTAAAAGGCTTCAACAATCTTAAAGCGCCGCTCAATTGTGTAACTTTCCATGGTTGAATTTGTCAAACACTGAAACAAAGAAATGTCAAATTAAGTTGGGCAAACAACTTGACGTTAAGGTGTGACTCACAATTAACATCGTGCATTATGGTAGGACCACCCTTTACTTATGGATGAGTTAATGGAGGTTACCAATCAAGAAGCACCGTGATATCGACTACGCAGATGACATATATCTTACGGCCAACAAATTTGATGACATCGAGGCCAAGTTAAATAGACTCTCCGAAAATGCGAAAAAAGTAGGATTGAGAATAAATATAAAGAATGCGTATTCGAAAAGAACGGAATACTCAACTAACAGTTGATGTTGGAATTGGAGACGTGAATTCAATCAACTAATTTAGGATTTAGGATCCAAAATTACCAAGGATGGTGGCTCAAAGTCGGATATAGGTGATCCTATAAATAAGACCCGTGTTGCATTCCTAAACCTGCACAAAATCTGGCGCAATAAGAGAATATCGGAAAAGAATAAATTGCGTATTTTCAATTGCAGTGTGAAGTCTGTGGAGTTGTACTACTTGGAGCTTGAAGAAGCTGACAATGAAGAAGGCCCAAACGTTTGTCACTCGTTGTCTGAGACCAATACTGCGTATCTACTGGACCAAGACAATTTCGAATTACGAACTTTGGCAGCGTACATGTCACATTCTTCTAGAATTGGATATACTTCGAAGAAAATGAACTTGGAGCGGCCATATACTTCGGTGCCCAACATCAGATACTGCTAGAGCGACACTTAAATGGAACTCGCAGGGGTATCGAAGGCCAGGAAGACCACCAAATACATAGAAGCGGTGCCTGGTAAAAGAATACAGACAGACTCGGCTACCATGGAACCAAATTTAATCACTAGCCAAAGACTGAAATTAATGGAGAGAATTCGTTGACGCCCTATGTTCGCCGTTAAACTTTTATTTAAACTTTGTATTGTAATATTGATATCTATTGTTATATTCGGTTTAAATAAATAATGGACATACACTCCGGTTCACTTATTTAAAGGCACTAAAAATGTCATATTCAGCAGCCTGTATCTTTTGCAATTTCTAACCGATTGCAGAATTTAAAAATTGAAATGGAAGCTAGACATCTTGAGATATGAAAAAAAAGTCATGAAAATAGTGGTGTCTTAAATAAAGATCTTATTTTCAGCAATTTATAAAAAAACGTCAAAAAATGTGGTATTTTTTGTGGTTCATTTGAATAAAGGCACTTTAACTAATTTTAATGAAACACAGTTTTTCTTGTTTTTTTAAATTTATTGTACTCTATTTAAGAACTATTACTAATGGGTACAACCCCCTTTGTTTTTAGTAACTTTAAATATACGGGTTTTCATTAAGAGATAAAGAGAATTTATTTAATCCAACGAAATTTGATTCCAAGCATCCTTAATGGCCTGAATTAGTGACTGCTTGTCCTCAAATTGTCTACATCCTTCATAGACCTTACGAGATAACCAACCCCAGACATTTTCGATAATTTTATTCTGTTGTTCGACCTTTTCTTTATTAATAAATAATCAGTATTCTTCGAGCTTGAAGTCAGAATTGCTGTTTTTGTTTTTATTTTCCTCCAAGAACAGCAAATCTGACCTCAAGCTCGAAGAATATTGATGATTTATTTTCGATAATGTTTAGATCTGGCGAATAGGGTGGCCAGTCAAGACTATTAGCATTTTGGCTTGCAATGAACTCCTTTACTACTCTGGCGTTATGTATAGGGGCATTATCCTGTTGCAATATCCAAGATATGGGACCAAATAGTTCACTGAACTTCGGAAAAGCCGATTCCAATAACGTTTTATATCTTGCACCAGTCATTTTTGCACTTTGAAATTCAAGATCGATGGTGCCATAGTAAGTAATAGCACCGTACACCATAACGCCGCCCTCTCGGCTGTGATGTCGGTTCAAAAACCGCTTTTCTTTGCGCAGATCATGGAAATAATAGTTATAGCCATCAGGCCCATCCAAATTAGACGTTTTCTCATCCGTAAATACAACGGTTCTCCAGTCATTTACATGACCTCTTGGCTGCACATCCCATACCATGTAGTCTCTTGCGAATTGAAGCCGAATAGAATATCATTCAGAACGGTAAACATCGATTTTAGTTTTTATTAGTTGAAAAACTGAAAAATGGGAATACTGTTGCAGATCAGCGAGGCAAACATGCAAACCATTTCCTGTACCACTCAGAATTCACTGTTCTGCGTTGTTCTAGTGGTACGGTTGCGACATGTCCGGTTTTTCCGAAAAAACAGGCCACCATTTGCTTGGAAGTGCTTCGGGCGCGAACAACTTTTGTTGGATTGGGTTAACTTGAAACACCCATACAGTTGACTGCTGTTTACTTTCGGGCTCATACGCATAAATCCAGGATTCATCACCTGTCACGATGTAATAGACGTGTTTCGAAGCACCGCGATCGTATTTTTGGAGCATGTCTTTCGACCAATCGACACGAGCCTTTTTTTTGAGCGATTGACAAATTGTGTGGGATCCAACGCGAACAAATTTTTTTGACAGTCAAATGTTTATGCAATATTGAAAGTATGCTGGTCCCACTAATGCCTAAGGTTGTCTCAATCTCACGATAGGTCACATGACGATCTGGCAAAATCAGTTCGCGCACAGCATCAATGGTTTTCGGAACAACAGCTGATTTTGGACGACCTTTACGAAATTCGTCTTGGAGTGAACTACGACTACGATTGAATTCACCATACCATCGAAAAAACTCTTGGCCCTTGATGGAGCTTCATCGCCAAAAATTGAATTAAGTTTATCCATGCACTGTTACTGTGGTAATCCACGTCGAAAGTTGTAAAAAATAATCGCACGAAAATGTTCACGATTTAATTCCATTTTTGGGCCGAGATGAATCTTTTAAGTTACTATAAACAACACAAAACGTTCTGAGTACGCATAACCTCGAAAATGTCCAACTTTACGATACAGCTGTCAGTTGCCAGATTGCAACACTAGGGTTGCCAAATCCCGAATCATGAAATTCAACCCTCGTACTATAATAGGAGTACATACGTATATAGATATATTATACAATTGATTAAAATTTTGTTTATTCCCCAAGACTTCCAGTTTTCGTTTTTTAAAAATTTTAATGGAAATAAAATTGATTTCACACTACAAAGTTTTTCATTTTAGTAATTGTGCTTTGTTGTGGAAAAACTTTGTATGAGTCTTAACTGGGTATGTTATGCGTAGTGGAAGAATGTGTTATCATCCAATTTGTTTTGGATATAACACGTTATTCCATTGTGAAAACTTTAAAAATACAATTTCGCAGAAACTTTAATATTTTAACAAATCATTTTTTCAGTCAAATATTAACAAAAGTAGTGTCATATCCAACTGTTAAAAATAAACCCAAAAACTAGGTGTCTATAAAGTTTAAAATGTTTTTTCTCTGTAGTGAACAATTTGAATTTTATCGTTTACAACATTATTCGCGAGAACGCTTCAAATGATTAAGATGTAATAAATTGTAATAAACAAACGCTCCCTACAAAAAATCATCGCTTACTTTAAAAATAATAAAGTGCCTTTATTCAAGTGAACCAATTAAAAAAATAGCACATTTTTGGACTTTTTTTATAAATTGCTCAAAAAAAGTTCTTTAGTTAAGAAACCACTATTGTCATGATTTTTTTTATATCTCAAGATGTCTAGCTTCCATTTCCATTTTAAAATTCTGCAATCGGTTACAAATTGCAAAAGATACAGGTTGCTGAATATGGAATTTTTAGGGCCTTTAAATAAGTGAACCGGAGTGTATGTACTATTTTTAATACGAGTCTCTGAAGTTTTCATTTAATTTTTCATTTTAACATTTAATGGCCAGTTTCACAGTTGAAAATTCTCCATTTAAATGTACTTTAAATGCTCGATGCTTGTCATTTAAATGTCATTTAATAAGAAAATAATATATGTATGAGCTTTTAAATGACGAGTGTGAAACTCGCCCTTAGTGTTGTTGGTTTTGCACTTTTTTTTTGTTAACTTAGCACTTTTTGCTAGCTTCTGGCAACACTGATCTAAACTTAAAGCTCCTCATTTCTGATTTTTAGGCGAAAGTACATTATGTGCACCGCAGTATATGATTCAAATGTAATATTTGTTTTTTTTTATTTTCCTTAATCGTATAAAAACTTAGAAACCAAATCTGGACAGTTTTCACCACCTTAAAAATGGGTTTTAATATTGCAAAAAATGGAATCCAAATATTAAATTAAGGATTCCTGAAAACACAAAATTGTAATCCAAAACGTGAAAGTAAAAGGACCAACTGGGATACTATAATATTATTGGATTTGATTCTGTAATTTTGACTGTCAAACGAGGGTTGATATTTCGGCGTTAAATTTTAAGGATACGAAAGGAAACACGTTTTTCTTTTGACTGTTTGTTGTTTCTTTTTTATTGAATACTATTAAAAGAGAACTTTTAACAGGGATTCTTTTGAATCACTTGAATAAAAGCCGGCATCAAACTCACCCTTTACCAGCTTCAAGCAAACAAAAAACAAAAACAATGAGGCCACAAACAACATTAAGACTTTTTATTACAAGTGAAATGAAAATTGTAACATCAAAAGTCGTACAGAATGACTGACTAAGTGAGTGAGAAAATGAATGGTATGCAAAAAGGACGATAGCTTGGCGGGTGACAGAAAAGGATACATCATATCTTAACTACGTCGCAACACAGTAGAAGCTGAATCCGCTGGCGGGCGGCGAAGAGAAAAGGAATGGAAATTTTTTGGGACTCAAAAGAAAATATAATGTTTAGTAACAAATGCAAACAGAAACAACACGAATAGCATAAATAAATATGAAACAATAACAATGGGGATTCTGGAGGGTGGTTAAAAAGGTGAGTGGGTGGTGGGTAATATACGACTCTAAGGCTCACATGCTATGTGTAGAGATTTCCAAACCCATCAAGGAGAGTCCTGCTGAGATTTTCAAAAAAAGATGAAAAGTGTTTATGGTTATAAGAGAGCGAGAGGAGAGAATGTAGACTGAAATGGAACGACAAAAAAAGAGCCACAAATATTGCATGTATAAACTTAATGATAATTATGGTTGCACGGAAATACCCTTACACATTCTTGCACATGTTTGGTGGGAATTTAAGGAGAGTACATAAAACAACAAGATGAAATATTTCTCTTGCTGTTGATTGCGGGAGAGAGCAAGAGAAAAGGAACGAGAGAGAGAGTGCAAAAGAGAATTGGTTGTGTGCTGCTGTGGAAAGGACTAAATGTATATTGCATATTTTAAGGCTTTTAGAAAGAGTACATCCTTTGTGCTTAACGGTTGTTTTTATTTTGCTTGAATCCTTTTGTCTGTAAAAAGGAGCTGAAAAGATTTTAAATAAAATATATACAGAAAAAATATTTGAAGATTGACAATAACGGATTCGAAATTTATATTAAATTGAAAGAAAACTTGTACAGTTTTTAACAATTTGAAACGAAACTAGAAAATTCGTAAGAATTATATTTTAAAATTCTGTTTCTCTACCCGACCGAACATATCTTCTGGTAAATACAGAAAGAAGAAGTGAAATGTTTTTAATTGTCCTTTGACAAGTTTGTAAGGATAACCAACAAATGTACAAACTTTAAACATTGCCAGTTTTAAATATTTAATGAATCGTGTGTGTTCGTGTGTTAAACAAAAAAAAAATTAAACAAATTTACATATAAAATCCATTAAAATTAAAACACAAACACAACTGTATAAACATTTGTTAATAAAAACCAAAACAAAAGTACCAGCAACAGCAATAACAACAATATCGCCACTTATACAAAAAGGAGCAGCCAGGACGTTTTTGTATTGTGTTTATTTTGGCATTTTTATTAACGCATACCCTTTAGAAATCATCAGATCCATCACCTCACTCACGTTCCCATTTTCGCAAACAATCTCGTGTAATTTCCCCCCATAGTTTTCACCGTGCTTTTCCTTTGTTTTCCTCTATGTGTGCAGTAGAAGAAGCGGAGACGTGTAAGTGTTAAAATCTGTTGCAAACATTTTTGTACCTTAAAAAGTAATTAGGATTTGTGTTTACTTAATGTA
Source organism: Phaonia tiefii (assembly GCA_963931995.1). Taxonomy (NCBI): domain Eukaryota; kingdom Metazoa; phylum Arthropoda; class Insecta; order Diptera; family Muscidae; genus Phaonia; species Phaonia tiefii. Next base: position 142,139,530 of record OZ008367.1, on the reverse strand, counting down.
AATTAAATAACAGAGAGAAAACGAAGTGTACAAAACCGTTTAGTCTGTCAAAAAAAAAAACACGTGGAATATACCGCGTCCTCTAAATAGACATAAGGGATAGTTCGGGTGGCTAATGAATGTGGCTACATTAAGAAACTCAAATAACTTTTCATTTAATTCATATTAATTATGTTTTCTTTATTCATTCGAAAAATAATAGATTTCTATTCAGTCCTTTTTATGAATTTTAAAAATAATTGAATTTAAATGATCCCCACGCCCTGTGATGCTTGTGCAACATCTTAAGGCCATGTTAGACTAACAGTGCAATTAGAACGATTCGCAGAGAGAGGAATGGATTGAAACTACATATCTTCTATTTGAAGGAACTCATGCGATCATTATTCTTTCGATTTAGAATATCAGTGTTGGAGAATGCACAAACATCTGTCTGCAAAGTGACAAACAAGACACAACAGTTATAAAATAGAATAGAGAAAACAAGAAAATTGTGAACAAAGATTAAGCATTTGAAAAACAGCGACGAAATGAATGTTTTTATTACCATATTCTTTATACCCTCACCCTCATCCCTATGATGGGGTTATATTTTATATCATTTAATACCGAAAAATATATAACGCATAGGAGCCATATTAGACCCTCAATATCTTTGGACGAAATACGTTTTGGGACGTTTTAAGACGATTGAGTCAAGTCCGTCTTTTGTCTGTCTGGCTGGTTGGTCAACACGATTACTGCCGTAAATCAGCGAAATTTTATCAGTGACTATTATTTGACGTCGGTGGTTCAATGGTTAGTGTGCGCGGCTATTGTACATGAGAACGTGGGTTCGATCCATGCTTTGACCTCCTTACTTTTCTTTCGACGACGGTCACCTCGCTTAGTGATAGCGACACTATCGAGCATTTCGCCATGAAAAAGCTTCTCAAAAATACCGTTCGGAACCGGTGTAAAACTGTAGGTTCCAATCAATCAGTGAGTGTAAAACTAGAACGAGCACAGCTCACTGGTTGTGCGAAACTCTCCCCAATACCTTCATGGGATGTAATGGGAAACCATTTGTTTATTTTGTTTGTATTATTTGTCCAAGATTAGGTTGGGATTGAAAATGGGCGTTTTGACCGCGCCCCTTCTGGTACCTCCCACACAAATCGACACATTTAGTACGAAATCATGTTTCTTAATTGTGATTAGCTTCAACTCAAACATTGTTGAATAATTTGTTAATATCTACTTAATTGGAGAAAATGGTCGAGGTCGCCACGCCCATTCTGGAACCTTCCGTACAAATGCTTGGTGGTCGTCCGGGTTGTCAATGCCATAATTTGCATGAAACACTTGCGATCTTAGTTAAATTGTGTATTTGGCTTCATGTCATCAAACGCCAGTCACTGATTAAGACAAAGGTCACCATACGAAAGTTGTTCGGTCGGCTGGTTGTTCGGCCAGATAACTCCCGTGAAACTTTACCGATCATAATGACATTTTTTTAGTGACTATTATTTGTCCTAACATCGGTTGGGATTGAAAATGTGCGTTTTGACCACGCCCCTTCTGGTATCTCCCACACAAATCGACACATTTAGTACGAAACCATGTTTCTTCTAAAACCTTTTCCTGGTAGATGTGATTAGCTTCAACTAAAATATTGGTTAATATCTATCTAACTGGGGAAAATGGGCGAGGTCGCCCCGCCCTTTCTGGTACCTCCCATACAAAAGATTTGTGATCGTCCGGGTTGTCAATGTGATAAGTTGCGTGAAACACTTCCGATCTTAATGAAATTCGGTTATAGGCTTCATGTCAGCAAACGCGAGTCACCAATTAAGACAACGGTGATTTTGCCACGCCCATGTTGGTGCCTCCCATAGATAAGTTGTTCGGCAAGATAACTCCCGCAAAACCGATCCAATCTTTATGAAATTTGGTACTAAACAAAATTTAGTCAAATGCCATTCTTCTATGGAAAATGAGTGGTTTTCCCACACCCATTGTGGTCCCTCACACACAAAACTTTGGCGGATGACCGGTTGATCGACACAATAACTCTCGCAAACTACAACCGAGCGTAATGAAATTCGGTACTCGGCAATGTTTCCTAAAAATTAAAAATTACCTACTGCACCACGCCCATTTTCGTACCTCCCATACAAATGTTGGGCGGCTTTCCGGTTGGCCGACTTAATATCTCCCGTATACCACAACCGATCTTAAAAAAATTTGGTACTGATCAATATTTTGTCATAAGCTACTGTGTAATGACAAAAGAACAATTTCGTCATGCCCATTTTTATACCTCTCATATAAATCTTGGGCGGACAATTGGCTGGTAGTCACGATAACTCCCCAAAATCACTTAGGATCGTAATCAAGTTGGGTATTGAATAATATTTAGCGGAACGCTAGTCTGCTATTGAATATTGGTACATTTGCCACCCGTAAGGGTGAATATTTGTGTGGCACTGTTTCAAAACAACGAACAAACTAACAACAGCGGCATTTCGTTTTTTGTGTTAAAATGATTGCTAACAATAACAGTCAATAAAAAAGTGTAAAAGAAGTTCTTGTAATTGCACCTGGTGTATGTAACTTTTCGTCAAACATCTCTCTATCACACCGACCGCATCAAGAACAGTGTGAAAGGAAACGTCAGATGAGCCAAATATTCTTTCTAGTATGAGATTACTCTATGGTTGACATATCCAACGATGTCCTCTAATAGTCTAACGTGGCCTTTATCAAAAAATTGTTCGTAACTGCCTGGAGGGTTGCAGCGAGAATTGCCTCGATTGCCGTTCGATTGAATTGCTTTAAGTTATCCAAATATCTTGGATTTGTTCAGTAAACTTTCTGTCTGCCATAAACCCACAAGAGGATATCAGTTGCTGTAAGGTCAGGAGACCTTGGGACCAAGGGAGTATGGAGTTTCTTGAAATCAGCTTTTTGGCGACTTTTCGTTTCAATTCTGTCATAACAGGCCAGGCTACACAGCTGGGAATTTTAGTTCATTTTAGTGAGCGCTCTTTTTAGTTCAGTTCAACAGAAGGAACTAGTTCATTCATTTAGTTCACTAGTTCATTCTGTCATTTCAGTTCATATGAGCTGAGAGCTAAATATCTTTTTTCAGTTCAGCTTGGTGATGTAGTTCAATCGGAGCGAATAATCGCAAAGAGGGTCTCCTTTTGGTAGATTTATAATGTGTTTTGGATACAGATTGCGTCTTTTTACACTACATTACTAGATATACGCCTACGCGGAGGTACAAATTAAGATCAATTTAGCGATTGGTTTAGCGGTTCGCTTCCGAAATACATAGTTGATTTTCTATAAAGGTTTTATATTTTGAAACAAAAGTGGACATCTGCGCTGTAGTTAAAGTGTAGAGCCCGGTTACACATACATTCCATAAATGTGGCAACATTAAGCAATGAACCAAAGAGAGCATCAACTAGAGAATGCAAGAGAGAACTGCACAACTGAAATACAGAAAACTGTGGAATCAAGTGAACTACTGAAACAAAAGAGCTGAACAATGTCATCTAGTTCATGTAGTTGACAACAGCGAATCTTTCAATTGAACTAGTTCGTTCGTGAACTATACAACTCTAGCAGGGTATGTGACAAGCTGTATCATTGTGTTGAAACCACACAGATATGAATGGGATTCTCTTTCGGTGTAGTTCTGGAAAGAAAAACTCCTTCAGCATCTTTAAGTAATCGTCTCCATTGACCGTAACAATGTGACTGCTTTCTTCATCGACGTAAGATCTGACAATGGAGTTTTATGAAACTACACTCCATACCAGGGATGCGAAATGAGAATTTAAATTTTGTCCCAACGTGCATATAAAATTGTACTTTTTCGACCTCCAGTGTACTAATTGCTATCATTTTAATTAAATTTTTCATTTCAATAAATATTACATATTTTGTAAATAATTAGGAAGTTTGGCTAAGTCACTTATGAGTGTTATAGTGCGTTTTTTTAATAATAATCTAGGACCTTCAGATACTGCAGATTTTTTACAAATACAAGCTATTGTCTTCTGTAGAGAATACTTCGGATTCTTGTTTCTTGAACTTGAACCTTGATTCTTGAACCTTGTTTCTAGAGAAAATCCCACACTTTAAAGACTAGAAAAATAAACAAATTGATTAGAACTTGTTTGGCTCTTAAGGATAAAACTCCAGTTTACTTCATGGACATCCCATTAGATCCTTAGAAATTTTCTTCTAGAAACCCTTCAGATTCTGTGATGTTTTTTTTTCCGTGAGAAAAACCCTAAGATTTTAAAGAATTTTTCTTATAAAAAAAAATATAAATGGGTTTGAACTTGTTTGTAACACCTATCGAATAATTATTTGAATTTTGAATTACTGTTTTAATATTTACCGAAATGGAGGCGAGGAATCACTTTACAAATACATCAAAAAAAATTTAATTGTACCAACATTACCATTGTACTTTTAAGGTCCGAATTGTACCAAAAATGGTACAATTGTATCAACTTTCGCACCCTTCTCCATACTGTGATTTGGGCTGTATTCAATTCCGTCTCATGGAGTATCTGTGGAGTATCTGAGTATCTGTACCTGTGGGAGCTAATTAATATTTGACAATTTTGTTTGTTAATATTGCAGTTTAAAAATGCAGACATAAAAGTGCAGCTCAACATTTTTTCGTACTCAAACACCATTTGAATGGGGTCGTCCGACAAAATTTCTAGTTTGTAAAACTATTTAAATACTTAATTTTAAATATAAAATATAATATATATAAAATATAAATAATATAAAATATAACGCAAATCTACTCAGTTCTTTGCGTAATTTTCGTAGGCAAAATAAATGACAGGGTTGTTATGCCAAGTTATTTCGAACGAAAACAATTGTTTGATAATTGGTTGGGACCGGAATTTTGATAATTTTAACAACCAAACGTTTTTTTTTTTTTTTTTTTTTTTTTTTTAACTCCAGTTTATTTTGCAATCTATCTATAGATATAGATATTTAGCATTTTCTTTCAGTAAAGGTACACAAGTAATTAGAATTAAAATTAAAATTAAAACTAATTAGGCTAATTACAAATGGCATGGAGAGGAAGCAGCCATTGTTGCTCCTCCATGTAGGTGTCTTATCATTAAGATTATCTTGTAACAATCAGCTGTGTAAGCGGAAATCTTCTAAGTCTTCTTTGTGTGGAAGATATCTGCAACAGATCTGCAGCTAGGGCATTTGGATGCTGTGATAGGCGGTGTGAGTATCTTTCGTTACTTTTGTTGATTTCTTCCTGTACTGTTGGAACAAAGAAGTTGTTATGTAGTGTGTTATTTGTGACGAAGTATGGCGCGTTTGATATTGTGCGTAATGCTTTAGACTGAAAACGTTGTAAAATGTTGATGTTTGTTTTTGCGGCAGACCCCCAAATTTGTATACCATATGTCCATATGGGCTTAATGATGGTTTTGTATATGAGTAACTTGTTGTCTATAGAAAGTTTTGAGTTTCTTCCTATGAGCCAAAACAGAGACGTTAGTTTTAATCCAAGTTGTTTGCGTTTGGTGAAAATATGTTTTTGCCATGTGAGTCGGCTGTCTAAGTGAATTCCTAGATATTTGGTATTGTCGGATTGAGGAAGGATAACAGCTCCCAACATTACATTAGGGCAAATGTTTTTTCTTAAAGTAAAAGTTACATGAGTTGATTTGCTAGGGTTTGCCTTCATTCTCCACGTTTCGAGCCATTCTTGAATTTGGTTGAGATGTGATTGAAGGTTTGTTGATGCAGACACATGGTCCCGGTGGGAAGACAAAATTACTGTATCGTCAGCAAAAGTTGCGATCGAGGTGTGGTTATTTGTGGGTAGATCAGCAGTAAATAGAGTATAAAGAACGGGTCCTAGTACACTGCCTTGTGGTACACCGGATTGTATTTTATGCAGTTCCGTAGTTTCAGAATTGTACTTGACAAAGAAGTATCTATCCTCTAAATACGACTTCAGTATTTCAAAATAGGGATATGGCAATTGTTTTTTTAGCTTGAATAAAAGGCCTGCGTGCCACACTTTATCGAAGGCTTGCGTAATGTCTAGAAATACGGCTGAGCAATATAGTTTCTTTTCAAACGCTGTCCTTATTGATTTAACCACTCTATGAACTTGTTCAACAGTAGAATGTTGTTCCCTAAAGCCAAATTGATGGCTTGGGATGAGTTTATTTGCTTCAATAATAGGTTTTAGTCTGCAGAGTAGCAATTTTTCAAATATTTTACTTAGAACCGGAAGAAGACTTATTGGTCTGTACGACGTTACTTCTTCAGGTGGTTTGCCAGGCTTTGGAATTAATATTATTTGCGCCACTTTAAGTTGGGATGGAAAATATCCATGTTTTAACATAGCATTGAATATTTGAGTTATATACTTTATTCCGAGTAAAGGCAATTCTTTTAAGATTTTAACTGTTATGAGATCATAGCCGGGAGATTTTATTTTATTTGGTTGTTGCTTTATTAATTTTTCAAGCTCTTTGCAAGTGACAGGCTTAATGGGGAAATTCATTTGACCGGGAGAGTCAAGAAGTTCATATATTTTTGAATCATCAATTTGTGCGGACGGAGAGTATGGTTGAAAAACGTCTGACAAGTGAGTAGCAAATAATTTAGCTTTTTCAATATTGGTTTTTGCCCATAACCCATTTGATTTTTTTATTGGAGGTATTCGGGCTGTAGCCCTATCAAGGTTTTTAGATGCTTTCCAGAGGGAGTAGTTTGTCGCTTCTGTCGGTGTAAGATTTGATACATAATATTCAAACTCTTTGTTATTTTGTGCATTTAGCGCTTGTTTTAACACTTTGCAAGCTTTGTTAAATTTTTGTCTGTCCTTCGGATGTTGTGTTGTTTGCCAAATTTTCCTTAGTTGACGTTTATCGGAGATCATTTTTTTGCTGTCTCTACTAGTAGCTACGCTGTTGTTTATTTTTGGAGTCTCAGCTGTGGGAGTAGAGCTCCAGGTTGCCTGTTGGATTGTTGTTGTAAAAATATGAAGTGCGTCTTCTATTTCTTGACGGTTTTTAAGGGAAATATCTAAATGCAAGCTATTGTTACAACACTCCTTAAATGAGCTCCAATTTGTTTTTTTAGAGTGTAGATACGGTGGCGGCAAGTTTTCCACTATCTTCGATTTTAGGGTTATTAGAATGGGCGAATGATCTGAACTCAAATCAAAGCATGATTTAATATTAAAATAGTTTTTATTTATGTTTTTTGGAACACAAAAATCGATTAGATCTGGAGTTTTGTTTATGTCTGCTGGCCAATAAGTTGGTTCACCAGTTGATAAGTGTTGAAGGTTTGTTGTTTTAATTACATCGTAGAGTTCTTTTCCTCTAGGATTTCGTAGTCTAGAACCCCATTGTTGATTTTTTGCGTTAAAGTCGCCGCCAACCAAAAATTTAGGTCCAAGGCTTGAGAAGTAATGTTTAAACTGTTCCTTTGTTATCTTACAAGAAGGAGGACAGTATATGGAGGCTATATAGATTGGACCATGCTTACTCAATATACTGATAGCCGTCGATTGTATAAATGCTTTACAGTAATCTTGCAATGGTTCATGTTTTATGTTATTTTTGATTATAACTGCTGTTCCACCTCTTGCAGTACCAGCGGGATGATTTGTGGTATAAATTGTGTACCCTTGTATTTTAACAAAACTTTTATTGGTAAAATGTGTTTCCGATATTAGCATAATGTCAATATTATTTTCAGAAATAAAGGCTCTTAACTCAAGTATATGGTGTGTTAAACCATTTGCATTCCACACTGCTATATTAAGAAGATTATACATTGGATGTTCTATTAATAAACGCTGTTAATAGGTTGAGTATAGTACCCATTTGTTGCATAAGTGTTTTCAACATTGACTTGAGTTCGCTAATATCACTGTTTTCACGAGGCGACTGAGTAGTTTGGGTTGCGGGGGTTCTGTTCGTGACCACACTAGCGTATGATGGGTTAGTTGAGGTAACTTGTTGCGGTTGTTTTTGAGTGGTTGGCACTTTTACTGTTTGCTCCTGAGCCAAAACGTAACACCACGTACGTTAAAAATAAAATGTAGTACGTAGGGCAAAGATAGGTGATAACTCTCGGTAACAATATTTTCCGTTTAGAGGTAAAGGTCCAATTGGTCTTGACGGTTGACGGTAGACGTTTGACGGTAAGCGATCAGCTGTTTGAGTTGGGGTTGCATTTAGCATGTGTTAGAGAGAGACAACTAAAATTGGCGGTTTACGGCGGTAGACTTCTGCAGGTTGCAGAATCAACCGTCAGCCGTCAAGACCGATCAGCTGTTATTGTTATTGCTTTTACTTCGACATTTTGTGCGCGGCAATACACAATTACACCGCAACCACAATTTTCTTTTTATTTTTAATTTTTTTTTGACACAATCACTTTTTAACACAAAACTCATGCATGCAAATTATATTTTGTACAAATGCTCTTCGATCAGTTTTTTTGTTTGTTTTGTTTCTACTGTCTAACCGTCATAACTAACTGTGCAATATTGAGTAGAAGGTCAATCGTCTACCGTCAACCGTCAAGACTAGTAGGACCTTAAATGATAAAATTTCTTACGAACATTTTCCAAGAACTAAATACTGGGCTTAATAGCCTTTTCACATTAGCGTTTGGGGGGAACGCACGGAAGATGTTGAAAAAATAAAACATGCGTTCACATGCGTTCCATATATTGTATTGTCTATTGGGGCCGAGGAGTCGAAAGAATGGAGAATAACATTCGTCAAACGTTTATTTTTTAACATTTCATAGTTATTACTATTGTTTTTTTCCTACATTTATTTCGTCAAGATGTATTTATATTAGGTGGTGTTATTGCGACAACAACAAAAGCTATTTTATATCTGTTTGATGTCATACCACTGCCAAATTCAAAGTAAATTTGATAACAATTGCAATACAAGTACACAAGAGTATAAAAAAGAAATACATATGAATTTAACAGTCACCGATTTGAAAACATTTCAGCTATTCTAGCGCTACCACCTGATATAAATACATCTTTTGTATTGTTGTTTGAATTTCAGTTTTTCTAGTTTTTCTAGAAATTTAATTTTTTTCTATTGATGGACTCAAAATTATCGAATGATGTGGGGTGAAACGTATTGAGATAAGGACATTTTTCAAAGATGAAATGTTAACATCTTTGACAAATTGATTGAAGATGTAAGATGTGGCCTAGTGTGAAAAGGCTATAACCTAGACATAGACATAGGATATGTTCGTAAACCATTTCTCCACATACATCGAACATATCGTATTGTGCTTGATTGTTGAGTAGTTACAGGGGGTTTCTATGGCACAGCTGATCGAAAAGGTACTAGGGAAATGATGTAGAATGAGAGACCAAAGAAGACAGGAACTAATTTTAAATAGTATTTATTGATACTAGTGACAGCTAAATTATGTTTTATGTTATTTGCATTGAACGAAAATACGCATTCCCTTTGATTTCTGTCCGTTTTATGTCCAAACAAAGTGTAAAATTGGTAAAATACAGCAGCAAAACGAACTCGATGAAATGGCCTACTACCTCGTAGCCATGAAGAGGCAGCGAAGAGAGTAATAGAGGCTCTTAAGTATTACTCTATTGTAGTAAGCATAGGTGACGAAGCGGATGATACGATTGCGCTTGTGATGATTTATACATGCGAGTTTATGTGTTGAAAATCGAAGGAAGAATGTTTGTTAGAAAAGTCCTGTCTTTATATTTTTCACTTTCTGTTTGCCAAATGGCAATTTCCCCTCTCAAAACTTCAACAAATTATGCTAAAAATTCTTTATTTCCCATTTTCTGACTGCTTCCTTCAACATTTCAAAAGTGAATTTCAGAAATGTGCAAATGATCGCCAACCACGCCATACACATTGGAACAATGTCGAACAAATCACAAAAAAATTTAAAATTTTCAAATTCTTCTGATTTGTTCGCGAACCACGACACACACACATGAAAAATGACGTCGAGCACGAACAAATCACACGAACATATCCCATGTCTATGGCTAGCTTTACGCAGAATCGTGTCTATACAGAAAAAAATGAATACTCAAATCAAACACGAAATTTGTGATCTCAATTACTTTTATATTTGAATTTTAGCTAATGACTAATTCAATTACAATCAGCTTGAGTGTAAAGTTAATCAATCCTTTATAGTAAAGTACGAAGTTAATCAACAGTTAATACTTTATTTCAGTTACAAGCATAAGCAACTTGAGTACGAAATTAATCAACATTTTGCTTATATTTACCTACAACATGCATAAGCAACACGATTACGATGTTAATTACAATAAATTTTTGTTTCGCCATTTCGATGCCCATAAAGACATCACATCAGCTGCCTTTTCCACAAGTACTTAGGTATATCATAACTCCTTATAGATTTAAACAAAACTAAACTTAATGATTAATGGCCGATTTCACCATGTCCAGTTATCCTTCAGTTAGAGCTAACGAACAGTTTTAGCTGTCAGTTTGTATGGAATTTATAATTTTTAACTGTCATTTAGCTTTAACTTTGTTTGGTGAAATTGGGCGTTAGTCTATTAAATAGAGCATTTTGTAATACGCAAATAATTGGTCCAAGTGAAATAGTAGTTGGTGCAATAGTAGTTATTTCTTTTTGATTTTTGCGCAAATTTGTTCAGCCAAATACGCGAGTAATTGATTCAATTAAAAAGTAATTGGATTGGATTTATGTGTTTAAACAAAGTCGTAACTGATATTTTTGGGCAATAATTTTTTTTGTGTAGTGACTGTCTGCTGATACCCATTTAAGAGGATCTAGTATTGACTTGTATGACACCTTTTACAGCAGTAATAGTATAATCAGGCTTTGTGATTCCACCATATTCGGCCAAATTGTTTAAGAGCCTCATAGTGCCTCTCCTCGGAGAAGTGTGGCTAAACTGTGTTTGGACGTAAAGACAGACTCCAGTATGTGACAGCGGCGCACAATCCACATTCTTGTTTCATCATCTCAATCTTCCTTTTTCCTTAAACTGAAATACCAAGCACTGATATACAAAGAAAAAAATGTAACCGATTAATTACACAGGAAAAAGTTATAAAGTTATTTTTTGATAGCAACATTCATTAGCCACTCTATTCGACGATATCTTTTGTCTTATCGCCGAATCGGAATATTCGGCCTAACTGTAATATAAATATTACCAATTTATACATTTTCCCAACCTCACTCTCTACATATTTGACAACCCTGCCTCCAGTTTTAAGTTTCTGCGATGTTGTTGTTCCTTTAGCGCCGTGGTTCCTCCAATAACCTCTTTTTTTTGGAATGAATAAACACAGATGCACACGCACATACATCAAGTAAAAAAAAAACCAACCTTTGTCCACTACCTTTCCTCCATATACATACATACATGCTAATATGAAGCCTTCAATTAGAATTTGTTTACACCTACTGTAACGTCTCATCATCATAGTAGCCCCATCGTCAACCAGTTACTCTTTTGTCATTCCATAATAGCGCCCATTTCTCGGAGATAGAGAAGGTGGTGGTGGTTTGTACATTTCAAGGACTCGCGCCAATTTGTATTGTATCGGTATATTGTAAACTTTTTGCCACCACGAGCCAGCAAACGGAAGGAAGGAAGAAGGAGCATACATGAGTAACAGCAAAAACAAAAGCAGGACCAGGAATAGTAACAGAATTGTTCACATTGCGTGAAACTGATTTAAAAAAGAAATATAATAATCTTCATATACATATAATGTAAGTACATATGTATGTGTGTACCACTTGCATGTACAGTACAGTGGCTCAAATGCCGAATAGTACGCTATAACTTTGTGTTGAAACAGCGCAACAAAAATATAATAATAATAATAATAATAATAATAATAAATAATAAAACATAATTAGTAGACGTGTTTTGGTTACATTGCTTACTTAGATGATCACATATTTTGTAGGGAGAGCTAGGCGATATTAATCAGCACCAGAAATTAGCGTTAACATTGCTGTCACAAGGTTGCCAGTATGAAAAATTCTCCAAAACGAAGTTAGAGAACGTTATTGGGAATTGCAATATTTACTTTTTGATGTGTTAACATCTATAGGCACGGGTAGGGCAATCTATCAAAGTGAACACATGCAAACAACACACAGCGTTAGCATCACTTACGTTGTTGTTGTACAACAATAGTCTCTGCCTGAAAATAAGTAAGATGGTATTGATGTAGCGGCAGCGAACAAACAAGCAGGTCGTCGTCGCCAAAGAGTATTGAATAGTATAGATCAGCGGTCGCCAAACTTTTTGAACTCACGGACCAGGAAATTTATAATTTAAACCCCACGGACCACTAATAGGATTTTGAAGGGTTAAATATATTTATACTATTAATTGTAACCAAATTTTGAAAGCTTTATTAATAAACCATAACAAAATAAACAAAAACTTTAAAAACAACAATTCAAAGATGGTTTAAGTATATCAACTTTTAGCATTATTCATTCCTAGTGTGATGGATGTTCCTGCTTACTGGAAATAATATTATGGATATTTGGATCCAATATTGTTACTGCAAGACGGAAAACTGCATTTATTTCAAGCCGAGACCGGTAACGTGTTTTAATGGCTGTAACAGATGAAAAGGCCTTTTCGCATAAATAAGTTGTGGAGAATTGAATCAGAATTTTCAACGCCTGCTCACTAAGAAGAGGGTATTCACTTTTTATGGAAATCCAAAACTGAGATCTTGATACGGTTGAATGAAATTTAAATTTGAGATTTTCGTCGGACGATAGGTCGATGAGGCTTTCTTTTAGATGCATGCTTCAATTATTATCAGGAATTGCTGTAAACGGATCTATTATCCACATATTACCATGTCTGGGATCTTCATTCTTTGGGTAATATCGAGCAAAGGATTCTGTAAGTGATTCCAAGTGGTTTTTAACTAGGGGTACCACTTGTTGGTTAACGCCATTCTCCTTCATGTATTCATCAAAATTAGAAAACATTCGCAGATCGTCTTCAACCAACCGTGTTTGCCACAGTAATATTTTCTTTTGAAACGCATCCATTTTACTTCGCAGTATGAACACGTCTTTAAGTTGTCCTTGCAAGGATATGTTTGGTTCATTTAACAGGGAAAAAATATCTGCCAGGTATGCAAGCTTTGCTAGCCATTCATTGTTGGACAAGAATTTTTGCAATTTCGCATTATTTTTTTTCTGGAAAAATAATTTGAATTCTTCCCGCAAGGCGAACAGTCGGGTCAGTATTTTGCCCCTCGACAGCCATCTCACCTCAGCATGACGAAGTAGATGAGAATACTTTGAACCCATTTCTTCACAAAGTGCCTGAAATAGACGAGAATTGAGCGCTTTGTGTCGAATTTTCTTTATAATTTCAATGACATTTGATAATACTTCGTGTAGTTCTGGGGACAGTTTTTTCGTTGCAAGTTGTTCTCGATGTATAATGCAGTGCGTAGCTAAAATGTCTGGGTGACCAACATTTTTCACCTTTGCAACAATTCCTGAAAGATGTCCAGTCATATTTGCGGCACCGTCTGTGCATATCCCAATACATTTTTTCCAGTCAATTTCATGTTCCTGGAAATAACTATTAAGAGCTTCAAAAATCTCAGAGCTTGTTGTTCTACCCGGCAAATTAAGTACATACATATGTATATGTATTACTCCTTTCTTTGAGGACCAGCGAAATTTCCTCACCACTTGTGGTCCGCGGACCACTAGTGGTGAGGAAATTTCGCTGGTCCTCAAAGAAAGGAGTAATACATATACATATGTATGTACTTAATTTGCCGGGTAGAACAACAAGCATCTGGCGAATGATTCAAAACGTTTTAATCTCTTTTTGTCGTAACTTGGTCCATTCATAATATTTATATGGAACAGTAATGTCTTTTGAAACATTTATGCTTTTTGTACAAATTTCAACATATTTCTCCAACTGGTTATATCCTTCGCCTTTTCTCGCCAGTTGGTAACACCATTCTCCTGCCTGATCTTTCCAGCGGAGTCGTGGTCGTCCTCTTTTCCTGTTTCCATCGGGTACGTTATCGAAAATCTTTCGCGCTGGCTCATCTTCATCCATTCTGATAACATGGCAAAACCAACGCAATTAACCTAATTTGATTCGCCTAGCTATGTCCACGTCGGTATACAAATTATATAGCTCTTGGTTCCAACGAAGTGGGTACTCGCCGTTTTCTTTAACAGGACCATATAATTTACGGGCAATTTTTCTCTCGAATACACCCAGGTGTTTTTCATCCGCTTGCGAAATGACCCAAGTTTCGGAGTTAAATGTTAAGACAGGTAAAATGAGAGTCTGATATAGCTGGACTTTTGTCCGTCGAGAGAGGCTTTGTCCCTAAACTACTTGCTGATCCCAAAATAGCATCTATTTGCAAGCACAATTCTCCTATTTATCTCCAGGCTGACGTTGTTGTCTTTGTTCACTTCACGGCGGATCCGAGGTAGACAAATTCATCTACCACTTCAAAATTAATTCGATTGTCAACGTTCAAGTTCGGACCAAGGCGAGAGGTTTCTCTAGTCGTTGACACCATCAATTTTGTCTTGCCTTCATTAACAGCAAGACGCATACGCCATACGCCAGCAACATATATAGCTTTTCGTGTCAATGGTCTTGTTCGTATTTACTGCAGCTTTTCTCATTATTATCTCCATTAAGAAGTTGAAGAGATTGCACGAAAGTGTATCGTCTTGTCTCAAGTCCTCGCTTGGTACTGAATGGTCAGTGTCATTCTACAGAGGCGGATCAGTTTTGCCGGAATCCCAAGTTCAGACATAGCTTCGGAAAAATTTCCCCGTATAGGGCTATCGAAAGCAGCTTAGTAATAGACAAAAAGATGGTATGTATCGATTTGCTTTTCGTGGGTCTTTTCCAGGATTTGTCATAGCGTGAATATTTGGTCGGTCGTGAACTTATTATATACATATTCTAAAATCACACTGATAAGGTCCAATCAGGTGTTCAACAATTGACTTTAATCTTTCACATAAAACGCTCGACAAGACCTTATACGCGATGGATAAAATACTGATACCGCGATAGTTGGAACAGACACACGGATCACCCTTTTTGAATACAGGACATAATACATTGAGACTCCAATCATATATGTGTTTACTACAGCGATGTTTACTACAGCTGCCATCAGCGAAAGCACGAATTCGGATGCGGATTTATAGTTGGCAAGAGACTGCGACACCTAGTTTCAAGCTTCAACCCAGTGAGTGACCGCATAGCCACAATTCGCATCAAAGCGAAATATTTCAAAAGCTCGTTACTTTGTGTGCACGCACCGACAGAATCAGAAAGACAGAAAGAATCACTTTACGAGCGTCTGGAGGAAGTATACGAACGCTGCCCTGACCACAACATTAAGATTATTCTAAGCGATTTTAATGCCAAATTGGGAAAGGAAAGTGCCTATCGACCAACCATCGGTAATCACAGTCTACTTGATACCGCCTCCAATAATGGAATACGACTGATAGACTTCGCCTCTGCAAAGAACATGGTAGCACACGATTCCAGAATAATGACATATATCCATACATACATGGATATCTCCTGATCATAGAACGAAGAACCAGATTGATCACTTGGTAATAGATTGCAGGCACTCTTCTAGTGTAATGTGATTCGAGGTGCCTATTCGACTCGAATCATTACCTGGTGGCTGCGAAAGTTCGCACAAGACTGAGCAGTGCGAAAAACGTACGAAGCCGAACACGGGATCAGCTAGATATTGACAAGCTGAAAGTCCACAAGTGCAAATACCGGAGATATCAATGTCCTATCAACAAAAGCTCACTCTCCTGGTAGGGCAGAATACCCCCTCCTGAGGACCCAGATGCGCAGTGGAAGCACATCTCCCATTCTTTGGAAACCGCTGCAAGGACTGAACTTGACTATCAAAAACCGCAGAAGAATAAGCATGGTATGACGAAGAATGTCACATTGCAACTGATGAAAAAGTCGCTGCACGTATAGTAACGAAACAGTCAGTTAAAACGCGTGCTGCGAGTGAGCGGTACAAGAGGCTGATAAGGGAGGAAAACCAACTATTTAGGCGGAAAAAATGGCAGTGGTAGCAGAGGGAGAGTGAAAAGACCGAATTGTGCAGGAAATAATGAATCCCGAAAATTTTTCCAGAGGGTAAGAAGATCGAATAACGAGCCGAATAATGGGCGGGCCCCCTGCAAGGACGAGAATGGGAATCTGGTGACTGATATCAGTGTGTGCTTAAAATGTGGACAGACCACTTTTCAGTACTACTACACTCGGATTCTTCCACTGAAGATCAGGAGGTAATGATAGTGGAAGATAGTGGAAGATGCCTTGCCATGTCATCATGAATAGACTTACAAACGAACAACGCTTGCAAGTCATGGAGTTTTATTAACAAAATTCGTGCTCTGTGAAAAATGTGTGTCGCAAGTTAACCCAAGTTTATGGTTTTCAGCGACGAGGCTCATTTTTGACTCAAAGGGTACGTCAATGAACAGAATTGCCGAATTTGGTACAAAGAGCAGCCAGAGGCTGTTCAAGACCTGCCAATGTATCCTGAAAATTTGGTGCGTTTTATGCACTGAAAAAAATCTTTACATCAAATCGATGATAAAGGTTCATCAATTGTTCTTCAATGACTTGATGACAAATTTCATAAACTCAACGAAAAGGTTCTTCAGTTTAAAGATTGTGCGTTTCTTCACCTTTTTCAGCGTCATTGAATTGATGATCTTTTTTACATCAATCTTCATCATTGGGCTTTAAAAATAATTAGTGGGATCGATTCAAAACATGGGCGTAGTATTGAAAAAATAAAGAGAAAAAGAAAACAACTAGTAGAAAATTGAAAATAAATACACAATAGAAATTAGTGCAATGAACAGAAACAATATCCACGCTATGAGCATTTTCTATGCGGTCTTATACCCTGTTCTTTTGCATTTTTTACAATGAAGTCCAGAGTTTGGCTACACATTAACAAACAATTTACATCAAAATTGTGATAAATTTACATCAAATTAATGAAAAATTTACATCAATTTGAAGCAACGTTGTCGTTGAATCAACATAAACTATTGATGAAATATGGACGACAGATTGATGAAATGTTTTTCATCAATTCAATGTAATGTGTCGTAGGTTGGAAAATGAGGAAATTTTACATCAAATTGATGAAGGAATTCATAAATTCGGTGAAGCTTTTCCTTTCAGTGTGGGGTGGCGGCATCATTGGACCGAGATTCTTCAAAGAAGTCCGATGATCACGGACTTCTTTTTGCCCAAAATGGAAAAGTTGGACTTGGTTGACATGTTTTTTCAACATGCCACACTGCACACGATACCATGAACCTATTGAAAGGCGAGTTTGGTGAGCAATTACTCTCACATTGTGGCAATTGGTCATCTCGTTCATGTGATTTGACGGCACGCTACACGTGAAGTCCCTCGTCTATAGGGGCAAGCCCACCTCGATTGCTGCCTTGGAAGACAAAATTACACGTGTCATTGGTGAGTTACCGGCGGAACTGTGCCACAATTTGACTTTCAGAATGTACCACGTGAATCGTAGCCGTGGCAACATATACATGAAATAGTCTTTAAAAAGTAAATAAAAGGCATTGATTTATCGATTCCAATAAATATTTCATTCACTTGTACAAATTTTCTGTGTTTTCTTCAATTCTTCAATATATTTTGATGCTTTCGTTACTAGCAAGCAAGTCATAATTGTTAGGTTATAACTAGGTCTTTTATTTTTCCGGGAAATTTGTTATCCTAGGAAAACGGGATTTACTTTTTAATTTCTCGGGAATCATGGGATCCCGGAAGGAAAATAATTAAGAACGAATTTAGAACGAAAATGCTGGCAAGTTTTCAACTTCGAGTCATGTGTCCGATATAGTGGTGTTGAAGAAAATAAGACAGCATGATAGCTGTCAGTTTAGGGTTATTAAAAATGCAAATTCTAAATTTAGGAACAACTCGTTTTAATTTTTGAGAAACACTTTAAAAATAATAAAGGTGTTTCGAACAAAAGCATATTCATCGACGAGGCTAATTTTCGTCCTGATGGATTCAGAAAATACACGAATAGTTGTAATTTCCTTTAAGGCAATAAAAGATCATGTTTTCTCCGGTTAGTGAAAAAAAATGTAAATGCCGCGGTTGGGATTCGAACTCACATTCGCTGGACGATCGTTTCGATGTTTGTGTGTATTTACACAAGTCACTAACCGAAGACATTTATTGATTGTGCAGAGTGATTGGTTATCGCTACTTACACATTACATTGCTTTCCTACTTACACGCACTGATGCAGAAGTTTTGAAAGTTCTATTTATAGAACGAACTATTCTAATTGTAGTTGTCTCGTTCTGTTTTGGTTTGGCCCTACCATATGTTTCAAATTTAGTTGTCTTAGATCCTCGTTATGTTTAAAGTTGTAATTTCCTTTGAGGCTATAAGAGATCATGTTCTCTCCGGCTAATGAAAAAAAATGTAAATGCCGCGGGTGGGATTCGAACTCACATTCGCTGGACGATCGTTTCGATGTTTGTGAAGCATCATCTTTGTTGAGAAGCAAATGTATCATCCGTATATTTTGCTGTAGATTTTGGACTGGGGCCATCACCGATGCGAGTGGACAATAACAGTTAATAGTGCTGTGTCGCGACGTGACAGTGCCACAACTGCTATCAAAGAACCAACACTGAGAAAAAGTGGCCTGAAGCGAAAGCCAACAATTCCTGCGGGTTTTCTGACTGAGGAGATAGAGTGCAGACATTCAAAACTGCTTCTAACGAGTCAGTTGTGTAGAAAATTCCTCAAAGGTTAGTCTGTGCTGTCCTACGATTTTGCGGAAGTGTATTTGGAAGGTTTTAACACCGGCTTCACATAAGCCGCCCATATGTGGAGCATTTGGGGGAATAAACTTCTATTGGAATGAGTGTTCGAGATATTTGCAAGAAATGTCCACAGGGACTGTTTTCAGAAATGAGTTATATTCTAATTGGAAGACATTTTTCCTCTTACTTACTTACTTACTTATGTGGCCTCAAATAACCTAGACGGGTCAAGGGCAAAATGAGGATAACATGTTTCTCCAACCGGCTCGATCTTCAGCTTTTCTGCTCCAGTTGGTTACACCAAGCTCTCGCAGACAATATTCCACCTGGTTTTTCCAGCGCAGTCTTGCTCATTCTTTTTTTTTAATGTACGTCTTCGAATAACTTTCGCACTGGTTCATTCTGATCCATTCTACTGCCATGGCCTAGCCAGCGCAATCGCGCTATTTTGATATGGATAAGTACTTCAATGTCGGGATACAGATTATACAACTTCGTGGTTCATCCGTTGTCGATACTCGCCGTTTTCTATTATGGGACCCATATCCATATTATGGGACCCATAGCATCTTACTTTTGAAGACTTCCAGTGATGGACAGGTTGTTTGAGAGTCTGATATAGTTGGATCTTCGTTTCTCGAGAGAGGGTCTTATCTCTGAAGTGATTGCTTAGCCCGAAGTAACACCTGTTTGCAAGCACAATTTCTCGCTTGATTACTAGGCTGACGTTATTGCATCTGTTTACGGCAGATACATGAAGGTAAATTAATCCGTCCACTATCTCGAAATATTTCCAAGAAATATTTCGTTCACGAGAAATATTTTCGTTTCATGCAATCTGGTGGATGTTCTGGTTGTTGAAACCATTAATTTTGTCTTGTCCTCATTTACTGCCATACCCACTTTTGCAAATTCTGAGATATTTCCTCTACGACCCACTAATCGTGGTAATGGCGCGAAAAATGCATCTTTGGAGAGATCGGTACACAATTCAAGATGAACATACTAAAATGCAACCATATACCATGGGAGTAGGTGAATTTCAGAGAATAGATAGAGGTTTAATGAGAAACGGACTGTCTAATTCTGGACCCGATACAGAGAATGCCAGAGAGAAACTGCAATGATCTTGCGGAAGAGCAGCTATAATTTAAAATTGTCATCGTTTCTTGCAAACAATGGAGGCTATATAGCCTCGTTTGTATTTTAAAAGTTCCGACCTTATCCGGTTCGAAGATGATTTTCGAAATAACAAAACGTTCGGAATTTTCATTAAAGCATGAAACACATAGATGACGACAGGCTACCGACCACAACCTGTCAAAAATAAAATACATGCGTTTATATGCAAGTGAATATTTTAACGACGGCAAGGCGACACGACTGCAGGATGTTGTCTATGCTACTTATGTAGCTGTAGTTGAATTAAACTAATTTCTATTTGTGTGGGCGACAATCAACAGGTTAGAGCTGTCAATGCCTGAAGTGGCACCACTGACAGAATAATCAACTGTTTTCACAATTTTTGTTATGTTTGTAATAATATTTATTAAATATTTTCTTCTAACACAAATAACACAATAACACAAACGTCAACATTACAGATCAGCTGTTTACTTTGCAGTTGCCGTCTTGAAAATAATTCAGTAGCTGCCACACGTCTACATTTGCAGTCAGCGGCATTTGTAGTCGTGTGTTCATTTAGCCTGTCGTCGTCTATGTGTTTCATGCTTAAAGGTTAGTATTCACTTTTATTTCAAATAAATGTGGTCACGGACCGAGTGGGTGACAATTATGTTGACGGGGGAAATTAAACTTAAATCATCTTTCAAACTGAGCAGGGATCGAACCCGTCGGTGGTGCAATGGTTAGTGTGCGCGGGTCTTGTACATGAGATCTTGGGTTCGAACCCTGCTCTGACCACCTTCAAAAAAAATTTCTATCGGCGGCGGTCACCTCGTATAGTGACGGCGATACTATGCGGAATCGGTGTAAAACTGTAGGTCCCAATCAGTGAGTGAAAACTGGAAAGCGCACAGCTCAGTGATTGTGAGAAGTTCTCCCCGGTCCCTTCATGGGATGTACTGGGAAACCATCTATTTTTTTTTTATCTTTCACACTAATAAGAGGAAGAAAAGTCTCGGGATATTTAGGAACAACGAAAGGAAGGGAAAGTAAAAAGGAGTTGAAGTTGATATGGGTAAAGAATATCTCGGAGATCTAAAAACTAATAGGAGAATTCATGTAACCATTGGAAATAATTAATTTTTTAAGAGACAGAGAAGGAGGTGTAAGTCTCATTAGTAATTATAAGCAATTATTAAAATCACAATTTTTCTGTTTTGCGAATTGCATTGCATTATATCTCGAAAACTATAGACAATATATACCAGATCTACGCATTTTTGCTCACGCCACAAACATTACTGGCTTATGTGTAGCCATTTAAAATGGGTAAAAATATAGGCTTTCTGACTGTGCAACGTCTAGAGCCAATTTACAAATATATCACTTTGGTTCAATAGGTCCCGAGGTTTCCGCTTTGACCACACGCTGAAAAATCCGTCTTTTTTTGTTGTGTGCATGCAAATATAATGTGTTTGTAGCTTGTC